>CM062809.1:453350885-454752981 GCA_031772625.1 Pinus tabuliformis | reverse complement strand
ATCTGGGATATCCCCTTACTTCTCATAGTCCTCAGTCTTTCGCCCCATTTCCACCTCTCTGTTCTCTTATTTTTTATTTGTTTCTTCATCTTCCCTCCCTCTCTCCTTTAGGTTTTCCTCAGTAAAAATTTCAAATATATTTGTCTGAGTTCTCTTTATGTGTTTACTTTGTTGTTGTATTCTATTAGGTCTTCCCCTTGGCTTAGGTATGATAAAACCCTCTACATCTTTTCGATCTATCTCTTTGATATTTTCTTCCACTTTTGTGAGTGGGAATTCCCTTATCAGGTGGCCATTCTCATGTCATCTACAACATCTGAAAGAGACTTTTTCTGTAATATCCCTTCCCTTTATAATACATAATAAATAATAATATAATAATATAATAATAAATAATAAATAATAAAAATGATAAATAATACAAATAAATAATAATAATATAAATAATAAATAATAAATCACTTAATAATAAATAATAAAAATAATAAATCATAAATAATAAATGAATTTAAAAATAAATAAAAATAATAAAAATAAAAATAGTAATAACTATACTAAAACTCTAAATCAGAATAAATAGAAATAAAACAAGAAAACTATCAAAAAGAAGGAAATAAAACAAGAAAGCTAAAAAATCAAAAGAAAAGTAAAGAAATAAAACAAGAAAGCTAAAAAATCAAAAGAAAGTTGCATGTAGACACATGGAGTGTGTGCATGTGGTTCCCCTTCCAATGTTGTTCTATTTAATAGATGGTGAGGAAGATGAGAGGATTCCTGCATTCCATCTTTCCGAGATTCTGTCTTTCATTCTCTTGGGAGAATGGTATACTAAGACCTAGGAGTCACTGGCAGTAGAACGTTGATTGAGGGCTCGGGGTGGCCAGTTGTAGCAAGACGTTGCACAATTGAACCTACGGTTGGGTGGAGAGTCGTCCCCAAAACCTTGTTGCGGTAAGCCTACTTCTACCACAGGTAAGTGCCACTCTGATTTAAATTTAATGCTAATTAGGACAGTTAATTAGATATTTATTTTTGGTCTGTTACATATGGTATCAGAGCATTTAAGGAAAAAGATAAGAAATTAATCTTTGCATGAATGATAAATGTGTATTTATTTCTCCTAAATTTAGTTTCACTAATTTTTTTCTTAATCATCACAACAAAATAATTGGAAAAATTAATCTAATATTTTTCTCAAAAGTTTTACTTAAAGGTCACACAAAGTTGAAACTGGCTCTGATACCATATGTAACAGACCAAAAATAAATATCTAATTAACTGTCCTAATTAGCATTAAATTTAAATCAGAGTGGCACTTACCTGTAGTAGAAGTAGGCTTACCGCAACAAGGTTTTGGGGACGACTCTCCACCCAACTGTAGGCTCAATTGTGCAACGTCTTGCTACAACTGGCCATCCCCGAGCCCTCAATCAACGTTCTACTGCCAGTGACTCCTAGGTCTTAGTATACCATTCTCCCAAGAGAATGAAAGACAGAATCTCGGAAAGATGGAATGCAGGAATCCTCTCATCTTCCTCACCATCTATTAAATAGAACAACATTGGAAGGGGAACCACATGCACACACTTCAGATATGATGTAAAATATTCTAGTTCTGGATTTTAGCTAGCTTCTCAACACTGAAGAGGGTGAAGAGTCGAAGACTAGGGAAGGAACGGGGATTCATCATTTTTACAAGTAACCATAATGCCATATTTGTATAAGATCTTTGTACAACAGGCATATGGAGATAACTATTTACACAAGGGACCTTCATTATTCCCCGATTTCTAGAGAAGCATCCATCATACCTTGATTTTAACCCATCATCATTAAGGAAGCTAACATAATATGTACCTTGAAAAATTAATAAGAAACACATACACTATACACTATGAGGTGATGCTAATTTCATAAATGAAGATCAAGGAAGTTCACACCTTATACAAATACAAAAATGCACGCTTAGCGGTTTCATTTACTTTGAATGATTGACATACAATTTGTGTTGCTTGATGTAGTCAATCACAGTGTCTGGTGTCAAGTACTTCACTGACAGTCCTCTGGTCAAGTTTTGCCTGTATCAAAAATAAATTACCAAGACGTGTTGTTGAGCTGGACATATCAAGAACAAACATGAAACTTTTATTTTAACTTCAAGCATAAAAGAAAAATTGAAGTAGTTGGCCTTTCCTTCAGAACTTGGGCATACCATGAGCAAAATTTGCAGCAATATGCGTGTCCCTCTCAAAACAAATCTCTGATAGTGTTCAACTTAACCAACTCTTTAGATTTTTTGACTAAGAGGTACATATTATACCTTAAATTATATGCACAGAAAACTTAACCCCTATGGACATGGTTCATGCTTAAAAAGGGAATCGATATTATGGTAAATATCAAATGGTGATGTGAGAAAACTTCTAGTGAATGGCCTTAATAATGCACAAACTTTAAAAGAGAAGAAAGGATGCAGGGGCTGGAACCTCTCCTCTACTTGCCTTAGTTACTTATGGTTGTGTAATATATAATTTTTCATGCATCATGATTTTATTATGCTTGGTTTTGTTCATATTGTTCAATGCCCAGATGGGACTTGGAACTTTGTTACTTTTATAGTTTTGTGTATAGGCTCTGCTTTGTCACCATGCCTCGTAACTGTTTGGAAGATCACCAATCAGTCATGGTGGTCATATTGTGACTGTTTGGATCTGACTTTATTTTCTCTCTCTCTCTCTCTCACACAAACATGGAGAAATAATTAAATGCATTTGCGAAATCTGCCGAAAATGATACATGATCAAATATCGAAGTAAAAGCATGAGAATGGAATCGGTTTGTCTAATCTATAAGAAAAAAGGTTTTGGAGATCTCATTCGCTACAACATTTGCATCAAAACCCCTTCTATGTCTTCATAATATGCAATATCCCTATTAGCAATTGGTTAGGCTAAACAAAGATGCATGGCGGATAGAAAATTGAAAAAGGAAAGAAACATGTATTATAACTTTGGTAGATTTCAAAAACAATACTTTACCTAATTTAGTGGAGCTAATGTCGTTCGGTACCAAATCATCCACAATAATAATATTTCTCTTGTTTTCAAACAAGATATCATTCTCAAAGATGAGCTTTGCAATGTCCTTTCCTCCTCTAGAAATGCAAACAATACCATGATCTCGACAAATAGCCCTCACCTGCTCAGGGATCCAAACTCCTGGATTCACAAAAGATTCAAGTAGATCTGCCCCACAAAGTAGCATGACTCTGTATTCACAAGCCCACTAGCACGCAAGGAAGACTCCACAACGAGGAGTGCTCCACCTCCACTTCTGCTTGTGGCTACAGCCATCATCACGTGCCCACTTCCAACTTCGCTATACCCTTTGTCTTTCTCATACATTGCGCCTCTTCCTTCCTTCCCTCCGTATGTTTTTGTGGTTGTTCCCATTCCTACTACTGCAGCCGAACCATTTTCAGCTCTAACATCATCTTCTGACTTTAAATTTATATAGCCAGTGTCAGTGGCAGTGGTAGTGGCACTACTGCCCAATTCATTCCACCAATTTGTCTGATTGGCCATTTTTTGATGATTGCTGTGCTCAGTTTGAGCAGCTGTGTTTAGGTCATGCACGCAAACATCTGATCTAATGAGATGCCCGCAATCATTCTCCTTAAATACTTTTGTCTCTGCTTGTGAAGCCCCTTTAATAACTTACCCACGCCTGGATGTCTGCCCCTGAGGTATCTCCATGAAGAACCCGGTATCAATCTTTCCATGTATATCTCTAGCATATAGGTTGATTATGCCCGAACAAAATTCCTGAAATCACTCCATCCACTCTGCGTCCCTGCGCACCTTCGCCAAATCGACCCACTCGTCCTGTCGCCTCCAAAAAAAAAACCCACCGTTGGATAAGGCGCTATCCCATTTTCTGCTGGCCTGAATTTGCTATACCATATTATTACTTCATGTTTGCCCAGTGGTCGTTCATATGTTTGAAAGTGAGGGTGAGGGTGAGCTTCAACTCGCTGTAATAGGGGGCATTTTCGTTGGCATGAATACCCACATCATGTAACAGAAAACGGCAACTGGTTCAGTGGGGGTTTGACCTAGGAAAAACAAAATATTTTGGCTGCCATTTTTGTCAATGAAAATCTAGCGGTGAAACCCAAGGGATGGATTACTCTATATCCATTGATGTTTAGTTTCTACATCTGCTCACTGGTAACTAGCATAAGAAAGTTGTGTTTATATGGATAATTAATGCACTAAATAATGTAAATATTGTGCTATTGCATTTGTTTTATTTTATGCTCCACATTATTAACAATGATAAGGAAAAATCATGAGATGCAATTAAAAGTATGAAATAATCGATCAACTTTTGTTAACCTCTCTATAAAAAGCCAATTTTCATAAATAATGTAGGAAAATATTGAAATTCCCTTAGTAGATGTATCATTGATGAATTATGTAATTGGATATGTCAAAGTATTGGGAGTGAAACATTGTTTTATAGAACGTTGGTAAGGCTAGTAATAGCTTAATTAAAGGTTAAGGCTCTAGATGTTGAAACTTGCAAATAAATAGACTACATCAGAATTGTAGCATACAAATTGTGTGATGAACTAATTAGGAGTGCTTACTTAGCTAAGACAGTTACCTTTATGGACAATCTAAATCATGTTTTATTGTTTAAACTTTATGATGCATCTAAATTGTACACTATGATTTTAGTTTAGTTAATTGTTTTGATGTTGAGTATAATGTTACATGAGGTTTCGTGATATAATCGTAGGAGGATATGACCTCTCTACACTGCTATACAACTGCTTTGTGTAACAACTAATAAAGTTGAATAATAAAGAAGATCACTTCAATGGCCTAAAGGGTATGATAACATTAGATTAAAGAAGAGAATCCATAATAAAAATGAGCAATTCAAGGAAGATAAGTTATTATATTGAAGAATAGTAGCAACATTTCAAGTGTAACTTGTTTTAAATTGAGACTAAGGGAAAAATAAATGGTATCTATGAATATATGGTAGGAGGAAGTAAAACATGTTTATGTCAAGAAGAAAATTCTCTTAATGATATTAATGATTGAACCGAGCAACATGATTGGTAAGGTCAAAGTGATGGCCTATATAAGTGTCATTATAGGAAGTTCTAAGCACTTGTAATTGGTGAGAAATGACAAATGATAAACTAGAAAAATGTTCCGAGGATGATAATTATTTAACTTTTTGAAAAAGAAATACATGATGTAGACTAATGAGAAAACATTGAGCATGAAGTGTAGGAAGAAATATTGTTGGAAATATAGTTGGAAATTCTATAATGAGACTTTGATAAGGATTACATATAAATTGGCAAAAGAAGTCAGATTCAACTAATAAAGGGTGCAATTGAATAAATTTCACTCACGAGGGGATTGATCATATATTGTTACCTCATACAAAACAACTTATTAATGCACGCCATTAGTATTGAAAGAAGTTATGGTCAAAATACAATGGGCATACCAAATCATTCATAAAGGATAATGATGGTAGTGGTTCCAATCATTTCAAAGTCTAAACTAAATAATTAATGAGTGAAAATTAAAGTGGAAGAATCCCTATTCCAACTTGAACACGGGTGAATCTACGATAATAGAGATCAAGTGGAAACTTGATGAGAAAAGCAAATCTTTTTAGGATGAACAATAAAAATTATGCAACTAATGAGTAATTCATGAGGGGGCAACAAGCCCTCATGCAGGTAGATTAAGCATAAAATAAGACTTAAATAGGGATGACCTCTTGTATGTGCGCTATTTGGTTAAGAAATATGTATAGTGATCGTGGAATTTTAACTTGATATTGATGATTTAAATGATTATACAAATGGTAATATCTTAACAATGAATTTCACCAGAATTTCCTTGGGGAAGGAAGAAATATGACGAGAGATTAAGACTCAAGATGATGAGGCTCATTTAGATAATTATACCTATGGTGTAAATGGTCAACTTCTTAGTTGAAAGAAGTGGAAATGATTATTGAAAAACTAATTGGCGTCTTGATGAAAACATCACACTAATAACATTGATGAGATAACATAAATCCTAGAAGGATGTTGAATAATCTTAGTTCATAGTTGAATGTTTGTAAAGTAAATGAAATTCATTTTTCTAATGAATCATGATAAGAATGCTTATAGAGTATTATTCTATATTTGATAAGTATTGAGATGTTTCTCATATTGATGATGTTTCATGCCCACGTGGTTCATATTTATATACTGGTTACAATAGTGATGATGTATACTTATGATGAGGCATTATGATGTTATGTAAAGGAAAATTGACATATTCATTTACTACGTGATGATAGGCATTTAATGTTGAAAACTCATGATGGATATGATATGCATAACGTGGCATAGGAATTATGATACTATAATATGAGGTTTATTGACATGTGGTTCATTTATTATGTGAAGTCATGATATATTTTTATTGCAAATATGTTGATGTTATAACTTATGATGGTATTTCATGAGGTGAAGCAGGCGATACTTCCGTAAAAATTTATGACATGCATGAGCATGTAGTTCGTTATTATTCATAATGTTACGATTAACAATGATGAATGATACATGATGACATGCAAGACTTGGCATGTGGATTATTTTCTATGATACTATGATGGTAGAGCTAATGCATTGGTTGCATGTTGAGGTGTGATGATTCACAGGACTCCACAAATGGGCCGAGAAGGCCGGTTTATTTGATGATCTTGTGCGAGCCCATACGCACGAGGGAGAATAAGTAACACCATATGGGCTGGGGACAAACTCAATCAACATTACATATGCCAGTGGTTCCTTTGTCTTGTGTATAGCTCTTGATGGATAGCTCTAGAAGAGCTATGGGACCATCTTGAGGAGGCCAAGTGCCTGATGTTCTAGGCTGGGTGCCTGTTATTGGATTGGGATGCCGAAGTCTGGAAGGGTTGTATAAGACTTCGATGCCTGGGGCTGTGCGCCTTAGTAGTTGTGGAGGGAGTGGGCCAGCCTTGCCAGATGCCCGAGGTCATTGAGTACCAGACCAGATGCCTACCTTGGGACAGATGAGGCTTGAGTCAGGCGCGAGCCTTGGGGCCAGCCTTGGACTAGGATACAGACCGGGTCAGGCTTAGCCTGGTGCCGAAAGTGGGAAAAAGGACAGAGATTCCTTGAGATTTCCCAGGGTGTTGGGGACTTTCGATGCCTGCTGGTTATACTAGTTCAGCAGAGGGTGTTGGAAACAGGAAGTAAATAAAATAATAAATAATAAATAATAAAAACAATAAATAATACACAATTCAACATAACTTCAGGACGAAGTTCCTTAAAGGGGGAGAGTATGTAATATCCCTTCCCTTAATAATACATAATAAATAATAATATAATAATATAATAATATAATAATAAATAATAAATAATAAAAATGATAAATAATACAAATAAATAATAATAATATAAATAATAAATAATAAATCACTTAATAATAAATAATAAAAATAATAAATCATAAATAATAAATGAATTTAAAAATAAATAAAAATAATAAAAATAAAAATAGTAATAACTATACTAAAACTCTTAATCAGAATAAATAGAAATAAAACAAGAAAACTATCAAAAAGAAGGAAATAAAACAAGAAAGCTAAAAAATCAAAAGAAAAGTAAAGAAATAAAACAAGAAAGCTAAAAAATCAAAAGAAAGTTGCATGTAGACACATGGAGTGTGTGCATGTGGTTCCCCTTCCAATGTTGTTCTATTTAATAGATGGTGAGGAAGATGAGAGGATTCCTGCATTCCATCTTTCCGAGATTCTGTCTTTCATTCTCTTGGGAGAATGGTATACTAAGACCTAGGAGTCACTGGCAGTAGAACGTTGATTGAGGGCTCGGGGGTGGCCGGTTGTAGCAAGACGTTGCACAATTGAGCCTACGGTTGGGTGGAGAGTCATCCCCAAAACCTTGTTGTGGTAAGCCTACTTCTACCACAGGTAAGTGCCACTCTGATTTAAATTTAATGCTAATTAGGACATTTAATTAGATATTTATTTTTGGTCTGTTACATTTTCATATTCCACTAGTTCTAGCCAAAATTCATCCATGAACTCTAGCTTAACTTCTTCCTGTAGGGATCCTTAGACATCCATTTCTACACAGGTTTTGGCATACGTTGTGTAACTTCCTTATAGCATTGCTTATGAAATTTTAATAAATTTTCCCAAATAATATCCTATCTAGGAGGCCAGTAGTCTAGGGGAATGGTGTACAACCTAACCTAGACCTAGATGCATGTGAAGGTTTCCTTTTCTGAGGTAAATGTTTCCATCCACGGTCACATATAAAGACTACTTGATGCAAAGAAATATGGCCCACCATCAAAGATCCAGTCTCTGTCTTCCATATTGGAAAATACCACTATGAATAATCCTTTTGACCCTAAGTGTAGTTCTATTTCTCCCGTTGGTTTCCATTGATGTTTGACCCAATCACACAAGGATTTTTCTATGGTCTAGAGCCCCATGAATTTACATATGAACACATATCATCTTATTCATTCTCTGATGGGTTTGGTTTTAGGATCGATGATTAATTTTGGCTTACATAGTATTTTCGATCTATTTGACTTCTGCTATTGTTGTGGGTCAGTTGGCTTTCCTGTTCGACGTCTATCTTCATTCCTTCTTTGTTCTTTCCCGCATGCCTCTGTTGAGCCCTGAGTTTTTTCTAACATACCATCTGCATGGCCATGTGTTCCAAAGCCCATTTTTATCCCTTTGTCTCTATCTGTGACCACATTCCTATAGGAGGGAGCCCCGCTCCCTCCTCCTTTGGTATCCATTTGATACAAACCCTAACTTTTGCTTTGTTAATTTATAGGAAATCACTTCATCTCCAACTATCAACACATCAATGAAATCTGATTGAGGGGATGATTCACAAATGCATCTATCTTCATACCCATAGGTTTATTTACATTTAATGACATATTTATAGTCCTCGATGGGCATTTTTCTAGGCCCAATTTGTACTTTTACACTTTGTTCTTGACATAACAATTCAAGAACATAAGTCATTGGTTTTTCATTTTGATCAAGAGACTTACAATTTCTGCAGAAGTGTTAATAAACCATTCATTCAAAATAGGTGTATAGTGATGTGGAAAATAGTAGAACACACCATTTCCAACTGAAATCACTCAGAGAGAGGGAAGAATGAGGATATGGTGGGCATTTTTCTGAGCTCGGAAAAATAGGTTTAAAAACCAAAAAATTGTCATTTTGTCAAATCAATTCCAAGAAACGTACACATAATTTGAGGAGTGTGAAAGTGTTTTTTGTCATAAATGCATCTTCCTTTAGTCCCATTGGCTTATTTCCAATTAATGACATATGTATAGTCTTTGAAAAACATTTTTCGAAGCATAATTTTGTACATTTTCACTATGTTCTTGATAGAACAATTCAATAACTTAAGTGATTAGTTTTGAATTTTGACCAAGAGACTTACAAGGCACACAAGTGTAAATAAATCATTCATTCAAACTAGGTGTATAGTGATGTGAAAAATAGTAGAATACACCATTTGCAACTAAATTGACTCAAAAAGAAGGAAGAATTAGGGTATGATAAACATTTTCCTGAGATGCGTAAAACTAGCCTAAAAACTAAGAAATTGTCATTTTGTCAAATCAATTGCAATAAACTTACACAAAATTTAAGGAATGTGAAAGAGGTTTTTGTAAAAAATACATTTGTATTTAGCCCCATAGGATTATTTCCATTTAATGACATATGTACAATATTTGGTGGGCATTTTTCTAAGCCTTGTTGGGTACATTTTCACTTTGTTCTTGAGAGAAGGATTCATGAACTTAAGTCATTAGTTTTGAATTTTGACCAGGAGACTTATAATTTGTGCACAAGTGTTGATAAATAATTCATTCAAATATGATCATGCAATCTCTGCATGCATTTGTATGTTGATGGCTTGCATTTTAAATCAAAACTCCATCATAGTAAAAAATGTTAAAAGTGCAGTTTTCATCGATCCACTATGAGCGGATGAGGGAATGTTATAAAAAATCAATAGAAGATTGTTCTTTCCCAATATGTGCATCTATACCATTCCCAAATCCATTTAATATAATCATTTCATAACAGGGGTTGGCTTGCATTTTTATTAAACTAAGGGGACATTGGCATGAACACAAGATAACCCTTAGGTGTTTTGCTCAATAGGCACCTTTGTAGCCAACCTTTTTAGGAAATGATTTTTCTTTTAATTTAACACATTTGTTTACATTTAAATTTATGATTTTGGATTTAAAAAGCCTTTCTATGTAAATACACTACAAATTTACCTTCTAAATGTGAAATTCATGCATAGTTGACCAAAATACAAGCCTGAGACCTATCCTTGGGTATTTTTAAGTTCTTTCAGTTGTAGAGAATATGTTTCCTCATCCCATGGTCTTAAACAAGTCCATATTTTTCTTATATAATTTGCATGATGTCCATAACTTTATAATTTTTTTTGATAACTTAAAAATGGGCTTAGAAAAATGCCAATTACAAGCTTTATAGAGCCATTTTTAAAAACATACGAGAATATACTTAGAGCTATATATGTATTTGACAAAAATCTCCAGAATTTTGAAAATCATTCTAATTTTTATGTAGGAGGGTTTCCAAAAATAGTATTCCTCAATTCGTAACTTAATTTGAATAGTTCAGTAAAATTCATGCCAACCCTCATTCTTGAGTATTTTTTAGTGATCCCTGTGGGAAATGATTTTTATTTTAATTTGACACATTCTTTTACATTTAATTTTTCTAATTTTGGATTTAAAAATTCCTGTTGTGTAAATACACTAGAAGGTTAACTTCAAAATCTGAGAGCTAGCAGATTCATCATGACATCATCTCATAATGCCCACTAGATTTAGCATGACATCATACAAGATTCTTATGAGATTAGTCCTCACACATGTCACAACCAAAATTGTTTCAAAGGAGTTAAGGGACCCATTTTCGGCATTTTGTACAGGTAAACCTACAATTTTTCACGCTTGCACTTGAGAATATAACTTGCCAAATTCAACAAATTTTAAGCCTAATAATTGCAACTTTAACTAGTGAAGTGCTAGAAATTACCAAGATAGAGTTCCTTCGAGCTAAGGAATAGATCAAGAGAATTGAAACCAAATTGGATATTTTGAAGATATAGCACACCAAAAAACCTTCCCTTAAAGTAGTGGGGAGGAATAATAAATATAGTAAGCATTGGAATCAGTTTTAATTCATCCAAGAAATGATCAAGGCCATTATAAGAGCCCACATCAAAGTGGAATCCATCAAGAGAACTATTAGTGACTCTCCCTCTAAAGCATAAGTGATTATAGACTTTCTTAATCAAGTGCCTAAATAAGAGGTGGTGAGGGTAAACATCAATAGGTATGAATGGGTAGTAAGGGCTATGCATATGATAAGAATGCATGAGTTGGTGATGATGGTCGAGGATGAGATAGAGGCACTGAAGGAGGGAATAGAAGGTTTTGAAAGGAAATGTGAAGTTTTCTATCAAAAGGGACTTCCAACCTTCTTCACCAATGATGGATACCTGTATCCCAAGGAAGCTTTCATACAAATCTTGATTACAATCACTAAACATCACAAGGGCTTCAAAGAAAAGGGACGTGCCTTTCACAAAAAGGAAATCATGAAATTGTATTAGGATAATTTTGAAATTTTGTTTATATTGAAGAAAATTTTCAAGGAGATAGGTAGAGATGATTACAAGGCCATCAATAACCTAGAAGGAAGCATAATAGATGCATGGTCATGTGATGCTCATTTTGGTAAGGAATGGTGGAATCTAATGGATTCATATGAATGGGCCATTCAAAGTGGACTTCCAGCACTGACATAGATGGTGCATCGGATGCAAGTTCCAGGTCAAAACCTCCTCCACAACATAAGGCAAAATCACAGGCATGGCCCCAATAGTCGACATTGGCATCGACATGATCATCCACACCACTGACATTGTTAGAAACTTACCCAAGTTAGCACGCAGCCTAGTTAGTTCCCAAATAAGAGAGAAGACCCAACGTACATCCAAGAGAGAGAGAGAACCTAGTACAACAAAATTCAAAGGGGCCCAACCTACAACTCACAAATATTTCAAGAGGCTTCTAGAATAAGTTTGTTACAATACCACTAATGGGGGACTTGAGTGCCTATATATAGGGCTCATTTTGTATTTTCGAGGGAGAAATTATAGGGAGAACTCTATAAAAAAAAAATTCGAAATCTGTTGCGAGTTTTGAAGCTTTCAAGTAAGGAATTTCATGAACCCACCTTGTGTTTTAAAACTTTCCTACATATAAATACCCAATTTTAGTTGATGAAAGCATTGATCAAACTATGGAACACCATTTAGTTGTTTACGTTACATATTTGACAAATGGAGGAAGAGGTCAATGTGTAACAAAGTTGATATGTTTGCTTCAAATAAATGATAGAACAAATCAATGTATGTGTGATGCAATAAGAACTCTTTTACAAATGGATCTATCTTTGATCAAGTTAGTTGGTTTTGGCTCGGAATGGTGCATCTTCCATGAGGGGTATTCATGAAGGTTTATCTTCTAAGGTTCATCAATATTCTCCTCATTTATTAGATATCCATTGCATAGCTCATAGGGAAGGTTAGTAGCCATTAATGTTTCATCTTATTTTCCAGAGTTGCAATATATTTACAAATTTGCAAACAAAGTTGATTTATGGCTTGGGAAATCAAATAAAAGACCCAGAGAATTGGAAGAGCTAATGGAATCATTTCAAATAAATAAGTTAGAGGTATTACAAATTCATCAAATTAGGTGGGTCCCCAAAGGCAACGTCATGGAAAGCCTTGTTAAACTCATGCCTCCTTTGTTAAAGGATTAGGGGTTAGGAGAGAAAAAAATGTATGATTTGGAAACAATATTTCAAGTGAAATTTTGCATCCATATACTTACAGTTGTGCTAATTTAATTAAATAATATGAATCAAAAGTTCCAAGAGGATCACATTGATAATACATCTATTGGCACTACTTTATATGTTTATATTAGCATGCTTCACAAATGATTTTTTGGAAGCATTTTTGGGGTAGGTGCAGTGCGCATGTTGTCCCTTTTAGTTAAAGCACAAGGAGGAACCCTTGAAAAATTTAGTGTTGGGGAATCATCTATTGTAGACATTACTAGATGATTGGGTGAAATGAATGAATTTATTTATAATATTTCTAAATCATACTCAAAAAAACATAGGATATATGAACATTTAGATGAATACATTCCCTTCCAAATGAAATTAAGACCAACACTTCAAATTTGATCACTGGTTGGGAGGTTGACCCACGTCCTCAACTCACTCAATAGTGCCATAGGATCAACCTTGACTCCCCTACCTTGCCCTTTCTCATGAGAACTCCATCATACATCTGGTTGTGAGGGCAGGAGGAAAGAGAGCTAGTATACATAAGGTTTCATATAAAGGCACCTTCTGCACCTTCCTTATATGATCCTTCATGGTCCTCCAAGGATAAGACCTCTAGGAAATTCCATATTCTGCTAGAGCAGATTGGATAAGGCACAGTTGAATCATCCACTCAACCACTTCCATCTCAAGACTTTGTCATGATAGCTACGAATAATATTTAAGGTTGACCCTCACACCTATGTCCACATAGATACCATTCACAATAGGACTTCATCCAAAGCTAGACTGAGATAGTTCCTCCTAGGACTTGGGCTATGAGAGATACACTCCCGCTTGGATTTGGTGGTTTCCTAGAGAATTTAACCCACTCTGCATTATGCACTCTTTACAAAAGAATTCAAACATAGCTTGGCTGTGTTATTTCTACAAATGTTTGTACTTGCAGCAGAGTCCATCCATGGCCACTTAGATCTTATGATGATGTTCCAATGTTATCCATCCTAAGATTTCAACAAGCTTACCCTCTTTAGGCCAATAATGAATATAATGAAGAATACATTAGGCTTATAAAAGCCAATAGATAGCATATGGTGCCAAAAAGGCCACAAGGAGATCAACACTGCCAGAAATCATTAGGAATGCTTCCATCTAAGGTCAATATAGGTTCAATATAGTTGCATACATTAAAGAGATGTAAATTTACAAGAATGTATCTAGAAATTTTGTAATTGTACCTTGGAAAGTAGGGCATGCAGAGAAAAGCTTATTATTTATTGGGGCATGTCCCAAGAGATTTACAATAGGAAAATCAAAAGTAGTAACTAAGTTATCTGTGATTTAGTTCTACCAAATGGATAGAGGAGCGTGTACTATGGATTGATCTGGGCTTAGAGTTCAGGTGAAAGACAAGGAATTGGAGAACCATGTGATGGGAACCACATGAGAAGAGTGTAGAGATGATCATACCCAGTATAGTAATGGCAGTTGAAGTGAAAGGAAATGGATGAAACTACCAAGAAATATGATCTTGTATGTAGGAGGAAGCACATGAACCATTGTCAACTTGATCCATGGGATATCAGTAAATTGGAATAATAATAAATGCAAAATATGGCACGTGTAAGTTAGCTTATCAAATTGGACTAGAAATGGATTTCACATATGTTAGGTGTAGAGGTGAAGTGATTCCAATTTTCAAGTCGTGATGAAGGAGCCAACGAGATGAACATATATGAAGTAGGAGTGGAGGATGAAAAAGTTTATAAATTAGCAACCTTTGGATGAAGTTTGGAAGAATAATCAATATAGAATAATCTGAAATGTATGAGAGAAAAGGAGAGTAAAATAATGTATGAGTGAGAGAGAGAGGAAGTAATAGGACGATGGTGCAGGAGATTGGAGTTGCCTTGATATTATTAAGAATAAGAGTTTAGGACATGTATAAAGGAGTTTTCCACATTTATAGCCACTTCAAGGTGACATGGCTATGGAAGAACATATTATGTTGGAATAAATACAAATGGAGGGAGGAGAATTAGAGAATTTTCTAAGGGGGGTGGTCGAGTTGTGCCACGTGAGCTAGACATGGGAGGTTCCCTTCCACTCATAAGAATGATTCACATGGAATATTATAGTTACACTAGTTTGTTTAACTTGACAAAAATAATGGTAGGGCCTTTCGAACATATGTAGCAGAAAAGTGTCAGGGCAGTTACCATCATGGGGGTTGTAACAACTAGACAGGGGGTTTGTCCATGTGCATTATGGGGTGGTACAAGAATACTCGTGGAAGAACCCCTATTGTGGTGGGTAGGAAAAGTGAAGAAAATCTTAAGGGTGCATGCATGACCATATAGAAAAGGATGAACTACTCATCACACTAACCGTCAAGGTACCTTCCTTGGAGAAGGAAATAAAGTTGAAAGTATTGCCAATACCCACCAAAATAGGGAAATGGTTAAGAACAAATATAGAACTCAACTGTGGAGAAACGATGGTTATTCGAGCTTTTTTGTTTTAAGGAGCCACAATGTGGAGCTGGAGCATGACATTCCCCTCTTAGATGACTTCAAAGTTCTAGGAAAATCAGATTACCTGATTACCCCTGCAAGTTGTTATAACCTTAGTAAGAATAAAGGTTTCCAAACCCAAGGTGATAGGAGAAGGAGTGAGTGGCTGGAGACAAGCCACAATTATTTAAATGGACCAATATTCTTATGAATTTTGACATTTAACATTGATTGATATTTGATGTTAATTTTTATTTTTCAAAAAGAAAAAACGCACATCTTTCATTAATAAAAAAAGTTACATTTACATTGTTCTTCATCTACTTCCATCAAATTCGCTACTAGCCTCACTTTAATATCGATATGTCCATTATATAGTTTATCCTCTATCAGTTTTCTAGAATATTTGTCAATCCTTTTAACAAAAAGCATGTTAGAGAAGAAAATTT
Source organism: Pinus tabuliformis (assembly GCA_031772625.1). Lineage (NCBI taxonomy): Eukaryota > Viridiplantae > Streptophyta > Pinopsida > Pinales > Pinaceae > Pinus > Pinus tabuliformis. Next base: position 454,736,981 of record CM062809.1, on the reverse strand, counting down.
TAACATATATAGTTTTCTAATGAGTCTCCTATCTCCTATTTTAATTCTGCAAAAACATTGTAGCTTACACAAAAACATAAATATTCTCATATATCCTATCAATTCAATATCCCATATTTTAATAAACATTATATCTTGGAAGGATCACTTTGGAGTCTCTAAATACATTCATCTGATTGATAACTAGGAATTTCGTAAAAAACAAAACTCCCCATAGATCCAATAGTTTAGCTAGGTTGTTTGAAACCACCCCACTGTACCAACAAAAATGGAAGGCATCACTACGCTTCAATGATATAAATGCCCTTCCATCTTTTTGAGTGATCATTTCAGTTGAAAATGGTGTTTTCTACTATATTCCACCTCACTTTATAAATGATTTAAATTAATGATTTATTTACACTTATGCACAATTTGTAAGTCTCTTGTTCAAAATTTAAAACCACTGGCTTAAGTTCTTGGGTTGTTCTATAGAGAACAAAGTGCAAATGTACAAAACTTATCTTAGAAAAATGTCGATGAAGACTGTACATATGTGATTAATTGGAAATAAACCTATGGGGTTGAAGAAAGATGAATTTGTGACAAAAACCTCTTTCAAATCCTCAAATTATGTGTCAGTTTCTTGCAATTGATTTGACAAAATGACAATTTCTCAGTTCGTAAACCAGTTTTACCTAGCTTGGAAAAACACCTGAAATACCCTCATTCTTCCCGCTTTCTAGGTGATTTCAATTTCAAGTGGTGTGTTCTACTATTTCCCACCTCACTATACCCTTGGTTTGAATGAATTATTTATTTACACTTGTGCACAATTTGTGAGTCTCTTGTTCAATTTTCAAAACTAATGACTTCAGTTCTTGAATTGTTCTATCAAGAACCAAGTGAAAATGTACACAACTGGGCTTAGGAAAATGACCACCCAAGAGTATTTATATGTCATTAATTGGAAATAATCCTATGGGGCTGAAGCTAGATATATTTTTGACAAAAAAACTCTTTCACATTCCTCAAATTTTGTGTCAGTTTCTTGCAAGTGATTTGAAAAAATGACAAATTATCAGTTTTTAAACTAGTTTTAGCCATCTCAAAAAAATGCCCACCATACCCACATTATTTCTTCTTTCTTATCGATTTCAGTTGCAAATGGTGTGCTCTACTGTTTTCCACCCCATTATACACTTGGCTTGAATGAATGATTTATTTACACTTGTACACAAATTGTAAGTCTCTTGGTCAAAATTTAAAATTAATATCTTAAGTTCTTGAATTGTTCTATTAAGAACAAAGTGCAAACGTACAAAAATGGGCTTAGAAAAATGCTCTCCCAAGACTGTACAAGTGTCATGAATTGGAAATAATCCTATGGAGTTCAAGAAAACTGTATTTGTGACAAAAATCTCTTTCACATTCCTCAATTTATGTGTTAGTTTCTTGCAATAGTTTTGACAAAATGACAATTTCTCAGTTTTTAAGCCAATTGTACCCAGCTTAGAATAATGCCCGTTATAACCTTATTCTTCCTTCACTCTGAGTGTTTAAGGAGAAAATGTTTTCTTATATTATTTTCCACCTCACTATACACCTGGTTTAAATGAATGATTTATTTGCACTTGTGCACCATTTGTAAGTCTCTTGGTAAAAATCAAAACTAATGACTTAAGTTATTGAATTTTTTTGTCAAGAACAAAGTGAAATATATAAAACTAGGCTTATAAAAATACCCACCAAAGACTATATAGATGGTTTTTGTACTATTTTCCAACTCACTATAAGCGTTTTGTTTTGTTTTGTTTTTGATTTTTTGTTTTTTTTTTGTTTTTTTGTTTTTTTGTTTTTTTTGTTTTTTTGTTTTTTTGTTTTGTTTTTTTTGTTTTTGTTTTTGTTTTTGTTTTTTGTTTTTTTTTGTCTTTTTGTTTTTTGTTTTCTTTTTTTTTGTTTTTATGTTTTTTGGTTTTTGTTTTGTGTTTTTTTTTTTCTGTTTTTGTTTTTGTTTTTGTTTTTTTATTTTTTTATTAGTTTGGGCTAAAAAGGTGCATTTTGAGCAAAAACACGTAAGATTTGTATTTTATTCATGAGGTGTCCCCTTAGTTTAGTAAAACTGCAGGCCAACCCCTACTATATTATGATTATAGTAATTGTTTCTGGAATGGGCTAGGTACACATATTTGGAAAGAACATTCCTCTTTTGATGTTGTATAGATAAACAACATTAGAATTTGGAAACTAACTTATTCTTCCTCATCTATGTCAATTGTAGGATAGGCAGAATTCACTGGGGACCCAAGTAGACCCAACGTTTTAGAAATTGACTCCTCAGTCACAACAAATAAAACCCTAGATTCCTTTGTAGACAATACAACCCTAACATCTAGTGAATAATTACTCGAGCAAATGAATGGATCATTCAAATGATTAATGTCAACAGAATGTTTGTCAAAAAAGAGGTTGACACAAAGAAATAGAAATGTCTAATATTAAAATTATAGGACCACATAACATTGTGCTTCAATTCACTCTTGTTGGAGGTAAAATAGTTGCTAACCATGTTTCTCGTCAACAACATCAAGAATTTGTAGTCCAACCTAGTGGAAAACAATTTCAACATGCATCCAATGAGAATGTAGATGCAACTACAAGTCATGAAATAATGGAAAGAACTAGTACCTTTCATGATCAAATGGATAGAAATGCACCAACAAAAAATCCAAATTATGCAAATGAACAAGATTTAGGAGCAACCCTTGAAGGTTGTTCAACAAATCAAACTACACATTATACTAGAAGGTTACCAAGAAACTACTTGAGGACATCCTTATTGAGTCCTAAGGTGGTATTAAGAAGCATTCATGTTGGTTTAGCCACAAAGTAGACGAGGGGTAGAAGAATTTTGGAAACTGGTAGATAGTTCTTTAGGAAGTCACTTCAAGATGTAGAAGAAAATGACATTATTGTTGGAATTGGGCACTTCATGAGAAAAAACTATAATAAAGAGTCCAAAATTAAGGATGTTATTGAACACCTAGATGGAGTACTTGAAAAAATCCATCCAATTGTTATGAAAGAGATTTGTAAGGATTTTAAGCCTAGAAATATGGATTATGTATTTATTGAACAAAGCATGATCTACAAGGATTTTGAATGTTTGAAACAAATTGACTATCATGGCGTGTTTAAGGGAGGTAATCGTACTTTAGTTTTAGATTAAATGAAAATTTTGAGCAAAAAAGTCAAGGATATTGATATGTGTTGGGAAAGAATTGATGGTTTCACATATGGAGTTAAAGTGAAGTGAGTAAAGTCAGATGATTCCTTGATGGTTGAGTCATATGAAAAGAGGAATGGGAGTACAGTCATTCAATTTTCTTTCAAACTTGGTATTGATTCTTGTGTGCATTATGATCTAGGTGGGAAAATATGTGAGATATTATTTGAGTTACTAGAAGATAATGACTTGATGTCTTGTGTAATCCTTGGGAAATGGGATATAAAGGAAGAATATAAAAAGGTTTTGGCACATGTTGTTCATCCTACAAATGAGGACAACTTGATGGAACAGTTAAATAAATTGTCGTAAGATGGTATTTCGATGGGAAATGGAAGGGTAGTGAAATTGAATTTGTTTGAGTGCTATGATCTAGTGGCCATACGTAGTTTAGTATGCAATAATAACGTTTATCCAAGGGGGAATAATTTATGTCCTTGGTGAGTATGCCATAAAAATATATAAAAATGGTTACTAATGAAACCAAAATCCAAGATGGGGATACTATTCATAATATTTCCAAGTTTTATGCAATGTCACCAAATCTGTTGCTAGTAAGTTTTAGAAATTTATTTAGAGTGTTTTTTTGTTGATATATTCACTTACTTTCTTATTCTAACTTTGTTTTAAAACATTAGGATTTGAATCCTCATTTGGAACAAAGAATAACAATAATAAAATAAAACTTATATGAGTGTATTACAAACATTCAACCAACCTTATGTTGTGGACAATTGAATGTTATCAAGAAGTGTCCCTTAAATAGCACAGTTTATGAAAAGGTACATGCTTTTTCAACTAATTCTTTTTTATAATCAATAGTGCTTATTATTTAATTGAAAACTAATGAAAATTGTTCTATCAATTGCAGATAACTCTAGGCCTAATGCCCATGCTTATATATTGTGTCCTTAATGTTGGAATTATAATTATTTTGAAGATGTTTGTGAAATTAAAAGTTTTGCACAAGACTATTTGTTGCACTAAAAATTGTCACCTTGACATTCTGCAATCTGTGTGAGTCCATTACCACTCATACTTTCCTCCTTTGCAAGTCTTAAGCCTCAGTTCCTCATATCAAGCCTTGAAAATAAGAGAAAGCCCTCAAAAGTCTTTAAAACTCTGGTTTCACACTTTCTCTTTGCATTACCTGCGGTCCCGCACCTAATGGTCATGTCCCCTGTGCACCTAACCACTTTGTTTCTGTGTTATGGGTGCGGACCCCTGTAAAGTTAAAAAGGTGCGGGCACATTCTAAAAATCTCAGTTTCAATCATTTCTAGAAGCTTCTAGAAGGAATCTTGAGGTGGCAAGTTCACTCTCTTAAGGTTCATGCATCCCATACCTTAAGGAGCTAACCCCTTGATGTGAGGAGCTTATCCCTTTGAAGGAGGGTTATATCCCTTCATAGATGGACATGTAGCCTCCTCCTCTGCACTATAAAATGAAGCATTGGGTTGGTTACTTAGGAGGTTAGAAACTGAATGTTTTTGAGGTGAAATGCTACTGGAACTTAGTCTTCTTTAGTTGAGTTTTTATGAGGAGAGATTACATACCTCTAAGGTATCATTTGGAAGAGTGAAAGGCTTGTCAAAGTAAAGGAAATTCCTATTTCGAACCCCAGGAAGAGCTTGTTCAACATCAAGGCTGAAAAGGTTGTAAGGTTCTTCTACTTCAAAGTTAATACAAATAAGTTTGCTTTTCTCAATACACTGTTCATTTATAGTTTATTTTATGGATTCCTTGATCACCATAATAGACATGATTTATAATATTTACTATGCAGGTGCTATTTAATGTTTGCTTGTTTGTGATTGCAGGTCTTTAAAGATAACTCTTTCGAACAATTGAAGGATGACTACAACGAACAAGCGTTGGATCTAAGGTAGGATCTTAACACCTTTGTAGTATTTATTTGTAAATAGCATATGTCTAGAGAAAGATAGGTTTGTTTATCTGCTTGTTGCTAGAATATCTTCTGATACTAGGGAGATCGGTCTTGTCCATAAGATTGATTTATCCAGCCATCAAATTGGCAACTCCGCTAGGGAATGAATTTGGTTTTTGGTTTTCCTTTGTTTTGACTTGAGAAAATTGTTTTCTTTTCTGGTTTTTGATTGATGTATACTGGCTTGGGTAGCTTTTAGAATCTGGAAGTATTTATTTTATTTTATTTTTATTTTTATTTTATTTTATTTTATTTTATTTTTATTTATTTTATTTTATTTTTTTTTTTTTTCTGATGTTTTCAGGGGATCGCACTTTATCTTTACAGACAGTGCGGGCATCTCTGCACTTTTCCTTTAGTACACAGAGTGGAACCGCACCTGTTACTTTTGGAGCTTGCGAACCCTGTAATTTCTTTTGAAAAACCTAAAATGTCTTCTTCCTGTTATGTTTTACGTTTCATTTAGAAGTTTTAGTGTCTACCTAGATCTATATTTTTCTCGTCAAAAATCTCTTGTGAGTAAGTTCTGATAGTATTTTTGTTTTAGATGATTTTCTAGAAGTTTTGCATGCTTGGAGTGGTTTTCACTTTGTCTCTGTAGTGACTAAAGATTAGAAGCTTGAGAAACCTTAGATCACCTTGGCGTCTTTTCATCTTCTTGGTGAGTCTGACTTGGTTGTGAAATCTATCCTTTGTGAGAAATAGATTCAGTTTTCTTGTTGCAAATCATTGAACAAACTTTGTTATAAGTTCTGAATTTCATTTTTACAAAAGAAAACATATCTGAATGTTTTTTGATTGATTTGTTATTCTGAACAAATGAATCATTAGTTTACTGAACAAATAAGTAAAACATCCTCAAAAAGAATTGAAGCTTTTATTTAATTAGATTTTTAAAGTTTTTAGATCTCAAAATTAGTTTTTGTAGTTTTGAGTGCTTTTCTAGAACTTGTAGATCTCTTTTGAATCAAAATGTTTTTCTTGTAGTTTCAAGTTTTGAAAAAGGAAAGGGATTTATTGTGAGTGTTAATTATTAGTCTCGTTTTGAGTTCTTATTGAAAAAGACAAAAAGATTTTCTTTTCATTTCCATGTTGAAAGAAAGAATTGTTTCTTAAAGAATTGCATTCTCAGACTCTTTCTTTTAGCTAGAATTTCATTGAAAGAAAAACGAATTTCTTATCATTTTAGGTGCAGTTTTTAGTGTTTGGAGTGGAGTCTTCACACCATCAAAGTTTCATCTCCATACCTATTGAATTAAGGAACAACCCATAAAAGCAACGCTTAATTAAAATTGATCTAGTAATCTTTTTTATTTCTAGGGATCTTATCACCAATATAGCTTAGGCTAGTATCTTGGAGTAGGGAGTAATTAACTCTCCAAGATAGTTAAAGCAAACAAGTAGATGTATCTTGTGGTAGGAAATAAATCCAATTGTAATTGATACATTTTGGGAAGCTTCTCTTAAAGGAGTCAATCATGAGATCATGTCCTAACCTTTGAGACAATCAAATCGGTTTCATTGGGAAAGATAGAAGATTTTCATGTATTATAAACGGTAAACCTCGGATTAACCATTTTCGAGGAGCCTGGGGTCACTTGTTAGTAAACCTTGGATTGATCATGTCGAGGAGCCTTCAAGGGGATTAAGATTTGTTACTCTACCCTTGCGTGTAGATCGGATCGTAGACTGTTCCCCAAGTTGTATTTGTTGTTGTTGGTAACCTTAGTGTCCATAAACTTAAGATTATTTCCTAAGGTGACGATGAAGGACGGATCTCACTATACCTGGAGCAGATGTCGACTAGACTCACTTGGACTCTCTGGGGGGTTCTCTTCACTCGAGATGGTTTTGTGAAGAAACTTGTGCCATTCTGTTTCATTAAGTAGGTTTTCGGGGTAACTGTTCCAACCGCCCTTTCTGTATTAAATTTCTACTAAGTTGGATCTCATCACAAACTAGTGTTTTTAGTACGGGAAGTTACTGTTTATGTGTGGTTTGAACTCTTTGATTTTTTTTAGGCATGTGATTCAATTGTTTGTTTCTTTAGAGACTTTAGGTGGTTTTATTGAAATTTTCTTTGTTTGCGTGTGATTAATTAATTTAATTGTGGCTGAATTACTGAGACAATCTCATAGACTTTAGGGGAAACATCCTGAGTATACACCAAGCTAGCTTGAAGGGCTACGAGCTCTTGTATCACCTAATGACAGTAGATTTGGATCACTAGAAGCCAGAGAATCATCTTTAATTGTTCATCTTGATTATCAAATACAAACAAAAGAGTCTATTTAAGAGCCAATTTCATTTTCCGAAGTTACTAGTAGTATTTCTCCTTCCAATGAATTAGCTGAAGAATCTAAAATTTATGACCCTGACACTGAACCTGCTGTTACTACAACTTTAGGATTTGCTTCTCCAACTTCTAGTAATCCTATTTCACCAAGGGTAAGCAATATCACTACTCAAAATCTTCCTTCTAGCCTCATTTCTATTGAAGAACTTGTTAATCCAGAAGAAGACGTAACTCTTCCTGAAAAATAACAGATTTTAAATCTTAGGGAGCGTGAATCAATATTCTACAGTCCTTTTAGGAGTGACACTTGGTATGTATCATTGAAATTTTTTTTAGAAAACCCGAGTCTTAGTTTTTCACCACCTCGAATTCCTTTTCATCCTACACCAAGAGGTTATTATCCTTCATTGATTATGTCAAGACAGTCATCTATGTTTTCCCAAACATCGGAAACATTTTTATCCGGCGGGCCTTCTATTCCTTCGGGGTACTAGTCACTCTTTGTACTTTTTCAGTAGCATCTCCTCGACTGATTGAACAAGTGTTATCATCTGGAAGTAATGGAACTCAAGTGTTGAACGCAGAATAAATCATTATGATGTATGATAGTATTCTAAATCCTTAACCTCAAGGTAGTTAGTTATCACTTGGGGGGCAATCTCAATGTAGTCAGCTACTGCCTAGGGGGCAACCCCAAGGTACTCAGTTACTGCCTGAAGGGCTTCCTCAATTTTTTCAACCTTCAATATAGTACATACCCCCAAGGTCAACCTCAGACTCAGTACATACCCCAAGGTCAACCCCAGTTTCAGTACGTGCCTCAGGGTTATCAACCCCAAGGTCAGTACCCAACTCAAGGTTTCCAACTGCCTTTTGGTCAACCATTTTTCAAGGAGCTGGAAATGTACTGCTTAATTATCAGCACTACGTTCAACCCGGTTATGGCCCTCCATATCCACAACCTTTCGTGGGTCCATACTCTGGAATGAAAATAGTGTGGGATCCGTCTCAAACTCAATAGAATTTACAACCTAATATGCAGTTACTTAATCAACCTGGATAGCCTTTGGTTTATGGTCCAACCCAGCAACCTGTCCAACCTACTGTTCAAACCCCTGCATCTGGTACAGTTCAGCAGCCTGGGCCTAACTCACCTCGTACTCCTCCTCAAACTGCTGCAACCATTGCAAGTTTTGTTCAAACTACAACACCTATTTCTAGAGTATCAGCAGCTCCGATTTCTACTACCCTTGCATCAGTGTAAATTCCTCAAGTCTCTATGCCTCAGTCAGGACCTACGGTTTAGACTTCGGTCCAGATGCCTGCAGGACAAGCTAGTATGATTACTAAAATTGCCACAAGTCAACCAAAATTCACGTATCAACCGTACCAGGGACAGTATCAATTCGGGCCTACTGTACAAAACCCAGTTGATCAATATCAACTGTATCCTGGCTATACTTATCAACAGCCTCAACAACCCCAGTTTGGTCCAGTTAATCCTAGTTTTCCAGGAGGTTACAACATTCCTAATGCAAAATCAATCCCTAGTTATCCTGGATATCCTCCTCCTAGAACTGGTCTCGCTACTCAAGGTTTTCACGACCCTAACTGTCAGTTACCATTTACTGCAACTTTGGATTTACTTGATTTGTCATGCCTTACGAATGATCCGATTTACTGTCTTCCGTATTGGCCGCCAATGCCTAGTAAGTTTCCTAGTGATATCCCGAAATTCGAGGGTAAGTTAAGCGAGGATCCGTCAAATCATGTTATGACTTATCACCTCTGGTGTGCATCTAATTAAATCATTGATGATTCAATTTGATTGCGTCTTTTTCAATGAGCTCTTGTTGGTATTGCCGCCAAATGGTACATTGAGTTACGATGAGCCTCTTTTTATAATTTTAATAAGTTAGCCACCACTTTCTTAAGTCATTTTCAGTTGCCTGTTAGATACGACAATGGCACGAAATTGTTAACTTCACTGAAACAATCCACGTCCACATATATTTCTGATCATATTCATGAATGGCGACGTAGGAGGCATTTAGTGAAAGTTTTCATTCCGGATCAAATTTTAGCGGAATGGTTCATTAAATCATTGTTACCCAAAATCACTGAAGATGTAGCTAAGGGAGGAGTTGTTACTAAAGATCAAGTCATTGCTTAGGTCCAGTACCTTGACCTCGTCTATACGTAGTCAGGTACTTTATGTGAAAAATTCCCTGATCTTCCAAAACATGGTCAAATAACTGCAGCTCCTTCAGGGTCTCATACCATTGATGGTATGATTGGTTCAATTAGCACTAAAATTAAGAAGAAATCTTCAAAGAATTCTTCTCCTATAATAACTTTACCTGATTCCCCGACAGGAGATTCTTCCGTTGAAATTTCTACCGACATCCATGTCATAGAATCATCTATGGCCAAATCAAAATTCGATAGTAAAAAGAAGGGGAAGAAGAAAAACAAACCAAATTCAAAAGATAAACCAGATAAAAATGAATCTACTGACGAAAAACATAAACCTCATTATCCTTGTTTCATTTGCGACGAGGATCATTTTACCAAAGACTGCCCACATCGAGCAGAGGTTTCGAAAATCATTAAAGGTTCTCAAACGCCTGCTGTCTTGAAAGATTCTTTTCCTACTCAAGATAATAAGATGATTGGTTCTTCCTCAAATGCCTGAGAAGAACCCATTATGATGATGTCTCATGTCAGGATTGCGACGCGATTGCAAGATTATGGTAGTAAAAATCCTGTTGGTGGTAAAGAAGCAGAATCTTCTAATTCAAACACATCAACTACACCTCCTAATGGTTTTGGTCCACTACAGATCAAGAAACCCAACCCTAACTTAGTAATCAAACTGCCTGCTAAAGGAATACTTTGGAAATCAGCTTTCAATCCACATGCAAGAGCTTCTCAGAATTATAACATTATTGAAGACTTAGTTATTTCCCCTTCAGCAATGTCAGCTTTGGAAGTGATGCAATCGTGCCCAGCACAGCGTAAATTACTATTGTTTGTTATAGGAGCTGTCGATATTCAGGATTCGAACCTAATAATCTTCGATTTAGAAAATAGTACACCCCACCTCCCTCATCAAATGGCTTTCCAGATTCCAGTTTTTGTCAAAAACAGACCTTGCTTTCAGACTGTGATTGATGAAGGAGCTTCTACGTGTATTATGTCGATCCAGTGTTGGAAATCACTTGGTTCTCCCACACTCAATCAGTCTCCGACAATTCTAAAGGCTTTTGATGGCTGAGGGTTCCATCCTTTTGTTATTTTGCAGGATTTACCTATTAGGGTCGAAGGCAAAAATGTAAATCTAGATGTGGAAGTTGTTGATGCCCCTCTAGATTACAACCTTCTCTTGGGTCGCAGTTGGTCTTATGCTATGATTTCTATTGTTTGATCGGTCTTTCGGCTTATCAAGTTTCCTCATAACAGAAATATTATTATAATAGACCAGCTAACTTATTTGTCATCTGACCTAGCCTCTACAGATAGTATTTAGCACATCGGTAAAATGACTATCCCTTACAAGGATGTTGGCGTAGGTTTGATTAAAGATTCTGGTTTACTAGGAACTTTTTCCTTCCCTCCTCCTAACGTATCACCTTCTATTGCAACTATTCATATGATTTCATCGAATACTTTTACTTTTGATGATCCTTGGATTGTACCTTCCGATTCTGAGGTGGATTCATTTGGTGACGCGATGCTTCTGAGTTCCTTTGAAATTGCATATCAAGTTGTATAGTCATTTTCTAATCCCTATTCAACCAAAATTGATCCAATGAATGTGGTCCAAGGGGAATCACTTTCTATATCTAGCTTAGCTACAACAACATTTCCTGATCTTGTTCATACTGATGAGCAGATTCTTGAATCCATTGCAAAAATCTGATTCTGAGTTAAATTTGGGAAATATCTCTCGAACGGTTCCTATTGACATTTCAGTCAAACCTGGAATTATTGAAAACATTCATATAGGTGCTTCCTATACGGACGATGAAATCCAAACTTATAAAGCCCTATTTCAAGAATTTCGTGAAGTGTTTTCCTGGTCATATGAAGAAATGCCAGGAATCAATCCATCAATTGTTGTCCATGAAATTAAAACATACCCAGATGCTAAACCTGCCCGAAAATGCTTATGTTAGATACATATGCGAAAAGTTGTTGCTATCAAAGCCGAAATTGAGAAATTACTTCGTGCAGGTTTCATTTATCCAATTCCTTTAACCAATTGGGTATTGAATATTGTTCCTGTCAACAAAAAACAAGGAACGATAAGAGTATGTATCGACTATAGGGATATTAATCAAGCTTGTCCTAAAGACAATTATCCAACCCCCTATATTGATCAAATTATTGATGATTGTGCCGACAATGAAATGATCTCCTTTATCGATGGTTTTTCCGATTACAATCAAATCAACATACTCCCTGCTGATTAAGCTAAAACAACTTTCATTTGGCCATGGGGGACATTTGCTTATTGCAAATTACCCTTTGGATTGAAGAACTCTGGAGCAACTTTTCAAAGGGCTATGTCTTACGCATTTCATGACATCAAGCACATTGTACAACCTTATCTCGATGATTTACCTACCCACTCATTACGTAGATCTGATCATCTCATTCATTTACAAGCTATCTTTATGAGATGTAAGCATTATCGAATTCGGTTGAATCCACACAAATGTGTATTCTGTGTAGAAATAGGTTACTTACTAGGATTTATCGTATCAAAGGCAGGCATTCGTTTCGACCCCTTGAAGGTGGAAGTTATCGTCAATCTACCTTATCCTTCGACTCTTCGCCAACTCCAAAATTTGCAAGGGAAAGCAAACTTTTTACATCGTTTCATTTCTAACTACATTGAGATAACGAAAGGCTTTACCAGGTTGTTAAAACAGAATATTCCATTCTTTTGGGATGAGATCGCTGATCAATCCTTTGTGCACTGAAACACACGTTGACCCATGCACCGTTACTGCATCCTCCCAATTACAACCAGGATTACTTTTTGTACCTTGCCGCTTCTCATTCCACCATTAGGATGGTTTTAGTTCAGGGATATGAATTCAATAGTGAACATGTGATTTACTATCTTAGTTGAACTCTGCATCCTACTGAGATTAAATATGCGCATGTGGAGAAATTGGCCTTGGTAGTTGTTCAAGCTATCCAAATATTTTGTCACTACATCTTATTACACAAAACCACGGTAATTTCTAACTGTAACCCTATGATGTATATCTTGACCAAAAAATTGCTAGGGGGCAAGTATTCCAAATGGATAGTTATCCTGCAGGAATTTGACTTGGAATTTGAAAAATCCAAGGCAAAGAAATCTTTGGTTTTTGCTGAACTGATGCGTGATTTCTTGCGTACTGATACTGAAACTGTGGTGGAAGAGCTTATCAGTACTCTTGATCCATGGTATGGAGATATTGTTGTTTATCTCCAAACCCAATCTTTTCGGCCTGAAATCTCACGATCTCAACGATGGAAAATACGTTTAAAATCCCAACAATACAATATTATTGATGATACACTTTATCATCGTGGAGCGGATTCTGTTTTCTGACATTGTTTAACTCATGAAGAAGCTGAAAAGGTTCTGAATGACTGTCACTATGGAGCATGTGGCGGTCATTTGTCTGAGTATGCCACAGCCCAAAATATATTTTGCGCTAGTTATTTCTGGCCATCCTTATTTAAAGATTGTATCTATGCAGTTCGGAAATGCCACAATTTTCAAATCTTTAATCGTAAGATGCACGCTCCACCTGCTCCTCTTCACCCTATAATTACTGTCGGCCCTTTTGCAAAGTGGGGTATTGACTTTATTACATGTAACCCTCACTTGGCCGGGGGGCATGCGTATATTATCCTAGCGGTAGATTATTTTACTAAGTGGGTTGATGTGATGCCTACATTTTTGGCAGACGGCAAGACTGCTACAACTTTCGTATTCAATCATATAATTGCTAGATTCAGTGTTCCTCAAGCTATTATTACTGATCATGAAAGTCACTTTCAAAACATCATGCTGACTGAACTGATAGATCAACTTGGCCTGCGCCACGATAATTCTACTCCATATTACCTACAGGCTAATGGTTTGGTTGAAGCTATCAATAATGTTTTAGTCACTATGATCAAACAAATCATTGGTATTCATAAGTCAAATTGGCATACCATGCTATTTTCAGCACTTTGGGCATATCAGACCTCAGTAAAAACATCAACTGGGTTCACTCCTTTTCTAAGGTTTGGAAGCAGTGTTACCTATTGAATGCGAAATTCCATCATTACAATTAGCCATAGAATTACTCTCAGCTACTTATGAAGAAGAGAAACATTTTTTGTACTTAGCTAAGCTAGATGCGAATTGACGCACTGCTACAATAGTAAACGAGACTCATGTGAAACAAATAAAAGCTCAGTACGATAGAAATTTTACACCTCGTAATTTTTCAGAAGGAGACCTAGTTTTACCATATGATCAAGCAAACGATAAGCTAGGGGCTGGAAAATTTGTACTTATGTGGCATGGTCTTTACATTGTTAAGTGAAAGCTGGCAAAAGGGTCTTATGAATTGATAGATTTTAACGGTGTCTCTTTGGGTAAACCCCGAAATGGGCTTTATCTAAAGAGATATTATGCTTAAATTTGTTGTGAAGATTTTTTGTTAGATTAGTTTCTTTATAGCTGGTGTGTTTTAGATTAGAAAAGTGTGCCTAGTTTAGAGAGTGCTCTTATCATTATTCCTACTTATCTTGATTTTACTCTTGATATTGTAGACGTCAACATCTCTTCAACCATACATTGGTTTTTCTAATGGTGCTTGTTGTAATTGACGGAACATTTCTTCCGCAACTTGGATTATTTATTCACCCTCTGATGAGTTATTATCTATGCATGGGGTAAGCCTTGGTCAAACAACGAATAACATTGTAGAGTATAGTGCAATGATTGAGTTATTATCTGAATCCATCTCATTTAGGATTCGGAGTTTGATTGTTAGGCTGGATTCTGAACTCGTTGTATTACAGCTTAATAGGGTTTATGCCATTAGAAATACAATGTTATTAAGATTATTTTTTAGAGTTCGTCTCTTGGAATGTGAATTTGACTACATTGAATATCAGCATATTCCAAGAAATTTAAATACATTAGTAAATGCAGTTTCTTCTGGTATGATAAATAGACATTTGCAATAATCAAAACATAAATTTAATAACATTCGACAAACATGTTACGCAAGATAGCCGATAATAATGATATATCATAGCATAGAAGTAGTGTTTCAAAATATACATCGTCTTCGATCATAGGTTGAAAAACACCTTATTATCGGCAAAAATAATAATACAAAAGTAAAAAATGTCATGAGTCTACAAAATCGATCATCCTATCCCTGGTGATGATCACGATAAGAAACCACTACTCGGGCCACCCTACATAGGAACCTCCTAAAAGGTCATGGACCCCAATCACATATCTCTGTAACCTAAGTGGAATATCATCTATATTTGTCTCTGGAATATCTAGCGTCAAGCACTCTAGATGATGCTCCAAGTCGGTCAGGATCTCTGTTGATTGGTCCGACGGGGCTAGTGTTGCTGCAGCTGGGTGTCTCCTCTTGAAAGGCTAGAGAGCGGCTGGTCGTCGTGGACCCACATATACATTTAAACTTTTGATTTTCAGTTTTGGATGATTTAAAAAATAAAAAAATTAAAACTTAGAAAGTGTTGAAAATGATTTTACTTGAATCATCCCATTGTTCTCCTGGTGGAAGAATCATGTCTGGGTCACCATGATAATCCATCTCGACGTATGGAATCCTGAATCACAAAAATTTTGTTGTTCAAACAACGAAAATACTCAGGCGGAAATCGAACAACCTCTATACCCTCCTCAGGGTGGTGGGTCATCAAAGCAACCCAGTGAACTATCCTAGGCTCTTGAGGAAGACCAGCATCAACAGGAATATGCTGTGGGGCTAGCATGGGGATCCTCTATAGAGTAAAGCTTACCATGATGAATCCATATCCAAAATTTTCCAGTTGTCCGTTCTTTGCTCTAGTTAGTTTGCCTTTCACATTTGCCAACACAGCCTCCCACCAGTTGAATATGGTGCCTCGAAAACAGTGTACAACCATCTGCATCTGGGATCCAATGGCCACATGCAATGCTGCAATCTAGCATAGCCTGGTAACAGTGAATGCAATGACCTTAAGCTCAGGACGGCTGATAGTTTTAATATCAATCTGTTTGTCCTTTGTTTGATCATCGCAAAACTCTAATTGGAGACTAGCGACAGACTGACCACCTAGCCTAGTCCCAAAAAGAGATAATTTTTCGCCCCTCTTGGACAAACCAGTCAAAAAATATAGTTCCTCCAGCTCGATTTCGAGCCAGTGGCCACTAATCACAAAACACTGGTCCCGTGTGTTCCATCTATCTACCAGCCATTGCAAGACGTCTACTTGGGCCCTCATACCCTGTATGCCCTAGAACTTCAACAATCCACATGCTCTCAATGCCTAGATTATGGGCATATGATTTAGTGCGGCAAAATCTACATCCTCATGCTCGCGTTCTGGCCAAATAAACATTTTGAATGTCCTACAATGCATAAAAGGACATATTAGAACAATCTTGTTCAAAAAATTTTGGACAAAAATGGAGAAAAATAAATTTTAAAATTCATTTTCGCAGGGTCTGTACCTGCCACTTACAAACAGTGCGTAGGTCCGCAGGGGCTGTAAGCAATAGGTGCGGACCCACGACTTTTTTCTTTGTAGAAAAAAGTCGGGGTCCGCAGGGGCCACATGTTGCACCTGCGGACCCCCGCGTGCGAATTTATAAACCTATTTTTCCCTTAAAAAATGAATTTAAAGCCTAAAATCAAAATGTAAACAGATGAAATGCAAGTTAAGGAGGACATGGATTACCTGGAGCTAACGGTTTTCGATTTCAATAGATGGATTTTCCAGAATCTTCACAGGAACTTTCTTACCCAAAAGCTCTCACTTTTCATTCTAAACTCAAATGGTAAAAATGAAGTTAGAAAAGTCCTTTTTATAAGTTTTTTCGAATAAATGAATTTTTAATTTATTTATTTTTCACTTTAAAAAGGTAATTTTTTAAATCACTTTTATTTATCTTAAACAGGTATGTGTAATGTTTTGAGCTTTTGTGCAGAATATTGGATTTTTTGGGAAAATTGATCATTTTTGAACAAAGATCATACTTTTATCACTTTTTTGGACTCTTTCAAAAATTTATGAAAAATTGAAACATTGGAGTCCTCTTTAAGCTCTTTTCAAACTCTTGAAAATTGAAAATATTGTCGAGCACTTGAATCTTCAAACTTGTCAAAATAAATGAATAATTGTCCCTTTAGTATAAGTTTACCCCTTTTTACAAACTGAAATGGACTATTTACGAAAAAGGTACACATTGACTAATTACGGTCAATAGAGTCCTCTTTAAACCCTTTTTAGACTCATTAAATATGAAAATATTGTCGAGCGCTTGTCTTTTTCAGCTCATTAAAGTATTGAAAACTCACCCCTTCTGTATTATTTTATCATTTTTTGGGCCTAAGTTTTACGAAAAAGTAACCCCATGGAGTTTTCTTAAGTTTTTCTTCTAACTCCCTAAAATTGAAAACACTGAGTTTTTCCTATACTGGACTCATTAAAATTTAACAGTAAAGGCCCTGTTCAATTTCAAATAGGAACGGACCACTCCTTCTTAGGGTTCGAATTTTAAACTAAGTTGGACTCATCCGAAGGATGAGCTTATAAACAAGCAAATTTAATCCTCCTCAAGCTTGTCAAAAATAAAGAGGTACTCGCCAGAAATGGTGGGGGAAAAGAGAGAAAAATGAACCTATTTTTTACACTTTGTTTTGTAAAAATCCATTAACCGCTCTTGAACACGACACTTTTTGTTCACCTGGGTTGGGAAAATCCTTTTCCTAACAGTTAATCAAACCACATTGAAAGTCTTCAATTGGTTTCTGGGTATTAGCTTTGGGTCAATTGCCACCAAACCATCTGCAGTGTTGTTATGTGTTCAAGAGATCCGTTCAAACAAACCATTCATCTACAAAATATCTCTCATCCATTTTGACCATCCCTGAGTCATTCATTGCCAATATATTTCTTCAAAACTTGATCTATGATTTCATGTTGTGGGCTTGCCTATGACGGATCACTTTCTATCGATCTCATCTCATTATCTAGGAAGTTGATCTAGAAATCGTCAGTACCTTGAAAGCTGCATGCCCTAATGGCATTTTTCTCACCTTCGACGATAGGTTGCATTGAATGATTCTATGACATGTTCAACTTCGACTCATTTATTCAGATTTCATGGATTGTACTGGGTACTTTGAGAGCCATTGACATTACTGGTGGTTTCTCTCACACTTGTTAACAGTTCACATCATTGACTGGTAATCAAGTGGTTTCTACCATGTTCGACTTCGACACATTCATTCACATGGATAGAATCTTACTAGTTCGGGAAGCGGAAATCAAGACCCTGGATCTAGTTTCTATCATCCAGGCTGCGAGGAGTTTTGTGATTCATTATACAGTGGACTATTCATAAATAGATGGCTGCGTCCATACTGTGTATACACATGTTTATACTCTTGATGTATTACAAAATCGTTCCTGTATCAGAACGGTTTCGTCATTTTTCTAGTCAGTTTTGATTTGAGTATGGGAATGCCTACCTCAGTGATGATATGCGTACATATATATATATATATATATATATATATATATATATATATATATATATGTATATATATATGTATATATATATGTATATATACATATATATATACATATGTATATATATATATATATATATATATATATATATATATATATTTTGCATTGAATGTTTTTGCAGGTTCTGACTGGGGTGTCCATAGGATGATCCTTGAAATGATAAAGTACTTCACTCTTCATAAATGACATGCTCTATCTTCATCTATTACAGACTTCATGCTTTAGGGGGCAATATGTTGCACCAAAAATTGTCACCTTGACATTCTGCAATCTGTGTGAGTCCATTACCACTCATACTTTCCTACTTTGCAAGTCTTAAGCCTCAATTCCTCATATCAAGCCTTGAAAATAAGAGAAAGCCCTCAAAAGTCTTTAAAACTCTGGTTCCAAACTTTCTCTTTTCATTACCGACGATCCTGCACCTAAT
The DNA here is from genome assembly GCA_031772625.1 of Pinus tabuliformis. Taxonomy (NCBI): domain Eukaryota; kingdom Viridiplantae; phylum Streptophyta; class Pinopsida; order Pinales; family Pinaceae; genus Pinus; species Pinus tabuliformis. The sequence continues at coordinate 454,718,201 of CM062809.1, read as the reverse complement.
GGTCATGTCCCCTGTGCACCTGACTGCTCTGTTTCTGTGTTATGGGTGTGGACCCCTGTAAAAGTTAAAAAGGCTCTATTACATTCTCAAAAACTCACTTTCAGTCATTTCTAGAAGCTTCTGGAAGGAATCTTGAGGTGGCAAGTAGAATATCTTAAGGTTCATGCATCCCATACCTTAAGGAGCTAACCCTTTGATGTGAGGCGCTTATCCTTTTGAAGGAGGATTCTATCCCTTCATAGATGGAACTATAACCTCCTCCTCTACACTATAAAATGAAGCATTAGGCTGGTTACTTAGGAGGTTAGAAGCTGAATATTTTTGAGGTGAAATGCTATTGGAACTTAGTCTTCTTTAGTTGAGTTTTTATGAGGATAGATTACATACCTCTAAGATCTCATTTGGAAGAGTGCAAGGCTTCTCAAAGGAAAGGAAATTCCTGTTTCAGACCCCAAGAAGAGATTGTTCAACATCAAGGCTGAAAAGGTTGTAAGGTTCTTCTACTTCAAAGTTAATACAAATAATTTTGTTTTTCTAGATAAGCTGTTCATTTACAGTTTATTTTATGGATTCCTTGATCACCATTATAGACATGATTTATAATATTTACTATGCAAGTGCTATTTAATGTTTGCTTGTTTGTGATTGCAGGTCTTTAAAGATAACTCTTTCAAACGATTGAAGGATGACTACAACAAACAATCGTTGGATCTAAGGTAGGATCTTAACACCTTTGTAGTATTTATTTCTAAATCGCATATGTTTAGAGAAAGATAGGTTTGTTTGTCTGCTTGTTGCTAGACTATCTTCTAATACTAGGGAGATCGGTCTTGTCCACAAAATCGATTTATCTGGCCAACACTATTGTTGGAAATAATACTAAGAGAGGGGGTGAATAAGTATTTACAAATAAATCACTTATTCATTTCCATAATCAAGTTTATATATGTTATTTCAGAGAACTCGCATGTGCACGCAACTGTTCTTAAGGAAACCATTATATATTGAGTGAACTTATGATTTAGTTAATTCATCATATGTTGATCCTTAATTAGTGCATCAGTACTTTATTAAACATTAAATAGTAACCATGTGCAGTAATAATAGAATAAACCATCACACATAAGCAACACACATGAACACTAAGATTTAAGGTGGAAATCCAATGTGGGTGAAAACCACCTGCTGCTGTCGTCTCTGTCTTCCTTTAACAATAATAAAATCTGTTTACAATCTTGTACTGGTGCAGACTAATGCTAGTATGCAGGCACCCACCTACAGAATACTACAACCTTCTCTCATTCTCTAGCTTCTCCTGGAAGGGATCTACAACCCCCTAGTTCTTGTACTAGCCGATATATTTACTAGTACATAGGCTCTGACCTACAGAAGGCTACAACCTTCACTCGTTCTCCAGCTGCTACTGGAAGGGAGCTCTAACCCCCTGTGCTAGGAAGCTTCAACTTCATCACTGAAGGCTCCAACCTTAGTATCCTCCAGGGACCACGTTTCATGAATTTTCACACTGGATACTCCTGTACACAATAACACTATATGCAGGCCACGTTTCATCCAATTTTCATACTGGACCCATTAGTAACATTGAAGCTCAAAATCAATCACCACTACAATACAACCATCAAATACATCTACATCAACCAACCCAACCAATTTCTGATATAGCTAAAACCCAATCATCAATCTCCGATATAACTGGAACAATCAATCACTGAAACCTCTGAACCTCTGACACATCTGAATAAAACAATCAGTGAACCTTTGACACAACTGAATCAACCATTCTTTCAAACTTAATCAAATTCAACCAATCAATTGGAACAAACAGATCACTAACCAGTACACAAATCTGAACCTAGAACATTGCATCAACAACCAGAACTAACCGTAACCTCAAAAGGCACATGTTAGAATGTATATGCTCCTTTAATGAAGCAAAATTGTGTGTATACGCTACTTCCTTTTGCCCAACTTGCATATACCTCTGAAGATATTGAATCATAAAACATTTGAACCACAAATTATACAAATCAATGACATTCCGAAGATCTACTGTCATATTACAGAGTTCTAAATAGATAACAACAAGGATCACCCTTATTTATCAATCAATTAATCAATGAGACACAAACTCTTTATGCATTCAGTTTTACTTTCAGATCTAAGAACACTTCATTGACAAACAACAGTAAAACAATAGTACTGATATGATAGATCAGTCATCCTTGAACATCAAGCTTTTCTTTTGCATACGCTACTTGGAAGAGCCGAACTAGCGTGTATACGCACCTTCACCAAAGCGAACCAATTTACAGATCTGAAAATACTTAATTCATAACTTCGATGCCCCTTCAGACTTCAAACAAACTCGGATTGTGATATTTAAATAATAAAACAGGTGTAATCAGATGTAGCCCAATATCATATCATTCAATAATAAGTCATTTCAGGTCTCATGATCCTGATCCAATATTGAATTCAAGGTTCACAAAGTATTTCAAATCAAATTACAAACATAGCCCCTGCAACATAAAACAGACTTTAGATAGAATTATTCCTTAGAAACCCATACACTTGCACATAATCCTTCATAAGATATTCATTACTTCAGTACTTAGCCCTTGATCTTCTCCTTCTTGTATACTTAGATCCTTTGTCAATAACTCGGACCAAAACCACTTAGGACCAATACCTTGGACCAAAAACCTAGGGTCAATACCTCAGACCAAATATCTTGGACCAAATAAGTATGCCCTTTTCCCCCTGTGGCAGTGTGTGTATACGTATACACTCCTGTTGTTCCATGGACCAGCGTGTATATGTTATTTTGACTAAGAGGACCTACATATACTTCTTAAACTACTTTACATCATCCTTTTCCTTTACTTTTTTTATTCTGATCAGTAGACCTAAGTTCCATCTTCTTGTTCTTCTATATCAATGTCCTATTACTTCTGAATAGAACTATTACATTGTAATTTTCCATATTACTTCTGAAATGATTCCTTTGAACTGCCATGCATTTTTTCATATATGATATTTCTCCTTTAGATTCATCTCGTTACGTAAATTCATCTAGTTACCATGTACAAGTGAGTTATTCTACTACAAGTGGGTTGCCATCAAGTACAACACATGTATCATAATGCCAACAATCTCCCCCTTTGGACTGATGGCAACCATGTTGGTGTTGACTACTACAAGCTGTAAAGACTGTTAGAGATACCATACAACACCAAAATACCAAAATACTCTCCCCCTTTGACATCAACGGAAAAGGGCGGACCACTCTATTCTCCTCCTTTGCATGATGCTATCCATACTCCCTCTGAGTACATGCCGAGTCTGGAGAGAGATGGTTTAATATAATAACATGACACTATAACTCAACAATGTGAGTATGACCTTCCTATCACCAATAACTCACACATACATCAATCTCCCAACCAAGTAGGGATATACCAAATTTGACTCATTCACCCAACCAAGTGGGGATATGCCAAATGTTTATACATGATTGAAATATAGCAATTATTACATCATCCTTCCCATGCGTAGTGGGGCTATAAATTACATCATATGATCAAAAGGACTCATTAAAAGACTATGAAAGACAGAGACATATTATTACATCATGGGCCTTTATATGACCTTTTCATCGAGTGATATACATGACATTTATAACAAATACCAAAGATCTAAACAAGACCATGATAGTCATCAACAACTATCATACACCATATATGATCTGCACCATAAGCATCTGTCAGCAACATCTAGACCCACAACCTGTATATGTCCATCATCAGATCCAAAGATATGACAAAGTAAATATCATCAACTTGTGACAAAGTATGCCGCATATAGATATCAACTCATCCTCTTGATCTCATCAAGATCAACTTGCTTCGTTTCCTCAGTAGAAATAGCCTTATCATAACCTTCCATGAATCAACTAAGCATATGTCATATCTCCAAGCAAAAAAAAAATCACATCTTATCATATGTATGAGAAAACACCATAGTCATCATCTCTGATCATAACATCATCATCAATAATTGCATGATATTTCCACAAGAACCCTCAATATATCAACCATGTATCATCACTAGGAAACATCTCACATCTGATAAGCTTCAACCATGATAATCAAAATATGTGAGTATCAACCTATCATCATAAGGTAAGACGTCATCATCATTATGTGACTAAGTAAGCCATGTATCTAAATATCCATGTCTTCAAATAACTTTGTCTTCATGAGACCTGCAATAACACCATTCTCTTGGCCAACCAACGGTATTTGTCAATATGCAACTTAAGTAATCATCCATGTATCCAACATAATGTGTATCCATAAACTATGTATCTAGCAAACCATGAGTTTATGGTCATTTGTTAAGCTTTCTTGATACCATCAACAACAACAATCCTCAACCATGTGAGAGCCAAGAACTATAGGAATCCTACATCATAACTGCACCATATGAACTTTATGCATCTTTGAAGGCATGATGACACTAGCATCAAATAATGAAGTTGTGTACTCAAGCTTTGTCCTTCTCCTTGTCCTTATGAAGATCACCATGTAAGAAACATATATGTACCGTAACTTAGCATGATGTATCATTTAAACACTTTAGCCGCATAAGCATCATCACCATTGATAAGAACCATTAGGTACCAAATATTTCTAAACACAATGCCAACAATGAATTATTACAAGCATAGCATATTCTCCCCCATGATCTATAGTCATCAATCATCAAGACAGAAAAGATAATTGATAATTTTCTGAATCAATTTTTTGAGTCTACCTCACTACTTCTTCATCAAACCAACATATACACGACTGTGCAACTTCTAACTTGTGTATATACACGTCTTTTCTTCATGATAACTGCATATGAGAATTAGGACACTGAAATTTCATACTTTTAGTTCCTTTTGAGTCTGTTCTGTCTATATACTAAGCTATGCCACATCTTTCTGTTTGTAATTCCTTCTTCTTCCATACCTTGGAGTGTGATGATGTTTGTTCCTTTTGGTATGTTGGCCGAAATTTTCTCCTGCATTCTTTTTCTATATGCCCAAACTTGTTACAAGCATAACATCTTATATGTTTCATATTCCTTCTAAAGCAATTAGTGGCTTTGTGACCAAACATATTGCAAGAAAAAAAATATCCCTTAAAATACCTGGAAGTTGATGATCTTTTTATGTGATGGTTATTATCATGAACCATTCTACTTTTGCATCTTGCTGCAACATGTCCAAAATTATGACACATAAAACATTCAACAATTATTCATTAGAGGAAAGAGCTGATTATCACTTCCATAGTTAGGAGTAAATGATTTTCTTTGAAGTCTTTCTTTCCTTGGTTGTTGATGGGGTTGACCTCTTATCTCCATGTTGAACATTTCAGATTTTGCATTAGAGTTCCCTGCCTCATCTTGTGAACTAGATTCACCTTCAATAGTTTCATGAAAACCAAGACCAAATTTTATGATAGGAGACCTTTGACTACTAAGACTATTATCCAAAATCTTAGTGCTATCTTGAAATCATAAAATCTTATCCTTTTCTTCTAATTTACCTTTTAGGATATTTACCTCAACTCGATATTTATCTTCCTTTTCAAGATACTGATTCTTCATGATTTCTTCAGCTTTTATTCCTTCTTCCACTTGTTGCCTTAATTTGAGAACTTCATTTTCTTTTTCTTCAAATGCTTGGAGTAGATCTTCATTCTGCTTATTTGAATTTTTGAGATCTTCTTTTAGAGAAATGACCACAGCTTCAAGACCTTCACAATAGTTGGTTATTCCTATAAGTTCCTTGGTTGTTGTGTCCTTTTCATTCACTTCATTTCTCAATGATGTCACTTCATCCTGCAACCTTTGACATTGATATTCCTTTTCCTTGTACTGCTTCCTTACTATGTTTCCTTCCTCTAACTGAGACTTTAACTTTGTAATCACTTCTCTGTAGGTACACTCCCTTTTCTCCAATGGATCTTGTTGATCTCTAATTATTTCTGTGAGCTTTTTAAATTCTACCTCTATTTGATTTCTTTCTCTTTCACCCATAAGAGAAAATTCATTTGTTTTGCTGTCACATTCATTAGCTTCAAATGAACATATAAATGTATCACTAGAGGACACCAAATACATACCTAATAATTCTTTTGCTTGTTCATCTTCATTCTGAGATGATTCTAAATCTAAGGAGTTGCTTCCACATAATGGCCAATCGTCTCTCCCACTATCACAGTTCCCTTGAGATGTCTTCTTCTTTTGTGGTGCTTTCTTCTTTAGCTTCTTTCCCATTGTTTCTACAGATCTCCTTCAAGCGATCAAGCTTCTGTCAAAGGACCTGCTCTGATACCAATTGTTGGAAATAATACTGAGAGGGGGGGTGAATAAGTATTTACAAATCAATAACTTTTTCATTTCCATAATCAAGTTTATATATGCTATTTCAGAGAAGGGAACTCGTGTGTGCACGCAACTGTTCTTAAGGAAACCAGTATATATCCAATGAACTTATGATTCAGTTAATTCATCATATGTTTATCTTTAATCAGTGCATAAATACTTTATTAAACATTAAACAGTAACCATGTGCAGTAATAACAGAATAAACCATCAAACGTAAGCAACACACATGAAAACAAAGATTTAAGGTGGAAACCCAATGTGGGTGAAAACCACCTGTTGCTGTCATCTCTGTCTTCTTTTAATAATAATAAAATCTATTTACAATCTTGTACTAGTACCAGTACGTAGGCACCCACCTGCAGAAGGCTACAAACTTCTCTACTTCTCCAACTTCTTCTGGAAGGGAGCTACAACCCCCTAGTTCTTATACTAGTTGATATATTTAATAGTACATAGGCTTCGACCTACAGAAGGCTACAACCTTCACTCATTTTCCAGCTACTACTGGAAGGGAGCTCCAACCCCCTAATAAAATCACCAGCCACTACTGGTAGGAAGCTTCGACTTCCTCACTGAAGGCTCCAACCGTCAGTATCCTCCAGGGACTACGTTTCATAAATTTTCACACTGGATATTCCTGTACACAACAACACTATATGTAGGCCATGTTTCATCCAATTTTCATACTAGATCCATTAGTAACATTGAAGCTCAAAATCAATCACCACTGCAATACAACCATCAAATACATATGCATCAACCAACCTAATCCATTTATGATATAGCCAAAACCAGATCATCAATCTATGATATAACTAGAACAATCAATCACTGAAACCTCTGAACCTCTGACACAATTGAATAAAACAATCACTGAACCCTTGACACAACCGAATCAACCATTCACTCAAACTTAATCAAATTCAACCAATCAACTGGAACAAACAGATCACTGTAACCAGTACATAGATCTGAACCCAGAACATTGCATCAACAACCGGAACTAATTGTAACCGCAAAAGGTGTGTGTCAGAATGTATATGCTCCTTTAATGAAGAAAAAATGCGTGTATATGCTACTTCCTTTTTCCCAACACACGTATACCTCTAAAGATATTGAATCATAAAACATGTATACGCTCCTTTAATGAAGCAAAACTACATTATATGCTACTTCCTTTTGCCCAACCTACGTATACCTCTGAAGATACTAAATCATAAGACCTCTAAACCACAAACTATAAAAATCAGTGACATTCTGAAGATCTACTGTCATATTACAGAGTTCTAAACATATAGCAACAAGGATCACCCTTCTTTCTCATTCAATTAATCAATGAGAAACAAAATCTTTATGCATTTAGTTTTACTTTCAGATCTAAGAAGACTTGATTGACAGACAATAGTAAAACAATAGCATTGATTTGATACATCAGACATCCTTGAACATCAAGCTTTTCTTTTGCGTATTCTACTTGGAAGAGCTAAACCAACGTGTATACACACCTTCACCAAAGCGAACCAGCATACAAATATGCGAATGCTTAATTCATAACTTCATTGCACCTCTGGACTTCAGACAAACCCAAATCATGATATTTAAAGAATCAAACAGGTGTACATAATCAGATCTAGCCCAATATCAGATCATTCAATAATAATTCATTTCAGGTCTCATGATCTTGATCTAATATTGAATTCAAGATGCACAAAGTATTTCAGATCGAATTACAAACATAGCCCCTGCAACATAAAATATACTTCAGATAGAAGTAGTCCTTAGAAACCCATACAGTTTCACATAACCCTTCATAAGATATTCATTACTTCAATACTTAGCCCTTGATCTTCTCCTTCTTATATACTTAGATCCTTTGCCAATACCTTGGACCAAAACCACCTAGGACCAATACCTTGAACCAAATACCTAGGGTCGATACCTCGGATCAAATACCTTGGACCAAGTACCTTGGACCAAATAACTTGGACCAATACCTTGGACCCAGAATACCTTGGACCAACGTGTATACATTGTTTTGACTAAGAGGACCTGCGTATACTTCTTAAACTGCTTAACATCAACCTTTTCCGTTACTTTCTTTATTCTGATCAGTAGACCTAAGTTCCATCTTCCTGTTCTTCTGTACCAATGTCCTGTTACTTCTAAATAGACCCATTACATTGTAATTTTCCATATTATGTATGAAATGATTCCTTTGAACTGCCATGCATTCTGTCAGATTTGATATTTCTCCTGTAGATTCATATAGTTACGTAGATTCATCTAGTTACCATATACAAGTGAGTTGTTCTGCTACAAGTGGGTTGCCATCAAGTACAATAATGCCAACAACCATGACATGTTTCATCCAACTAGAGGGATTGAGAAAACTAAATTTGTTCAAATTTGGGAGAATATGGAGAAAATTCAAGTTCCATGTAAGCTTGGGGAACCATACCATCATAAAATCCAAGATTACAATGACCTTAACTATGGGTAATTAGATGGATCAACATCAGATAAGATCCTCATTCGGCATGAAGGAATTTTAAAGGTTTAATAAAACAATTTTACTTGGAAAAAATGTAATTTTATATATCATTGAGAATATGATTCAAAATTACAATCCTGATGTTAGCAATTATACTTTATTATTTGTCCCTGTCCCCAACCCCATCCTAATGTTAGCATATGTAACATTTTTATGTGGTTTTTTAATGAACGATAAATGATGATTTCATGATAGCATATGAGTGAAAATAGCTCATAGTTTCATGCAATTTTAATAGAAAATTAAGTAATCATGTATAACAAAATATTGTGTTTGAAGGTTATTGAAGGCCTGCCAGATGAAGAAAAGTATAAAAAGTTGGTGAGGTTGTGGAAGTGTTATAAAGAATTCCACATGTTATAGTTACAAGGGACTAGAGGGGATGATGGAAATGTGTATGAGGAAAGGTATGTCAATTTGAATTTCTATTAAGTTCATTGTATAGTGTATTTCAGCATGGTGGTTTTGAATCATTCATGATAAAAAATTTGATCGACTATCAATGTAGGATTGGATTCCTTGCCAGTGAGTTGTTGTGGTTATGTTCATGTTGTTTAGGAGATGAGATGATTCCTTATATGCATATCCAAGGGGCCCATGCTTTTGATATGACTAGGGATATTCATCCTTATACCTTAGGAAGGTTAAGGAATGAAGTAATGGAGCGTAAGCACAGGGAAATGAAAAATTTGAATAGCAATAGAGGAGGAGGGAGAGGGGTTGCTAATGAGTATAGAAACACATTTGAACATGAAAAAATGTGTCTTGTAAATGAGACGCAAGAAAAATGTTTTAATATTGTTATGAGGTTAGAAGGTACCTTCTAGAACTTCAAAGAAAGAAGATTCATGCCTTCAACCATTAGAAGTCAACTTCGTGTTGAATATGAAAAGACAAGAAATCCACTCAATGATGAAACTGCAACACAGTTGGCATCCCACTTTCTTGATGTCACTTATCACCAAATAAAACAACTATTTAACTCATGGGTGAAACAATTGAAGAAATCATTGGTTGCTCCACCAATTGTAAGTATGCTATAATTTTAAATGGTATATAATTATTCTTTAGCTTTATAGCTTGAGGGCTTATGATGATGTGTTTAACTATTAATATGTCCTTACAGATAAGTAATCATCTTGCAATATCAAGGCCAATAAGAAAATATGGTGAGGAAGCTTATCGTGAATCACATCGCTTTGGAAAGTGCAAGGCAAAAAATAAGGTTCAAACAAAAAATAAACAACACAACTTTCCCTCCAATGGTGTGTGATTTTCACTAAATCAGTAAATCTATAGATTTGTAAAATACTAAATTAATAATGTAAATCTACAACACAATGTGTAAATTAGTAACTTTGTAAATTTGTAGAATAGTAAAAAAACAGAGTATAAATATGTAAAAAGAGAGTGAAAATCTGTAAATTTTCTGAATTTGCAATTTTGATGTTTCTTATGTTACACATCATTGTACTTTTAGTAAAGTACATATTTTACATGCACTTTGACATATTAAATGTTGTTGGCTTCAAAATTTGTGCCATGTTAGGGTGATTAGACCAATGATACACATCAAATGAATGGTGCATCTCTTGTTGCAGTTGCAAAACATATTGAAACACAAGAAGTTTATGGAGAAACTATTGTTGATAAGTCAATGATGGAGTTAATCACTCACAATCAACTAGATGTTCCATCCTTAATAAAAGGTGCATGGAAGAGTGGGGGTAACTGAGAAATTCTAGGGGAAGTAGTTGAAATCCAAAGGAAGGACACTGAAAATATTGTACAACCTGGTGCCAATAAGAGAAGTATGAGACCAGAAAAGAAAAAAAAAGAATAAAAAAGAATAAAATAAAAAAACGAGGTCCTTGATGATCAGAATGCAACATTGTATGTAGAATGTTGAAAGTTATAAACTTGTCTACATAGAGCTAAATTCAATAGTAGATATTCTCTCCAAGAAGGCTATTTTTCTGGACATATTCAGATTATGTATCGACCAAACGTAATTTTGTATCTTTTGATTATAAAATTATGCTCTTTCTTCCTTGGGAAAAACTATGGAAACATGATTTTTCTTTGCTTATAAGTTATAACTAGTATGGAAACAATATTTCTCTCTAATTTGACTGTGTAAGTCCTTTTGATTCTATGAATAAAAAAGAACCATATGTTTCTTATTGAAATACAATAAATTAATTACATAAAAATACATTGTTTTCATAAACAAAAACATTATCGAAAAAAAAATAACATTTTTATATTAAACATTGAAATGTATTTATAGTAATAACATATACAAATATTGTTGTTATATAACTCTAGGATGCTTGGGAGATTTCTAAAAGCCCTCCTCTTCATAAGTATTTAATGTAGTACAACATATCTTTCATTGCATAGAATCCTCTGGTTCTTTGGAAGTTGCACAAATTGCTTGTAGTTTATCTTCCAAATCCCTCACTCAGTTTTTATATTTTATCAACTTGCTTTCCAATTTAATTTTTTTAGCAGTGAGCATCTTCAAAAACTCTAGATGCTTCTTGTACTTTTCAGAGTATTCTTTTTCTTTTTCTTGAATAGTATCTTTCACTTGTCTCAAATCATCTTTAACTTGACGCAATTCAGCCTTCAAATCTGGTTGATTTGAAATACGAAAAATTGGAAGTACAAGAGGTATGTGCTTATTATACAAAGTGATAATTTGGGATTTCAAATATCGTATCTCAATTTGGCATCCCAAATGTTTTGTGCTTTCTTGTCCAATAATTTTCTCTTAATCTCTTTAATCTACTCTTCCTTCTTAGTTAGCTTCTTCTTGAGTTATTCCTTTATTGTTTATCTGTCAAACACATCACCTCCAATATCCATTGCTACGACGACATTAAACAATGACATATCCTGCTCTTGCAAGGCCCAATCATACTTAAACAAGGTATCTTTGTGTTTATTCTTTTTAGTATTTACTGCTTGAATAACTTGATTCAAGATATTCTCTCGTTCTCTTAATGATTTCTAAAACTCTAATAAGACCTTGAATTTCTTACCATATTTCAACACTTCGTCTTTCTTTTCAATCTCTCTCTTCATCATTTTAACCCTTTCTTCATAATTCTTGATTTCCTCCTATGTTTAACAACCAATTCACTGATTTTCTTTTGAAACTTAACCATTAAAGTATGATTATATTGTTCTTTCTCCTTCACTTCTTGAATAAGTTTTACTATAGGTGGAATATAGGTCTATAGAGATGGTATGTTAAAAACATCAAGCCTATTTTTAAGCTCATTTTTAATATCCATTGACTAGGTTGCATATTTATTCGTTTCAGCCGTATAATTTTTGGGTCCTTCACTTTTTGGGAAACAATCTTGGTAAAATTTTCTCTAGTTTTTGTTAGGAAATGGTTGTGTAGGAGATTTCCAGAAAAAGGAAAATGAATGGTGAAATCAAGAGAATGCTAAGAATGATTGGAAATAAGTGGCAAGGGGAAACAACATACAATTACATTGGAATTTGCAGAAGCTGCAAAAGAAGGATAAGCACATTACAGTTTGAAAGAATCAAAGGATATAAGGATCAAAACTCCAGATTTTGTCAAAGTGGGCCAGATCAAGTGAAGAAAATCTATAAAAATATGAAGGAAATAAGGCAAGAATTTATGTCAAAATGTTTCCATTGTGATGATTGAAGAACTTCTGATGTATTTGATCTTTCTATTCATTTTGTGTTGTATTATGATCTAGTAGTGATCCTCGCTCTCACTCATAATGAAGAGAATTTTATGATGTAGTGATTTGGTTGCTAATGAAAAGGAGTTGTAGGAACTCTCTATGCGCTTGAATTATGATGGATTATGTAGCCCCTTTAAAAAAATGAAATCCTAACTTAGAATTCTCTCTATAATTTTTGCTATGTTGCACTCATGCTTTTTTATGAATATGTTATGTTTGCAAATGTGAACCTTACGAGATGATTTCATATTTAATGGGTTATTTTCTGCACTAATATTTGATTCCATACTGTGGTCCCTCATTTCGTTATGTCTTAGCATGCCTAGAGTGAGAAGCCTCTCTTTCTTCTTAAGGGAGATGAAAATACTGATGAATTGGTAGACTACAACGAACTATTTTGTTTGTGCCTTGCGTCCAAACTCAGGGTCTATCTTTGTTAAAATTTTAATCCAAAAAATGGTTTCACTACTAGGACCTGATGTATCTTGAAGGGATCTAGATCATGGTATTGAAGATCCTCATAGGAGATCTCCAAGATTGGTGGCATGAGAAAATTGACCAATTCATTCTATAGCAAGTTGAGATATGACAAAAGAATTTGGAGTGGGTAAAGGGATGGGATTTGTATGCAGAGTCTACTTGTTAATAATACCAAATATTTTGGTGTAATTTCCTTGAGGAACTCAATAACTAGTTGCGTCAGCTGCAAATTAAAGGGGGAGTTGGAAATCATCTTAGGTCTCCTCATATCTAGACTATTGATTCAAATGAGTTGCATACACTAGATACAGAGCTAACCCGAGTTGCTGATTTTTGGTTACAAGAAACTCTATAGAGTTCTATTATTTAATTTGGTCAAGAAGATCACTTATCTCTCTCTAAAGCCAAAGTTGTCTTCAAATACGAGTTGCGGGGAAGGTTGCTAAAGGAAATCCCTCTCTGGATTAAAGCCTTGATGGTGAAGGAAAACTTATTACCTTTTCAAGAGAAGAATATTGAAGCTTTAAACCTTAAGTATTGGGGGTAGGATTTAGGGGAGTAATGTTTCCTAGTTGTGAAAGATGAATATGTTGTTGCGATGGATGTAGATGAGTCACAAAGAACTCGATATTTGAGGGCACAAAGGAGGGCATAGATAGATGGTGAATGAAGGAATAATAATTTGCATGAGATCTAAAGACGACATAGGGAATTACACCAAATAGGTTAGGTGTTTAGTAGTCCAATATTATAGATAAGAGGATTAAGTAGTTTGGAGTTGCGGTAGACAGAGGATAGTGGCAATGTACATTCTAGAAAAATAGGAGGTTCCAAAAATATTTTCGTGAGACAGATGTAAGGAAGTAGCAAAGATATCCATGTCCTAGAAGCAGTAAAGACGTCAGATAGATCGGGGCCTATAGTTGGAGTAATGAACCAGAATACCACTCTTGATGACAAAATTCATTTTGTAATGAGATGACTGTTCTTTAAGGATGATGTGTCCCCTGTAAGTAATATTCCATTGACTAGAAACCTAGGTACCTCCTTCCCTAACCTCCCCTTGGTAATGTATCATGATCCTACTCATTTTATTTCAAAATTAGCTAAAGTTATCAAAGTTCATAGGGTTTATAGTGCCTCTACACTCTATACATCTAGTAGTGGTGGTGGTAGTTATCAATTAAGTTCTTCTAGGACTTCATAGCTTGGTTCCCAAGGGTTTATACTCATAAAACTTGGTCAATATACAATGGCTGGTAACGTAGAAGGTTCATTCACTCAAATACCTGAATTTTTAAGACAAGGGAATGAAGATGTTGAACAACACTCATACTTGTATGAGCCCATATGGAGGGCTAGACAAACACCAGATGCTACTACACTCATGGAATTTCAGACTACCCTGAGAGAGAGAGAGAGAGAGAGAGAGAGAGAGAGAGAGAGAGAGAGAGAGAGAACTTAGGTGGTTTATTAAATGATCCGCTTTGCATCAAAATCCTACTATTGATGAGGTTCAATGAGAATTTATTTAGGAGTTAAAACATCCACAGACGAATCAACAAGGACTATCTGAATTGTGGGATATTAAACAATGTGAGGGAGAAACTACATGGGAGATGATGCAATGATTCTAGGATGTTATTGGCAGGTTGATGTTGGCATTATGACACAGGATTGGCACTATGGCACAAGTATTTTCCTTGATGGAAACACACTCTGCAAATCACTCAGTTGATAGTTCAAGATCTCAAGCTCTCATAATAAAGGAAAAGACGGTATACGCAGGTTCTTGTTGATCAAGTCATGTATACACGCAGTTTCACAGACCAAAAGGCGTGTATGCATATACACACACTTTCATGCACAGAAAAGCGTGTACATTTCGAAAAACTTGGTTTTTGGTCCTTGGTATTCAGACCTATGGTTTTGAACCATGGTATCTCGTCCGAAGTGTTGAACCCAGGTCTTTGGACCCAGGTATTACTTCTAAATGGTTTTTGTACCATGGTATTGAGTAAGGCCTAAGACTATAAAAGGGGAAGGAGATCATTAGGCAAAGGCACTCAAGGATTGAATATCTTATGAAGAACAAGATCTAGAATACTGGTCATTAGGTTATGGTGCATAGCTGGATCTAAATCAAGGAGGAACCTGAGCGCTAGGAGAAGGATAAGTTCTATTTATTGGTCGAGATCTTAAGGCTTGAAGAGAATTATCTTTGTGTGATTTTGATTTGTTATATTTGGTGCATGACTTGATCTATAAATATGATAATCTGGGTATAACTAATGTCTGAATAGTTGAAAAGGGTAAATTACGTAGGTTCAGCACAGCAAAGGCATGTATACACGCTGGTTCGGTAATTGAAAATAGCGTATACGCAGGTTTTCCTTAATATAACACCATATGCATGCAGGTTTTACATATAGAATTAGTGAACGTCTCTTAAAATATGTTTTATATACTTTTTTTCACTGTTGCAGTGTTCTGGGTTCAGGATTGGTTTCTGGTTACTGTTATTGTATTCTGGTTACAACATTTAGAAAAGTGACTATTTGATTCAATTTTGGAGGGTATAGAGGAGATTGGTTGATGCAGGTATATTTGAACATTGATTGATGGATCTAGTCTAAAAATTTATGAAACATGGTCCCTAGAAGAAGAAAGAAGGTTGTAGCCTTCTGTAGGTCAACACCTATGTACTAGTACATCAGCTAGTACAAGAGCTAAAGGGGGTTGTAGCTCCCTTCCAGGAGAAGCTGGAGAATGAGAGAAGGTTGTAGCCTTCTGCAGGTAGAAGCCTGCGTACTGGTATAATACTGCACCAATACAAAAACATTGTAAAAAGAAGTTTCTAATTAAAAGAAGATAGAGACGAATTGTAGCAGGTGGTTTTCACCCACATTGGGTTTCCACCTTATATCTTGTGTTCTTGTGTGTGACTATCTGCTCTGTTTTACTATTTTTGGTTATTGTTTATATGGTTATGATGCACAGATTAATGATCAACATCTAAAGAATAAATTAAATTATAAGTTTGCAGGTTATATGCTAGTTTCCTTAACTCCAGTTGCATATATACGCAGTTTCCACTAACTGAAGTAGCATATACAAATCTGATTGTGAAATGAAGAATAATTGACTTGATAATACTGATTCACCCCCCTCTTAGTATTATTTCCAACAATTGGTATTAGAGTAGGTCCATCAGAAGAAGCTTGATCACTTGAAGGAAGATCTATCATCATGAGCAACTACGAAAAAGAGGCATCTATCAGGCCACCAATTTTTGTTGGGAGCAACTTCGTCTACTGGAAGGTAAGAATCACAACCTATCTTCAATCTCTTGGAATATAAGTTTGGGATATCGTAGAAGGAGGATACACATTTCCAGCAGCAACTCCTATAGCTACGGTAGGTAGAAAGTAGTATGAAACAAATGCGAAGGCTGTCGATACTCGATTGGGGAGTCTATCAAAATCAAAATTGATCAAGGTTATGCAGCTCAAAACTGCCAAAGAAATATGGGACAAGATCGTTCTAAGCTATGAAGGAGACGATCAGGTAAAATGTGAAAAATTAAAATATCTCAAAATTCAATATGAAACTCTCAAAATGCACAATGATGAAAGTGTAGCTAATTATTTCCTACGTATAGATGAAATTGTTAACCGCATGAAAAATATGGGTGAAGAGATAAAAGAAGTCACTTTAGTTGAAAATGTTCTAAGATCCTTGTCTTCTAATTTTGAATCAAAAGTTTCTGCCATGGAAGAAAAGCAGAATCTTCAAAGTATTACTATGTCACAGCTGCACGGAATCCTAACCGCTTTCGAAATGAGAAAACGGGGTCCATCAGACATGAGAGAAGCCGCATTAAAAGCTTCAAGAAAAGGAGAATACAATGAGTCAGAACATACGTTAGATGGAGAGGAAGAATCAAATTTTGTTAGGAACCTTCAACGGGGCTCTGGAAGATTCAGAGGGAAGTTACCTTTCAAATGCTTTGCTTGTGGAAGAGTCAGTCACTATGCAGCCAAATGTCCTCATAAAGATAAGCTTGATAAAGGTAAGGAACCAATTAAATGGAATAGAAAACAAAGCGTATGTAAGAAGAGCTATTATACTCATGAAGACAATGATGGAATTTCAAATAGTGATGAAGATGAACATGGCAATGATTATAGAATTTTGATGGCTTTTGAAGATGATGATTTCTTGGATGCTATAGATGAAGATGATCTCTATGAAGAAATTTCTAAACTTAAAATTTGTTTAGAAGAAAAGAGTATGATTATAGATACTCTAACATTCCAACTTGCTGAAAGGGAAAAATACAATGAAAAGTTAGAATGTGAAATTGTGGGTCTTAGAAAAGATATTGAGAAAACAAAAGCTCTTAATCTTAGATTTGCTAAAGAATCTTAAACTTCAGATGAGATTATCAAAGTGCAATGTTCTCCTCTAATAACTATAGGTCTTGGATATACTGAAGAAGCTTCTCAAGCACAGAAGCCATCCACCTCCAAAAGTTATCTTGATTGTTGTTGGGAAAAGTATCCATTCAGAATGCCCCTATCCCACTCTAAGGTGTGATAGTGCCTTAGCAACAAACAAGGAAAACTATTTTCGTATTCTTCTTTATGAAATGTAAATGAAGAGGAAGGATGTAACTAACCTGTGTCTTCCGCTAGTTTGTTGATCCACTCACTCTCCTCTTTGTTCGCTTCCCGCTGCCTACTCCCTCACTGGTCCAGCTTCACCAAGTTCCTGCAAGATCACAGAAGGGGGAAACTACACAAAAGACATAGATTTACATTCATAACTAGTTTAGGATCAGATTTAAACTAAACATGCATATATAACAAAGCATCATTGATATATAAGCATATAGGAGAAACTAAAATAGTTTTATTGATATGATAAGAAAGTCCAAGAGGAGATACAACCAAGTGAGTCCCGATCCAGCATCTACCTCCCAGCAAAGGAATCCCTTCCTCTCCTCCAACAAAGCATAAATCACCCAATGCACTAACCTCAATCTCAAACCAACAACAATTCTCTGCAAAGTACAAAATTCCAGCCTCTGGATCTCTGGGATGAGGGATCCATATATAGATGTAAGTAGAGAGGATGAGTCAGCTTATGTTTTGACTTGTGGCTTCTCTCTGTCATTTCTTGCTTCCACTTGGAGGGTGAAAGCCTCTTACTCATCACTGGTCGAATTCATTGAGGCAAGTGTCATTGAGGAAGATTCTGGAAGCTTCCAGTGTCTGTACACCTCGCGGAATGACACTGCCATTTGGCATTTCTCACTCAGCGCACCCTGGTAGTGCATTTAGGTGCGTTGCAATGCACCTAGCTAGTGTACTGGGGTGCATTGCAACGCAGGAAGCTAGTAGAGCATCTGAATTGATCCTGATTTGACTAGTTCTGAGTGGTTTTTGGTGGAGAACTTCTGGGAGAAGCTGTCATTGGTTGACCTTGTTCCTTTAGGGGCAGGAACAACTCTTTTAGGGACTTTGGATCCCTTGGATTATGGACATTTCATGCTCAAAGTTGTAAGGCACAAAAATGTCTATAACAGTTGCCCCCTAAAGTATGAGGCCGTTTATCGGGTGAAATGATTTATTAGGAGGATCCGAAGTTCTTTCAATGCTGGGAGGAGACCTGTAATAAGATACAATACAATACATTATTTTCATACTGTTTTCATGATCTAGCTGAGGCGGTCATTCCCATGCTCAGCTTTATAAATTCATTTTTATGTACATAGGACAGACAATTGTCTGATGGTAGACTGATGATCTTGATGAAATCATCATCCTTTTGGTAGGATGATTATCTATGTTGCAATGCTGTACATGTCAATGTCTTTATTTTTCCTGAATATATATCACAGCTCGGATGGATGAAACTAGATTCGGGGTCTTCAATCTCGTCCGATCTTTACTCTATGTACAAGTCGATCCATGTGAGAAATGTTTTGAAGTCGAACATGGAAAGACATCGCTTGATTACCAGTCAATGATGTAAACTGTTAACAAGCGTGAGAGGAATCACCGATAATGATAATGACCCTCAAGGTATTGCAGTACAATTCACGTGGTGTGAATAAAGGACTTGGCGTCGAACACCACGCAAAATCTTTCGGTCGAAGGTCATTGATGTATACCTGTCGTCGGAAGTGAGAAACTTGCCATTGAGGCATGCAAGCTTCAAAGTACTGAAGGGGGTGTTCCTAGATCAACTTCTTGGATAATGAGATGATGTCAACAAGAAGTGATTCGTCAAAGGAGGGCCTTAATGTATTCCACATCAGTGACACGGAACGGAGCAAATGATTTTTATGGAGGTGAAAACGATCTGGTGATATATGGTTCAGGGTGGCGGTCATGAAAGAATGAAGTATAATGTATGGTAGTGGATGGGACACGGGTGACTTCTCTGGATGACTTCTCTTGAACATATCGGCGACACTTGTATGATGGATTGGTAGCATTTACCCCAAAGGTGGATGGTATGGCGAGACCATGGTGATGTGACTGGTGAATGAAACAACCCAACCCGACTCAGGCACGGAGTGGAAGTGTCTGTTCAAGAGCGACTTGCTACCAATAAAGGTTCTTTGAGTTTCTTCCCAATTTTTCCCCAGTCATTGCTGACCAGTACCTCTTTATTTTTGTCAAGCTTGAGGAGGATAACATATGCTTGTTCTATAATTTGCCCTTCGGGAAAACCCATCGCTATGTTTTAACGAGCCTAGCGATAGTGAAACTCGTTCTCGTCTAAAGACAAGTTTGTCGCTATTAATATTTTTAACGAGTCTAACGACAAAGATAACTCGGTCCTTTTCATTTTTAGAGAGTCTGAAAAGGTAAGTAAAGATAAATCCAAAGTTCCTTTTTCGTCATCTAATCCCTTAAGTCCGAAAAAGTAGAAAACAATACAGAAGGGATGAATTTTCGATAGTTTTAACGAGCCGAACAAAACAAGCGCTCGATCTTTTTGTGCAATAATCCCTCAGGTCCAAAAAGATTAAAATCTAGAGGAGGGATAGCACTTCCGGTCGCTTTAACGAGATGGAAGGCCAAAACTCGGCAATCTTTTCATATTTTACGAGTCAGATGAAAAGAGCTTAAAGAAGACTCGTCTTTTGAGGAAAAAGTGATAAAACGGGTAGCAGCTGATTCCAGGTAAGGGTTGGAATTTTCCAATCACGGCAGTGTCACAAGGATGGCTAGTGAAATCACTCTTCGCAGCTGTTCCTCAAAATGGGTAAACAATCAAATGGAGGTGAATGATCAGCCAATGGAAAAGTGGAGGTGACGGTGCAAACACGACCAAGGCTTTAATGGCTGATAAATTTACATTCATGGTGGTTATTTGCCGGAGGATAGTTCATTTTTTAACGAGCTTAAACGCAGATTGAAACAATTGCTCGATCTTATGTTTATTTTTTAACGAGCATGAACTATGTGCTAAAACTGCTCGATTAATCCAGTCATATGATAAGAATGTCTCATTTAAGATTCCATTTTTTATGGAGCTTGCGCCTTACAAAGCTTTGCTCCAGAATCCTTTCTTTACGCAAGCTCGGAAATGACTAATCCTACGAGTTTAAAGGGTTAGAAGTCCTAAAAATTTAAAAAATAAATTGCCGCCCCTTGCTTGCACTCCAAAAGGTTTGCATGCCCCCAGGTATAAAGTACGATTTCAAGGTTACCCCTACTTCACTTCCGCCAAAACAATTGTTTTACCGAGAGAGGCCTACCTCTTACAGGTCACCCAAAGATTGTTCCATTAATCTTTCAAACAAAACACTTCTTCGGCGATGTCTACCGAGATAAACAAAGGTGAGCGACGATGCTCGCCAACTCACATAACTTTGACAAAAGAATATTATTCTAGAATAACCCCTATCTCAATCACGGACGGAGTACAGACTAGTCATATTCTCCCGCGGAAACCTACCCTATACCCGAAGTTTTCCTGCCGACGCAGACCAGGACGCATGCCCCCTGGGTTCCAGTCATATCCCTCCGAATTACTCACGCTCATCGGGAGGACAGACCGTGGGTTGAGACATTTCTTGCATGAAGAGACCATTTAGGGATGGTATATGACTATTTGCGATGCGTGATCCGGGAAATGAAAGCTGGTCCACGAGCTTGACCACTCTTCCTTCGTGCGGAAAACACATTACTCTAAAGAGTGAGGAGATGATGGCTCCCATGCAATATATATAGTCTCGTCCAAGGAGTAGGTTATAATCCAAGGGTCCTTGAACGACCATCACGTTCATTTGAACGGTATTCCCTTTCAATGTGATAGGCACGTTGGGGAGGATCCCTAAAGGTCGACTGGTTCATTTATCGAAGCCTGTCAGATTTCTCATCTCAGGCAAAAGCGATGGCGAACCAAGCGCTTTCCAAGCAATAGAGGAAAGGATACTCACAGATGCTCCCTCATCAATGATGGTGCCTGCCATGACCATTCTGTATATTTGAACGATAATTCAGAATGGTATGCTTGCTGGCAAACGGGGTCTGCCTAGTTGGTTCCAGTCGAAGGATACAACTAGGTTGCTTGGTGGTGGGACCGAGTAGACGGCCGGGTATCGCTCTGACGAACTTCCTTCTTGCAATAAAGGAATGGGTGGATTGCCCCCGTGTTCATCGGAGTCTGTGTTGATAAAAAGAATCTGGATGGTGTCATCCTTATCCTCTTCAGTGACTATATCATTCAAAGATAAAACCTCTGAAGGCAAGACCGGGTCAACTGCCACCTCGACCTTTTGACTTTCGTCTAGTATGGATTCAATTGGTTTATCTTCAATGATAGACGCTTCAGCTGACCACTTGAGCGGGCAAGCTGGATTCTCAACTAACGAAGGACTCGGCAAGAGTTTTTTATATCCAGGAGGAAGTCGTAACGGTGAAACCGGACGATCTTCCAAGACTGTTTTAGCCTCGTCTAAGAAGGGACAACGGTGGAGGGCATGGTTTCCTTCGCACAGTCTACAGGGAGGTCTAGCCCTACCTTTTTGTCTTGGAACTTCACTTTCGCTAGTTGACGGTGTACTTTCAACATGGCTATCAGAGGTTGATGACACCGGATTGTGCAAACGAGGAGACCAGTCCCTTAGTATCCGAGGGATGCAAGGACAATCTTTGTGAAAGTGGTCTCCTCTGCAAATGACACATGGAGATTTAGGCCTGGTCAGTGTTGTGTGTGGATTTTCATTAGACGACACTTGTCTTCCCTTATTTTCCTTTGGCTCCTTCTTCTTTTTCTCTTTCCTCTTCTTTTCCTTTTTCTCCTTGGGAACTTGGTTTTTAGCTTTACTAGTTTCGTCACGCGAAGAGGAAGGAAGAGAAGAAGAATTAGAGGAGGTAGAAGGTTGGTGGGCAATTCTGGACTCGTCTAATTGCTGATTCGACTGTTCAGGAATAGTGGTGTTTTGAACGACATTGGTTGAGAAAAGCCAGACCGGCAGGCCAATTGTCAGTCCTGGAAGCGACAATGTGGCCATATGGGGCGCACCAACATCTCCCCAAGAGGAGAAGGGACTAGGATTTCCACCAAGGGGAATTGCTTTGTTGGTAGGCTCCATTTTCTCAACCTAAAGATCAACGTAGGAAAAAGGGTATGAATATTCCGTTTAAAATAAATTTTAACGACGCTTGGACACAACTTGATTTTTCAATTTTAAAGAGTCGAGAAAAAGCAAAAGATGACTCTAGTCTCCTTCGATTTTTAATGAGCCTGAAGTGACAAGTGCTCAGATGGACCTTTTCCGTTAAGGAGTCTGAAAAGGAACAAAAGGGACTGCTTTGGAGTTCTAGGTAGAGGGTGTGCCAAACCAATCGCAAAACCGCAGAATACTTTTTAGGGTACAGGCGGTCAATCTTCCCGAATGCTGTGTTCAGTGCATTGCGATCAGTAGGGTGGCCGACACGGCTTCCTATGGATAAAGGTTTTATGCCTATAGGGGTCTCCCAATATATACTCAACGGTACGTGGGAGCACAATCCATACTGGCACTTGTCGTCTCTTAGGAGGAATCACCCAACCATCAGTGAGGCAACAGTTACCAGGTTTTACGACGTCAGAACACGTCTCTAGCCTAGACCTCTATGTTGTGCGTTAAGTTACAAAGCGTTGTTAAGTTCATTCAATTTATTTTAGGTTGATCTTTCTTAGAAGTTTGCCTTTTTGGATCACCACGAGATGTATATACAATTCCTAAATGCAGTCTAAAGATGATAAGAAAGCTTTTATATCTTTTCAACAATGAAAATCCTAGCTACAAGGGGAAAAGAAAGACACAATCTTTTCTCAAAGAGCATAGAGCACACTGTAAATGCACTTTTCCTAAATCAATCCATACAAACTGTCAAAATGCAAATGCACTTGTGCATGTATTTGTTTTCACTTTCTTAATATTGATGCCTAAAAAGAAAGTTGTTGTACAAATTTGAATTCGATTTCAAGTGAAAACACAAACAAGCTTCTTTTTGAAAACAAAAAGACGATTACGACACTTTATGATTTTGAAGTAAACACTTGTTTTGAGACTAGAAATTCATAAATTCAAACCAAAAGACAAAAGTAAAAGCGTAATCAACTGTGAACAGCAAACAAACTCACTCCTAAGATCAAAACGACACTTACGACAGGTCTAGATCTAAGGGCGACAGTATGACTAGTTTACTTTTGTAATGGGAAACTGCAAATGATGTAACAAATACACAAAAACAAATACAGTTTCTTTATACAATTGAGGTGGAATTAAGGCAAAGAAAAGGGGTTTTCAGATAGGTACACTCACTGATAATAGGCTGCAAAAATCAGAGACAAAACCGAGCAAAAAGAAGCAAAGAACCACAACTGCACAGGGAAAAGGCTGATCAGTGCACCTGTTGCACAGAGAAACTGAATTGCAGTGCAGGTAGCCATCTCGGGACCTGCGTTGAAATGCAGAGTCTCTTCACAGAGCCTGCGCTGAAGCAGAAACGAGAATTGTCTCTGGGTTCTGGGTCACGGTTTGCAGTTTGATCTATGGTTTTTGGTCGGATAAAAGCTATCAATTAGGTACAATTAGAGGGATGATTTAAAGGAGGACTAAGAGCTATCACAAAGGGCTGTTAGAGCATTTTTGGATCAGCTGTTCCGATCATAAACAAATCCTAGTGAAAGGATTGAAGTAGCAGCTACTTTGCACTTGATAATGGCAAGTGCAGTTCGTTTGCTACTTTTGAGTTTATGGAATAAACAATACAAGAAGCACAAACAAACTAACTAGATACGGTCCCCAGCGGAGTCGCCAATTTGTTTTTGGGAAAAGTATCCATTCAGAACGCCCCTATCCCACTCTAAGGTGTGATAGTGCCTTAGCAACAAACAAGGAAAACTATTTTCGTATTCTTCTTTATGAAATGTAAATGAAGAGGAAGGATGTAACTAACCTGTGTCTTCTGCTAGTTTGTTGATCCACTCGCTCTCCTCTTTGTTCGCTTCCCGCTGCCTGCTCCCTCACTAGTCCAGCTTCACCAAGTTCCTGCAAGATCACAGAAGGGGGAAACTACACAAAAGACATAGATTTACATTCATAACTAGTTTAGGATCAGATTTAAACTAAACATGCATATATAACAAAGCATCATTGATATACAAGCATATAGGAGAAACTCAAATAGTTTTATTGATATGATAAGAAATTCCAAGAGGAGATACAACCAAGTGAGTCCCGATCCAGCATCTACCTCCCAGCAAAGGAATCCCTTCCTCTCCTCCAACAAAGCATAAATCACCCAATGCACTAATCTCAATCTCAAACAAACAACAATTCTCTGCAAAGTACAAAATTCCAGCCTCTGGATCTCTGGGATGAGGGATCCATATATAGATGTAAGCAGAGAGGATGAGTCAGCTTATGTTTTGACTTGTGGCTTCTCTCTGTCAGTTCTTGCTTCCACTTGGAGGCTGAGAGCCTCTTACTCATCACTGGTCGAATTCATTGAGGCAAGTGTCATTGAGGAAGATTCTGGAAGCTTCCAGTGTCTGTACACCTCGCGGAATGACACTGCCATTTGGCATTTCTCGCTCAGCACACCCTGGTAGTGCATTTAGGTGCGTTGCAACGCACCTAGATAGTGTACTGGGGTGCATTGCAACGTAGGCAGCTAGTAGAGCATATGAATTGATCCTGATTTGACTAGTTCTGAGTGGTTTTTGGTGGAGAAATTCTGGGAGAAGCTGTCATTGGTTGACCTTGTTGCTTTAGGGGCAGGAACAACTCTTTTAGGGACTTTGGATCCCTTGGATTATGGAAATTTCATGCTCAAAGTTGTAAGGCGCAAAAATGTCTATAACATTGATGCAGCAAGGAGAAGTGAACAGGTTGACAATCGGTAGCAAAGAGATAAAGTGGATCACCAGGTAAATAGGGGTCAATCTAATTCAAGTATCAATAGAAGCTACAAGAAACCGCAGGTAAATCATTCCCAATTTGCTTCAAGAATGAATGTAAATGGAAACTACAATCACATGGTCAGTAGATTTGATAATAGCAGCAATTTCTTTAATGGACAATGCTTTTCATGTCATAACTTTGGACACAAAGTTGCTCAATGTGTTGCCTACGAGACCATCATGACAATGAAATAGAATGCTCTATTTGTAACAACTTTGGTCATGAATATTCTGAATGTAGGAGTAAGTTTCAACAAACATCTTAGAAGGAGCAAGCTTCATCAAGTCCCAAAACATGGAGAAAGAAAGAACCACAAACAGAAAGATGTGGAATAGCCTTATATGCTGAAGGATAGGAAAATCAGTGGTACATCGACAGTGGATGCTCAAAACATATGACAAGTGATAAAGAAAAACTTTAGTCATATAGTGCCTTAGAAAAGGAAAAGAAGGTCTCACTTGGAAATGACACCCCTGCACTCATAAAAGGTAAAAGCTCTATTGTTTTAAAATAAAAGGTCAAAGATGGAAATGTTATGTATTTTGATGGCTTAAAGCATAATCTATTTAGTGTTAGTCAAATGTTTGATCAAGGAAATGAGGTAGTATTTTGATCAAATGGATGTATTGTTCGTGAGCTTGATACAGGAGAAACAGTGATCAAAGGCATAAGAACTCCAAATAATTTATACATACTCAAGGGAGGATAGCAACAATTTTATCTAAGAAAAAATGATGAACATTGGCTATGGCACATAAGACTGGGGCATCTGAGCTTCCCTTAGATAAGGAAAACATGCAAATATCATGCTGTTCACGATCTTCCTGACATCAGAATTCCAGACAATACAATATGCAAATCATGTTAGTTTGGTAAGCAAACTAGAACACATTTCCCTGAGAAGGAAGGATCAACTAGTAGGTGGCTTGAACTCATCCACACTGATTTATGTGGTTCATCAAGGAAAAAGTCACCAAGAGGAGAAGAATATTTTATATTGTTCATTGACGATTTTTCCAGGATGTATTGGATAGGACTTCTGAAGCATAAAGATGAAGCTTTCGAAAAGTTCAAAGCTTTCAAAGCCTTGGTTGAAAATGAATTAGATTGCAAAATCAAATGTCTCAGGTCTGATCGAGGAGAGGAATTTACCTCAGATAAATTTTTAAACTTTTGTGAAGAACATGGAATAAGAAGGGAATTTTCTACTACAAGGACTCCTCAGCAAAATGGAGTGGTAGAAAGGATGAATAGAACGGTTCAACAAATGGCTTGTGCTATGCTTGATGAGTCTGGAACTCCTGCAACCTTCTGGGGTGAAGTTGCATTTGCTGCCATTACTATTCTGAACAAAACAAATGTCCGGGTAAACAACATGCAATCTCCCCATGAACTTTGGTATGGTAAGACTCCCACTGTAAAATACTTCAAAGTTTTTGGAAGCAAATGTTACATCAAAAGAATTGATGAAAAGCTTGGCAAGTTTGAACCTAGAGAAAATGAAGGCATTCTCCTTGGTTACTCTTCCCGAAGTAAAGGATATAAGTGTTACAATAAAAGACTTGGAAATATTGTTGAAAGTATTGATGTGGTGATTGATGAAACAAGCAACAATCCAAAACAGATAAAACCAAAGATGTTGAAGATGAAGAGGACTATCCTTCGACATCAAATCAAAATAATGATGAAGAAGAAACCTATGAGGAACTAGAAGAATAGATAAGGGTAGAAGAAAAGACTCCATCCAGGTACATCCAGAAGAACCATCCAAAGACTCAAATTTTGGGGCAGAAAGAGGCAGGTGTACAAACTAGAAGAACTATTACAGAAGCTTCAAGCTATCTAGCATTTCTCTCCTCTGTTGAACCATGAAATGTTAGTGAAGCATGCAAAGATGAGTTTTGGGTCAAGGCCATGAATGAAGAACTTAAGCAAATTGAAAAGAATAACACTTGGGAGTTGGTTCCTAGACCAAAGGATAAGAATGTCATAGGGACAAAATGGATATTCAAAAACAAGCTGAATGAAAATGGAGATGTTATTAGAAACAAGGCCAGACTTGTTTGTAAAGAGTATTCTCAATAAGAAGGTATAGACTTTGAAGAAACTTTTGCACCGGTTGCTAGGCGTGAAGCCATAAGAATGTTCCTTTCTCTTTCTATTTTTCAGAAGTTCAAAGTATATCAAATGGATGTGAAATCTGAATTTCTAAATGGAGACTTAAAAGAAGAAGTGTATATTGAGCAACCAGATGGATTTATCCTTGGAAATGATCCAAAATTTGTATGCAAACTCAAAAATGCTCTCTATGGTCTTAAATAGGCTCCAAGGGCTTGGTATCATCGTCTGGACAAATACCTTCATCAACAAGGTTTTTCTAATGGATCTGTAGATAACAATATTTATATAAAAATAGATAAGGATAAATTGCTAATACTTGTTGTGCAGGTTGATGACATCATCTTTGGTAGCAATGAAGAAAACATGAGTCAAAACTTTGCCTTGGTGATGCAAAAAGAATTTAAAATTTCCCTACTTGGTGAGCTTACATACTTTCTTGGTTTACAAGTCCAACAAAACAAAGATGGTATCTTTCTATCACAAACCAAGTATCTCAAGCAGATCTTGAAGAAATATGGCATGGAAGAGTCGAAACCAATATGTACCCCTATGGTAACAGGATGTAGCCTCAACGCAAATGATGAATTAGTAGTAGTACATCAACCAACCTATAGATCCATGATTGGTAGTCTTCTCTATCTAACAGGTACCCGACTAGACATCATTCATGAAGTTGGAATAGTCGGAAGATTTCAGGAAAATCCAAAGGAAACTCATCTTTAGGCAGTTAAAAGAATTTTCAAATATCTTCAAGGAACTCAAAACTATGGCTTATGGTATCCTAGAGATACTGATCTCACACTTCATGCATATACAGATGCAAATTGGGCAGGAAGCATGGATGACAGAAAAAGCACTAGTGGTGGTGCATTCTTTATGGGATCCAGATTAGTGTCTTGGTTCAGCAAGAAACAAAGTTCAATTGCTTTATCTACAACTGAAGTAGAATATGTGGCTGCTACATCTTGCTACAAACAACTCCTTTGGATGATGCAAATATTGCAAGACATTCAAATCACGTGTACTCCACCCATCTCCATTCTATGTGATAATACAAGTGCAATCAACATCTCAAAGAATCTTGTCATGCATTCCAAGACCAAGCACATACCTATCAAATATCATTTTCTTCGGGAACATGTGCTTGAACAAAAAGTCAAATTGGAATATGTTCCCTCCAAGGAATAGGTTACTGATATATTCACCAAACCACTACCCAGGGAGACATTTGAATACCTCAGACAGAAGCTGAGAGTAGTTGATAAATCATCTAGCTGATGACACTTTTCTATTTCAAAGAAAAGTGGGTGTATGCGAGTTTCATGAAGAGTATCTATGTACATACATAGGTTTCAGTGTACATAGTCACGTATATGTTGGTTTGAAGAAAAACAGTGGACCAGACTCAGGATGAAAAGAGTCTGTTGTGGGTCCGATCATCTAGCACAGGTTTAGGGGGAGCATATACTTCTAATAGTGCATTGTTGGCATTACCTTATAAGATATTGGTACAATTTCACAGTTGCTTCTGATTCAGGTGGAACAGGTGGAGAGATAGATCATGGTTGCTGGTCTAGATGATGATTGACAGATGCTGTTGATGATAGTTGTTGATATTTGGTTTCTATGTCATGTATTTCTTTTTGTATCAAGGTCATGTGATGACCTATTTTGTTTCCCCACTATGCCTGGGATGGATGATCTAATGTTCTTGTTTTATCATGTATAAAATTTTTGTATATCCCCACTTGGTTGGGTGGGTGAGTCAATTCTGGTATATCCCCACTTAGCTGGGAGATGGATGTATGTATAAGCCTTTGGTGATAGGAAGGTCATTTATGATGTATAAAGTCATGTTCTTTCTTGTAGAACATCTTTTTGCAGACCTTGCCTACAATCAGGGGGAGCATGGACAACACAACAGAGTAGATACTTCAGCATGTACTTAGGGGGAGCATAACCCTTTGCCCTTGATGACAAAGGGGGAGAATGACTTTAAGTAACTTGGGGTTTCCATCAAGTCCAAAGGGGGAGATTGTTGGCATTATGACACAGGCTTGGCACTATGGCACAAGTATTGTCCTTGATGGCAACACATTTCACAAATCACTCAGTTGACAGTTCTGTTGAAAATAATACTGAGAGGGGGGGTGAATCAGTATTATCAAGCAATTTAATAAATCTTCCTTATTTGATCTTGAATTATTTTTGCATGTCAGTACCATAAAATAATGAGCATGAAAAACAGATAATCACACCAAAGAACACAAGATGTAAGGTGGAAACCCAATGTGGGTGAAAACCACCTGCTGCAATATGTCTCTATCTTCTTTCAATTTAGAAACTTCTTTTACAATGATTTTGTACTGGTGCAGTCCTTTACCAGTACGCAGGCTGCAACCTGCAGAGAGCTACAACTCTCTCTCTTTCTCGTTTTCCAGTCTACTCCTGGAAGGGAGCTACAACCCCCTACTTCCTTTCATAAAGCATCAGATGATCAACAAGTACATAACAGATATAGACCACTACAGATATCAGATCAGTAATAACAGAAACAACCCAGAACACCTTATCAACAGAGAAAATTCAGTCAACAGAACATCTTAAAACAAAGACGCAGTTTTTCTTTCTGTGGCCTGCGACCAGACGCCGTTAACTTTCTGCTACTCTGCATCCACACACAGATATCCTTCTGCTCCGCTGCGTGCCCACGCACTGTTCCTGTGACTGCTCTGCGTTCTGTTGCTTCAGGGACACACCCAAAGATACTATCGCGCCGCGTCTTTCGCTACAGAGACGCACCTGAAAACATTATCGCGCCGCGTCCTTCTGCTTCAGAGACGCACCTGAACCTTGATCGCCCTGCGTCCCCACGCAGGTCTCTTTCTACTGTACTGCGTCTCGGCGCACTCACCCTTTACAGTATCAGCGTCCTGGCGCACTTGCCCTTTATAGTATCAGCGTCCCGGCGCACTTTCCCTTCACTGAACCTGCGACCCTTCAGATGTAAATGATATGAAGACTTCAGAACAGACCCAAACAGTCAGATCTACAGATCTGATCATGCGCCATAGAGATCACAGTCCATTAGAAGATTCGCCCTCTTAGATCTGGACTAGATTTCACCAAATAAGATATTCAACCCAAGACACTTGCACAAACCAAATGAACTCCTTTGCTTTATATAGGCAAGCTCCTCCCCAAAACATGGAACAATACCACGAGCCGACACCATAGAAACACAAAACCATCGGCTAGAAACCACACAAGAAACCCCCACGTGCTTTTCTCTGCCTTGAAATGAGTGCACTGGGTAGACGCACCCCCTGAACGGCTGGCCGGCGTCCCTGGACGCGGGTTCTACATGATATACCTGCGGGGACGCACTTTCTGAACCGATTGCCTGCGTCCTTCTTAATTTTCAACAAACTGAGAGTCTTACCACTGGAGTTGCCATCAAGTACAACATCTGTAACATACAGTCATACCAGAAAACATAATGCCAACAATCTCCCCCTTTGGACTTGATGGCAACCTCACAAACTTCAGCTTCATTCTCCCCCTTTGACATCAAGGGCAAAGGGTATGCTCCCCCTAAGCTCATGCTCCCCCTGAATATGAACCAGATCTGCAGCAACGCACCACCATGAAAGAGATAGAGACATATTGCAGTTATTTCCAAGATCTCCTTCTCCATAATGCCAACAATGCATTATGTGCTCCCCCTGAGCCTGTACCACCAATAAGAAGAAGTTCAACAAGATGATGCATCAACAACCCCCAGCTTTTGCCTGAGGTATTCAAACGTGTCCCTGGGCAATGGTTTGGTAAGAATATCAGCAACTTGTTCCTTGGAAGGAACATACTCCAACTTGACTTTCTGTTCAAGCACTTGTTCCCGGAGAAAATGGTACTTGATTGGTATGTGCTTGGTTTTTGAATGCATAACCGGATTTTTTGAGATGCTGATTGCACTTGTGTTATCACATAAGATGGGGATAGGTGGTGTACAAGTGATTTGAAAATCCTGCAAAGTCTGCATCATCCAAAGGAGTTGAGTGCAACAAGATGCAACAGCAACATATTCTGCTTCAGCTGTAGACAAGGCAATCGAACTCTGTTTCTTGCTGAACCAAGATACCAGTCTGGAACCCATAAAGAACGCACCACCACTTGTGCTTTTCCTGTCATCCACGCTTCCGGCCCAATCTGCATCTGTATAAGCATGAAGAGTAAGATCTGTATCTCTAGGATACCATAAGCCATAATTTTGAGTCCCTTGAAGATATTTGAAAATTCTCTTTACTGCCTGAAGATGAGTCTCCTTCGGATTTGCCTGAAATCTTCCAACTATTCCAACTGCATGCATGATGTCCGGTCGGGTACCTGTCAAATATAGTAAACTTCCAATCATAGATCTGTAGGTTGGTTGATGTACTGCTGCAGATTCATCATTTGCACTGAGACTACATCCTGTGACCATGGGTGTACATACTGGTTTTGCATCTTCCATGCCATATTTCTTCAAAATCTGCTTGAGATACTTGGATTGAGATAAAAAAATTCCTCCTTTCTTTTGTTGGATTTGCAAACCAAGGAAATATGTCAGTTCTCCTAGCAAGGACATTTCAAATTCTTTCTGCATGACCGAGGCAAAGCTTTGACTCATAGCTTCTTCATTGCTGCCAAAAATAATGTCATCTACATACACAACAAGTATTAGTAATTTGTCATTTTCAATTTTTATATACAGATTGCTATCTGCTGAACCTTTTGAGAAGCCTTGTTGATGAAGATATTTGTCCAACCGGTAGTACCAAGCCCTTGGAGCTTGTTTGAGACCATAGAGAGCCTTTTTCAATCGGCATACAAGATTTGGATCATTTCCAAGAATGAACCCATCTGGCTGTTCAATGTACACTTCTTCTTCCAAGTCTCCATTCAGAAAGGCTGATTTCACGTCCATTTGAAATACTTTGAAGTTTTGAAAACTTGAGAGAGCAAGGAACATTCGGATGGCCTCAAGTCTTGCAACAGGAGCAAAAGTTTCTTTAAAGTCTATTCCTTCTTGCTGCGCATACCCTTTACAAACAAGTCTGGCTTTGTTTCTAATTACTTCTCCATTTTCATTCAATTTATTTTTGAAGACCCATTTTGTTCCGATAACATTCTTATCCTTTGGTCTAGGAACCAGCTCCCAAGTGTTGTTCTTTTCGATTTGCTCAAGTTCTTCATCCATTGCTTTCACCCAACATTCATCTTTGCATGCTTCTTTCACATTTTGTGGTTCAGTAGAGGAGAGTAATGCCAAATAGCTTGAGGCTTCTGCAACTGTTCTTCTTGTTTGTACACCTGCTTCTTTCTGCCCCACAATCTGAGATTCTGGATGATTCTTCTGAACATATCTGGATGGAGTTTTCTCTTCTATTCTTGTCTGCTCCTCTGGTTCTTCTTGAGGTTCTCCTTGGGGTTCTTCTTCTTCATCATTCTGTCTTTGAGGGTAACCTTCATCTTCTTCTATATCTTCATGATGTACTTGCCTAGGAATATATCCCTTCTCATCAACCACTACATCAATGCTGTCAACAATTCTGCCAAGTCTTTTATTGTAGCATTTGTATGCTTTTCTATGTGGAGAATAGCCAAGAAGAATGCCTTCATCTGCTCTAGGTTCAAGTTTGCCAAGCTGCTCATCAGTATTCTTGATATAGCATTTGCTCCCAAAGATTTTGAAGTGCTTTACCGAAGGAGTTTTACCACTCCAGAGCTCATGAGGAGTTTGAGTGCTGTTCACCCGGACATTTGTCTTGTTGAGAATAATAACCGCAGCATGTGCAGCTTCACCCCAGAAAGTTGCGGGAGTTCCTGATTCATCAAGCATAGCACGAGCCATTTGTTGGATTGTTCTGTTCATTCTTTCAACAACTCCATTTTGCTGAGGAGTTCTAGCTGTAGAGAATTCTCTCCTTATCCCATGTTCATCACAGAAATCGAAAAATTCATTTGAAGTAAATTCCCCACCTCTGTCGGATCTGAGGCACTTAATTTTGTGACCTGATTCATTTTCAACCAAGGCTTTGAAGGTCTTGAATTTTTCGAATGCTTCATCTTTGTGCTTCATAAGTCCTAACCAGACAAACCTGGAGAAATCGTCAATAAATAATATCAAGTATTCCTCTCCTCTAGGTGTTCTTTTCCTAAATGGGCCACATGTATCTGTATGTACTAGCTCAAGAGGCATGCTAGCTGATCCCTCTTTCTCTGGAAAGTTAGTCCTGGTTTGTTTTCCAAACTGACATGATCTGCATATGGTGTTGTCAGGAATTTTGATATCTGGAAGATCGCGAACTGCCTGATATTTGCATGCTTTCCTTATTTGTGAGAAGCTTAGATGTCCCAACCTTCGATGCCATAACCAGTGCTCTTCATCCTTGCTAAGATAGCATTGTTGTTCTCCTTCTTCAAATATGTACAGATTATTTGGAGTTCTTTTGCCTTTGAGTACTGTTTTACCTGTATCAAGATCACGAACAAGACATCCATTCGATCTGAAAATAACCTCGGTTTTTTGATCACACATCTGGCTGACACTTAGTAGATTATGCTTCAATCCATCAACATACAAAACATTTCCAGCCTTGACCTTTTCTTTCAAAGGAGCAATACCTTTTCCTTTTATAGTTGCAGGAGTATCATTTCCAAAAGAAACTTTCTTTCCCTTTTCTAAAGTAGAATAAGATTCAAGTTTTTCTTTATCACCTGTCATATGTTTCGAACATCCACTGTCAATGTACCATAGATTTTCCTGTCCTTCTGCATAAAATGCTATCCCACATCTTTCTGTTTGAGGTTCCTTTATTCTCCATGTTTTGGTGCTTGTGGCTTGTTCCTTTTTCTCCTGAAACCTGCTCCTGCATTCAGAGTCTTCATGACCAAAATTATTGCAAATAGAACATTCAACTTCATTTTCAAGAACCGAAAAGTTGTTATAGGTCCTCTTTGTAATCCCTGTCATACTTCTTTGTTTTTGAGCTTCCCTAGTCATGATTGTTTTATATGCAACACATTGAGCTGCTTTGTGACCAAAGTTATGGCAAGAAAAGCATTGTCCATTGAAGAAGCTTCTGCGGTTATTGAATCTACCAGCCAACTGATTGTAATTTCTATTTTCATCTATTCTTGAACCAAACTGAGAAGATTTTACCTGTGGCTGGTTGTAGCTTTTGTTCACCCTTAGGATGGATTGTCCCTGATAGTTTCTGTTTGTAATTCGTCCCTGCTTTACCTGATTATCTTCATTGTTCTTCTGCTCATTTCTTCTTGCTGCATCAAGATAACTTTTTTAGGTGGATGCTTGAGAGGTTTCTCCATTATAGCCCAAACCTGTCTTGTTTAGAGGAGACCGCTGCACATTGATAATCTTATCCAAAGTTTCAGATCCTTTGACAAACTTAAGATTAATAGCTTTTGTTTTCTCAATTTCTTTTCTGAGACCAACAATTTCACCTTCTAGTTTTTCAAGATGTTTTTCCTTTTCATCAATTTGAAATTGCAAAGTATCAATGATCACATTCTTTTCTTCTATGCATCTCTTGAGTCTAGTAATTTCATCATAGAGATTATCCACATCTACAGCATCCTCATAATCATCATCTTCAAATGCCATTAACAACTTATATTTATTACCTTGTTCATCTTCATCACTGTTTGATAAGCCATCACTATCTTCATGGGTGTAGTAGCTTTTCTTATTTGCACTTTGTTTCCTGTTCCATCTAGCAGGTTCTTTTCCTTTATCCTTATAAGGACATTTTGCAGCATAATGACCTACTCTTCCACAAGCAATGCATTTGAAAGGTAGCTTACCTCTGAACCTTCCAGAACCCCTTTGAAGATTTCTGACAAAATTTGATTCTTCTTCCTCTTCTTCTGGAACATGGCTTGCTTCATAGTAATCTTCTTTGCCTGATGCCTTAAAAGCAGCTTCCCTTTTGTCTGATGGACCTCCCTTTCTCATTTCATAAGCAGTTAGAATTCCATGTAGCTGAGACATAGTGAGAACGCGGAGATTTTCCTTTTCTTCTATTGCAGATACTTTAGATTCAAACTTGGGGGATAATGATCTTAGAATCTTTTGAACTACTATAGTCTCTTTTATTTCTTCACCCAAATTTTTCATACAATTAACAATCTCATCTACCCGAAGAAAATAATTAGCCACACTTTCATCATTATACATCTTGAGAGTCTCATATTGAATCCTGAGAGTTTGAAGTTTAGCTTGTTTTACCTGTTCATCTCCTTCATAGCTAGTGATCATTTTGTCCCATATCTCTTTTGCTGATTTGAAGTGCATGACCTTCATGAATTCTGTTTGGGATATACTTCCTAATAGAGTACTGACTGCTTTTGCATTTGTTTCATACTGCTTTTTCTCAGCTGGATCTGTAGGAGTAGCTGAAGGAAAAGCATAGCCTGTTTCTACAATGTTCCAAACTTCTGTACCAAGAGATTGAAGATATGCAGTAACTCTTACCTTCCAATAATTGAAATTTGTCCCATCGAAAATAGGTGGCCTGATTGATGCTTCTTTCTCGTAGTTGCTCATGATGAACGATCTACCTTCAAGCGATCAAGCTTCTCTGAAGGACCTGCTCTGATACCAATTGTTGAAAATAATACTGAGAGGGGCGGTGAATCAGTATTATCAAGCAATTTAATAAATCTTCCTTATTTGATCTTGAATTATTTTTGCATGTCAGTACCATAAAATAATGAGCATGAAAAACAGATAATCACACCAAAGAACACAAGATGTAAGGTGGAAACCCAATGTGGGTGAAAACCACCTGCTGCAATATGTCTCTATCTTCTTTCAATTTAGAAACTTCTTTTACAATGATTTTGTACTGGTGCAGTCCTTTACCAGTACGCAGGCTGCAACCTGCAGAGAGCTACAACTCTCTCTCTTTCTCGTTTTCCAGTCTACTCCTGGAAGGGAGCTACAACCCCCTACTTCCTTTCATAAAGCATCAGATGATCAACAAGTACATAACAGATATAGACCACTACAGATATCAGATCAGTAATAACAGAAACAACCCAGAACACCTTATCAACAGAGAAAATTCAGTCAACAGAACATCTTAAAACAAAGACGCAGTTTTTCTTTCTGTGGCCTGCGACCAGACGCCATTAACTTTCTGCTACTCTGCGTCCACACGCAGATATCCTTCTGCTCCGCTGCGTGCCCACGCACTGTTCCTGTGACTGCTCTGCGTTCTGTTGCTTCAGGGACGCACCCAAAGATACTATCGCGCCGCGTCTTTCGCTACAGAGACGCACCTGAAAACATTATCGCGCCGCGTCCTTCTGCTTCAGAGACGCACCTGAACCTTGATCGCCCTGCGTCCCCACGCAGGTCTCTTTCTATTGTACTGTGTCTCGGCGCACTCACCCTTTACAGTATCAGCGTCCCGGCGCGCTTGCCCTTTACAGTATCAGCGTCCCGGCGCACTTTCCCTTCACTGAACCTGCGACCCTTCAGATGTAAATGATATGAAGACTTCAGAATAGACCCAAACAGTCAGATCTACAGATCTGATCATGCGCCATAGAGATCACAGTCCATTAGAAGATTCGCCCTCTTAGATCTGGACTAGATTTCACCAAATAAGATATTCAACCCAAGACACTTGCACAAACCAAATGAACTCCTTTGCTTTATATAGGCAAGCTCCTCCCCAAAACATGGAACAATACCACGAGCCGACACCATAGAAACACAAAACCATCGGCTAGAAACCACACAAGAAACCCCCACGTGCTTTTCTCTGCCTTGAAATGAGTGCACTGGGTAGACGCACCCCCTGAACGGCTGGCCGGCGTCCCTGGACGCGGGTTCTGCATGGTATACCTGCGGGGACGCACTTTCTGAACCGATTGCCTGCGTCCTTCTTAATTTTCAACAAACTGAGAGTCTTACCACTGGAGTTGCCATCAAGTACAACATCTGTAACATACAGTCATACCAGAAAACATAATGCCAACAAGTTCAAGATCTCAGGCTCTTAGAATAAAGGAAAAGAAGGTATACATAAGTTCTCGTTGATCAAGCCACGTATACACGTAGTTTCAGAGAACAAAAGGTGCGTATGCGTATACACGTACTTTCATGCACAGAAAAGCGCATACATTTTGGAAAACTTGGTTTTTGGTCCTTGGTATTCGGACCTATAGTTTTGAACCATGGTATCTCATCTGAGTGTTGAACCCAGGTATTAGTTATAAATGGTTTTTGGACCATGGTATTGAGTAAGGCCTAAGACTATAAAAGGGGAAGGGGATCATTGGGCAAAGGCACTCAAGGATTGAATATCTTATGAAGAACAAGATCTAGAATACTGGTCATTGGGTTATGGTGCATAGTTGGATCTGAATCAAGGAGGAACCTGAGCGCCAGGAGAAGGATAAGTTCTATTGATGGGTCAAGATCTTAAGGATTGAAGAGAAGTATCTTTGTGTTATTTTGATTTGTTATATTTGGCGTATGACTTGATCTATAAATCTGATAATCTGGGTATAACTGATGTCTGAATAGTTGAAAAGGGTAAATTATCTTTTATAGATCTGTACGCAGGTTCAACACGGCAAAGGTGCGTATACATGCTAATTCGGTCATTGAAAGTAGCATATACGCAAGTTTTCCTTAATATAACAACGTATGCACATAGGTTTTACATATAGAAGTAGCGTACATCTCTTAAAATATGTTTTAGATACTTTTGTTCATTGCTGCAGTGTTCTGGGTTCAGGATTGGTTTTTGGTTACTGTTATTGTATTTTGGTTACAGTATTCAGAAAAGTGACTATTTGATTCAGTTTTGGAGGGTACAGAGGAGATTGGTTGACACAGGTATATTTGAAGATTGACTGATGGATCCAGTCTAAAAATTTATGAAACGTGGTCCTTGGAAGAAGAAAGAAGGTTGTAGCCTTCTCTAGGTTAGCACCTATGTACTACTACATCAACTAGTATAAGAGCTAAAGGGAGTTGTAGCTCCCTTCCAGGAGAAGCTGGAGAATAAGAGAAGGTTGTAGCCTTCTACAGGTAGAAGCCTGTGTACTGGTATAAGACTGCACCAGTACAAAAACATTGTAAAAAGAAGTTTCTAATTAAAAGAAGATAGAGACGAATTGGAACAGGTGGTTTTCACCCACATTGGGTTTCCACCTTATATATTGTGTTCTTGTGTGTGACTGTTTGCTCTGTTTTACTGCTCCTGGTTACTGTTTATATGGTTTTGATGCACAAATTAATGATCAACATTTTAAGAATAAATTAAATGATAAGTTTGCAGGTTATACACAAGTTTCCTTAACTGCAGTTGCGTATATATGCAGTTTTCACTAACTGAAGTAGCGTATACAAATTTGATTGTGAAATGAAAAATAATTGACTTGATAATACTAATTCACCCCCTCTCTCAGTATTATTTCCAACAATTGAGTTATCCTATTGATCCCAACCATTGATGGGACTAGTTTATTAATGCCTTATTTCCATTAATTAGGAAACCATTAACTTAGTAGAATATTGATACATTACGAGATTCACTTAAGAAAGCTACAAAGATTAAAGTTATGGCATGGTATCCTCATGAGAATCGAGGAGGATCTACTTCTAGTGGTCCTTCCCTTATTGGATTACAACATCAGATTGTTTACCTGTCAGAAAAGGTAAAAGATATGCATTTTGCACGAACCATACTTCCTCAAGTATGGTGTACTAATTTTCATGTTGAAGGCCATCACACTATGGAATTCCCAAGGCTAAGAGGTTTAGGACCATCGTCCATGCCTATGGATCCAACTCCACCTGCATCTATTGTGGGAGTTGTGCAAGTTAGTACAAATGATATGTATCAGGGACACACTTAATTCCATGCTTATCCTAATCAACAAGGTAAATCTATAGCTGAATATTGTGAAATATGTCGTACTCATGGACATCCACCTCATCTCCATTATTATTTGCAGAAATATTCAAATGTACCAAATAATATTTTTTGTGAATTCTATGGGTCACCAACTCATCATACTAATTAGCATTGAGCCTTCGATGCTTTGGTTGACCAACTTGATCGCTTTACATTTAGAGTAAATTAAACTCCTTGAGTGCGAGGAGGTGGAGGTGTAAAGGGGGGAAGAAATGGAGGAGGAGGCACAATCTAGTGTTATAATTGTGATCAATATAGACATGTTTCCTGTGATTGTCCATCACCCAAAACTCCTTTGTGTTCTTAATGTAGAGTAAAAACACAAGAAATAGAGGATTGTATTGACTTGATTCCTTGATGGGAAGAGCATAATTGATAGAGAGGATAAAATTTTATTAATTCAAAGCCTAGAGAATATGAACCAATTCAGATGCCAAATATTAGCATAGTAACTAGAGGAGGAAAAAAGTCTGGAGAAGAAACAGAAATCCTTGAGTAATCCCCTATAATCATACCTACATCACCGAAGAATATTTATGATCCTAAACAATAGAAAGAATATTATAAAGATGCAATAGAATTTTTTAAGCATTGGACATGACCTTACAACCCTTAAATGGGACAGCCAAAACAATCAAGAATGAAAAGTATGAGGTCCTCTCAAGGCATACCCTAGTCTATAATAGAAAGGTTCAAACTATTCTTATAGATTATGAAAGATGAGAATCTATCTGGGCAGTTTCATAAGAAACTTAAGATTGTTGTTAAGGATGAGGAGCTCTCAAATAGACCTATCTCTACAATTTTTCCTGAGAGACACTCTATATGAGTTCGATGGAACAAGAGGAGAACAAGAAGAGAATTTCATTTTGATGCTTAGATCATGAGATTCCAGATCAAATATTCCCTGCCATATTTTGGCTTTGATGTTAACATTTTACTAAGAAAGGCTTGGGAATCTCTAGGGAAACCAAATTTGGTCTTCTCACCGATTCAATCATAGATGTCCAACCAGTATTTCATTCTTCTAATTGGATGACTAGAGGATGTTGAAGTGGATATTGCAGGAGTAAAAACATATGAAGACTTTGAGGTGATAGATATTATGGGAGATATAGACCCATATCTAGCACTGTTGGGAATAGACTGGGCCTTCAATAATTATGTTGTTATTGATCTCAAATGGGAAATAATGAATTTCAAAGTAGATGGAGTTAGAGTGGTTTAGTTGTGGGGATAAAGGTCCTAGGTTTAGATAACCTGTAGATGAAAAATAATAACATAATATTTTGGATAAGATATATCAACTCATGAACGAAAAAAGAGAATATTATATCATCCCACATCATATGGTCTTATTAGTTGGAGGAGCATTCAGAGTACAAAATTTGGTTCAGATGTTGCATGGGGTGGTTGGTAGTAAGGATATCATGAGTTACATTCTAGATGGCGTGCAATCATTCATTGTGCTCATTGGATCGGCACAAAGGTATGATATTTTCCTACTTTTATTGGTATAGGTCTCGCTGTTAAATTTATTTATGAAATTGACACAAGATTTGAAGAGAAAAAAAATTATTCCCTTGTTGGATGCTTCCCTTCAAGAAACACCAGTGAGGTGGTGGGGATTTCATCATAACCATCTTCAAGAGTGGGTGTCATTCAAGTATGCTTTTCTATGTAAATTTTGGGTTCCAAAGGATTATTCAATTAGAGTTCCTAAATATGAGGGATATATGAGTCCACATAAACACATTCATACTTGTAGAGCCAATTTGACTAAAGAAGGAATTCATAAAACTTTGAGGGTCAATTAGTTTTATCATACCTTGGGAACATTTCTGCAGGTCTGGTATCTAGAGGAGGAAATGAGAAGGCAAACAATTGCATGGGATCCAATAGTAGTCTAATTTTCTAGTGATTTTTCCTTTTCAAATGAAGATGAAAAGATTGTGGGACCTTTGAAAGAAATTAAGAGAGTGTTTTCCCCATAGGTAATCTTGTTGAGGACTATATACACGAGGATATTTTTAAACATATCTATGAATCAAGGTTCCATGAAGTTGTCACCTGTGGGAAGGTGAATCTAGACCTTGATGAAAATGACTTGGAATAATTAAGGCCCTTGAATTTCAAAGAGTCTAAAGGGGAGCGAAATATAAAGGATGATCATATTAAAGATGCTCCACATTTAAAGTGAGTAAAGTTGCAGAAGCATAATATAGACACTTAGGAGAAACCTAAACTAGCTTCTGTTGGTGATTACTAGGATGAGGAGACTACAAAAGAAAATTTTTACCAACTAAAAGAATATGAAGATGTTTTTCCTGCCTCAGTTGCAGAAATGAAGGGGATTAAGGGAGATTTGGGTGAGATGAAAATTGGTGTAAATCTAGATGCAAGACCAGTGAAACTTCAACCTTATATATTGAATCCTATAGTAAAGGAGTAAAGAAGGAAATAGAGACGATGCTAGTAGTTGGTATAATTTTTCTTGTCGATGAAGCTGAGTGGAGTAGTCCCATTATGATTCAAGATAAGAAAGATTCAGATGAAATTTGGGTTCATGTGGATTATTGAAGCCTTAATAATACTTGTGTGTGTGATATGTTCCATACTCCCTTCACTGATGAAGTATTAGACAATGTTGCAGGGAACGAAGCTTATTCATTTACTAATGGATTTTCAGGGTATCATCAGGTGCGCATTGCAAAAGAGGATAAGTGCAAGAATACATTCATGACTGAGCGGGGTTCCTATGCCTATCATGTTATGCTGTTTGGCTTGAAAAATGCTCCAGTTGTCTTCTCAACAATTTTTATTGTAGCCTTCAAGAGTATATTCATAAAATTTTAGAAGTTTATATGGGTTACTGGATGGTATACAACCATTTGAAAAACCATTTCAGTTTCTTGAGGGTGATTCTTGATCATTGTCAACAATTGCAAATTTATTTAAATTTGATGAAGTGTATCTTTGTTGTTCCCTTTGGTATTCTGCTTGGCCACATTGTTTGC
This sequence comes from Pinus tabuliformis, assembly GCA_031772625.1. Classification (NCBI taxonomy): domain Eukaryota; kingdom Viridiplantae; phylum Streptophyta; class Pinopsida; order Pinales; family Pinaceae; genus Pinus; species Pinus tabuliformis. Next base: position 454,675,356 of record CM062809.1, on the reverse strand, counting down.
AAGGATGTAGTACGCATAGAAAAGGTCAAACTTGTATTCATTCTCAATATGTCGCTACCCACTAGTGTTAAGTAGTCGCATTCGAATATGGGGTATACATGTTATTATCATTGATATATTTGCAACTATGCCTTGATCACCGCTCCTTTGGAAAAATTATCCAGGAAAGTAGAATGCATTTTGTGGACTACAAATGTGATACTACATTTGATACTTTGAAGGAAAAATTTGGCAGTGCTATGATCTTAGTATAACCAAACTGGAACAAGGAATTCCATGTACATATAGATGGTTCTGAATTTTTTCTAGGTTCCATTCTAACTCAACTAGGTGAAGGGAATTTAGATCATACTATCTATTTTGCTAGCAGAGAAATCTCTACGACTAAAAACAACTATACAACCATGGAGATAGAGGCTCTTGCTACGGTGTATTCCCTTCAGAAGTTCAAGCACTATGTACTTTTGGAGCCTTTTAAATTCCTTACTAACCATTCCATGCTAAAATATTTGGTGAACAAACCTGTTTTGGAAGGAAGGATATACAAATGGCTTTTGTTGTTTTAAGAATTCACCTTCAAGGTTATTTTCAAACCTAGGCAGGCTAATGTGGGGCATGACCATATTTTTCATTTAGAGTTTGGAGAAGCGGGAGGATCAATGCATGACTAGTTACCTAATATCGACTTATTTTAAGTTGAAGAAATTCTTGATTATCTAGAAGATATCACTATGTTCCTTGCTACTGGTAATTGCCCTGATGATTACACAACTTCAAAAATACATATGGTGGTCCGAACTTCAGATTATCAACTTGTTGTATAGAAATTATATAAAATGGGACTAGATCATATTCTACAATGATGTGTTTTGGATCATGTAAGAGAATATGTTCTATGGGAGTGCCATTCTGGGGTTGTAGGAGGTGATGTAGGAGGAAAAGCAAGTTGCACTTTTAAGGATACAAAAGAGTATGCTAATCAGTGTGATGTTTTTCACCAGGTTGGACAACCATCATATTGAGATGAGTTTCTGTTGGCTTGATGGGCCCTGACCCAGGTTCAACATTAGTCAGCCAAGCAAATCCCTACACTATTGGCCCTTTCGGCATCAGTCCACAGAGCGCGGACTAAAGTCTCACCCGAAGCACTATGGGGGGATGTAGGAACCAAGTTTTTGTACCCTGAGATGGTCGTGATGTTGATTTTATACCTTAAACACTTCCTTCGCACAAATCGATAAGCCTTTATGGCTTATCGATGTACTTTCTCTTCCATCCCTTATAACCTCTGTGAAGGTATACGATCCTCCTTCGCGCAACCATAACTAGTGGCTTAGGTACTTACACACCTTTGTTACTACGTTCTTGTATGATTTCCTAAATTATCTTAAGTGTTCGCCAAATTTACCATGCAATTAAGATTATCTTCACGTAAACATATATCCTTATTTGCGTTCATATAACAGATAGAAACATATACATTCGTGCACCAAACTAACATTATAACATAAACCCAAAACTTAACATAACATAATCACATGCAATTCATAGAGGAAAAATACATAGTGATTTCAGAATACTTGCCTTTATTAATGATTCAGATCTCCAATACAGACTCTATCTGCCCTGCGCACAGAACTGCAGGGATTCATGCACTCAACTGTGGACTTCTGCCCTAAGCCTCTGCGCACTCAGCTGTAGATCCTCTTCCTACGCTAAGACTCTCGCTCTTATCTCTTCACAGACTCATCAAACATTTATAATTCACTTACTTCCTTCTTAGACTCCTCTAATACCTCATTTTTATACAATCCCATGGTCCGCGGACCAAGGGCAGATCTCTAAAACTGACACAATCTATCTAGAATAAGGGTGGAAAACCCTTTTTGAATCTTGATATCTTTGCACTCCACGACCACAAAAGGAGGAGACTTTACATTTCTTTATACAAACTTCGGGCCTTCTACCCAAAACTTGGGTTTTTAACCCCAAAATTGATCCTTAGGGGACCCGTTCTGAACAAGTCCCCAACACAAACATGGTGACTTGCCCTGATCCAGGTGGATATTGGTGGCCACCTGCCAGGTCCACCTGGACCCCCACCATTGTCTTTCTTAGCATTTTCAGTTTCCTTAATTGTAGCACAGTTTACTATTTTTAGCAGTTTTTCGGGTCCTGAACTTCCAGAGCCGTTTTGAGGCCCTAAACGACGTTTTTTTGGAATTCTGGGGCAATCGAGCCCTATGTTGCCTCCCAAAGTGGTAGTACTCGGATAGATCTTTCTAACGAGCTATCGTACGCGTCAAACGGAGATCGTATGCCAAAGTTACGACCCCGGGAAATTGATGTACCAATTTACCCAAACGGGGCCCACAATTTGGCGTTTCATCTTCTAGGGTTAGGTTTCGGTATGTGAAGGGTTTTCCATTGTTTCTCAACAATAAATAGGCCTTCGAGCCTCATTGTAATACAGTTCAGAACAGTTCAGAGGCATGTAGCCATCACATCTCTTCTCAGAGATAAGCTACCATCGCCCTAGCTAGTTTATTGCCATTTCTGTTTGTAAGCATATGTCAGTATTTTCCATTAATGAAATGAAGTATTATTTCCGTTGCATCTTTGTGTATATGGTTATCTCTGTAATTTGTTGCGTTCCTGTTTAAATCTGGATCATGCCCTCGAGTTAGTTTGCTGGCATAGAGATCTTTTCATAAAGACCTCCCAGATTGAATTGGACAATTGCTACCTCAGTGGTGCACTGTGTTTCTACTTGCTTCCTCTCCTCGGCCAACTTCTCTGTCGCTGGCACTTTTGCTGGTACTTCTGCAGGCGCAACTTTTGGGGTAGCTCCCTCTACTGCCATAGCTACCTCTGGAACAGCTCCCTCGACTGTCACTGCTTCAATGCTCATAGATTCTATGGGTGTTGACATGATGCCTATGTAACAACTCCTATGTATCCTTTAGCAACGTCTCAAATATTGCAGTTGCTAGCAAAAATTCAAAGTTGTCACGGTTCATGTGTGCCTGAGAGATCAACACCTCAATTCTCAAAATGCCAAGTGTTGTTCGCTGGGCATCCATATTTAATTTATAGGCACTTTCAAATTCAAATCCACCCGTTCCCCCAAAAATCGGTTCATTAATGCAATATTGGTGACATATTTTCAAATATCTGGTCCATAAATTCCGACTTAAATTCTGCCCCCCACTCCATTTGGCCATTTTCTCATCGTCAAATCATGAACAATGACTTTCATGGACACTTTTCGGTTATCCTGCATGGTTTTTCCTTTGGTAGCGCAGATGCCTGCGCACCTCTGTAGGCTCTATGACATTCCTTTGTTCCACTCAGTTCTCCCCTCGCGTAGCTCCCCAACTCGGGCAGTGTAGTTTATAGTCCCGCACCTCCTTTCAGCTGCTTGGAGCACTAAGACTGCGCTTCCCTCATATAGTTACCTAGCTAGATCGCTAGTGTATGGCTTCAATCAGTTGCCATTCACCTTCCCTAGGAAGGGTTCTCCATTCAATTTGACTAGCTGAACTGCTCCACCATCGGTAATCTCCTTGAAGACATATGGCCCTAGCTAGTGCATCCTAAATTTCCCTAGAAATTTATCAAATTTACTGTGATATAACATGACAAGATGGTTTACCTTGAGGGTGCTTAGTTTGATGTGCCGATCGTACCATGCCTTTTTGCGCTCCTCTTGAACTTGTTGATGAAATCCAGCTAGAAATTAGTCCTCCTTAAGCTTCACTAGCTGCACGAGCCTCTCTTCCAGGGCTCCATGATCTGCCATTCCTATGAGTGCCGCTATGTGCAGACTAGGTACAATGTATTCCATTGGCATCATATCTTCTATTCCATGCATGAGTCTGAAAGGCGTTCTCCCAGTCAGATTCTTGCAATTTGTTCTATAGGCCCATAGCACCATGGGTACACACCCATCCCAATCGTTTTTTTGAGCATTGTAGACCTTTGTCAGTGCACTCTCCATTATCTTATGGAATGCTTCCACCGTCCCATTAGCTTGATGATGATAAGGCATACGTTTTTGATGATACACATGAAATTCTTATGTCAACACGCTGATTGTTTCATTAAGAAAGTTCGTACCATGATCACTCATCAAGATCTTTGGACAGCCAAATCTTGTCAACAAAAATTCAAAAATAAACTTTGCTACGGTCGTGCGTGTACAGTCCTTCATAGGTTGTTCCTCCGCCCACCTGGTCAAGTACTCAATCGTGGTGATGATGTATCATGCACTAGTCTTCTTTCCTTGAGGCTATATTGGACCCACAAAGTCAATCACCCATTTCTCAAATGGTTGTAATGTCACCTACGGCATCAGAGGTAGTTCATCCCTTCACAATGGCCTACTAGTCCTTTGACATGCATCACATGCCATACAATATGCCTTTGAATCCTTATGCATGGTTGGCCACCATAACCCATCGCATAGAATCATATGTGCTATTGCTTTCCCTGCATAATGTCCTCTTGCAGCTCCTCTATGAGCCTCAATGAGGATGCCGCTTTGTTCAAATTCCAGCACATAACGTTGCAATACTTCTTCTGACCCCATTTTGTACAAGTGCCCTGCAATGATAGAAAAGTATGTCACGCGCACTACTAGTTACTTCTTCTATTGAATTGTATAACCTTTTGGAGCTGATCCTAACGTCATGAAGTGGATAATATCTTCAAAGTGGCTATCCGCAATGCACATTGCAAAGAGTTGTGTGTCAGGCAGTCCTTCCTCCAAATTAGTAGGTTCCTCTTTAGTTTCAATTCGCAATAGATGATCAGGTCCCGCATTCAGTCATCTTGGCTTCACAATAACTTCAAAGTCATACTCCTGGAACAACAACAACCACCTACATATTTCCCCCCCAACACAGGCTTGTTGACCAGGTACTTCAACGCAGAATGATCCATATACATCTTAAAGTGTCCACCCAATAAATAGTGCCTGAACTTCTGGAGCGCATACACCATAGCTAATCCTTCGCGCTCTATCGTGGAATAATTTTTCTCTACTTTAGACAGCTTCCTACTTGTGAATGCTATAGGATGATCCAGTTCTCTCTCACTAGCCTGTGTCAGTACGACCCCTAATGCAGTACATGATGCATCCATGTGCACATGAAATTCCTTCTTCCAGTTCGGGAAGACTAGGATTGGTGTAGTGACCATTTTCTCTTTCAGTGCATCCAGGCTCTTGTGACATTCATCATTCCAATAGAACGTAGCATCCCTTTTCAGCAATTTCTCCATAGGCGCGATGATCTGGGCATAGCTCTTGATGAACTTCCTATAGTATTAGGTATACCCTAGAGTTGCACATAGTTGTTTCACATTCCTCGGCACCTCCAAGTTGATTATCACTGCGATCTTCGTGGGGTCTACCATTAATCCTTGTCTGCATAACACATGACCTAGTAGGATCCCAAAAGGGACACAAAACAAACACTTCTTCAGATTGAGCATGATCTAGTATCTCCTATATGTATATAGCATCAAGCAGACTTGCCACATGGAACTTGACCAATCCAAACACTATCCAATATTCAAAGTATACCTCCAGAAATTTATGAATAAAGTCTTTGAATGCCACAATGACTAGACGCGAAAAGATCACAGGCACATTCTTTAGCCCAAAAGGCATTACGATGTACTGAAAACATCCACATTCAGTGACGAAGGTCGTCTTGTTTCTATCCTTAGGTGCAATTTTGATTTGATGGTACCTAGAGAACCCATCAGTGAAAGAGTATGCTTCTTGGTCACCTACATTATCCAGGACCTTGACAGTGAATGGGGTTGGGAAAGGATCATGCACATAAGCGTCATTCAATTTCTAGAGATCTACACATATCCTTATTTCTTCCTTTTGTTTCTTTTCCTAAACCACTATTGGGCTTACCCAATCAGATTCTTCCACTGGTTCAATAATACCTGTCGTGACAATCTTATCTAACTCAGTGCAGACCATTTCCTTATACTTCGGATTAAGGTGGTAAGGTCTTTTTTTCATAGGTTTCACGTCCAGTTTCAGGGTGATCTTCATGACACCCAAGTCTCCTATTATGCCCTTCATATCAAAAAACTTTGTGGGGAACAAATCATGATATTTGTAGAGGAGCTCAGTGACCTTATCTACTGTTGCATCATCCAATAGTCCCCAATCTTCAAAAATTTCAGCTCCGCCTCTGTGCCAATGTTGACTTGTCTAGTTTTCAACAACGCGGTTATTTCTGGATCCTCTATCTGCGATCCTTCAACCTCGCGATGACCCTTGATTTCTAGAATATTAATCTTTCTGGGATCCTTGTCTTCTTCTTCAGCGGTCACATTATAGCATTCCAGCGCATGGCTCAGCTGGGTAGTCCAATCAGGTTGAATCAGGTCCAAAGGATCCTGTAGTATCCTAGAGATCACTGCTTTAACCTCCCGTAGTGTCGCATCAATACAGTAAAACCCATCCTTAAAGCTGAACTTCATTATAAACCCTTGGTGCAAGATGTCCCATTCTTCAATGCCATGAGAGAGCTCTATTTCCAAGTACCAATTCATTGGTATGACATCTAGGGTATGAAAAAACAGATGCACTCATTCAAGCTGGGGCTTTGCTCCATAAGCCTTAGTCCGTTTGGCTAGGTGATTGCACGGATCATCCCTTCCATCATACTTGTCTATCATGGAGCAGTTTCAGTCCTACAGTCCTACAGTCCCTTCACAACCTTACTATCATGGAGAAGTTTCATGCAGGTCTCTAAGAATGTGGTAATCATGGATGGGTCCATTTCTTCAATGGGTTTCTCCTGACTTCCTGAGGTAGAGGCCTCAGTAAAGCTTTTATTTGCTTCCATAAAGGTTTCTTTTGCGCACTCCAGATCAAACCCAGTCTCCTTTTCAGGTGCTTTGCGGACCCACTCACCTTCTACAGGTTGCTTCCCTTTATCCTCACTAGTCGTCATTCCACTCCACAACATAATTTTTATCTTAGGGTCTTCCTCGTGAGGCTTAGCCCTCATCATTTGGAGCTTCTGTGTCGGCTACAGAGGTTGTGCCCCCTTTTCGTGAATCTTAGCCAACAATATAGGGCAATCCTCAGTTGCATGGTCAAACCGACTACAATAGCAACATGACAGTCATGTTGGATTCGGGCAGTCTCTCGCATAGTGTCCTGGTCCTCCACAATTGTAAAAAATAAGCTGCCCTCGGCCTCTACTAGGCCCCCCTCCACCTCGGCCTCAGTCATGCCCCTAATATTGACCTCGCGCTTCCCCAACAACTTAGTCTGGAGGTCGTGTTTTTGCCTGCACCCTGTATGCAGTTGTCCTGTCCATCATTAATTCGTAACTACGAAAATTGCGCTCATCATGACCTACTGATTGACAGAAGTTGAAGAAGAGTTGTTGTCATGTCTGTATGAATTTCTTCAGCAAATGGTAATTGTCGGTTGCATGTTTCCTAGCTACCTGGCATATAGCACACCATAGCGCGGGCCCTATACTTAGCCCTGCCGCAGCCTCTGGCCTTAAAGGCATTGGTCCCTCTACTGCAACATATTTCGTAAAGACTGGACAATGATCCTTGTCATGCTTTTTACCTTTGCATTTCAAGCACCAAACTTCTTCATGCGCCTCTAACGAAGCTATTCTGTCTTTCTTCAGACTTCCGATTTCGAGGCAAGGGTTTTGAAATTGCACGTGAATCTGTTGAACCCCAGATTAGTATCCTGCATTGATGTCTCATGTAGTCTCATCGTGATTTCCAAAGCTTCTACTTGGGTCCCAATCTTCTATTTTGATAGCGCAACCATTACGTCGGACAGGAGCGAGGCCATGAACCATTTGCAGTGCTGCCCATCAGTTAGGTTCATGTTGGCTTCACAAATCATACACTTCAATCTTTGATCCAAATCCTAGGGCATCTCTCGAGGCTTCATAATGATCTCCTTGAATCCCACAATTGATTGCGCTTGAGACTTAGGTCCACTGGATTCTCTATTCAGTGCAATCTGGATATCTGTCAACATGAACACTAGGTTAGCAGTATTGTACTTAATGTACCAAGTTAGTGCGCAGTCCTGCAAAGCACTAACCAGTGTGGCTTTCTTCATTTGGTCATCTGTGATACCTTGATCTTCCTATACATCCTTCATGACGAACCAAAACTGGTCTAGATCTTCATTTCCTACACCCTTGAATACTGGTATCTTTATGAAGTTCGCCATGTTGAACAGTGGTGGAGGTGGCGGTGGTGTGGGGGATGGGGTAAGTGGTGGAGGTGAGGATGGGGGCAGTGTGGATGGATGTGATGAGGATGGAGGTGGTGTAGGTATTCATTGGAACCCTTGCCTTATAAACCGAATAGCGCTCAGCAGAGAAGCCTACGCTGCTCCTTCGTCATCACTCAAAGGAGGCTCAATCAGCGGGCCATACTCAGGACCTTTTCCTCCTCTGACCCTAAAAGACCTTCCACTTCGCGTAGCTCCAAACATAAAGGTAACCACATGACCCTCTTTTCAGACATGAGCATCTTAATCCAAGTATTTAGTGATTTCAAATACTTACCTCATGGTCCTTTGAAGAAGTAGTGCTCTACTTCACTATAACTGATAGAAGTATTCACCGTAAACTCTATCACAAACCATCCTATGATGTGGTCGAGTTAATGGTCAACACCATGTGTGATCTTATCTTCAGAGGCTTCCAATCTTCACACTAACTCCAAGGTTCAGACAATTAGATTTTCAAGCCTCCACATCCCTTAGTCGTCTACCAACTTTGCGATCCACTTGTATAATTCAACCGGGAAGGAACAGAAGAAGATTTTGTGTATTTATGTGTACATATATCTATCCAACCACTATTCTTTCATTAATCATGGATTCCTATTCTCTTGTGCCGTGAATTCGTGGATCTATCTTTGATCCCTTTCTTAGTTTGATTACAATGATGCGACATCACACATCTTGTTATGTAGATCCCAATCCCGATAAAAAAACAATTTGTTGGCTTGATGGGCCATGACCCTGGCTCAAAGTTAGTTAGCCAAGAAAATCCCTACACTACTGGCCATTTCGGCATCAGTCCACGGAGTGTGGACCAAAGTCTCACCCGAAGAAGTATGGGGGGATGCAGGAACCAAGTTTCTGCACTTGAGATGGTCATGATGTTGATTTTATACCTTAAATCCTTCCTTCACGTAGATCGATAAGCCTTTAGGGATTATTGATGTACTTTCTCTTCTGTCCCTTAGAACCTCTGCGAAGGTATGCAGTTGTCCTTCACACAACACTAACCAGTGGCTCAGGTACTTACACACCTTCGTTACTACGTTATTGTATGTTTTCCTGAATTATCTTAAGTGTTCACCAAAATTACCATGCAATTAATATTATCTTCACATAAACATATATCCTTATTTTCATTCATATAACAGATAGAAACATATATATTCGTGCATCAAATTAGCATTATAACATAAACCCAGAACTTAACATAACATAATCACATGCGATTCACAGAGGAAAAATACACAGTAATTTCAAAATACTTCTCTTTATTGATGATTCAGATCTCCAATACAGACTCTATCTGCCCTGCACACATAGCTACAGGGGTCCCACACTCAATTGCGGAATTCTACCCTAGGCTTCTGTGCACTCAGCTGTAAAGCCTCTTCCTATGCTAAGACTCTCGCTCTTAGCTCTTCACAGACTCATCAAACACTTCTACTTCACTTACTTCCTTCTTAGACTCCTCTAAGACCTCCTTTTTATACAATCCCATGGTCTGCGGACCAAGGGCGGATCTCTAAAACTGACACAACCTATCTAGACTAAGGGTGAAAAAAACCTTTTTGACTCTTGATATCTTTGCACTCTGCAACCACAAAATGCGGAGAATTTACATTTCTTTATACAAACTTCAGGCCTTCTGCCCCAAACTTGGGTTTTTAACCCCAAAATTTACCCCCACGGGACTGTTGATGCCTCAAAAATCGCTGCAACAACATTGGGGATAACCACCCGGTCCGGACCTTAGTACAGCTCCTTTTCCGTTTGGAATAGTGGCTCCGACTGGGGATAATGGGACCAGTTTCCCAAAAGTGAATAAACAGGATGAATGGATGATTTATAATCTAAGCTAACGGGGAGCGAATAACTAAACTATCAACAAGAATACATAAACTATAATCTATCCCAGGAACTTATTTGAGCTTTAAAGTGCAACGCTTGATGATCTGTGTCTATAAACAGGCATATAGATGACTCTATTTAACAGACATAGACATTCTTTCATTCATGACTACTATGCTTAAGTAGTTAAGCAAAGCGATTAAAGCGATATTACCACACTTATCATTTATATTATTGACATATACATGATTAAAAAGAAACACATCATAAAACATCCAATAGTGGAATGAATATAGATCTGTTGTTACAGTGCATGCATATAATCAATAATAGCAAGAATAATCACATAGCAATTCATATGAAAGGAATGAATTCAGACATAGATAGAAATACCATATGAGCTGCTTGACACTCCCAATATCAATCGCTAATTGTAGTTCTTCCTTCAACGCAAAAGCATTCTCAACAAAGACAATAGTGCACAATTGCATAAAAAAAGCTTCCTTGTCGAATTAAGAACAATTGGTCCAGTTTTATAAAAGAATATTGACTGAAGCACAAAAGTGCAAACTTCAGTCTTTTAAGTCTGGTGCAAAACTTTACGACCCTTTCCAAAAACATGAAAGGGTCTATAAATACTAAATTAATCTAAATATCTATTAAACTGAAATCCTACTAAATTGGTATCAATAAATCTTGATCCTATTTCCCTCAGCGATCTAGCAATCGACGGCATGATTCATCAAGTAGGCTGCTTGCCTTTAAATCTGAGCTGACTTATCGCAAGCATTGGCTCTACTTCAGGCGGTTTGTTGAGGTGCGAACTGAGCTGGGTGGCATAGGTGGCATCCTGAATATCGGGAATTATATACCTGATTGCATCTGTTATACACTTAAGGGCGGCTCTCTGTGTGTGCGGCTTAATCAGGAAGAGCCAATATGCATCGAAGGTTAAACTGTTAATCCCGGCGATTAATCTCCCCTTTTCCTCTAAATCAGGATAACATGATTGCTCTAATATGTTTGTTGTTGTCATCTTTCCTGGTGTACATTGGGAAATCATATTTGCTAAGTAGAGAGTGTTGTTAACTAGATCAACTATATTGTTGGAAGTTGATTTACATCTTGAAGCCGCCCTCTCTGCTTTCATCACCTGAGTCTGCCATTCTGTGAAGAGTATATCTTTATGTGTTTCTAGGATCCTGGGCAAATTTGCTGCTTTCCCTTGATCAAAATCTTGCCAGTCAAGATATGCGGTTATGATCTCTTCGGCTTGGTCTAACTCATTCCTGGCCTTCTCTACCTGTTGATTTATGGATGTCGTTAGCTCACACAATGGCTCTGCCTGAGTGATTTGTTGACACAGGAGCCTAATTTGGGATATTAATGCAGTGTTTATTTGCAATGCTTCTGCTCTGAATTCATCCACTTGTGGAGCGCCCTTTATTATTTCGAGCTGCGATGACAATTGAGCGATTTGCTCATCTTTTGTTTTCATCATTTGCTCGTTTGCTGCCCTCAATTGTGCCAATGCCTCCGATAATTCCTTCTATTTCTGGATCGCGCTTTGATCGATCCTTTGCTTTTCTGCCTGCAATTGCTGAGTTAATTGACTGTTCACTTGTTGTTGTGTCAACAATTGCTGCTCCGCCTGCTCTACCTTCTGCTTTGATTCAGCCAACTCTACCTGTAATGCGAAAATTTCTTGGTCCTTAGTTTTCAGTAGAAGACTTACCTCTGATGCCTTATCGATTGTCGCTGCCGAATAGGCTCCCGCATACTGCGAAAGTTTTGTTAGGTCATCGAAGGGGTCGAAGTCCTCCTTCCAAACCATGCTGCCCGTAACAGTTTGTTCTGGGAAAAGGGAAGGTTGATCAATCTTCCTTCTTTTCCTTTGTCGTTTTACCACTGCTCTATGCCTCGGGCTATAGAAAACATCTAGGGGAGGAATATCTTCTACCTGTAGAATGATTTGGTCAGAGGGGTCTTTTGGTATTACTTCAACATCCTTAGAAATGGGTGGGCCACTGGTTCCACTTAGAACCTGAGGTGAAGTGATGTCCTGTGTATCGTTTGTCTTGGAAGTGTCTGTATCTTTGGAACATTCCAACCCACTGATGATAGAGTCAAATTGCTTCCATTCCTGGAGCAATTTGGGGTCAATACGAGTATCTATATTGACATCAATGGTGGTTTGTTTCTGCTTTTCGGCTTCAGACTCCTTCTACACTTCTTCTTGTTGTTTATTCTGTTGTTCTTCTTGTTCTTTCCTTAGTCTTTCCTCTTGCTCTTTGATTTGCTTTCCTTCCTGTTCTTTCCTCTGCCTTTCCTCCTGTTCCTTCTTATGATCTTTTGTTATAGCAGGAGGTTCCCTTGACTGTTGCCGACCAGGCTCGCTTGATGATGTCGCTGGGGTTGTTGCTAGTAAATCTAGAGGCAGAGTTTGCAACCTCTATTCTCTAAGTTTATTAAATTCAGTCAACCCTTCATCATTATACTTTGCTAGGGCAAATTGTCTAACCTGACTTATTGACTCAGCTGAGGAGAACAAGTCATCAAAGATATCTTCCTTATGATCAAATCTTGTCAGTTTGGCCTGTTCTAATGCATTATAGGAAACTTTATTTGGATCGAAATGCCTATTTGGCAGAGTCGCTAGAGTCAAGGATTGAATTTTTGTGGCTTCCTTTTCTGCATGTTTGAGGTCATGCAGGGTATATACACCACACCTCAAAGGAAAAGAGGGCCAGCCTTGCTTCTTATTCTTCTTGAGCGTTTGTGTAACACTCTCGGAAATGATTTGGTAAGAAATTTCCCTTGCTAGAAGTTTATCTGGTATGTATAGAGGGAGGACATGGGGTTTGGCCTGGCTGCCGAAAACTCTTATGTAGGTAAACCTTTCCTCTCCAAACCATCTACCTATTCCAGTTAAATCAATTCCGACTTGATAAGAAATCTTGGGAGCAGGTCTATCAAAAATGGAATAATGAATAGGCAACATAAAGCCATTACAGACTTGGTATAGATGATGTTTATAAGAAGATTTCCATAATTTCTGGTGATATATATGAATGGGTGAGGGGTCTTGTGCAGTCCACCTCCAGCCGAGTACGGGGAATTCAGAGTTAAAACAGAGGGTATCTAGAATATAGGCACTGTAGTAAAATGGGGGAATTACTCTTTCAGAAATCCGGGTCTTGTTTCTAAACTCGAGCACAACTTGTGCTAATTTGTCAGAAAGGATAGTGGCCCAATCCATAATTATACTGTTCACTGCTGCTTCCATTAGAGGAACCATTTCTATGGTAAAATTAGCAGAGTCATGCAATCCCCATAATCTACACATCATTATTCCCGCATAGAAATAAGGAGAAGCTAGAGAATCAACCGAGTACTTACCGGAAGATTCGTGTTTGTGTTTGGCTGGATTTTGTCTCCAATCCCAGATGGGTTCGGATTCAACTTCATTTTCGTTTGCAAACTTCTCCGGGAACGCTTTATTATATATCTTCTCCGGCTCGGGCACATGATACATTTTCCTTAAATCATCCGCCCTGAATGATCCGAAAATTCTCCCATCTCTGGTGCTGAAAGTTCTATCCAAGATTGGGATTTCTTCAATCGCCCATCGCACAACGTTTGTGTATGGGAGAATTTGCTCCCTGGCCGCTATCCTGTGAAGGAAAGAGTCGGCTAAATCCTTGAGAGTACTCTCAGACTTCCGAAGTAAATCCACACTAGCTTCTACTACTATCTTTACTAGTTCTTCGGCTTCAATCAGGTTGTAAGTGCCTTGCCAAGTAACTCTGGTGAGACCTGTACATGTAGTATCAGATATCAAGCCCTTCTTTTTGTCCACGACAGCTTTTCCTGCAACTGGTGTAGCAGAAGCGCCCGTGGTCTTCTTGGATTTCTTCCCCATCTTGCTTGAGCTTCCTTCTATGGATGAATTCTGCACAGCGGCGAAAATAAACATAACACAGAGATATGCTAATGAAAATCCAATACGGGAAAGATATATTGATCAAAGCGTGCTGAGAGTTTAACTCTTAAAAATGGCTGCGGATCCAATCCATGGGAAGATCTTACAGATACATTAAATGGCCGTTTAAGGCCTGCCACCCCTTAAATGCTCATTACACCATTATTCGGCCGAATGGCCTGCTTAAGCGTGCTATGGATATTTTGGCGGTTGAGTGCAGGTGATCAATTTCTTAAGAGATAAGGCTTTAAATATGAATAGATCGTAAAATCCCTTCATTTAACGGTTTTTTTTGAAATCCGCGCTATATCATAATTGGGCGTCGAGAACACTTAAATCCTTTCAAGTTGACAATTTTGAAAACCCCGATCACCGATAGCGAAATCGCATCGCATTGGGAGAGTTGGTATTATAAGAACATATGGATAGCATACCCCGATTGTCGATATCGCATCGCATCGGGGGTAAAACCTGGGCGCCTTATTATTATGCATAGGATATTGCTGATAGCCGATTGCGAAATCGCATCGCGTCGGGATGAATGACTTAAGGCGCTTAGATTGCATATAAAGTGTCGCCAACATCCGATTGCAGATTTCGCATCGCATCGGGGCTAATGGGATGGAGGGTTTTAAAACGTGCATAGAGTATTGCCGATAGCCGATAGCGAAATCGCATCGGCGGAGACCAATGTGCCACCTATTTGTGTTTTTTATGCTATTGCGATATGCGATCTTGCGATCGCTTTATCGCAATGAAAAAAGATTGTTTTCTTTGATCAAAAATGAGTTTTTTCAAAGGTTTTGATATAATGTCTTCATTTAGTTTGCGGACCTCTTAAAAATAATGCGCTATTGATACCAATTAATTTCTAAAGGGACCCATTTCATATAATAATTTTGTAAATATAAATGATATGAAATGGGGGGTTGTTGTAGGGCACAACAATTGGCGATTCGCTGGAAGAACCAGTTATCTCTGAAAAGTATAGAAATACTTAAACTTTCGCAAAAATAGAATTCTAACCAAAGGGGAAAATTCTAATATAACTAGGTATATATGCATTCCAAAACGAATCTATTTTTGCTAATTTCCTCTCTTTTTTAAGAAAATAGATACATTCTAAGTTTTAAATAGGCCTCTATGGGTTTATAATGATAAAACAGAATACTTTTCCAAATCAGCTTTTAAAATGAACTCCTCTGTCATAGGTAGAGCCTCTGCTGCCAACAAACATTTGTAGTTTCGACAGGGATACCTTTTAACCATGCTATTGCCCATTGTTCCATTCAATTAAGAGTGTGATTAACAGAATGAATTCAAAACATGTTTTGATATTTTGTATTTCATTTCCTTTTTCTGTTATTGATAAGATAAAAAGCCATTGTCCTGGTTTGGTGGCCAGCTATTGACAATGCCATTCACTGGTAGTAATCTAACCGAACAAGCTGGCTCGTGATGAGACCCCTTGTCTTATAATTTCAAGCCATTACCCTGTTTTGGTATGCAGTATTGGTAATGTCGGTTAAACTATTTCCCTATGAACATGTTAAGCAGGCTTGTAATAAGACCTCTTATCTTTAATATCAGATATTTTAGAATTACACTCTGAGTAATCATAAACTTTAGTGAATGGGATGAACAATCTTCTCCTTAAGAGTAAATGGATGACAGGTTAAGAGTTGAAGATGCTGAAATTGGATTAGCTTCTATCTTAATATTGATAACCTTTTGAGACCGATTTGAAAACAGAAAATGATTTACAATACTTTTAAACTTCTGAGAGGAGTTCACAAAACTTGAAATGTGGTTTCAGAATACAATGATACCTAAGTTCCTAGAAATTATCCCTTTTGGTTAAGAGTTCTATTATTTTAAAAGTCAATATCATAGTACTTCTATAGATCAAATTTTCAAACACAGCAAAGGTCAATAGTAGATACCTTACAACATTATTTTCTACAAATCCTACAAACTACAAAAATCTATCAAACTAAAAGGAGAAGGGGTTACCTCCTCAATTAAAGAATTTCTTCAAGATAAGGCCATTAACAGGGAGAGAATCTCTCAACCCTGATAAGTCTTGCAATATAAAGGTCGAATGGCCCACCTTTTCACAGATCTGAAATGGTCCAAGCCACATCTTCTGGAACTTGGTGTGTTTTCCCTTATCCTCATGGGCTTTGTCCCATTTCAGAACTAAGTCACCGACTTGAAATTGTTTTGAACCAGATGAGACTAAATCAAAAGCTGCTTTGATGATTTGCTGATGTTTGGCATGAGTAACCCTAGCTTTTTCTCTTTCCTCTTCTAATTTTAGGATTTGATCATGTCTAAGCTGAATAGAAGAAGAAGGAGTTTCCTCAATGTACTGTACTAGGGCTAAAGAAGGAAGAACAAGATTTGTGGGCAATACTGCTTCTTTTCCATACACAAGATTGAATGGGGAAGATCCTATAGAAGCTTTTTGTGTTATCCTATCAACCCATAATGCAAACATTAAAGATTTGTGCCAATTTTTATGATTTTGCTCTATAGTTCGCTTAATGATTTTGATCAGATTCTTATTAGTAGATTCTGCTAAGCCATTACCCTAGGGATAGTAATTAGCAGAATAATTCAATTTAAACCCTCTTTTAATAGCGAAATCAAACATAGCATTGCCTGAGAAATAAGATGCATTATAAAAAACAAGAGCATTCGGGACACCAAACCTGGTAATGATGAATTGGTCTATGAACTCAATGATTGCTTCGGAATTTGCTGTCTTCAAAGGAATGGCCTCCACCCACTTAGTAAAATAATCGGTAGCAGTAAGGATATACTTATGTTGTTTGGAAGATGGTGGAGTAATCTCCCCAATGATATCCAATCTCCATTGCTCAAATGGTTGTTCAATGTTGACTGGTTGCAGAGGGAAAGCTGATTTATGTTGTCTTCCACTAGAAGTCTGGCAATTGAAGCATTTCCTTACATATTCGTGGGCATCTCTAAACAGAGTAGGCCAATAGTACCTAGCATGAATAATTTTGTGAGCTGTTGTATCAGCTCCAAAATGTCCTCCTGCTGGTCCATCATGTAACTCCCGCAAAACCTTTTGGGCTTCAGGTTTCTCAAGGCATCTTAACAAAATAGAATCATAATTCTGCTTAAAAAGCACGTCATCAATAATTGTGAAATTATTTGCTTTTAACCTAATGGCCCTTTTGTTTTTATAAGACAGGTTTGGAGGGGCATAACCATTCTTCAAATAAAAGATTAAATCTGCATATTGAGATTGAGAACCAGTGACACTTATCTGGTTGATTTCTTCAGTTTGACTTGTATCGCCTGATTCTGGAATGTTGGATGCTCCTGCCAGTATCCTGCAAAAACCTTGACCCCTAACAATCTTTGCTGGTTTAATTTCTAAGTCATATTCTTGAAGCGCTGTGACCCAATTTTCCCTTTTTTCACCCAATTCTTTTTGGATTAATAGTTGCCTAACTGCGGGGAAAGGAACTATAACTTTTGTGTGGGTTTTCAAAAGGAAGGGTCTATAATGATTGACTGCTTTAAATACAGCAAAGGCTTATTTTTCTACATCGGAGTAATTCAATTCAGCACCCTGAAGATTTGAGCTAAAAAATGAAATGGGTGCTTCCAAATTGTGATCATTTAGTTGCGTGAGTACTGCAGCATAAGACAAGTCGGATGCAATGGTATACAATGTAAAATGATTAGAAAAATTTGGAGTATTCAAGGCTGGGGCATTGATTATTGATTGCTTGATTAGATCAAAAGCTTCCTTTTCTGCTGATCCCCACTTAAAGACCGAATTTTTCTTAATCATTGTTTGAAGTGGCAAAATAATTTGAGAAAAATCTGGAACAAATCTTTTAACAAAATTGATCTGGCCTAAAAATGACTGCATCGATTTTTTATTGTGTGGGAAAGGGATTTCAGAGATTTCTGTGATCCGATCAGGATCAATATAAATGCCATCTTTGGACACAATAAATCCCAAGAGCTTTCCTTGATCAAGAGCAAAGAAAGACTTTTTAGGGTTAAGAGAAATACCATATCTTTTGCAACGCTGAAAAATTTGATTTAGATCATGCAAATGATTATATCTTTCTTTAGAGAATACAATAATATCATCTAAATAGACGACTACTGTTCTATTAATCAACCCTCTAAAAGCTATATCCATAGATCTTTGGAATGTCGCTCCTGCATTTATAAGTCCGAAAGGCATTTTCTGATATGCATATGTTCCCCATTTTGTTCTGAATGTAGTTTTAAGCTGGTCATTAGGATGAACCAGTACTTGGTTATATCCTGAGAAACCATCTAGAAAGGACATTAATTCGGAGCCAGCTACTGATCGAAGTATTTGCTCCATAGTAGGTAGTGGGAAATTGTCTTTCAAGCTCGCTTTGTTCAAATTTCTGAAATCAATACAAATTCGAATGTCGCCATTTTTCTTTCTGACTGGCACCATATTAGAGACCCAGTTTGAGTGTCAGACAGGAAAAATAATCTTGGCTTTCAAGAGTTTGTTAAGTTCTGATTTTATCTGGCTCTCCAAATTTGGATGTATTTTTCTTAACTTCTGCTGAATCGGTTTCTGGTCGGGCAGCATTGGAATGGTGTGCTGGATAATGGATGTACCATAAGTCTTCAAATCATCATACTTCCAAGCAAAGACCTGTTTGTTTTTCCTTAACAGTCTAATGAATTCCTCTTTCTCTTCAAAGGAAAGTCCTAATCCTAAATTAATATTTTGAGGAGCTTGTTCAGTACCTAGATTTATCAATTCAAACCTAAGGGTAGAGCTTTGGAGCTTTGCATTAGTTACAGGTTTAAACCTGTCTTTAATATCATAAAGATCTTCCAGCTTTACCACAGGCTTAGGAATTGCATTTTCCAGAGGTGTTTCTCTCATTTGGGAGTCATGTTCATCTTCCTCAATGATTTGATTATCATAGGACTTTTCGGAAATTAAGAATTGTAAAACATCCTCATCATGGTTGAATACTCTCCAATTAGTGACATTGTCAGGCACTGAAGGCCTAAAAAGAAATTCTACAGAAAATCTTTCTAGGCTGTAGTCTTCAGAAGATAAGAGCTTGGAAGCTACATTAGCTAGGAGATCGGCTGCCGGGTTTTGAGACCTGGGAATGGAAGAAATGTTGAATGCAGAAAAGTGCGAGGTAAGTTCCTGTACTAGCGATTGATAATGCTTGAGGTGATTCGAAAGACAATGAATTGCATTCCTCACCTGTTTCACAATAATTTCAAAATCGCCAAATGCTTTTATATATTGCACTTTAAGGCCGATTGCTTTATATAATCCCTGGACTAAAGCTTCATATTCGGCTGTATTATTAGTGCATTCAAATTCTAGCCTACAGGACAACATTGTCTTTTCTCCTTGTGGGCTAACCAAAATACATCCTGCTCCTCAGCCCTCGCTAGACTTGGACCCATCGAAATATAAAAACCAAAATAAAGAGGTATTAACAAATGTATTTACAGTTTTCTCAGCATCATTGAAACATCTAGACCTATCTGTTTGTGAAAAATTCTCAATCTGAGATGTAAAATGATTAACAGAGAAAGGGGATGGTCGGGCAACAAAGTTACCAAAAAATGACTCGGATGAATAATTCCCCAAAATGTTGTTGTTGAATGCTACCGGCTGGTTTTCTTGTTCGAATTCAGTAACCGTATGGGTCATATGTTTCTCTCGATCGATCCTTATTTGATTTGGCTTGCCCTTGTAGGGAAGCCACATATGTGACCAATCAGTGGAAATATACCCATGCAATTTCTCAGACCAATCCCTACTCAAAATTAAACCGTAAAACTCAGGTATATCAGCTATTAGGATGTCAATCCTCTGTACTATTCTTGGATCAGCAGATAACCTAATGGTTACAGAGTTAATTTCTCCTAAAACCTGTACTTTGGTCCTGTCCAACTGTACAATATGAATAGCAGACTTTTGGGGTTCTATGTTCAGTTTAGAACAAACTGAAGCTGGCATTATGTTAGATGATGCCCTTGAGTCAATTAAACAGTTGTGCAAGTTTCTGTTGTAAATCTCATAGGTTAAAAGAAAGGGTGGAGTATGAGAATTTGATCTATCTCCAATAAGAACTGAATCGGTAGCTTCAACCATTCCTGGAGGAGGTTGGCCTGAATCATTAGCGGCTTTTGCACTGGGAAGAGGTGTAGAAGGAACAGCATTCAATTCTTTAAGAAGTAATTTCTGTTGATGCTTTAATTTACTAAGTTCAAACATAGTAATATTTGCTTTAGTTTTCTTCATGTCATCAACAATATTATATTCCATTGAATCTGATATCACTAATGTTTTAGATGTTGAAGGAGTATTAGAAGTTGAAGGCTGGTTTTGGGGAACTGCCACAGGTGATTTCTTTGCAGGTGTTTTTTCTTTGGTTGTAGCAGCACCAGCACTCCTTTTCTTTGACGTTACCTGAACAGGTTCGGAAGTACTTTTGCTTCTAGTAGTGACCGGGAATGCTTCTTCTTCGTTTTTGGTATCAGAGTTGGGGAGTATAAAATCCCACATTCCATGACATTCTACTACTTCTTCTTCATCGCTAGTTTGTGAAATCGATTCCTCTTCCTCTTCTTCTTGTTCTGAATCAGCATTAGATATGACATTTGGTGGCTTTGATTCATTTTTCTTAAAAGTTCTAAAGGGCCTTTTGGTTGATGTCTCAGCTACCTGTTTCTTTATTTCAACCATTTCATTTGATAAAGTTTTTAGAACTTTTTGCAAACCTTCCATGTCATAGGGGTCTTTTGAGGTTTTCTTTCTTGAGTCATCTTTAAAAGAGACTTTTTTGGCTTTTCTGTCTTCCAGGGCAGCTTTCTTTTCTAGGGCATTAATGCGTTTCTCCACAGCAAGCGCTTCATTCATGTTTTCGGCTAAGGTAGGTTTCCCAGCCCTGTCTACAAAGATGGCTATATTGGCAGGCAGAGCTGTTATATACCATTCGCTTCGAATTTGTTCACCTGGTTTGGAGGCTGTGGGGATTTTATTTAGGAGTTTATTGAAACGGGCATTAAATTCCTTAATTGGTTCCCTATGCTCTATTCTCAAATTGGAGAGGTCATTTATTAGGGTAGCCAAAGACCTATCATCTCCATATTTGGTAAGAAACTGCTCTTGGCAAGTGTTCCAACTGGTAATGGAACCGGTGGTAGGGAAAAATACCAGGATCCTGCTGATCCTTGCAAAGTATAAGGGAAAAGCCTAACAACAACATCTTCTTCTGTTACTCCTTTCAAGTTGACTGCCAACATGAAATTATTGATGTGTTCCTCAGCCTGGGTCCCATTATCTAGATTAAACTTAGGTAACCATTTTTCAGGAAGATCTGGTAATGGATGCAATGGTGCAGGCATATTGACTGCACCAAGTCTGGTCCATGGATCTGCCATTATAATAGCAGTAGTGTTTGATACTACCGCTGGAACTCCGGATGTCTGGGAAGGAAATAATGTTGAGGAATGAGCAGGTTGGGATGCTGAAGCTTCTAGTCCCTGGTGAATGACAATATGTAATGGGGGAGTGGGTGGTTGACTTTGCAGATAAGAAGTTGAAATGGAGGATGTGGATGAAAGCTCTTCATTGTCAGATCCTTCAGTATTTTTCTTTACCTTTTTCCTTTTAGGTAAAGGGAACTCAGTGGGTTCAATACCGAGCTTTTTGCTCTGAAGTCTGGTGAGAGGATGAGGTAAATTGAATTGCGAAGTCGCACTGCTTTGTGATACCTCAGATTTCTGTGGCGAAATCGAGAAGCTCTGAAGTTTGTGGATAAGAGACTGAACTTCAGGTGATTCAAGACTTAATTGTTCTGGAGTATGATGGGTTTGAGCAGTGGTAGTTGATTCCTCTTCTTCTTGTTTGGATAATGGAGAACCAGCATTCGAATGAGAATTTCGAGGGGATTTGGAGGGAGAATTACTCTTAGAATGGCTTGCAGATTTGGGTTTGTTTGCCATTCACAGTCAGGCCCTCCTTCTAGCGCCAAAAATTTTGATGCCTCGAAAATTGCTACAACAACATTGGGGATAACCACCCGGTCCGGACCTTAGTACAGCTCCTTTTCCATTTGGAATAGTGGCTCCGACTGGGGATAATGGGACCAGTTTCCCAAAAGTGAATAAACGGGATGAATGGATGATTTATAATCTAAGCTAACGGGGAGCGAATAACTAAACTATCAACAAGAATACATAAACTATAATCTATCCCGGGAACTTATTTGAGCTTTAAAGTGCAGCGCTTGATGATCTGTGTCTATAAACAGGCATATAGATGACTCTATTTAACAGACATAGACATTCTTTCATTCATGACTACTATGCTTAAGTAGTTAAGCAAAGCGATTAAAGCGATATTACCACACTTATCATTTATATTATTGACATATACATGATTAAAAAGAAACACATCATAAAACATCCAATAGTGGAATGAATATAGATCTGCTGTTACAGCGCATGCATATAATCAATAATAGCAAGAATAATCACATAGCAATTCATATGAAAGGAATGAATTCAGACATAGATAGAAATACCATATGAGCTGCTTGACACTCCCAATATCAATCGCTACTTGTAGTTCTTCCTTCAACGCAAAAGCATTCTCAACAAAGACAATAGTGAACAATTGCATAAAAAAAGCTTCCTTGTCGAATTAAGAACAACTGGTCCAGTTTTATAAAAGAATATTGACTGAAGCGCAAAAGTGCAAACTTCAGTCTTTTAAGTCTGGTACAAAACTTTACGACCCTTTCCAAAAACATGAAAGGGTCTATAAATACTAAATTAATCTAAATATCTATTAAACTGAAATCCTACTAAATTGGTATCAATAACTCTTGATCCTATTTCCCTCAGCGATCTAGCAATCGGTGGCCTGATTCATCAAGTAGGCTGCTTGCCTTTAAATCTGAGCTGACTTATCGCAAGCATTGGCTCTACTTCAGGCAGTTTGTTGAGGTGCGAACTGAGCTGGGCGGCATAGGTGGCATCCTGAATATCGGGAATTATATACCCGATTGCATCTGTTAGACACTTAAGGGCGGCTCTCTGTGTGTGCGGCTTAATCAGGAAGAGCCAATATGCATCGAAGGTTAAACTGTTAATCCCGGCAATTAATCTCCCCTTTTCCTCTAAATCAGGATAACATGATTGCTCCAATATGTTTGTTGTTGTCATCTTTCCTGGTGTACATTGGGAAATCATATTTGCTAAGTAGAGAGTGTTGTTAACTAGATCAACTAGATTGTTGGAAGTTGATTTACATCTTGAAGCTGCCCTCTCTGCTTTCATCACCTGAGTCTGCCATTCTGTGAAGAGTATATCTTTAAGTGTTTCTAGGATCCTGGGCAAATTTGCTGCTTTCCATTGATCAGAATCTTGCCAGTCAAGATATGCGGTTATGATCTCTTCGGCTTGGTCTAACTCATTCCTGGCCTTCTCTACCTGCTAATTTATGGATGTCGTTAGCTCACACAATGGCTCTGCCTGAGCGATTTGTTGACACAGGAGCCTAATTTGGGATATTAATGCAGTGTTTATTTGCAATGCTTCTGCTCTGAATTCATCCAGTTGTGGAGCGCCCTTTATTATTTCGAGTTGCGATGACAATTGAGCGATTTGCTCATCTTTTGTTTTCATCATTTGCTCGTTTGTTGCCCTCAATTGTGCCAATGCCTCTGATAATTCCTTCTGTTTCTGGATCGTGCTTTGGCTGATCCTTTGCTTTTCTGCCTGCAATTGCTAAGTTAATTGACTGTTCACTTGTTGTTGTGTCAACAATTGCTGCTCCGCCTGCTCTGCCTTCTGCTTTGATTCAGCCAACTCTGCCTGTAATGCGAAAATTTCTTGGTCCTTAGTTTTCAGTAGAAGACTTACCTTCGATGCCTTATCGATTGTCGCTGCCGAATAGGCTCCCGCATACTGTGACAGTTTTGTTAGGTCATCGGAGGGGTCGAATTCCTACTTCCAAACCACGCTGCCCGTAACAGTTTGTTCTGGGAAAAGGGAAGGTTGATCAATCTTTCTTCTTTTCCTTTGTCGTTTTACCACTGCTCTATGCCTCGGGCTGTAGAAAACATCCAGGGGAGGAATATCTTCTACCTGTAGAATGATTTGGTCAGAGGGGTCTTTTGGTATTACTTCAACATCCTTAGAAATGGGTGGGCCGCTGGTTCCACTTAGAACCTGAGGTGAAGTGATGTCCTGTGTATCGTTTGTCTTGGAAGTGTCTGTATCTTTGGAACATTCCAACCCACTGATGATAGAGTCAAATTGCTTCCATTCCTGGAGCAATTTGGGGTCAATACGAGTATCTATATTGACATCAATGGTGGTTTGTTTCTGCTTTTCGGCTTCAGACTCCTTCTGCACTTCTTCCTGCTGTTGCTTCTGTTGTTCTTCTTGTTCTTTCCTTAGTCTTTCCTCTTGCTCTTTGATTTTCTTTTCTTCCTGTTATTTCCTCTGCCTTTCCCCCTGTTCCTTCTTATGATCTTTTGTTATAGCAGGAGGTTCCCTTGACTGTTGCCGACCAGGCTCACTTGATGATGTCGCTGGCGTTGTTGCTAGTAAATCTAGAGGCAGAGTTTGCAACCTCTGTTCTCTAAGTTTATTAAATTCAGTCAACCCTTCATCATTATACTTTGCTAGGGCGAATTGTCTAACCTGACTTATTGACTCAGCCGAGGAGAACAGGTCATCAAAGATATCTTCCTTATGATCAAATATTGTCAGTTTGGCCTGTTCTAATGCATTATAGGCAACTTTATTTGGATCGAAATGCCTATTTGGGAGAGTCGCTAGAGTCAAGGATTGAATTTTTGTGGCTTCCTTTTTCTGCATGTTTGAGGTCATGCAGGGTATATACACCACACCTCAAAGGAAAAGAGGGCCAGCCTTGCTTCTTATTCTTCTTGAGCGTTTGTGTAACACTCTCGGAAATGATTTGGTAAGAAATTTCCCTTGCTAGAAGTTTATCTGGTATGTACAGAGGGAGGACATGGGGTCTGGCCTGGCTGCCGAAAACTCTTATGTAGGTAAAACTTTCCTCTCCAAACCATCTAACTATTCCGGTTAAATCAATTCCAGCTTGATAAGAAATCTTGGGAGCAGGTCTATCAAAAATGGAATAATGAATAGGCAACATAAAGCCATTACAGACTTGGTATAGATGATGTTTATAAGAAGATTTCCACAATTTCTGGTGATATATATGAATGGGCGAGGGGTCTTGTGCAATCCACCTCCAACCGAGTACAGGGAATTCAGAGTTAAAACAAAGGGTATCTAGAATATAGGCACTGTAGTAAAATGGGGGAATTACTCTTTCAGAAATCCGGGTCTTGTTTCTAAACTCAAGCACAGCTTGTGCTAATTTGTCAGAAAGGATAGTGGCCCAATCCATAATTATACTGTTCACTGTTGCTTCCATTAGAGGAACCATTTCTATGGTAAAATTAGCAGAGTCATGCAATCCCCATAATCTACACATCATTATTCCCGCATAGCAATAAGGAGAAGCTAGAGAATCAACCGAGTACTTACCGGAAGATTCGTGTTTGTGTTTGGCTGGATTTTGTCTCCAATCCCAGATGGGTTCGGATTCAACTTCATTTTCATTTGCAAACTTCTCCAGGAACGCTTTATTATATATCTTCTCCAGCTCGGGCAAATGATACATTTGCCTTAAATCATCCGCCCTGAATGATCCGAAAATTCTCCCATCTCTGGTGCTGAAAGTTCTATCCAAGATTGGGATTTCTTCAATCGCCCATCGCACGACGTCTGTGTATGGGAGAATTTTCTCCCTGGCCGCTATCCTGTGAAGGAAAGAGTCGGCTAAATCCTTGAGAGTACTCTCAGATTTCTCAAGTAAATCCACACTAGCTTCTACTACTGTCTTTACTGGTTCTTCGGCTTCAATCAGGTTGTAAGTGCCTTGCCAAGTAACTCTGGTGAGACCTATACATGTAGTATCAGATATCAAGCCCTTCTTTTTGTCCACGACAGCTTGTCCTGCAACTGGTGTAGCAGAAGCGCCCGTGGTCTTCTTGGATTTCTTCCCCATCTTTCTTGAGCTTCCTTCTATGGATGAATTCTGCACAGCGGCGAAAATAAATGTAACACAAAGATATGCTAATGAAAATCCAATACGGGAAAGATATATTGATCAAAGCGTGCTGAGAGATTAACTCTTAAAAATGGCTGCGGATCCAATCCATGGGAAGATCTTACAGATACATTAAATGGCCGTTTAAGGCCTGCCACCCCTTAAATGCTCATTACACCATTATTCGGCCGAATGGCCCGCTTAAGCGTGCTATGGATATTTTGGCGGTTGAGTGCAGGTGATCAATTTCTTAAGAGATAAGGCTTTAAATATGAATAGATCGTAAAATCCCTTCATTTAATGGCTTTTTTTGAAATCCGCGCTATATCATAATTGGGCGTCGGGAACACTTAAATCCTTTCAAGTTGACAATTTTGAAAACCTCGATCGCCAATAGCGAAATCGCATCGCATCGGGAGAGTTGGTATTATAAGAACATTTGGATAGCATACCCCGACCGCCGATAGCGAAATCGCATTGCATCGGCGTGAAAAGGCATAAAAATGTGCATAGATAGTGTATCGCCGATTGCCCGATTGCCGATATCGCATCGCATCGGGGGTAAAACCTAGGCGCCTTATTATTATGCATAGGATATTGCTGATAGCCGATTGCGAAATCGCATCGCGTCGGGATGAATGACTTAAGGCACTTAGATTGCATATAAAGTGTCGCCAACAGCCGATCGTAGATTTCGCATCGCATCGGGGCTAATGGCATGGAGGCGTTTTAAAACGTGCATAGAGTATTGCCGATAGCCGATAGCGAAATCGCATCGGCGGAGACCAATGTGCCACCTATTTGTGTTTTTTATGCTATTGCGATATGCGATCGCTTTATCGCAATGAAAAAAGATTGTTTTCTTTGATCAAAAATGAGTTTTTTCAAAGGTTTTATATAATGTCTTCATTTAGTTTGTGTACCTCTTAAAAATAATGCGCTATTGATACCAATTAATTTCTAAAGGGACCCATTTCATATAATAATTTTGTAGATATAAATGATATGAAATGGGGGGTTGTTGTAGGGCACAACAGGGACCCAGTCCCAACAACTTCCACTACATCCTGTTCAAGAACCTGAAGCTTTTGAAAAGTGGGCTGTTGATTTTGTGGGTCCTATTAATCCTCATGTGTGACATTATCATGCTCGACATATTATCACTAAAACAGATTACTTAACGCGTTAGGCTACAACAACAACTATTAGGGATTGTATTGTTGATACCACTACATCGTTTGTTTTTCAAAATATTAATGCTAGATTTGGTTGTCCTAGAAGCCTTGCTGGCAGTTAAGGGTCACATTTCATTAATGATAATATTGATACATTGTTGTGAAATTTTATGATTCAACACCATAAGGGAATTCCTTATCATTCATAAGAAAATTGTAAAGTTTAATCTTTTAATAAGATTTTGGATAAAGGAATAACTAATATATGTTATGCAAATAGGTATGATTGGGATGAACATGTTCTAGCTACGTTATGGGCATATTGTACTACTGTGAAGCAGTTAAACAAGTACACCCAATTCTAGCTTGTTTACGGTCAGGAAATTGTCGTATTGACTGGTTTTATTGAACCTAATCTATATGGAGGTCATAGTTAGGTTTAGGATTGAGTTAATTGTGATAGTTTCTCTGTTTATGTTTCTATGATAATAAGTGTAGTTGAGTCAATTTTATCATTCTATTTTAGTTGTGACCCACCAAAATTGATTCTGGTTGGGGGGAAGCACATGTCATTTGTCCTGTGTCTCAAATGTTGGCATTATGACTAATGTGTTGTCCTTGATGGAAACCTACTTGATAAGGATGTAAACATGATGGTTATGTAGATACTACAAGTGAGATAGACAAAGGAATATTAGTTCAGGAATAGAGGAATGATAGAGGTAAAGTTTGGAAAGTATAGGCATGTCCTGTGAATAAATTTTGCGTACATATGTGGGTATGATGAATAAAAGTCACGTACAATTTCTACACCATGGTATTGTTGATACCGAGGGTATTTACCATGCTTTTGGCCCATAGTAATGAACACAAAAATAGGTATTTAATCTCATCAAAGAATACCATCGACATTACTAAGGGATTGGCCTATGGTATTTGCTAAGGCCTAAGCTATATAAGGAGATGGAGATCAAAATGTTAGGTGCGCAAATATTGTGTTTTCTATGAATGATTTGATCTGAAACATGGGTGCACCAAGGAGCAAGGAAAAGACACAGATCTAAAAAATCTTAAGTATAGTTTCATATGTACTTGTTTTTTTTGTTTGTTGAAAATATCTCGCTGCAATAGATCTGTGGTGTTAATGATACTCTAACATGAATATGAGATAGTAAGGGTTGTGAATAATATTCTATGGTTGCAGCGAAAGAACAACTTAGTGATTTCATATTTGCATGCTAGTTTCCCTCTGCAAGATCATGTACATATGTGGATCTTCTTTTGACTAGTTGCGTATATATTTTGTAGTATGGACATATATGTACGCAAGTATCAAGTATGAAAAGTGTGTACATCACAAAAGTGATTTATAAACCGATGATAATGGTTGATCTATTTTTTGTGTTTTTTGTTGTCTATTGATGAAGTCTCTCCTACAATATTCTATGTTTGACAATACTGTTTAGGCTAAATTGATTATGAATTAGAAGTTGAATAAGTGATGATGCTACTGTGTGATGATCTATATTTGGTTCAATTATTTATGTTGGCTTTGGTATTTATTTGGGTGATTGATTCACTGATCAATATTTTGATATTTGTACGTGGGTATTCTTTAGGAGAAGCATGTACATATGCAGGTATGATTAATAACTGTAGCATATAGAATATGATGCATGTTTGTTCAGGGTTTGCAGTGGAAGTAGTTCGTTTCTATGATGGGAAACAATGTTTGACTTGGTATTTTGATAAGTGGCTATGCATTAGTATGATTTGTTTTGAATTGGACAAGTTGCATTGGTTATATTAGGAGATTTGATGATTTAGTATTTGAGTAGTTTATTTTAGAATTGTTTGGAATGGATCCAATTTGAATTATTCTAAAAACTGATCCATAAAAAGTTGAGGATAAAAATCATCTGAAAGGGGGTTGTAGCTTCCTTCCAGTAGGAGCTGGAAAAATGAGAGAAGTTTGTATCCTTCTGTAGGTAGGAGCTAATATACTAGTTAAATTCTATGACAGTACAATATTGTAAGAAGATTAGTTTTAATAAAAGAAGAAGACAAAGATGAAAACAATGGTGGTTTTCTCCCACATTGGGCTTCCACATAAAAATCCTAGTGTTCGTATGGTTGTGCATGTTAATGTTATATCTACTTATTAAATGCTCATACTTACTATTTAATTGATGAATAATGGAATAATAATGCACTGATTAATTTTGCACAGATGATGAGATAAGTTATCTAGATATATGCAGGTTTTTATAGTAACAGTCGCATACATATGCTAGTTCCCTTTAAAACAGTCACGTATAATAATCGGAATAGCAAATTGAAATTGAAGTGTGTAAAATACTAATTGAACCACCCCTCTCTTAGTATTTTTTCCTAACAATTGGAATCAGAGCAGGTCCTTTAAAAGAATCTTAATCACTTGAAGGAAGATTCATCAAGATGAGCAATCAAGAGGGAGTAACATCTATCAGGCCACCATTGTTTAATGGAACCAAATTGGTTTTTTGGAAAGTCATAAAATAGATTATCTACAGTAACTTGGACCTGATGTTTGGGAAATCGTTGAAGGAGGCTATCAATATCCATCCTCCATTCCCACAAATGAAGCATAAAAGAAAAAATATGAGACCAATGCAAAGGTTGTTAGCGCTCTATTAGGAAGCTTGGCAGAATAATAAATTTTGAAAGTTATGTAGTTGAATATAACAAAGGCTATATGGGACAATATCATCCAAAGTTGTGAATGCGACACTAAGGTAAAGAGTGCCAAAATTCAAACATTTAGAATTCAATATGATACTCTCAAAATGCATAGTGATGAAAGTATTGCAATTTTCTTTCTCAGGGTAGATGAGATCATTAATTCAATGAGAATTCTTGGCTACAAAGTAAAAGATTCAATGATTTTTGAGAAAATCCTAAGATCTCTAACCCCAAAATTTGATTTGAAATTATTTTCCATTGAAAAATGAAATATTTGAATAACCTTATTGTGTAACAGCTTCATGGGATCTTAACAACTTATAAAATGAGAAAAGGGGGTCCCTCATATATCAGAGAAGAAACATTCAAAGCTATTTCTAAAGGAAACGAAAAGGGGGAGCTTAAGTAATAAAGTTACATATCAGATGAAGAAGAGGTGAACCTCATAAAGAAAATCCAAGTAGGAATTGGTAGATTTAAAGGTAAGATTCCTTTCAGTTGTTTTGCTTGTGGAAGGGTTGGTCATTATGTTGCTAAATTCCCTTATAAATAAAACCACGAAAAGGGGGATAATTTTACAAAAAAATTATTCAAGGTATTTTTTAAAAAGAGAAATGTTTCTACACACATGAAGATAGTTATGGTCTTTCAAATGGTGAAGAAGGTGAATCTGAACAAGAATATCAATTACTTATGGAATTTGAAGATAAATGGATTGATGAGTCTGATGATGTTTTTATGGATGCCTTAGAAGAAAAGGATAATCTCATTGAAGAAATATCTTATCTTAAAATTAGTCTAGAAGAAGCTAAACTATAAAAAGAGGCATTGAAGAAACAAATTCTAGAAAAGGAGAGGCATAATGAAAAGTTAGAAGTAGAAATAGTAAGTCTAAGAAATTAAATTGAGAAAACAAAAAGTATAAACGTTGGATTTTCTAAAGGATCTGAGACCCTAGAAGAAATAATCAAAGTAAAATGCTCTATAAAAACAAGTCTTAGATATAATGGATAATCATCAAACACTATAAATGTTTTTGAAATAGGTACAGAAAGCTATCTCAATGCAGTAAAGGGAATCAATCATCAAAATTCTAGCTATGAGCAAAGGAATGAGGGATCAAATGTCTCTTTGGTAAAACATCCTTACCACACTCAAAAGTGAAACTACACAAAAGGGTATTATACTCCCAGGAACTTCTACTTCAATGGTCGATGCTTCACCTGTCATAATTTTGGTCATAATTCTACTCAATGTGTCGCTTATAAAACTATCATGACTATATAAGCAAGAAAACAAAAGAATGAGAATGGATTAAAGAAATAATCTTAAAATGCTTTCTCACCTCTCCAAGATGAAACAAAATGTTCCTTTGGCAATAAATTTGGGCATAGAGAGACTGAATTCAGAAGCAGAATGAGACCAACTCTTCAAAAAGAACAAAATGAAACAACATCCAAGGCATGGAAAAAGAAAACCATAGAATCTAAAAATTGTGGTTTAACCTAGTATGCAAGAGATAAATAAAATCTGTGGTACATTGAAAGTGGATGCTCAAAGCATATGATAGGTGATAAAGTTAAGTTTATGTCCTTTAATGAAATAAAGAAAGAAAATAATGTAACCTTTGGAAATAACTCACCAATTGCTATTCAAGAGAAAGGAATTGTTTTGCTAAAGGATAAGGTTAAAGATGGAAATGTTTTTTTGTTGATGGGCTAAGACATAACTTGTTAAGAGTTAGTCAAATGTGTGACCAAGGACATGAGGTTGTTTTCAGATCAAATAATTGTGTGGTACGAAATCTTGATACAAGTAAAATCATAATAAAGGGAATAAGAACTCTAGGTAATGCCTATGTCCTGTAAGGCGGCCAAGAGAATTGTTACTTGAGAAAATCAGAAGAAAGATGGCTTTGAAACAAAATATTGGGTCATCTAAGCCTCACTCAATTACACAAGTCAAGAAAAATGGGAGGAGTACATGACTTACCTAACATCTCTCTTCCATAAAACATCATATGCAAATGATGTCAATTCGGTAAATAAACCAAAGTTCAGTTTAATGCTAAAGAAGGTACTTCAAGTAAGCCACTTGAAATTATTCATACTGATTTATGTGGTCCTATGAGAAATAAGTTTCCTCGAGTTGAACAATACTTCATATTATTAATTGATGATTTTACTAGAATGTGTTGGATTTTCTTATTGGAACATAAAGATGAATCATTTTACAAATTTAAAGTCTTCAAAGTTGTGGTAGAAAATAAGTTAGATTTAAAAATCAAATGTCTTAGATTTGATAGAGGAGGAAAGTTTATATCAGATGATTTTTTCGAATTTTGTGAACAACATGGTATTAAGATGCAATTTTCTTTAGCTAAAACTCCTAAAAAAAACAGAGTGGCAGAAAGAATGAACAGAACAATCCAACAAATGGCATGTTCCATGCTTTATGAGTCTAGAGAGCCTCATAATTTCTAGGGGAAGAAGCACATATAACCGTTAATATCCTCAACAAATCTAATATTCAGGTAAATAGTGATAAAACTCCTTATGAACTATGGTTTGGTAAGCCTCCAAATGTCAAACATTTTAGAGTTTTGGGAAGCAAATGTTACATAAAGAATAATGATGATAAGTTTGGAAATTTTGAATCTAGATCCGATGAAGAAAATCTCCTTGGATACTCCTCTATAAGAAAATTATATAAATGCTATGATAAAATGCTTCAACAGATTGTTGAATGCATTGATGTTGTAATAGATGAAGCATCCACAAGTACCAAAAGGGAAGCACCAGCAGATGATGAACTTATTTCTACAACAAGCCAAGAGTTTGTAGGAGAGGAAATTAATGAAGCATCAGAAGAAGGAATTGAAAGAAAAAAGGAACTAGAAAAGACTCCTTCATGGTATGTTTAGAAAAATCATTCGAAATCTCAAATTCTAGGTGAAAAATTTTATTGGAACTTTCAGTTACCTAGCATTACTATCCACAATTGAACCTCAAAATGCGAATCAAGTAAGAAAACATGAATGTTGGGTTAAGGCAATGGATGAAGAACATGATCAAATAGAAAAGAACCATACATGGGAGTTAGTACCAAGACCTCATGGTAAAAATATTACAAAATTATTGTTCAAAAACAAACTAAATGAAAATGGAGAAGTGGCTAGAAACAAGAAAGACTTGTTTGCAAAGGCTACGCTCAGTAGGAAGGGATAGAGTTTGAAGAAACATTTGCACCTCTACCTAGACTTGAAGCCATAAGAATGTTTCTTACACTTTCAAGCTTTCATAGCTTCAAATTATTTCAAATCTACTTTTTTAAATGGATATCTAGATGAAGAAGTTTATAATGAACAACCTGAAGGATTATTTCTAGGAATCATAAAAATATTGTTTACAAGCTTAAGAAGGTTTTGTATGGATTAAAAAATTCTCCTCGTGCATGGTATATTTGTCTTGATAAGTATCTTCAACAACAAGGTTTCAAAAAGGGGTCAGCGAACAACAACACATATATAAAATTTGGCATAGATAAACTTTTAATAGTTGTTGTTTATGTAGATGACATCATATTTGGAAGTAATGTAGAAACTACAAGTCGAGAATTTTCTTTAGTTATGAAGCAAGAATTTGAGATGTCTCTTCAAGTTCAACAAAAAAAAATGGTATATTTCCCTCACAAACCAAGTACCCCAAGCACATTTTGAGGAAATATGGAACGGAAGTCTAGTAGCCTATATGCACACCAACGGTAACATGATGCAATCTTAGTTCACATGATGATTCTCCTTCAGTGAATCAACCTGAATATAGATCTATGATCAGAAGCTTTCTCTACCTTACAAGCACAAGACTAGATATTATGCATGTAGTTGGGATTGTTGGATGATTTCAAGAAAATACTAAAGAAACTCATCTCCATGTTGTCAAGAGAATATTCAAGTATTTACAAGGAACTCAAGATTTTGGTCTATGGTATCCTAAAGATGCATATTTTTCACTTCATGCTTACACAGACACATATTGGGTAGATAATATTAATGATTGAAAGAGTACTAATGGAGGAGCACTTTATTTAGGACCTCTCTTGGTATCACTGTTTAGTAAAAAACAGAGCTCCATTTCTTTATGTACTGCTGAGGTAGAATATGTTACTACTTCATCTTGCTGTACTCAACTTCTATGGATGCTGTAAACATTGCAAGACACTCAAATCACATATCCTCAACCTATAGCTATTATGTGTGATAATACTAGTGCCATAAGTATTTCAAAAAATCTTGTCATGTACACAAAAACCAAGCAAATTCCCATCAAATATTACTTTATGACAGAATAGGTGCTTGAAAAAAAGGTCAAACTGGAATATGTTCCCTCAAAGGAAAAAGTTGTAGATACATTTACATAGTTCCACCTGATTCCTTTGAATATCTTAGACAAAAACTAGGAGTGGTCTATGCCTCCTCACTTTGTTAATTATTATGACAAATATTTCATGTTCAAGGGGGGCTCAGACTATAAATTATTACAGTTTATTTTTTGTACGCAGATCTCATGAAGGATAGTTGTGTATATACATGAGTTTTGTTCTAGATAGTAGCGTATGTTTCTATATGATGAAGAAACAATGGGAAAGTCTCAAGGAGAGTTTCTGGTATATTTTGTTCAATTTTTCTTTGGCCTTTTGTTCCCAGTGTTGATTGGTTATAGTTTGTTGATATTCAAATGCTACTTAGAAGTGATATTGGCATATTATGGTTATGAGTTGTTGTTTCTATTTTGACTTTAATAATTGATGAATCAGATGTGATTAGACCTGAGAATGAATATTTGGCACACACTCAGGGGGAGAATTTGCTATATTTCTAGAAGTGCATTGTTGGCATTATGATTTCTTGAGAATTCCTTGTTACATAATGATTCTTATGATTGGTGATGTTGTTGATGACACATTTGTTGCTGAAGTTTTGGATGATGACTATATGTTGCTTAAGAAGTTGATTATGTTATGCTGTTTTATGATGACTTAAGTTGCATGATGCCTATTTTTCTTGAGCTACATATGAAAAAGTTGTTATGATGATGTCCTTGGTTCTCCTATATGTTGGTGATACATGATGATGATGTAGGATCCTATATGGTATATGATGGTTGTTGAAGACTCTCATGGTCTTGCTACCTCACTATTGAGGTCTTTGATTTTGGTCATAAATGTCATATCTATCTCTTGATGTAAAGGTCATGTAAAGACCCATGATGTAATCATTGTAATACTTAGTCATGTTTGGACTATTGGGGTCAAGTAAATTATGTATGTAATCCCATTATTTTAGGAATTTTATGTAATGTTGAGTCAAATATGTAACCCCACTATTTTGGGTGATTGATGTAAGCATGAGTCCTTGGTGATAAGAAAGGTCATATGCGATTGATTCATAGAGTCATGTACTTCATTAAAAATCTTCCAAAAGATTTAACATATGTTCAGGGGGAGTATGGTCAGTGTTCATATTCAATAGATCAAACCTACATTGATCCTCTCTATAAAGGGAGAAATAAGTATTCATTCAGCACTGGTCAGCCCCTTTGACCTTGATGTCAAAGGGTGGGAGTATCTTGGTGTTTGGAAATGAATGATTGGATAGAAGCTTGGTATGTCTACAAATGTGTTTATAGGTACCTACATGTAGTGAATACCAAATTCCAAAGTGGTTGCCATCAAGTTCAAAGGGGGAGATTGTTGGAATTATGAATAATGTGTTGTCCTTGATGGAAACCTACTTGATAAAGATGTCAACGTGATGTTTATGTACACACTAAAAGTGGGAGAGGCAAAGGAATATTAGTTCATAAACAAAGGAATGATAAAGGTGAAGTTTGGAAAGTATAGATGGGTCCTCTGAATAAAGGAAACTTACACGGGTATGATGAAGAAAAGTCGCGTACAATTTCTACACCATGGTATTGTCGATACCATGGGTCTTTACCATGGTATTGGCCCATAGTAATGAATGCAGCAATATATATTTTATCCCGTCAAAGAATACCATTGAGATTACTAAGGGATTGGCCTAAGGTATTGACTAAGGCCTAAGATATATAAGGAGATGGAGATCAAAATGTTAGGTGTGCAAGTTTCATGTTTTCTATGAATGATTTGATCTAAAACATGGGTGCACCAAGGAGTAAGGAAAAGACATATCTAAAAAACATGAAGTATGGTATCATATGTACTTGTTTGCTTTGTTTGTCAAAAATATCTAACTATGATAGATCTATGGTGTTAATGATACTGTAACATGAATATGAGATAGTAAGGGTTGTGAAGTATATTTTGTGGTTGTAGTGAAAGCATGACTCAGTGATTTCATACATGTATGCTAGTTTTCCTCTGATCATGTACATACGCGGATCTTTTTCGAACAAGTCGCATATATATTTTAAAGCATGGAAAGATCTGTATGTAGGTATCAAGTATGAAAAGCACGTACATACATGAAAGTGACTTATAATAGTTTCATACGTATACTAGGGTTTTGCAGTATGAGCTGATGATAATGTTTGATCTATTTTGTTGTGTTTTCAGTTATATGTCAATGAAGTTTCTCTTACAATAATCTGTGTTTGACAATATTGTTTGGGTTGAATTGATTATGAATTAGAAGTTGACTAAGTGATGATGCTACTATGTGATGATATATATTTGGTTTAGTGATTTATGTTGGCTTAAATACCTGTTTGGGTGATTGATTTAGTGGCACAATGATTCAAATTTAGTGATCAATATTTTGAGATCCATACGTGGGTATTCTTCAGGAGAAGAACATACATATGTAAGTATGATTAATAATAGTAGAATATACAATATGATGCATGTTTAATTGGAGTTTGAAGTGGAAACAATTGGTTTATGTGATGGGAAACAATGTTTGACTTGGTATATTGATAAGTGGCTATGAATTAGAATGATTTGTTCTGAATTGAGCAAGTTGCATTGGTTACATTAGGGGTTGTGATGATCAAGTATTTAAGTAGTTTATTTCAGAATTGTTGGGAGTGGATCCAGTTTGAAACATTTTGAAAAGTGATCCAGAAAGAGTTGAGGATAGATGTTATGAAACCAACTCACAAAAATATATAAAAGATATATAAATGCCTTCAAAATAATCCTCTTCGAGGGGAAAACCTCCTTTACATTACACAAATGAACAATTCTTCGATGATACAAATGACAAGACCTCCTTTCTATATATCACCGACATAACAATAATAATATAAGGGAAAAACAAGAACATTAGTGGGTCTCTATGGGGCACAATAATAACAATATGGAGACAACATGGGCACAACGATATAATAAGGGGATTTCACTAATAACAATATGGGATACACTAATAGTATAGGGACCTAACATGCCATAATTGGCCATAATTTTCATCTACCTTTTGAGTCTTTTACATAGTTTACTTGATGCCAACATCATCTTTATTATCCTAATTTGAATATAATCTGGTAACTTACCATATATATTAGTTAACAATCTCATAACTCCATGTCATGCTATTCTATTTTTATATAGCATGCATGTTGTTGTTGAAATTCTTCATTGTGAGTATTTGTTTGGTCAAATTGTTCACCCTAGCTTTGGTGTAAAGTTCTTCTATCTCTCATACTAAATATTGACCTCCTGTTATATTATTTACATTTGTCAATTTGTAGCCATGACCCGTGTATCTAGGTCTGTTGTTTCCTTAGGTCTTTCAGATTCCCACATCGTATCTATGGAGGATACTTTTGGAAAATATGAAAAAAAATCATTGGTCAATAATGATTTGATTGACTCATTTCAAATTCCTGAATTAAAATATGAATTCTTTATGGGACCTTCAACAAAGAAGGGTGGTAGTGGTTCTTCCCATGTTAAAGTAGAGTTTTGGCTTTTGTAGTGGTATGTGTTGATGACTCTACGAAAACTGCTTATTTTTGGTACCACTGTAGTAGCCATGAAGTGTACAAAATTCCTTATTAGTCAATTTCATGGAGGTTCCTTATGGCTTGACTGGGAATACCTTATTAATGTTAATGATATTTATAGGTTGACAGAGTTATCGACTGGTGGTCGAAATGTCTCTTCCACTTTTTATAATACCTCCAGGCGGGGTAAGAAGAAAGGTGGTGATAAATTTTATACTAAATATGGTACTCAGTCAGGGGGGAGAGGAGATTTTATTGACATGATTAATAATAATTGGATAAATTTTGCATGACACATTATTTCTGGGAAGTTGATGTGTCATTATACCAAAGTTGAATGCACACTAGTTGTCATTTATGTTACCGAGGCATGCAATCACGGTGAACAACTTAAATGGTGCAGCTATTTGTTGAATGAGTTATTTGAATCCTGAGATGATGTTTTCAAGTGGGAAACATACTTTATCTTTGTTTATTTGATAATCACTATCACCATGATAAAATGGTGCACACTAGGAGGGAAACAATCAGCTGAAGTATTAGGTGATGACCCTTTGGCACTTGCTTGTATCCTGTGGAGGGAATAATGAGATCCCAATAGTAAGGAAATTAATGAAGAATCCTTCACCAATTGGTATACCCAGATGGTGAGCATTACATAAAATATCACCTGGGTATCGACACCTATTTTAGATGAATACTCTCAGTCCATTTGGCTTGGCATCCACCATGGCACTACTTATGTTCGACCTAAAATTCTTAGTGTTGAAACTTTCCATATGAAGTCGTTTTTGTTGGAATTAGGACTAATGTGTTGTCCTTGATGGAAACCTACTTGATAAATATGTCAACATGATGGTAATACGACGAGTATGTGATTTTCATGATAAAAATTTACTTGATAAAGATATCAACATGATGGTAACACGATGAGTATACAAGCAAGTACAGACGTGACAAAGAAATTGTACAAAGGAATATTAGTTCAAAGATAGAGGAATGTTAAAGGAAATTTTTGAGAAGTATATGCAGGTCCTATGAACAAAAGTTGCGTACATACGTGGATATGGTGAAGAAAAGTCGTGTACAGTTTCTGCACCATGGTATTCTAAATACTAGCATTCTTTACCATTGTATTGGACCACAATAATGTGTCTGACAATGAATATTTGATACCATCAAAGAATACCATCGACATAACTACAGAATTAGCCTCAGGTATTAGCTAAGGCCTAAGTTATATAAAGAGATGGAGATCGAAGTGCTATGTGTGAACATATTGGGTTAATGATTATTAGTTTGATTTGAAATATGTGGGCACCAAGGAGGATGATAATGGATCAAATCTGTTAGATCTGAAATGACTATATATTGAGTAATCTACTTATGGTTTGATAGATCTATGATGATGTTTTTATGGTATATATATGTTATGGTGTATGCCGATATTTGGGTATGACAGGTGTTTTGGTATGCATCAAAGGTTTGAATCAGCAATTATAGATCTATACACGGGTTTTCTTCAAAAAGGTTACATACATACGTGAATATTCTTCTAGGTAGTCGTGTATATATTTTGTAGTAAGGATAGATCTATATGTGGGTGTCAAGAATGAAAGGCACATACATACACAAAAATGATTTATAAGGTTCGCGTGCATTTTCTAGGGTTTTGAAGTATGAGATTATGATATTGATTGATTTGTTTAATTATGTTTTCTATTGTACGTCAATGAAGTCTCTCATGATAATCTGTGTTTAATAGTGCTAGTTGGGTTGAACCATTGAATAGTAATGATGTTTCTATGTGATGATATGTATGTGGTTCAGAAATCTGTGATGAGTTCAATATGTGTTTAAGTGATTGTTTCAAAAGTGCAGTGATTCAAATTCAAGCTTTGGTCTTTTGAGAAATGTACGCATGAATGCTTAAGGTAAAGCACGTATATATGCAGATATTCTTCAGAACAATAGCGTATATATTCTAAGATGTTGTTGGTAAAATTTTGCAGTGGAAACAATCGGTTTTACTGAGGGGTAACAATATATGGCTTGGTATATTGATTAATGTTTGTGCATTTATGATTTGTTTTGGTTTAGTTTGATCTCGTTGCACTGGTTGCATTGGTTGATTCAAATTCAGTGATTGATTTAGTTAGTTCAATAATTAAGTGAATTGATTCAACATCTGGTTATGTATTTGGTTCAGTAATATGTGATGGTTTCAGAGTATGATTGAGTGATTGATTCAGTGGTACAGAGATATAGATTCAATTTTCAGTGTATTGCGTTATGTACACAGGTATTATTTATGGAAAGCGCATACATACACAGGTATGACTCACAACAATAGCATATACATTCTAACATATGATTTATCAGTGTTTGTAGTGACAAGATCTGGTTTTAGTTATGAACAATATGTGGTTTGGTATTTTGATGAATGGGTATACAGTGATATAAGTTGGTTTGGTTAGTTGAAAATAATTTAGTTCAATGATTGATTTGGTGATGCATTTTGTTTAGTGATTAAGTGATTTGATACAGTTTTTGGTTTCAGTATTGTTATTTGAGATTGTGCTTAGCTGATGGTATTGGGTCCAATCTAAAAACATGATGAAAAGTGGCATATAGGTTTGAAGTTTTGGATTAGGTGGATCCAGTATGAAATACTGTGAAACATGGCCCACAAAGGTGCTGAGGGTTGGAGCCTTCAGTGAGGAAGTCGAAGGTTCTTTCTAGTGGTAGTTGGTGAATCAGATCAAGGGGTTGGAGCTCCCTTCTGGTGGGTGTTGGTAAACGGGATCAGGGGGTTGGAGCTCCCTTCCGATGGGTGTTGGAAAACGAGAGAAGGTGACAGCCTTCTACATGTGGGTTCCTGCATGTTGGTGTGAGTCTACGCCAACACAATATTGTAAGATGTTTTATTTATAATAAAAGATAAAGACAAATACAACAGTAGAAGTGGTTTTCTCCCACATTGGGTTTCCACCTAAAAATACTAGTGTTCATGTGTGTCAAAGTGTTTCTTATGGTGATGCCTTATTTTTTTCTTACTACACATGGTCAATGTTTAATTAATGACTAAAGAACTATTGATGCACTGATTCAAGATAAACATATGATGAATTAATAAAAAATTAAAGGAACTAGATATATGCTACTTGCCTTCATCACAGTCGCGTACATATATTGGTTCACTTCATTAAAGTTTCTTACATAAATATGAATAAGAAATTGAAATGTTTAAGTGAGTTTTAAAATACTAATTCACCCGCCACCCTGCCCCTCAATATTTTTTCCAACAATTGGAATAAGGGAAAGTCCTTTAGAAGAAGCTTGATCACTTGAAGGAGATCTGTCAAGATGATGGCAAAGAAGAAGTTAGCTCAAAGGGGGCATTTAGAAAACTATGACAATGATATATCAAATGCAGTGAAAGTTACAGATGTCAGCAAATATTCTAGTTTGGGAGCAACCCACTTTCTATTGATTAAGAATGAAGAAGGTCATAACAATTAATTATCAGCTCTCGAATTTTGTTCTAACAATGGTCCATTTTCTTTTCTATGCAATAATGATAATCATGATGAAAGTGAAACAACTGAACTTTCAATCATGGGTAAAAGTGAAAGTAAGCACTCTAAAGAGAAAACATATTAAAAATGATGCCTCTAGAAGTAGAAGATAAGGGAAAGTCAGAAACAATGGACAATGTATATGTTCCTATGCTAAGCAAAGATAATTATCAATAATGGAAAGAAATGATGAAGTCTAATCTAATGAACCTTGATGTTTGGTATCTAGTATGAAATGGCTACCTCAAGATTCCTCCATCATACGAGGAAGTGCAAAAGACAGTAAGGCATTGAGTGACATCTTTTATAGCATACTTGATTGAACATTAAATAAAGTTACAAATTATATAGCTGAAAATAAAGTGTGGGATAAGCTACAAGCAATCCCTAAAGAAATCCCAGAGGAAGATTCCTCATCAGGGGAACTACTAGGTAATCCTATCCCTAACAATGTGTCAAAAAATGAACATGATAACAAAACAACCTTTGGAGTTGCTGATTGAGAAAAAGACAGGTTATAAGAAATTTTTGATCTTAGAACAAAACTTGATCTTGCTTTGAAAAATATTGCTAATATTAAAGATAAGTTTTAGGAATATGATAACAAAGATCATATTAAATCAATAAATGTTGTTGTGGAATCTAAAAAATATTGTGAAGGTATTGAAGCTGATAGTCTCTCTAAGAGCATATCTTGAAAATCAGATAAGTAGAATGAAGAACTACTTCAAGCATTTGAAGAACAATAAATTAGGCTAAAAGAATATATTATCAAATTAAAGGAGTAAGTGGAAGAAGGAAGAAGGGTTGAAGAAGGTATGAAGAAGAATTATCGATAAAAGGAAAATAAATATCAAAGAATGGAGGTTGAGGTAAACATTCTAAAAGGTAAATTAGAAGAAAAAGAGAAACATTTGATATTTCAAGATAGTACTAATATTTTGGACAATATTCTTAGTAGTAAAATGTCTCCTTCAATCAAATTTGGTCTTGGTTTTCATGAAACTATTGAAGGAGAATCTAGTTCACAAGCTAATGCAAGGAATTTAAAGGGTAACTTTGCAAAACCTGGAATTCTCAACAAAGAGATAAGAATTCAACCTGATCAACAACCAAGAAAATTGATTCTTCAAAGAAAATAATTTACTCATAACTATATAAATATTAATCGATTGTTTCCTCTGATCAACAATGTTGAATGTTTTATATGTCATAATAATGGACACGTTGTAGCCAATTGCAAAATTAGACTCTTTCAATCTCAAGAAAATAAATGCTTCACAAAAAGATCATCAACTTCTAGGTACTGAGGCTTCTTTAAGGGATATTGTTTTGCTTGCAATATATTTGGTCACAAATCTATTTATTGCAATAGAAGGAATATGAAATAGAAATACTATGATTTCCCTACTCATATAAGAAGTTATACTTGTAACAAGTTTGGTCATGTAAAAAAACAATGCAGGAACAAATCTATGGATCGCCTCAGACAACATGCCAAGCAATAAGATACAAATATTGATGGCAGAAGACCTGAAAAACATGGATCCACCAACGTTTCTCATAATAATGAGAAATAAGAACATATAAGGTGTGGTGTTTCTCTATACTCATTTGAAGAAGAATATGAATGGTACATAGACAACATATGA
This sequence comes from Pinus tabuliformis, assembly GCA_031772625.1. Lineage (NCBI taxonomy): Eukaryota > Viridiplantae > Streptophyta > Pinopsida > Pinales > Pinaceae > Pinus > Pinus tabuliformis. The sequence continues at coordinate 454,631,929 of CM062809.1, read as the reverse complement.
TCTCATCACATGACTAAAGATAAGAGTAAGATGGAGTCTCTCAAGAAAAACCAATATGGTAAGGTTATTCTTGGAAATAATGCTCCAACAAAAGTTCTGGGAAAAGGTAGAGCCAAAATTAATAAACATAGAGGAGCAGTTGATACTTTATTAGTTCAAGGGCTAAAGAAGAATATTATAAGTGTAGGTCAAATGATGGATAAAAGAAATATAATTGTGTTATGGATGAAGAAACTGGAAAGGTCATAGCGAGAGGATACAAAAATCCAGAAAAATCATACGTGTTTAAAGAACTGAATTCTTACAGAAATGAGGAGGATTCAGACTCAGAGTAAAATAAGATGATCTCTACTGTAATACATTATTCTTAAAAGAATACTTCTCACAATGACCCTAAAAGTGATGTGAGGTACATGACCTCATGTGGAGTAGAAGATTATTATCGGGTCCTCGGGATTAGTGATGTATGATCTCAGGGGGAGAAATACATATATTGATGATGATTCCCATGATATTCATGTTGCTTATATTACTAATAGTACATATGATGTAGTAATAGTGAATTGGTATAGATAGTATCAGATCAACGGGAGTTGTGGTTCTGAAAATTCAACATTTTACTTTTTGTATGCAGATCCTATGAAGGACATTCATGTATATACGCAAGTTCATATCTAGACAGTCATGTATGTTTCTTTATGATGAAGAAATAGTGGGATAAACTCAGGAAGAAGTTCTGATAAGCTTTAGTTAGATATTATTTGGCTTTCTAGTTCTTACATTGGTTGGTTACAGTATATAGATGCTCAAATACTACTTAGAAGTGTATTTGACTTGTGAGGGTTTATGAGGTGTTGCATTATGACATTTCCACTTTGATACCTTTATTGTTTTCTTTGATGACCTTATTGATGGATGAATTGAATATGATTAGACCTAAAAGTAAATAGTTTACAAAGATTCAGGGGAAGCATTTGCTATATTTCTATAAGTGCATTTTTGGCATTATGATTTCTTGAGAATTGCTTTTTACATAATGATGTTGATCACTAGTGGTGTTGCTAAAGACACATATGTGGCTAAAGTTTTTGATATATTACTCAAGTTTCTCTTAGTGAAGTTGATCCTACATAATACACTTAGTGAAGAAGATGTGCATAACTATGATTAATGACTTACTCACTACTTGTTGACATGTATATGTTGGTGTCATTGTGTCTTATGTGATACACAAGTTGCATATAATGAAGTTATGGATGATATCTACATTTTTCTTGGGCTACATAGTTGGTATGATGTTGTTGATCAGAGTTTTGATGATAAAAGACTCTCTTTATCTGCACACCTGGTGATGATGCATGTACATATGTTTGAGGATTGCTAATGTTGATGGTATGAGATCAAAGGAGATGGGTTACTAAAAAATTTGGAAAAATGATTGTGAGTTTATGGTTTTCTATTAATGACTTCTCCCATTGATGAGAAAATATATACATATTACTATCTCTATATCATGGGATATGTTATGAAACCAGCTCAAGAAAAAGATAGAAAAGATAGATCAACTCCTTGGAATTCAACCTCTTCGAGGGGGAAACCTCCTTTACATTACATAAATGAACAATTCTTGGATGATTCAAATGACAAAACCTCCTTTCTATATATAGGAGTCTAAGGAGTCACAATATAACCCAGCCAACCTAACAATAATAATATAAAGCCACAAAAATAATAATAGAGGAACTCTATGGGGCACAGTAATAACAATATGGGGACAATAGGGGCACAACAACATTAATAAGGGATACAACTAAAATAGTAATGGGGTGATCACTAGTATTATAGGGACCCAACATGCCCATCTCCTTCAAAAAAGTGTTGTCCTCAACGCCTGAGTAGTTATGGATGCTTTTGTATGAAATTCTCATCCTCCCATGTGGAATCTTCTGCGGATAAGTTCTTCCACTTGATAAGATACTTCGAAATTGATCAATTTCATAGCTGTCGAGTTCTTGTTTCTGTGACTGCTTCCGGTTCCAATATAATTTTTCCTTCCTCGTCAATTTCTGGAAATATTGTTTGAATTGGGAGCTTGTCGCCTATAACCTTCTTTAAACATGAAACATGGAAAACTGGGTGCAATCGAGAAGCTACATGAAGCTCCAATTTGTATGCCATAGTACCAATCTTTTGCAACACCTTGTATGGACCATAATACTTTGGTGATAATTTACTATCCTTCTTAGCTTTCTTGAGGGAAATTTGCGTATATGGTTGTAGCCGTAGGAATACCCAATCACCTACATCAAAACTTCTTTCATTGTGATGTTGATCTGCCTGTTGTTTCATTCTATTCTGTGCCAACACAAGGTTATCCTTTAAGAGTTGGAGGACTTGTTGTTGATGTTCGATGTGATGTTCCACTTCTTGAACCTTAGAATTTTCTCTTAAATATGATGTGATGGATGGTGGCTGATACCATAAATGGGGTCATTTTTGTTGTTGTATGGAAGGAAGTGTTATACCACCATTCAGCCAAAGGCAAACATTTAACCCATTGTGTCTGTTTATTAGATACAAAGCAACGAATATATCCTTCCAAACATTTGTTTACTATCTCAGTTTTCCCATTAGATTGAGGATGATAATATGATCTATGAGCTAACTGAGTCCCAAGACAAGAAAATAATTCTGTCCAAAAATTTCCATTGAAAATGCGATCTCTGTCACTTACAATAATCTTTGGGTTTCCATGTAGCTTTTGAATTGTTTCCATAAATGCAGTAGAAACTGTATTAGCTTTAAATGGATGTGATAATGCACAAAAGTGTGCATATTTGGTAAGTCTATCAACTACCACCATGATGACACTCTTTCCCTCAGACTTGGGTAAACCTGTGATAAAATCCATTGAAACCTCCTGCCAATGTTGGCTTGGAATGGATAAAGTTCATAATAGACTCGATGTCTTAATTGTTTCAACTTTATTTTGTTGGCAAAGAAAACATTCGGCCACAAACTTTTGAATATATGATTTAAGTCCATCCCAAAAAAATTCATTCTTAACCTTGTGGTAAGTTTTTAAAAATCTTGAGTGCCCTCCTAAGGGAGAAGTGTGCAATTCCATAAGAATCTTTTGTTTTAGCTGGGAATTCTTACAGAGGTATAAGCGATCTTTGTACCATAACGAATCATTTTTCCAGCTAAATGTATTAGATGTACTAGAATCTTGTTGTAACTTTCGAATAAGTGCCCACACTTCTTCGTCATTCTTCCATTCCTCCCTTGCTTCATTTATCCAATCTGGTTGGATAATAGAAATGGCGCACAACAATGCTTCCACATCCTCATCCTTTCTTGAGAGTGCATCTGCCACCACATTTTGCTTCCCTTTTTTGTAGATGATTTCAAAGTCATAACCCAACATCTTTGTGACCCACTTTTGTTGCTCTTCAGAGGATAATATTTGTTCTAAAAAGTATTTAAGGCTATCATGATCCATTTTTACCTTGAAGTGTCTTCCCATTAGGTAAGGTCACCATTTCTTAAGTGCATGGAGTATTGCCAACGTTTCCTTCTCATAAATAGCTTTGTGTAAAAACTTTCCCTTGATTGGGCGACTTTCAAAAGAAATGGGTCTTTCATCTTGCATTAAAATAGCACCAATTCCATTTCCCGAAGCATCACATTCCACAATAAAGGTTTTTGTGAATTCCAGTATAGCTAAGACCGATGCTTGGCACATTACCTCTTTAAGATGTTCGAAGGCCTTTGTTGCTTCTGGAGTCCATGAAAATGCATCTTTCTTCAATAATGTTGTTAGAGGTGCTGCTATTCTCCCATAATTCTTAACAAACTTGCGATAATACCCTGTCAACCTGAGAAGTCCTCATAGATGCTTTATGGATTTGGGGATTTTCCATTCCTTAATGGCTTTAATTTTGCTAGGGTCTACCTTAACTCCTTCATGAGATACAATATGACCCAGATATTCCACCTCTTGTACTCCAAAGAAACATTTGGATCTTTTTGCATATAATTGTTTCTCCTCCAATAGTTGTAGCACCCTGTCAACATGTTCAACATGATCCTTCCAAGACTTGTTTTAGATTAGTATATCATCAAAAAATACTAACACAAATTTTCTAAGGAATGGTTTGAAAATGGAATTCATCAAACCTTGAAATGTTGAAGGTGCATTTGTAAGGCCAAAAGGCATGACCAAAAATTCATAATGACCCTCATGAGTTCTAAATGCTATTTTCGAAAAGTCTTCAGTCTTCATTCTGATTTGATGATACCTTGAACAAAGATCCAACTTGGTGAAGTAAATTGATCCATGCAATTCATCCAATAATTCATCAATGACTGAAATGGGAAACTTATCTTTAATAGTGATCTTGTTGAGCTCCCTATAATCCAGACACATGCGCCATGATCCATCCTTCTTGTGCACCAATACTACTGGAGCAGAGAAATAACTTTGACTCGGTTGAATTATACCAGCCTCTAGCATTTCTGCAACCATACGTTCAATTTCACTCTTTTGGGCATAGTGATATCTATACGGCCTGATGTTTGGAGGAACACTGCCTGGAATCAGATGAATAGTATGATCATGATCACAAATAGGTGGGAGACCTTTGGGAGTCTCAAATACCTTGGAATGATTGTCCAAGACCTTTTGGAGATCTGTAGAAATAGATGATTCCAATGTGGAAACATCTACCGAACATAATTGTGCAATTACACCACTTTGTTCCTTTTTTAGAAGATTTGTCGTACCGTTAGAGATGATTATCTTTCCCGGTTTCCCTGCAATACCCCTTAATTCAACTTCCTTTCCTTCCACAAAAAATTTCATGAAAAGTTCTTGAAAATTAAAAGCTATTGTACCCAAGGATTGTAGCCATTGGATTCCTAGTACAACATCAACACCTCCCATTGGAATGGAAAGCATTGGGCTAGTCAATACATATTCTCCCATGGATAGCTTGATATTATGGCACTTTCCAGAGCAATTTATTGTTCCTCCATTTGCAAGCATCACTTGACACTCTGGTGCTGGATATAAGAAGCAATTCAATTCTTTTGCTACCTTACAATGAATAAAATTGTGGGTACTTCCTGAATCAATCAACACTATTATCTTTTTCTTCTTGATTTGTCCTTCTATCTTGATGGTTTGAGGAGTGGTAATTCCCACCAATGCATTAAAAGATATGGTCGAATTCATTTCTTCTTTATCTAGGATTTTTTCCTGGAGTATATCCTCTTCTTTTGACCTTTCTTGCTCCTTTTCTTCTTCCTCTTCACAATCTATGTAGAATAATTTCTTCTCAGTACACTTATGACCTTTAGTGTATTTGCTATCACAACTATAACAAAATACTTTTGCTCTTTTTTCTTCCAATTGTTGTGGTGTCAACCTTATAGGTTGTGGAAGACTAGGGGCAACAACACTTCCATCTTTATAGTTGTGAGTGGTATGCTTCCTGGTTGCCGTAATTTTGCTTTCCATTTTTCTTTCTAACCTAAATGCCTTCTCTAATGAATCAGGTTGCCAAAGGCGAACATCATGTTGGATATTATACTTTAAAGTCCCTATGAACACATCAATCCTATGCTCCTCTCGAATATTTTTTACCCTTATGTTCAATTTTTGGAACTCCTCAATGTGCTCCATTATTGAACCCTTTTGTTTGAGACTTATCAATTGGCTAAAAAAAGTGTTGCTTTTTGTATCCTCATAATGTGCTGTCAATTCTTCCATAAAAATTGCCCAAGTGATAATTTGTTTACGAGAGCAAAGCCATTGATACCATACAAACTGATTTGGTTCCAAATATAAAGTTGCAATATGTACATTTTGTGTGTTTTTCACATTATTGAGATCGAAAAATTGCTCCATCTGTAATATCAATGTTGCGGGATCCTTGCCATCAAACTTCCTCATATTGATTTTTGGAATATGGTGGGTCTTCGATCCCACATTAGAGTCTATGAAATCATGATTAACATTTCTTTTGTTCACATCATGAGTTTCCTTTACTACATTTTCACCATTAGTAAGTATTTCTTGTAGAAAATTTGTCAAATCTGTCTTCAAATCTGCCATGTCACTCTTCAAATTTTCTTCAAATCTATCTTCAAATCATCCATCCTAGCTTCCATGCCCTTTATCTTAGCTTCTATTAGCTTTTGTGAGAGTGACATTTGTTGCACTTGGTCTTGTAATTTTGATATATCATGTAGCATTTCTTCCTCTTCTTCATGTGTCACACTAGAGCTTTCAGGTTGCTGACTAGGTGTTTGCATTTTCTTTCCTCGGGGCATTAGTTACCGATAATAATTCTCTACTATTACCTTTGAATTCCTTCAAAATAAATTTTCAAACCAAGCTTAAGCAAAAATTTTAAAAAATCTACACACCTTTTTTCACTTTGTAGGAGCTCGATATTGCTTCTGATGTATCTCTGTACTTTTGGATCATCCAGTTCTAAAATTGTGATCTGCAGTAGCCCTCTGTGTCCTCTTTATAATGCCACTAGTGTGATCGAAATTGGATTCTCCAAGGAAGAGTTGTGTGAAATCTCCCATAGTGACCTGATTATAGAATAGTTCAGTAGAGAAAACTTGTACGACGTGCCATGAGTCACTGTTTCGACCTTTGGCTCTAAAAAAAATATATACGAGAAACTAAAGTCCGTCCTCTTTCTGTACCTTCTTACGAAATTTCAATCCGATGCTTAGAGAGAAAGTTATGACGATTTTCCCCAGGTCACTTGTTTGGAATGTAATTCAGGAGTTTGAAAAAATACCAACTTACTCAGATCATATCTCCGCAAATATAGCACAAAAAGTTCTGAAATTCAAACCCGAGATCCAGCACAACTTCTTCTCAAATGGGTTTTTTTGGCTTCTGAAATGTCGTAGAAAACAAGTTATAGTTAAAATTCCACGATGACCTGTTTGGAGCACCGAAACTCTAGAATCCAAAGCTCTGATACCAAATGTTATGAAACCAGCTCAAGAAAAAGATAGAAAAGATAGATCAACGCCTTAGAATTCACCCTCTTCGAGAGGGAAACCTCATTTATATTACATAAATGAAAAATTCTTGGATGATTCAAATGACAAAACCTCCTTTCTATATATAGGAGTCTAAGGAGTCACAATATAACCTAGCCGACCTAACAATAATAATATAAAGCCACAAAAATAACAATAGAGGGATTCTATGGGGCACAATAATAATAATATGGGGAAAATAGGGGCACAAAAATATTAATAAGGGATACAACTACAATAATAATGTGGTAATCACTAGTATTATATGGACCCAACAGGATATCATTGATGGGCGAATTAGATATAGGGATCTTATGGATGATTACTTGAATTGCATAATACTTCATAATACAGGTTCTCCTTATCTTTGATAAATTCATATGATGACATAGTGGTCCCAAAATGAGGAAAAGGCATGTAGCATGAAGATAAGAGGATGGTTATTGATATACTACTACTGCAATTGTTGGGTGATGCTTGGAGACATGGCATATTTAGTCACATATTGATGATATTGAAGAATGATGCTACATTTCCCTATCTTACTTTATGATAATATGCTTGGTTCTCACATATGTTGTTGATGCATGAAAATATATGTTGATTGTATATTTCTTTGGATTAGGGGTCCTTTTGCAAAAGGAAAGAGAAAGATGACCTTGATGTGGTCAAGGGATGAGTTTATCACATATATCTTCAGAATAATCTTATGTTGTTGATATTGCATACTTCGTCACAGGTTCATGATATTGGAACTATGTATCTTCTTGATGATGTTCAAGTTGCTACTGTCATATGTTTATGGTTCAGATCCTATATGATGTATTATGGGTGTTGATGTTTATCATGGACTTGCTACCTTTCTATTAAGGTATTTGGTCTTGATTATAATTTGATATTTATCTCTTGATGTGAAGGTCATGTAAAGACCCATGTTATAAATCATTGTAAAATTCAGTCATGTATGGACTATTGGGTTCAAGTCATGTAATCCCATTACTTTGGGTATTTGATGTAATGTTGAGTCATAATATGTAACCTCACTGTACTGTATGATCAATGTAAGCATGAGCCGTTGGAGATAGGAAAGGTAATAACTGGTTGGATCATAAAGTCATGTACTTGTTTAGAAGATCTAGCTTGTGCTCAGGGGGAGCATGGTTAGTGCTCATAATCAACAATATCATATCTACGATGCTCATCTCTACAAAAAAAGGTCTTCATTCAACATTGGTCATCCATTTACCCTTGATGTCAAAATGGGAGAGAAGCTTAGTGTTTGGAATGCTTGGTGACTTGGGAAAGAAGCTTGGTATATCTGCAGATGTGTTTACAGGTATCTATAAATGATGGTAACCAAACACCAATGTGGTTGCCATCAAGTCCAAAGGGGGAGATTGTTGTAATTATGACTAATGTGTTTCCCTTGATGAAAACCTACTTGATAAATATGTCAAAATGATGGTAGTAGGATGAATATGTGTTGTCCTTGATGACAACTTACTTGATAAAGATGTCAACATGATAGTAGCAGGATGATTATACAAGCCAATACAAATGTTACAAAGAGATTGGATAAAGAAATATCAGTTCAGAGATAGAGGAATGATAAAGGAAATGTTTTGAGAAGTATATGCAGATCTTGTGAATAAAGGCTACATACATACGCAGATATGGTGAAGAAAAATCATGTACCATTTCCACACCATGGTATTCTAAATACCAAGGGTCTTTACAATGGTATTAGCCCATAGTAATGAGCGCGAAAATGAATATCTGGTCCCTTCAAATAATACCATCGGCATAACTATAAAATTGACCTAAGGTATTGGCTGAGGTCTAAGATGTATAAGGAGATGGAGATCAAAGTGTTATGTGTGCATGTATTGGGTTATTGATGATTGGTTTGATCTGAAATAGGTGAGCACCAAGAAGTATGATAATGGATCAAATCTATTAGATCTGAAATGATTATATATTGAATAATTTTATCATGGTTTTGATAGATCTATGATGATGTTTTTATGATGTATACCTATTATGGTGTATGATGAGATTTGGGTTTGACATGTGTGCTAGTGTGTAGCAAAAGTTTGACTCGGTAATTATAGATTTGTATGTAGGTTTGCTTCAGAAAGGTTGTGTACATATGTGAACCTTCTTCTGGGTAGCTACGTATATATTCTATAATATGGATAGATCTGTACATGGGTGTCAAGAATGAAAGGTGCCTACATACACAGAAATGATTTATAAGGGTCACGTACATCTACTAAGGTTTTGCAGTATGAGTTGATGATAAGGATTGATTTGTTTTATTATGTTTATTGTTGTTTGTCAATGAAGTCTTGCATGATAATATGTGTTTAACAATATTGGTTGGATGGAACCATTGAATTAGTAATGATGCTGCTATGTGATGATATGTATGTGGTTCATAAATATGTGATGAGTTCAGTATGTGTTTCGGTGATTGTTTAACTGGTGCAGGGATTCAGATTCAGGGTTTACTCTTTTGAGATTTGTACACATTATTGCTTAAGGAAAAGCAAGTATATACATGGATATTCTTCAAAATAGTAGCATATATATTGTGACATGTTTTTTATCAGAGTTTGCAGTGGAAACAGTTGGTTTCAGTGATGGGTAATAATGTATGGTTTGGTATATTGGTAAGTGGTTGTGCATTTCTGATATATTCTAGTTTAGTTTGATCTAGTTGCAATAGTTGCATTGATTGACTCAAATTTAGTGATTGATTCAGTTAGTTCAATAACTAATTGAATTGATTCAATATCTGATTACGTATTTGGCTCAATAATATGTGATGGTTTTAGAGTGTGATTGAGTTATCGATTCATTTTTTAGTGTATTAAGATATGTACATAGGTATTCTTCAGGGGAAACGTGTACATACACGGGTATGACTCATAACAATAGCATATACATTTTGACATATGATTGATTAGTATTTATAGTGACATGATCTAGTTTTAGTGATGAATAGTATGTGGTTTTATATCTTGATGAATAGGTATAAAGTGATATAAGTTGGTTTGGTTGTTTTAGAATAAGTTACTTCAATGATTGATTTGGTGATTCAATTTGTTCAGTGATTAAGTGATTTGATACAGTGTTTGGTTTCAATATTGTTATTTGGAATTGGACTTAAATGATGGTAATGGGTCTAGTATGAAAATATGATGAAAAGTGGCATACATGTTTGATATTTTGGATTCGATGGATCCTGTATGAAATATCATGAAACATGGTCCACAGAGGTGGTGTAGGTTGGAGCCTCTAGTGAGGAATTCGAAGCTTACTTCTAGTGGTAATTGGTGAATTAGATCAGGGGTTGGAACTCCCTTCCAATTGGTGTCGATAAATGAGATTAGGGGATTAGAGGTCCCTTCTAGTGGGTGCTAGAAAATGAGAGAAGGTTGTAACCTTCTGTAGGTGGGTGCTTGCATGCTGGTGTGAGTGTGTGTCAGTACAATATTATAAGATGTTTTATTTATAATAAGAGATAAAGACAGAGATGACAACAATGGTGGTTTTCTCTTGCATTGGGTTTCCACCTAAAAATCCTTGTGTTCATGTGTGTTGAAGTGTTTCTTAAGCGTGATGGTTTATTCTATTCTTACTACACATGGTTAATGTTTAATTAATGACTAAAGAAGTATTGATGCACTAGTAAAGTTAAACAAATGATGAATTAATTGAAGATTTAGTTAACTGGATATACACTACTTTTCTTCATCACAATCACGTACATATATTGGTTGACATCATTAAAGTCATGTAAAAAAATATGAATAAGAAATCAAAATGTTTAAGTGAGTCTTAGAATACGTATTGACCACCCCCCTAGATTTTTCCCAACAATTTCCATTCTACATCTTTGAAAAGGTCTTTCACAATGAGGTTATTTCCTCGCCAGGAACCATTGCGAAGTTTGATATGGTAAAATTGTTTATTATTTTGAAGTAATTTTGTTGCGAATGTCTTCTCAAGGGAGTATGTCATCATCTAAGAAGCATACAATAGACCAATGATTAACCCCAACTTCAAGAAATTAAACAAGTCTACATTTCTTACATGTAAAACTTTGGAAACCTTCAGCCCATTGGTACACTTTGTATCCTCTTCTTTTGTTGTCCATACTTTTGTTTCTTTTAATACTTCTTTCCTCAAACAACTTTCAGTCTCTTTTGCTACCATGGACCCCACACTTTTCGCCCAACTGACAATACAATATACTATTATTTTTGTTTTTGTTTTTCCATCTATGACTCAAAATAATCCACGAAGTCACAATTCCCATATTATAGATCTCACAGATGAAGAGCCTCATGGGTTTATCATCGACACCCAAATAATTGAAGAACCCCCTCATTCTCCACTTTCTAACTCTCCCCAGTCTCCTGACTCATCGATGCATATGGCATCCCCCTACGTTACCATCTCTGACATCCCATACATAGGCAACCCTCCCACTGATTAGACTGAAATGGAAGTTGACTCCATTGTTCATGATATTATAGAGAAAACTCTTGAAGTGTCCAATGTACATAACACACCTACTCCTACGATCTCTTTATCTGTGCCTAATGAATTACCTCCAGTATCTTGTCCAAAACTTGTCCAAAACTTTGACTGATGTCACAAAGTCTTGGGCATTGTTGCACAAACATGTAATCTTATTCCTTTATTACCTTTGTAGACTGTTGATCATACTTTCTCTTAGCTTCATAAGGAGCAGAACCATGAATTCAAGACCTCATCACTGGTTAATTTTGATAAGTTTGTGGCCAGTGGCCAACCTCTACGGGCTTGGCTCCATTTTCCCAATACTATGTCACCTACTGATCTTCAAATTTTCTCCTCTTCCTAATTTCTCAATTTAATTCTGGTTAATGCTCATCACATGGAAGCTTATCACAACTCTTTAGTCTCTTAATATAAACAAAAGAAACAACAACTTCTTTCTATTATAGTAGAACAAGATCAGTTTCTCTATGAAAAATAAGAATTAGAGAGCCAAGTTGAAGCTATTAGTGATAAATTTCAGAATTTATGGCCAAGAATTAATGAAGTTATTCCTAATGCACTAGAGGATTTTTTCCCCCTTTCTGAATGTTGTGATCATATTGGAGCCACTTGTAATGAACCTATTTCTATCAACCCATAGTTGTGTAACATTGTTGTAAGTTCTTGTAAGGCACTTCCAGACCTTTCCACTTAATATAATTTTGAGATTGAATAGAAAATAGTTGATGTTTATTCTTTTAGATATTCTCTCTGCCAGCTTACTAAGGATACATAAGAGGTCTTTCGGTAAGTTCAAGGTTGGCTCAGGCTGCTTGCAAAGTAAAATAATCCATTATATGAGTTGTGCCATCAAGTACAACAAATTTTCAATCAATCCATAGTTACTGAAGGATTTGTTGGGAACGGGTCCCCTGGGGTTCAATTTTGGGGTTAAAAACCCAAGTTTTGGGGCAGAAGGCCCAAAGTTTGTATAAAGAAATGTAAAGTCTCCACATTTTGTGGTGTGGAGCATGAAGATATCAAGAGTCAAAAAGGGTTTTCCACCCTTATTCTAGATAGGTTGTGTCAGTTTTAGAGATCTGCCCTTGGTCCGCAGACCATGGGATTGTATAAAAAGGAGGTCTTAGAGGAGTCTAAGGGGGAGAAGTAAGTTAATAAGAAGTGCTTGGTGAGTCTGTAAAGAGATAAAATTGAGATTCTTAGCATAGGAAGAGGCTTTGCAGCTGAGTGCGCAGAGGCCTAGGGTAGAAGTCCGCAGCTAAGTGTGCAAACCCCTGCAGTTGTGTGCGCAGGGCGGATAGAGTCTGTATTGGAAACCTGAGTCATCAATAAAGAGGAGTATTCTGAAATTACTGTGTATTTTACCTCTAGTTATTGCATGCAATTATATTATGTTAAGTTCTAGGTTTACATTATAATGCTAATTTGATGTGTGAATATATTTGTTTCTATCTGTTATTTGAACACGAGTAAGAATATATGTTTACACTAAGACAATTTTAATTGTATGATAAAGTTGGTGAACACTTAAGATAATTAAAGAAATTATACAGTAACATATTTACAACGTCGTGTAAGCGCCTGAATCAACATTTAGGGTTGCGCGAAGGACAATCATATACCTTCATGGAGGTTATAAGAGATCAAAGAGAAAGTACATTGATAAGCCCTAAAGGCTTATCAATCTGTGCAAAGGAAGGGTTTAAGGTATAAAGTTGACATCACGACCATCTCAGGGTGCAGAAACTTGGTTCCTGCATCGCCCCATACTGATTCGGGTGAGACTTCGGTCCACGCTTTGCTGACTAATGCGAAAAGGGCCAATAGTGTAGGGATTTGCTTGATTGACTAATGTTGAACCTAGGTTAGGGCCCGTCAAGCCAACAAATGGTTCTGTTGCCAGGATTGGGATCTGCATAATGAGATGTGTGATGTCACATCATTGGAATCCAACTAAGAAGGATATTGAAGATTGGTTGGATAGGAAGGTCCACGAATTCACGACACGAGAAAATAGGAATTCGCGATTGACAAAGGAAAACTGTTTAGATAGATATCTGTACGTAGAGATTCACGAAGTCTTCTTTTGTTCCTTCCCAGTTGAATTATATGAGTGGATCACGAAGTTGGAAGACGACAAGGGAAGGTGGAGGCTTAACAATCCGATTTTCTGGACCCCAAAGTTAGTGTGGAGATTGGAAGCCTCTAAAGATAAGATCACACATGATGTCGATCATTGGATCGATCATATCATAGGAGGGTTTGTGACAAAATTCATGGTTGATACTTCGGTTAGCTACAGCGAAGCAGAATGCCACTTCTTCAAAGGACCGCGAGGTAAGTATTTGAAATCACTAAATACTTGGATTAAAATGCTCTTGTGTGAAAAGTGGGTCATGTAGTTACCTTGATGTTTGGAGCTACACGAGATGGAAGTTCTTTTAGGGATGGAGGAATAAAAGGTCCTGAGTATAGCCCACTGATTGAGCCTCCTTTGAGTGACAATGAAGGAGCAGCACAAGCTTCTCCACTGAGTGCTATTCAGTTGATAAGATAAGGGTTCCCACAAATACCTACACCACCTCCATCCTCATCCCATCCATCTGCATTGCCTCCATCCTCACCCCCACCACTTAACCCATCCCCCACACCACCACCACCTCCACCATTGCTCAACATGACGAACTTCGTAAAGCCACCTGTATTCAAGGGCGTAGGAAATGAAGATCCAAACCAGTTTTGGTTCGTTGCAAAGGATGTATGGGAATCTCAGGGCATCACGGACGATCAAATAAAGAAAGAAACACTGGTTAGTGCTTTTCAGGACTGCACACTAACGTGGTACATTAAGTACAACATTGATAACCCAACGTTCATGTTGGCACATATCAAGATTGTGTTGAATAGAGAATTCAGTAGACCTAAGTCTCAAGTGCAATCAATTGTGGGATTCAAGGAGATCATTATGAAGCCTTGGGAGATGCCCTGGGATTTGGATCAAAGATTGAAGTGTATGATCCGTGAAGTGAACATTAACCTAAGTGATGGGTAGCTCCGCAAATGGTTCGTGACCTCACTCCTGTCCCACCTAAGGGTTGCGCTATCACAACAGAAGATTTTGATCTAGGTAGAAGCTGTAGAAATCGCGATGAGACTGCATGAGACACCAATAAAGGATGTTAATTTGGGGGTTCAACAGATTCACACACAGCTGCAGAACCTTTGCCTTGAAATGCAAAGTCTGAAGAAAGACAGAACAACTTGGCCGGAGGCGTGTGAAGAAGTCTGGTGCCTGAAATGCAAAGGTCAGGGGCATGACAAGGATTATTGTCCAGTCTTTACAAACTATGTTGCAACAAGGGGACCAATGCCTCTAAGACCAGAGACTGCGACAGGGCCAAGTGCAGAGCCCACACTATGGTGCACTATATGCTAGGTAGCTGGGAAACATGCGACCAACAATTGCCATTTGCTGCAGAAATTCATACAGACACCACAACATCTCTTCTGCAATTTTTGTCAATCAGTAGGTCATGATGAGCACAATTTCTGTAGTTACGAATTAATGATGGACAAGACACCTGCATATAGGGTGCAGGCAGAAACACAACCTCCGGACCAAGGTGTTGGGGGAGTGCGAGGTGAGTATCAGGGATGCGGTCGAGGTCGAGGGTAGCTAATTTGTTACAATTGTGGAGGACTAGGACATTACGCGAGAGACTGTCTGAATCTGACACGACTGTCATGCTGCTACTGTACTCAGCTTGACCATGCGACTGAGGATTGCCCAATTTTGTTGACTAAGATTAGCAAAAATGGGGCACAACCTCTGTAGCCAATGCAAAACATCCAGATAATGAGGACTAAGCCACGCGAGGAAGACCCTAAGATAAAAATTATGCCGCAGAGTGGAACAATGACTGGCGAGGATAAATGGAAGCAACCTACAGAAGGTGAGTGGGTCTGCAAAGTACCAGAAAAGGAGACTGGGTTTGATCTAGAGCATGCAAAAGAAACCTTTATGAACGTAATGAAAAGATTCGTTGAGGCCTCTACCTTAGGAAGTTAGGAGAAACTAGTTGAGACTTGCATGAAACTGCTCTATGATAGTAAGGCTATGAAGGGACTACAAGAACTGATCAATCGGTGCACTGGAAAGGAAAGCACTACTAGTGAACTGCGTGTAGTCATAAAGCTTGGTAAGCATAAGGCAAGGACTGGATGTGAGATGAGACTCATCGCATAGATAGGGGAATACAAAATGGACCAAGTTATCATAGATCTATGGTTCAATGCAAATGTTTGACCAAAACAAACATGGGAAAGAATGGCGAGACCTGTGCTCTAGTGGTCTCCAATCCAGTTAAGGATGGTGAATCAACAGAAAATTATCCCAATGGGGAGGCTGCAGGGGGTAACAATTGACATCGAAGGCACAAGCATACTGCTGGATTTTGAAGTAATAGAGATTGTGGATGATAGCAATCCCTACCCTGCGCTCCTTTGGATCAATTGGGCCACTGACATGAATGGGGTAATCAACCTAAAGAAGCAAAAGATGATATTTGAAAAGAAATCGCTCTGCGTAGTGGTGCCACTGGATCCTACAGAAGGACCACGCTATATATAACCAGTCAGCGATTATGAACATTTGGACCAGATTTACAAGATAACAGTGTAAGAGTAGGATTGGGTAAATCCGATGGAAGACAGGCATATTACATGGGACCTCGAGAGCTCCTACACATCAGATTCAGACCAAGAACTAGAACATTGACAGAACTGCCTACATGAAGTGTCTACACTGCACTGTAATATGATGACCAAGTCATTGTGCTGCGTGTCATCAGAAGTAAGGAATCTGCCTTCTTATGATGGTTTGGCTGATGCGGATATATTTTTGGATGCATTTGAAAGGGAAGTGCTAGAGAAGCATCACTTCCAAGCCTTGGATTGGGCGTTGCAAACTATGCCCGCAAGATTGTGGGGTATGCACAAGGATAATTTCAGTGATTGGCATGAATATAGGAGGATGATGAGAATACATTTTGGACAGTAGAAAGTATGGATGACAGACAAGTATGATGGTAGGGATGACCCACGCGATCACCTGGCCAAATGGACAAAAGCATATGGAGTGGAGCCCCAGCTTGAATGGGTGCATCTATTTTGTCATACCCTGGATGTCATAACAATGAATTGGTACTTGGAAACAGAGATCTGCCATGGAAATAAAGAATGGGACATCTTGCACCAAGGGTTTATGATGATGTTAAACATTGAGGATGGGTTTCACTGTATTGACGTGATGCTACAAGAGGTTAAAACAATGATATTTAGGATACAGTAGGATCCTTTGGACCTAATTCAACCTGATTGGACTACCCATCTAACCACACATTGTTATGCTATAACATGATCGTTGAAGAAGAAGACAAGGATCCTAGAAAGATTAATATTTTGAAAATTGAGGGTCACTACAAGGTTAAAGGACCACAGACAGAGAATCCAGACATAACCGCGTCATTGAAAACTAGACATGTCAACATTGGTACATAGGTAGAGCCAAAATTTGCAAAGATTGGGGGCTATTGGGATGACACGACATTAGATAAGGTCGCCCAACTCCTCCACGAATATGAAGATTTGTTCCCCACGAAGTTTTAAAATATTAATGGAATAATAGGAGACCTGAGTGTCATGAAGATCACCCTAAAACTAGACATGAAACTTGTGAAACAAATACCTTACCACCTTAATCCGAAGTATAAGGAAAGGTTCCATGATGAGTTAGATAAGATGCTCGCAGCAAGTATTATTGAACTGGTGGAAGAATTTGATTGGGTAAGCCCAATAGTTGTTCAGGAAAAGAAAAAAAAGGAAGAAATAAATATATGGATAGACCTGAGGAAATTGAATGACACTTGTGTGCATGATCCTCTCTCAACCCTGTTTATTGACGAGGTCCTAGATCATGTAGGCAACCAAGAGGCATACTCTTTCACTGATGGGTTCTCTAGGTACCATCAGATCAAAATCGTGCCTGAGGATAGAAGCAAGACGAACTTCATGACTAAATGGGGATGTTTTAGTACACTGTAATGCCTTTTGGGTTGAAGAAGGCACTAGTGATCTTTTCGTACGTAGTCATTGCGACATTCAAAGACTTCATTCATAAATTTATGGAGGTATACTTTGACGATTGGATAGTGTTTGGATTGGTCAAGTGCCATGTGGCAAGTCTGTGCTTGATTCTTGTCCCTTTTGGGATCTTGCTGGGTCATGTGGTATGCAGGCAAGGATTGACGATAGACCCCATGAAGATCACAGTGATAATCAACTTGGAGGCACCAAGGAATGTAAATAGCTGCGTGCAACTCTAGGGCATACCAGATACTATAGGAAGTTCATCAAGAGCTATGCCCAAATCACTGCACCTATGGAGAAATTGTTGAAAAAGAATGCTACATTCTGTTGGAATGATAAATGTCAGAAGAGCTTGGATGTGCTGAAAGAAAAAATGGTCACGGCGTCGATCTTAGTCTTCTCAGATTGGAAGAAGGAATTTCATGTGCATGTGGGCGCATCTTGTATTGCGCTGGAGTCCGTGTTGACACAGGCTGGTGAGTGAGAACTTGATCATCCTATAGTGTTCACAAGTAGGAAGATGTCTAAAGCAGAGAAAAATTATTCCACGACACAGCATGGAGGATTAGCTATGGTATACGCGCTTCAGAAATTCAGGCACTATTTGTTGGGCGGAAACTTTAAGATGTATACGGATCATTCCGTGTTGAAGTACCTAGGCAAGAAGCTTGTATTGGGGGGGGAAAATATGCAGGTGGTTGTTGTTGTTCCAGGAGTACGACTTTGAGGTTATTGTCAAACCAGGACAACTAAATGCGAGACCTGATCATCTGTCACACATTGAAACTGGAGAGGAACCTACTAATTTAAAGGAAAGACTACTTGACACCCAGGTCTTTGTGGTGCATGTCATAGACAACCACTTTGAAGATATTATCCACTTCATGATGACAGGATCAGCTTCAGAAGGTTATACAATCCAACAGAAGAAGGAATTTGTAGTGCGCGCAACAGACATTTCTATCATTGCAAGGCACTTGTACAAAATGGGGCCAGACAAAATATTACGACATTATGTACCTGACTTTGAACGAAGCAGCATCCTCGCTGAGGCTCATGGAGGAGCAGCAGGAGGACATTATGCAGGGAAAGAAACAATGCAGAAGATTCTATGTGTTGGGTTGTGGTGTCCAACCATGCATAAGGATTCAAAAACATATTGTAGGGCATGTGACGCATGTCAAAGTACTGGTAGGTCATCGTGTGGGGATGAACTTCCTTTTTTGCCATAGGTGACATTACAACCATTTGAGAAGTGGGCGATTGACTTTGTGGGTCAAATCTAGCCTCCTGGAATGAAGATGGGTGCACGGTACATCATCACCGCGATTGAGTACTTGACCAGGTATGCAGAGGCACAGCTTGTGAAGGACTGTATAGGTGCAACAGTAGAAAATCTTATTTTTGAATATGTGTTGACAAGATTTAGTTGTCCAAAGATCTTGATGAGTGATCACAGTACACAATTTCTTATCGAAACAATCATTGTGTTGACAGAAGAATTTTAGGAGTATCATCAGAAAAGTACACCTTATCATCTACAAGCTAATGGGATGGTGGAAGCATTCAATAAGATATTGGAGAGTGCGAAGAAGGTATGCAATGCTTAGAGAAATGACGAGCATGTGCATGTACCCACGGCTCTATGGGCCTAAAGAATGACTTGTAAGAAGCTGAATGGACAAATGCCTTTCAAACTCGTGTATGGCGTAGAAGCTGTGATGCCAATAGAATACATTGTACCTAGTCTGCGCATGGTGGCACTCACAAGAATGGTGGATCACAGAGCCCTTGAAGAGAGTCTCGCATAGCTAGCAGAGCTTGAGGAGGACCAATTTCTATTTGGATTTCATCAACAAGTTCAAAAGGAGCGTGAAAAGGCTTGGTACGGTTAGCACTTCAAACTGCGCACCCTCAAGGGAAATGATTTGGTCTTGTTATATGACAACAAGTTTGATAAATTTCCAGGGAAATTTTGGATGCACTGGCTGGGACTGTATGTCATCAAGGAGATTACTTATGGTGGAGCAATTCAGTTGGTCAAATTGAATCGAGAACCCTTCCCAGGGAAGGTGAATGGCAGCTGATTGAAGCCATACACTGGTGATCCAACTAGGTGACTATATGAGGGAAGCATAGTCTTAGCACTCTAGGCAGCTAAAAGGAAGGGCGAGACTATAAAATACACTGCCCGGGTCGGAGAGTTGCACAATTAGGGAACTCTGTGGAATGAATAAATGTCACAGAGCTCACATAAGTGCGCAGGAAGCTACACTACTAAAGTAAAAACCATGCAGGATAGACGGAAAGTGACCGTTGAAGTCATTTTTCATGATTTGATGATGAGAAAATGGCCAAATGGAATGGGGGGGTGACATTTAAGTTGGAATTTATGGACTATATCTTTGAAAATATGTCACCAATCTCGCATTAATGAACCAATTTTGGGGGGAGTGGTTGGATTTGAATTCGGAAGTGCATATAAATTAAAGATGGATGCCTAGTGAAAAACACTTGGAATTTTGAGAATTGAGGTGTTGAGCTCTCAGAAGCACATGAACCATGACAACTTTTAATTTTTGCTAGCAAGTGTAGTATTTGAGACATTGCCAAAGGAGACATAGGATTTGTTGCATAGCATCATGTCGACGCCTACAGAAGTTATGAGTCTTGAAACAGTGACATCCAAGGGAGCTATTCCAGGGGTAGCTATGGCAGCAGAGGGAGCTGCCCTGGAAGTTGCGCCTATGGAAGTACCGATAGAAGTGCCTAAATCCCCCAGGACACCCAGGCCAAGGCCTATGCTGACCTCCAAAACCAAAGAAGGACAAGCAAGAAATCCAGCCGTCGATGCGTGCATCACCTAGGAAGCACCCCCAGCTGGTAAAACCCACCGCGCAAGAAAAGGCCAGAATGATTGACCTAGAGCCGGAAGAAGAGGCTGAATAAATCCCCATGGATGATGACGATATTGTAGTGGAAATGGAGGACATTGAAATTGAGGGGTCAGACTCCATCTCTAAGCTGTCTGAATGCATTCCTCCATGCAGGGGTCAGATGAAGGTTCCCAAAGATATTGATGAGAGTAAGGTCACCTTGCACACACCCCTCCTACTGAACCAAATTGTCTTTGAAGGACTACGCTTGGGGCATGTCCCCCTTTTGAAGTTGGATGACTGGGACTTAGTTGACACATAGCACTTCCTTAATTTAGCGACAGACCAAATTATGCACTGTGTCTTCCACAAAAATACTTGAGTGACCACTTTGGAGCTAAGGAAGTGGATGAAAGGCATGGACAAGGTAGGCATCCTAAACATGCTATGGGTGTCGCATTACAACTACGTATCTATCACGATGGTAGTGATCAAGCAGCTGATATGATTGGTGCACAATGGGTGTCTATGGTTGGAGGAGCCGATACCCATCACTAATATGTTGATCCATAGGATCATGTGGTTGTTGTACATAGGAGAAAATCCGTCCATGGTGTTTGGTGGAAAGGCCGGCGAGCATGCGCTTGCCAAGGTGATGAAGGAAAAATTCAAGCTCATATAGAAGTCGTGTGGCTACACCATTTCGAGTGTCTTTGACCCTGCAGTTAAGGTGGCAACGCAAATCTTGGCAGGGGATGTCATGAGGAAATGTCACGCAGATGAAGTGCCAGCACCAATGATAACTTTGACAACTCAGTGCATGGAGGGTGTTCAATTTAAATGGGTGCACTACCTCTGCGCTGAGTTCCTCAAAAACTTCCATGAGGCACAAGATCACAATAAGACTTTCCACTATGCATGGCTATTGCTGTCCATAGTGCTAGTTGCGTGGGAGCTACCTAAAGATAGCCAGTTTCCTCCGGTCATGTCGGACCTACCAGAGGCAACGAAGTTCGCTTCGCTGTGGGCAATGAAGGATCCTCAATAGATAAAGGACAACAAGATCTTATAGATCTTGATGGAGATGAGCATCCATATGGCCATCAACCACAAGCCATGACTGACACCAACGAATTTTTAGCAGTTGCATGAGTATGTGGAATTCAAGGCTAAATTCGACCATATCTCAATAAGGGTGTAGAAGGACCTTGAGAAGAAGTGGTACAAGTTACCATACTTGGCACAGATGATGCAATTGTAGGAGTCCTCGACTTCTAGCCAACGGATTGGCGCAACGCCACGGACTCAATAGCAGGATCTAGCAAGACCACTGCGCAGTGGAAGAAGGAAGAAGCCAAATTAAAGATGGAATAGCTGGCTGCAAAGAGGATAAAGGAGGCCGACAATAAGGCCAAGGTAGAGCACACTACTGCGCAACAGTTGGGTGGATAGGTAGGTGAAGAGGAGTATGGCTCTCACCGAAGTCAAAAGTCACCTTACCTGGAGACCGAGGAAGAATATGATCAGATGGAGCAGGGAGGAGTGGAAATGGAGATGACTCTGTTCTGCATCAAGCACACTAGAGACCTAGAGAAAGTAGGGCCGTGGAAGAAGTCTAAGGCTAGCAAGATGTCTCTGGACCTGATCACCCTAATATAGGGGGACTTAAATGACATAGGTGATACGGTGTGGGATGCCATCGCGGAACTGCTGCAACAGTTCGAGCAACAACAACAACAGGTGTTGGGTGCTATACAGATGGGTCTACGCAAGCTGTAGATCCATGCATCACAGATACAAACCAGTGTGACATCACCCAGTTTGGCGCCTGGCACCTCAGAAGCTAGAGGGATGCTACATGCAAGGGATCCCTGAGTAATAGTGCTATAGGATGGAGCACTGACAACAGAGACTGAAGATGACCGACTAACTGTTAGTGCCCTTAAGAGAGTTAGACTCAACCTGGTTGTGCTTCCTAATGAGGCGCTTCACCTTTTGCAGGACGACGTGATCACGAAAATTCGAGCTCATGAACAACACGCATTGCGAGTGATCAACGAACAAAAGGTAAACAACGCCCAGATAACCATGCAAAGAGAATCCACCCTTGACCTTGTAAAAGACATTATATACAAGAACTAATGCATTGCCACAGTCGTGGCTGAGGCATGCAGGACTCTCTTGGAGCTGGGCATTACTGAGGCTGAGTCAATAGATGTGAGGGTTCAGAAGCTTGCTGTTAGAGTGCACGACACAGGAACTGAATTGGAAAAGGTTCAACTGGAGATGAACCTCAAAATTGCAAAGTTTGAGTTGAAGGCTCAGCCTTTGACTCCATCAGAGATCAGAGAGCAGCACAAGACCACTGTGAAAAATGCAATAGAATCAGTAGAGAGCACAGTGAAGGACTGTACCATGCTCTTTGAGAAATTTCTCGATGTAGTCACCTACCTATAAGAAGATCCTACTATACAATGGTTAGAAACAAAAGTGTGGGAGCTGTAGTAGTGTTACGATGAAGTCAAAGTGACAACACGCACTTTTTCCATCATGAAGAGGTTAGCTAAGCTACAGGAGTCCAAGGCGTTGAAAGAGAAGGTAGATGTAGACCAGTACAAGGAGGCCGTTTTGAAGGCTCTTACAAATTTGGTTGGATGAGGCCTATTTGATCATGGCTACAATTGAAGGCAAGTTGGCTAGTCTGCAGAAGACTCAATGAAAGATTCAGTCTAACGAAGCAGGGCCAGAAACAGAGCAGTTGGTCGAGGAGATGAAGTAGGTGACAACACAATGTACTGCCGAAGTTGCAATAGTCCAAGCTGAGCTAGAGGTCTTCGTAACAAGATCTCTGCACCAGCTGAGTGACTCGAGGGTGAGTCACCATGTTTGTGTTGGGGGCCTATTGGGAACGGGTCCCCTGGGGGTCAATTTTGGGGTTAAAAACCCAAGTTTTGGGGTAGAAGGCCCGAATTTTGTATAAAGAAATGTAAAGTCTCTACATTTTGTGGTCGCAGAGTGCGAAGATATCAAAAGTCAAAAAGGGTTTTCCACCCTTAGTCTAGATAGGTTGTGTCAGTTTTAGAGATCCGCCCTTGGTTCGCGGACCATGGGATTGTATAAAAAGAGGTCTTAGAGGAGTCTAAAGTGGATAAGTATGTTAAGAAGAAGTGCTTGATGAGTCTGTAAAGAGCTAAGAGCGAGAATCTTAGTGTAGGAAGAGGCTCTGTAGCTGAGTGCATAGAGGCCTAGGGTAGAAGTCCGCATTTGAGTGCGCAGACCCCTGCAATTGTGTGTGCGAGGCAGATAGAGTCTGTATTGGAAACCTGAGTCATAAAAAAAATAGGAGTATTATGAAATTACTATGTACTTTACCTCTAGTTATTGCATGCAATAATATTATGTTAAGTTTTGGGTTTACATTATAATGCTAATTTGATGCGCAAATATATATGTTTCTATCTATTATTTGAACGTGAGTAAGAATATATGTTTACGTGAAGACAATTCTAATTGTATGATAAAGTTAGTGAACACTTAAGATAATTCAGGAACTTATACAGTAACATATTTAAAAAGGCGTGTGAGTGCCTGAATCATCGTTTAGGGTTGCGCGAAGGACGATCATATACCTTCCTAGGTTCTAAGAGACGAAAGAGAAAGTACATCAATAATCCCTAAAGGCTTATTGATCTACACGAAGGAAGGGTTTAAGGTATAAATTTGACATCATGACCTTCTCAAGGTGTGGAAACTTGGTTCCTACATATGCCCATACTGCCTCAGGTGAGACTTCGATCCGTGCTTTACAGACTGATGCCGAAAGGGCCAATAGTGTAGGGATTTTTATTGCTGACTAATGTTGAACTTAGGTTAGCGCCCATCAAGCCAACAGGCTTCAATCATGTAAGGTCCCTATAATACTAGTGTACCCCCTTATTCTTATTGGTGTGCCCATGTAGTCCGCATATTGTTATTATCGTGCCCCATAGAAGCCACTATTGTTATTATTGTGCCCTTACATTATTATTATTATGTAGCATTATATTGTAACCCCTTAGATTCCTATATATATAAAGAAGGTTTTTTAATTTGAATCATCCAAGAATTGTTCATTTATGTCATGTAACAGAGGTTCCCCCTCGCCCCCCAGGAGGCTATTTTTCAAGTTGTTGATCTATATTTTTTCTTTCTGAGCTGGTTGCATAACAAATCAACAATAGAAATCATTTTCTTGTGTTGGTTCATTTTAAAAACAAATTGATTAGTTGGAAGAAGAATCACATGGTGCTAAAGTTATGTTGTGTTACCTTCGATCACCTGCTCATAAAATTTTTATGAAGTTGCAACAACTCAATTCTAATGTAGATAGTGAATGGAAAACCACGATGAGTGCATGCTTGAACACCCTACTACTGAGTGAACTACTTAGTTTCATAATAAAGTGGTTGTTCTTTTTGTTTCCTAGAAGTCCCCTATAGATGAATATTTTGGTTTTAAAGTTGATTTTATACAAACAATACTTGAGTTGGGTCCTTTGTTTGAAGGTGAACTTACCGAACAAGAAGAGGAAGCACAAAAATAAGCACTGTAACAACAAGCAGAAATAGAGGAATCAATATAAGACTGAATCTAGGAAGATTCAATATATTGTGGTTGGGGCTTGTTGGGTCCTTTGTGTTTTGGAAAATAATTCAAACAAATTTTGATCAGGCTTTGGTCAGAAAATGGTTGCGGAGGAGATCTTCAGAAAAAGGAAAATGTGTGATTAGATCACCAAAAATAGAGAATGATTGGAAAGAAGTGGCAAGGGAAAATAATAAATAGTTGCATTGGAATTTTCAAAAGCCACAAAAGAAGGATAGGTGCACTAGAGTTTGAAAGAATCAAAGATGATAAGGATCAAAACCCCAAATTTTGTGAAAGTGGACCAGATAACTGAGCATGATCAACTGAATAAAATCTATTAAAATTCGAAGGAAATATGGCAAGGAGAAAAATTCTAAATGTATGATGAAATGTTTCCACTATGATGATTAAATAAATTCCTGTTGTATCAGATCTTTCTATTCATTCTGTGTTTTATTATGATCTAGTAGTGATCCTCACTCTCCCTTGTAATGAAGAGCCTTTTTTGATGCGATGACTTGCATTCTTATGAAAAGGATTTGTGGGAAATATCTGTGTGCTTGAATTATGACGGATTGTGCAACCCCTTTAAAAAATTTAAATCCTAACTTAGAATTCTCTATGTAATTTATGTTATGTGTCGCTTATGTTCTTTTTTGAATATGTCATGTCTGCAAGAGTGAACATTATGAGATGATTGCATATTTAATGGGTTATTTGTTGCACTAATCCGTGATGCCATACTATGATACCTTATTTTGTTAAGTCTTGGCATGCCTTGGGTTGGGAGCCTCTATTTATTCTTAAGGGAGGTGAAAATTTCGGTGAATTTCTAGACCATGATAGACTATGTTGTTTGTACTCTGTGTTTGAACCCAGGGTCTATCTTTGTTAAAATTTTAAGCCAACAATACTTCTCGTCTAAATCATTAAGTTCATTAACTCCATCATATATAAATTTACATGCTTTAGCTTTCAAATATTAAAGATCTCTTTTGTACCTATCTCTAAATACATTTTCCCTTTGTTCGTTGTCCACTACACATTTCTGTAAGCTTGTAAATCCCTGCTTCAGATGAAAAACATGTTGATCTATATTCATGCATATTTCAAAGCTCCCTTTTGAGGAATCATGGTGAACTTATGGAGAAGATAATGACTCTTCGGATTTCTCTAAATCTGAAACTTGATTCATGAGTTCAGTAATATGCTTATCCTTATTCATGCATATTTCGTAGCTCTTTTTGAGGAATCATGGTGAACCTGTGGAGGAGATAATGAATCTCTAGAATTCTTTAAATATGCAACTTGTTGCATGAGTTCAATAATATTCTTATCCTTAGTCATGCATAGTTCACATCTCTTTATACAAGAATCATCTTGACCCTCTGAAGAAGCATAAATACCATCATCAATAGCTTCTTCATAAATGTTGAGAAATCCCTGCACCATATCTACATCTTGGCATGTATTTAAGCCCACCAAAGCTAAAACAACAAAAAATTCATCAAGGTTCACTAGATTGATGTCACTTCCCACATTTTCCATATTTTCCTCCAAAAAGTCTTCATGTAATTGTGAAGTGGTAGTAGGAGCAACCCCTTCCACATTCTTCTTTGGAAAATGTTGAGGTATTTTGTGATTTTATTCTTGCACTTTACACCTCCTAGTATATGTTTGTTTAAGATGACTTTCTCACACTCCGTGGGGTCGATACATGTCAATAATTTTTTGCAACATGCTCGAGTAGCTAAACTTGACCCTCCTAAGTTTACTTTCCTCCAATGCGTGGTGCAATTTATTAGCCAATAGAAAAGGTACATCTATGGCCAAGTCTTCAACCGAGTGTATGATGAAATTCATGCATTCACGACGAATATATTTCTTGTCGTGTTACATAATGGTCCTAAGGAAAATATGAATAAGGGTATTGTATAATCCTATGGGGACATCTTCCATTTTTAAACCATTTCTAGGAACAACTACTTTTTTCCATAGATTTTGTTGCCCATTTCAGTCATTTCTACCTTGGGGGTTTTCAAGTTGCCCAACATCTCTGCTCCCCTAGGTGATATTTTAGTTGCTTTGGCAACCAAATTAAGGTCTAGATAAAACTTGTTCCCAAAAATTACCAATTCCTTCAACTCATGATCATAATTAAAAATAGTTGCATCTATCTCTTCAATTTTGAAATTGAATTCTCCAAAACGAAACTGATGCAATACTACTATTAAGAGTATATAAAGCATACCTTCTGGCCACTTTATTCTATCATTCCAATCTTCATCACTCTCTTGGAATTTTTTCACTAAGAAACTCTCAACTTGGAAACCATGTTTGTCATCTGATGGCATGGCAGAGTAGACCCCTATTTCCATGGCCGACGATGCCTTTGAATCATATTTGAATGCACACTAAGCAGAGTAATTGAGGGTGTCAGTTGAGAATGCACACTGGGGATGCACATGGAGGATGCAAGCTAAGGATGCACACTAAGGATGCACGTGGAGGATGGTAGTTTACGATGCATTTCGAGGATGCCAACAAACTAGGTTTTTAGAAATTTATATGAATAATAAACTTTATAGTATAAATTTTTTATATAATAAACTTTATGTCTTAAAATTTTATATAATAAGTAGTATAATCAACATTTTATCTTTGAGGAGTGCACTTTTAAAAATTTTTACTATGTGGGAAATTTGGTGTAAAATGAAATCCATAAACATACAAATCCACACAAATCTTGCATGATCCTATTTGAATGAAATATTTATTAACATTTGTGTACAATTTGTAAGTCTATAAGTCAAAATTCAAAATTAATGACTTAAGATCTTGAAATGTTCTATAAAAAATATAGTGCAAATGTACAAAACTAAGCTTAGAAAATTTCTAGTGAAGACCATACAAATGTAACTAATAGGAAATAAACCCATGGGGCTTAAGGAAGATGTATTTGTGACAAAAACCTTTTTTCACATTCCTCATATTTTGTGTTAGATTCTTGTAATTGATTTGACAAAACAATTTTTTTTTATATTTTAACCCAGTTTTACCCAACTTAGAAAAATGCCCACCATACCCTCTTCTTCATGAGTGATTTTAGTTGGAAATTGTGTTTTCTACTATTTTCCACCTCGCTATACACCTTTTTTATAGTTTGGGCTACAAAGGTTCATGTTGAGAAAAAAACACCTAAGGTTGGTCTTGTGTTCATGAGATGTCCCCTTAGTTTAATAAAAGTGGAAGCCAACCCCTGCTATGAAACGAGTATAGTAAATGGATTTGGGAATGGTATAGGTACACATATTGGGAAAGAACATGTGACTATCAATTTTTTATAACCTTCCCTCATCATGTCATACTAGATATATGAAAATTACACTTTTAACAATTTTTACTATGATGGACTTTTGGTGTAAAATGCAAGCCATAAAAATGCATATGCAAACATATATTGCACAGTAATATTTCAATGAATTATTTATCAACCCTTGTTCATAATTTTTAAGTCTCATGATCAAAATTCAAAACTAATTACTTAAGTTATTGAATTTTTCTGTCAAGAACAAAGCGCAAATGTACCAAACTAGGCTTAGAAAAATGCCCTCCCAAGAATATACAAATGGAATTAATTGGAAATAATTCTATTGGGATGAAAAAAGGTGTATATCTAAGAAAAACCTCTTTCACATTCCTAAAATTCCGTATCATTTTCGTGCAGTTGATTTGAAAAAATGGCAATTTCTTAGTTTTAAAACTAGTTTTACCCAACCTAGAAAAATGTCTTCCATACCCTCATTCTTGCTTGTTTCTGAGTGATTTCAGTTGGAAATGGTGCGTTCTACTATTTTACAACTAATTATACCCCTTTCTTTCCAATTTGGGCTGAAAAGGTGTTGTTTGGGTTGTCATGTATTTATGAGATGTCCCATCAGTTTAATAAAAATGAAATAAAACCCCTGTAATGAAATGCTTATAGTAAATACTAGGATGTAGGTGAAGGTCATGGCATGGGAATACAATGAAATGGCGCTGCCACCCCCTGCCAATCCCTCACCCCCCCCCCCTCCCCCCCCCCCACCCACCCCCACCCCCCCCCCCCCACCCCACAATTTAATGGCTATGGATGAAGGTAGAGACACAGTGCGAGGTTGGCACATGACAACTTCACGAATATTTAATTCCCCATCCTGGTCTTAGATTATTAACTAAATGGAATTTTTTGATGCATGTTGAGGATGCACACAAAGGAATCATATTGAGGATGAACATTCAATATGCATGCCAAGGATGCCAAGGAACTAGGTTTTTATATATTTATATGAATACTGAAATTTATGTTAAAAACATTTATATAATAAGCTTTATAATAAACATTTAATCTAGAAACGTTTAATAATTGTTACTATGATGGATATTTGGTATAAATGTAAGCCATAAACATACAAATACATGTAGATATTGTGTGATCATATTTGAATGAATGATTTATTTACACTTGTGCACAATTTGTAAGTCTCTTAGTCAAAAAAGTAAACTAATGACTTAAGTTCTTGATTTGTTCTATCAAGAACAAAGTGTAAATGTACAAAACTAGGCTAGAAAAATGCTCGTTGAAGACTGTACAAATGTCCTTAATTGGAAATAAGCCTATGGGGATGAACAAATATGTATTTGTGACAAAAACCTTTTTCACTTCCTCAGATCCTATGTCTATTTCTTGCAATTGAATCGACAAATCGACAATTTTTCATTTTTTAACCTAGTTTTGCCAAGCTCATAAAAATGCCCGCCATACCCTCTTTATTCCTTCTTTCTGAATGATTTAATTTGGAAATGGTGTTTTCTACTATTTTTCAACTTACTCTACACAAGTTTTTTTCAATCAGGTATAGAAAGGAGTTCATTGAGCAAAAGTGCCTAAGGGTTGCCTTGTATTCATGAGATGTCCCCTCAGTTTAATAAAAGTGCAATCCAGACATTGTTATGAAATAATTATAGTAAGTGGATTTAGGAATGGGATAGGTACACAGATTGGGAAATAATATTCCTTTGTTGGATTTTTATAACCTTCCCTCATCTGCTCAAAATGGATGTATGAAAAGTGCACTTTTAACATTTTTTACTATGATGGACATTTGATTTAAAATAAAATTCATAAACATATAAATGCACACAAAGATTGTAAGAACATATTTCAATGAATTATTCGTTCACACTTGTGCACAATTTGTATTTCTCTTGGTCAAAATTCAAAACTAGTGACTTATGTTCTTTCATTATTCTACCGAGAACAAAGTGCAAATGTATAAAATTGGGCTTATAAAAATTCCCATCGAAAACTTTAAAAATGTCATTAATTGGAAATAATCCTATGGGACTGAAGACAGATGCATTTCATAAAAAACCCTATTTCACATTCCTCAAATTTTGTGTATGTTTCTTGTAATCAATTTGAAAAAATGACAATTTCTCAGTTTTTAAACTAGTTCTAAACAACTCAAAACAATGCTTTCCATACCCACATTTCCCCTCCTTTCTGAGTGATTTCAGTTGCAAACGGTGTGTTTTACCATTTTCCACCTCACAATACACCTAGTTTGAATGAATGATTTATTTACACTTGTGTACAATTTGTCAAAATTAAAAACTCATAACTTAAGTTATTGAATTGTTTTTCCAATAGCATAGTGCAAATGTACAAAAATGGGCTTAGAAAAACTTCCACCGAAGGCTAATAAATTATGTGTTAGTTTCTTGCAATTGATTTGACAAAATGATAATTTTTCAGTTTTTAACACAGCTTTACCCAGCTCGGAAAAATGCCCACCATACCCTCATTCTCACTTATTTATGAGTGATTTTAGTTGCAAATGGTGTGTTCTACTCGTTAGAGCCTAGATTTTCCTCAGGCTGAAAAGACAAGGTTCTAGGTCCAGATCAAACCACGATCAGCCTCGTAGCTAGCCCTATGAGGACAAGAGAGGGCTCTCTTCGGGTCAATCTCAGCTAAAGATAATCGATGGGGCTTGAGATGACTGATTTATCAACTGATCGTAGCCTAGGTATGAAGTGAAAAGTTTTGATTTGAGTTTTTTGGGGTTTTGTTGGAAAAAGGGACAGGCAAATTTTGGGTCTGGGGATGAGGCTAGATTTTTGCAGAGGTCAGGTAGGGGCAAGATAGGCAGTAGTTTTGATGCTTTGGATTTGAATGAATGGGTGGATCAGATTGGTGAGGAGCCAAGGAGGGAAAGAAAGGTCTCAAGGGTCCTCCTCAAACAGATGAAAACATGAAGAATTAAACAAAATATCCAGGCAGAGCATAGCAATCCATGAATTCTACCTTAATCACTCATTCGTTTAATTGTACAAGAAAAGAGAAGGGAAAATGATACACAATAACATCAACTAACTTACAAATACCTAGATAAATGCACCATCAAAACATAGAGCCACATGGATCCCAACAAGTGCTGCAAATCCCTGGTATTTCCTTTGCCAAAATTGTAGAAATGAAATGTACAATAGAGTGCCAAGCAATCCCAAGTATCTAACCATGAAAATGACTGAGAAATTACATAATATAGACAAGCCTAACTCCTTCACATGCCTCTAAGGGTCGAGCTCATAATTCTAGGAGTTGTTTGAACCAATTCTAAACAAGGAACTGAAATCTAGGCAATCGAACAACTTGCTCCTATATGCTAGGAAACTGATTCATTCATTTAATTTTCACTTTTTAGTAAATGAATCCTCTAGAACAAGTAAAAATGTGCCAATATTACATCATGGTTATCAAATTACATCATTAAAGATCAAGAGTAACATCAAAAGCAAAACTAGTCAAAACTGGGCGAATTTCTGAGCTGTACAGTGAAAAATAGGCAAAAATCCTCTATGCACCGCGCCTGATTCTCTATGCATCGCTCCACTTTGGAGCTGATTTTGAGGCACTTCCTGAAGTCCAAATTGAGCCCAAGTGTGCTTGTTGGAAATCCCCGCCTATCTACTTTCCAACCCAAGTGGAATTTCTAAATTTGGATGTCATATGCTCCTCCAAAACTTCAATCTCCCAAGACTGATTCTTGTGTGTCAAAATAGGGGCAGTGAGGTCATTTTTTGAGTGTTTTTGGCCTCTTGAGGACTCAAAACATTCCCAAACCCCTTGGCCATGCACCCTTAACCACGATTTTTCATGCCAAATCCAGAAATGCAAAGTTTTTTGGATTTGAAGCCCTATATCAAAAGCAAGCGCCACGTGGCGCGGCGCATAGGGAGGCAAAACCTGTTTTTAGTGCAAAAAATTTCAAAATGCAAAAAATTGCTCCAAATTTCTTGAAATTTGGGCTGGACCTTCTCTATCAAGTGTCATGCTGGGCTAAAGAGGCTTTGGCAAATATCTGAAGATGATCAAGCTCCTTTTGCCTCTTTTGCTTCCTTATTGCCTTCTTTAATTTTGCCTTTAGATTCCTTATTTGTGCCTTGAAAACTTTGTTCCGTGCCATGCAATGGAAATCCATGTGTCTCAGCAATGCCTTGTCTCTATTGGCCTTGTCCAACAGTTTCTCCAAGTGGATGTTGACTCTCTCGAGCCAAATCTCTCGATCAGCCTCTATCTCCTGCTAAATGGGTGTCATCTCATTTAGGCTTCTTTGGGCAGCCTGCTGGTCTTCACGGATGTTTTGCCACCTCTATGAGGCCTCTGGGGTGCATGTTCCTCCATGGGTGAGTCACTTTGGGTCTCCACTTCATAATCAGATGAATGACCGGATGACATAACTGCTGCTATACAAATTGCCTTAGAGAAATAGATGTTGGTGTATGAAACTGTGTTGGACTGCTCTTTAGTGATGTGCTTGACCTCCGTCACCAAGGGGAAAATAGTGAAACAAGGGACTAAAAA
Organism: Pinus tabuliformis; assembly: GCA_031772625.1. NCBI lineage: Eukaryota > Viridiplantae > Streptophyta > Pinopsida > Pinales > Pinaceae > Pinus > Pinus tabuliformis. Next base: position 454,598,749 of record CM062809.1, on the reverse strand, counting down.
GGGAGGGGAGAACAGTGAGGGATTAGGGACTGTTGGGATAGACTTAGTTAGGGAAGTATGGGATGTTATGGGAATTTTGTATAGGGTTAGGAGTATTGTATAGGGTTAGGGTTTGGGGACATTAGGAAATTTGAAAGGGAACTTGGGATAGGGGATGAATGAATTTAAAGGGTAGTGGAACTTAGGGAATAATGAAACCAAGGCACAAATGAGATGAGGGAGTGAACTTGGTGACAAAACAGTGATTTGAAACCCTAGCAGCAAGTTTCCTCGAGGTATTTTAAAAGATAGGGTTTGATGTGTTTGTTTTAACCATTACCATCCATCAACCACCATACCCTAGCACAAAATTGGATGAAACACAAAAATGGAGGCTCTATCTACTTGTGGAATGAAGAATTTGCAATTTGGAGGAAGATTTCAATGAATTTCAGGCTTTTTAGCCCAATTCGTCGCGCCTTCCCTATGCGTAGCACTTTTTCCAGGAGACTTTTGGAGGCCTTCTGGGTGTCCAAATTGGGTATAGGATAGCTCTTTGGAAATTTCTTTGAGTCTACTTTCCAACCCAACTAGAATTTTTCAATTTGGAGTTCATTTTCCCTATCAAAAGTCAAATCTCCCAAGACTGGTCAAAATATGCCAAATGAGGCTGCCTAAAGGCAGAGTGCTGTCGTAGTCAACTTTTGAATGCCTTCCTCGACTAAAAATTGAGCTCATGATAGCTCATTGGAAATATATTTGTGTCTATCTATCATTTGACTTCTCAAGCAAGTCATTTGGCCAACCAAGCTAGGAGAAAACGTGATTTTCCCAAGGTCCCTTCAGAGGTGCATCAATTCTCCCAAGGCAACTGTATTTTTGACATTTCTCTAAAACCATGACACCTGTGTAAAAATTGAAAGATTTTTTTCTTCCTTGGCCTATTTTGGACAAAAACCTCTCTCAGTTTTCCCAAATTCATCTTTTATTGCTCAAAAACGTCATTGGAGTAAAACCTATCCCGATGTTTGGAACAGGGGATTTGTCGAAATGAAGCGAAATGAAGGGGATAAGGGGCTTCTAAATTCTTGAGGAAATTTTGAGAAGTAGGGAGGGATGTTGGGAAATAGGGGAAAGTGTAATTTCAAAGATTGAGTGAGGGGAAGGGGTCCAAAAAGGAAAAACACAGGCCTAGCCTAGAAAATTGCTAAGTTGTAGCAAGAAACTAGGGTTTGTGCGAAAATGAGGAATTTGGGGGATCTCAGTGATAGGAAGTGTTTAATAAGGTACATTAAGGATAGAGGAAGGTGTATGAACATCATGATACAAGTTTTACTAATTATTTGATCATCCAAGAGAAATTAGCTTCAAAACCCTAGGAGAGGGAAATGAACTTTACCTAGGCACAACTGAAGCATGAACAAGGTGTAAAATGACCCATTGGAACTTGACACGATAATCAAAACCCTCTAAATTATGGAACACTCATCTGAATGGTGACATGGACTGACATTTGGACAACTTTGGAAGGAGTAAAAGCGAAGCCTAGACCTAATATCTAGTGACCAAATTTTGCTTGAAGATTCACTGAAATGACAAAATTTGACCTTGACACCTTAAAATCACTTTGTAAGAGCATGTTTGATCATTGGAGGAAGTCTGCAAAGACTGACACTAACACTACTATTTTCCACCTCAATATACAATTGGTTTTTCAATCTAGGCTAAAAAGGTGCATGTTGAGAAAAAGCACCTAAGGGTTGTCTTCTATTCATGAGATGTCCCCTTAGTTTAATAAAAATGCAAGCCAACCCTTATTATGAAATGATTATAGTAAATGGATTTGGGAATTGGATAGGTACAATTTTAGAAAGAACATTCCTCTATTGATTTTTTATAACCTTCCCTCATTTGCTCACAGTGGATGTATGAAAAGTGCACTTTTAACAATTTTTACTATGATGGACATTTGGTGTAAAATGAAAGCCATAAACATACAAATGCACACAAATATTGCATGATAATATTTTAATGAATGATTTATTTACACTTGTGCACAATTTGTAAGTCTCTTGTTCAAATTTTGAAACTAATAATTTAAGTGCTTGCATTGTTCTGTCAAGAATAAAGTGCAAATGTTTAAAATTGGGCTTAGAAAAATTCCCTCTGAAGACTATACGTATGTCATTAATTGGAAATAATCCTATGGGGCTGAATATTGATGTATTTGTGACAAAAGTCTCTTTTATATTCCTCAAAGTTTGTGTCAGTGTCATGGAATTGATTTGATAAAATTACAATTTCTCTATTTTTAACCCAGTTTTACCTAGCTCTGAAAAATGTTCGCCATACCCTCATTGTTCCTTTTTTCTAATTGATTTCAATTGAAATTACTTTTTCCACTATTTTCCACTTCACTATACATCTAGTTTTTTAATTTGGGCTAAAAAGGTGTTTGTTGAGAAAAAACACCTCAGGGTTGCCTTGTATTCATGAGATGTCCCCTTAGTTTAATAAAAATACAAGCCAACCCCTCTAATGAAATGATTATAGTAATCTGATTTGGGAATGAGATAGGTACACATTAGGAAAGAAAATTCATCTTTTGATTCTTTATAACCTTTTCTCATTTTCTCACAGTGGATGTATGAAAAGTGCACTTTTAACAATTTTTACTATGATGGACATTTAGTGTAAAATTCAAGCCATAAATGTATGTATGCATTCGAAATTCATATGATCATATTTGAATGAATGATTTATTTACAGTTGTGCACATTTTTTTAAGTCTCTTGATCAAAATTAAAACTAATTACATAAGTTCTTGAATTCTTCTGTTAAGAACAGAGTGCAAATGTACAAAACTGGCCTTCGAAAAATGTGCATCGAAGACTATATAGATGTTATTAATTGGAAATAAGCCTATGTGGCTGAAGATATGTATATTTTTCAAAAAATATTCTTTAACATTGCTCAAATTCGGTGTCATTTTCTTGCACTTGATTTGACAAAATGACAAATTTTGAGTTTTAAACCTAGTTTTACCCAGCTCAGAAAAATTCCCACCATACCCACATTCTTCCTTCTTTCTGAGTGATTTGAATTGAAAATGGTGCGTTATATTATTTTCCATGTCACTATACATATGGTTTTCAATTTGGGCTAAAAAGGTGCTTGTTGAGGAAAAACACCTCAGGGTTTTCTTGTATTCATGAGATGTCCCCTTATTTTAATAAAAATACAACAATTCCTATTATGAAATGATTATAGTAAATGGATTTGGGATTGGATAGGTACAAAAATTGGGAAAGAATATTCCTCTGTTGATTATTTATAACTTTCCCTCATTTGCTCACAATGGATGTATGAAAAGTGCACTTTTAACAATTTTTACTATGATGGACATTTGGTGTAAAATGCAAGCCATAAACATACAAATGCACGAAAAGTTTGCGCAATCATATTTGAATGAATGATTTATTTATACTTGTGTGTAATTTGTAAGTCTATTGGTCAAAATTTAAAACTAATGATTTCAGCTCTTGAATTGTTTTGTCAAGAACAAAGTACAAATGTACAAAATTGGGCTTAGAAAAATGTCCATCGAAGACTGTATAGATGTCATTAATTGGAAACAAACCTATGGGGCTAAAGAAATATTTATTTTGTTGTAAAATCCTCTTTCACATTCCACAAATTTTGTGTTAGTTTCTTGTAATTGATTTGACAAAATGACAATTCTCCATTTTTACCCAATTTCTCCTAGCTCAGAAAAAATGTATGACGTACCCTCATTCTTGCTTATTTTAGAGTGATTTCTATTGCAAATGTTGTGTTCTCCTATTTTACACCTCACTATACACCTGTTTTTTCAATATGGTCTATGATGACTATGTTATTGAATTGTTCTGTAAAGAACAATGTATAAATACACAAAATTGGGCTTAGAAAAATGTCTATTGCAGACTATACATATGTCATTAATTTTAAATATGACTATGGGGATAAATTCAAATGTATATGTGACAAAAAACTCTTTCACATTCCTCAAATTTTGTGTCTGTTTCCCGCACTTGATTTGACAAAATGACATATTTTCAGTATTTAAGCCAATTTTACCCAGCTCAAAAAAAATGTCCGCCATACCCTCATTCTTGCTTATTTCTAAGTGATTTTAGTTGGAAATGGTGTGTTCTACTATTTATCCTGAGAAATATTAAAATCTCCAGACATTTTTACCTGCAAATTTCTTCCTATAGGCTAGCAAATCTATAATTTGATTTCAAACTTTGAGATATCAAAGATAAAGAATTTTCCATTGGAAAAGCAAAATCATTGGTAACATAAATGACTATATGTAACCATATATATTATATAAAAAGAGATTCACCATATATATTATACAACATATTTTCATACATAATTCATCATATATTTACATCCCCAAATGGGGTGCACCAATGATCCTCCCCAGTTCACAAACAATGGACAAGATCCCATATGTCATAACATAAATGATTGTATACCACATTTTTCCTTACAAAATTCAACATATTGATAGGTCCAACATTTATATATCCAAATGGGTGCACTAGTGCTCATCCCCAATCCATAACAATGATGGACAGGATCCCATTGGTGTGAATCCCATGAAAAGTGCACCTGCACACAAGGTTGCAAGCTATTATACAAATAACAAAATCTAAATGTTGGACCCACTCTCCATTTACCAAGAGGTTGACTATCATCACTTGAGCCTGAAGATGGTTAATATCTATCAGGAAAGGTTGGTCATGTATAGAAAACAACCTCCTTAATATCAATGTAGCCATATATGGTAAACTCTAGTGAATTATTTTTCTTCACAATCCCAGGAGGTACAAAATGCATTGCAATCAACTCAAAAGTAACCATGAAACTTTCATCTGAACAAGGAATTTCCACATATGATTCATTATGTATCATGTTCTGAGACCTTATGTGGTTGAAAACTTTGTAGGAAAGAATATGAATGTTATGTTGATGGATTCGATGTGGCTGCAATACTCCAATATATGATGGTAATGCATTGTAACTTCCATATTCTGCAAAGGCAGCTAATCTAGCACTTACAACTTCATCATCACCTTTTGTTGCAAGAAGTTGGAAATTTGTGTGATCATCATCTTTCATTGCAATAAATTGACAAAAGAAAGATTCTCCATTTTAGGTACTAGTGCCCCACCTTCTAATAAAGAAAACATCAACAATACCTACAATAAGAATAAAGATAACATTAGATATTATTAAAACAGAGTTAAACCATTGGGAGATACCTTGATAGATCTGAGCCAAGGTACTTTTAGATACTTTTAGAACAGAGCTAAATTTGTATATAAAAATTTTGTAATATAAAGATTAGATACTGTAATATAAAGTTCAATATTTCTTATTGTAATTCCAAAAACATTTTCCTAGACTATGTCTAAGGTTCTGAGCATTTTGATGAAGTGACAAATGTTGGAACAAGGTCCCCTGGGTCCAATTTTGACAACTATATTCTGAAGTCTCCGCATTTTAAGGAGCGGAGCGTGCAACGCGTAGGTCAACAACAGTCAAGGGGTGTTAGGAAGGTCAAAACCCCTTAGTTTTTGTATTGTTTTGAGATACACTCATGGTTTGCAAACCATGGTATTGTAATAGAAAAAAATTATATAAAGAGTTTTCTTAGCAAGCTTAAGGAATAAATCAAGTAGAATGAGATTTGATATGTTTTGACTCTCTAAGCATAAGATATTCTATATTTTGGGTGAAGGGGAAGACTCTTGCAACTGAGTGCGCGGAGACCTTAGTAAGTGTGCAGATGAGTGTGTGGGACCCTGTAGCTATGTATGCAGGGTCTAGAAAGCCTCTATATTGAATATCTAAAGTAATAAAGAATATTTGAAGCAATTTTGTGTCCAATTTATATAGTTATGTGTTTTCTGTATTTATGCACAATTGAATGCCATTTATCTGTATTTTTGTCTTAATTGTTCCAAAAAGATCCAGATCTATTGTTATACGTTATTTTATGCATGATTCAATGCTTACGCAAAGTTTATAATTTTGTTTAAATGAAAATCACTTTAATTTTGTGGATTTCAAGGATAAGGGTTCACGAAGGTCAGATTAGGCCTAAAACTGAAGAAACGCACTAACTCCACATCACCTAGCCTTCTGGATGTAGAAACCTGGTTCTAGAGTCCCCCAATACTACCTCGGGTGAGACTGTAGCCTGCGCTAAGCAGGTTGTTGCCAAAAGTGCTGGTAGTCTAGGGTTTTGTTGGGTAGTGCAACTAACTCTAAATATGGGTCCAAGCCCCCTCAAGCCAATAGTTGGGTTGGCTCCTGAGAGTTTTTTTTGTTGATGTGGAAGGTTTGTGTGGTTTGTTTCCGTCAATTCCACTTACTTAAGGTCACCTAGGAGGTTCAATCCCATCATAGTGGCCTCTCATCGAATGTTCTATTGAAACATACTGTGGAATATCCATGACAATTTATATACCATATTGGTATAAGAGAAACTATCTTTGGGTATTTTATGGGAAGTTGCACGAGATATAAATTATTTTAAGAATAAATTCATAAAACACCATCCATGGTTGAGGAATCTATTTTTAATAACCTTCAATATATAGTAGGGGATATATTCTCAAGGTTACAAGAGTTTTCCATAGATAATAGTCATAATATCATCCTCCTTATGAATGATTTGAAAAGTAAGCTTATAATTAGAGAACATGGAGATTCCAACTCATAGGTCATATCAGAGAGAAAATTAAGGGATTAGGAAAAATTAAAGAATGATTCTAAAAAGAAATAGAAAAAGAATAACCTAGTTCGAGTGCCATGAGCCATTCATAGTCCTTGTACACGATTGAACCAAAGTTCAACATCAAGCCATATCAAGTTGAGATTGACACTTTAAAATTAAATCACTATTTGTAGTAGTTAGATGTTTACTTTAGTGTTCTCAGCATAGAGGAGGAATATAACATTTCATTTTCCCATTTGAAACTAGAGGCCCACACCCTAACATAGGGGGAAAGCCACATGGAAACCATGAGGATAGAGTGGGAATTTTAAAACTCTCACAAAGTCTCAGTTCTGCCCTATATTGTATGTAGAATACCACTAGATTTGATGGGATTAATTTAGGCAGATAGAAGGGAAACGTGTATAGAGTACACCACAAAATTTAGGAATATGGAAATAATGTTGAGTATCACTCATAGGAACCCAAAAATAATTCTCATGTATCTAGGGGTTATAAATATCCATATGAAGAAGAAAATGTTGTTGTTTAAACCTAGAATAGTGGATGAGGCTTATTTATAGGCTCAATAACTAAACAACATAGGCCATAGGAAAGGGTATTCAAGTCATTGAAAGTAGAAGGAACACCAAGATGCCTCCAAGGAGAAGAAGAAGAGTCAGAAAGAGGGGAAGGAAAAAAATTCAATAGACAAAACACACCAATGTAAAAATATTAGCAACCACTGTAACATTGATGGTCACACAAAGGAGAAGTATTGGAAATTACATCTAAAGCTCAATGGAAAGAACCAAAAGAAATATGTAAAGAATAAAAATCTCCTAACCACAGAATTGAGCAATCAAGTGGAGATAAACTTAGATGTGGATGATAAGTTTGTTTATAAATCATTGTATAAGGGGATGAATCTAAGTAGCCTTCAACAAGAAAAACAGAATGACATGACAAAAATATTCCATATAAATATATAGGTTTCGAAGACAAGAATTGATGCTTTGTTTGACGCAAGATCAAAGGTGAATCTCAGAGTAGCGAATCTAGTAAAATATCTTGGACTGGAGGTTCATGAACATTCTACCCCATATCCATTGGGATGCATAAAAAAGGAGGCAACAAGAAATTTAGAAAAATAATGCAAAAACAAAATTTCTGTCAGTGCCAATTTAATTGATGAAGTTTACGCAGAAGTAGTTTCACTTGATTTATGTAGAGTTTTGTATAGGAATCTCTATATGTACATGCATTTCACAATATTAATGCAAAGAACCAACTGATATTGCCTCATAAAGGATGGAAAATCATTCACAGAGAGATGGACAGACTAAGAGGGTTAATAGGTGTTGTGGGGAAAAATGCCTATGCAGGACGATCCTATCCACCTAAGGTATGATAGTGCCTTAGCAACAAACAGATACAACTATTATGGTTTCTTCCTTTATGAAATGTGAAAGAGGGGAAATCGATAGACTTACCGTTGTCTTCCGTTTGTCCCTCGATCTAGATCCTCTTCTCTTTGGGTGTTCACATCTACTTGCCTCCTCGCTTACTCAAGAGAACAGCTACTTCATTTCCATGAGATCACAAGAGAACAGCTACCTGTGACAAGAGAACAGCTACTTGTGACAAGAGAAGAACACAACACAAAGGAAAATATTCATATTCATAAATGATTCAGGATTAGAAGTAAATCAAATACACTAATGCAATCATACAAAATACACCAGCATATAGGAAAGAACCAAGATAACTTTATTGATTGATAACAGGGTTCAGGAAGAGATACAACCCAAAGGGCTCCAATCCAGCATCTCCTTCCCAGCAGAATGGAATTCCTTCTTCAGCTCCCTTCAAAGCATTAAGCACCCAATGTTTCCAGTCTCAAACCAACAACAATTCTTTGCAATAACAAAATTCCAGCCTTTAGATCCCATGGAGGAGAGATCTATATATAGTTATTTTGGAGAGAGGATGAGTCAGCTTGAGATCTGACTAGTGTCCTCTCCCTCTCTCAGTTCTTGAGTCCACTTGGAGGTTCTTGCTTCCACTTGGAGATTTGGAACCTCTTACTCATCACCAGTCGAATTCCTTGATGCAAGTGTCATTTTGGAAGCTTCCTGAGCATTGACACATTGAGGAATGAGCCTGCCGCTTGTCCAATTACGCTCAGCGTAGGTAGCCTTTGTTGGAGTTGAAATTCAACGTAGGTAGACAGTGGAGCAGTTGACATTCAGCGCAGATGCTTAGTGGAGCAGTTGACATGATCCAAAATTGGCTTGTTTTTGAGTGTTTTCAGGTGGAGAACTTCTGTGAATTGCTGTGGTTGGTTTGCCTTGTTCCTCTAGGGGTAGGAACAACAAGTTTAGGGACTTTGGATCCCTTAGATTATGGACATTTCATGCTCGAGGCTGTAAGGCACAAAAATGTCTATAACAGTTGCCCCCTAAAGTATGAGGCCGTTTATCGGGTGAAATGCTTTATCCAGGAGGGTCCGAAGTTCATCCATCTGCTGGGAGGAGACCTGTAATAAGATACAATACAATACATTATGATTCATACTGCTTTCATGATCTAGCTGAGGCGGGCATTCCCATGCTTAGCTTTATAAATTCATTTTTGTACATAGAACAGACGATCGTCTGATGGTAGACTGATAATTTTGGCGAAATTATCATCCTTTGAGTAGGATGATCATCTGCTGCAATGATGTACATGTCAAATGTCTTTATCTTTCCTGAATATATATCGCAACCCGGATGGATGAAACTAGATCCGGGGTCTTCAAACTCGTTCGATCTTCACTCTAAGTACAAGTCGATGCATGTGAGAATTGCGCTGAAGTCGAACATGGAAAGACATCGCTTGATTACCGGTCAATGATGTAAACCGTTAACAAGCGCGAGAGGAATCACTGATAATGATAATGACCCTCAAGGTACTGCAGTACAATTCACGTGGTGTGAATAAAGGACTTGGCGTCGAACACCACGCAAAATCTTCTGGTCGAAGGTCATTGATGTATACCTGTCGCCGGAAGTGAGAAACTTGCCATTGAGGCATGCAAGCTTCAAAGTACTGGGGGGGGTGTTCCTAGATCAACTTCTTGGATAATGAGCTGATGTCGACAAGAAGTGATCCGTCAAAGGAGGGCCTTGATGAATCCCACATCAGTGACACGGAATGGAGCTAATGATTTTAATGGAGGTGAAAACGATCTGTGACATATGATTCAGGGTGGCGGTCATGAATGGATGAAGGATAATGTATGGCAGTGGATGGGACCCGGTTGACTCTTTCTAAACGACTTCTCTTGAACATATGGCGACACTGATGTGATGGATTGGTAGCATTACCCCAAATATGGATGGTATGGCGAGACCATGGCGATGTGACCGGTGAATGAGACAACCCAACCCGATTGTGGTACGGAGGAAAAGTGTCATGTTCAAGAGCGACCTGCTACCATCAAAGTTTTCTTGATTTTCTCCCAATTTTTCCCCAGTCATTGCTGACCAGTACCTCTTTGTTTTTGTCAAGCTTGAGGAGGATAACATATGCTTGTTCTATAACCTTCCCTTCGGGCAAGCCCATCGCTATGTTTTAACGAGCCTAGTGATAGTGAAACTCGTTCTCGTCTAAAGACAAGTTTGTCGCTATTTAACAATTTTAACGAGTCTAACGACAAGGATAACTCGGTCCTTTTCATTTTTAGAGAGTCTGAAAAGGTACATAAAGTTAACTCCAAAATTCCTTTTTCGTCATCTAATCCCTTAAGTCCGAAAAAGTATAAAACAATACAGAAGGGATGAGTTTTTGATAGCTTTAACGAGCCAAACAAAACAAGCGCTCGATCTTTTTGTGCAATAATCCCTCAGGTCCAAAAAGATTAAAATCTAGAGGAGGGATAGCTCTTCCTGTCCTTTAACGAGCTGGAAGGCCAAAACTCGGCAATCTTTTCATATTTTACGAGTCAGTTGAAAAGAGCTTAAAGAAGACTCGTCTTTTGAGGAACGAGTGATAAACAGGGATAGCAGCTGATTCTAGGTACAGGTTGGAATTTTCCAATCACGGCAGTGTCACAAGGATGGCTAGGTGAAATCACTCTTCGCAACTGTTCCTCAAAATGGGTAAACAATCATATGGAGGTGAACGATCGGCCAAATGAAAAGTGGAGGTGGCAGGTGCAAACACGACCAAGGCTTTAATGGCTGATGATATTACATTCACAGTGGTTATTTACCGGGATAGGTTCATTTTTTAGTTAAAAATGAGCTTAAACACTGGAGGAAACATTTGCTCACTGCTTATATTTATTTTTTAACGAGCATGAAGACCGCGTTAAAACTGCTCGGATCTTGCGTTTATTTTTTAACGAGCATGAACTTTATGCTAAAACTGCTCGAATACCCAGTCATTTGATAAGAGTGTCTCATCAAGATTCTATTTTTTATGGAGCTTCATCTCACTAAGCTTTGCTCCCCATCCTTTCTTTATGCAAGTTTGGAAATGAATAATCCTACGAGTTTAAAGGGTTAGAGGTCCTAAAAATTTAAAAAATAAATAGCCGCCCCTTGCTTGCACTCCAAAAGGTTTGCATGCCCCCAGGTATAAAATAGAGTTTCAAGGTTACCTCTACTTTTCTTCCGTCAAAAAATTTGTTTTAACGAGAGAGGATTACCTCTTTCAGGTTACCCAAAGATTGTCTCGTTACTCTTTCAAACAAAACACTTCCTCGGCAATGCCTATCGAAATAGAAAAGGGTGAATGACTCTGGTGCCAAACACGTAACTTTGACAAAAGAATCCTATTCCAGAACAACCCCTCTTCCAACCATGGATGGGGTACGGACTAGTCATATTCTCCCGCGGAAACCTACCCTATACCCAAAGTTTTCCTGCCGAAGCAGGCCAGGACGCATGCCCCCTGGGTTCCAGTCATATCCTCCCGGATTACTCACGCTCATCAGGAGGACGAAACAGTGGGTTGAGACACTTCTTGCGTGTATAGACCATTTAGGGATGGTACATGACTATTTGTGCTATGTGATCCGGGAAACAAAAGTTGGTCTACGAGCTTGACCATTCTTCCTTCATGCGGAAAACACATTACTCTAAAGAGTGTGGAGACTACAGCTCCCATGCAATATATATAGTCTCGTCCAAGGAGTAGGTTATAATCCAAGGGTCCTTGAACGACCATCACGTTCATTTGAACGGTCTTCCCTTTCAATGTTATAGGCACATTGGGGAGGATCCCTAAAGGTCGACTGGTTCCTTTATCAAAGCCCGATAGACTTCTCATCTCAGGAAAAAGCGCTAGCGAACCAAGCGCTTTCCAAGCAATAGAGGAAAGGATACTCACAGATGCCCCCTCATCAATGATAGTGCCAGCCATTACCATTCTGTATATTTGACAAATAATTCTGAATGGTATACTGGCTGGCAACCGGGGTCTGCCTAGTTGGTTCCAATCAAAGGACACAACCAGGTTGCTTGGTGGTGGGACCGAATATACGGCCGGATATCGCTCTGTCGAACTTCCTTCCTGCGATAAAGGAATGGTGGCATTGCCCCCTTGTTCATCAGAGTCAGTGCTGATGAAGAGAATCTGGACGGTGTCGTCTTTATTCTCCTCTGTGATAGTGTCATTCGAAGATGGAGCCTCTAAAGGCAAAACTGGGTCAACTGCCGTATCAACCTTTTGACTTTCGTCAGGCATGGATCCAAATGGTTCATCTTCAATGACAGGTGCTTCGGCTGACCACCTGGGCAGGTCAGGCGGATTCTCAACTAGTGAGGGACTTGGCAAGAGTCTTTGATATCCAGGAGGGAGATGCGCTCTTAAAATCGGGCGATCTTCCAGAACTCTTTTTGCCTCGTCTAAGAAGGGACAACGGTGGATGGCGTGATCGCCTTCACACATTCTGCAGGTAAATTTAGCTTTCCCGCTCTGTCCTGTGGCTTCACTCCCACTAGTTGACGGTGAGCAATCAACATGGCTATCAGAGGTTGATGCTACTGAATTGTGCAAATGGGGGGACCAGTCCCTTAGTATCCGGGGGATACAGGGACAATCTCTATGGAAGTGGTCTCCCTTGCATATGACACATGGCGATTTAGGCCTTACGAGTGCTGTGTGTGGATTTTTGTTAGATGACACTTGTTTGCCCCCAGTCGCCTTAGGCTCCTTATTCTTCTTTTCTTTCCTCTTCTTCTCCTACTTCTCCTTAGGAACCCGGTTTTTTGTTCGACCAGTTCCGTCCAACGAAGAGGAAGGAGGGGAGGAAGAGGAAGTGGAAGGCTGGGAGGCAACTCTTGTCTGATCTAACTGTTGACTCGACTGTTCAGGAATAGTGGTATTCTGAACGACATTGGTTGAAAAGAGCCAGACTGGTAGGCCAATTGTCAGTCCTGGAAGCGACAATGTGGCCATGTGGGGCGCACCAACATCTCCCCAAGAGGAGAAGGGACTAGGATTTCCACCAAGAGGAATTCCTTGGTTGGTGTGCTCCATCTTTTCAACCTAAAGATCAACGCAGGATTAAAGGGTGATTGTTTCGTTTAAAATAAATTGTTAACGACGCTTTAGACACAACTTGCTTTTTCACTTTTAAAGAGTCGAGAAAAAGCTAAAGATGACTCTAGTCTCCTTCGATGTTTTAACGAGCCCGAAGTGACAAATGCTCGAATGGACTTTTTCTGTTATAGAGTCTGAAAAAGGCCGAAAGAAACTGCTCTAGAGTTCTAGGCAGAGGGTGTGCCAAACCTTTCGCAAAACCGCAGAATACTTTTTAGGGTACGGGCGGTCAATCTTCGTGAATGCTGTGTTCACTGCATTGCGATCAGTAGGGCGGCCGACACGGCTTCCTAAGGATAAAAGATATATGCCTATAGGGGTCTCCCAATATATACGCGACGGTACGTGGGAGCACAATCCGTACTAGCGCTATCGTCCCTCAGGAGGAATCACCCACCTTCCACGAGATAGACAGTCACTAGGCTTAACGACGCCGGAACACGTCTCTAGCCTAGACCTCTATGTTGTGCGTTATGTTACAAAGCGTTGTTAGGTTCATTCATTTTATTTTAGGTTGATCTTTTTAAAGTTTGCCTTTCAAGGTTCACCACGAGATGTATGATACAAATTCCTAAATGCAGTCTAAAGATGATAAGCAAGCTTTATTATCTTTTCAACTTTGAAAATCCTAGCTACTAAGGGAAAAGAAAAACACTATCTTTTCTCAAAGAGCAATCAGCACACTCTAATGCACTTTTCCTAAATCCAACATGCAAACTATCAAATGCAAAATGCACAATGCAGGTGTTTGTTTTCCACTTTCTTAGTATTAATGCCTACAAAGAAAGTTTTTTGCACAACTTTGAATTTGCTTTTACAATGATCAATACAAACAAGTTCACTTTTTTCGAAATCAGAGAAGATAGAAGAGATTACAACACTTAACGATTTTCGAAATAAAGACTTGTTTTGACACTTCAAAAGAGACAAATTCAAACCAATAAGCAAAAGTAAACCTATAATCAATCTGCAAACAACCAATGAACTCTCTTCTAAGATCACAATCAATCAGATCTGAATCAAAGGCTACAGGATGACTACTTTACTCATGCAAAGGAAAACTGTAAATGATGCCACAAACACATAAAAACATTCACAGTCTTTTTGTACAAAAGGAGGCGGAATCTAAGCAAAGAAAAGGAGTTATCTGACTGGTACCTATGCTGGTTAAAGGCTGCAAAAAACAGAGATCAAAACAGGGCAACAGACAGCAGAGAACCCCAGCTGCACAAGGCTAAACTGGTTCAGCGCAACCTCAACACTGAGGATTTGACATTCAGCGCAGGTAGCCCTCACGGGACCTGCGTTGAAATGCAGACTGCCTTCACAGCAGTTGCGCTGAAGGAGAAACTCTCGTTTCCCCTGGGTTCTGGGTCATAAAATGCTCAAAAATCAATTGTTTTAGGCCAAATCAGAAACACAAGCAAGGTATAAACAAAGGGATGCTTTGAGAGGGTACTCAAGACTATCACAAAGGATCATCAAATCATTTGTGGATCTATTGTTTAGATCATAGACAAGTCCAGCAACTGGATCAAAGCAGCAACTTTCTACTTTGCATCCGGGAAAGATGCAGTTCGATAGTTGCTGTCAAGTCTATGAAGTAAACAAATGACAGAAACACAAAAGAAATGAATAAACAAATTCTCCCCAGCGGAGTCGCCAATTTGTTGTGGGGAAAAATGCCTATGCAGGACGATCCTATCCACCTAAGGTATGATAGTGCCTTAGCAACAAACAGATACAGCTATTATGGTTTCTTCCTTTATGAAATGTGAAAGAGGGGAGATCGATAGACTTACCGTTGTCTTCCGTTTACCCCTCGATCTAGATCCTCTTCTCTTTGGGTGTTCACAGCTACTTGCCTCCTCGCTTGCTCAAGAGAACAGCTACCTGATTTCCACGAGATCACAAGAGAACAGCTACCTGTGACAAGAGAACAACTACTTGCGACAAGAGAAGAACACAACACAAAGGCAAATATTCATATTCATAAATGATTCAGGATTAGAAGTAAATCAAATACACTAATGCAATCATACAAAATACACCAGCATATAGGAAAGAACCAAGATAACTTTATTGATTGATAACAGGGTTTAGGAAGAGATACAACCCAAAGGGCTCCAATCCAGCATCTCCTTCCCAGCAGAATGGAATTCCTTCTTCAACTCCCTTCAAAGCATTAAGCACCCAATGTTTCCAGTCTCAAACCAACAGCAATTCTTTGCAATAACAAAATTCCAGCCTTTAGATCCCATGGAGGAGAGATCTATATATAGTTATTTTGGAGAGAGGATGAGTCAGCTTGAGATCTGACTAGTGTCCTCTCCCTCTCTCAGTTCTTGAGTCCACTTGGAGGTTCTTGCTTCCACTTGGAGATTTGGAACCTCTTACTCATCACCAGTCGAATTCCTTGATGCAAGTGTCATTTTGGAAGCTTCTTGAGCGTTGACACATTGAGGAATGAGCCTGCCACTTGTCCAATTACGCTCAGCGCAGGTAGCCTTTGTTGGAGTTGAAATTCAATGCAGGTAGACAGTGGAGCAGTTGAAATTCAGCGCAGATGCTCAGTGGAGCAATTGACATGATCCAGAATTGGCTTGTTTTTGAGTGTTTTCAGGTGGAGAACTTCTGTGAATTCCTGTGGTTGGTTTGCCTTGTTCCTCTAGGGGTAGGAACAACATGTTTAGGGACTTTGGATCCCTTAGATTATGGACATTTCATGCTCGAGGCTGTAAGGCACAAAAATGTCTATAACAATAGGATATTGGAGGACATGTTGAGGATATACATGATGCATCATCAACGAAAGTGGAAAGTGTATCTTCCACTGGTAGAGTTTGCTTACAACAATGGGTATCAATAATCTTTAAAGATGAGTCTACTTGGGCATTGTATGGGAGGAGTTGCAATACTCCCATCTGTTGGAGTGATTCGGTTAATACGGTGTTGATTGTACTGGACATGTTGGAAGACATGGAGCAGGGAATGTTGGTAATCAAGATGAATTTGAAATAAGCACAAGATAGGTATAATAGTTATATAGATTCGAATAGGTTGTTCAAGGAGTTTCAGGTTAGGGAATAGGTCTACTTACGCATGAAGCCAAAGAACATCTCCGTGCGGTTTGGATCATGTGCCAAGTTGGAACCATGGTTTTATGGACCTTTTAGTATCATTGAGATGATTGGGCCAGTAGCCTATCGAATTGCACTGCCTCTAATAGTGAAAGTCCATGATGTTTTCCATGTGTCATTGCTTTTAATAAGTATGTTAAATATGTTGATCATGTGATTGATTGGTCTGTATTAGAGGTGGAGCCACATGGAGAATTCTAGACGGAACCTTAGTCAGTGTATACTGCAGAGAAAGATGCTCATGCTACAAAACCAAGTAATTGAGAAATTTAAATTGCAGTGGAAGCACTTTGGGATTGATGAAGCTACATGGGAGATGGCGGATCAAATGCAGTTTATGTATCCTTCATTATTTGTCGGTTGAGGCACAACCATTTTGGTATGATGTTTGGCATATGCTTTTGCATGATTTTTTGATATATGTACATATGTATATGGATGTAAATACTACCATGAGATATGTTATAAATCTCCAATAAGCAGTATGGGTGTAATGTTATTATGATGTTATGTTGTCATACTGGTTTGCTTCTAAGAAGGGTGACCATTGTGAATACTAAAACGAGCTAAGTTATAAAGCTCCATGGGTAGTATATTTTCTTTTCAATGGTTTTGTTGAGGTATAGGTGTGGTTGAACATCGAGGATAGTGTACCCAAGGGGGAGGGTAATATAATAGCCCTGGTGAAAATTCCATGTAATAAAAGTTAATAAAGGAAAAATAATAACCATGGTTGATGGGACACTTATTCCAAGTTGAATCTTGGGCAAGACATCCTAGTGTGGGTGTCATTTGGTTTATTAAGGCTAACGAAATTGGAAAAGGCAATGGTTAAGCCTTTGGAAAGGAAAAATGGCATTTTTGGCACATTTATTTATGAAAATAATGGAAATTAGGAGAAAAGGAAGGTGAAAGGTCATAGGTTGCACGTGAGGAGGAAAATGAAGTAAAATAATGGAAAATGAAGAAAATAGAGGTCCAATTGATAAAAAGGCTTATGGGGATTAGTTGGTACCCTTTTGTCAATTTAGTTTTGGAGCTTTCTCTCACTCTTGGACACTTAGAGTTTTCTTGGAGCACTTTGGCATTGGATAAATAAAGGAAAAGGAGGCAAGAGGAAGGAAGGAGAAAGCAAGGAAGAGCATGATTAATCATCTACATCAAAATTCTTTGCAGGTATCAATTTTCATGTGTGTTTTCCTTGCAATATTTGGCATGCATCGTATTGCATGTGGTTCTTTGTTGTTATGTCATGGGTTTTCAAGGTGTGATAATTTTTTCAGCCTAGATTTTCCATTTACGGATACCCATGGTGTGATGGGGTTCTCATGTTTTGGTTGAGCTGGATTGTCGGATGGATTCAAAGCTGAGTAAGGTGGATCTATGAATAATAGAACACACGACCTAGTAACCCTTGAACTAGATTATGGGTTGTAGTAAATTTGAATTTTATGTTGCCTCGGTGGGACTAGGAATCCTCAATAGGTTAATGGTAGGGTATACGGTAAAGCCTAGAGGTAGTTTCCCTTGATTAGGCCTAGTAATACTTGTCGGTGAATGGTGTGATATACCGTAAATCCTAGAGGGTGGAGTCTTGGTTTAGGGCTTAGTGATCCTTGGATCAAACTATGGATTACGGTAAAGCCTAAGAGACTGGGAAATAGGAAAATTCCTTGTGGTATAGGTGGAGAAATATTGTAGCATCCATGCTTGCTTTGGCCTAGTGATCTAATGGAGATCATGGTAAATCCTGTCATTACATGTTAATTGTTTGGCCTAGTGATCCATGATGGATTATAGTAAATCCTAGTTTCTATTGATGAGGGTGAGCTGGTTTAGCGTCGGGATGCCTTGGTTGGTTCTTTTGGTTTGAATCCCATAGTCATGCTTGGAATATGGCACAAACATGAATGGATGAAGAGAGAATTTGTCCAACCATTCTATGGTCAAGTGGAACATGGCAGTCCCATGCAGGTTGGCTTTTTCATTCATTAATAAGAGGTTCTCTCCTTAGTATCTTATGTGTAAATTTATTGGTTTATATGTGGATTCGATGGTTGATGTATCCTTGATATGTTTTTGTTATTATGATGGTTATATGCATGTATTATGACAGTGATGATGTATGGTTCTCCTCATATGTTTTTTTGTAAATGAATGAATAATGTAATTATGACCTAATAGATGATAATGCATCTAATGATATAATGGAATAATGCTTCTTTGTGATTCTAAAATAAGTATGAGACCCTTATGCTTAGATCTAATGTTTAACCTATAGATTACATATTTGTGGCATGTTTGACGAAATGCATGCCATGTCTAATAGGGGTCTACTTAAGTCCTCATTCAAGAAATTACATTTGTATCATTATTTTTTTGTTATCTTTTAGTTTTGAAAGTGTCATTGAGATTTTGGCAGTGAACTCGGATCTGGGCTTGAAAACATGGCACAAATATCGGAGTCATGAGAAAAGGTCTGAGGAGAAAGTTTCCCAGATGCATGCATGCCCATGCTCTGGGAACGTTTGGAGCCTCCTGGATGCATGATTTTCCATATCAAGGGAGCGTCTGGGGGTTTAATGGTTTAAAACTTCAATTGGTATCAAGGGTTGGTTACCTTAGTGGTTGGGTTTGATCCTGGGAGTTTTGTTTCTGATGTGGAATATTTTTTTGGTGTGTTTCTATCGATTCAAATTCCTTAAGGTCACCTAGTAGTTTGAATCCCATCATAGTGGCCTCTCATCGAATGTTTTCCCTGGTTGGCTGGTTACTTGGGTAGATGTGGGAGGAGGGTGTTACAGTGTATTTGATGGTGTTACCTACATTAAGGGTTCTTCTATCTATATTCTTGGTGTATTTTATGGTGAATGTCTTTAGTAACTTTGATGTTTTTGGCTTGTATTTGAAAATTACATTGTGGATTATCTTCAATATCTTTGAATTTGTACTACATAGAGAGATGATAGAATAAAGAGGGTTTGTGTAATATAACAACACATGGGCCACAGGTCTCACTCCTTTTTATTTGTATCATTTCAATTTAGAGAAAGGGAGAGCAGAGCAACCTCACATTCCGACTAGATTTTTCTCCTTAAAGATTTTCCCATATCATAAAGTGGTGTTCATTTTGCTTGGAGTGAGTTTGTATTTCATTGTTATATATTTTCTACTTTTTATCTAGTATAAACAAAAAAAGGTAACTTAATAAATCATAAATCTGAAGAAAATTAACCCTTAATAGTATATATTTAAATTTCATACTTTTATCATATATGTTGTGATGAACCATACCATGGAATATCCATGACAATTTATGGATAATATTGATTTTAGAGAAAGTGTCTTTGGGTATTTTATGGGAAGTTGTATGGGATACAAATCAGTTTTAAGAATAAATTCATAAAACACCATCCATGGCCCAGGAATCTATTTTTAATAACCTTCAATATATAGTAGGATATTCTCAAGGTTACATGAGTTTTCCATAGATATAATATCGTCCTCCTTATGGAGGCTCTGAAAAACAAGCTTATAATTGGAGAATATGGAGGGTCTAGGTCATATCAAAGATAAAATTAAGGGATCAAGAAAAATTAAGGAATGAGTCTAAAAATAAATACAAAAATAATAACCTAGTTCGAGTACCATGAGCCATTCATAGTCCTTGTACAAAATTGAACCAAAGTTTGACATCAAGCCATATCAATTTGAGATTGACACTTTCAAATTAAATCACTATTTGTAGTAGTTAGAGGTTTACTTTAGTGTTCTCAACATAGAGGAGGAATAGAACATTTCATTTTCTCATTCGAAACTAGAAGGCCACACCCTAACGTAGAGGCAAAGCCACATGGAAACCATGAGGTTAGAGAGGGAATTTTAAAATTCTCACAAAGTCCCTGTTCTACCCTATATTGTATGTAGAATACCACTAGATTTGATGGCATTACTTTAGGCAGAGAGAAGGGAAAAGTTTATAGAGTACACAAAATTTAGGAATATGGAAATAATGTTGAGTATCTCTCATAGGAACCCAAAAGTACTACTTATGTATCTAGGGGTTATACTTAGCCATATGTAGAAGAAAATGTTGTTGTTCAAACCTATAATAGTGGATGAGGCTTATTTATAGGCTCAATAGTAAAAACCATAGGCCATAAGAAATGATATTCAAGTGGTTGAAAGTAGAAGGAACACCAAGAAACTTCCAAGGAGAGGAAGAAGAATCAGAAAGATGGGAAGGGAAAAAATTCAACAGCCACAACACACCAATGTAAAATATTAGCAACCATTGTAACATTGATTGTCACACAAAGGAGAAGTGTTGTAAGTTACATCTCAAGCTCAACATAGAGAACCAAAAGAAATATGTAAAGAATGAAAATATCATAGCCAAAGATTTGAGCAATAAAGTGGAGATCAACTTGGATATGGATGATAAGTTTGTTTATAACTAAGTGTATAAGGGAATCAATCTAAGTATAATTCAACAAGAAAATGAGAATGATATGACAAAAGTATTCCATATAAATATACAGGTTTAGAAGACAAAAATTGATACTTTGTTTGACTCAAGATCAAAGGTGAATCTCATAGAAGTGAATCTGGTAAGAAATGTTGGATTGGAGGTTCATGAACATTCTACCCCATATCCATTGGGATGCATAAAAAATGGGGCAGAAATAAAGTTAGAAAAACAATGCAAAAAAATGTTTTGTCAGTGCCAATTTTATTAATGAAGTGTAGTTGGAAGTAGTTTCACTTTATGTATGTACATGTTTGTCTAGGAATATCTATGTGTGCATGCATTGCACAATATTTATGCAAAGAACCGACTGATATTGCCTCATAAAGGATGGAAAATCCTTCATCATCAATTCACACAAGGACAAGACAAATATTTCAATGGTATGTGTCAACCAAATTAAGAAATTGATCAATTCTACAAAGAAGTATGTTTTGTTATTCTTAATAGAAAATTAGTCTATAGAAGAGTTAATGAGAGAAAAATCATCCCTAGAGAGGTGTACTAAGTTATAAAGATAGCAATTGTAATATTTGATTCAATAATATAGAGGATTTTTTTTATAAGGCTAAAGGAAGTAGAGTATGAGATCCAACTATTGCTAGACTCTCCATTTTGAAACATCAAGCTATAGAAGTAGTCAATAATAGATGCAAATGAGGTGAAGAAATAATTGTAGCAGTTGTTGGAGGTTTGTGTTTTTTGATTAAGTACCTTACCATGTGGCTCATCTATCATAATTGTTCCTAAGAATGATGGGACTTGGTGAATGTGCATTGATTACAAGGCATCAAACAAAATTATGCTCAAGAAAAAGTACCATGTGCCAATGATAGATGATCTATTGGACCAATTACAACAAGTCAAATACTTCACTAAGATGGACTTAAAATAAAGATATCACTAGGTTTAGGTCAGAGAAGAAGATACTTGGACAAATACCGTCAAAACCAAACAATCTTTTGGTGAGTGGTTAGTCATTCCATTTGGTCTTTGCATGCACTAACTACATTCATGAAATTAATGAATGACAACGATTTACTTTTCTAGATTGATTTGTTATTATTTATTTAGATGATATACCAATAGACAATGCTACTTAGTAGGATAACATCTCCCATTTGATGCAAGTTATTGAGACATCGAAGAAGCACCATATGTTCGAAATTCTAAATAAATATGAGTTCTCACAATAGTATTTTGCATATTTAGGATATGTGATTGGTGGAATAGAGTTTAAAATATAACATTCCACGATGGAAGCCATCATGAAGTATTCGATGCCTACCAATGATCCTAATTTCAAGAGTTTTATTAAGGTAGCACAATACTCGAGGAGATTCTTATCCTCATTTTTCAGTAGTAATTGCACCGGTCCATTCCATTACAGTGAGTGGCAAGAGTTTCTAGTGAGGGAAGGGTTAGCAAAAGTCATTTAAATATTTGAAGAATAAAATCAATCAAGCACTAGTTCTTGCATTATTGAACATGTGGTAGCTCTTCGAAGAAAATACATATGTGAGTGAGTATGTTATGGGAGAAATGTTCACATAGTGGGGAAGGCTTGCATACTACCATTGTAAAGTGTTTCATGGGGTGGTTCTTAAAAACCCTACGTATGAGAAGGAGCTTTATGCCTTCGTATAAGTTATCAAAAAGTTGAAATACTATGTGATAGGAAAGGAGATAGTAATCCACATAGAGTACCATCCATTATAGTACCTATAAAGTTAGAGTAAGTTACAGTAGACCAAGACCTAAAAGTGTATGGGGTTTTATAGTTTTTTAATTTAGTGATCAAGTGTAAGAAGAGAAACAAAAATAAGTAGGGTGACATGATTTCAAGACCACCCACATCAAATATCATATCTTTGGGAACACTAATGCTCATGGATCCTTTCACCCATGATGCATATAGAGAGGCATACTCAAAATATAAAGACCTAAAGGAGGTTTTTTAGCATTTATAGAACCATAGTCATGTAGATAATGAAATTAACACAACTAACTATCATCTCAATATTTGGATGCTCTATAGGTTGGAAAAGTTATGTGTTCCTACAGGTGAGTGACTATAACCAATTAGAGAGGCTCACACCTCCATGTTTGGATGGAATTTTGGTTTAGTGAAGACAATGGCCAACTTGTATAGGTATGTGTGCTAGCCCAATATGCAAAAGGATGTAGCTAGACACATAAGAGGATGTATTCTTTATTATACTAGCAAGCCTAGTAATAAGACATATGGCCTATAGTATCCTTTACTTGTACCCACTCGTCCTTGCGAAAACAATTCCATGGAATTTGAGGAAAGTTTACCAAGAACTAGGAGGGGACATGAATACCTCTTCATGATAGTTGATAAAATTAGCATGATGCATATTATCATGCCATATAAAAATACCATTAGCTAGAAAGAAGTAGCAAAATTTTTATTTGGACAAGTTTAGATGCACTTTGGAATACCAAGGAGCATTTTTTATATAGGGACACAAGATCTCTCAGTGAATTTTGGATTACATTATGGGAGAAGATGAACACAAATTTGAATAGGTCTACAAAATTTCAGCCATAAATAGATGGGAAAACAAAGGTAATCAACAAGAATTTGGTGCATCCTTTGAGGAGTTACACATAGAAGCATTCAAAGATTTGGGATGAAATTTGGTTTATATACAAAAGTTTATAAAAGATCAGTCCACCCTTCTATTGGTAAGTGCCCATATCAAACTTGTTTTGGATATTTGTTTTCCTTGACCTTCTGATATTGCATATGGACAATAAGGAGGAGTGAGGGAGGATCTCACAGGAAATGCTTTAAGGGTAGAGAAATTGTGTTGAGAAGAATAGGAAGATCCATCTACAAGAATAAGAGATAATGAATAAGTCATAGGAAAAGTATAATTCCAAGCACAATCGAAACATAATGGAGAATTTATTCAAGGTGTGAGACAAAGTATGGTTATAATTGAATAAGGAGAGGCTATATGGTCCTATTAAGAAAATTAAGGATCTATTATATGGTCTTTTTAAGATACTAGAAAAGGTGGGTGATAAAGCCTATAAACCCATTCTACCCCCATATATGTGCATTTACTCAATGGTGAATGTGGAAATTTGAAACTCTATTAGCCTTCCATGCTAGATAAGGAATAGGAGTAGTTCCTACCTTCTATGGATGATTTAACACCAGATTCTTAGAAAAAGTTGATAGAGGATACAATTTTTGCATAATAGGTTTTTAATCACAAGGTATGGGTAGTGTTACCTTTGGCTAATTGGGATGAAAGGATAGCTTTGAAGAAAGGATAAATGGTACTAGAAGAAGAAAGTAGAGGAAATTTTCCTCACATCATTTATTGAAGGATTTTAGGGACCAAAAGCCTCGCAAAATGGGGAGGTATGATCTGAATTGGATCATTATATTTTTTTTCATCCATGTCAATTATTTTAGGGTCAAAAACTCATATAAATAATCTTATAGAATTTATTTCAATGACATGACCTAGTTTGGATAATTGGGTTTAGAAACCGTTCAAGCCCATTTTGAGGCCTTAAATGATTAATTTTTTATTAAAATGTTTCTTCTTAAATGTAAAACCACTTGGAACTATTATACACTCGAACATGTTTCCAACTATGTAAGAATTGTGTCCATCAGAGTTTGCTGGCAAAATTAATGCCTTCTGGAAGTTGAACTATTGTGATTGGCCCCATAATTCAAGGGGATATCACATTAGCCCCAATTAATCATGTAAAATGGGCTAGCCATGTGGGCTCTATGAATAAAACTATATAAGGGTCAAGTTGTAACCCATATTGAGGGTTAAATGGGTCAAATTTAACCACTAGTCAGTTATCAAGTTGTGTTATAACTAGGACACTCATAGGAAAATGTATTCAAGTATATTCTATTGCATTTTGTCCCATAGTATAGAAAAGTAGTTGAGATTGGATAAAGAGAGGGTATAATAGAGAGGGTTTGTCTATTGTATCATCCCACAAGCCACAAGTCTCACTGTTTTGTATTTTCCTCATTTCCATTCAGAGAAAGATAGAGCATAGCAACTTCACCTTCCAGTTGGGTTTTTCTTTCTTCTAGAAGGGTTTCCCAGATCATATATTCATTTTCATTATGATTGGTATGAATTTTTATTTCACTATTATCTATTTTCTAGATTTTATCTCTTGCACTGTGTAAGTAGAAAAAAGTGACTTAATAAATCCAAAAATGCAAGGAAAATTAACCCTCATAGCATAGATTTAAACTTTAGTAAATTTTTATCAGATCTATTTTAATGAACTATACAGTGGAATATCCATGGAAATTTATGGACCAACAAGGAAAATTTGAAAGTATTTCCCAACTCTTTTAAGAACTAATTTATTTAAGAATGATCTCATGTAATTTTGATGCCATAAATTAAAAAATTCTCTCTGTTTATTCAGGGTTGTCCATCTAATATTAGTCTCCTAAAAAATAAATTTCCAAAAGTATTGGTGAAGATAGATTAGAAAAAGAGATAATGATGTGAGTGAGCATTAGTTTGGTACAACACACTATGATGTGCCAGTCATCCCTCATTTATGGAGGTTCTAAACTACGATTGACTTATTGTGTATTTTATATTGGCAGAAAATGTTGACCTTAATAAAACCATAAAATTACTAGGAATCTATTTGAGCTTGTGGTGGTAGAGTGAATGATAATATCTGAGCTTTATATCCATGTTGGACTGTATATCTCTTTCACACCATATTTATGAATCTTTCAACTTATAAATGATATGAAACAAATAATTATAATCTGCCTCAAGGGGAAAGCCTCGTTTTACAATGAATATAATGTATAAGACAATATTTGATGATCCTAAGACTAGGTGTCCATAGCATACATATAGGAGACAAGAGGTACAATTATAATAAAATGGTACAATGAAAGGTTCTAGCCTACATAACAATATACTAACAGAAATGTAATCACCCAATATCTTGGGCTTAACAAGAGGTAATAGGGTTAATATGGGTGTTATGTAGGGCTTAGCATGCCCCTCCCTTCTAAATGAATGTTGTCCTAAACATTTGACTATCTATGGTTGTTTTACCAGGAAATAATCATCATCTCATGTCATCTACTCCATTGGTAGGTTCTTCCATTTGATGAGGTATTCATTAACTATCCAATTTATCAACTATGTAATCGTTATTTATAGGATTGTTTATGGTTCTAGTACTATTTTTACTTCTTCATAAATATCTTAAAATATCCTAGACTAGGATCTTGTCACTGATTACCTTATTCAAGAAAGAAACATGGAAAACGGGTTATACATGTGAAGATGGGGGCAATTCCAAATTGTAATCCATGCTTCCAATCCTATGGAACGCCTTATAGGGTCCATAATACCTCAATGCTAATTTATTGTCCCTTTCTTGTGTCTTGATGGACATCTGCTTGTAAGGTTGTAGTCTCACAAATACCCAATTCCCCACTTCAAATTCCCTTTCACTACAATGTTGATTTGCTTGTTGTTTCATCCTATTTTGTGTTATAACCAAGTTTTCCTTCAATAGCTTGGGAACCTCTTGTTGTTTTTGTTTGTAGAATACTACTTCCTGAGCCTGTATAGTCTCTTTCAAGGACTATGTGATGGATAGAGGATGATATCCATAAATTACCATAAATGGTGACATTTCTTAGGAAACATGGAAAGATGTGTTGTACCAACATTCTACCAAGGGAAATGACTAGATCCATTGTCTTTTTTTATCAAATTCAAAGAAGCATAGATATCCTTCTAAAATTTTGTCCACAATCTTAGTTTTCACATTAAATTGATGACGGTAAGTCAAATGAGAACCATTTGAGTACTCAAACTAGGAAATAATTTAGTCCAAACATTTCTACTAAAAATTGAAACTCTATCACCTAAAATAATCTTTGATATTCCAAGTTTCTTTTGGAATATTTACATGAATGATTTTTCCATTGCACTTGGTTTAAAAGGAATAGAAAGAAATAAAAAATGGGCATAATTTTTAATTTGATTAACCACTACCAAGATGACACTTTTTCCTTAAAATTTGGGTAAAACTATAATAAAATCCATTGGAACTTCTTCCCGGTGCTAGCTTGGTATGGATAATGGTTGTAGGAACCCTGGGCCTTGATCGTCTCTCCCTTATTTTGTTATCATACCTCACACTCAACCACAAAATTTTTCACATCTACTTTAATACCTTCCCAACTTGATCCTATGGTATGTATTTGAGAACTCTAAATGTGTTATTGTAGGATAAGTGTGTAATTTGAAAAGGACCTTTTGTTTGAGTTCAAAAATCTTATATAATTACAATTGATCTTTGATATGACAACAAATAATTTTTTCACATAAATTTTCCTATTGCATTGGGGTCCTCCTTTAGTTGTTGAATAATCTTGAATACCTTCTCGTCTTGCTTCCATTATATCCTTACATATTCTACCAAATTAGATTATGGAATAGAAATAATGCATATTAAACCCTTTGTGCCTTCCTCTCTCCTTGAGATTGCATATACCATAATATTTTGTTTTCCCTTTTTGTAGACAATTTCAAAGTCACAACCAAACATCTTTGTAGCCCACTTTTGTTTCTTTTTTGAACATAGTCATTTTTTCCCAAGAATTACTTCAAAGTGTCATGATCTATTTTTAGTTTAAGTGTCTTCCTACTATGTATGGATGTCGTGTCTTAACTACATCTAGTATGGAAAACATTTATTTTTCATAGATGGATTTGAACAAGTTATTTCATTGAAGTTCACTAATTTAAAAGGTAATGGAACTTCCTTGTTGCATCAAAATTGCACCAATGCCATGGTCCAAGGCATCACACTCCACAATGAAATCTTTTTGGAAGTCAGGTTTCACCAAGATGGGAGTTGTGGTATCAAAATAAAGTGTGCTAAAAACATGCTATAAAGTATGCCATAAATATAAGTCTACATGAAATAAAATAGAGAGTGAAGTAAATAAGTAATATCATGTTAATTTTGTAGTCTACTATAGCTAGTTTGCTATTCTTTTCCTTTATTGTTCTCTTCCTTTCCTCCTACTTACACCTCTAAAGGAATATCTTCAAAGGAAACCTCCCTCTTATCCTTTGTCCCTAAAGCATTAGTATGAGTATGGGAAGAAGTGGATGAATTTTTCCTACAACTATGTGAGAAAATGAATCCACAAACTGGTTAGGGCACGAAGACATGGCCTATGAGAAAGTTGAAGGTTTAGGATGAGAAATTATCAAGGAAGGAATTGAATGGTGAGAAATGGAAGGCCGACATGCATGTCGAGATGGATGTTTGATGGGATTAGGATCCCATCCATTATACTAAAGAGGTTGATATTTCCATGGTAGTTATTGAGAATATCCAGTATAATAGGATGAGGCAAGGGGATATATTGAGAGGCTTATGAGTAGGATGATGAGGTAGTGGTATTCCTAGTTAGAGGTAACTAGTTTGAGTGAGTTTATTAAACTCGTCAGAATCTGCATTGAAGTGAACAGACGATCTGATTCTATTGTTTTTGTTTTCTCTCTAAAATATATTCCCCCTTCTTCCATGACCCCTTCCATTATCACATGAGACTTTGTTGTGAAATCTCATTATATACATTAGATTAACCAAATCTAAGAGAAAAGTGAGTCTCATAGTATGAGTCTTATGAATAGCAAAGTATATGACATTTAGAATGATGTTTAAGCAATTGTTGGGGTACGTGAAAAACCATGCATGGGGAAAAACATTATATATAGGGAAGGGAAAGTTCTAATGCATGACATGGAAATAAAACTATGTGTACATATGATAGAGAATAATATTAGTGAAAATATGAAATTATACATGTACAACTTATGCACTTTTATTTTCAAATTCTAGATGGAAAATATAAACCCTACAATGTCGCCTAATTTCTCTTGTAATATGGTTGAAATGAGATCAAATAAATGAGGAATTTTTTATAGATAGAAGTATGTTGGAACAATTTGTTTGATTTAAAAAGAATATATAGAAACTAGCATTAAGCATCAACACTATGATATAAACAAAATATATACAAGAATCTAACATATTATGTAACGTATGAAATAACTTGATGCTTTTATAACATATCTCATTGAAAACTAAGGAGTGAGTGAGTGGTCTTATGTTTTAGCAAGTGCTTCATAAAATGTTTTCCACTAAATTGTATTCATACTAATATGTAAGACGCTTGGATGATGCATCCAAACAATATCTAGGAATGATAAATATCATGTATCCTATTACTATGCACCGGAGGAAGTAGTAGATATTTCACATGCAATGTGGGGGACGACATACTACTGTAGGATGATGGAAAGTGATAACATGGCAGTTGAATAAATTTATTTTGTATGTCTTTCTTATGAAGCCTGAATTAGGGATATATTTTAATTATCCTATGGTAAAATAAACATCTCATGGTAATTGATTCATAGCACCATGGAAAAACGAATCTATTACATAGACAAGGCATATTTAAGCATTGCATAGATTTGAAAATGAAGTGGTAAATTTGGACGTATTCTAAAAATAATTCAGATATAATAAAGCACCAAGATACCTTAGTATTATGATCTGACATAGAAAAAATTGTGAAGATCTTCAATGTGTAATAGTTGGCATAACAAAGGAATATATAACGTGAAATAGGGTACTAACAACTGAGGTTTTGTTGATCTTGTATATGCTCTCTCTTACTCATACCCTGCAAATTATTCAATGAATTTTTTTATGACTGAAAGAAATAGAAAATTGCAATAAGGGTTTGAGGATGATGCTAAAAAAGTTGGATAATTATGCTATGAACAAAAAGAGAGTTAGGCATTTTGAAGGGTAACAGACAATGAGCATTAAAAGGAATCCAACATGAACTATTATACACTTCAAAATTGAGAAAATGTATAGCAAGGTTAGGCATTTACCAAACCTTCTTTGTTCATTAGCCACGTGGGTCAAGTCTTCTAAAATACCCTATTTTTATACTTCAAAGCCCATGAACCTTGAGGAAAAACTCAAAAATCAATGTCAAAGTTTATAAACATGGTCAAAGAGTGAAGGTGTTGTATATTTAGGATGATTGTTGTCCACAGAGAGTGAGGGTTCATGGTAACAATGGGATAGATGTAGAAACAAAATGGTATGCGGTCGTTTATTTTCATTGAGATGCTGGGAAAAACTCTGATTGAACACAATAATTTTAAATCATTTTTGTAATATGAAAGAGAGATGCAAATAAAAAATGTTTATATCCCTGTTCATGTATACTCCTCCTCCTCGACGTCAGAACAGTCTGGTTCTCATATTGTTATTGACTCCCCATATCGGGAGCATCACCAGCTTCTATCCACCCTAGTTATGTCTCAGCTGTTAGTACTAGCACATCACACTAGTTGACATTCCATCTACTCTTATTCCACGTATACTCAAGCCCAAAGGCTCCATTCACTGGCTACATAACCAAATTCACCCATTGCTAAGTCATCCTCACAAAAATATTCGTTCTCATCACCTAACAACTCAGTAGACGGTGACCTCGACTTCCTACTTCAAAGGAAGACCCTTGATCTTCAATCTCTCATTATTCATAAGCCAAAGGGTTTTGGGTCCCTTGTAATAAGCCCCTCCTCTGTGGGGAATATAAGTATGAGATGTACAAATAACAAAGGTAATAGAAATTTTAGAGGTCACCTACGCCAAACACATACCACTCTGATGAACTCGTTGTCCCTCATTGACATCCCAATTTATTCATCCATCTCTCCTATTCCACTTAGAGCATGTATTCCCTCTAATAGGCTTAAATGAATTCCATTCTCTCTTTGAATATCAGGGGTTTGGGGGCCCTTCCAAAATTCCTTGCCTTAAGAGACCTGTTTCTCTCATCTCATTCCAATATTATTCTCATCCAAGAATCAATGCACTTTGCATCACAAACTATTGACTACTTTTAGAGGATGTTTATGACATGGTATATTGTGGAAACTAATGCCACCAACAGATCTGGGGGTTTAGCAGCTTTTTGGGACCCTAGATGGGAAAAAATGAAGGAATTTTCCTGCTCGGTGGGTATTTTTTTGGCTAGTAGTATCAGCGGTATCCTGAGAAGAACACACATCCTTAATGTATACACTCCTTACGAAGAATGAGAATGTTTTTGGGATATAATGGAGGCATATGGGATCCTTCATTCATCTTCTCTTATTGTGGCTGGGGATCTTAACTATACCATATGGATCGAGGAGTTGTGGGGGCAATCTAGGGTGGTGGATAAGATGGCACAAAAGCTTAGGGACATTATCTTTTCCCATAACTTAGTAATTTTTTTCCCTCCAAATAATGCCTCACCTGGGATAATGGAAGAAGTGGAAATAACTATATAGCAAAGAGACTTAACAGATTCCTTATACAAGAAAATATGATGGAAAAGATGGGGGATGTAAGATCCCACATTATTGAAAAATATGTATCAGATCACCGCCCAATCACACTATTTTGATGCAATATTGATATAAGAGTCATCTTTCCTTTTAAGTTTAATAGAGTTTGGCTTGAAGATATAGATTTTGAATCACTTATCTGATCACACTGGTTGAAAATAAGAGATACAGAGGAAGACCTTACATATACATAAAGGTTCGTAAGAAGGCTTCGAAACCTTAAAACAGAGGTAAAAGCATGGGAACAGAAGAAGAAGGCAAGTTTGAGAATGGAATTGACAGAAATAAGGAGGCCTTAAAGCCATTACATAGCCAAATGGCCACTCACTCTCTATCTGCCAAAGTAAGGGACAAAAGATGATTCTTCAAGTAAGAGAGACGACATGGTGATTGAAGAGTAGAGCCATCTAGATTAGTGAAGGGGATAAAACACTAAGTTCTTTCATCGCTTTTCCAATCACATAAGGAAAAAAACGCAATTTGGCAGATGACTGATGGTGAAGGGAACTGTTATAAGAAACAATCAGAAATTACAATCATGGCAGTATCATATTTCCAACAAGCACATAAAAGAATGGAAGTGGAAGAAGCAGACTCACAGGTATGGGTAGTAAATGAATACCATACAATGTTTAATGAGGAGGACAATATGGAGTTGTACAAGGAGGTTAAGGTGGAGGAATTGACCTGGGCTATCAAATCGATGAAAGGAGAGAAAAGCTCGGGTCCAGATGGATGGACTATGGAATTTTTTGTCCACTTCATTGACATCTTTTAAGAGGACCTTCTACAGATAATAGAAGAATCTAGAACAAAGGGAATCATACATCCCCATTTAAATTCTACCTACATCTCCCTTATTCCAAAGAAAAAAGAGACGACTACCTTTGTTGATTATCACCCAATATCACTGTGCAATCTTACATATAAGATTATCTCCAAGATAATAGCCAACATAATTAAGGTGTCCTTATCAAAATTCATCTCACTAGAGCAATATGGTTTTCTTAATAATAGAATAATCCATGATGTTGTGGCAGTTGCTCAGGAATGCATGCACAGTATCAATAAAAAAAAGATGAATGCAGTAGTAATGAAGGTGGACCTTAAAAAGGCATATGATTGCTTAGATTGGGGTTATCTGAGATTGGTCCTTCATAAAGTTGGCATAAGAACAAACATGGCAGAATGGATTATGGGATGTGTAACAACAGTTCGATATGTTGTGATAATTAATGGATACCCATCAAGGTTCTTTGCTGCGGGTAGAGGACTTAGACAGGGATGTGCTTTATCCCCCCTTCTTTTCATAATGGCGATGGATGGCCTAAGTTTGAAAATTAAAAAAGCTGTGAACACAGGCCAGTTTGAAGCCTAAAAATTAGTAGTCATATTTCTATTTCTCACAGCGTTTTTGTTGATGATATCTTGTTGATGGGTACGATAAACAGACTTAAGTGGTAGGCACTGTCATTAATTTTTAAGAATTTTGGAAGAGCCACTGGTTTTGTTCAAAATGAACACAAATATATCATCCTATATGGATCTTGTAACCATGATGATATTAGCTATACCTAGAGGTGTTTTGGGGTGAATGCAGTAAATCTAGGAAATGGAATGAAATATTTTGGATACTGCCTAAAACCACTAAATTACAAAAATGTTGACCGGATGTGGCTAGTGGATAGATTCAACTCAAGGATTAAGGGATGGGAGCACATATGTTTATCACTCTCACACAGTCAGTTCTTACACAACTAAGGGTCTAATTGGGCTCACCTATTCCACATCCTGCAGATGATAATAAAATCACTAAATCACATAATGGCAAACTATATTTGGTTAGGTGCAAGAAGAAGCTGCAAATTTCATTTGGTCAAGTTGGAGAGGATCACTAGACCAAAAAATTTGGACGAATGGGGTGTTTTAAATCTTAAAATTATTGGCTGGGAACTATTCTAAAATCATTGTAGCGGGGTATCAATAGTAATGGCATATGGGGAAAATTGATTCGATTCAAGTACATGTAGAATAAGAATTTTACTTATTGGATGAGACAAGGTGCAATTGGAAAAAAATGTGGATCTAAGATATGGAATAGTTTTAACATGTTTAAAAATATCCTATTTTAGGACATCTCATGGATGTTTGGTTCTGGTAATAGAATTATTTTGGGTAAAGACAATATTATAGGATCCAGTGTGATCCCACTTGGAATAGCGGAATTAATAAACCACTTGAATAGAAAGGGAATATTTGTTCTAAGTCAGATGATTAGTGAATGGAGTGGTAATATACCAATCTGATATGACTCCTTCCAACTGAACCTTATAGGATAGTATGAACTGGATTGGTTCCAACTTGTGAAATCATTAAAAGGTGCTAGTATATGTTATGGCAGCAAAGGGGATCACAAAACCTGGGCTGGGAAAAACGAAGAAATTTGAACAGATTGAAGTGGTGGATTGCTATCTCAAATTATGTATGAAGAACCTATAGGATGCGTATGTTGTTGGTTTTATAAGTTTTTGGAAATTAGTATTCCCATAAAGATTATCATTTTCCTATGGTTAACATGGTAGAATAAGAATCGTACACGGGAAAACATACAAAAGAGGAATCATCACAGACCTCGGATATGTTATCTACGTAGGAAAGAAGGAGAGGATAATTGTCACTTATTATTACATTGTCCAAGATCTATAAGCATCTAGAAGCACTTCACCACCAAGATGCAAATCCTATACATACAGTTTAATACAATTGATGAATGTTTAAAATGATGGAGTACACAATGCACAAATTGGCGATCACTCACACTGGTTGTCTTCTGGGAGATATGGAAAGGCTGAAACCAGTTTATTTTTGGAACTAGTAGATGGAGAGAGGATTTAATCTGTGAGTACATAAAACATTGGACCAAATTGGATCAGAGAGCTGGCGCCAAGCAAAAAAAGAAGGCAAACAAGGGGATGGTACAGGTTACCAAATTCCCGGCTGGGGTTTTTGATGGGGCAGCACAACGAGGGAGATGTGGATGTGGAATTTGGCTAAAGGTGACAGAAGAAAAAGAGTATTGGATTTTCTAGAATGAGGGAGAGGGTACAAGCATGAAAACATAAGCAATTGCCTTATGGGGATTACTATGGTTTACCAAATTTATGGATATCCCACAAATACAAATCTATGGTGATTCCAGGTGTATGGTTGATCACATATTGGGGGAGAATAATATCCAACAAAATTCCCTACAAGGATGGCTGAAACGCATACAAAGCCTATGGAGCACTCTCCAACATTCTTCCATACAACACATCAACGGAGTGCATAATAAGAATGCAGATGAAATGTCAAAAAAAGGATTACTAGCCACTCAAGAAGGCATGCATATCCAGGTAAATATGGGACCAACAATGATAGAGGTAGGAAACGTTAATATGCCACGATAGAGCTCTAAACTCCTACACTAAGGAGCAGAACATCAACACAGATAAGTGTTGGCATTATGATACAAGTGTTGTCCTTGATGGAAACTCACTCAGATGACAAATCACAGTGCAACAGGTCAATAAATAATTAATGATCAAAGAGAGGTATACGCTAGTTCACCTTGACAAAAGAGCATATACACATGGGTTAACAAACCAAAAGAAGTGTATAACGTACACATGCACTTTCACAGAAGGAAAGGTGCGTATATCTTGTAAAACTAAGTTTTGGTCCAAGGTATTTGGTCCATGGTATTTTGATCCATGGTATTGGTCCAAGGTATCTGGTCCGAGGTCTTGACCCCAGGTATTTGGTCCAAGGTATTAGTCCTAAGTGGTTTTGGTCCATGGTATTGAGAAAGGCCTAAAAATATATAAGGAGGGGAAGATCGTTAGGTCAGGGAGTGCAAGTATTGAATATCTGATGAAGTGGAGATCCAGTATGCAGGTTATGGATTTATGATGCTTTGCTTGATCTGAATTAAGGATGCACCTATGTGGATGATGATGGATGATGGATCGGGATCATAAGGCTCGAAATGTATTATCATTATGTTGTTTGATCATGGATATACTAGATATAAATTATTGACGCATGTTTATTCTATAAATGTTATGATCTAGGTATGACTGATGTTGAGAATAGCTACAAAGTTATGAGCTAATACTTGCAGATCTGTACGCGGGTTCGCTTTGGTAAAAGCACGTATACACACTAGTTTGTCTCATCAGAGTGGCGTATACATTATGAAAATATGATACCTGAATGTGTAGATGGTTCTAGTGGTTGTTGTATAGTTCTAGGTTCTGCTTTGTGTTTTGGTGACAAGTCTTCAGTGATTCAGTGTCGGGTGATTTAGAATTTAATGATTGGTTGATGCAATGGTTGTATCATAGTGGTGATTGATTATGAGCTTCAATGTTGTTGATGGGTCCAGTATGAAAATTGGAAGAAGCGTGGCCTTCATTTTATTGGTGTTGTGTTCCAAGAGCATCCAGTCTGAAAATTTATGAAACGTAATCCCTGGAGGAAGAGTGAAGGTTGGAGCCTTCAGTAGGTCGGCGCCTACATACTGGTAAACATATTGGCTAGTACAAGAGCTAGGGGGTTGGAGGCTCCCTTCCAGCAGCAGTTGCAAAATGAGAGAGGGTCGTAGCCTTCTATAGGACGATGCCCACGTCTTAGTAAATATATCAGCTATACAAGAGCCAGGGGGTTGTAGCTCCCTTCCAGTAGTAGCTAGAGAATGAGAGAAGGTTTTAGCCTTCTGCAGGTGGGTCCCTACGTACTGGTATGTGTCTGCTCCAGTACAAGGTTGTAAACAGGTTTTTCTAACATTAAAAGGAAGACAGTAGTAGGTGGTTTTTGTCCCACATTAGGTTTCCACCTTATATCATGGTGTTCATGTGTGTTTCTTATGTGTGATGATCTGTTTTGTTTTTACTGCACCTGGTCATTATTTATATGGTTAATGAAGTTCCGATGCTCTGATTAAAGATCAAAATATGATGAATTAACTGAATCATAAGTTTGTTGGATATACGCTAGTTTCATTAAAAGCAGTTTCATGTACACACGAGTTCCCTTAATTGAAGTAGCATATATGAATCTGATTATGGAAATGAAAAAGTTATTGATTTGCTAATATTGATTCACCACCCGTCCCTTCTCGGTATTATTTCCAACAATTGGTATCATAGAAGGTCCTTTGGTAGAAGCTTGATCACTTGAAGGAGATCCTTAGAACAATGGGAAACAAAGCGCGTCAGAAGAAGAAGACAACTCAAAGGAGTAGTGACAGCTTGCCATTAGGTGGAAGCAAGTATTCAAATTCTGAATCACCTCATATTGAAGATGAACAAGAAAATGAAGCATCAGATAAAATCATAGATCAACAAGATCTATTTAACAAAATGAAGTGTGCCCTCAAAGAAGAACTTAGTAGATTAAAAGCTCAGTTGGAAGTACATCAAATGCTACAGGATGAAGTGATATCATTAAAAAATAAGCAGAATGAAGCAGAAAAAGAACAAGAAAATGAGATTCTCAAATTAAGGCAACAAGTGGAAGAAGGAAGAAAGGTTGCAGAAATCTTGAAGAAGCAAATCTGGAAAAGGAAGAGTAATATCAGGTTGAGGTGAATATCTTAAAAGGTAAATTAGAAGAAAAGGATAAATTGTTATGATTTCAAGACAGTACTAAGATTTTAGATGATATTCTTAGTAGTCAAAGATTTCCTGCTATCAAAACTGGTCTTGTTTTTTATTAGTCTGTTGAAGGTGAATCTAGCTCATAGGGTGAGGCAAGAAACTCTAATGCAAAACCTGAAATGCTCAACAAGGAGATAAGAGGTCAACCACATCAACAACTAAGGAAAGAAATCCGTTAAAGAAAATCTTTTACTCCAAACTATGGAATCGATAGTCGGTTATTTTCTCAGATAAATAATGTTGAGTGTTATGTATGTCGTAATATTGGACATGCTGCAGCAAGATGCAGAGGTAGAATGGTGCAAGATCATCACACAAAAATATCATCACGTTCCAGGTACTTCAAGGGATATTGTTTTTCTTGCAATATGTTTGGTCACAAAGCCATTGACTGCTATAGAAGGAATATGAAACATGTAAGATGTTATGCATGTAACAAGTTTGTCCACATAGCAAAGTAATGCAGGAGAATATTTTGGGCACCATACCAAAAGGAGAAAACATCATCCCAGTCGAAGATATGGAAGAAGAAGGAAGTACAGTCAGAAAGATGTGGCATAACAGAGTATACAAACATGACATACTCAGAGGGAGCTGAAAGTGTGAAAATTTAGTGTTCTAAATCTCATACACAGGTTTCATGAAGAAAAATCATGTATATACATGAGTTCGAAGCTACACAGTTGTGTATATGTTGGTTTGAGGAAAAGCAGTGGGACAAACTCAAGAAAAAGGGTTTGATATGGTTCAAACAATTATTTTCTCTGTTTGATGATGGTTACAATCTGTTGATGATGTGTGGAAATGTGTTGGTACTCATAAGATGTTATTTAGAACTATTTTTTATCTTCACAAGTTAATTTGATGTATATCTGATTGATGATGATGCCTTGATACTTCTTATATGCATGATCAGGTCTGACAGTGAGTAGATGGAATAGGTTCACGGGAAGCATATGCTTCGAATAATGCATTGTTGGAATTATGGTTAAAAGTCTTTGGTGATGATGCTTATGTGGCTAAATGATACATCTTGCTACTTATTGTTGGTTGGTCAAGAAATGGTATTGTAGGTTACAAGTCTAGATACTAATTGACAGATGCTGCTGATGATAGTTGTTGATGACTATCATGGTCTTGTTTTTTTTTTTTTGGTCTCTGTTATATATATCTTTTAATTTAATGGTCATGAAAAATACCTAATTTGTAACCCCACTATGCATAGGATGGATGATGTAATGTTTCTTGTTTTTGACATACAATTGATATATCCCCACTTAGTTGGGTGGATGAGTCAAATTTGGTATATCCCCACTTGGTTGGGAGATGGATGTATGTATGAGTCATTAGTGATAGGAAGGTCATTTTTGATGCATTTATAGAGTCATGTTCTTCTTTTCAAACATCTTCTTGCAGACCTTGCTTATGCTCAGGGGGAGCATGGACTCGATCATGGGATCTCAATCAACACACTTCAACATATCAAAGAATTCAGCATGCATTCAGGGGGAGCATTACCCTTTGCCCTTGATGTCAAAGGGGGAGAGTGACTTGGTGTTGTTGTTGCCATCAAGTCCAAAGGGGGAGATTGTTGGCATTATGATACAGGTGTTGTCCTTGATGGCAAGTCACTCAGATGACAAATCACAGTGCGGCAGGTCAATAGCAAAGAGTTAATGATTAGAGAGAGGTATACATTGGTTCACCTTGACAAAAGAGCATATACATGTGGGTTAACAGACCAAAAGAAGCGTATAATGTACACACACACTTTCACAGAAGGAAAGGCGTGTATATCTTGAAAAACTAAGTTTTGGTCCAAGGTATTTGGTCCATGGTATTGGTCTAAGGTATCTGGTCCGAGGTGTTGACCCCAACTATTTTATCCAAGGTATTGGTCCTAAGTGGTTTTGGTCCATGGTATTGAGAAAGGCCTAAAACTATATAAGGAGGAGAAGATCATTAGGCCAAAGAGTGCAAGTATTGAATATTTGATGAAATGTGAGATCCAGCATGCAAGTTATGGGTTTGTGATGCTTTGTTTGATCTGAACTAAGGATGCACCTATGTGGATGATGATGGATGATGGATCGGGATCATAAGGCTTGAAATGTATTATCATTATGTTGTTTGATCATGGATAGACTAGATCTAAATTACTGACGCATGTTTATTCTATAAATGTTATGATCTGGGTATGACTGATGTCTAGAATAGTTGCAAAGTTATGAGCTAATATTTGCAGATCTGTACACGGGTTCGCTTTGGTAAAAGCATGTATACATGCTAGTTCGGCTCATCATAGTAGTGTATACATTATGAAATATGATATTTGAATGTGCAGATGGTTCTAGTGGTTGTGGTAGAGTTCTGGGTTCTGCTATGTGTTCTAGTGATAGGTCTTCAGTGATTCAGTGTTGGGTGATTTAGAATTTAATGATTGATTGATGCAATGGTTGTATTGCAATGGTGATAGGTTATGAGCTTCAATGTTGTTGATGGGTCCAATATGAAAATTGGATGAAACGTGGCCTTCATTTTATTGGTGTTGTGTTCCAGAAGTATCTAGTCTGAAAATTTATGAAACGTGGTCCCTAGAGGAAGAGTGAAGGTTGGAGCCTTCAATAGGCTGGCGCCTACATACTGGTAAACATATCGGCCAGTACAAGAGCCAGGGGGTTGGAGTTCCCTTTTAGTAGCAGCTGGAAAACGAGAGAGGGTTGTAGCCATCTGTAGGTCGGCGCCTACATACTAATAAATATATCAGCCAGTACAAGAACCAGGGGGTTGTATCTCCCTTCTAGTAGTAGTTGGAGAATGAGAGAAGGTTGTAGCCTTCTGCAGGTGGGTGCCTGCGTATTGGTATGAGTCTACACCAATACAATATTGTAAACAAGTTTTTCTAATATTAAAAGGAAGACAACAACAGGTGGTTTTTCTCCCGCATTGGGTTTCCACCTTATATCATGGTTTTTATGTGTGTTTATTATGTGTGATGATCTATCAGTTTTTACTGCACCTAGTCACTGTTTATATGGTTAATGAAGTTTTGATGCACTGATTAAAGATCAACATATGATGAATTAACTGAATCATAAGTTTGTTGGATATACGCTAGTTTCATTAAACACAGTTGCATGTACACGCAAGTTCCCTTAACTGAAGTAGCGTATATGAATCTGATTATGGAAATGAAAAATTTATTGATTTGCTAATACTGATTCCCCCCCTGCTCTCAGTATTTCCAACAATAAGTACCTTGAAAACTTTTTGTATAATTTTTTGTAAATGTTTTGTATAAGGTCTTTTACAAAAAAGACAGGTGAAAGATCATATTATATTTAGCTGTATGAAGAACACATTCTAGATCAAATGTGTATTTAAACCTCCTCGTTTCCATTATGTGAATCTGAGAAATATTTAGGAAGGGGCTGATGCTAATGTAGGAGTCTAATCTCTGTTGCATATTAGTATATGGTTGTCGCTGAAGAATGTAGTAAATTTGTAAATCCCTATGCAGTCAAATACTAGATACAATATCAGAACTATGATGACGTTCTGTTCATCATATATATGTATTGTTTTAATCATAATATAAAATAAATAGTTTTTTCCTGTTGAAACAAAAATAAATAAATAAATAAAGAGAGTTAAAATTTTATGATGGATGCTTCTTCAAAGAAATGGAGAGGAACTGAGGCTTCGACAATTGTGAATCATCATATTAAAAACAAAATGTTTATGCATGTAGAGCTGATTTCAACTCAACAAAATTTATACAAGAAATATAGTGAAAACGGGGTTAACCCTTTTCAATAGTAGCAAAACAGACCCAAATAGTGAAAATACTCGTTGAGACAAACGTTAATTTCTCAAAACCAGCGAGGAGCTAACCCATAACATTTTTCCAAGTGCTTAAATGGCATGGTTGAGAAACTACAAGAAGTTTTTAAGCTTCCTTACACATCAATCAAAGATTCCCCTAAAATATTTGACAACTTCAAAATGGTTGCAGACCAAATGAGGCTTACCAACTACCTTTGTAGTTGGAAGCCTGATGCGGCTCATCTTTTGGAGCATGTCACATCCATTAAATTTACCATATCACCATATCCATGCATTTATACCATATCCTCTATATTTATTTATTCAAAGGTTTATTATATGCATACAAGAGTTGCCAAATATTGTGTTGTAATTGTTGGGTTGTGTTATATTCTTTCCACGACTAGCCCATGTAGTTAACTAGGGGGTTAGAAGGGGGGTGGAGCCCCCCCTTTTTTGCACCGATTATGTAGCCATGGGGGGAGGGTCACAGGGGGTTTGAGTGGTGTAGGTAACCCCACTCTATGGCATCCAGGGTAGTGCCCTGGAAAATTTTGTTTTTGGACCCTATATTAGGTTGGGCGGACCTAATTATGGTTTTGTGCATGATTTTTTAGACATGGTTTTGGACATGATGGCTTTTGGTCTATGGTTTTGGATGCGATGGTTTTGGTCCATGGTATTGGATGCTTTGGCATGTATAAATATATATTGTAAGATTGAAAGGAAATATTGAAAAATCAAGCCGGTAGTCCCAGTTTTGGGATCCAGGGAAAAATATCTATGTATATGTGTTTTATGTGTTATGATCTCACATTTTTTATTTTCTGTGTTTTAGAATTCATATGCAAGTAATTTTTGTACGGGGTTAAGACCTACATTTGGTATCAGAGCTATTTTTGCTTCAAGGGGATGCCTTTATTGTTGAGGGGTTTCGCTCGAGCTTGTGGTAGACCCTGTTTAGTGGGAGATATATGAGATCGATTCTAGTGGTGAAAGAAGATGGCGAGCAGTGGAAAGATAGAGATCGAGAAATTCAATGGTCGGAGTTTTGAGTTGTGGAAACTCAAGATGGAGGATTTGTTGGTGGATAAAGATCAGTGGATCATGGTAGATCTAGGTACTAAACCAACAAGAGTGTCTGATGAAGAATGGAAGAAGTTAGATTGGAAGGCAAAGAGCACAATATGATTTTGTGTCTCATATTCATTATTTTTGAATGTATCATGGGAAGCTACGAAGAAGACTTTGTGGGACAAGTTAGCCACTTTGTACCAATCTAAGTCTCTGGTGAATAAATTGTTCCTGTGGAAAAAGCTATATAACCTAAGGATGAAAGATGGAGACTCGGTGACAGAGCATATGAATGCATTTAATACTGTGGTAAGTTAGTTATTTTTTGTTGATATTAAAATCTCAGATGAGGATAAGCGCATCAATTTTTTGTGTTCTCTACCAGATTCGTGGGAAGTCTGGTTATTGCAATAGGTAGCAATGCAACTGCTTTGCAATTTGATGAAATAGTCTCATCCTTGCTCACAGAGGAGATGAGATGGAAAAATATGGAGAGTCATAATGGTGATGCCTTATCTGTACGAGGACGGTCCTAGAACATAAACAAAAATAAGTCATCGAGTGGGAGATCTAAATCTCTAGGAAAACCTATAAAGGTGGTGTGCTGGAAATGTGGAAAGGAAGGGCACTACAAAAGGGACTGTAAATCTAAAGTTCCTGAGAAAGGAAATAGATCTGATGATGCTCCTTCTACAAAGGTGAAAACCACCTCAGACGAAGGTTGGGATGTGTACTTTGCTTCTTCAAGTACACATGTAGATCATGAGGCATGGTTGACTGACTCAAGTGCATCCTTTCACTTCACTCCCCATAGAGAGTGGTTCTGCGAGTATGAGAAATATGATTGTGGTGATGTATTCTTGGGGGATGACAGGAAGGCCAGAATCATTGGTCGCGGAAAAATAAAGTTGAAGTTGCAAGGTGGAAGGGTTAGAACACTTCTGTGTGTTCTGCATATTCATGCTTTAGCCAGAAATCTGATTTCTATAAACAGGCTGGATGATGCAGGTGTAAAAACAATGTTTGAGAAGGATACCTACAAGATGGTTCGGGGAGCACTGGTATTAATGCGGGGAGTTTGGATTCGAACTCTCTACAAGCTACAAGGTAGCACTGTTGTTGATGGGTGCAACATTTCCGTGGTTCCTGAAAGTGGAGTAGAAAATATAGTGGTATTTGCAGAGAAGACCATGTTGTGGCATCAAAGGCTTGGACATATTGGAGAGAAGGGCCTTCAAATACTTCATGGTAAAGGTATGGTAGAAAGTATGATAATAGCTTTCTGGATTTTGATTTCTGTGAAAATTGTGTATATGGGAAGCATAATTGGGTGAGTTTCCCCTTTGGTGGTAAGAGGGTGAAACATATATTAGAGCTTGTGCATAGTGATGTGTTTGGACCTGTGAAGGTTCCATTACTGGGTAAGTCTGTGTGCTATGTATCATTTATAGATGACTTCTCAAGGAACATATGGATATATTTCTTTAAGAATAAATCTAAAGTCTTTGACAGGTTTAAATAATTTAAGGCTCTTGTGGAAAACCAGACAGAGAAGAAGATATAGGTGCTGAGGATAGATAACAGTGGAGAGTTTTGTAGTAAGGAATTTGAATAAATTTGTAAGAATTGTGGTATAGCATGGCAGAAGACTACTCCATATACACCTCAACAAAATGGAGTTGCAGAAAGAATGAAAGATGTTGATGGAAAGGGCAAGAAGCATTCTTAGTGGTGTTGGGTTAGGACAAGAATTCTGGGCAGAGGCGGTGG
This sequence comes from Pinus tabuliformis, assembly GCA_031772625.1. NCBI lineage: Eukaryota > Viridiplantae > Streptophyta > Pinopsida > Pinales > Pinaceae > Pinus > Pinus tabuliformis. The sequence continues at coordinate 454,554,860 of CM062809.1, read as the reverse complement.
AGACCACATGTTACCTGGTCAATAGATCACCTTCATCAACATTAGAAGATAAGAATCCACAAGAGGTATGGACTGGTAAGAAACCTTCTCTTTCACATTTGAGGGTATTTGGATGTGATGCATATGTACATGTTCCAAGGGAGAAAAGAACCAAGTTAAATAGTAAATCTGAAAAGTGCATATTTATTGGGTATAAGGATGGTTTAAAGGGTTATAAGCTTTGGAACCCAATAACAGGGAAGGTTGTGTACAACTGAGATGTGGTGTTCAAAGAGGTGAAAGATGTTATTAAACATGAATTCCAACCAAAGGAACCTGAGAAGATAGAGTTTGAGCTTAAGGAGGAAGAATTGGACTCTACAGTAGAGGAGGAATCAAAATATGAAGAGCCACAAACTTCGGGTGTGAGAAGATCAGTTCGAGAAAGAAGCCAACCAGAAAGGTATAGTCCATCTGCTTTCTGTTCAAATTTGGATTTATCTATTACTGATGATGATCCTAGAACTATGAAGGAAGTAGTAGATTTAGAGGATGGAAAAAAATCTGGAAAGAGGCCATGGTTGATGAAATGGCATGTTTGCACAAAAATGAGGCTTGGGATCTAGTAGAGTTGCAAGCTGGAAGGAAACCCATTGGTAGAAAATGGGTGTTCAAGAAGAAGACAAATGCAGAAGGAAAGGTGGAGAAATACAAAGCTTGGTTGGTAGAAAAAGGTTATTTCCAGGTGCCAGGAATTGATTTTGGTGATATTTTTTCTCTTGTTTCCAAGGTAACTTCTATTATATTACTTTTATTTGTTGTTGTTGCTTTTGATTTTGAGGTAGAACAGATGGATGTGAAGACAACATTTCTTCACCAGGATCTGGAAGAGGAGATCTACATGAAGCAACCTGAAGGTTTTGTGATGAAGGGTAAGAAATAATTGGTATGCAAGTCAAAGAAGTCTTTGTATGGGTTAAAACAGACACCAAGGACGTGGTATCAGAAATTTGATACATTTATACGAGGACTTAGCTTCACTAGAAGAAAAGAAGATCACTCTGTGTATTTTAAATTAATTGGTGACTGTATTATTTATCTGTTCTTGTATGTGGATGATATATTGCTGGTTGGAAATGACAAAGAAATTATCCTAGATTTGAAGACCCATTTGTCCTCCAAATTCAACATGAAAGATCTTGGTCCTGCAAACCATATTTTGGGCATGGAAATTAAAAGAGATTGGACAAAGAGGAAGCTCTAGTTAAACCAGAGGAAGTATGTTGAGACAATATTGCAGAGGTTTAATATGCAGGATAGTAAACTGATGAAGGTTCCTATTCCTGTAGGTGTAAAGTTATCTACTGAAAAGTGTCCCAAGGCACAAGAAGAGGAAGAGGACATCTCCCATGTTCCATATGCAAGTGCAGTCAGTAGCCTGATGTATGCGATGGTTTGTACTAGACCAAACATTGCACATGCAGTGGGAGTATTGAGCAGGTTTATGTCAAAACCATGGAAGGAGCAATGGACAACAGTGAAGCGGGTTTTTAGGTATTTGCGTGACATTAGTGATTATGGTTTGTGCTACCAAGGAAGACCAGGATTGGACAGAGTGTTGGATATTCATGGCTTTGTTGATGCAGACTGGGATAGATATCTGGATCTAAGAAGATATACAAGTGGTTATGTATTTAACCTATTTAGAAATGTAGCCAGTTGGATGAGTAAGAAACAATCTATAGTGGCACTATCAACTATAGAGGTAGAATACATGGAAACCACTCATGCAAGAATGGAAGTAGTTTGGTTGCAGAGATTGTGTTTAAGTATGGGGTTAGTAAAGGGAGCTATAAGGATAGAATGTGACAACTGAAGTGCAATTTTCTTGGCAAAGAACCTTGCATATCATTCAAAGACAAAGCACATTGATGTTCAGTATAACTTTTTGAGGGATATGATAGAAGACAAAAAGGTGTTTCTGGTAAAGGTGGACACTTTTAAGAATACTACGGATGCATTGAAAAAATATGTGAGCTCTGAGAAGTTCTCTTGGTGTAGAGAAACAATGGGCATTGCAGGGCTAGATAAATGACTAAGCTCTCTTGTGGCCCCCTGTGGAAATAAAACAATAAGTGGGAGAATGTTGGGTTGTGTTATATTCTTTCCATGACTAGCCCATGTAGTTAACTAGGGGGTTAGAAGGGGGGCAGAGCCCCCCCTTCGTTGCACCAATTGTGTAGTTGTGGGGGGGGGGGGGGGGGGGGGGGTCATAGGGGATTTTAGGGGTGCAGGTAACCCCACTCTATGGGGTCTGGGGTAGTGCCCGGAAAATTGTGTTTTTGGACCCTATATTAGGTTGCGCGGACCTACCTATGGTTTTGTGCACTATTTTTCACACATGGTTTTGGACGCGATGGTTTTTGGTCCATGGTATTGGATGCTTCAGCATGTATAAATATGTATTGTAACATTGAAAGGAAATAATGAAAAATCATGTTGGTAGTCTCGGTTTTGGGATCCAGGGGAAAATCTCTATGTACATGTGTTTTATGTGTTATGCTCTCACATTGTTTATTTTCTATGTTTTATAACTTGTATGCAGGTAATTTCTGTATGGGGTTAAGACCTACAGTAATAAATATCTCCACATTGAAATTTAAACAATACATCACCATCTTTGCAATTTACGCTATCATTGTATGTTTTCTTGTTGTGTCACATGCACTATATTATTTACAAGCCTAGGACATATATTTTTTCTTTGTTATAATTCGTTGCAATACGCACTTTGTTATATGATAATCTTGGAGTTTGAATATTTCATAATCAATATGATATGGTAAGAAATTTTGATGGATTAACTACCAAAAATTTTCCTACTAATTCTTTAAATTTCCAAAGAATGGATGAGAATCCTTTTGAACTTTTAAGCCTTAGTTTCTAAAACTTATGCTATCCATAGTCATCATTGGAGACACTTAATCATCAAACTAATTATGAATGAAACAAAAACCTTTCAAAGTAGAAACTACCATTTCTTAAATATATTTGATTTATGGAAACATTGTAACTACAACAAGTTTCTAATATAAATTTTTCATATCGATGCATTTTGAGGCAAAAGACAGTCATAAAACCAATTTGATTCCTAATGATAATATGATATCTTTGTTTTGAAGAAAATTGTGTCAATGTTTTGCCTTCAATTCCATGTTGCAACCACACATACAAGCAATTTGAAACCCCTTATACAAACTTTTATATATAGAAATAAGATATAGGTGCATATTTCTTTCCTTATTACTCCAAGGGAGACGGGACCCACTGTTATAGACATTTTTTGGGCACTGCAACCCCAAGCATAAAATGTCCATAAACCAAGGGCTCCTAAGTCCCTAAAAGTGTTGTTCTAACCCGTAAAGGAACAAGGTCAACTGATTACAGCTTCTCCCAGAAGTTCTCCATGAAAAACCACTCAGAACTGGTCAAAACAGGATCATTTCACCTGCTCCATAGGCAAAGTGCGTTGCATCTCACCTAAGTATACTCTATGGGTGCGTTTCATTTCAAAAATCCCTTCTATGGGGTGCGATGGGCGAGAAGTGACAAATGGCAGTGTCAATCTGCAAGGTGGAGAGGCATGGAATCTTCCAGAAACTTCTCCTGTGACACTTGCCTCTCTGAATTCGACCAAGGATGAGTAAGAGATCATAAATCTCCAAGTGGAAGCAAGAACTATCAGAGGGAAGACACTAATCAAATCACAAGCTGACTCATCTCCCTTATAGATATCTATATATGGATACCTCATCCCAGAGATCCAGAGGCTGGAATTTTGCATCTTGTAAGGAATTGTCGTTGGTTTCTTGAGACAACATCATAGTGTTGGGTGATCTAAGCTTTGTATGAGGTGAAGAAGGGCTTACTTGCTAAGAGGATGATTCTGGGTCAGAACAACTAGTTGTAACTCCCTTGGCTCTTTCTTGATTATCAATAAAAGCTATTCAAGTTTTCCTCCATACTCTTGTGTCATTTATGTTTTATGCATTTGTATGGTCAATTTACATCTGATCCTAGATTGTTTATGATTATAGATCCATGTTCTTGTATAGTGTTATGCTACTCTAATTCTACAGGTACTCTATGAAGCTAGGCATACAAGGAAGCAAGTAGCAAAGGACTATCAGAAGAGAGAGGAATCGAACTAGGAGCCAAGCGCAAGACAGAGGTTGGTCTCCTCTATTCTTCTCTCATCTATCTTTCGTAAAGGAAAAATGAAAGTAGCTTTACTTTGTTTCTAAGGTAGCTACCACACCTTAGTGGGATAAGCAGTTCTGTATAGACACTTTTCCCTGTAAAAAAATGGCGACTTCGCTGGGGACCAACTAGGTTGTTTGTTTATCTACCTTTTTGTTTACTGTATAAGCTTACAGATGGAGCCTGAAGTCGAGCCAGGTAGCTTTCGAACTGCATTTGCTATGCAAATGCAAAGTAGATAAATGTCGCTTCAGTCAATCTCCGGGTTTTGTTTATGAATTAAACAACTGATTTACAAACTCTCTAATTGGCCTTGTGGTGGCTCTAGTAACCTCCTTAGATCTACCCCCGTTGTTGATTTACTGATTACCACTTGCTCGGCCAAAATCCATGAACTGAACTGCAAACTATGACCCAGAACCCAAGAAAATTCTCATCTCTGGCCCAGCGCAGTCTCTGTTCTGTGAATCTAAAATTCAACGCACTTCCCGAGTGTAGTAGGTGCACTGCATTTCAAGTTCACTGTGTTACAGGTGCGCTGATCAGACTAGGCATTGTTCCTCAGTTTTGGTTTCTGTGATTCATTATTTTCAGTTCTATTCATGAGTTTCGCTGCCTGTAGTCAGTATACCCCTATTTGAAACCCCTTTTCCTTGCTCTTATTCCGCCTCCATTGTGCAAAGAACTGTAAATGTTTTTGTGTATTTGTTGAGTCATTTTCAGTTCTCCTTTTCAAAAAAGTAATGTAGTTGTACTGTCGTTTCTCGATTTGAAAGTGTCGCAAGTGTCATTTTCAGTCGTAGAAGAGAGTCTAATTGCTCTTGATAGTCGATTACCCTGTTACTATTGTATTCGATCTGAATTTGTAGTTTTTCTACTGTTGAAAGAAAGTATTCATTTCCAAATCGCAAAGTGTTGTGATTGTCTTCATTTTTTATTTTGAAAAGAAACTTGTTAGTAATTGTCGCTTGAAAAGTAATTTAGATTTGCGCATTAGCTTTCTTTTTATCATTCACATATTAAGAAGTCTGAAAACAAATACATGCATGTGCATTTGCATTTAGACTGTTTGATTGGTTTGATTTAGGACAGTGCATATAGTGTGTGCTCTTTGCTCTTTGTTTAAAGAATTTTGTCTTTCTTTCCTTAGTAGCTAGGATTTTCATTGTACAAAGAAGATAAAAGACTGTTTATCATCTTAGATTGCATTTTAGGAATTGTACATCTACATCACATGGTGAACCTGAAAGGAAAATTTCTTAAGCAAGATCAACTATAAAATAAATTTAATGAATCTAACAATGCTTTGGAACCTAACACACAACATCTAGAAGTCTAGGCTAGAGACGTATTCTGGCGTCGTAAAGCCTGGTAACTATTGTTCTCACTGATGGTTGGATGATTCCTCCACTTTGAGATGATAAGTGCCAGTACGGACTTGTGCTCCCACGTACCGTCGAGTATATTTTGGGAGACCACAATAGGCTTAATCCTTTATCCATAGGAAGTCGTGTCTACCGCCTTATCGATCGCAATGCACTGAACACAGCATTCGGGAAGATTGACTGCTGTACCATAAAAAGTGTTCTGTAGTTTTGCGATTGGTTTGGTAATCCCTCTACCTAGATTTCTAGAGCAATCCCTTTCATTCCTTTTCAGACTCCTTAAGGGAAAAGGTCCATCTGAGCACTTGTCACTTCAGGCTCATTAAAAATCGAAGGCGACTAGAGTCATCTTTTGTTTTTTCTCGACTCTTAAAAATTGAAAAAACAAGTTGTGTCAAAGCGTCTAAAATTTATTTTAAACGGAATAATCATCACCCTTTCCTACATTGATCTTAGGTTGAGAAAATGGAATCCACCAACCAAGGAATTCCCCTTGGAGGAAATCCTAGTCCCTTCTCCTCTTGGGGAGATGTTGGTGCACCCCATATGGCCACATTGTTGCTTCCAGGACTGACAATCGGCTTGCCCGTATGGCTCTTCTCAACCTCTGTCGTTCAGAACACCGCAATTCCTGAACAATCGAGTCAGCAACTAGACGATTCCAGAGTTACCCACCAACCTTCTGCTTCCTCCAATTCTTCCTCTCCTCCTTCCTCTTCGCTTGATGGGGCTGTTAAAGCCAAAAATCAAGTACCTGAGAAGAAGAAGGAAAAGAAGAAGAAAGAGAAGAATAAGAAGGAGCCAAAAGCGAAAGGGGGCAAACAAGCATCGTCTAGCGAAAATCCACACACTGCACTGACCAAGCCTAAATTGCCATGTGTCATTTGCAAAGGAGACCACTATCATAGAGATTGTCCCTGCATCCCTTGGATCTTAAGGGATTGGTCTCCTCGTTTGCACAACCTGGTGTTGTCAACCTCTGATGATCATGTTGAAAATACACCATCGACTAGTGAAAGTGAATCCCCAGGACAAAAAGGAAAATATATATTTCCTTGTAAATTGTGCGAAGGCAATCATGTCGTCCACCGTTGTCCCTTCTTAGACGAGGCTAAAAGAGTTTTGGATGATCGTCCAGTTTCGCCATTACGACTTCCTCCTGGATATAAAGAACTCTTGCCGAGTCCATCGCTAGTTGAAAATCCAGCTGACCCACCCAGGTGGTCGGCCGAAGCATCTATCATTGAAGACAAACCATCTAAAACCATACCAGACGAAAGTCAAAAGGTCGAGGTGGCAGTTCACCCGGTCTTGCCTTCAGAGGTTCCATCTTCATATGATACAGTCACAAAAGAGAACAAGGATGACATCGTCTAAATTCTTTTCGTAAGCATAGACTCTGATGAACATGGGGACAATTTACCCATTCCTTTACCGCAGGAAGGAAGTTCGTTAGAGTCGTACCCGGCCGTCTATTCGGTCCCACCTCCAAGCAACCTAGTTGTTTCCTTTGACTGGAATCAACTAGGCAGACCCCGTTTACCAGCTAGCGTACCATTCTGAATTATTGCTCAAATATATAGAATGGTTATGGCTGGTACCATCATAAATGAAGGGGCTTCTGTGAGTATCATTTCCTCGACTGCTTGGAAAGCGCTTGGTTCACCATCGCTTTTTCCTAAAATGAGAAATCTAACAGGCTTTGACAAAGGAACGAGTCGACCGTTAGGGATCCTTCCCAATGTTCCCATAACATTGAGAGGGAAAACCGTTCACATGAACATAATGGTAGTCCAAGGACCCCTGGATTATAATCTACTCCTTGAACGAGACTATATTTATTGCATGGGAGCCATTGTCTCATCACTCTTTAGAGTAATGTGTTTTCCGCACAAAGGAAGAGTGGTCAAGCTCGTAGACCAGCTTTCATTTCCCAGATCACACATAGCAAATATTCATATACCATCCCTGAATGGTCTTTTCGCACAAGGAATGTCTCATCAATCTCTAGTCCGTCCACCTGATGAGTGCGAGTGATTCGGGGACACAACAGAAACCCAAGGGGCATGCACCTTGGTCTGCTTCGGCAAGAAAACTTCAGGTATAGGGTAGGTTTCCGCGAGAGATATATGACTGGTCTGTACTCCCGTCCGTGATTGGAAGAGGGGGTTAGACCAGAACAAGATTCCCTCATCAAAGTTATGTGAGTGGATTGTCTCACCTTTGTCTCTTTCGGTAGAAATTACCGAAGAAATGTTTTGTTTGCGCTGTGAATAGAACAATCTTTGGTAACCTGAAAGAGGTAGACCTTTCCTGATAAAACAAATGTTTTGTCGGTAGAACAAAAGGTGACCTTGAAGCTTTATTTTATACCTGGGGGTATGCAAACATTCCTTTTAGAGTGCAAGCGAAGAGCGATCATTTATTTTTTTAAATTTGTAGGTCCTCTAACCCTTTAAACTCATAGGATTGGTCATTTCCTAACTTGCATAAAGAAAGGATGTGGGGCAAAACTCTAAAAATTGTCGTTTTCATATATGAGACATTCTTATTATACGACTGGATTAATCAAGCAATTTTAGCACATAGTTCAAGATCGTTAAAAGATAAACATAAGTCATGAGCCAATGTTTCTCCATGCATTTAAGCTCATTAAAAAATGAACTATTTCCCAGTAAATAACCATGTGAAGGTAGTACTTCAGCCTTTAAAGCCTTGGTCGTGTTCTCATCATCACCTCCACTCTGTATTGGCCGATCATTCACCTCCATTTGATTGTTTACCCCTTTTGAGGAACAGCTGTGAAGAGTGATCCCTCTAGCCATCCTTGTAACACTGCCGTGATTGGAAAATTCCAAGCCTTACTTGGAATCAGCTGCCACCCAATTTTATCACTCGTTCCTCAAAATACGAGTCTCCTTTAAGCTCTTTTCAACTAACTCTTAAAATATGAAAAGATTGCCGAGCCATTGGCCTCTCCAGCTCGTTAAAGGGACCGGAAGTGCTATCCCTCCTTTAGATTTTAATCTTTTTGGACTTGAGGGATTATTACACAAAAAGATTGAGCGCTTGTTTTGTTCGACTCGTTAAAAGTATCGAAAATTCATCCCTTCTGTATTGTTTTATACTTTTTAGGACTTAAGGGATTAGATGACGAAAAAGGAATTTTGGAGTTTCCTTTACGTCCCTTTTCACATTCTCTAAAATTGAAAAGGACCAAGTTATCTTTGTCGCTAAACTCGTTAAAACCTAATAGCGACAAACTTGTCCATAGCAGACAAGAACGAGTTTCACTATCGCTAGGCTCATTAAAACATAGCGATGGGTTTGCCCGAAGGGAAAATTATAGAACAAGCATATGTTATCCTCCTCAAGCTTGAAAAAAATAAAGAGGTATTGGTCAGCAATGACTGGGGAAAATTTGGGAAGAAAACTTGAAGAAACTTTGTTGGTAGCAAGTCGCTCTTGAACATGACACTTTCACTCCGCATCCAAGTCGGGTTGGGTTGTTTCATTCACCGGTCACATCACCATGGTCCCATCACACCATCCACATTTGGGGTTAATGCTACCAATCCATTGCGTCAATGTCGCCAATATGTTCAAGAGAAGTCATTCAGAGAATTCACCTGTGTCTCACCTGCTACAATACATTTACACTCCATTCTTTCATGACCGCCACCCTGAACCTTATATCAACAGATCGTTTTCACCTCCATTAAAATCATTTGCTCCGTTCCATGTCATTGATGTGGGATTCATTAATGCCCTCCTATGACAGATCGCTTCTTGTTGACATCAGCTCATTATCCAAGAAGTCGATCTAGGAACACCCCGTTCAGTACTTTGAAGCTTGCATGCCTCAATGGCAAGTTTCTCACTTCCGGCGACATGTTTACATCAATGACCTTCGACCGAAAGATTTTGCGTGGTGTTCGACGCCAAGTCCTCTATTCACACCACGTGAATTGTACTGCAGTACCTTGAGGGTCATTGTCATTATCGGTGATTCCTCTCACACCTGTTAACAGCTTACATCATTGGCTGGTAATCAGGTGATGCCTTTCCATGTTAGACTCCAGAACATCTCTCACATGGATAGACTTGTACTTCGAGTGAAGATCGAACGAGATTGAAGACCCCGGATCTATTTTCATCCATCCGGGCTGCGATATATATTCAGGGAAATAAAGACATCAAATGTACATCGTTACTGCACAGATAATCATCTAATAAAAGGGATGATGGCTCTACTAGAATCATCAGTCTACACTCAGACAATTGTCTGTCCTATGTACATGAAAATGAATTTATAAAGCTGAGCATGGGAATGCCCGCCTCAGCTAGATCATGAAAAATTTATGAAGATAATTTATTGTATTGTATCTTATTACAGGTCTCCTCCCAGCTTGAAAGAACTTCGGATCCTCATAATAAAGCATTTCACCCGACATCAAAAACGATTAACGACCTCATGCTTTAGGGGGCAACTGTTATAGACATTTTTGGGCACTGCAACCCCAAGCATAAAATGTCGATAAACCAAGGGCTCCTAAGTCCCTAAAAGTGTTGTTCTAACCCCTAAAGGAACAAGGTCAACTGATTACAGCTTCTCCCAGAAGTTATCCATGAAAAACCACTCAGAACTGGTCAAAACAGGATCATTTCACCTGCTCCATAGGCAAAGTGCGTTGCATCTCACCTAAGTACACTCTGTGGGTGTGCTGCATTTCAAAAATCCCTTCTATGTGGTGCGATGGGCGAGAAGTGACAAATGGCAGTGTCAATCCGCGAGGTGGAGAGGCATGGAATCTTCCAGAAACTTCTCCTGTGACACTTGCCTCTCTGAATTCTACCAAGGATGAGTAAGAGATCATAAATCTCCAAGTGGAAGCAAGAACTATCAGAGGGAAGACACTAATCAAATCACAAGCTGACTCATCTCCCTTACAGATATCTATATATGGATACCTCATCCCAGAGATCCAGAGGCTGGAATTTTGCATTTGTAAGGAATTGTTGTTGATTTCTTGAGACAACATCATAGTGTTGGGTGATCTAAGCTTTGTATGAGGTGAAGAAGGGCTTACTTGCTGAGAAGATGATGTTGGGCCAGAACAACTGGTTGTAACTCCCTTGGTTCTTTCTTGATTATCAATAAAAGATATTCAAGTTTTCCTCCATACTCTTGTGTCATTTATGTTTTATGGATTTGTATGGTCAATTTACATTTGATCCTAGATTGTTTATGATTATAGATCCATGTTCTTGTATAGTGTTATGCTACTCTGATTCTATAGGTACTCTGTGAAGCTGGGCGTACAAGGAAGCAAGTAGCAAAGGACTATCAGAAGAGAGAGGAATCGAACTAGGAGCCAAGCGCAAGACAGAGGTTGGTCTCCTCTATTCTTCTCTCATCTATCTTTCATAAAGGAAAAACGAAAGTAGCTTTACTTTGTTTGTTTCTAAGGTAGCTACCACACCTTAGTGGGATAAGCAGTTCTGTATAGACACTTTTCCCTGTAACACCCACCTACCATGTTTTAATTAGATTTTCATTTTTAAACTTTTATTGTTTTCTTTCAGGAGGAGGACTCATAGAATATCACATGATTTTTGCTTTTTTGGATAGGTGACTCAACATTCTAGGGACATTACAGGGAGGACTATGTGAAATAGACTAGAAATCAAGATCTTTGGGGTTCAATGAATATAAATTTTAGCAGTAAGAGAGGTCAAGACACTTGTCATATAAGGAAAGGAATCAAGCGATGTGAGAGGTAAGGATAAGGCATAATTTGTGTTGTTTTCATGCAGGAAAAGGATGAGGAAATGACTAGTAGCATAACAGCATCATCTTGCATATAAACAAAAGGGCATCCTGTTTCCCTATTTGAAAACAATTGTGATGATTAAAGGTGTTAGCATACAAATTTGCATAAATCAAAGAATTTATGAATCATGTCTTAGATATGACCCATTGCAAGAGAGATCTAACTTTAATCAAACATGGTTGGTGCAAGTAAAAGAAAAATAAAAACATAATAACACATAGTAGAAAAGGTAGGGATGCCAACAAAAATGACTAAACATTGAAAAAAAAAAAAAAAAAAAAAAAACTATGCAAAAGGAAAAAATAAATAAATGAATAAGAAGGTAATTGTACAAAAAGAAAAGAATATGTATAGACAGTAAGTAAAATGCGTTGTTTTATCCTTTATTAGCCCAATATAGGGTTTGAGGCATGACCCAATTGGTTTTGTAAGAATGGAAGAAATTATTTTTGTCCTTGAGCAAATAGGAATTGATCCCAATAGTGGAAATTATTACAAAGGGACCAATCCACAACTTATGAAACTTATAATGTTTTCCATTTTCAACATGAGAAAAATCTCACAATAGGACTTTTTGACCAACCTGAAAATCAACATTTTAAGACTTTTATCAAAATATTCTTTACCAACTTTCATTCTTCTTTTCACATTGTCCAGTGAGTGATTTATTTTTTCTTCCAATGCCAACAACACAAAGACTCTGTGAGGTGTGTCAATTGAATTCAATTCCTCATATTGTAGAGTTAATCATAAGGAGGTTTCAACTTCAATGGGCATAATAGCCTCTTTTCCATAAACAATTTGGAAAGAAGATGATTGAATAGTTGAGATGACAATTTTCTTATGTCCCCGTAAGGTGTATTTAAATAGAGAGTTCCAACTCCTTAGCCTATCATGGATAATTTTCCTAAGTATTTTGGTTAAATTCTTGTTGGTGGAATCTGCCTAAACATTACCTTGTGGGTAGTAGCTCGATGGTGTGGAGTGTTTGATTTTGTACTTATCACAGAATTTAGTAAATTTGGAAGAAATAAAGGCTAGTTCACTAACTGAATTGATTTAAAGGGGTAGGTCGAATCTAGAAAAGTTATTTTCCATAAATTTGATCACCTGTTCATCTTTGGCATTCTTTAGAGGTACTGCTTCTACCCATTTTATGAAATAGTCAATAGTTGTTAGGATGAAGATGTTCTCAGCAGATGAAGGTGGATTAATAGGGCCTATAAGGTCCAATCCCCATTTAGAAAAGGGTAACTATAGGATAACTAGTGGCACGGGGAAATATTAGAATTTCTCTTTTCTAGTAGCCTTCTGACATTCATCACAACTTTGGAAAGAAATATAATTATCCATAAAGATAGATGGCCAGTAGAAACCAATCCTTAATATCTTATGTGTTGTAGATTTGGAGGATAAATGGTCACCTATGTGAATATCATAAAACGTAGACCCATGTGAAATCTGCAACAATTCATTGGTTTCCTTGTCATATACACATCATAGAAGAAGTTCACCATAAGATATACGAAAGAGCATATTATTAAGAATTAAGTTTTTAGTAGTTTTAAGATGTAGTCTCTCTGAATTCATATTTATCTAATTATTAGGAAATATTTTATTTTGCATATAAAAAATAATTTCTTTATACCAAGGATGATCTGCAAGGTCAATTTGATCCTCATTGATAAGAAAAGGGTTTGATAAAGAATCATCATTATTATCAAATTCACTAGGCTTTGGATATTGGGTCAAGTGAAGGGAATGATCATGTCCCTTAATTTTTTTTGAAGTGATCATCATAAAAATCATGCTCTTTGATTTTGGCAATCTAATGTGCAAAATTTCTAGACAGTATTGTCTAAGAAAGCATAAATTTGACAGTAGGGAATGAGACTCTTGTCTATATGCTTTCTAAGGATGTAGTGCTGAAACTCTTTTGTATCGTTAATTAACGCAGAAGTATGTTTTTAGATCAATGTGTACTTAAATTAATCATTGAATAAGCTTTGACTCATGTAAGCTATATGGTGTTCCTCGCCTTGATCATTCCTCTACATAGGAACACTTGAAACAACTTCTTTCATCACATTAGTGTATATGATGAAATCTTTCGCAAAATTAGGTTTCTCCATATAGGAACTAAATCTATGGCCTATATAATGGATATAAAGGCTCTTTTGGTAGAGTCATTTCACTGAAAAGTCTAATATTTCTTGAGTAGTTAAGGATATGCTTAACAATTTTAGAAAAATTGCAGATAAACCCTCAGACAAAATTTATTGTGCCCATGAAAGATTGAATTTCCTTCTTAGATTTAGGGGTTTGTAAATTTTTGATTGCTTTGATTCTTTTTGGGTCAATTCTAACTCCATCTTTAGAAGTGTCGTGTTTGAGAATTTTTCCTACAGTCACACAAAAGATGGACTTTTTGGGGTTCAAGGACATGCCATACTTCCCACATCTTTGAAATACTTTCCTAAGATGATCAAAGTGGTTGGAAAAATACTTAGAATAAATAGTTAAAACATCAAGATAAATGTAGATGATCTTCCCAGTGAGGTCATTGAAATTTATTTGCATATCTCTCTAAAAGGTAGCACCTATGTTGATAATCACGAAAGGCATACTTCATAGGTGAAGGTTCCCCATCGCGTAGTGAAGGTGAATCTATGTTTGTAATCTTTCTTTAGGAAAATATTGTTGTAACTAGACAAACCATCAAGAAGGGACATCATTTGAGACTCTATGACCTATTGAAAAATCATATCCCTGTCAGGAAGTGGAAAATTATCTTTAATTATAGCTTTATTTAAGGATAGATAGTCCACACACAAACAAATTTTTCCAATTTTCTTTCAAACGCGGACTAAATTAGCTACCCATTCAAAATATTTAATAGGGAAAATAGTGTGGGCAACGAGAAAATTTTCAAGCTCTTTCCTAATTATGAATTTGAGATCAGTGTTGATTGGTCTCTATCTTTTCCTGATAGGTTGGCATATTTAGTTTATGAGAAATTTTTCGGCGTAAATCACATGATATTTCATTTTTCGACGCGTTTTGAACCAACCAGTGTGGTTCATCGTCAGGACAAGTTGAAGAATCAGATCTAGATTGCATGTTAAATATTTAGAGGAGAACATCCAACGGCTATATTTGACCAGGGAACGACTATATTGAACAAGTAGGCTAGACCAGCTAATGACTATATTTGACTAGGAAACGGCTAGTTGGACTGGACCAAGGGATAGGAGAGCATAACTATATTTAATTAAAAATTAAAATTAAATATAAAACTAAATAAAAATAAGTTAAAGTTACAGATTTAAATAATTATTAAATCAATAGTAAGTTAGTTATACTATTATTAAATTAAAAGGGGTTTAAATTTAATAGTTAATGGGACATATGAATATACATAAAAGGTATATAATTAACTATTTCATATTTATTTTAGTTTTTGTTTTTGTTTTTCTTTTTAAATTGTATGTTATTTTTATATTTAATTACAGAGGTTAATAGAAATCAAAATCCTATTTGTTAGAATTGTTATATTTGTTAGATCGATCTTATTAATAAAGCTATTAAAATAAATTAATTTAAGTCTTCTATAATGAGAATAATTATTTTCTATTTTAAATTATTATTTTATTTATTTATTTTTTCTTTAATTGGAATACCATGTGGAATAATTCCATGATAAAAATCATGAATATCCTTGGAGGACCAAGAAAATATATCGTTAAACTCTCTAAAAATGTCAAAATCCTTTTCTTTTCATCTTTAGAACATTTTCCCCTTATTTGTAAAATCATGGTTTCTTCAATGGTCCCAGTATTCATCGATATAGTTTCTCCTATTTTTCTTTTTGACTCCTCTTTACATTCATTTTTATTATTTAGCACATCATCGACGAAGAAAGAACTTTCCAGAGGAGAAATTTTGTTAGGATACCTATTGTCTTTAAGTAAAATTATCTCCCTTTAATTGGATGTATGGTCATGGATGAATGCAAAGATGCTTTCATTGTCAAAAAATACTTGCTAATCCTCCTCATTGTTTGGCAGATGAGGCCGATATAAGGATTATAAAATATAGTCGATCCTTTAAGGTGGGAGTTGTATTTGACGACTAGTAGCATATACCACCAGGAGATCAACCATGGCATTCAATTCCCCTGTGAACATGAGTAATATTAAAAGCAAGTAGTTTAGAATTTTTTTCCAGGTAGCCTAGGTTTATTGCTTAATAAATTTATTTGAAGGAGAATAAATGCTTCTATCAAGATTAACAATAAGTTCAGAATCACAAAATGTATTCAGATGCTTACATCCTAGGCTAAGGGCTCATTCAATTCCTAAGAGAAATCCCTAAAACTCAAAAAAAATGTTAATACAGTTAAACTCAAGTCTAAAAGGGTATCAAATGCATCTTACCATTGGAAGAATATAATAATATTCATGCACAGTACCCTTCATTTTTAAATGTTCCATTGAAGTGCATGTGATATACTTGATCATCTTGTGAAGGAGGAATGTCTTCTTCAGTGAGGAGAGAGTAAACCCTTATATCTTATTCAATGTAATTCACATGAGGTTGAGGTTAACTTTCAATGTAGGGTGAGATTATCCCTTCCCTTAAGACAATTATGTTCTTACCATCCTTTTGAAGAATCATATGGGTACCATCCAAAGAAAAATACCCACTTGTTCTCATTTGCTAGTCTCTACCAAGAATAATTGAATAGTTTCTTACTAGCATGTTGATCACTTGAATATTACAGGTGGTTCTTATCTCTCGGATAACACACATGACCAATGTGTCATCTTTAATTTCAACAAAGGTTTGTTGTAGCGAATTGTTGAAGGCCAATACTTCCTTGGGTGTCTGTATAGAAAATTGTAAGCTATTTATTCTATGCTAATATTTGGCATAACATTAAGATTTTATCCACAATCAACTAGGTGGAAATGCAAAATTTTATTGCAAATTGGCATTAAAACATAAAAGGAATTTTTTTGAAAAAATCTTAGGATTATGTATAGTGAATGACCTTTCCTTTAGGAGGATCCTCTTCTTCTTTCACCTCAAGAAAATTTACAGGAACATTTGTTTTCCCTCCAAGAAAACTTTTCAACTATTGTTGTTGGTCAGTGTTGGCTTAGGGGGTCTCAACCTAGGTTCAGAGTTAGTTGCACCAACCAAAAAAACACTACACTACTAGCCCTTTCGGAAGCAACTCGCATAGTGGAGGCTGCAGTCAACTCACCCAAAGCAGTATGGATGGATGAAAAACCAAGTTTCTGCATCTAGAGACTAGTATGATGTCTTTCAGTGCCTTGGATCTGCCCTCATGCAGATCGATAAACTCCTAGGGAATGTTACTGCAACTCAATTAAATAGGGCTTCAAACCTTCACGAAATCCCATGATCAGTCCCTGTGGACCTTTAACAGTCAATTCACCTACTCACGTGCATCAAAAAGCAATCCTAAATTGGAGTTCGCGCAGATCTACTTAATTCATCATAAAACATAATAGAAATCACCAGAAACTTCGCAGAAGTGCCTAAGAATTCATTGCATGCATCATTAAGATAGAATCAAGATAATCGTGTAGTATTCAATTAGTATTTCATAAAACATTTCATTCATCACATTAACATATATAAATAGAAATACTCAGTAATTATTCAGAAAACTATCTTTATTGATCTTCAATCCACTGATTACAGACTCAAACTTCCCTGCGCACACAGCTGTAGGGATTCATGCACTCAATTGCGAACTCTACCTTGGCCTTCACACACTCAACTACGAAGCCTTCCTTTCTCTACCTCAGCACAAGAAGAGAAGCCTTCCTACCTTAGCTCCTTCCCAAGACTCTTCAATGAACCCAATTCTCTATCTAAGTTACTTCTTTCTCTCACTAAGACTCAACTATTTGTAGACTTTTCCATACAATGCCATGGTCCATGGACCATGGGTGAATCTCAAACTGACTCTAAACTTTACTAAAAACAAGTGGCTAAGCCCCTTTGAATCTTACTCATCTACATTCTCTGCTTCCACAAATCATGGAGACTTTATATCTTTTAAAAAATTGTATACAAAAAATGGCTAGTTAATTCCATTCTGCTACTGGTTGTTCTACTTTCTAGCAGAGTTCACTGAAGGCCCTGACCAATGCTTGTAGCTCTGCTATATTTTGTTCTGTTGCTTGTTGCACCTCCTGGACTAGTTTTTCTGTGGTTGGCCCTCTACTTCCAGCTGCCTAGTCCACTGTGTATGCTGCATAACCTTCAGTTTCTCAAGAATGGTCTATGATAACTAGCTGGCTTTCTTTGTCCAATTCTCATGCCGTGCACTAAGCATAGACTTATTCTTCTGCAATTCCTGAATGTGCAACAATTTTTCTTTACCTTCTTGTAAGCATGCAAAATATTGGACTAGTGCCAACATCCGCTTTGTCGTGCTGATTTCATCGTATTGTTGTTGCGCTTCCCTAAGTTCTATGCTTAACTATTGTAGCATAGGATCCTCCTGCAATGTATTCCAAAGGCCAAGTTCCTGAGTGAATAGCTTGTCACACCCTTGAACAACGACATCTAGCCGAGCCATGGATTCTTTAATCACCACATTCCTTTGTTCCTAAACCTTTGTTAGTGTGGTCGGCTACAACTTTAACTGTAGCTCAGCTATCAACATCCTGAGGTCGAAAGTCACCTTGTCGACGTTCTCCTTCAAAGTGCAGACAACAACAACCAATTTCCTTACCTTGGTTGAGGCCTCTGCATCATCAGGTATACCCAACTCAGCTACGTATTTGCAAGCCTGCCCAATTGTTGTGACCAGGTTCTGACATTTTGTGCGCATCTCCTCCTCCTCCTTCAGGGCGTGAGTCTTTTCTATGAACAATTGCTAATTGTTCACATTGAACTCAATGACTATCGTGAGTGCATGTTTTTCTCTGATTTGTAGCTCATCAATGACCCCCTAATGTAGCGCATGAAGGGAATCAAGCGGTAGCGCAACAAGGTTCAGTCCCATGTATTTCACTTTGTGAAGCATTATGCGATGCTCATTTGACTCCACGCAGACTGACCCTTCACGTAAAGGAAAGACTCTATGTCCTATGACCAATCAATCTCTGATACTACACTCCTTCCCTGTGTCAGGCTTGCTTGCGCGCTACTCGCCTTCCCTACATCTACCTGAATTATGTTTTCTTGGATCTGCAGCTCTCTTATATCCTTCTAGATTCTCCCAGGCATCTGCATGTATTTCTTCTTGAATTTTTGCAGCACCTATGTTGTTGTGTCCAAAAAAATTTCATTGATCTCATCAAGATCATCCTCCGTCAGCATCATGGGACCAACATGCGTCTACTTATCAGACTTATGTTTCTTTCACTACCCACCTTGCTGCTCTTATGCACGCTTCTTTAGGATGAAAGGAGTGGTTTTCTCCTCACTGCCACCTCTTCCTTTCCCTGATAGTTCTTGCTCATCAGTGTGGTGGGAAGCAGACTTCTCACTGTCCTCTATGTCCTTCTATTTGTGTTCTACCTGTGATTTGTCAACACACTCCTTCTCCATGTGGACCTTCTCTGTAGCTTCTGTAGCAGCCTCCTACTTCTTTTTCACAGTTAATGTGTGTGCAACTTGCTTGGTGGAAACTTTTCACTTCTGCGCAACGGATATTTCTACACCTATGCTTGCTTCTGCATCTTACTCCATAGGTGTACACCATTCCTGCAGCCAAAGCCCCACAACTTCTTGGATATCTATATCCATTACCATATAAGGCAATAGGTGCCATTTCTACTTAGGATATTTGTGTGCTTTGATCGAGACCCTTTGAAAATCGGCTTTGAATTCTACAGAAGCCGATAGCTACGCATACGAGGTGGGAGAAAACCTCGATCATTGGTTAACCGCCATATGCATATCCATCTCCATGAGAACCCAAAAGATCTTTGTCTCCTTAATGTGCTCTAGATCTTTTGAGGCCCATAACGAGGAAAACTGCGCTCCCTTGGGAAATTCTTCTTTGTGCGGAGGAAACTGGCTATCCTCTGGTAGCTTCCAGGCAACCAAAACAATCGACAATAACAACCAGGCATAATGAAATGGCCTGCTCTTGTCTTGGGCCTCATGGAATTTTGCAAGGGTCTCCTGACATAGATACTTGGCCCAGTTGTATTGAACCCCCTTTGCGCACTGAGAGGAAAGCAATATGACTGGTGCTGGAACTTCATCCGCACGAAATTTTCTCATTACTTTTCCTACTAAAATCTAGGTAGCCAACTGTACTTCGAAGTCTGATATGAAGGTGATAGAGTACCCTCGTGAATTTTTTATCATACAAAACTCCTTCTTCATCTTATCTTCCAACTCTTTCTCTTTGATTTTTCCTCCAAACTCCTTGGCAGGGTTTGCACCTTTGTAAGCTAACTTAGTGATCATGTGGATCAACATGTGAGTGATAGGGATAGGCTCTCCTAGCCATAGGCACCCATCATGAACCAGAGTGAGGAGTTGATGCACATAGATCATATTAATGTTGGTGCAATGATAATTCAGCACCAATAGTAGATTGAGCAACCCTAATTGCTCAATGTTGTGCACCCATTTCATGGGCTCCAAAGTTGTAACCCCCATTTCTTCAAAGTAGGTTTTCTACATGTACTTGTGAGTCACCAAGTGTGGAAACTTTGTGTGGTCCATGAGGTCCTAATCTTCCATTTTTAGCAATGGAATGCATGCCATCCTAGGACCCTCGAACACAACTTGCTCATGCAACAAAGGTGTTCAAACGAAAAATTTTCCCATATTAGGATCCTTCGTAACCTTATCTTTTCCCTTGTGCGAAGGGATATACTCAGGCAGCCTTATCATAGGCTCCATTTCTTCGGCATCAATATCCTCCATTCCCTAGAATTCTTCCTCCACTAGGTCCGCTACTTTTTTTGGCTGCTTATCCTTTTTCTACTTTACCTGTGTTTCGGGATTCTTCCTCAGTGACGCATGCACCAACACCGGCTTCTTTGATTTTTCCTTCATGGCTAGTTTCTTTTCTTTCACAACAGGTTGCTTTTCTTTAGCCATAGTTTGTTTTGGCCTAGGTGACCTCGGCATTGTGGGCACCATAGGTGTAGCCTCTACACTAGGAACTTCTGGTCCTAGCACGTCAGACACAACTTCTACCAAACTTAGGGCTTTGGCGGGGTTAGTGGCAGTCATTCTCTCCATAAATAACTCTCGGGCTATGGGAGAACCATTTGTTAGTGATATAAATTCTTCCTTGAACACTTAACTTATATGCGATAGACAACAAAATTCACCAACAAGTCTTAGAGCGCAACGTGTTCTCTGCTGGACCAGCATGTGTAATTTATAGGGGGTTTGAATTCAAATCCGATCGTTCCCCGCAAATTCTGATAATAAATGTTGTTTTGGCAGCATATCTTCAAAGATAGTTTCCTTAATTACTGCCACCCCACTCCTTTTAACCATTTTCCAGCCATCAAGTCATGAATAGTAACTCTAACGTTCATTTTCCAGTTGGGCTGCGTGATACCTTCCCCAATGGAGTAGCTTCCTAAGTGTAACTTTAGTTGGTGCACCTTTGTCACTCTTTGCACATCCTAATTGTTGTCTTGTCATCCAAACCGGGCAGTGTAATTTATTGTCACGCGCTCTCTTGCAACTTCCTAGAGCATTAAGACTATCCTGCTGCCGTATAGTCATTGCGCGGGATCCCCTGTATATAGCTTCAACCTGCTTCCATTCACCCTCCCTAGGAATGGTTCACCATTCAACTTCGCAAGTTGAAGCCATCTGTAATTCCTTTGACAATATATGGCCCTAACCAATGCATCTGGTATTTACCCGGAAATTTAGTGAACTTACTATAATATAACAGGACAAGATCGTTTACCTTGAATGTGCAAAGTTGGATATGACGATCATGCCATGATTTTTCGCATTCCTTCTGTACTTGTTGATGGAATCGTACAAAAAATCGATCTTCTTCAAGCTTCATGAGCTACACGAGTTTTTCTTCCAAGGCCTTGCGATCTGCCATATCTGACAAATTTTCTATGCGTAGACTAGGCACAATGTATTGCATTAGCATTACGGCTTCGACCCCATAGACCAATATGAATGTCCTTTGTCCTGTCAACTTCTTGCAAGTAGTCCTATAAGCCCATAGCACTGCAGGTACACGTACATCCCAGTAATTCCACTGCACGTTGCAAATATTCATCAGCGCTTTCTCCAAAATCTTTTTAAAAGCTTCGACGATTCCATTTTCCTGAGGGTGATATGGTGTACTCTTCTGATGGTAGACCTAGAACTCCTTAGTCAATGCATTGATCACTTCATTCAGAATGTGTGTACCCCTGTCATTCATCAACACTTTCAGGCATCCAAACCTTGTTAAGACATACTTAAACAAGAATTTTATAGCCATAGCCCCTGTACAATCATTAACAAACTATTCTTTCACCCACCTAGTTAGATATTTCATCATAGTGATAATGTAACATGTGCCTATTTTCTTCCAGGGGGCTAAATTGGCCCAATAAAATCAATCACCCACTTCTAAAATGCCTGCAAAGATACCTAAGGATGTAGTGGTAGCTCATCCCTTCGCAATGGTCTGCTATTTCTTTGACATGCATCGCACGCCTTACAGAATTCCTTGGAATCCTTATGCAATGTTGGCCACCATAGACCTGTGTGCAAAATATTCTATGCAGTTTCTTTGCCTGCATAATGGCCTCCCACAACTCCCCCATGAGCCTCAGCAAGAATACTATCATGCTCAAAGTCCGACACATTTCTTCGTAATATTTCATCGGCACCCATTTTGTACAAATGTCCCACAATGATTGAAAAGTTAGTTGTGCACACTACTAATTCCTTACTATGCTTACTTGTATATCCTTTTAGTGCCATCTATGTAGTTAAGAAGTGAATAATGTTTGCAAAGTGGTCATCCGCTATGCGCACTGCAAGGAGTTGCACATCTGGCAACCCTTCCTCCAAATTACTAGGTTCTTCGCATGTTTCAATGCGTGACAAATGGTCAGGTCTCACATTCAATCTTCCTGGATTGACAATGAATTCAAAGTCATACTCCTGAAATAATAACAATGATATGAAAATTCCCCCCCCCCCCCCTCAACACAAGCTTGTTGACCAGGTATTTTAAGGCAGAATGATCTGTATACATCTTGAAATTTCCTCCTAACAGATAATGCCTAAATTTTTGCAGTGTGTAGACCATGGCCAACCCTTCACGCTCAGTCATTGAATAATTTTTCTTGGCCTTCGATAAATTCCTACTTGCGAAGGCTATAGGATGGTCTAGCTCTCCTTCATCGGCCTGTGTTAGCACTGCACCCAATGCAATTCAAGAAGCATACACATGTACATGAAACTCCTTTTTCCAATAAGGAAATACCAAGATTGGATCAATTACCATCTTCTCTTTCAACACATCTAGGCTACACTGACACTCTTCGTCGTAACATAATGTCAAATCCTTCTTTAGAGGTTTCTCCATGGGCACGATAATTTGAGCATAAGCTTTGATAAATTTTTTATAGTATCTTGTATGTCCCAGTGTTGCGCCCAGTTGCTTAACTTACCTAGGGACCTCCAATTTCACAATTACCACAATCTTTGCAGGGTCCACCATAAATCCTTGCTTTCACACAACATGACCCAAAAAGATCCCGAAAGGAACACAGAATATGCATTTTTTCAAATTCGGTGCTATCTGGTATCTGCAACATGTATCCAGCATCAGGCACAGACTTGCTGCATAGTGCTTCACTAATCCAAACATCGTCTAGTCATCAATGTACACTTCCAGAAACTTATGAATGAACTCCTTGAGCACTACTATGACTACGCAATAAAATATCATCAGCACATTCTTAAGTTCGAATGGCATCACAATGTACTAAAAACAACCCCACTCCATCTCAAAGGTCATTTTTCTCATATCCTCTGGTGTGATCTTGATTTGATGGTACCCTGAAAACCTGTCAATAAAGTAATATGCCTCCTTCCCTCCAACATTGTCTAGCACTTTGTACGTAAACGTTGTTGGAAAAGGATCATGGACACATGCATCGTTAAGCTTCCACAGATCTACACAAATCCTTATTTCACCTTTTTGTTTCTTCTCTAGGACCACCATCAAGCTCACCCAATCGGATTCTTCAACAAGTTCTATGATTCCTACCTCCAGCATCTTATCGAGCTCTTGGCAAACCTTTTCCTTATCCTTAGAATTAAGGCAATAAGGCCTTTGTTTGATAGGCTTTAGATCTAGCTTCAATATGATATTGATAATGCCCAAATCACCAATTATTCCCTTTAAATATGAAAAATTAGTGGGGAAGCGATCCTGGTATTCATGAAGTAATTCAACAACTCTATCTACAATGGCATCGTCCCAATAATCTCTGATTTTTGTGAACTTCGGTTCTTCTTTAGTGCTAATGTTTACTTGCTTTGTTTTCAAAGATGTGGAGATGTCCGGGTTTTCTATTTGTGGGCCTTTGACTTCGCGATGCCCTTCTGCCTCCAAAATATTGATGTTCCTTGGATCTTCTTCCCCTTCAGCAGTCACATTATAGCATTATAATGTGTGGTGCAGCTGGGTTCTCCAGTCTAGTTGGGTCCATTTTATAGGTTGCTTCAGTGTTTTGAAGATAACCGCTTTAATTTCTTGCAACGCTTCATCAATGCTTGCAAACTGATCTTCAAAACTGAAAGTAAATAAGAACCCTTCCTTCAATACATCCCATTCCATAGTGCCATGGCGAAGCTCCATCTCAAGATACTAGTTCATGGGGATTGTATCTAAGGTATGAAAAAATATGTGTACCCAATCTCATTGCGGTTCTATCCCCCATGCCTTAGTCCATTGTTCCAATTGATTGGGTGGATCATCCTTTCCATTATACTTCTCAGTCATTTTGGTAGTAGCACGCCCAAGCTGTAGCTTCATCATTCTTCGGTAATCTTGCCATCTAGCAAAACTATCCTTATGCATACCCCACCATCATGCAGGAATAGCACGTAGCGCCAACTCTAATGCTTGGAATTGGTGGTCCTTAGGTACTTCATGGTTAAATTCATCTAAAAATAGATCTATGTCAGTTGAACCATCATAATAAGGTAACGTTCTTACCTCCAACAAAACACACCGCAACGACTTTGTCATCATATTGCATTGCAGTGTAAAAACTTCATGCAAGTGATTCTGCCAATTCTCTAGTTCCTTGTCTGAATCAAAGGTGTAGAAACTCTCTTGGTCCCAGGCAATCTGCCCATCTATCGTCGAATTGATCCAGTCCCGATCGCACGTTGTTATCTTGTAAATTTGATCCAGTTCATTGTCACTTTCTTCATAATCATGGACTGGTTCAGTATAGCTTGCCCCTTGTGCAGGGTTCAATGGCTCTATAACCCTGAGCGACTTTGTTTCAAACAAAATCGCTATTTTCTTCAAATTGATTATCCCATTCATAAAAATAACCCAATCTATTGTAGGAATTTACAGGGTAAGTTCCTCAGAAAAAACACCAAAGGACACTGCTCACAACCAGATCACAGATCAATACACCAATATTTTTGACGTGGTTAAAACCCTCAAATAGGGAAACAGTCCATGGCTTGAGCCAACGCGGCCACTTCAGGCAATTTATTAATAAAAGAATGAAAATTTACATAAGCTTCTCTCATAGACGGATTACCCTACAAATGACCCTCCATGCGCTTTTAATAGAAATCATGGACCAATCAGGTGTCAAGCCATGGATCAAGTGTTGGTAATACCGAGGAGAGAATGAACCGTCATACCACTACATATCGTGACCGTCGGATTGTAAGTTACAAAATGTACAAGGTAAAGAAACACACTTTACCTAAATCTATACCTAACTCTATACTAGACCAAGTTGTACTTAACTATTTCCTATGTGTCAGAATATCCTAACATCCCCCTTTAAGAACAACTTGGATAGGATTAAAGGATTTACAAATATGACACAATAGGATAAGGAAGGAGGCACTAGAGCCTATCCCCGCTTAGTGACAACTTCCTGAACTCCAACCATAAATCGAAGTTTAGTGAACTTCGCCTCTGTGAGAGCCTTTGTGAAGATGTCTGCAACTTGATCATCTGTTGAAAAATATTGCACTTCAAGAACATGGTCATGAATGAGCTTTCTGATGAAGTGCATGTGCAGTTCAATGTGTTTGCTACGCTGATGTTGGACTGGATCTTTGCATAGCTGAATGGCACTTTGATTATCACACTAAAGTGTAATCGGATGCTGCTGCTGAAAGCCAAACTCTAACAGGATCTGACGAAGCCACAAGGCTTCCTTACTAGCTTCTACGGCACCACGATACTCTGCTTCTGCTGATGAAAGAGAAATGGCACCTTGTTTCTTGCAAGCCCATGTAATAGGTCCTGAACCAAGAGTGAACACATAACCGGCAGTAGACTTCCAATCATCAGGGTCACCAGCCCAATCGGAATTAGTGAAACCAACCAATAGAGGAGATGCTTCAGCACTGTAATGAATCCCAAACTGAACCATACCTCGAACATAACGAATTATTCTTTTAGCTACTTTCCAATGACTTTCACATGGGTTTTGCATAAACCGAGCAACAAGGCCAACGGCAAAGGAAAGGTCAGGTCGAGTATGGGTTAGATACAGAAGTTTTCCTACAAGTTGACGGTATAAGGTAGCATCAACTTCAGGAGAAGTACAAGTGACTGAAACTTTGACTCTAGACTGGAAGGGAGAAGGGGCTGGCTTACAGTCTTCCATGTGAAAATTCCGTAGAATATCACAGGCATACTTGGACTGGGAAAGGGAAATACCCTCCTTGGATTGCAAGACTTGAAGACCGAGAAAGTAATGTAAGTGTCCTAAGTCTATCATTTCAAATTTCTTTTTAAGGCTAGACTTCACATGGTTTATAAGGTTTGGATCACTACTGGTAAGGATAAGATCATCAACATAAAGAACAAGAATGATAAGAGACTTGCCCACTTTCTTGGTGTAGACAGTATTGTCAGAATGACACCTAGAAAAGCTAGATTCTAAAAGAAAGCTATCCATTTTGGCATACCAAGCTCGAGGAGCTTGCTTGAGACCATAAAGGGATTTCTTAAGCCTACATACAAGGCTAGAGTCTATTTTTATGAAGCCAATGGGTTGTTCCATGTAGATTTCTTCATGCAAGTCCCCATGCAAGAAGGCAGATTTCACATCCATCTGATGGACTTCCCATTTGAATGAGGCACCAAGGGAAAGAACAAGGCGGATAGAGTTCATTTTGGCAACAAGGGAGAAGGTTTCAATGTAGTCAATGCCTTCAACCTGTGAAAAACCTTTAGCAACAAGACGAGCTTTATGTTTATCAACTTTCCCATCTGGTCCATACTTGGTTTTGTAAACCCATTTGCATCTAACAAGTTTTTGTCCCTTTGGTAGAGGAACAAGATCCCATGTATCATTTGCCAATAATGAATGATATTCTTCATTCATAGTTGCCTCCCAATCTGGATGGCCTGAAGCTTCTACAAAAGTGTTAGGATCATAATTTACTGGAGCTTGAGACAGTAAAGAAGAGGCTCTGTCAAACTGAGAACGTGTGCGTCGCTGATCTGCAGGATCACCGGCAAGATCACCTGCTGCATCTCGAGTAGCATGAACCCATTTTGGAAGCTAAGGAGCTGAAGGAGGATCCTGAGATGGTGGGGGAGGATTTTCATCCTCACTTTCATCATCTGAAGAAGAAATGTTTTCAAAAGTAGAAGATATAGGGAGAGGTGGCACATCCACCAGGCTAGGCTCGCAGGCCGATATATTTTCATCAAATTTTACATCTCTTATAATGATAACATTTTTGGACTTAAATGGAATAATTCTATAGCCTTTGACATCTTCAGAATATCCAACAAAAGTACATTTTTCACTCTTAGGTTCTAAAGCTTTATGCTTTTCATCTGGAATATGGGCCCACGCTTCACTTCCAAAAACACGAAAGTGACTTACATCTGGTTTGATTGAGCTCCATGCTTCTTCTGGAGTCATATTCTTTAAAGCCTTAGTAGGAGTGCGATTTATAATGTAATTTGTACAGTTAATTGCTTCTGCCCAAAAACTAAGACCAAGTCCTTTAGATTGTAGCATACAATTAGCCATTTCCTTTAAGGTGCGATTCTTCCTTTCAGCTACACCATTTTGTTGTGGAGTATATGGAACAGTATGTTGCATTTGAATTCCATTCTCAGTGCAAAATTTGATGAATGTGTTTTTAACATATTCTCCGCCATTATCAAATCTTAGATTAAGAATTTGATGTAAAGATTGTTTTTCAACAAAGGCCTTGAAGGCCAAAAATGTGTTAAATACTTCACTCTTGAGTTTTAAGAAGTATACCCAAGTGCGTCTGGAGAAATCATCAATGAAAGTTAAGAAATACTTGCAGCCAGAGAATGAAACAACTGGAAGTGGACCACATAAATCACTATGCACAAGCTGTAAAGGGGCTAAGGCATGCCAAGAGGCACGTTTTTCAAAACTGTCCCGATGATGTTTTCTTAGTACACATCCGGAACAAACACCATCTCTGCAAGATACCATAGGAAGACCTGTCACCATATTTTCTTTACATAGATGCTGAAGGGAGCGATAGTTTAAGTGACCAAATCACTCATGCCAAAGTTTGCTCACTTCATCGTTATGAGCAACAAATACTGAGGGAAGATTTGATGACCCAAATTTGTGAAACTTATACAACCTTGTAGAATCATCAGCAATACCAGTAGCTAAAATCTGTTTAGGATCTCTTAGGTCCTTGATTACAACATCATGAGGTTAAAATTCAACGATTTTACCTTCACCTGAATGAGTTATCTGATATACAGATAGAAGGTTGCAGGATAAAGTTGGAACACATAATACATCATTAAACTGACCATTGTCTAGATGAACAGTTCTAGTCCCTACAACACTAAGAGATCTATCATCACCAACATATATATTTTTGGTGTTACAATCATTTAAATAAGAAAACATGGCTTTGTTTTTGGCCATGTGATAAGAAGCTCCAGAATCAATGAGCCACTCATGAGAATGAGAAGAAGAAGATACATTTAGTGCATAGCCAGACCGAGATGCTTGACAACCACATGCAAAAAGTGCCATTTCTGAAGATGAAGTTGAAGGTGAAGAATGCTCCAAATGGATGTTATGTTTCTTCATCGCTACTTCCAAGGCTTCCATCTTCTTAAAGCATTTCGATTCTAAGTGGCCATCTCGATTACAAAAGTTGCAATGTCTATCAGTCTTCTTCCCTTTGTTTTTATTTGTCTTATCATTTTTTTGAAATGATTTTTCATTTTGAGGCTGAAATTGCTTAGGACCCTTGTTTAGTTTAGGACCATTCTTTTTAGGATATGACTTCTTAGGATTCTTTGAATTTGGTTGCTGCTGGGCGGCTAACGCTTTCTTGGAAGAGTTTCCAAGATTAAGAAGACCAAGGTGTAAGAGTTTTTCTTGTTCTCTTATTAAAGAATCACAAAAAGAGTCAAAGGAAGGGGACTTGTAGTCTGTTCCTTGAGAAATGAAGGCTTCTCTTGTAGAATGGAAGGTGGAAACAAACACAGAGTAGGCTGGTCCCAACTTAGTAAGAATGGAATAGATAAGGTTACTATCTTCTTTCTTAACCTTAACACCTTCTAAGAGATATCTAAGGGTCTTGAACTTGGACAAGAAATCTTCAATGTAAGAAAAATTATTAGGGTCCAATGTAAGCAACTCATTTTCAAGTTGATGGGCTCTAAGTTCATTTTTAATCCCAAAAAGTTTATTGATTTGTTTCATTGCTTCATCAAGAGTATCAAGTTCTACAATATGGAATATAAGATCTGGAGAAATAGACATCCCTATCAATCCACGTGCTTGATCTTGCCTATTTTCCCATTTAGCAGCCTTATCTTCATCCTTCAGTTTCTTTTCTTGGCCTGAGGCTATTCTGTAGAGACCTTTACTTCAAAGTAAATCCTCAATGTAGGACAACCATTGGAAGTAGTTGGTGCTGTCAAGGGTAACTTGATATTGACTTTCCATTTCAACGGAAACTGAAGCTAAAGATGATGAAACTAAGTGCTGCAATGGATAGATCTCGAAAAATTAGACTAGTTTAAAAAAAACGGCTCTGAAAATGGCTTCCGGATGAAGAAGTTATGGCTTCTTGAAAAACAGTTGATGAAGTCGCCGACGAAGTGCGGGAATGTGCGGAAATGAAAAAATCCGCCCCCAAAAAATGGAGATTTGAACCCAAGACCTCTATTCTCTTAGAATAGCTTTGAACCAATTGAGCTATACAAAAAATTTGAGAGAGAGAGAGAGAGAGAGAGAGAGCGGGGGGGTGGGGGGGGATGCTTTGGGTTGCGTGCTTGCTTTGAGAAGGCTCTTTTTCCATACAAAACAAAAAAACACAAAACCCAACACGGACATGCAAAGAAAACAAACCTTACGGCTCGAAGTTATCTTTAGCCGAAAAACTAAATATTTTCAAAAATGAACCTTGCGGCCCAAAGTTAGCTTTAGCCAGAAACTAAATATTTTCCTCAATGTTTCTGATTTTCCGAGATCACACTAAGGCATAGGGAAAAGAGCATACGCATGAGAAAAATCCTTCCTTTCTATTTCTGATTTGCCCAGATCGCACATAGTCGCGGGGCAAATAGCATACGAAAAAATGAAAGGTATAGATCCGGTAATAAAAAAAGCTAATAAAATGACGCAGCTAGGGCTACCGGAAACCTTTTCGCATGAAACGAAAGGGGTTCCTCACTGGAACAGATGATCCCAACACAATAGAGCAGTCCTCTCGGCCCGAAAGCAGTCAGAAACAATAGATCTAGGAAACGACAATCGGATGCAGTTCTACCGAGTTCAGAATTGGATCACCAACAGACGCGGCCCTCAATTAGCTTTGATACCATGTAGGAATTTATAGGGTAAGTTCCTCAGACAGAACACCAAAGGACACCGCTCACAACCAGATCGCAGATCAATACACCAATATTTTTGACGTGGTTAAAACCCTCAAAGAGGGAAACAGTCCACGGCCTGAGCCAACGTAGCCACTTCAGGCAATTTATTAATAAAAGAATGAAAATTTACATAATCTTCTCTCATAGACGGATTACCCTACAAATGACCCTCCATGCGCTTTAAATAGAAATCATGGACCAATCTGGTGTTAAGCCACGGATCAAGTGTTGGTAATACCGAGGAGAGAATGAACCATCGGATGACTACATATCGTGACCGTCGGATTGTAAGTTACAAAATGTACAAGGTAAAGAAACACACTTTACCTAAATCTATACCTAACTCTATACTAGACCAAGTTGTACTTAACTATTTCCTATGTGTCGGAATATCCTAACATCTATTCCTAGGAGTGCAGGGTAAGGATTATTGTCATCGACAATTTCTATAACTTCAAAATCTGCCACCGCACTTGCACCTTCAATATCCACCGTTACCCCATATAATCATCCCATGGGGATGTTTTTCTTCTTGTTCACCATCCTGAGTTGAATTAGAGACCACTGTAGCATAGGTCTCCCCATCCTTTCCCATGTCTGTTTTGGTAAAACATTCGCATCGAACCCCAGATCTAAGATGATCTACTCCATCCCATAATCACCTATCTACATTGTTAGCCTCATCTCTTGCCCTATTCGTGCCTTATGCTTGCCAATATTTCTGATCGAGCGGTGTTCATCAGGGGCCTTTTCCTTATTGGCACATATATTTATTAATTCCTACATGACTTCCACAACCTTGGTATCACGCAACAGTTTCATGCAGATCTCCAAAAAAATAGTGAGTACAGAAGGATCAACCTCTACAAGTATGTTGTGTTCTTGCATCTTGCCCTGGCTTCCTAAGGTGAAGGCCTTCACAAAGCTCTTCTTGTCTTCCATAAAAGTTTCCTTACCATGATCAAGATCAAAACTTGCTCATTTCTCTGGAGCTTTGTGAACCCATCCCTCTTCTTCAGGTTGTTTACCTCTATCAGCGTTGGTCGTCATTCCACTTATTAGCACAATATTAACGCTTTGATATTCTTCGCGGGGCTCAACCCTCATCATTTTTAAATTCTGTGTCGAATGATGACGTTGCATTTTCTTCTCTTTCATTTCAGCTATTAACACTGGGAATTATTCTATAGTATGGTCGAAATGTCTGCAGTATTGACATGATGGGTGTGTAGGATTCTGGAACTCTCGCACATAGTGCCCTGGCTATCCACGGTTGTAGCAGATAATCTAATTGCACCCTCTACCAGGTCCTCCTCCTCCTCGGCCCCGTCCTCAACCTTGATAACCTCCACGTGCTCCTCTATCGCCTTGATCTGAAGGTTGATTTCCTACTTACATACGGTACATAGGGGTTCTTTCCATCATCAGCTCATAGCTTTGAAAATGGCACTCATTGCGGCCCTACAAATTTGTAGAAATTACAGAACAACTGTTGGGGTGTCTAAACGAACTTCAGAAGTAAATGGCAATTATCATCGCATGTTGCCAAGTAACTTAACAAATGACGCACCATAGTGCAGCCCCCATGCTCAGCCCTACTAGGGCTTCTGGTTTTAGGGGAATTGGGCCCCCTCCTGTAATATAATTCATGTACACGGGACAATGATCTTTATCATCCCAATTTCCCTTGCACTTCAAACACCAGAAATCTGTGCACATTTATGGTTCAATCTCATTGTCTTTTTGCAAACTCAGTAATTCTAGGTGTAGGCTTGCTAACTGTGAGTGGATCTGTTGTACCCCTAGATTCGTATCTTGAATAGGTGATGAATGTAGACTCATCATGATCTCCAAGGCTTCTTCATGTGTATTTATCTTCTGTTGTGATAAAGAGATTCTAAAATGGGGTAGAAGCGACGTGATAAACTACTCATGATGTTGGTGATCTTTGATCTGCATGTTAGCTTGTCTGATCTGTAACTTCAACCCTTGATCAAAGTCCTAATATGTCTCCTCAACCTTCATCATGATCTCTTTAAATTCAATCACTGACTGTGAGTCAGATATAGGTGTACTAAACTCTTTGTTCAAAGCCGTCTTAGTCTCTACTAGTGTTGCAAGAGGATTATCAGCACAATATTTAATGTACCAGGTTAGCGCGTAATCCTACAAAGTAGTGACCAATTGCGCCTTCTTTGTATTATCATTAGTGATTTGTTGCGTTGTCCATACAACATTGACAACAAACCAGAACTACTCTGGGTCTTCACTTCCTATGCCCTGGAAGATCAGCATCTTCATTGCATTTGCCATGTTGAAAGGTAGAGGTGGAGGTGGAAGTATGGGCGAAGGTGTGTGTGGTGGAGGTGGAGGTGGAGGTTGAGCGAATGAATGATTTTTTCTAGAAATCCCCTGAGTGATTAGTAGAAAAATGCCTCGTGGCATAGTATACCTTGCCCCTTCGTCATCACTTGAAGGAGGTCTAATAAATGGACTATACTATGGTCTTGCTCCTTCGCAATTTATAAAGAATCTTCCACTTCGCATAGCTCCGAACATCAAGGTAATTCATCGCCCATAAAAACATTTTAATCCAAGTATTCAATGATCTTAAATGCTTACCTCATGGTCCTTTGAAGAATATTCATTCCGCTTCGCTATAGCTAACTGAGGTATCAACTGCTAATTTTGTAACAAATCCTCCTAGAATTTGATCGATCCAATGATCGACAACTCGCACAATCTTGTTTTCAGAATCTTCTAGTCATCACACTAATTTTACAGTCCCAACTATAGGACTATCAAGCTTCCACCTTCCTTGATTGTCTATCAACTTGGCTAACCACTCGTACAGTTTAATGGGGAAGGTGCAAAAGAATATTTTGTGTATCTTTGTATACAAATATCTATTCAACCAATCTTCCTTTGACAAGTGGAGATTCCTATTTTCCTGCACCGCAAAGTCATGAATATTCTGATCCAACCACTTTTGAATCTCTTTCTTGGTTGAGTTCTAATGACGTGACACCACACATCTCTTTCAAGTAGATCTCAGTCCCATCAACGGAACCATTTGTTGGCTTAGGGGGTCCTGACCTAGATTCAGAGTTAGTTGCACCAACCAAAAAAACCCTACACTACTAGCCCTTCCGGCAACAACCCCCGTAGTGTAGGCTACAGTCTCACCCAAAGAAGTATGGAGGGGGTGCAAGAACCAAGTTTCGGCATCCAGCGACTAGTGTGATGTCTTTTAGTGCCTTGGATCTACCCTCGTGTAGATCGATTAAATCCTAGGGTACGTTACTGCAACTCAGTTAAAGTGGCCTTCAAACCTTCGCGAAGGCACACGATCAGTCCTTGCGGACCTATAACAGTCGATTTACCTAATTATGTGCATCACAAATAAATCCTAAATTGGAGTTCGTGCAGATCTACTTAATTCATCAGAAAACATTAGAGAAATCACCAGAAACTTCGCAGAAGTGCCTAAGTATTCATTGCGTGCATTATTAATATAGAATCAAGATTCTCGTGTAGCATTCAATTAGTATTTCATAAAACATATCATTCATTATAAGCATATAACATTAACATATATACTACAACCTGGAACATAGGGAACCTAGGGTTTAGCACTGTTTTGGACAGGTTCTCCAACAGTTCTGGCAGCGCACAAAGACCGATTAGTTGATCTCCTTCTTAGAGGTCGTGTACTGGCCCGACAAATGACAGACGGGGGGTCCACTGGGACCCCATCTTACAGAGAAATAGTCATGCAGAAACACACAACTCATGAAGGTTTTAATATCTCTGGGTATGAAGCCCGAAAAGACAGCTCGGGGACAAGCCGCGGAAGAGCAACCCAGGGGCAGAAAGATCCAAATCACGGATCAGAGATGCCAGGAAAAGTCAGTAACAGGCAGGAGAAGCACGGAAACAAACCAAACGCAGGCCAAAACAGCTCAGGCCCAATAATAGCCCCGTCAGATGAAGAAAAGGAACAAAGGGAGGGAAAACGCCCCATAGAAGACGAGGATAAAACGGAAGCTCCCAACCTCAGCCCTGAAAATACCCAGCAAGGAGTCTGCAAACCCAAAAAAAAGGAAGCCCTCCGTGTGGTTTTCTCAGATCCAGATATTCAGGCCTACAGAGACCACATGATGGAGCATGCAATCATCTGTAAGTTTATGGGTCTGTGGCCATCAGAAAGAGTTCTTTGCCAATGGATCAAACAGCACTAGCGGCCAAAAGGTGATGTCAAACTTTCATCGTCTAAGGGTTTTTTTACTGACGTCTTTTCTAACCTAGAAGACAAGGATAGGATCTTCGATGGAGGGCCTTACTTCCTTTCATCAGCAAGCCTCTACATGAGGCCTTGGAAAGCAAACTTCGTACCTGAAAAGGAAACTTTCACCCAAGTCCCTGTGTGGATCCGCCTCTTCTCTTTACCTATCGATTACTGGGGCTTAGCAACTCTAAAGTGCATAGGAGACCGACTTGGCACCTTCATTAAAGCCTCGGAGGCAACTATGCAAAGGAAGTACACTTCTTGTGCCAGGATCTGCGTTGAAATTGATGTCTCAGGTGCCCTACATGAAGGACTGTGGCTAGAGTTCAGAGATGAAGATTACTTTCAACCTATCGACTACGAACAGATCCCCTTCCGATGTAGGAAATGCCATGAACACGGTCACCTCGTAAGGGAATGCCCATTAATCAAACCTGTTGAAGAAGCCAAGCCTGAGCAGCCGGCCCAGAACCGGGAGGTTTTCAAAAAACCAAAATCACGACAAAGGGCCTACAGGAAAAGAGTAAACAAAGCAGTGACAGATCCCAGCATAACTCTTAACCCCTTCAGCATTCTGGACTCAGAAGCAGACTCGGAAGGAAACAACAAAGAGATAAGGCTACCAGAAGATCCTCAAAAAACTAAGACAGACCACAGATCAACGGATGCAGAGGAAACCACCGAAAACGCAGCAATACAAACGCATGAAATAGCAGATGAACGAGATGAAGACACAGATATGCTAACAAGCGATGGGGAAGACCTGGAACTCAATGAAGTTCTAGAAAAAGAAGGGGTAAACCTGTCAGAAATGGAAAAACACTGGAGAACACAAGGGCTGGAAAATATCTCGGAGGAAGAAATAAAGAAGATCAGCGACCTCTTCATAGCAAGACAACAAGCGGCGCTAGACAAGCAAAAGAAAAGATTAGGAATCATGAAAAGCACAGGTAACCAATCCAAAAGTCTTTTTCTTCATTCATTAGGACGGAAGCAAAACAGAAAAAGAGGCCGAAGGACGAATGGAGAGGTTCTTCATGATTTGGGTATCTTTATGATCAATTCAGGCAAAATGAAGGATTTACATGCCTTCCTGTCCTACCAATAACCTCATCATCATCAATGAAAATCATCTCCTGGAATACAAGAGGGCTCAACAGCCAAGTCAAACAACGACTTCTCAAGAGGAAGTTACAACAGGAAAAACCAGATATTATGCTCATTCAGGAAACAAAATGTGCCACTGATCAGCTGGAGAACATCACCAAAAAGCTAGGAAAATCTATCAAATACATAGACTCAGCCAGTCACGGATGGGAAGGAGGCATTGCAACCCTCTGGGATTCCAGAGTCATTGAAATCACCTCTATGGAAGCTACCAGATCATACATTGCCACAGAATTTCAACTCACAGGTAACTCTGAAACCTACCTCTGTATAAATGTCTATGGGCCTCAGCGTTTAGAAGATAAAACTTCGTTCCTCAACTCCTTAATGAAGTTAAAGCTAAGACACCAACATTCAAAGATCATAATGGGAGGGGATTTCAACATGATTACCACCCTCCTGGAAAAAAAAGGAGGCCTCCGGCGACTAAATAGAGACTCAGAACTCTTTGTTGACTTCATGGAATCAGCCCAACTGGTCGACATCCCCCCAAAAAATGGGCTCTTCACATGGAACAACCGAAGAGGAGGGGAACACCGGATAGCCTCTCGTCTTGACCGCTTTTTGATCTCAGAAAACATCTTGCTGGAAGGAACAACAGTTGACTCTGATATCCTCCCCTGTGGGGGATCAGACCACTGGCCCATCGCCCTGGAAGCTGCTTTTCTTGAGACCCCCAAAAACAGGCCATTCAGATTTGAGAAATTCTGGCTAACGCACCCAAACTTTTCTGATCTGGTGAAGAAATGGTGGGAAGAACCCAGAAATATAAGGGGAACCAAAATGTTTAAACTCCAATCCAAACTAAAACACATCAAACTCAAAATCAAGGAATGGAATGCTTCCGAGTTTGGTAATATTTTCCAGGAAAAGCACAAGATAGAAGACAGCCTAAGTCAAATACATAAGGACTGGGCTTCAGGGATTAATAGGGAGGACTCAAATGAACAGGAAAAGATACTAATGCAGAAATGGCAGCTCCGCTGCCAACAGGAAGAAATCCTTTGGAAACAAAAGTCTCGTATCCAATGGTTGAAGGAGGGAGAGCAAAATACAAAGTTCTTCCATAGATCAACGATGGATTACAGGGGGGCTAACAAAATTCTGAAGCTGACCAATGCTTCTGGAGAAGTCATTCAAAATCATAATGAGATTTCAACTTTGCTTACTAGTCATTTTAAGCAAATTGCCCAGGAATCTCAAGAAGATCGATCGGAAGCGAGAGAGGAAATAATTCAGGCCATTCCCCAAATCATTACTCCAGCACAAAATGCCTCTCTGTTAAGAAAAATCTCAATGGAGGAGGTGGAGGAGGCTGTTAAAGGCATGCCAAATGATAAAGCTCCGGGCCCTGATGGTTTTACTATAAACTTCTACAAAGCCTGTTGGCAAACAGTCAAAACAGAGGTCTGGGAAGTAGTTGAAGATTCACGACGATTAGGCTCAATTCTTAAAGGCCTAAATTCTACTTTCCTAGCCCTTATTCCCAAAGAAGAAGAAGCCCTAACTCCAGAAAAGTTCAGGCCCATAGCTCTGTGCAACGTGATTTATAAAATCATCTCTAAAGTCATCGCTAACAGGCTAAAACCTATCCTCCCTGACATCATCTCGGAGGAGCAGTCAGGATTTGTGGAAGGCAGACAAATTCTGGACAATATCCTCTTGGCGCAGGAGATGATACATACTTTGCAGTCCAGGAAAATCCCCGGTATGATGATCCAGCTCGACCTTTCAAAAGCCTTCGACAAAGTGAATTGGAACTACCTGGAGGCCACTTTAATGGCTTTTGGTTTTGATAACAGGTGGACCAAATGGATTCTCGCTCTTATCAAGTCAACAAATTTCTCTATTTTAGTTAATGGTTCCCCCTCGGCCACCTTCTCTCCTTCCAGAGGCATAAGGCAAGGAGACCCACTGTCCCCCTTCCTTTTTGTGATCCTCATGGAAGGGCTTAGCAGATATATTCACAGAGCCAAAGCAGAAGGGAAAATCAATGGTTTGCGCCCTCTCCCCTCCACCCCTGCAACTACTCACCAGCAATTCGCAGATGATACTATGCTGCATGGATCTCCAACTGTCAAAGAAGCCAAGGCTTACAAGTCTATCTTATCTCTTTTCAGCAAGGCATCAGGTATGGACATAAACCATTCCAAATCGACAATTTTTTTCTTTAACACCCATGTTTCTATTCAAAGTCATCTTACCAGCATCCTAGGCTTTAGAAATGGCTCTTTGCCCTCGAAATATCTGGGAGCCCCGCTCACCACCAAGCCCTGGCAAAAGGTTCATTGGGAAAGGCTCATAGCAAACATGGAAAAAAGATGCAACCATTGGACCCACAGGGCACTCAACTTTGCAGGGCGCCTTGTTTTAACTAAAGCCATCCTGCAGGCCATTCCTCAGTACATGCTTTCTATCCTCCCGGCGCCAAAAGCCATCCTGCAGAAAATTCGATCCATCCAAAGATCCTTTTTATGGAGTGGCAGCGCAGAGAAGAGGAAATGGGCTCTAGTGGCCTGGGAAAAGATCTGCAAATCGAAACTTGCTGGAGGGTTAAACCTAATAGACCCAGATATTAGCAACAAAACTGGGGGAGCCAAACTATGGTGGCGCTGGCTGAAAGAGACAAACCTCCCCTGGGCCAGACACTGGAAGGCGAAATATACTCCTCACTGCAGAAACCAAGACCTCATAAGACTCCAAGAATTACCGGAAGGCTCTCCAATCTGGAACCTAGCAAAAAGAAACCGTAACCTAATTCAGGACCACAGCTTCTGGGAGATCCGAAATGGGGAATCAGCCCTCTTCTGGGAAGATGCCTGGCAACAGCATCCAAAGCTTGAAAGCCCAGACCTTGCAGATTACAAAGCAAACTGTCATAACAGAGGCAAATTCACCGTTCATCATTACTGGACCCCCAATGGCATTGACCAAGATTGGAGAGAATGGACCCTTCCAGATACCGAAAACCCTAATGAGGAAAATAATAGCATACAAGACCTGATTAAAGTCCTTCACAAACGGAAAATTAGGATAACCACGGAGGCGGACAAGCTGAGGTGGGGTATGAAGGGCAATGGCAACTTCACTCTTAAAGAAGCCAGAGAGCAGTTGGAACTCACAGAGCAGGGGGAGACAGCCCCTTGGTTCACCAAGGTTTGGGATCCCTTATTCTGGCCAAAAATTCAAACTTTTCTATGGCTCCTTATGAGGCGCAAGACGCTCACCTGGGAGAACCTGCGAAAAAAAGGCTTTGAAGGCCCCTCTTTTTGCCCTATGTGTAATCAAGCAGAAGAAACTATGAATCATTTGTTCAATACATGCAATTGGGCTAACCACATCGGGCAAGGGATTGAAAACATCATGCAGCAAAACAAAAAAGACATGGACTCCATCCAAAACACAATCACCAATTGGCCAAGTAACTACTCGGAGAACCCTCAAATCAATAGCATATGGAAAGTTCTGCCTGGTTTTATCACTTGTACAATATGGAAAGAAAGGAACCGAAGAATTTTCCAAAGCGAACACAGGAATATAGAGCACCTGAGAATTACCTTAATGGAGAATATCCGCTAATTGATTCTGGTAAAAAGCAAAGTAGACCCTTCCATCCAAATTTCTGCGGATGACCAGAGAATCCTGAAGGCCTTCAATATCAGCTACGACCAAAGCCAAAATCCCCAAGCTAAACAACACTCCCACGGATTGGACTCGGCCTCCTGAGGGCTTCCTGAAACTGAATTTTGATGGCACTTCGCATGGTAACCCGGGACCAGCTGGCATAGGAGGCCTCATTCGAAACCAGAGAGGTGAAATAATCCATATCTACAGTCAAGCGCTGGGCGAGGCCACTAACAATGAAATGGAATTCGCTGCAATGGAAAAAGGCTTAACAATTCTTCAAAGAAACCAGGCAGAAAATGCAGTAATCGAGGGTGACTCTGAGGTTGCCATTCTGGTGGCAAGGAAAATCTATGGGGGAACGCCGGCCAGCAAGGCTACCAAGCACTGGCGCCTAGCTATGGTCACAGAGAGCATAGGGAAACTGCTCGGGAAAATGAAAGGTCTCGTCTTCCAGTCGGTAAGAAGGCAGGCTAATTCGGTTGCCGACCACTTGGCAAACCATGGGATCGAGAACCCAAACGGAACGGTGGACAGCTGTTGGCATCAGGTTGAGAGTAATCAATTAAAAGAACGGTGCTCTCACCTCGCACGAATAGATTTGGTGGCAGCTGACAAGGCAGAATGCCAGACCGCCTAATTCTCCACCATAAAAGTATGGATTGGTCGACGGGACGAGAGCCATCAATACACAGCAAGCTCAGAAGGACAACAGGCCTGAGGGGAATAATGTGCACCGCAGGACACAGTCAATTGTACACTAACATGATCTGGAGTGACATAAGCCGCCGCAGATCCTCAGGACAGAGGGACACTTGGCACTTTCAGATCCGTGCAGGAGGAGGTGATCGAAAACATTCTCAATCATCTCAATTCCCCTCCACAACTCCGAATCGCAGCATTTATGTTGATCGGACATGCAATTTGCATGTCACGATCCGCTCCACCGCCCAAAATCTTCCCGCTATCATCTATATATCCACCCTTGTTCTCCTTTGGAGCATCAACATTTCGGTGCTCAACATCCAGAGACCATCGAATTGTATTTTCACTCAGGCAAGCAAGGCAAGCAACAATCAAGAGAGTGCTCCCATGGCGGGAGAAGGATGCCGCAACCAGTCTGCAAACAATGACCTGCGGCTTGCAAGGGAAATGTATGAGCGGAGAACGTCTGAAAGGAACAAACGAAAAATTATAGACCTGGAGGCCTCTGCTCAGGAGGAAGAGAGTAAACTCTCTGACCTTCAATTAAGCCAGGAAGTTAACTGGCTGCAAGATCCGGGGACAACCAGCACTCGGGCGACTCAATTCGTCCGCACCCAAGCTGAAGCGTGGCGCATGAAGACCATCCTGGCTAAGGCCATGGATGTTCAAGCGGAGCAGGCTGAGCAATTGAGAACTCTTCAGCAGTTCGCAGCCACAATGACAAAGGAGCATATGGCGGTGGTTCAAAGCAGTGAATTCAAACTCACTGCTCTGCACGAGGAGGTAGACACCATAAGCAGGAAGCTCACTGTCCTGATCAAGTTGCTCAGGAAAAACATCGAGCCAGACAGTAAGCCTCCAGAACCGCATCGGGGTGGTCCGTCAACGGGTAACCAGGACAGTGCACTCAACTGCAAAGAGTTGCACACAGTGCCGGACTCCTCAAACAAATTCTGATCAGTCTTCCCTGTCCCTCAGTTGGACTTTGTTATGTTTGTTCTGTTTTTATTCTCTCAGTTATGTGCTCGCCATTTTTGGCCTAAGTCGCCCTGCGCGGTGTACCTTTCGGCAGCACTCTGTTTCTCTGTTTCTATCGTTTTCAAACTGTTATTAGCTGGTAAGGCCTGCTTCATAGCGGCCAGTCATCTGCCTCGGCAGAATTTTTGTACTATATGTTACTTTTGTTAATATCAAAGCTTATTTACACAAAAAAAAACATTAACATATATAAACAAAAATACTCAGTAATTCTTCATAAAATTATCTTTATTGATCTTCAATCAACTGATTACAAATCAAACTTCCCTATGCACATAGCTACAAGGGTCCGCACACTCAGCTGCAGACACTACCTAGGCTTCCACGCACTTAGCTACGAAGCCTTCATTTCTCTACCTAAGCACGGGAAGCAGAGCCTTCCTGCCTTGCTCTTGTCTAAGACTCTTCAATGAACCCGATTCTCTATCTAAGTTGCCTCTTTCTCACGCTAAGACTCAACTATTTATAGACTTATCCATTAAATGCCATGGTTGGCAGATCATGGGTGAATCTCAAAACTAACTCAAAATTTTACTTAATTTAAGGGGCTAATCCCCTTTGAATCTTATTAATTTACACGCTCTGCTTCCACAAATTGTGGAGACATTACATCTTTTACAAAATTGTATACAAAAAATGAATAATTAATTCCATTATGCCCCTGGGGACCCCATCCCAATAGTCAGGCATAGTGGTCATATCAAGAAGAGAAGCATTAGCTTTAATGTTTTCCATTTTTTTGAGGATGTTAAATTGAGGCAAGCTTGAAGAGGGCATGGGATTAGAATTTACATTCAAGGGTGAGGACATAGTGCTAGGGGATTTTTAACTTTTAGCTTCTTTAAAAGGTTGATTTCTAGCATTCCAAGCCCTAAAGAACTTCTAATTTCAACAAACAATGCATCATTATCATCAACCCAATCTAATTTTGCAATTATAGAGTTAATAATTTTTCCAAAGATTCTCTCTGGTGCATGTTTTCTCCTTGCAGAAATTACACTATAGACGAGAGAGGAGAGGATTTGGTTGATAGGATCGGGTGGGATTCTCTATAAGCATTTAAGTTGAATAATTAGTATGAGGTTGCATCTTTATCCTCCTTTCAAAGGATATCATCCATTTTCTAATGTCTTGCATGAGCTAGAGTAGATTTGATTAGTGTGGTGCTCTAGTGAAAGACGGATTCAATGTGACTACTCTTCATATTCCAAGTAGATTTGAAGTGCATACCCTAAATTCTTAACACTTTTATCTTATAATCTATGATAGTAGGGAGGAATAAAGGTACTATAGTAGTGCATCATATCTACTTGACTTTGTGGCCTGATTATTTTGGGAATTTGATTATTTACTTTAGTAAAGCATGGATTAAAAGATTTGATAGATTTTCCCTTTGTGAAGGAAACGTTGTTGTATTCCCATAGAAGATCAATGAAGCTTTTTAGTTGGCCATTAGTGGTTTTAAACTAGTAACAAAGCTCTCCCCAGGTTGAGAAGACTTTAGGAGGAAACTTGAAAAAATCTGTTTCTACCTTCCCTTTTAAGGAATTAAGAAAGGGGTGCATACATGTGTCATTATCTTTGGTGCCAATATTATGATAAGCATTTAGGAAAGCAATCAGATACTTATTTAGTGGTGATGGTATCTTCAGCTAAAAATTTGGGTAGATGATCCTTGAACTAAGTTAATGGTGATTTAACAGGTGTCATATTAAAGGAAGAAATTACGTGCCAATGAGTGGAATTCAGGTCCTCTTCTAATTTAAATAGTTCATATTTCCTAATCACCTTGGTAGGCTTTTTCATATATTGAACAATATTAAATAAAGAATAAAGAATTCCAATTTGAATAGAGGAAGATGTAGATTATGAAGAGAATGTGGAAGAGGGATTGGACTAGGAAGATGCCTACATCCCAGACATGATTTAGAGGGAACTAGTCTTAGAATTAAATACAAAGACTTGATATAGTTAAAGTTGAGA
Organism: Pinus tabuliformis; assembly: GCA_031772625.1. Taxonomy (NCBI): domain Eukaryota; kingdom Viridiplantae; phylum Streptophyta; class Pinopsida; order Pinales; family Pinaceae; genus Pinus; species Pinus tabuliformis. The sequence goes on along the minus strand of CM062809.1, from coordinate 454,511,483 downwards.
TTAGGCAACTAGAATTTCCCTTTGCCTTTTTGCTTTGTTCAGAGGATTACAGTTAGGACTTAAACCATGAATCCTTCTATAAACATGAGATTCATTGGTCATAATCGAATTATTTTTTATTGGTGCAATCCCTGAGATGAATTTCTATGGATTTTCTTCTCTCTTGCAACTTAATATCTCAAGCTATAATGGCCCAAGTCTACTTTAAATCAACAAGAGTATGTGTGTTGTCAATGATTAAATTTAATAATGAGTGTGAAATTCTTCATTGATTGTTTAATTGGATTGGAAGTTATGGTTGATTAGGATAATGAATGGTCATATGGACAAGAATATTAATGAACTAGGGAAACATGAAAAAATGTCCCTAGTATGGTCAACAAAAGATGTTGATGAGTGAATTTTTTATGTTTCATTGATATCCCTTGAATCTCATAGGGCACATGAGGTAATGGGACGAGGCACAATGCCTAATTCCCTTGGTATTTCTACTTATGTACAAAAACTACTTACAATGAAAAGAAATTATATACAATATGATATAGATTCAAGGAAAAAGTGAGGAATGTACAGTAAGCACAATATATGATAACATTAAATTGAAAATATGAACAAAAATAAGACTAAAATAAATGATAAATTTATGAGAAGATTTAAGAAAATACTACCACAAACGCATGTAATATATTTTAACATATAACTCATAAACACAAATGTAATTTTCAACATAGGTTGTTCATGAATATAAATAAATAAAAAATCAAAAAAATATGCATTTCAAGATGATTGTAAAAAAAGTTTATTTTATTAATAAAGTTTGAGTACAACTGTTGTTCAATAAATTCCTATGAGAATCGTTGACAAGAAACCAATTCAAAAGAAATATTTAAGATGTAAATGACCCATACATAAAAATTTAAGTGACAAAATCAAGTAAAAAGGTATGTGCAATCCTTCTGGAACCTCTCTGATATGATAAGATCAGTGAAATGCTCTTCAAAAGTTTATCCAATTACCAATCATATGAATGTTAGACCTTCTACTGGAACAATGAAATGTAGGAAAATAATTGATGACTTGAAAATATCCTAAAGAAATTGATAAGTTTGTTCTTCTCCTTGTGACTCCTAGAAATTTTCTTCTTTCACCAAAAAGATCAACCCTTTTTACTCAAGAAAAAGATAAATCAGAGGTAAAATGACATCCTAATAGTCTAGTGAATACCTCTCCTCACTATTTTATCCATACTTTCCTTCATTTCCTTCTTCCAATTTTGTACTCCCTCGGGACGATTAAGGATCCCAATTATTCTTGTAATTAATTTATTTATTTAAGTAATTCTCTTAAAATAGGTTTTATCACTTAGGAAGAGGGACTTAGAAGGAGTTATAATTAAATTTTAATTAATTAGAGTTAGTAGGTGCGCCCCCTTCTCATCATATCTCTCATAAAGTAAAATTCACCCTTGTGACTCCCACATTTATCATGTGCATTCATAATATCATAACATAACAACATAAAAATTTGAAGATGCAATGTGGTCCATCATATGTAATTTGGTGAAAAGATTTGTGTGCCTTCCATAATTAGAATGCATATCCATAACATCACAAAAGTAAACATATATAATAATACCATGCCAACCATTGCATAAAAACTTGTGCCTCCCAAAATGTATCATCAAAATATATATACCATGCCCAAAATAAAGTGTTGTATCAAAATAAAGTGTGTTGAAAAACATGTTGTAAAGTATGCAATAAATATAAGACTACATGAAATAAAATAGAAAGTGAAGAAAATCAATAATATCATGTTAATTTTGGACATCCAATCTAGCTAGTTTCTTGTTATTTTACCTTATTTTTCTCTTCCTTTCCTCCTTCTGCCTTTGCATGCATATCATAAAAGGAAACCTACCTCTTCTCCTATGTCCCTGAAGCACTAATATGAGTATGGGAAAAAGTGACCTCTAGAGAGAAGTGTGTGGGTGTTATAGTTGGATTGTTATGAAACCAGCTCACAAAAAGATAGAAAAGATAGATCGACGCCTTATAATTCAACCTCTTTGAGGGGGCAACCTCCTTTTCATTACATAAATGAACAATTCTTTGATGATACAAATGACAAGACCTCCTTTCTATATATAGGAGTCTAAGGGTTCATAATATAATCAGAGCCGACATAGCAATAATAATGTAAGGGCACAATAATAACAATAGTGGGCTTCTATGTGCCACAATAGTAACAATATGGGGACTACATGGGTACAACAATATAATAAGGGGGTTGTACTAATAACAATAAGGGGTTACACTAGTAGTATAGGGGCCTAACATGCCCCTCTCCTTCAAAAAGTGTTGTCCTCAACGCTTGAGTAGTTCTTGATGCTTCTGTAGAATATTATTGTCCTCCCATGTGGAATATTCAATGGGTAAGTTCTTCCACTTGATGAGATACTCTGAAATTGATTGATTTTGTAGCTTTCAGGTTCTTGTTTCTGTGATTGCTCCATATTCCAATATGACTTTTCCTTCCTCTTCAGGTTATGGCAATATTGGTATCTTCTGCAACTTTCAAATGAGTGGCCACACTTCTGCATCCTTATTCCATTCATCCCTTGCTTCATTTATCCAATCTAGTTGGACAATAGAAATAGCACAAAACAATGCTTCCACATCCTCATCCATTCTTGAGAGTGCATCTGCAACAAAATTGTGCTTCCCTTTTCTATAGATGATGTCAAACTCATAACTCCATATATTTGTGACCCATTTTTTCTATTCTTCTATAGATAATATTTCTTCTAAAAAGTATTTAAGACTATCATGATCCATTTTTACCTTGAAGTGTCTTCCCATTGGGTAAGGTCTCCATTTCTTAAGTGCGTGTAGTATTGCCAACATTTCCTTCTCATAAATAGCTTGCTTGAGATGTAGCCATAAAAATACCCAATCACCTACATCAAAACATTTATCACTGTGATGTTGATCTACCAGTTGTTTCATTCAATTCTGCACCAAAGTGGCATTATCATTTAAAATTGGTGAACTTGTTGTTGATGCTCAATTTGATCTTTCACTACTTGAACCATTTTCTTCTTGATATGTCCTTCTAGATTTAGGGTTTGAGGAGTGCTAATTTCTTCCAATGCTTTACAAGATATGGTCGGATTCATTTCTTGATGCTTGATGTGATCTTTCAGTTCTTGAATATTTTTCTTCTCGATATGTCCTTCTATCTTTAGAGTTTGAGGAGTGGTAATTCTTGTCAACGCTTTACAAGATATGGTCGGATTCATTTCTTCTTTCTATGGGGTTGGTTCCTGGTGTATATACTCTTCTTTAGATGTTTCTTGATCCTTTTCTTCCTCCTCTTCATAATCTATGTAAAATAATTTCTTCTCAACACACTTATGACCTTTAGTGCATTTGCTATCACAATCATAACAAAGCCCTTTTTCTCTTTTTTCTTCCAATTGTTGTGGTGTCACCCTTGTAGGTTGTGGAAGGCTAGGAGAAGAAAAACTTCCATAATTATAGTCATGAGTGGTTGGATTCCTTGTTTCCATAATTTCGCTTTCAATTTTTCTTGCCCACTTGAATGCCTTGTCCAATCAATCAGGTTCCCAAAGAAGAAGTTCATGTTGAATGTTACCCTTTAAAGTACCTATGAATACATCATTCCTTTGCTTCTCTGGAATATCATTTACCCTTATATTCAATTTTTGAATGTCCTCAATGTGTTCTTCCATTGAAAACTTTTATTTGAGATTTATCAATTGGCTAAACAAGGTGTTTCTCTTTGTATCCTCATAATGTGTTATCATTTCCTCCATGAAAATTGACCACGTAACAAGCGATTTATGAGAACAAAGCCCTTTATACCATAAAAATTGATCTGGTTCTAAATATAAAGATGCAATACATAACTTTTGTAATAGTGGTACACCATGTAGATCAAAATATTTCTCCATCTGTAGTATCCAATTTTCCGGATCCTTGCCATCAAACTTCCTCATCTTGCTTTTTCTCGATTTTAGGAGCTCGATCTTGAAACAACTATAACTCTATAATTTTGGATCTTCTAGTTCTTAAATTGCGACCTAAAGTAGCCCTATGTGTCCTCTTTCCAATGCCACCAGTTTGATCCAAATTGGATTCTCCAAGGAATAGTTATGCCAAATCTCCCATAGTGACCTGATTATAGACTAGTTTAGTAGAGCGAACTTGTATGACATGCCACATGTCCTTGTTTTGACCTTTGGCTCTAAAAAATATATATAAGAAACAAAATTCCATCCTCTTTTTGTACCTTCTTATGAAATTTCAATCTGATGGTTAGAGAGAAGGTTATGATGATTTTCCCTAGGTCACCTATTTGGAATGTAATTTGAGAGTCTACAAGAAGACCAACTTCCTCTGATCGTATCTCCGCAAATATAGTGTGAAAAGCTCTAAAATTTGGATCCGATGTTCAGTGAGATTTCACATCAAATTGGTTTCTTTTTTTTCTTCTGAAATGTCGCAGAAAAAAATTTGTGGCGAAAATGCCTCGATGACCTATTTGGAGCAGCGAAACCCTAGAATCCAAAGCTCTGATACCAAATGTTATGAAACTAGCTCACAAAAAGATAGAAAAGATAGATCAATGCCTTAGAATTTAGCCTCAAGGGGGAAACCTATTTTACATTACATAAATGAAAAATTCTTTGATGATACAAATGACAAGACCTCCTTTCTATATATAGGAGTCTAAGGAGTCATAATATAATCAGAGCCAACATAACAATAATAATGTAAGGGTACAATAATAACAATAGTGGGCTTCTATGGGGCACAATAGTAACAATATGGGGACTACATGGGTACAAAAATACAATAAGGGGGTTGCACTAATAACAATAAGGGGTTACACTAGTAGTATAGGGGCCTAACATGGATGATGTTTTCCTACAACTATGTGAGCAGTTGAATGTATAGGTTAGTTAGTGTTGGAAATAATATTGAGAGCGGGGGGGGGGGGGGCGGTGAATCAGTATTATCAAATCAATAAAAAAATTTCATTTCCATTCTTAGATACATATACACTACTTCAATTAAGGGAACCCGCGTGTATACACAACAGTGTCTAATGCAACTAGCGTATATCCATAATACTTATGATTCAGTTAATCCATTAAATGCTGATCTTTAGTTAGTGCATCAGAACTTCATTAACCATATGTACAGTAAGTAGGAGCAGTAAAACAGAATAGATCATCACACACAAGAAGCACACATGAACACCATGATATAAGGTGGAAACCCAATGTGGGTGAAAACCACCTGCTACAAGTCGTCTCTATCTTCCTTTAATAGGAAACTTCATTTTACAATATTTCAGTACTGGTGCAGCCTTATACCAGTACACAGGCTTCTACCTGCAGAAGGCTACAACCTTCTCTCCTTCTCCAGACTCTCCTGGATGGGAGCTACAACCCCCTTAGCTCTTGTACTAGCTGATCCATTTACTAGTATGTAGGTGCCTGCCTACTGAATGCTCCAACCTTCACTTGTTCTCTAGCTGCTACTGGAAGGGAGCTACTACCCCGTTTTCTCTTATACTAGCTGATGTACTAGTACGTAGGCGCCAGACTACAATCTCCTTTCATCCTCCAGGGACCACATTTCATACATTTTCAGACTGGATACTCCTGAAGCACAACACTATAATCTGAAGGCCACATTTCATCAAATTTTCATATTGGACCCATAAATATCAATGAAGCACAAAAACAATCAATACTAGCATCATCAATTTCTAAATCACTGGAACACTGAAACATTGTCAACAACACAGTCACCAGAACACTGAACTCTGGAACAATATTTAGAACCGACTGTATCATCAAAATCATGAATCAGAGTGCATACGCTGCTTGGAAGTGCTGAACCAGTGTGTATACTCAACTTCACCAAGGTGAACCAGCGTATATGTCATCAATTACTTATGTATAACTTGATGCATTTCCTGAATTTAGACATATTACATACACAAGGATAATATGTGTGTTAGCACCCAGATCATAGCACATAAATATGAGTCATTATGATCCTGATCCAATATTAGTTCTCATCCATCAATACTGAAGCTAAACACAGTCAATCAAACAAGATATGCAAAATACTGACACCATTAAACTATCATCAACAACTAGAACCACATGTAACCATAGCTCAAATGGTATACGCTACTACAATGAACCAAACCCGCGTACATACACTCTTACACCAAAGCCAACCCGCGTACAGATCTATAAATGTTCAATCATGACTTGCAGCGATTTCAAACTTAAGTTATACCCAGTTCAGATCATTACATGAGTTAGTATATAGATCTAGAATAAACATAATCAATCATATAGAGATAGTTCATTTCAAACCATTTGATCCCGATCTATCCTTAGATCTTGTTCTCCATCAACCGGTGAGATCTCTCCTTAGCTCAGATCAAGCAATGCATCATCAACCCATAACCTGCATACTGGATCTGATCATTCATCAGATATTCAAGACTTTTTCGATACCCTTGCCTAATGATCTTCTTCTCCTTTTATAGTCTTAGGCCTTTCTTAATACCATGGTCCAAAACCATAACAAACCAATACCATGGACCCAATACTTGGGATCAACACATCTGACGAGATACTATGGTCCAAAACCATAGGTTAAATTACCACGGACCAAAAGTAAGTTCTCCAACATATACGCGCTTTTCCTTGCATGAAAGTGTGTGTATACACATACATGCCTTTGTAACGTCTAACCCGCGTGTATACGCGGCTCGGTCACGATGAACCTGCGTATATATATTTTCTCTTCATTCTTGTAGTCTGATCATCAAATCCTTGTTGCTGACCTGCTGCACTATGATCTGTCATCTGTGTGATTTGCCATCAAGGACAACACTTGTCTCATAATGCCAACAATCTCCCCCTTTGGACTTGATGGCAAAGCTAACTTGTCACACTTAGAACTATCATCTGATTCCTTTGAGCTGTCTTGCATCCCATGCATTCAGTCACAGCTAATATCTCTTCTGAAGATTGATCTAGTTATAAATAAGTGAGATGTTCTTCTATGAGTGGGTTGCCATCAAGTACAACACATGCATCATAATGCCAACAATCTCCCCCTTTGGACTTGATGGCAACCCCAAGATCCTCAAAGTCATTCTCCCCCTTTTTCATCAAGGGCAAAGGGTTGTGCTCCTCGTGAGTACATGCTGAAATTTCTGCCCTGCTGTGCTGACCATGCTCCCTTTGAGTACATGCTGAAGTCTCTGCTCCGCTGAAGTGTGATGTTCACGCTCCCCCTGACTATAATCAAGGTCTGCAAAAGGATGTTCTATAGGAAGAACATGACTCTATCATTAATGACCTTCCAAAGACTCATACATACATCCATCTCGCATCCTAGTGGGGATATACCAATAGTTTACGCATGATAAAATAAGAATATTACATCATCCATCCCAGGCATAGTGGGGAAACAAACATAGGCCGTTACATGACCTTGATAAAAGAAATACATGTCTGAAATATTTCAACATCCTCCCTTATGCATAAAGGGGTTACAGATTACATTATATGACGAGAAGAGATTTCATCAAATGACTACAATAGATAGAGACACACTATTACATCATGAGTCTTGATATGACACCAAACTTCTAAATTAGACCATGATAGTAATTAGCAACAATTGTACATAATGTATGATCTGCTCCATAAGAATCTTTCAACAACATCTAGAACAACAATCATGTTCTCCCTCTATACCTGTTTCATCTGTGCCAGATGGTTTCTGTCAGGCCCATATCAGACTCTTCTCATTCTGAGTTTGTCCCACTAATTTCCTTCAAATTAATATATACGCGACTGTATCCAAAGAAACAAGAGTATATACGCGGATATTCCTTATGAAACTTGTGTACAACCATTTCCAGATCAGCAGCCTGTAAATGTCCTATGACAAGGTATGTCTGCATATAGATATCAATTCATCATCATAAAATCATTCACATTATATCATATGTGTAAAACACCATAGCCATCTTATCAACAATATCATCCATGTATCATCACTTGGGAATATTTGCATATATGTAAGTATCAACCTATCAACATATCATGTCTCCAATAATGCAACTTTGAGTAATCATTCATGTATCCAGCACTATGTTTCTTGAGCTCAAGATATTTTGTCAATATCATCAACATCAACAATCCTCATCCACATGAGCACCAAGAACTATAGGAATCCTGCATCATAACTGTATTAGATGATCTTTATGCACATGATGACAGTAGCATATGAGAGACTCATCATCAAGTAATGAAGTTGTGTATTCAAGCTTTGTACTTCTCCTTATCCTTATGAAGATCACCATGTAAGCATCATATATGCACCATCTGAGAATCAATCCCCAAATAAGATCTGAACATCAACTATGTAACCCCAAGAATCATATGAGATTTTATCATGGACAACTCATAACCACATCATAGTAAGATATGTCATTTAGCCATATAAGCATCATCACCAATGACTATTAACCATAATGCCAACAATGCATTATTAAAGGCATATGCTCCCCCTCAACCTGTGCCATCTGCTTATTGTTAGATCTGATCATGCATATCTCAGCAATAAGTATCAAGACATCATCATCATCAAGTTAGGATCAAAACACTTCTAGACAAGTATCAAGACATTCCCACACATCCTCAGCAGTTTGTAACTATTTAACCAATAGAGAATATAATGGAATGAGTCATATGAGACCCTTTTTCTGAGCCTGCCTCACTGCTTTTCCTCGGACTGACATATAAGCGACTTTGCAGTGTCTAACTCGCATATATACGCGACTTCACTTTATGAAACTTGTGTATGAGATTTAGGACATTGAAGTTTTACAGTTTCAGCTCCCCCTGATTCTATTATGTCTGTGATGTGACGTGTCTGAGTATATTGTGTTGTGCCACATCTTTCTGACTGTACTTTCTTCTTCTTCCATATCTTCAAGTGTGATGATGTTTTCTCCTTTTGGTGTGGTGCCCGAACCTTCTTCCTACATACCTTTGCTATATGTCCAAGCTTGTTACATGCATAACATCTCATATGTTTCATATTTCTCCTGTAGCAATCAACAGCTTTGTGACCAAACATATTGCAAGAAAAACAATATCCCTGAAAGTACCTGGAATGTGATGATCTTTCTGTGTGATTATCTTGAACCATTCTTCTTCTACATCTAGCTGCAACATGTCCAAGATTATGACATACATAACATTCAACATTATGCATTGGAGGAGCAAAATATTTCCTTTGAAGAATTTCTTTCCTTGGCTATTGATGGGGTTTTCTTCTCATCTCTTCGTTGTGCATTTCAGATTTCTCATTAGAGCTTCTTGCCTCTCCCTATGAGCTAGATTCACTTTCAGTGGATTCATAAAAACCAAGACCAGTTTTGATACCAGGAGACCTTTGACTACTAAGAATATCATCCAAGATCTTAGTACTACCTTGAAATCGTTAGAGCTTATCCTTTTCTTCTAATTTATCATTTATAATATTTACCTCAACCTGAAGATGCTCTTCCTTTTCACAATAGTGCTTCTTCATGTCTTCTTCAGCTTTCCTTCCTTCTTCCAACTGATGCCTTAATCCAAGGACTTCATTTTCTTGTTTTTCAAGAGCTTGGAGTAGATCTTTATTCTGCTTCTTTGATTCTTCAAGATCTTCCTTTAGCAAGCGGATCATAGCTTCAAGTCTTTCATAATAACTAGATCTATCTCTGAGTTTCTTGATGATTGTGCTCCTTTCATTGAATTCATTTCTTAATGATGTCACTTCATCCTGCAACTTTTGACATTGATCTTCCTTGTTCTTGAATAACTTTCTTACCTTGTTTCCTTCCTCTAGTTGAGCTCTTAGTTTGGTAGCTTCTTCTTGGAAAGCACATTCCTTTGTGTTCAATTGATCTTGTTGATCTCTGATTTTGTCTGCAAGCCTTTTAAATTCTGCCTCTATTTGATATCTTTCTTGCTCACCCATAAGTGCAAATTCAGTTGTTTCTCTATCACATTCATCATCTTTAAGAGGATAAATAGATGTATCACCAGAGGATAACAAATTCATACCTGATAGATCTTGTTCATCTTCATTCTAAAGTGATTCTGAATCTAATGTGCTCCTTCCACATATTCCCCAATCAATACACCCACTGTCATCGATCTTCTGAGATGTCTTCTTCTTCTTAGGTGCTTTATTTTTAAGCTTCTTTCCCATGGTTCCACGGATCTCCTTCAAGCGATCAAGCTTCTACCAAAGGACCTGCTCTGATACCAATTGTTGGAAATAATACTAAGAGGGGGGGGGGGGGGGGTGAATCAGTATTATCAAATCAATAAAACTTTTTCATTTCCATTCTTAGATACATATATGCTACTTCAATTAAGGGAACCCGTGTGTATACGCAACAATGTTTATTGCAACTAGCGTATATCCAGAATACTTCTGATTCAATTAATCCATTAAATGTTGATCTTTAGTTAGTGCATCGGAACTTCATTAACCATATGTACAGTAAGCAGGAGCAGTAAAACAGAATAGATCATCACACACAAGAAGCACATATGAACACCATGATATAAGGTGGAAACCCAATGTGGGTGAAAACCACCTGCTGCGAGTCGTCTCTATATTCCTTTAATAAGAAACTTCATTTTACAATATTTCAGTACTGGTGCAGTCTTATACCAGTACACAGGCTTCTACCTGCAGAAGGCTACAACCTTCTCTCATTCTCCAGACTCTCCTGGATGGGAGCTACAACCCCCTTAGCTCTTGTACTAGCTGATCCATTTACTAGTACGTAGGTGCTTGCCTACTGAATGCTCCAATCTTCACTTGTTCTCTAGCTGCTACTGGAAGGGAGCTACTACCCCCTTTTCTCTTGTACTAGCTGATGTACTAGTACGTAGGCGCCGACCTACAATCTCCTTTCATCCTCCAGGGACCACATTTCATACATTTTCAGACTAGATACTCCTGAAGCACAACACTATAATCTGAAGGCCACGTTTCATCAAATTTTCATACTGGACCCATAACAATGAAGCACAAAAACAATCAATACTAGCATCATCAATTTCTAAATCACTGAAACACTGAAACCCTGTCAACGACATAGTCACCAGAACACTGAACTCTGCAACAATATTCAGAACCAACTGTATCATCAAAATCATGCATCAGAGTGCATATGCTGCTTGGAAGTGTTGAACCGGCGTGTATACGCAACTTCACCAAGGTGAACCAGTGTATATGTCATCAATACTTATGTATAACTTGATGCATTTCCTGACTTCAGACATATTACATATACAAGGATAATATGTGTGTTAGCACCCAGATCAAATCACATAAATATGAGTCATTATGATCCTGATCCAATATTAGTTCTCATCCATCAATATTGAAGCTAAACACAGTCAATCAAACAGGATATGTAGAATAATGACACCATTAAACTATCATCAACAACCAGAACCACCTGTAATCATAGCTCAAATGGTATACGCTACTACAATGAACCAAACCCGCGTCATACGCGCTTACACCAAAGCCAACCTGCGTACAGATCTATAAATGTTTAATCATGACTTGCAGTGATTTCAAACTTAAGTTATACCCAGTTCAGATCATTAGATGCGTCAATATACAGATCTAGAATAAACATAATCTATCATATAGAGATAGTTCATTTCAAACCATTTGATCCCTATCTATCCTTAGATCTTGTTCTCCATCAACTGGTGAGATCCCTCCTTAGCTTAGATCAAGCAATGCATCATCAACCCATAACCTGCATACTGGATCTGATCATTCATCAGATATTCAATACCTTTTGGATACCCTTGCCTAATGATCTTCTTCTCCTTTTATAGTCTTAGGCCTTGCTCAATACCATGCTCCAAAACCATAACAAACCAATACCATGGACCCAATACTTGGGATCAACACATCTGATGAGATACTATCGTCCAAAACCATAGGTTCAATTACCACGGACCAAAAGTAAGTTCTCCAACATATACGCGCTTTTCCTTGCATGAAAGTGCGTGTATACGCATACGCACCTTTGTAACGTCTAACCCACGTGTATACGCGGCTCGGTCATGATGAACCTGCGTATATATATTTTCTCTTCATTCTTGTAGACTGATCATCAAATCCTTGTTGCTGACCTGCTGCACTATGATCTGTCATCTGAGTGATTTGCCATCAAGGACAACACTTGTCTCATAATGCCAACAATCTCCCCCTTTGGACTTGATGGCAAAGCTAACTTGTCACACATATAACTATCATCTGATTCCTTTGAGCTATCCTACATCCCATGCATTCAGTCACATCTAATATCTCTTCTGAAGATTGATCTAGTTATAAATAAGTGAGATGTTCTTCTATGAGTGGGTTTCCATCAAGTACAACACATGCATCATAATGCCAATAGTTAGGGCATAGATTCAGGCATGTGAGAAATGGAAGGCCAATGTGCATCTCCATATGGAGGTTTGATGGGATTATGATTCCATCCATCATACTAAAGAGGTTGTTACTGTTATGGTGGCTGCAACAAATTCTCTGCTATACTAGGATGAGGCAGGGGGATATTCTAAGTGGCTTGTGGAGTAGGTTGATGTGGTGATTGGATTCCTAGATAGAGGTGACTATTCTAAGTGAGTTGATTAAATTCCTCAGATATTGTATTGAAGTGAATAGAGAATCTTATTCTTTTGTTTCCATGAACCCTCATGTTATCACTTGAGCCTTTGATGTGAAAGCTCATAATATATACTAGCTTAACCAAATCTATGAGCAAAGTGAGTCTCATAGTATGAGCCTTATGAATAACAAAGTATATCAAATCTAGAGACATGTTTAAGCAATTGTTGGGGTATGTGAAGAAACATGCATAGGGAAAAAAGCTATATACAAGAAAAGGAAAGAGCTAAAGTAAGACATGGAAATAAAACTATTTGTATGTATGATAGAGAAGAATTTTAATGAAGATATGAACTTATTTTTGTACAAATGATGCACTTTTTTTCTCAAATTCTAGGTGAAAAATATAAACTATAGGGTGTCTCCTAATTTATTTTGAAATATCATAGAAATTAGATCAAATAGTTGAGCATTTTTTATAGATAGAAGTATGGTGAAGCAATATGTTTGAGTGAAAAATAATATGAATAGAAACTAGAATTAACCATCCGAACTATCATGTAAAGAAAATATATAAAACAAAATGACATATTATGTAAAGTAAGACATAAATCAATGTTTTCATAACATATCTCATTAATAACTAAGGAGTGAGTGAGTGGTATTATGTGTCAGCAAGTGGTTCATAAAAAAATTCCCGTTGAATTTTGTGCATACCAATATGTAATAAGTGTGGCTAATATAGCCAAACTATACCTAGGAATCCTCTTACTATGCACCATGGGAAGTAATAAAAATTTTGCATGCAATGTGGGGGGTATCATACTAGCATAGAACAATAAAAAGTGATAATATGGTGGTTGAATAATTTTTTTGTGTATGTATCGCTTATAGAGCTTGAGTTGGGACTATATTTTCTTTGTTCTATGGTAAAACAAACACCTCACATAATTGGTTCATACCACCTTCGAAAAAGGGATTTATTATATAGATAAAATATATTTATGCACTGTAAAGATTTCAAAATGAAGTGGTAAGTTTGGAACTATTATAAAAACTAATTTGGATATAATAAGGTGCCAAATATACCTTAGAATTACAAACTAACGTGGAAAAAATATTGAGGGTTCATGGTGTGTAATATATAACATAGTAGAGGAATATATAAGGTGAAATAGGGTAAAAGCAATTGAGGTTTTGTTGATGGCATGTATGCCCTCTCTTGCTAGTACCTTGCAAATTATTCAATGAAATTTTGATGGCTAAAAGAAATGCCAAATTGCAATGAAGGTTTTTATGATGATCGTACAAAAGGTGGATAATTTTTCTATGAATAGAAGGAGAGTTAGGAATTATAAACTATAGTTTAAAGTGAGCCTTGAAATGCATCCAACATGAATTATTATGCACTTCAAAATTGAGAAAAGTTATAGCAAGGTCGGGCATTTACCAAGTGTTCTCACTTTGTTAGCCACATAGGTCAAGTATTCTGAAAATAACCCTATTTTTATACCTTAGAACCCACGAACCTTGAGGAAAAACTCAAAGATTATCAATATTGAAGTTTACAAACATGGTCAACAAGCGAAGGTCTTGCATATTAAGGATGATTGCTAGAAAAAAAGAGTGAGGGTTCATGGAAAAAATGGGTTGGGTGTAGAAACAAAGTAGTGAGAAAACCTTTTTCTTCATTATGGTGTTAGGAAAAAAATTGATTCAATGCATTCATGTTAAACCATTTTTGTAATATGACAGAAAGTCACAATTTTATGATGGGTGTTTCTTGAATGCAATGGAGAGGAACTTAGGATTCAAACCAAGTTAATCATCATATTCCAAAAAAATGAGTATGCATGTAGATAGAAGTTCAACACAAGGAAAATGATACAATAAAGATAGTGAAAATGGGGTTAACCCCTTTCAATAGTAGCAACTAAACCCAAATAGTGAAAATCTTTCTTGAGTTAGACGTTAATTTCTAAAAAGAAGTGAGGATATTACCCATATGTTTTTCCTAAGTGCCTAAATGGCATGGTCGAGAAGTTACATACATTTTTTGTTGGATCAAAGGTCACACTAAGAGGAAGTGAGTTAGTGTGAGATCAGTTTTACTATTTTACAATTTTTCTTCATTAATAAAATATATAACAAATGAATCATAAGAATCATGTAATCAACCATAATATTTCATCATCAATCTATCATCATATAAAGAAACCATCGCATCATAAAGAGAAACAAGATTTTTATGTGGAAACCCACATGGGAGAAAAACACAAATATTCTTCTTCTTTATATTCAATTCATTACATAGATTTGCAGGCTACAACTTACTGGAGGAAACTACCCACAAGAAATGCAAGAAATTTCTCATTGTGGGCCACAACATGATTGAGGCTCCAACCTCAAAAATGGGTAAGATCCAACCTAATTGAGACTCAAACCTTAGTGGAGGCATGAGTTCCTCCAACTTCCTTGTGGACCTCAATTTCATATCATTTTCAAACTGGACCCATTGTCATCATCTATCATTGAATCTACTATCAAAAAGAATGTCATAAACTACAATCACAATCTCCAAGATATCTTACTAAAAAACCTACAAACATTGCACTTCCACACAACTTGCAACCACTACACTACCACACAACCTATAACCATTATACTGTAACAAAATTCCTATCAATCATTTCTACTTGCTTTTATATTGCTTCCCATAATCTTCTTCAACCAGTTCTTCAATCTGATCATTCAAACCCCTTCTCAAAACATGTTTACGTCATATATCCAAAACAGTGGAACATGCTCATAGACCCTCAAAATGAACCAAAGAGACTTTGGACATCAAATGAGTGTTCAAATGAGTGTTAGAAGAGCTTCATAACCCTCTAGTTACATTCATCTTTGAACCTTGATTTCCTAGCTTCTTTCGAAATCTAATTTGGACCAATATTGACCCCAGAAACTCAAAATATCCATATAAAACTTTATATTAAGTTAAATGATCTACAAAAGGCCCTTTTTTGGTCACCCTTCAATTGGTTTCCAAATTCTAGAGTAGGCCATTGAGGGTTTGATTAAATGTTCAAAAAATTGAAATGCTCAACAGTAAAATAAAATTAACCAATCAGAACCTCAGAGTATGATGTATTAAACCAACAATCTTGGATAGATTGCAAGAGTGTCTTACCAATCCCGCTGCGTTGTGTTAGTTATTACATCCTCCTTCCATGTTTTGTTTGTTTTAAATGGGTAATATCCATAAAACACACCTAATGGTGAAATCGCAGGCCCTTATGTGTCAATATCCATATATATTGAATCAATTTGACATGTTATTAAGAGTGACCAAATAGCTTGAGGTGACCCAACTATCTTTGTGTTACCATCCAAAAAGTTAATGGACCACTTCCTGTTGTGAAATTTTGTGTACTCGAATGCTAGCACATAAATATATCAATGTGGCAACCATATTACACCTACTTGGCTTAGTTCATGGCTTAGTTCAATGCTTCACCAATCACATCATGTGGTTGATTAAACCATCCACTTATAGTAAATCTACATGGTGTTCATTCATTAGCGAGTTTGTGTATTTTTTTTCATGCTACACATAGCGCACTATTTATGAACCAAAGGTCCTTTTTCCAAACCATGAACCAAAGCTAGTATATTTCAACTCCATGCCCTCAAATGAAATTCTAATAAAACCAAAAAAATATAGAATTTTTCTATGAATTTCATTGTTTTGATAATCATATGCCGTTACTATCCAATCTATGTGCCATTTTAGTAAAAAAGAAGACTCCTTAGTGATTTAGTCTAATTCAAAATGTAGCTCACCATAAATTATTACCAGGTACACTTGAAGCTCCTCAACGTATAACTTCTCAGCACTTTAGTTTGATAAGCCTTTATTATTTGAACAAAAAATTTTAACAACTCATGTGTAACAACCTTAGTTAAAAATCCATGTAATAAAGTTAATAAAGGAAAAAGAAGACCAAGGTCATGGGACATGTATTCCAAGTTGAATGGTGGGAAAAAAATCCTAGTGGGTGTCACTTTTGGTTTATTAATGGCTAAGGAAATTGGAAAAGGCATTGGAAAAGGAAAAGAGGCATTAATTGGAATTTTACTTATGTAATAATGGAAAATAGGAGAAAAGCAAGGTGAAATGTCACATAATTGCATGAGAGGAAAATTGAAGGGAAAATAGTGGAAATTAAAGAAAATATAGGCCTCAATGATAAAAATGCTTTTGAGGATCAGTTCACGGATTTTTCTCATCGAGATTTTGTTAGTTCAATTATATAGCTCTCTCTCTATTCTCTCACTCTCATACTCTTAGACACTTAGATTTTTCTTGGAGCATTATTGGAGCATTTTGGCATACTTTGGATCTGGAGAAAGAACAAAAAGGGAAAGTAAGAAAGTGCAAGGGATCACTGGGAGAGAAATTACAATAGGATTGCTTTGAAGGTATGGAGTTGCATGAATATGATTTCCTTGCTAGTTTTGGAATGCATGGTATATGCATGTGGTTATTTGGTTATGATTTGTCATTAGCATCGATGATTTCCTAGATTGATAGTGGCTTTTCCTAGCCTTTCCATTTCCTAAATATCCCTGGTGTTATGGGGTTTTCCACTTGTTTTTTTATTAGTGCTCAAGTTCCTTATGGTTTTGGCTTGTTAAATTGGCAACTAGGGCCAAACTCCATATGGGTTGGCTTATTTCTGGCAGCTGATATTTTTATTGGATCCCTCTCGTCGAGAGGTGTAGGATTGATCCAAAGATCATCCTATTCCAATAAGTATTTATGGAGATATGAATTTATTTTGTTTATGTAATTATTATCAAGCTGACCAGCACATATGTAGGCTCTAGAAGCCCAACCGACGTGTCTATTCAACCTCTACATTTTTAGTATAAATAGATGAGGGTTTTATGTCATTTAAACACACATTCTTGAGGAATCTCCTCCTCTCCACGTCTTGGGTTTTTGGAGAAGGATTGAGACACCAAGAGTAATACGCTGGCCTCATGTTGATTCCCTAGCCGCAGGTCGATCTATGCAACAAATCTCATACGCTGGAATGGAAGACCTTATATGCAATTATGAGACCCAGCCGCAGTCATTAAGGCATCTCAACGCTTATATAAAGACTGGTTTACACTCTTTTCATACGTTGTTCATGGTCAACCCTATATGCTGTTCAAGATATGCTGGTTATTGATGATACCTCTGCGCAAATCATAGAGGATATTCAGCGCATATATACTGGTGACTGTTACACACACCACTTATACAGATATGTGGAAACATATATACGCTGTCCAAAAGATATACCCAGGCAGGCAGTAGATCTGGCAATGTGGTTACACAAGGCACGCAGTGAATCTGGTAGCGTGGCTATACATGGAAACTAATATATGCAGTCATGATAAACGTTGTCCAGAAGACATTCACAGGCACGCAGTGGCTCTGGCAGAATGATTACACAAAAGGCACGTAGTGGATCTAACATCGTGGAAACATATATATGCTGCTCTTATATATACTTGTATACACTATCATACGCAACAAACGCAGGTCATACACAGATTGGAATACGTTGAAACGGAGATAAGAAGCCGCAGTTACCTAGAAGGTTTCAGTGCAGTCACAACCTCGATGCCAAGAGCAATCAATAATGTCATCGCAATAAAGAAGAGTCTCAGCATACCTATGATCTGCTCTACAGGATTTATCATATTGCTTGGCAAAAATGATAAAGGAAAGATGAAGTCTCAGCAGCATAATAGTGACAAGGGTTACATAATAAAGCAGTAATGAGAATCACTGTCTCAACAAATATACAGTGATGACAAAGGTATCTTGCAACAGTCCACATAATGATGGCTTCAATGGTGCTGAAATGAGGAGGATCTCAACAGCGATGGAAAAGAGGATTAGAGATATGGTATATGGATCTCAGTGACGTGCAGTAGTGACTTGGAGTACAGCATGATGTATGAGACCATGGGTAGCATGATGAATAGTCAGCATGATAGATGAGATCATGGACAACATGATGTATGGGCAGCGTGATGTATAAGATCATGAGCAGCATGATGATGCATGATGCAGCATGATGGTGCTTCACGGTAAGGTGCAGCAAATGGATGAGATGCAGCACGATGATAGGTGAAGGAGTCACCTTGGAGAATCAGTTGAAGCAGAATTTCTTCAACTGATCTCATCACTATACGAAATGATCTATGCTAGATCTAGATAAGTCAAAGTGTTGACTTCTGTTGTAAATGTACTATCTCTCTCTCTCTCTCTCTCTCTGTTGAACTTTGAAGATAAAAGAAGATTTGATCAAAGGGTTTCCCCACACATTGTGGGGTTTGTCCCTAGCTTGCGCCATATCTTGTGTCCTCTTGTATTATATTTATGTTCTATCTGCAGTTTATCGTAATGCTGATGTGATTGCTAACTGTGAAAATTTAAATAAATTTCTCTAGCATAGAACATACCAAAATTAACAGTGACGTGCAACAGTGACTTGGAGTACAACATGATGTATCCATTTCCTGAATATCCATGGTGTTATGGGGTTTTCCACTTGTTTTTTTTATTAGTGCTCAAGTTCCTTATGGTTTTGGCTTGTGTTGGGTGTGGATCCTGATTATCTTCTTTATTCAGAGGTATCACCACATTGAACCCCAGTTCGTAATGTGGTAGCAATGCTACCCATAATATTTGCGCTGGAAGGGGGGTCTATAGAGGGCGACTGCGATCTTTGGGAGCCCCCCCTGGTGGGGGATCGGGACAATGTCCCCGAAGCTAAAAATAGATGTAAAATTGCCTTGTAAAATGTTGTAATTTCGTAGTCAATTTGAGCCATTCATTAGGTGGAGATCTGAAGGTAGAAGTTATGTTTAATTCAGGGTTTTTTTCACTAGAAGGAAACCCGTAGCTATAAATGAGGGAATTGTATTGTGTCTATTTACATCTATATTCTAAGTGAGAAAGAGAGAGGAGATTATGTGAGAGCAAAGAGGGAATTATAGTGGATCTTTTGTAGGTTGTATCTCTTCATTTTGCTGGATAATATAAAAGGAAGGACTGGCTGTTTCTCTATGGATGTAGCCCAAATGGGGTGAACCACATATATTTGTGTCTCTCTTGTTTTATGTGTATTTTTTGTTTATATTTCTGCAATATATTTTATGTGTTTTGTTACTCTATAATGTATAATTTTCTAACAATTGGTATCAATGCCGAAGGTCTATTTGGTTGATAAACTCGCAGGAGAGAAGGGTTCCTAGTTTGAGTGGGAGAAGTGGTGGAAGATGGTAGGTTTAGAGTTGAAAATTTAATGGCCAAAACTACCAGCGACGAAAGATGCAGATGGAATATTTTTTGTATCATAAAGATTTGTACCAACCATTGAGCAGAAAGACAAAGAAGCCGACGAGTATGATAGACACAGAATGGGATATTCTTGATAGAAAGGCACTTGGAACAATATGGTTGTGCCTAGCGGCGTCGATGCCCTTTAAAATTTCAAAGGAAACGACAACAGAGGGTTTAATGTCGGCATTGGCCAAACTATATGAAAAACCCTCGGCCTCAAATAAGGTCTTTCTTATGAAGCATTTATTTAATATGAAGATGTTAGAAGGTGGATCTGTTGTTGATCATTTAAATGAATTTAATACAGTTACCAATCAGTTAAGTTTTGTAGGGGTAACTTTTGACGATGAAGTTAGGGCTCTGTTATTTCTTTGCTCATTGCCAGAAAGTTGGAATGGTTTAGTTATGGCCATTAATAACTCTGTCTCTAGATCTAGTACTTTAAAGTTTGATGATGTCATCGATGCAATCCTTAGTGAGGAAATGTGATGGAAAAGCTTCGGAGAGACATCAGGTAATTCTTTGACAGCAAAGACTAGGGGAAGAAAAATGGAAAGAGGAAAGAGTCCAGTATATCGCAGTAAGTCAAGGAAAGGCAGATCAATTCCAGATCGAGGATAGTATGCTTGAAATGTGGGAAGAAAGGACCCTTGAAGAAATACTACAAGTCTCAGAAGGGAAAATAAGGAGACGCGCAACAAGAAAACAATCATGAAGTGAATGTGACATGTGATGTGTTGCAAGATGATTTGGTTCTTTCATTAGAAAATATTATTGATGCCTAGGTGGTAGATTTAGGGGCCTCATTCCATGCCACACCTGATAGGAAACATTTTCATGATTATGTTCAACGAGATTTTGGACAGGTTTGATTGAGTGATGATAAACCCTGTAAAATCATTGGAATGGGTAAAATTTTCATAAAACAGTGGAATGGAAATCAATGGATATTGAAGGAGGTAAGGCATGTTCTAGATCTGAAGAAAAATCTAATTTCAACCGGGTAGTTGGGAGGTGAAGTTTGTGTGACTACTTTTACAAATAAAACCTGAAGATCACTAAAGGATCCCTGGTAATAGCAAAATGAGAAAAGGTTGGTACATTGTATTTATGCAATGGTATTTCTAATTTTGTAATTGCTTTAACATCTATAAGAGAAGATATGACATTGTGGCATCATAGGCTTGGGCACATGAGTGAGAAGGGAATGCAGCTTCTTCACTCAAGAAATTTGTTGCTAGGTTTGAAGCATGTTGATTTAAAATTTTTGTGAGAATTATGTTTATGGAAAACAAAAGAGAGTCAGACTCCTCAGAGTTGAGAAAGAAAAGAAGAGCGAAAAATTAGAGCTTGTGCATACAGATGTATGGGGACATGCTCAGGTATCATCTCTCAGTGGCTCTTGTTATTATGTTACTTTATTGATGATGCAACTAGAAAAAACTAGATTTATTGTATTTGAAATAAATCTGATGTATTTGATACTTTCAAGAAATGGAAATCTTTGTTTGAAAATGAGACAAGAAAAAGGTTTAAGTGTCTTAGAGAAGACAATGGAGGTGAATATTGCAGCAAATATTTTGATAGGTATTTTTTAGAGAATGGAATTCACAGAGAGAAGACAGTTCCAGGAGCACCACAAGAAAATGGTGTGTCAAAAAGGATGAACAGGACAATCATGGAGCGTGCAAGGTGCATGAGATTGCATGCAGGAATACCTTTACAATTTTGGGCAGACGTTGTGGATACTGTTGTTTATCTAATAAATAGAGTGCCTTCAAGTTCCTTGGATGGTGGTATTCTAGAGGAGCCATGGACAGGTAAAAAGGTAAACTACTCATTTTTAAAGACTTTTGGTTGTGAAGCCTTTGTCCACATTAATAAAGAAAATTGAACAAAGCTTGAGGCAAAATTAAAGAAATGTACCTTTATTAGATATGGTGTTAATGATTTTGGTTATCGCCTTTATGATTATGAAAAACACAAAATCATTAGAAGCAAAGATGTCATATTCAATGCAAAGGTTTTGTATAAGGATCAGCTGTAGGAAAAGAAACAGGAAAAAGAAAAAAGAGAATACAAAGTGCTTGATGAGATCATAGAAAAAGTGATGGTGTGATCCGGATTTAAACAGGAACGCAACAAATTACAGAGATAACCATATACACAAAGATGCAGCGGAAATAATACTTCATTTCATTAATGGAAAATACTGAAATATGCTTACAACCAGAAATGGAAATAAACCAGCTAGGGCGATGGTAGCTTATCTCTAAGAAGAGATGTGATGGCTACATGCCTCTGAATTGTTCTAAACTGTATTACAATGAGGCTCGAAGGCCTATTTATTGTTGAGAAACAATGGAAAACCCTTCACATCCCGAAACCTAGCCCTAGAAGATGAAACGCCAAATTGTGGGCCCCGTTTGGGTAAATTGGTACATCAATTTCCCGGGGTCGTAACTTTGGCATACGATCTCCGTTTGACGCGTACGATAGCTTGTTAGAAAGATCTATCCGAGTACTACCACTTTGGGAGGCAACATCGGTCCATGGACCAATCGGTCCATGGACCAATGTTGCCCCAGAATCCCAAAAAAACGTTGTTTAGGGCCTCAAAATGGCTCCGGAAGTTCAGGACCCGAAAAAACTGCTAAAAATAGTAAACTGTGCTACAATTTAGGAAACTGAAAAGACTGAAAGAGACAGTTTTGGGGGTCCAAATGGGATAGGTGGGTGGCCACCAACATCCACCTGGATCATTCCTCCCCCCTTAGGAAGCAATGGTCCCCATTGCGTTGAGTTCCTCCTTGAGATGAGGAATCTTCTGCTGAGCTGGTTCTCTGGTGAGCTGTTCTGCAATCTCTGATGTGTCCAGAAATGGTGGGAAGCATGGTCGACGACGGTCCACATTGAACACTCGGTGCAAGCGAAGGAATGGAGGAATGCTGTGCTTCAAAGCATTGTTTCCCGTAGCCTTGGTACTGACGTAAGGACCATGTTGGAGTGGTCTGAGTTTCTGATGGGTTCTGGTAAGGTGTTCTCTCTGCATATGCAACCAGACTTTGTCACCCACTTGAAGCTTGTGTGGTACCCCTGTGCATGAGAAGTTGTTCCTGTGTTCTGTCATGACCGTATTCCTTTGTTGTTGCTGCTGCGTAGAGGAACCCTTTGCAGGGGTCATGGATGTAGCAACAATCTTCCCCTTACTTTGCGAGTGGACCAGACAGATGAATTTTCTGGTCTGTGATATGAGCTTGCTGCCTTTCTTGGTAGTGATCAAAGATGTGGCAGTAGGTGGGGCTACCTCTGGTATCCTATATAATGAATTACTCAAAGAAATAATAACAGCACAAGGCCTTGACTCATACACAGCATGTCGCCTCCACAAGTATGGCTGGCCTAATAATACATCACAAACATCCAGAGGTGTAACATCACACAATACCTCGTCTGTGAAGGGCTTGATGCTGTATGGAAGGCGGCATTGCTGGCGAACTTTCAGATCTCGTCCTTCATGAAGCCACCCGATACTGTACGGTTGTGGGTGTGGTGTAGTCGGTAGGCCCAACTGCTTCACGACCTCTGCTGAAACAAGGTTCTTTTGGCTGCCACTGTCGATAATGAATTGCAGCGGCGAACCCTTCACCCACAGCTGTGATTGGAAAAGGCGCTCCCCCTCTTCTGGATCTGCAGGTTCATTCTTCTGGATCTTGGCAGTGGCAACAGTGGCGCTAGGATCCGCATCAATGATCTGCTTCCCTTTGCAATTCCCCTTGTCGGGTTCTGGCTCAGGGTCGGAACATGCATCTGATTCGGAAGCCTTCAACTCAGCCACCAGTGACTGCTTGGTCCGACACTCACTTGTGTTATGAGTGGGACTCTTGTGGAACTCACACCACTTCCCTGTATCTTTCTTCGGCTTCATGGTGTTGTTATTTTCTTGCGGCTTCGACGGGTTGTCTTGGGTCACCCCGCCTTGGCTTTGTCCTTTGGGCTTCGGATTTGCAGATCCAAAGTCTCGCTTCTTCTGTTTGAACTTTTGCTCGATTTTGACAGCATATCGGTATGCTGTGCCGAGTGAGGAGATGTTCAAGAACCCCATATCTTCTTGGATGTATCTGTGTAGGCAGCCGCGGTATTTGAGTACCAGATGCCGCTCAGTATCTTTGATACCCAACTGTGTGCGAAGGGTATGAAAAATGTTTGTGAACTCCGGCACATCTTGGTCTCATCCCTGCCGCAGTGTGGTCCATTTGATGTATTTGTCCTCATAGCTTCCGACAGGGTAGTACTGCTCCTTGATGGCATCCCGGAAGTCATTCCAAGTGGGTGCGGCTGAAAATAGTGAGCCTGTACTTTCATCCTTCTACTCGCAGTAGGTTTCCCACCAGTCCTTGACGTGGGGGGCTGCTTTGAGAAGAGCGAAAACAATCTTTTCCCGACTTGAAAATTCATGAACAGAAAAATACCCATCTAGCAGATTTAACCATTTATCTACGGCATCTGCGTCTATTTGACCCTCGAAGATGGGGATTTCAAAATTAACTTGTACCTTAAATGGTGTGGCGTTTCCAGAGTCGCTGTTGGAAGTCAATGCGTCGCCTCTGGGTAGCCGTTGAAGGATCTGCGCAAAGCTATCCATCATCGCGTTCCTTTGCCGCTCGAGGGCTTCTTCGAGCAAGATTCTGATAGGATCTCCTGCCCCCTCGTCTTTCTTCTCATCCGCCATGGGAGGCCGTCGGGATTTGCAAGGCTGGTCTTGCAAAGGTTCGACCAGTTCAAGCCCTAACTCCTTATATCCCGACCTCGTTGGGGACATGCAAAGAAAAACAGAGAAAAAGCAGACCGCTCTAATACCACTAATCCAGATTTAAACAGGAATGCAACAAATTACAGAGATAACCATATACACAAAGATGCAGCGGAAATAATACTTCATTTCATTAATGGAAAATACTGAAATATGCTTACAACCAGAAATGGAAATAAACCAGCTAGGGCGATGGTAGCTTATCTCTGAGAAGAGATGTGATGGCTACATGCCTCTGAACTATTCTAAACTGTATTACAATGAGGCTCGAAGGCCTATTTATTGTTGAGAAACAATGGAAAACCCTTCACATCCCAAAACCTAGCCCTAGAAGATGAAACGCCAAATTGTGGGCCCCGTTTGGGTAAATTGGTACATCAATTTCCCGGGGTCGTAACTTTGGCATACGATCTCCGTTTGACGCGTACGATAGCTTGTTAGAAAGATCTATCCGAGTACTACCACTTTGGGAGGCAACATCGGTCCATGGACCAATGTTGCCCCAGAATCCCAAAAAAACGTTGTTTAGGGCCTCAAAATGGCTCCGGAAGTTCAGGACCCGAAAAACTGCTAAAAATAGTAAATTGTGCTACAATTTAGGAAACTGAAAAGACTGAAAGAGACAGTTTTGGGGGTCCAAATGGGATAGGTGGGTGGCCACCAACATCCACCTGGATCATGGTGCCTGAAAATCATAATGATCAACAACTAGAACAACAAAATCAACCACAACAATAACAATCACCTCAAACACCTCAAAGTGGTGTTAGAAGATCTACCAGGATAAGTAGACCCCTTGAACCATACTCTCCTTCATTATATTATGTATTGTTGACTGGTTACAGTGAACCAGAATGTTACGAAGAAGCAGTGTAGGTAGAATCAGGAAGAAGTAGGAGCAAGCCATGAAAGAAGAGATGGACTCCTTAGGACATAACCAGACTTGGGATAGTTAGGTTGTCTGCAAATAAAACAACATTGCAGAATAAATGGGTTTACAGGTTGAATGAAGAAAATGGAGGTAGAAAATGGTATAAAGCTAGACTTGTGGTGAAGTGGTTTGCACAGAAAAGGGTATAGAATTTGATGAGATATTTTCTCCTATTGTTAAATGACTTCAATCAGAACTATTTTAAGTCTAGTAGTAGCTGAAGATTTGCATCTTGCGTAGTTCGATGTAAATACAACCTTTCTTCATGGGGATTTGAAGGAAGAGATATATATGCAGCAACCACAAAGATATGAGGTAAAAGGGAAAGAGAAACCAGTGTGTAGGTTGAAGAAGAGCTTGTATGGCTTAAAATAGGCTCCAAGGCAGTGGTATCTAAAATTTGACAGGTTTATTTCTGAGCAAGGTTATACTAGATGTCACTTTGGTCATTGTGTTTATCTCAAAAGGCAAAATGATGGAAAGTATATTATATTCTTATTGTATGTAGATGACATGCTTGTTGCAGGTTCTAACATGCAGGAAATAAATGTGCTCAAAAGAAAACTGGCAAACTCATTTGCAATGAAGGATTTGGGTGATGCAAAACAAATCCTCGGTATGAGAATAATTAGAGATAGGAAGAATAAAAAATTAGCATTGTCTCAGAGTGAGTACATAGGAAAGGTGTTGAAAATATTTAATACGCAAAATGCAAGACCAATTAGTATACCTTTGGTTAGCCATTTCAAATTAAGGAGGTGTGTCCCAAGACTTAGGAAGAAATGGATTATATGTCTAAATTTCCATATGCATCAGCAGTTGGAAGCTTAATGTATGCAATGGTCTGCACAAGGCCTGATATTGCACATGTAGTGGGAGTTGTAAATAGGTACTTGAATAATCTAGGAAAAGAACATTGGATGGTAGTGAAATGGATTCTCGGGTATTTGAGAGGTACCACAAATCAAGCATTATGCTTTGGTGGTTCAAACATTTCTCTATAGGGATATGTTCATGCAGATATGGCGGGTGATAGAGATAACAGGAGGAGCGCCTCAGGGTATGTGTTTACGGTAGGTAGAACAATTATTAGTTGGGTTTCAAAACTGCAAAGTGTTGTTGCACTCTCAACAATGGAAGCAGAGTATGTTGTTGCTATAGAGGCTAGTAAAGAAATGATTTGGTTACAAAGGTTTCTGGATGAATTGGGTAAGAAGCAGGAGTAAGGCTGATCCAGGTGGATATTGGTGGCAACCTACCAATTTGACTTGGACCCCCACTATTGCTTCTTTCAGTTTTTTATTTTCCTTAATTGTAGCAGAGTTTACTATTTTTAGCAGTTTTTTAGGTCCTAACTTCTAGAGTTGTTTTGACGCCCTAAATGACATTTTTTTGGAAATCTACAACCAATGATTTTTTGTCTAAAATCATGTTTTCTGTCGTAGTCCTTGGAGAGATCTTTCCAACAGGTTATCATGCACGTCAAACTGAGATAACATAACCAAGTCACTACCCCAAGAAGTTGGTTTTCCAACTCACCCCAATGGGGCCCATAAACTCTTGGTGTTACATCTCCTCGGGTTAGGGTTTTGGTTGTTTAGGCATTGCTCTTATTGTTCAATAATAAAAATGCCCTTGAGACACATTGTACGGCAATTCAAAGGCATGTAGCCACCACATCTCTTCTCAGAGATAAGCTACCTTCGCCCTAGGTGGTTTATTTCCATTTCTGTTTGTAAGCATATTTCAGTATTTTACATTAATGAAATGGAGTATTATTTCCACTGCATCTTTGTGTTTATGGTTATCTTTGTAATTTGTTACGTTCCTATTTAACTCCGGATCATGGGAAAGTTATACAATGATAACTAGAGTGCCATACATCTTGCAAATAACTCTACATTTCATTCCAAGACTACACATATACAACTCAAGTACCATTTCATATGGTCAGTGTTGGAAGATGGACAGTTGAAGCTGGAAAAGATACAAACTAGCCAGAAATCCTACAGATATGTTAACAAAAGTTGTAACCAGGGAGAAACAGAGATTCTGCTCAGTTTCAATTGGTCTTTAAGTATGATGAAGAAGATAAGAAAAAACCAGGTCCAAAGTGGAGTAATTTTCCAACAAATGAAGCAACGATGGAATTCCTATAATCAGTCTCCAAGTGGGAGATTGTTGGGTGTGGAGCTTGATTATCTTATTTATTCAGAGGTGTCACAACATTGGATCCTATTTCGTAATGTGGCAGCAATGCCACCCGTAATATTTGCACTGCAAGGGGGTCCAAGGGGGGTGGCTATGATATTTGGGAGCCCCCCCACCCCCGGGGGGATCGAGGGAAGTGCACCTGAAGCTAAAAATACATGTAAAATTGCCTTGTAAAATATTGTAATTTCGTAGTCAATCTAGGTCATTCATTAGGTGGAGATCTGATGGTAGAAGTTATGTTTAATTTAGGTTTTTTGGAAACCCCTCACTATATGTGAGGGAATTGTATTACGTCTATGTAGATCTATATTCTGAGTGAGAAAGAGAGAGGATATTGTGTGAGAGCTAAGAGGGAATTACAACAGATCTTCTATAGGTTGTATCTCTTCATTTTGTTGGATAATATAAAAGGAAGGACTCATTGTTTCTGTGTAGACGTAGCCCAAATTGGGTGAATCATGTATATCTGTGTCTCTCTTGTTTTATGTGTTTTCTGTGTTTATATTTCTGCAATATATTTTATGTGTTCCATTGCTTTGTAATATATAATTTTCTAATATGTTGGTTTACTAGTTCTTGGATCCATTGGTTGGAACAAATGCTCTAGATCCCTAGAACAACTTGGGTTGAGTTACTAGTCCTAGATCCTTGGTTGGAAAAATTCTTTGGAGTCCTATAAGGTTGTGGATTGAGTTACTAGTTCATGGAGTCGCAGTTGGGACAAACCCTCTGGAGCCCTAGATAGCTTAGGTAGAGACCGACCTGGTTGGTGTGAATCATTGGTTAAGGATTGAGGTGGTTGGCTTCTCAAAGCCCTGGTTTGGTTTTGTTTGGTTTATTCTATGAGATCCCACATTCATGCTTGGAATATGGTGCAGGGGTGATAGATGAAAGAAATATTTGGTTCATTCCAATCTATGGTCGGGTGGTACGTGGAAGTCCCTGTCTTGGTTGGAATTTTCATATTTTAATATGCGGTATTTTCTATTGTGATCTATGAGCATGCGTGTTGATTATGATGGTTATTTTATGGATAAGTTTCCATCACTTATAAGCTAGTTATTTCTTGGTTATATGTTGGTTATGTGATGTATATTACTTATGGCTCTTAACATGTTTTTATGAATTATGAATGGTTTATGAACGAATGGACTAGATAATGTTATGGCAGCTATTATGACAGGGCATCTATCCTTCTTAGTGATTCTTAGATAAGTTTTATACCCCTATTGATGCATTCATCACCTGTATATTACATGTTCACCATGTGTTTGATGAAATGACTATCATGGTTAGGCCTGGTTGGGTCAAGTTTTTATTTAAATTTGATTGAATGGATTTTTCATCATGCTAGAAATTGTTACGGAAAGTGTCACTGAGTTCTAGGTTGTTCTCTGGAGGCATGCCTGAAAAGGTGCCTTTGATTCTAGGGCCGTAGGCTCAAAATTGAGAAATTGGGACTGCAGTTGCGACCTTCCAGGCTTATGCATGTGATTGGAGACCTATAGTTTCATGGATGTAGTTTTATGCTTGCAGATGGGAGTCTAAGTCAGTGAAAAAGTAATCTAACTCAGGGTTTGGGCTCCTAGAGGGGTGGTTTAGCTCTTGGGGGTCTGTAGCCCCTATAGGATGTGCTGAGTTGTTAGTTTGTCTTTCGTAGTCGTCCCCACTTCCTTAATGGGACCTATGATTTTGGGTCATGTCATAGTTGCTTGTCCTCTCATGTTTACCCTCACAAGCCAGTGAAACTGGGTAGATATGGGAGAGGTGGTTATAGAGTGATATCAGAGTGGGTTCATTCTCTTTGGTTGATATATGATATGATAGGGTGGTATCAAAGTTCCTAGGTTCAACACTTGCACTGGATGGGAGGAATTTTTTTGACATGCATGCATGTTAGTTGTCTATGTTTTTTCATGCATGCATTGTGATAGTCATTATTGAAGTTTGATTCATCATGATGTTGATATGTTGGCTGAGATAGAGAAGGAGAAGTCGATTATTAGAGCGAGATTGCAGCAATGGACCTTAGGGTAAGAGCATATTATGTTGGTTAATGGTTGTTATATGCATTATGATTATATACATGGATTTCATTCTATTGTTGTTATTGTTACATGCATGAGAGATGCTAGTTAGTCAGTGCGGTCATATGCATATGTGTCAGATAGTCATGAATGATAGTAACTTGTTGTTATATGAATTGTGGTCATATGCATGATGATTATGGCCATTGCATCTAGGATATCTATGTTATATGTATCTGGATAGGCCAGTGCAGATGGTTATGGTTATGATATTCGAGTATGATTCGATATAACTGTGATATTGTGTCATACTAATATGGATTTAATTGTGTAGATTTGATAGCCTCTGCTGGGATACATTGAGGTATGATTTTCATTACATCATCTATTTGGTTTAGCTAGCATGGTATGTTTATAGGTTTTTTGAATGTTTGATTAATTGCATGATATCAATATGTTTCTATAAGCTTGCGTGAAGGAATGATCTTGTTTTAGGAAGATCGTACTAACACAATATGTGTTGACACAATTGATATGTACTTGAGTGACTAATGACTATGAGTTTACTATTTGTTTTGACATGGTTGTTAGCCTTGGTAATTGTTGATTTCAAATTAATAGACATGATGTCTTGATATTTGGAACATGTGATTGACATCTATGGATAATTATAGGGAGACATGCTTGGTATTATCATGAAAAGGTAATAGTTGATTTGTTTATATAACTAATAGTTGGGTCATGTGATAGCACATAGTAAGACTCAATTGCAACAAGGTAAAGGAATTGAGTGAGGATTTCTTTGGCTATGTTTGGAAACCACAGTTCCAAATGACTAAGACCTTGCATGAGTATATAAAGTCTTCTTAACCTTGATTTTTTTTTACATTATGTGGATATGTGCTATATTTATGAACATGTAGTTGACAGGTATAACAGTTGGTTCCAATTATGACTGGATTCATTAAGAGAATTGGATTCCCTTGAGAAATGATATGTGTATGTGTTCAACTACAAGGTCAGTGTGTTCAGTACAACAAGGTAAGGTAACTAGTATATTTTTATGTTTATTTATGCAATTACAGTTCTGTGTTTATGGCAGTATGATGCACAAGATTGCATGACAAAAGAGACTGCCATGAAATCTTGAAGAAGGCTCGATTTGAGGTTACGTTTGGAAGCATTGGAAACCCATGGAGGTTGATTAATGGTGTTTGTTGGCTAGTTGAATTGTTTATGAATTAAACATTCAAGTACCACATTAATTGTCGACCAGGGAAAGTCTTTTTATTTCAAAGGCACTGCGTACTGTATGTACTTAAAGTCTAAAAGCATCGAAAGCTGTAGTATACGTAATTCTTACGCTATATCATTACAGTACTTGTTAAAATGAAAGCAATTAATTAAAACTACGAATCTGGAAAGCAAAATAATGGACGCTCTGTTGGCAGAGGATCAGGACCCTATCCTCCAGATGGGGACGTTCAGCACCTGCCCCTGTAACCAGAATTACTGATGCACACTGCACTCTCATTCACCGGTGAGAAACAAACTCAAAGATCAATGAAACAGAGTACCAGTAAAACAAAGAATACCAGAGGTAATGCTATCAAATCCAAACAGAGTACCAAAGAGAAATTACTGCACACTTACACACTTAACAGGAGAGTAAATGGGTGAATCTTGTGAGGAAGGTGGGCCCAGTCCCTCTCACAAGATTCCCCAGAAAAACGAAGATGGGATTAAGTGCTCAAAACAGTTTTATATTCATCTGCCAAAAGGATTAAATACAAATAGAGTTCGGACTTGCTGATGTTCTCAGAATCTCAGTTACAGACTGACCATAGACACCGACTAACTCTCGTTTCATGTAGATGTCTCCTCTTTATAGAGGAGACATCTATTACAATAGAATATTACAGCCTGTTCAGTTAACCCATTTTGTCAAAAATAAGCAATTCAGAGTGCTGTTACAACAGTATGATAATACATTCTTTTCTTGAGCTTTAGCTGTTACTCGGCGGGTACTGACTTTGACTGTCTTCTCGGGATCTTCATATTCCTTCGCCATTTCCCCATGCTGTTCATGCTGACTGTGTTCTTCTTTCTTTAGACTTTCCGCTTGATTATGCCACGTCACAATTCTCTAGATAGCTGCCATCTGTTGTTCGTGGCTGTTACAAAATGGCTTGCTTTAGGTAATTGATGTTGCTGGTGTTGCAGCAACTGCGTAGTTGCTGTTTCTGGTGTTGCAGCAACTGCGTAGTTGCTGTTTCTGGTGTTGCAGCAACTGCATAGTTGCTGTTTTTAGTGTTACAGCAACTATTCATTATAACTCCTGCAAGCTTAAGACAATTATTTGACAATTTAGTCAGCGTTTTCCAAGGATAAGTATAAAGATATTCACGAATATGAAATAAACAATTAAACATAGACATGCGGAAGGTTACTTCATACCTTGGGGTTAATATGTCATTATAAAATAAAAGCTTTCACTTATGACTGCAAAAAGGGTAATTACACGGCAAAAGATAAGGTCAAAAATAGGTCAATTGTGAGTCCCAACATCCCCCCCAACTGAAGAGATTGCATGTCCCCATGCAATGTCTACTCTGAGTCTGAGTCGGAGAACTGGGACGAACAATGAAGATTACTAAGACAATAGCTGTAGGGAGTAACATCAAACTTGTCTCTGTAACCACAAACAGTTCGTAACTGTTTCCATACTGCTGCCTCTTCTCTGTTAGAAAGTCCAAACTGACCCTTATACTGATCACCCGGCAACCATAAAAGTGGGAACTTGAATTTGTAACCTATCCAGTTTTCTGCACAGATTTGCATGCTTTCAACATACCGAGGTACCTTTGATAATGCTACTTGCAGATTTGCTGGGTTATACGGGTGATATTCTTTCCTTTCTGCGGGGCAGTTATCCCAAAATAATTTATTTGCTTTCACAGCCAATGATGCTTTGGTTTTTATATACTGCTGACAGTCTGTTAGGACCTCTGTTCGCAGTCTCATAACATGATCCTTCATCTTATCATTTTCTATCATTTTTAAATGTTGCAAAATGAAAGTGGCAGCGTTCTGTGGTTCAGCCTGAATCCACAAAAGGCAATTCTGTTCGTTCTGGATGCCTGAGACATAGGCATTTTGCCAGGTGAGCTGATTTGCCAAAAAGGAAATGAAAGCTCTCAGTTGTATATCACCTGCTACAGGTGTCATATTCATGTTTCTTTCTTCAGATACTGCCTCATTATGGAGGTATAATTCACATATCAGGTTTTGGTCACTTTTGGGTGCTTCTGCAAAAGTTTTCATAAACTGATCTGCTGTGACCACTTGATAAGGCCTCCCCTCCTTGATGGCCTTCAGCTGAATAAATGCAAGCCTTTCCCTTAAGAATGTGGCATAGTTGAAGGAGGGTTTCCTTGTGGCGAGCATCCTTTGGCATAACTCAAACATCAGGGACATCCTGTGTTTCAGCTCCTTAATTTCTTTATACTGGGCCCTGCACTGTTCCAGTGCTTCCCAGTTCCTATAGGCATGATCAAACCAGGTCCCTTTCTGTTGTTCAAATGCTTTCCCTTGGGATTGATGATATTCTCTCCACCATATGCGTTTCACTTCCAGAAAACTTTCTGTTTCTACGCATGCATCTTTAACAGTGGGAGGCTCTGTTTGCATACAGGCGTCAACCAAAATCATCTGTTCTGTCGAAGTGGGCTGGGATGATCCAACATATTTTTCTTCATCTTCCACCAGAAATTCTTCCTCTTGCTGGTCTAATTCATTGTTCTCCAGATTGATTTTGGTGGTTCGGGGTGAATCTGTCTCTTCTTCTTCTTCTGCTCCTTGCTTCAATTCTTCCTTGTTTCCTTCTGAGACTGTTTGCTCTTTTTCCATAGTAGTCTGGGTAGGCCGGGGTGAATCTGTATCTTCTTCCTTTTTCTCCTGCATAGCATCGGGAAGCTCCTTTGTTTGTTCTTGTGTAGCCGCTGATGAACTTACTGGTTCTTGTGTATCAGTAGATCTCACTGACTGCATTTCGTCTAAGGATCCTGTTGGTTCTTGTGTAACAATAGGGTTCTCTTTCTGCACTTCCTCTGAAGCTGGTTCTTCTATCTGCACATGCTCAGGGTTTTCTGACTGTAATTTTTCTGAAGCTCCTGTTGGTTCTTGTGTGTCAACAGGGCTTGCTGGCTGTGCTTTTTCTACAGATCCTGTTGGTTCTTGTGTAACAACAGGTCTTTCTGTTTCAGCAGAGAATTGTGAGATTTTTACTTCAGCATCAACAGACTCCTTTGTTTCATTTTCAGCCTCGGGGGCTTCCTCTATTGGTTCCTGCACTAACCTATACCCTGCCTGAGCATATATCTCACCACAGCTTGTACACAGATATTCAATATCTTTGCTTTTCTCTGCTGCCGAGGCTGCTCTTGCTAAAACATGCAGACTGAATTCTTCTTGATATGCCTCCTTGATTCCTATTATCTCTTCCTGGTAATCCTCAATCTGAGCTTTCAGAAACTCGATTTCCTCTTGCAGGGCGGGTATAGTAGGCTGATCCTTTGAGACAGTAGATTCCAGTGGAGGCAGAGGTTCTGCTACGTCAATTTGGTCAATATTTCCCACGGGTGGTTCTTGTGTGTCACCTGGGGTAGTGGCTGGTTCTTGTGTTGCAGCCACTTGCTCACTATCATTCTGGGTGTCGGCAGCTAGTTCTTGTGTATCAGCTGTCTTAAGATATGATGCCACAAAGCTATGAGCGCTCTGCATCTCAGCCTCTGTGGGTGAGGGAGAAGGGTTTCGGGAAGTGGCCAGAGTACGGGGTTTTAAAACAATGGATGGTGGGCTGGAGGGATCAGGGGATCCAACTACTGCCGATTTTCGTTTCGGTAAAAAGGCAGGGAATTGAGGTGTTTTTCTCTTCCTGCTGGCTCTTGTGACCGAAACAGTAGTCGGGGTGGTGGGTGCTTTGGTCGAAATCCTCGTTCTTCTTCTTTTTACTGAGGTTTTCTTTGCCTGCTGCTTTTTTCGTTTAAGCTGCATAATTGGGATATTATCTTCAGAATCATCAGTGGAGATACTGAGTATGGGGGCGGGAGAATTGGTTCTTTTGGGCGACACAGTTAATTCCACTGCTTCTTGTTCATTTTCTGTAACATGCAGAGGTATTTGCTGGGATTGTTCGGGGGTATGTTCTGTCTGCTGAGGGTTTTCTGAAGGGGTTTGCTCAGGGGTGTCGTCCGTTTGTTGAGGAGGCTCCTGGTCTTGCTGAGGTATATCCTCGGCTTGACGAGGAGTTTCCTCTTCTTGATGAGGACTACCCTGCGCAGGCTGTGGACTTCTTTCCTCCGGATGGCGATTAATGGGGGGTGGAGGGATGTTCAGAGGAAGAGCTCTGTTAATCAGCAGTTGAACTAGGCGATGGTGTTTTAGGGAGAGGGCTGGATTCTTCGCTTTCATAGCATATCGTGCCATATTTTTAAGACAACCCAGCAAATAATATGGCATATTCAATAATTGACCATTTCTTAAGTGATTTAACAGAACGAAGTCGTGCTGGTAGATTACCTGGTAACGACCTTCGCATGTTAGATACTGCTTGACGAATTCCGCGACTCTTGGCCATGGTTGAGGTAGCGACCGCAATGCTACACCTCTGCCCTTGGTTTCTACTTCCTCGCCCGGACGGAGAAAGTCTTGCTGCGCGTTCAGAATCAAGTGCTTCCTGCTGAACCATCTCGTACCAGTGGTTGGGAGTCCGGTGACTTCGGCTATGAATTCTTCCGTAACCGGAACTTGAATTCCTTGGACGACAGAGAATCCTTCTGTCAAATTGCATGTGAGTTCCAGGACTTGCTGATCGTCAAAGTCCGGAAGTCGCCTGAAATATTCTATCCATCCAGCTTGCAAGAAAATTTGGTAAATTTCCGGGAAAAGCTCCAGAACTGCTGTCGTGCCTGGTTCATGAGTGATAAGGGTTCCTCCCATGGCTATTGTTTCGGTAAATCTTCAGAATTCAGAGCCGAGCTACCGATTTTTAACTCAAAGTATACATCACAATTGGTAACATGCTGTAGTTTTTACATACAACCGGGAGAATTAAGGGTGGCAGTGGTTGGCGTGGTTATCCATTATGGAAATTGCTTTGGTAACCCCCCCTTTCCTACGTGTGAATGATATGATTGGGGAATGTAATCATTTGATGGACCTATCACCCTTTTTCCGCTTATCTATTATTTAATGCTTATTCATAAACGTGCGTACCTTCGTCCTTTACCTTTTTGGATCGCTGTGTCAAAAAGTCTTTTCTCGTCTGCTGTCAAATTATAATCATTACCGCGGATCTGAAAGCACGGGAATATGATAATGACGGGAAGTGACGGTGAGGTTCTGTAATCATCACGAAAGGTGATATGTTTCGTGTGGAAAGGATATTTCGGATCAGGGAGCACTGTCGTGGCACCGAGATTGGTGTTGCAGCCGCAGAGAATTACCGTTGGGCAACGGGAAGTGGTGGAATAATGGAACTAGTGTTACAGCAACAGGAATAATGTTGGGACAACGGGAAGTGGTGTTGCAGCAACGGGAAGTGGTGTTGCAGCAACGGGAAGTGGTGTTGCAGCAACAGGAAATGGTGTTGCAGCAACAGGAAATGGTGTTGCAGCAACAGGAAATGGTGTTGCAGCAACAGGAATTCGGAGTCCGCCCTGTAGTTTCTTTTGAAACCTTGCTCTCAGGTACTTTCCATGCTACATCTGCAAAATCTGGAAATATAATATTGCAATCCTTGGCAGGATTTATTAGTTCCTAAAAAAAAAAAAAAAAAATTCTAATCCTAATAATTACATAAATAATAGAAATTCAAGTGTTCTGAGGGACAGCAAGTTCCCCTGGAAAAGAATACTGTTTTATTGCCATGCAAGTGGCTTTAAAGTCCTCTTTGGAAACCGGCCGCTGATACAACCGAAGTCGGTAGCCATTCACTAACAGTGGTGTTCTGCTTCCATCGATTGTTACTAGTCTAACTGTTCCATTTGGGAAAACAGTATCCACTTCATACGGTCCCAGCCACCTTGTTCTCAGCTTCCCTTGAAAGTTCTCGAAACGTGAGTCGTAAAGAAGAGCCCAGTCACCTTTCTGGAACTACTTTTGCTTAATGGTTTTGTCATGCCATCTGCTCCTTTGTTGCTGTATCATAGTTGTTTGGTGGACGGCATCCAGTCTTTTCTCGTCCAGTTCCTGCAACTGCTGCAACCTGGCTGTCTGTGCATCAGTTAAATCAAGGTTAACAGCTAAAGCAGTTCTTAAGGTTTAATTTCAAATTCTACGGGAAAAATATCATTCTTTCCATAAACCAATTCATAGGGTGAGAATCCTGTCGTGTTTCTCCAGGTAGTTTTGTAGGCCCAAAGAGCCTCGGGCAAACGCTGAAACCAGTCCCTTCTATTCTCCTTTATTGTTTTTGTTAGGATAGCTTCTATGACCTTGTTTGTGCTTTCCACCTGCCCATTTGCTTGGGGGTGGTAAGGTGTGGTCATCTTATGTTTGATATGATATTTCTGAAGCGTATCTTTGAAACCGTGGGAATTAAAAGGAGGTCCTCCATCAGTGACTAATTCTCTGGGTAGTCCAAATCTAACGAAGATTTCTTCAAATAGGAATGTTAATACTGCTTCTTCATTAGCTTTGATGAGTGCTTTGGCCTCTACCCATTTAGTCATGTAATCTGCGCATACTAAAATGTAAACTCTTTGATTGGATGGAGGGTTAATGGGACCTACAAAATCTAATGCCCATTTCTCAAAGGGTTCGAGAGTTACCTGAGGGTTGAGTGGCATTTCATCCTTATGGTTGGGCTGGCCCATTCTTTGGCAGCTGTCACAAGCCTTCACATATTTTTTTGCGTCTTTAAAAAGTGATGGCCAGTAATATCCCATTCTAAGTACCTTGTGAGCTGTTCTTTTATCTGCAAAATGTCCTCCACAAGGACCATCGTGACAAGCTTTCAATATGTCATAAATCTCATCTTCCCCAACGCATCTCCTGATTTCTTGATCTATCCCTGTATGGAACAGACACCCACTTATCCAGCTGTACCTAGCACTTTGCTGGATGATCTTTCTTCTTTCTCTGTGTGATAGGTGGGATGGCAATTTTCCTGCAACTAAATAATTAACAATGTCTGCATACCAAGGTGAGTGAGCAGATACTGCAAATAGATACTCATCAGGAAAAGAGTCATCTACTGGAATATTTTCATTGGTTTTTAACCGAGAAAGAAAATCAGCAACTACATTTTCTTTTCCTGGCCTATCTACTATTGTGATATCAAATTCCTGTAATAGTAATAACCACCTGGTGACTCGAGCATTAGTAATTGATTTATTCATTAAATACTTGATGGCCGAGTGGTCTGTATGCACAAAGGTAGTATAGCCAGTGATATAGTGCCGAAATTTATTAATAGCATAAATAACTGCTAAAAATTCTTTCTCGGTTACTGTATAATTTAACTCAGCTGGTGTCATGTTTTTGCTAATTGAATAGATAGCATAGGGGAGGTTGTTTTCTTCCTGACCCAGGACAGCTCCAATTGCCGTGTCTGAGGCATCAGAGGAAATGTGAAAGGGCAATGCCCAATCGGGTCCTCTCAAAATAGGAGTTGTGGACAACTGATGCTTAAGTTTATTGAATGCAGTCTCACAGTCATCAGTCCACTTGAATTCAGCATTTTTCATTAATAACACAAACAAAGGGGAGGCTATTTTAGAAAAATCTTTAATAAATCTTCTGTAATAACCGGCATGTCCTAAAAAACTTCTCACCTCTGTTTGTGTTTTGGGGATAGGAAGGTTCTGAATCACCTGAATCTTAGCTGGGTCGACTTGGATTCCTAAAAATGAAATGAAATGACCTAATACAATGCCCTGATTCATCATCATGTGGCACTTTTCAGTGCTCAAAGTGAGGTGTTCTTCAATACACCTCTTGAGTACTTTTTCAAGGTTTTGCAGGGCATCTTCAAAGGTCACTCCATGAGTAAAGTCGTCCATGAATATTTCTAATGAATCATTTAACATATCAGAAAAGATTCCTATCACCGCTCTCTGAAATGTCGCTGGAGCATTACACAACCCAAATGGCAGTACTCTATAGGCAAAGGTTCCCCATGGGCTGGTAAATGTGGTTTTGTCCTAATCCTGGGGTGCAATCCTGATTTGGTTGTAACCACTAAACCCATCCAAGAACGAGAAAAATTTCTTACCTGCTAAATTATCCAATACTTGATCAATAAAAGGTAAAGGGAAATGATCTTTTTGCGTTGCTTTATTTAATGATCTATAGTCTACACATACTCGCCATTTCCCATTCTTTTTTGGTACAATTACGAGTGAAGAAACCCACTCGCTGTCAGATATTGGGTATATAAATCCTGCATTTAGGAGTTTTTGGAGTTCCTCCTTCACAATTTCTCTGAGGTTAGGGTTCATTCTTCGTTGGGGTTGGCAGACTGGTCGGGATCCCTCTTTAATATATATACGATGAGTACATAATTCAGGGGAGATTCCTTTCATGTCTGTGTAGTCCCATGCGAATGCCTCTTTGTTTTCTTGGAGTAACTTTATTACTTTCTGTTTTTCATCCTCAGTCAAATCAGGATTTATATTCAGCGTTTTACCAGGTTCGATTTCAACTGTTGTGCTCTTGGAAGAGTTACCTAGTGTTGTTTGGCATAAGTTTTCATCATTCATATTCTGCTGGGATTCCGGTTCTAGGATTGCAGCGAAGTGATTATATGTTTCTGGGTTAACCGAAGAGGGTTCAGAAATAAAACTACTAATTAGCTCATCTTCGGTGGAGTCTTTAAAGGTCAAAGCTTGTCCAACAGTTAATATTGGTTGGGTTTCCTCATCCTCATAGTCTACCCATATAGAATTATCATTGTTAATCATGGGAGTGGCATGGGGATAGAGGGTCAGCTGTTTAGTTTCTTGTCCATTGGAGATGGTCATCGATCCAGATCTACAGCTGATGAAAGCATCTGCTGTAGCCAACCAAGGTCTCCCTAGAATCAACGGATGACCCCCCAACTTTGTTTTGGTTTGTAAGACCACAAAGTCAACCAGGTAGTTCCATGATTCTACAGAGATTATAAGGTCTTCAATGACCCCTTCAGGTTTGATCGTAGAACGGTCAGCTAGTTCTAAGATAGTAGGAGTTTCCCTGATAAAATTTTTCAGTTGGAGCAATTGAGCTGTTTCGAGAGTCATGATGTTTATTGCAGCTCCTAAGTCTACTAAAACTTTAGAGATGAAGGTTTTTCCGACCTGGACTGTTACCGTAGGATGACCAGGGTCACCATACTTGACAGGATAATCTTTTTCAGTCATTAAAGCAGTTAATTCCCCCATCACATGAACTGTGAGGGGGTCTTTAGCCTTCCTTCCAGACTTCTTTACACAGATGTCTCTAATAGTTCTAGCGTATATAGGAACATCCCTCAGTGCTTGCAATAGTGGGATTTTGACATACAAGTTCTGTAACTCTCCTAACAGATTGAAGGTAGGCTGTTCAGGTACTTTAGTGAGAGCTAATCTTTCAGGGAATGGTGGGTCTACCGTTTGGTCATTATTGTTAAGTGTTGTTTCTACTGTTTCAGTATTGTGGTTAGCTGGTTTCTCTTTTCTAGTTTCTTCTTTATCAGAGTCCGTGACATCATCTATAATAGGTTCAACTATTCTCCCTGAGCGGAGATGAATGTCATTACATTGCAGGGGAGGAATAGACTGACTCTGAATGTCAATAACTTGCAAGGCTTTATTATTCGGGTTAGGGTTAGGTTGTACAGGCAGCTGTGGTCTCATTGCCTGATTGTTCGGAGGATTATTAGGTGGTAAGGAAAGAGATTGTTGTTGTTGAGGAAAAGGTATCTGTTGGGCTGCCCAGTTTGGGTTCCATTGATTAAAGTATGGTTGCTGGGGGGCCCAAGGATTCCACATAGTAGGGTCAGGAAAAGGTTGCTGCATAAGTGGAAAGTTCATTGTGTTGAAGGGTGGGAATTGCATTTGATTCATGGGTGGGTAAAAAGGAGAACTATTATTCCAACGATTGAATGTTGTATTAGAGCTCGTACCTTGTCTTTGCGGCCATTGCCTCCTCTGAGTCATTAGATACACCGCTTCAGCTTCTTCTTCAGTTGTTTGCAGTGCTGCTTTGATTCCAGGAAAAGAGGGGCATTGCTGTGTTTCATGATCCTTCTCGCAGATTGTGCATATAGGCATCCTGTCCAGTGGGCATTCTCTAAGTGGATGTTTCTCTCTGCATTTTGAACAGAAAATCGCCAGCGCAGCTTCTACTTCTGCCTGTTTCTTCTTGACCTGCAGAGAGTCAATCTGTGAAGCAAAAGAACTTAGCATTTCAGTTTTAAATTCTTCTAATAAGTTACCTATCTCTGCTCTTGTTGCTCCTCCACTGGCTGACTTTTGAACCCTTGAATACACATTATCTCTGCCTTTCGATCTGCCTGCCGCTCCCCTTGAACACCGCATACAGAGCTTAATAATTTCATCAAAGGTTTCTTTAGAAATGTCCCCTTTTCCAAGCATGTTTAGCATGTCCAGGCAATCATCTCTTACCCCTTTTAGCAGTATGGTCTTCAAAATATCTTTGCTCATATTAGGATGATCAGACCGCTGCAGATTATACTGTAATCTTTCCACGAAATCTTCTAAATTCTCGTCCTCTTTCTGGACCATTTTAAACAATTCTTCCTTTCTCTCTCTTGTCCGACAGTAGTCTTGATACTTAGCCAGAAATTCTTCTTTCATTTGGTCCCAGGTGGTGATTTCCTGAGCTCCCAAGCTCATAAACCACCTCAATGCGTTCCCTTTTAGTGTTGCTGGAAACAATTTCAGCTTCTGATTAGGACTTATGTAATCATAGCTTCTACACAGTATGTCGAATTCGAAGAGGAATTCATCCGGATCTTCGGAGGACAACCCATGGAAATTGGGTAATGCCGAGAGTGGAATATTTTTCATGGGAGTCGTTCCTCTCGGAAGTTCCCCAATAGGGAATTCCAGGGTAGAGAGCGAGTTTTCCCCTCTCCCTTCTGTTCTGTTATCCTCCATCGGGATTTTCCCTGAATCACTTGCCTTGTCTTCTGTGTCTTGTGTTTCTTCAGGTTCCTCTTCCGGTTCCTCGGTGTACTCTGGTGCTTCCAGCTTCCTCTCAGGTCCTATCACTTCCTCCGTCTGCTGGTCTGTTTGTGAGGAGTATTGGATCTGGGGTCTCTGGGAACTCGTCCTCTGTGATGCTTCGGCCTTAGAGATGATTTCGTCAATGTAAGTCTTCCTTCCTCCTTTGCCGCCTGTAAAATTAGGTTTCTTGCGTCCTCTCATACACCTGTTATTTTCACAAAGAAACCATTAATGCTTTTAGAATTCTTTAGTTGCCTTCCCCGGCAGCGGCGCCAAAATGTTGGCTAGTTGAATTGTTTATGAATTAAACATTCAAGTACCACATTAATTGTCGACTAGGGAAAGTCTTTTTATTTCAAAGGCACTGCGTACTGTATGTACTTAAAGTCTAAAAGCATCGAAAGCTGTAGTATACGTAATTCTTACGCTATATCATTACAGTACTTGTTAAAATGAAAGCAATTAATTAAAACTACGAATCTGGAAAGCAAAATAATGGATGCTCTGTTGGCAGAGGATCAGGACCCTATCCTCCAGATGGGGACGTTCAGCACCTGCCCCTGTAACCAGAATTACTGATGCACACTGCACTCTCATTCACCGGTGAGAAACAAACTCAAAGATCAATGAAACAGAGTACTAGTAAAACAAAGAATACCAGAGGTAATGCTATCAAATCCAAACAGAGTACTAAAGAGAAATTACTGCACACTTACACACTTAACAGGAAAGTAAATGGGTGAATCTTGTGAGGAAGGTGGGCCCAGTCCCTCTCACAAGATTCCCCAGAAAAACGAAGACGGGATTAAGTGCTCAAAACAGTTTTATATTCATCTGCCAAAAGGATTAAATACAAATAGAGTTCGGACTTGCTGATGTTCTCATAATCTCAGTTACAGACTGACCATAGACACCGACTAACTCTCGTTTCATGTAGATGTCTCCTCTTTATAGAGGAGACATCTATTACAATAGAATATTACAGCCTGTTCAGTTAACCCATTTTGTCAAAAATAAGCAATTCAGAGTGTTGTTACAACAGTATGATAATACATTCTTTTCTTGAGCTTTAGCTGTTACTCGGCGAGTACTGAATTTGACTGTCTTCTCGGGATCTTCATATTCCTTCGCCATTTCCCCATGCTGTTCATGCTGACTGTGTTCTTCTTTCTTTAGACTTTCCGCTTGATTATGCCACGTC
This sequence comes from Pinus tabuliformis, assembly GCA_031772625.1. Lineage (NCBI taxonomy): Eukaryota > Viridiplantae > Streptophyta > Pinopsida > Pinales > Pinaceae > Pinus > Pinus tabuliformis. The sequence goes on along the minus strand of CM062809.1, from coordinate 454,467,901 downwards.
ACAATTCTCTAGATAGCTGCCATCTGTTGTTCGTGGCTGTTACAAAATGGCTTGCTTTAGGTAATTGCTGTTGCTGGTGTTGCAGCAACTGCGTAGTTGCTGTTTCTGGTGTTGCAGCAACTGCGTAGTTGTTGTTTCTGGTGTTGCAGCAACTGCGTAGTTGTTGTTTTTAGTGTTACAACAACTATTCATTATAACTCCTGCAAGCTTAAGACAATTATTTGACAATTTAGTCAGCGTTTTCCAAGGATAAGTATAAAGATATTCACGAATATGAAATAAACAATTAAACATAGACATGCGGAAGGTTACTTCATACCTTGGGGTTAATATGTCATTATAAAATAAAAGCTTTCACTTATGACTACAAAAAGGGTAATTACACGGCAAAAGATAAGGTCAAAAATAGGTCAATTGTGAGTCCCAACAGTGTTTATTGAGAGTCTTTTTCTTTCAGTGCCTTGTGATTTATTTGTGCTTGATTTGAAGTTTTTTTTACGTCTGGTGCATGGCCATGCCACTTTGTTTGTGGTGTCATACTGTTATTGTTTTTCCATGGATTCCTTCTTGTTTGTTTCTTGTTCTTTCCTTTTATATTTTGAGGGTATTGGGATTTGGTTAGGGAAGGAGAACAACTATTGGAGCTTGAGGAGATTTGAATGAAACTAAACAAGTAACAAAAGACCTAGATGAAGCTTGGTGCATGTATAAGGGATATTGAAGGAAAGAATATCATAGCCAGTTGGATTGGTTGGGTCCATTGGGGTAAATAGATGGTGGTATTAAAGTCATGAAAAAGGTAACTAGAAAGGTAAAGTAAATGGATTTGAAGCGTCATATTCCTTGGCTAGGTTGCAAACTATTATTCTCAATGTTGTGCATGGATACAAGGAGTCCTCTTAACCTTGACCTTATGGTATTTGGTAATTGTTTTGTGATTATGATTATATTGATGTCTATATATGTGCATATATGTATGTATGTTGTTGTCTAACAGAGTCATCAGGGATCATAATTCATTTATGCTTGTTGCATGTGCAACGTAATTACCTTCCTAATTGTTCATAGGTTTTTGTTTCAGGCATGTTGGATCCATGTTCCTAACGGGGTGGAAATGCCACTCATTTAATCAGAATTAGAGAGGTCTAGGGGGGTGACAGTGAATTTTATGAGTCCCCCCTTGGCGGGGGTTCAGGGGAAACACCATCAAAGCTAAAAATAGATGAAAATTTTCCTTGTAAAATATTTTAATTTTGTAGCCAATCTGGGTTGTTCATTAGGCGGAAGATCTAATGGTAGAAATTATGTTAATTTAGGGTTTTTTTCCCAAGAAGTCAACCCTCGGTTATATGTGTGAATTTTATTGTGACTATGTATGATTATTTAGAGCAAAAGAGAGAGAGGAGGTTGTGTGAGAGCAAAGAGGAAATTACATTGTATCTATTGTAGGTTGTATCTATTCATTGCGCTAGATAATATAAAAGGAAGGATTGGATGTTTCTCTATGGACATAGACCAAATTTGGTGAGCCATATATATATGTGTCTCTCTTATTTTATGCACTTATGTACTTTTGTTTCCACAATGTTTTGTGTATTTCATTGCTTCATTAATTAATCTGTAGCAACTAGTATCAGAGTCGAAGGTCTATTTGGCTCATAAACTCGTAGGAGAGAAGGGTCCCTAGTATGAGTGAGAGCAATGTCATACGATGGTAGGTTTAGTGTTGAAAAAATTAACAACCAAAAATACCAGCTATGGAAGATGCATATGGAATATTGTCTGTATCAAAATGATTTCTACCTACCATTGAGCGGAAAAACAAATAATCTAACGAGCATGATGGATGCAAAATGGGAGATTCTCGACAAAAATTCATTAAGAACAATACAACTATGTCTGGTAGTGTTGGTGGCATTCAATATTACAAAGGAAATGGAAACAGAAGGTTTAATGACGACATTGGAAAAAATATATGAAAAAACCTCAACCTCGTATAAGGAATTTCTTATGAAGCATCTATTTAACATGAAGATGTTAGAAGGTGGATATGTTGCTGATCATTTAAATGAATTTAACACAGTTACCAGTCAGTTAAGTCCTGTAGGGGTAAATTTTGATGATGAAGTTAGGGCTCTATTGTTTTTGTGCTCATTGCAAAAAATTTGGAATGGATTAGTTATGGCTATTTTGTCTCTGGATCTAGTACTTTAAAGTTTGATGATGTTGTTGGTGCAATTACTAGCGAGAAAATGTGACAGAAAAGCTCAGGTGAGACATCAGGTAATGCTTTGACTACAGAGACTAGGGAAAGAAAAATGGAAAGAGGAAGGAGCCCAAGAAATTTTAGTAAGTCAAGAAAAGGAAAACCCAAATCTAGATTAGGAATATTGTGCTAGAAATGCGGGAAGAAAGGACACCTGAAGAACGACTGCAAATCTCATAAAGGAAAAGAAGGATATGGAAAACAAGAGAAAAATCATGAAGCGAATGTGATAGGTGATGTGTTGCAAGATGGTTTGATTCTTTCATTAGAGAATATTATTGATTCTTGGGTGGTAGATTCAAGGGCCTCATTCGATTCCACACCCGATAAGAAGATGTTTCATGACTACATTCAAGGATATTTTGGACACATTCATTTGGGTGATGATAAACCATGTAAACTTGTTTGAATGGATAAGGTTTTCATAAAGAAATAGAATGGAAACCAATGATGTCAGACATGTTCCAGATATAAATAAAAATATAATTTCAACAAGGAATTTAGTTGGTGAAGTTATGTAACTACATTCACAGACAAAACCTGGAAGGTCATGAAAGGAGCCCTAGAAATAGAACAACGAGAAAAGGTTGGTAGATTTTATTTATACAATGGTATTTATAAATTTATTAATGCTTTAACCTACATAGGAGAAGATACAACATTTTGGCATCATAGGCTCAAGCACATGAGTGAGAAAGGGATGCAAATTCTTCACTCAAGAATTTGTTGCTAGGTTTGAATCATGTTGCTTTAGATTTTCGAGAGAATTGTGTTTATGAGAAACATAAGAGAGTTAGATTTATCATATTTGGGAAGGAAAAGAACAGAAAAAAATATATATCTTGCACATACAGATGCATGGGGACCAGCTCAGGTATCATCTTTTGGTAGCTCTCGTTATTATGTTACTTTAATTGGTGATGTAACTAGAAAAACCTAGATTTATTATATTCATAATACATATGATGTATTTCATACTTTAAATAAATGGAAAGATTTGTTTGAGAATGAGATAGGAAATAATTTGAAGTGTCGAGATCAAACAATGGAGGTGAATACTATAGTAAAGAGTTTGAAAACTACTTTTTAGAACATGGAATTCACAAAGAGAAGATAATTCTATGAATGCCACAGGAAAATGGTGTGTCAGAAAGGATGAACATGACAATCATGGGGTGTGAAAGGTGCATGAGATTGCATGCAGTATTTCCATTGCAATTTTGGGTAGATGTTGTAGATACTATTGTTTATCTAATAAACAGAGGGACTTCAAGTTCCCTGGATGGTGGTATTCTAGAGGAGGCATGGACATGTAAAAAGGTAAACTACTCATTTTTACTGACTTTCAGTTGTGAAGCCTTTGTCCACATAATAAATAAAATAGAACAAAGCTTGAGGAAAAATCAAAGAAATGTAACTTTATTGGATATGGTGTTAATGATTTTGTTTATCACTTATATGATTATGAAAGTCACAAAATCATTAGGAGCAGATATGTCATATTCATGGAAAGGTCTTGTACAAGGATCAGATGTAGGAAAAGAAATAGGAAAAGGAAAAAAATGAATATGCAGTGCTTGATGAGATCACAGAAAAAGAAAATGTGCCTAAAAATCATAATGATCAGCAACCACAACAACAACCAAAATAGCAACAAGCACCTCAAACACCAAAAAGTGGTGTTAGAATATCTACCAGGATAGATAGACCCCCTGAATAATACTCTCCTTCATTATATTATGTATGTTTACTAGTTCTAGTGAACCAAAAAGATATGAAGAAGTAATGCAGATAGAAACCATGAAGAAGTGGGAGTAAGACATGGAAGAAGAGATGGACTCCTTGATGCATAACTAGACTTGGGACTTAGTCCAGTTTCCTATAGGTAAAACAACATTGTAGAATAAATGGGTTTACAGGTTGAAAGAAGAAGATGGAGGAAAACAGGGGTATAAGGCTAGACCTGTGGTGAAGGGGGTTGTACAAAATAAAGGTATATACTTTGATGAAATTTTGTCTCCTATTGCTAAAATGACTTCAATCAAAACTATTCTAAGTCTAGTGGCAACAGAGTATTTGCACCTTGAGAAGTTAGATGTAAAGACAACCTTTCTCCATGGATATTTGGAGGAAGAAATATATATGCAACAACCACAAGGGTATGAGGTCAAAGGAAAGGATAAATTAGTGTGAAAATTGAAGAAGATATTGTATGGATTAAAACAGGCTCCAGGGCAATGATATCTAAAATTTTACAAGTTTATGTATGAACAAGGTTAGGAATATCCAAACCAAGTGTTATCAGGAAATCTAGTTTCTATGCGGAGCTTCTAGTCTCACTAAGACGGGTAGCTATATTAGAAACAAATAGATTAAAGTTACTTTCATTTTCCTTTACAAGAAGTAGATAGGAGAGGATCAAAGAATACCAACCTCGATCTTTCGCTCGGTTCTTTGCTTGTTCCTTCTCCTCACCGACAGGTCTTTACCACTTCTCCCTTGAACACTCTGCTTCAAAGAGTACTTGTAAAGTCAAAGCAGCATAATACCTTCAAAGTGTAGAGATCTACAATCATAAACAATATAGGACCAGATATATATTGACCACACAAATGCATATACTATCAGACATACAAGAATGTGGAGGAAAACTTGAATAGATTTATTGATATGAAGATTAGAAGAGAGGATTACAACCCATTGACCTAACCCAGTGTCATCCTCCCAGAATGAAAGCCCTTCTTCACCTCATGAAAAGCTTATATCACCCAACACTATGATATTCCACCAGGAAACCAACAACACTTCCTTAAAAGATACAAAATTCTAGCCTCTGGATCTCTGGGATGAGGGATCCATATATAGATGATTACAGGGAGGTGATTCAGCTTCTGGGATTTTGATTAGTGTCTTCTCTCTGATGGTTCTTGATTCCACTTGGAGATTGATGATCTCTTACTCATCCCTAGGTGAATTTAGAGAGGCAAGTGTCACAGGAGAAGTTTCTGGAAGATTCCATGATCATCCACCTCGCAAACTGTCTCTGCCATTTGTCCATTCTCGCCCATCGCACCCTACAGAAGGGATTTCCAGTATGAATTGCACCTTTTACACTAGGCAGGTGAGATGCATCGCACCCTTAGCATTGAGCAATCTGTATGGTCGAGTTTTGACTAGTTCTGAGCAGTTTTTTGTGGAGAACTTCTAGGAGATGATGTAATCAGCTGACCTTGTTCCTTTAGGGCATGAAACAACACTTTTAGGGACTCAGAAGCCCTTGGCTTATGGACATATATGATTGGGGTTGCAGTGCCCAAAAATGACTATAACAGTTGCCCCCTAAAGCATGAGGTTGTTAATCTTTTGATGTCGGGTGAAATGCTTTATCATGAGGATCTGTGGTTTTTCGAACTGGAAGGCGACTTGTAATAAGATACAATACAATACATTATCTTCATAACATTTTCATGATCTAGCTGAGGTGGGAATTCCCATGCTCAACTTTATAAATTAATTTTCATGTACATAGGACAGACAATCGTCTGTGTGGCAAACTGATGATTCTGATAGAGCCATCATCCTTTGATTCGGATGATCATCTGTGTGGCAATGATATACATTTGATGTCTTTATTTTCCTAAATATATCACAACCCGAATGGATGAAACTAGATCCGAGGTCTTCAAACTCGTCTAATATCCGCCTAAAGTACAAGTCGATCCATGTGAAAAAATTTCTGGAGTCGAACATGGAAAGACATTGCCTGATTACCAGCCAATGATGTAAGTTGTTAACAGGCGCGAGAGGAATCACTGATAATGATGATGACCCTCAAGGTACGACAGTACAATTCGCATGGTGTGAAAATTGGACTTGGCGTCAAACACCACGCAAAATCTCTCGGTTGAAGGCCATTGATGTAAACCTGTGGCCGAAAGTGAGAAACTTGCCATTGAGGCACGCAAGCTTCAAAGTACTAAAAAGTTTGTTCCTAGGTCGACTTCTTGGATAATGAGCTGATGTCGACAAGAAGTGACCCGTCGTAGGAGGGCCTTAAGGAATCCCACATCTATGACACGAAAAGGAGCAAACGACTTTTGGAGGTGAAAACGATCTGATGATACAAGGTTCAGGGTGACGATCATGAAAGAATGAAGCGTAAAGGTATTGCAGCAGAGACACAAGATGGGTTGGTGAATTCTCTAATCGGCTTATCTTGAACATATCGGCGACACTGAAATGGATTGGTAGTGTTAACCCCAAAGATGGATGGTACGGTGGACCAATGGTAATATGACCGGTGAACGGAATAACCCAACCTGACTCAGACATGGAGTGAAAGTGTCATGTTCAAGAGTGACTTTGCTACCAATAAATTTTCTTCAAGTTTTGTTCCCAATTTTTCCCCAGTCATTGCTGACCAGTACCTCTTTATTTTTATCAAGCTTGAGGAGGATAACATATGCTTGTTCTATAATTTTCCCTTTGGGCAAACCCATCGCTATGTTTTAACGAGCCTAGCGACAGTGAAACTCGTTCTTGTCTATATGGAAAAGTTTGTTGCTATTGGTTTTAACGAGTTTAACGAAAAAGATAACTTGGTCCTTTTCAATTTTAGAGAGTCCGAAAGGGATGTAAAGGAAACTCCAATAATCCTTTTTCATCATATAATCCCTTAAGTCCAAAAAAGTATAAAACAATATGAAAGGGATGAATTTTCGATAATTTTAATGATCTGAACAAGACAAGTGCTCGATATTTTTGTGTAATAATCCCTCAGGTCAAAAAAGATTAAAATCTAGAGGAGGGATAGCACTCCCGGTAGCTTTAACGAGCTGGAGAGGCCAACTACTCGACAATCTTTTCATATTTTACGAGTGAGACGAAAAGAGCTTAAAGGAGACTCTTTTTATGAGGAACGAGTGGTAATTTCAGGTAGCAGCTGATTCCAAGTAAGGTTTGGAATTTCCAATCACGGGAGTGTCACAGGGATGGCTAACAGAATCACTCATCGCAGTTGTTCCTCAAAAGGGTAAACAGTCAAATGGAGGTGTATGATCGGCTAAAACAGAGTGGAGGTGATGATGAGAACACGACCAAGGCTCAAACGCTAATGATAATGCATTCACAATGGTTATTTGCCGAAGATGGTTCATTTTTTAATGAGCTTAAACTCTGGGGGGAACATTTGCTCAATTATTAGGTTTAATTTTTAACAAGCTTGAACTTCACATAAAAACTGCTCGTGCCAGTCGTATAATAAGGACAACTCATTGATATGTTCAATTTTTATGGAGCTTGCACCATTCGAAACTTTGCTCTGCTGCCTCTCGCATGCAAGCTAGGAATGAGAAACTACTGTCCTAGGGTTTAGTTAACTACTACAGTCAGGTAGGAAAAATTTTCCTTTTACTTCACCAGCACCATTTGGCACCTGTGAAGGCGAATGGTCGATTCGACCACTCACCCAACTTAAGCAGTTGAAGTTAGCGGACTTATGGAGTTAGCGTTACGTTGGCCACTTTTCACTTGCACGCAAAAGGTTTTCGTGCCCCCAGGTATAGTGAAGTAGAGTTTCCAGGTTACCCTTCAATTTGCAACAAAACATTTGTTCTATCAGGAAAGGCCTACCTTTTCCAGGTTACCCTTCAATTTACAAACAAAACATTTGTTCTATTAGGAAAGGCCTACCTTCTAATGGAGGTATCTTATCCGGTCTAATCCCATTTTCCTATACGGACGAGTGTCGGACTAGTCACATATCCTTCGCTGAAACCTACCCTATACCCAGAGTTTTCCTACCGAAGCAGACCAGGGTGCATGCCCCCTGGGTTTCAGCCACGACCCCCGAATTACTCGCGTTCTTCAGGTGGATAGACTAGAGATTGATGAGACATTCATTGCATGAAAATATCATTTAAAAATGGCATTTGACTATTAGCTATGTGTGAGCTGGGGAACGAAAGCTGGTCTACGAGCTCGACAACTTTTCCTTCATGTGGAAAACACATTACTCAAAAGAGTGAGGAGACAATGGCTCCCATGCAATAGATATAGTCACGCCCAAGGAGTAGATTTTAATCTAAAGGTCCTTGGACTACCATTACGTTCATATACATGGTTTTCCTTCTCAAATTTATAGGCACATTTGGAAGGGTCCCTAACGGTCAATTATTTCCTTTGTCGAAGCCTGTGAGATTTCTCATCTCAAGCATAAGCGATGGCGAACCAAGCGCTTTCCAAGCAGTCGAGGAAAGGATACTCACAGAAGCCCCTTCATCTATGATAGTACAGACCATAACCATTCTATAAGCTTGTACAATGATTGAGAATGGTACATTATCTGGTAGATGGGGTCTGCCTAGTAGATTCCAATCGAAGGAAATGACTAGGTTGCTTGGAGGTGGGACCGAATAGATGGCTAGATATGACTCTGACGAAATTCCTTCCTGCGGTAAAGGGACGGGTAGATTTCCCCCATGTTCATCGGAGTCCGTGTTTACGAAAAGAATTTGAACGATGTTGTTCTCATTCTCTTCGATGATTGTATCATCTAAATATGGACATTCCGAAGACAATACCGGGTCGACTATCGCCTCAACCTTTTGACTTTCGTCTGGTGTGGATTTAGCGGTTTTATCTTCAATCATAGGTGCTCTGATTGACCACGAAGTTGTGTCGGTCGGATTTTCAACTGGCGATGGACTTGGCAAGAGTTTCTTGTATCCAGGAGGAAGCCACAATAGTGAAGCAGGATGGTTATCCAAGACTCTTTTAGCTTCGTCCAGGAAAGGAAAACGGTGGACGGCATGATTGCCTTCGCACAGTTTGCAAGGAAATTTACATCTTCCTTTCTATCCAGAAACTTCATTTTCACTAGTTGATGGTGTGCTTTCAACATGATCGTCAGAGGTTGATAACACCGGATTGTGCAAAAGAGGAGACCAATCCCTTAAGATCCGGGGAATAAAAGGACAATCTTGATGATAGTGGTCCCCTTTTCAAATGACACATGGAGATTTAGGTTTGGACGGTGCCATGTGTGGATTTGTGCTAGATGATGCATGGTTACCCCTTTTTGCCTTTGGCTCCTTCTTCTTCTTTTCCTTCTTCTCCTTCCCCTTCTTTTCCTTCTTAGTTACTTGATTTTTGCTTTATCAGCTTCACCAAGCGAAGAGGAAGGAGGAGAGGGAGAAACGGATGAAGTAGAAGGTTGGGGGGTAACTCTAGTATCATCTAGTTGCTGACTTGATTGTTCAGGAATCACGGTATTCTGAACGATGGAGGTTGAGAAGATTCATATTGGCAAGCCAATCGTCAATCCTGGAAGTGACAATGTGGTCATATGAGGTGCACCAACATCTCCCCAAGAGGAGAAACGACTAGGATTTCCTCTAAGGGGAAATCCTTAGTTGGTGGACTCCATTTTCTCAACCTAAGACCAACGAGGGAATAGTGACGTTATTTCGATTAAAATAAATTTAGACGCTTTGACACAACTTGCTTTCTCAATTTTTAAGAGTCGAGAAAAAACAAAAGATGACTCTAGTCGCCTTCAATTTTTAATGAGCCTGAAGTGACAAGTGCTCAGATGGACCTTTTCCTTTAAGGAGTCTAAAAAGGAACGAAAGAGACTACTCTGGAAATCTAGATAGATGGATTACCAAACCAAACACAAAACTACAGAATACTTTTTATGGTACGGTAGTAAATCTTCCTGAATGTTGTGTTCAGTGCATTGCGATCGATAGGGTGGCAGACACGGCTTCCTATGGATAAAGGATATAGCCTATTGTGGTCTCCCAATATATACTTGACGATACGTGGGAGCACAAGTCTGTACTGGCACTTGTCGTCTCAAAGAGGAGGAATCACCCAACCAACAATGAAAGTGATAGTTACCAGGCTTTACGACGCCGGAATACGTCTCTAGCCTAGACTTCTAAATGTTGTGCGTTACGTTCCAAAGAGTTTTTATGTTCATTGAATTTATTTTACATTTGATCTTTCTTAAGAAATTTTCCTTTCAGGTTCAAAGCGTGAGTGTTATAGACATTTTTGTGCCTCACGTCAAGGAGCATGGAATGTCAATAATTACAGGGATCCTCAGTCCCTAAATATGTTGTTCTTACCCCTAAAAGAACAAGGTCATCAAACAACAGCACTTCCAATCAGTTCTCCACCTGAAAACACTTCAAAACAGGCTTATTTTGGATCATGTCAGCTGCTTAACTGAGCATCTGCGCTGTATTGCAACTGTCCCACTCTGTACCTGCGCTGGAAGTCAAAAACAATGAAGGCTACCTGCGCTGGGCGAGATTGGCCAAGTGGCACAGTCATCCTGCAAGGTGTCAATTGCCCAGGAAGCTTCCAAAATGACACTTGGTTCATGAGATTCGCCCTGTGATGAGTAAGAGGTACTTGATCACCATGTGTAAGCAAGGATCTCCAAGTGGACACACGAACTGAAGATTAACTGAAGATGGAGAGGACACTAGTCAGCTATATGCCAGCCTCCAGCTGACTCATCCTTTCCTCTTCCCTCCTATATATAGAGCTCTTCTATGAGGTCTAATGAGGCTGGAATTTTGTATAAGCAAGGAGGTGCTGTTGGTATACCGCCAGGATTATTGGGTGATTGTTTTACTAGAGGTGAAGAGGAGAGTTCTTGTTGCCGAGGAAGTGCTGCTGGACTGGATCCAACATCATTGGTTGTAACTTCCTCTGGAACCCTGTTACTTTCTATCAATAAAGTTTGCATGTTCTCCTATATACTTGTTTTACATAGATGCTTTGTGTTTACATGTATATTTGATGCACCCTAATCCATGCTTCAGTTATGAGTACATGTATCTTGTAGTTCGCTCTCTTGTTTTGTGCAGGATCTGTATGTAGCTGGATCGGCTAGGAGAGCAAAGAGCTGGGAGCAGGATACAAAGAGAGAAGGACAAGGATCGACTAAGCGCAAGACACCAGGTTGGTTGACCTTCTTACTATTCTCTCTGTACTTTCATAAAGTGGAACATGAAAACTTTATCATTCAGTTGTTGCTAAAGACTGTCACCTTTAGAAGGGTTAGTGTCATCCGCATCGGATACTTTTCCCCACAACAAACTGGCGACTCTGCTGGGGAACCTAGTATCTTGTTGTTGTTTGTAGTATTTTGCTATTCATTTCTTGAAGAAAAGAGTACCAAATCGAAAAGCTTTTGACTATATCAAAAGCGAAGTAGAGGGACTGCTACTCTTGCTCCTTTGCTGAGCAAATTCAAGATTTAAAGAGCTAATCTACAGATGAATCTTTACTCTTTGTGATAGATCTTTATCCTCTTGATCATCCCTTAGCCTGTACTTGACCTATAGCTTTTTATTTCAGCAAATACAGTGCATTTTTGAGCTTTTTATGACCCGGAATTCTTAGCAGACGTAACTCTCGTAAGTCAGTGCAGGCTATCCACAGGCAGTCTGCATTACAGCGCAGGTTCTCCCTTCGGGAACTGCGCTGAGAGTGAGATTGGCAGACTAGAACCTGCGCTGGTCCAGTTAGCCCTTGTCTTGCTCAGTCTTCCTATTGTGTCTTGGCCCTGTTTGCACTTGTTTTTGGCTGATTGCTTGCTGGTCATTGTATTTGCTGTAGACCACTTCTCCTTGACTTTATTCCGCCTCAGTTGTGTGATGAAACTGTGAATGTTCTTTCAGTATTTCTTACTTCAGTTACAGTTTCCCATTGTGAAAAGCGAACCAGTATAGCTGTGACCTCTTAGATCCTGAACTGTAAAAGTGTCTTTGTGATCTTATGAGCTAGTTTTATTACTGTTCATGGCTGTTTGAGTTTGTTTGCTTTTCACTTTTATGGTTTGAATCTATACTTTTCCTGTGTTTAAACAAGTCTATCATAAGGTGTCTTTTTGATTGTGGACAAACTTGTTTATTTCTACTTGAAAGTTGATTCAAAAATCATACAACAGTTTCCTTTTGTTAGCATCAACATTAAGGATAACGAAAAGAAATACATGCATTGTGCATTTTGCATTTGACTGTGTGCTTGACGATTTAGGAAAATGTGCATTTTAGTGTGTGTTCTTTGATCTGTGGAAAAAGTTGTGTCTTTCTTTTCCCTCAAGTAGATTAAGGTTTTCAAAAGTTGAAAGATTGAAAAGATTTGCTTCTCATTCTTAGATTGCATATAGGAAGTTGTATATATACATCTCGTGGCGAACCTGAAAGGCAAACTGTTAAGAAAGATCAACATTAAAATAAACTCAATTTACATAACAACGCTTTGGAATTTAACGCAAACATCTAGAGGTCTAGGTAGAGACGTGTTCCGGCGTCGTTAAACATAGTGACTGTCGATCTCTACGAAGGTGGGTGATTCCTCCTGAGAGTCGGTGGCACTAACACGGACTTGAGCTCCCGCGTACCGTCGGGTATATTGGGAGACCCCTATAGGCTTTTATCCTTTATCCTTAGGAAACCGTGTCGGCCGCCCTACTGATCGCGATGCAGTGAACACAGCATTCACGAAGATCGACCACCCGTACCGTAAAACGTATTCTGTGGTTTCGCGAAAGGTTTGGCACACCCTCTGCCTAGATCTCCAGAGCAGTTTCTTTTGGCCCTTTTCAAACTCTATAACTGAAAAGGTCCAACCGAGCATTTGTCACTTCGGGCTCGTTAATACATCGAAGGCGACTAGAGTCATCTTTAGCTTTTTCTCGACTCTTAAAACATGAAAAAGCAAGTTTGTGTCTAAAAGCGTCGTAAATAAAATTTATTTTAAAGCGGAACATAATCACCTGTTATTCCCACGTTGATCTTTCAGTTGAAAAGTATGGAGCCTACCAACCAAGGAAGTAACCTTGGCGGAAATCCAAATCCCTTCTCCTCTTGGGGAGATGTTGGTGCGCCTCATATGGCTACATTGTCGCTTCCAGGATTGACAATCGGCCTCCCTGTATGGCTCTTTTCAACTAATGTAGTCCAGATCGCCACTAATCCTGAGCATTCGAATCAACAGTCAGAACAATCTAGAAATACCCACCAGCCTTCCACTTCTTGTGATACTTCCTCTGATCCTTCATCTTCGCAAGGTAGAGCTGGCAAAAGTCAGCCTCCCAAGGAGAAGAAGGAAAAGAAGAAGAGAGAAAAGAAGCAGAAGGAGCCTCTGGCGAAGGCGACTGGGGGCAAACAGAAGAAAGCTGACAAAAACCCACACACTGCACCGACTGGGCCTAAAACGCCATGTGTCATTTGCAAAGGGATCCACTTCCATCGTGATTGTCCTTGTATTCCCCGGATACTAAGGGACTGGTCCCCAAGGTTGCACAATCCGGTAGCATCAACCTCTGGTTGTCAAGTTGATTGCATTCCGTCAACTAGCGAGAGTGAAGGACGAAGAAGGGGACCAAGATCACCCTGTCTATTGTGTGAAGGTCATCATGCCATCCACAAATGTCCATTCTTAGATGAGGCCAAGAGAGTTTTGGAAGATCGCCCGGTGTCACCGGTGCAACTTCCTCCTGGATACCGAAAACTCGCGCCTAATCCCTCGATAGTTGAAAATCCAGTTGAACCACTCAGGTGGTCAGCTGAAGTGTCGGTCATTGAGAATGAACCTACCGAATCTAGACCAGACGAAAGTCTAAAGGTCGATACGGCAGTCGGCCCGGTTCTTCCTTCAGAGGTTCTATCGTCCAATGACCCCGTCATTGAAGACCCGTCTTCAAATGACACCGTCGCCGAAGAGTCATCTTCATGCGACACCCTCACTGATGAGAACAAGGATGACACCATCCAGGTTCTTTTCATCAGCACCGACTCAGATGAGCATCAGGGCAATGCGCCCATTCCTTTATCGCAGGAAGGAACATCATCAGAGTCGTATCCGGCCGTATATTCGGTCCCACCACCAAGCAACCTGGTTGTATCCTTTGATTGGAATCAACTAGGCAGACCCCGGTTACCAGCCAGTGTTCCATTCAGAATCATTGTCCAGATCTATAGAATGATTATGGCTGGTACTATCATTGATGAAGGAGCGTCTGTGAGTATCCTTTCCTCTGTTGCTTGGAAAGCACTGGGTTCCCCAGCGCTTTTACCTGAGTTGAGAAATCTCTCAGGTTTTGATAAAGGAAGCAGTCGACCATTAGGGATCCTCCCCGATGTACCTGTTACATTGAAAGGGAAGACCGTCAGGATGAACGTGTTGGTAGTTCAAGGACCCTTGGATTATAACCTACTCCTTGGACGCGACTATATTTATTGCATGGGAGCGATAGTCTCCTCACTCTTTAGAGTAATGTGTTTTCCGCACGAAGGAAGGGTGGTCAAGCTCGTAGACCAACTTTCATTTCCGGGATCTCGCATCGCAAATAGTCAAATACCAATCCTAAATGGTCTGTTCACTCAAGATTCGCCTCCGCCCCCAGTCCTCCTTCCCGATGAGCGCGAGTAATTCGGAAAGAAAGACTAGGACCCAGGGGGCATGCACCCTGGTCTGCTTCGGGCAGAAGAAACTCCAGGTATAAGGAAGATTTTCCGCAGAAGAACATGACTAGTCCGTACCCCGTCCGAAGGAAGTGGGGTTGTTCTGGAATAATGATCTTTTGTTAAAGTTATGTGTTTGGGAATCATTCACCTTTGTCTAAAAAGTGGGCAATGCCCAAGTAGGAATTCCCTTATTGTAACAAGTAGTCACCATCTTTAAATTCAAGCCTCGCCCATCGAAACATATGTTTTGAAGGATAAGCAGGGGCAGTCAACTAAGAAGGAGACCGTATTGTTGTAACAGAGGGTAACAATCTTTGGACAACCCAATGATAGACACCGCCGAAGAAAGAGATGGATTTGCGGCAGCGAATAGAATCACTCTTCGGATAATAAGAAAGAGGCAAGCCTCCCTCAATAATACCAATGTTTTATCTTTGAGTAGTGTTCTTCTATTGTCACAAATAGCTGTTTGTTCAAAGTGGGCCGACAAGAAGTCTGAGTACTGCGTAAGACCCCTTAAAATAACGAGAAGACAAGTATCGTTAACATTAGATTAGCAAGATGACAAATAAGTAAGAACACCCAAAGAAAAACAGAAGTAGGGGAGAGGAGGGGCAGCCTCGAAATTCTATCCTATACCTGGGGGCATGCAAACTTTCTGGAGTGCAAGCTAGGGGCGGTTATTTATCTGGTTTTAAGATTAGCCGTTTCCGAACTTGCATGAAAGAAAGCCTGTGGGGCAGAAGTAAAATTTGCCAAAAGAGAGCACAGCTGTGGTAAGGCATAAGCTCTATAAAAATTGGTCCTTACGAGAGGCGTTCTTCAAATGACTGGTATATCGAGCAGTTTTAGCATATAGTTCATGCTCGTTAAAAAATAAACGCAAATCCGAGCAGTTTTAGGCCTGAATTTAAGCTCGTTAAAAAATAGAAAAGTGTGAGCAAAAGTTTCCCCCAGAGATCAAGCTCATGGAAAAAATGAACCGGTAAATGACCTTTTGAGATCGTAAATTCATCAGCCATAAGAACCTTGATCGTGTTTTCATCCATCACCTCCACTGTTCATTTGGTCGATCATTCACTTCCATTTGTGTGTTTACCTCTTTTGAGAAACAGCTGCGAAGAGTGATTTCACCTAGCCATCCTTGTGACACTGCCGTGATTGGAAAATTCCAACCTGTACCTGGAATCTGTAGCTATCCCTGTTTATCACTCGTTCCTCAAAAGACGAGTCTTCTTTCAGCTCTTTTCACTGACTCGTAAAATATGAAAAGTTTGCCGAGTTTTGGCCTTCCAGCTCGTTAAAAGACCGGAACGCTATCCCTCCTCTAAATTTTAATCTTTTTGGACCTGAGGGATTATTGCACAAAAGGATCGAGCGCTTGTCTTGTTCGGCTCGTTAAAAGTACCGAACAGCCATCCCTTCTGTATTGTTTTATACTTTTTCGGACTTAAGGGATTTGCTGACGAAAAAGGAATTATGGAGTTAACTTTCTGTACCTTTTTAGACTCTCTAAAAATGAAAAGGACCGAGTTTTCTTTGTCGTTAGACTCGTTAAAATGATTAAATAGCGACAAACTTGTCTTTAGACGAGAACGAGTTTCCCTATCGCTAGGCTCGTTAAATCATAGCGATAGGCTTGCCCGAAGGGCAGGTTATAGAACAAGCATATGTTATCCTCCTCAAGCTTGACAAAAATAAAGAGGTACTGGTCAGAAATGACTGGGGAAAAATTGGGAGAACATCAAAGTTTAAAGGTAGCAAGTCACTCTTGGACATGACACTTTTCCTCCGTACCTTATCGGGTTGGGTTGTTTCATTCACCGGTCTCATCACCATGGTCCTCGCCACACCATCCACATTTGGGGTAATGCTACCGATCCATCGCATCAGTGTCGTTATATGTTCAAGAGGGGTCATCCTGGAAGTGTCAACCGTGTCCCATCCACTACCATACATTATCCTTCATCCATTCATGATCGCCACCCTGAATCATATTTCACAGTTTGTTTTCACCTCCACTAAAGTCATTAGCTCCGTTCCGTGTCATTGATGTGGGATTCACTAAGGCCCTCCTTTGACGGATCGCTTCTTGTCGACTTCAGCTCATTATCCAAGAAGTTGATCTAGGAACACCCCCATCAGTACTTTGAAGCTTGCATGCCTCAATGGCAAGTTTCTCACTTCCGGTGACAGGTATACATCAATGACCTTCGACCAGAAGATTTTGCGTGGCGTTCGACGCCAAGTCCTTTTTCACGCCACGTGAATTGTACTGCAGTACCTTGAGGGTCATCGTCATTATTGGTGATCCCTCTCGCGCTTGTTAACGGTTTTCATTATTGACCGGTAATCAAGCGATGTCTTTCCATGTTCGACTTCAGCGCAATTCTCACATGGATCGACTTGTACTTAGAGTGAAGATCGAACGAGTTTGAAGACCCCGGATCTAGTTTCATCCATCCGGGCTGCGATATATATTCAGGAAATATAAAAACATTTGCCATGTACATCATTGCAGCAGATGATCATCCTATTCAAAGGATGATAGTTTCAGCAGAAAATTATCAGTCTATCTTCAGATGATCGTCTGTCATATGTACCAAAATGTATTTATAGAAAGCTGAGCATGGGAATGCCTGCCTCAGCTAGATCATGAGAATAATGATGAATGAAAAATAATGTATTGTATTGTATTGTATTACAGGGCACTCTCCTCAGCACTGGAACGAACTTCGGATCCTCTAGCTAAAGCATTTCACCCGATAAACGGCCTCATACTTTAGGGGGCAACTGTTATAGACATTTTTGTGCCTCGCGTCAAGGAGCATGGAATGTCAATAATTACAGGGATCCTCAGTCCCTAAATATGTTGTTCTTACCCCTAAAAGAACAAGGTCATCAAACAACAGCACTTCCAATCAGTTCTCCACCTGAAAACACTTCAAAACAGGCTTATTTTGGATCATGTCAGCTGCTTAACTGAGCATCTGCGCTGTATTGCAACTGTCCCACTCTGTACCTGCGCTGGAAGTCAAAAACAATGAAGGCTACCTGCGCTGGGCGAGATTGGCCAAGTGGCACAGTCATCCTGCAAGGTGTCAATTGCCCAGGAAGCTTCCAAAATGACACTTGGTTCATGAGATTCGCCCTGTGATGAGTAAGAGGTACTTGATCACCATGTGTAAGCAAGGATCTCCAAGTGGACACACGAACTGAAGATTAACTAAAGATGGAGAGGACACTAGTCAGCTATATGCCAGCCTCCAGCTGACTCATCCTTTCCTCTTCCCTCCTATATATAGAGCTCTTCTATGAGGTCTAATGAGGCTGGAATTTTGTATAAGCAAGGAGGTGCTGTTGGTATACCGCCAGGATTATTGGGTGATTGTTTTACTAGAGGTGAAGAGGAGAGTTCTTGCTGCCGAGGAAGTGCTGCTGGACTGGATCCAACATCATTGGTTGTAACTTCCTCTGGAACCCTGTTACTTTCTATCAATAAAGTTTGCATGTTCTCCTATATACTTGTTTTACATAGATGCTTTGTGTTTACATGTATATTTGATGCACCCTAATCCATGCTTCAGTTATGAGTACATGTATCTTGTAGTTCGCTCTCTTGTTTTGTGCAGGATCTGTATGTAGCTGGATCGGCTAGGAGAGCAAAGAGCTGGGAGCAGGATACAAAGAGAGAAGGACAAGGATCGACTAAGCGCAAGACACCAGGTTGGTTGACCTTCTTACTATTCTCTCTGTACTTTCATAAAGTGGAACATGAAAACTTTATCATTCAGTTGTTGCTAAAGACTGTCACCTTTAGAAGGGTTAGTGTCATCCGCATCGGATACTTTTCCCCACAACAGTGAGGTAGATATATAATTCCTAAAATGTAATCTAAGATGATAAACAATCGTTTAATCTTCTTTTTGCAATGAAAATCCTAGCTACTAAAGAAGGAGAGATGATATTCTTTCAACATAGAGTAGAGAGCACACACTAGATGCACTGTCCTAATCAAACCAACAAGTAGTCTAAGTGCAAATGCACTTGCATGTATTTGTTTTCAGCCTTCTTAATGTGTGAATGACAAGAAGAATGGTAAGTACAAATCTGAATTATCTTTTCAAAGCGACAGTACTAACAAATTTCTCTTCAAAAACGAAAGGAAGATAATGACGACACTTTGCGACTTTGAATTGAAAATTGCTTTCGACACTTGAAAAACTACTAATTCAAATCAAATACAAGAGTAACTGTATAATCAACCATCAAGAATGATAGGATTCTTTTCTTTGACTGAAAACGACACTTGCGACACTTCCAAATCAAAAGACGACAGCTTGATTACGCTACTTTTTTGTAAAATAGAACTGTAAATGGCACACAATACATAAAAAAAATTCACAATTCTTTGTACTATGGAGGCGGAATCGTGCAAACGAAGGGAGCTTCCACAGTGGTATACTGATCATAGACAGTAAAACTCCTGAATAAAGCTGAAGAGAGTGAACAAATAAACCAAAATCTGGAAGCATAAGAGGTCTTATCTGATCAGGCACCTGCAACACAGGGAAAGTGCGATGCAGCGCACCTACTGCACATTGGAGGTGCAATGCATCAAGATTCCCAAGAGGAGAAAGTACGATGGTCCAGGGACGAGACTTCAACTTGGTTTTTGGTAACAGTTTGTAGCTTAGTTCAGGGATTTAGGCCATGCTAATGATAGTCAGTAAATAGAAATCACAGGGGCTGATCTAATGAGGTTACTAGAGCCACCACCAGGGAATTAGGATGTTTGCAAATCGATTGTTCAATTTATAAACAAAACCCGGAGATAGACTAAAGTAGCATTGATCTACTTTGCACTTGCTTAGCAAATGCAGTTCGAAGGCTAGCTGAATTAACTTCAGGCTCCATCTGTAAGTTTATAAAGCAAACAAGTATAAACAAGCAAACAAGTATAAACAAGCAAACAAGCTATTTGCTCCCCAGTGGAGTTGCCATTTTGTTATCGGGAAATCTAGTGTCTATGTAGAGCTGCTAGTCCCACTAAGACGGGTAGCTATCTTAGAAACAAACAAATTAAAGTTACTTTCGTTTTCCTTTACGAGAAGTAGATAGGAGAGGATCAAAGAATACCAACCTCGATCTTTTTCTCAGTTCTTTGCTTGTTCCTTCTCCTCACTAACAAGTCTTTATCGCTTCTCCCTTGACCACTTCGCTTCAAAGAGTACCTGTAAAGTCAAAGCAGCATAGTACCTTCAAAGTGCAGAGATCTACAATCATAAAGAATATAAGACCAGATATATATTGACCACACAAATGCATATACTATCAGACATACAAGAATGTGGAGGAAAACCTGAATAGCTTTATTGATATGAAGATTATAAGAGAGGATTACAACTCATTGATCTGACCTAGCGTCATCCTCCCAGCATGAAAGCCCTTCTTCACCTCATGAAAAGCTTAGATCACCCAACACTATGATATTCCACCAGGAAACCAACAACACTTCCTTACAAGATACAAAATTCCAGCCTCTAGATCTCTGGGATGAGGGATCCATATATAGATGATTGCAGGGAGGTGAGTAAGCTTCTGGGATTTTGATTAGTGTCTTCTCTCTAATAGTTCTTGATTCCACTTGGAGATTTATGATCTCTTACTCATCCCTGGGCGAATTCAGAGAGGCAAGTGTCACGGGAGAAGTTTCTGGAAGATTCCATGATCATCCACCTCAAAAATTGTCTCTCTCATTTGTCCATTCTCACCCATCGCACCCTATAGAAGGGCTTTCTAGTATGCATCGCACCTTTTACACTAGGCAGGTGAGATGCATCGCACCCTTAGCATTGAGCAACCTGTATGGTCCAGTTTTGACTAGTTCTGAGCAGTTTTCTGTGGAGAACTTTAGGGAGATGATGTAATCAGCTGACCTTGTTCCTTTAGGGCATGAAACAACACTTTTAGGGACTCATAAGCCCTTGGTTTATGGACATATATGATTGGGGTTGCAGTGCCCAAAAATGTCTATAACACCAAGACTCTTAAAAAAAAATTCTCTTATAAAATGTTTGTATCTCATAACTTATATAGATCTAATTTTTAGATGAATCCATTCTAGTACTATGTTGTTTTACTTACCTTAAAAATTGCATGTATAAATAAATCCAATAATAAATACAATGAAATAAACCCAAAATTCATAATTTGATAGATTTAAAACTTAGATAAATCTATAATAGAGTTCAGGCTTCTGTGATCCATATCAAGTTAGAGAGAAATTCTTCGGCGAAAATCACATGGAATACCATTTGTCGACGTGTTTCGAACCAACTAGTGTGGTTCATCGTCAGGACAAGTTGAAGAAACAGATCCAGCTTAGCATGTTATATAGACCGAGCAGAGCCTCCAACGGCTAGTTTGACCAATCGTTAATATTGACTAATGGACCGGGATCAAAATAATAGTTTATTAATAAATATTTAAAAATTAAATGTCAATTATTGTTAAAAGGAAATTATTTGCAACAGACAGCTTCTATGAATAAATTAAGAGTTAAATGTGAATAAAAATAATAATAATAAAAAAAATAACAATAGAATAAATAAATAAATGAATAAAATAAATAAATGAATAAAATAAATAAAAATAATAAAAATAAGAATAAAAATAAAAATAAATAAATAAATAAAAATAATAAATAAAATAATAAATAAATAAATAAAATAATAAAAAATAATACTAATAATACTAATAATAATAATAATAATAATAATAATAAATAAATAAAATAAAAAATTAATAACTAAATAAAAATAAAAATAAAAAGAAAAATTAGGTGTATAGAGTAATGTATAAAGTTAATTTTACTTTAAAAATATTATAAAAATTTGTGTGTTAAATAATAAAGGTAATAAAGAAAAACAAAGGATGATAGATTAGAAATATAAGCAGAAAGGAAATTAGTTACACGGAGGCCCTTAAATAAAATAATCAATAAAAATAATAGGAAAGGCGATTAGAAAAATATAAAAAACAAATAAATAAAATAATAATAACAATAATAAAATAAATAAATAAGTGAAAATAACGAAAAAAGACACCAAAAACCAAAGAGGACGAAAAAACGCCTAGGAAGAGAGGGTTGGGACCCAACACCTACTGACTTTCCAACCATCCTCTCTATTGAGATTGCTTGGTCTCTTTTCAATCTCAAGCGCTTCCCTGAATTTTCGATGATGGAAATGCGGAACCTTAGCAATAACACTGGCTTCTTCGATACAAACATGATGATTGGTTTTCTCAGCATGTTCAGCCAAAGCGGAATATTTAAATCTCCTATGCTTCAGATCCGCTGCGTGCTCACTAATCCTCTGATTAATGGAATGACCAGTCTCCCCAATATAGGGGGTCCCACAAGAACAAGGGATCATATAAACACCCTTCATATCTTTAGGGTCGATGCGATCCTTCACCGATCTGAGAGACGAACGAATGGTGTTCAGGGGCCTGAAGGACACTGGGATACTATGTCTCCTGAGAATCCTACCAATTCTATCAGTGGTCCCTTGAACATAAGGAAGATGGACACCAGGAACACGATCTTTTGGCTCTCTTTTCACCAGAGAATTCTTGGAAGCTTTAAGGAAAGCCCTATGACCCATGTATCTACTGTAACCATTCTCCACAAAGACATCCAGCAGATGGGATTTTTCCTTCTCAAAGCTCTTCTTGTCTGAGATCCTCAGGGCCCGAGTAGCAAGGGTACTAAGAACCCCCATCTTTTGCGTTGGGAAATGGTGGGAACTGGCATGAAGATACTGCTCCGTATGAGTTTTCTTTCGAAAAACTCGATGGGCGAGGGAACCATCCTCATTCCTAGAAATAAGAGTGTCAAGGAATGGAAGGCATCCATCAACTTCTTGCTCCTTAGTGAACTTAATGGCTAAGGATTGCCTGTTGAGATGATCAAAGAAGAGATCAAGCTCAACCTGGCCATGAGACCAGATGACATTGGTGTCATCCACATACCTCCTCCATAGCTTGGGCAGGAGCCGGGCAGAATTCAGAGCCCTGGACTCAAAATCTTCCATAAACAGATTAGAAACAACAGGGGAAAGGGGGGATCCCATTGCAACCCCACAAGTTTGCTTGAAGAACTCTCCTTCAAAACTGAAGAAGGTGGAAGTGAGATAGATCTCAACCAACCTGGCCGTGTCAAGATCCGTAAGGCGGTTGATCACATCCATGGCCTCATTAATAGGGATTCAAGTGAATAGGGAGACAACATCAAAACTAATAAGAATGTCCCCAGGATCAAGCTTAATGTCCTTTAGCTCTTCAATAAAGGAAGCAGAGTCTTTTACGAAGGACTCCGTACGACCAACAAGGGGCTTAAGCTTCAACGCAAGGAACTTCGCAAGAAGGTAGGTAGGACCACCAATGGTGTTGACGATGGGCCTTAATGGGGCTCCTTCCTTGTGAATCTTGGGGAGGCCATAGATTCGGGGAGTAATAGGGTTGCTTTCAATGAGCTTATGGTGCAAGGAACTTAAAGAGCTAATGGATTTAATGGCCAAAGCCACATTTCTAGCTATCTTCTTCAAAGGATTTTTGGGAAGCTTTTTGTAGCTACCACTATTATGAAGATGATCCAACATCTTGCTGCGGTAATCAACCTTGTTGAGAATTATGGCAGCACCACCTTGTCTGCCTTAAGAACAATGATATCCTTGTTCTGGTTTAAAGATCTAAGAGCTAAAGATTCTTCTTTGTTGAGGTTACTCTTAGGTGGCTTAACCTTTCTCAAGGCAACTGCACAATCCTTCCTGATAGTATCCTTGATCCTATCAGGTAAACCTCGGATCCCGAACTCAATATCACAGATAATATCCTCAACGGGGATTTTCCTAGGGGCTAAGGTGAAATTTAAACCTTTGCCCAAAACTTTAAAAACAGCAGGGGAAAAATCGAAACTGTAAAGATTAATAACCCTGTTACTAGAAGAAGGGTTAATACCAACAGCCCTCTTATTCTTAATATTTTTCAAGTTAGAGATGCTATTGTTAATCATGTCCCACTTGCTATTGTTAGGGACATGATTAACAATAGCATCTCTAACTTGAAAAATATTAAGAATAAGAGGGCTGTTGGTATTAACCCTTCTTCTAGTAACAGGGTTATTAATCTTTCCAGTTTCGATTTTTCCCCTGCTGTTTTTAAAGTTTTGGGCAAAGGTTTAAATTTCGCCTTAGCCCCTAGGAAAATCCCCGTTGAGGATATTATCTGTGATATTGAGTTCGGGATCCGAGGTTTACCTGATAGGATCAAGGATACTATCAGGCAGGATTGTGCAGTTGCCTTGAGAAAGGCTAAGCCACCTAAGAGTAACCTCAGCAAAGAAGAATCTTTAGCTCTTAGATCCTTAAACCAGAACAAGGATATCATTGTTCTTAAGGCAGACAAGGGTGGTGCTGCCGTAATTCTCAACAAGGTTGATTACCGCAGCAAGATGTTGGATCATCTTCATAATAGTGGTAGCTACAAAAAGCTTCCCAAAAATCCTTTGAAGAAGATAGCTAGAAATGTGGCTTTGGCCATTAAATCCATTAGCTCTTTAAGTTCCTTGCACCATAAGCTCATTGAAAGCAACCCTATTACTCCCCGAATCTATGGCCTCCCCAAGATTCACAAGGAAGGAGCCCCATTAAGGCCCATCGTCAGCACCATTGGTGGTCCTACCTACCTTCTTGCGAAGTTCCTTGCGTTGAAGCTTAAGCCCCTTGTTGGTCGTACGGAGTCCTTCGTAAAAGACTTTGCTTCCTTTAATGAAGAGCTCAAGGACATTAAGCTTGATCCTGGGGACATTCTTATTAGTTTTGATGTTGTCTCCCTGTTCACTTGCATCCCTATTAATGAGGCCATGGATGTGATCAACCGCCTTACGGATCTTGACACGGCCAGGTTGGTTGAGATCTGTCTCACTTCCATCTTCTTCAGTTTTGAAGGAGAGTTCTTCGAGCAAACTTGTGGGGTTGCAATGGGATCCCCCCTTTCCCCTGTTGTTGCTAATCTGTTTATGGAAGATTTTGAGTCCAGGGCTCTGAATTCTGCCCGGCTCCTGCCCAAGCTATGGAGGAGGTATGTGGATGACACCAATGTCATCTGGTCTCATGGCCAGGTTGAGCTTGATCTCTTCTTTGATCATCTCAACAGGCAATCCTCAGCCATTAAGTTCACTAAGGAGCAAGAAGTTGATGGATGCCTTCCATTCCTTGACATTCTTATTTCTAAGAATGAGGATGGTTCCCTCGCCCATCGAGTTTTTCGAAAGAAAACTCATACGGAGCAGTATCTTCATGCCAGTTCCCGCCATTTCCTAGCGCAAAAGATGGGGGTTCTTAGTACCCTTGCTACTCAAGCCCTGAGGATCTGGACAAGAAGAGCATTGAGAAGGAAAAATCCCATCTGCTGGATGTCTTTGTGGAGAATGGTTACAGTAGATACATGGGTCATAGGGCTTTCCTTAAAGCCTCCAAGAATTCTCTGGTGAAAAGAGAGCCAAAAGATCGTGTTCCTGGTGTCCATCTTCCTTATGTTCAAGGGACCACTGATAGAATTGGTAGGATTCTCAGGAGACATAGTATCCTGGTGTCCTTCATGCCCCTGAACACCATTCGTTCATCTCTCAGATCAGTGAAGGATCCCATCGACCCTAAAGAGATGAAGGGTGTTTATATGATCCCTTGTTCTTGTGGGACCCCCTATATTGGGGAGACTGGTCATTCCATTAATCAGAGGATTAGTGAGCACGCAGTGGATATCAAGCATAGGAGATTTAAATCTTCTGCTTTGGCTGAACATGCTGAGAAAACCAATCATCATGTTTGTATCGAAGAAGCCAATGTTATTGCTAAGGTTCCACATTTCCATCATCAAAAATTCAGGGAAGCGCTTGAGATCGAAAGGAGACCAATCAATCTCAATAGAGAGGATGGTTGGAAAGTGAGTAGGTGTTGGGTCCCAGCCCTCTCTTCCTAGGCGTTTTTTCATCCTCTTTGGTTTTTCATGTCTTTTTTCGTTATTCTCACTTATTTATTTATTTTATTATTGTTATTATTATTTTATTTATTTGTTTTTTATATTTTTCTAATCGCCTTTCCTATTATTTTTATTGATTATTTTATTTAAGGGCCTCCGTGTAACTAATTTCCTTTCTGCTTATATTTCTAATCTATCATCCTTTGTTTTTCTTTATTACCTTTATTATTTAACACACAAATTTTTATAATATTTTTAAAGTAAAATTAACTTTATACATTACTCTATACACCTAATTTTTCCTTTTATTTTTATTTTTATTTAGTTATTAATTTTTTTATTTTATTTATTTATTATTATTATTATTATTATTATTATTATTTTTTATTATTTTATTTATTTATTTATTTATTATTATTTTATTTTTTATTTTTATTTATTTATTTATTTTTATTTTTATTCTTATTTTTATTTTATTTTTATTATTTTTATTTATTTTATTCATTTATTTATTTATTTTATTGTTATTTTTATTGTTATTTTTATTATTATTATTATTTTTATTCATTTAGTTATTTTTATTCACATTTAACTCTTAATTTATTCATAGAAGCGGTCTGTTGCAACTAATTTCCTTTTAAAAATAATTGACCTTTAATTTTTAAATATTTATTAATAAACTATTATTTTGATCCCGGTCCATTAGTCAATATTAACGGTTGGTCAAACTAGCCATTGGAGGCTCTGCTCGGTCTATATAACATGCTAAGCTGGATCTGTTTCTTCAACTTGTCCTGACGATGAACCACACTGGTTGGTTCGAAACGCGTCGACAAATGGTATTCCATGTGATTTTCGCCGAAGAATTTCTCTCTAATTAGATAAATCTATACTAATAATATGTTATGTTACATATTTCCATAATACATACATAACATTAATAATAAATCAAATAAAATAAATCCAAAAAACAAAATACGTCTAACATTTTGACAATCCTATTCAATTAAGAGGTTTGTAAGTTTTCAACACATAACAATCCTCTTGGTTAAATCAATTTGTTTCTCATAACTTAATAGATTAAATTTTTTTAGATTAATCTATCCAATACTATGCTACTTTTACATACCTTGTAAATTGCATTTATAAGATTAATAATAAGTTCAATAATAAATCCAATGAAATTAAACCAAAATCAACACTTTAATAGATTAAAATTTAGATAAATCTACACTAATAATATGTTAACTCACATATTTCCAAATACATATATAACATTAATAGTAAATCCAAAAATAAAATACCTCTAACAACTTGATAATCCTATTTTTAAAATAAAACCAACAATTTGATTAACTATGCAATTCAATTAATAGGTTCATAAAATTTCAACCCATAACAACCTTCAAGGTTAAAACAATTTAGTGAAGCAATCTAATACTATTTCAAATTAAAAAATCCTAGCCAACTAATTTATCTTACAAATGCACATGACATGAATTCTATATATACACACATGATAATTAGCTCTAAGACATATCATTATTCTTCTCATAAAACAAATGGTGTTCATGTGATGATGGACTCACTTAGAAGCCTGAAACGTTGGGTTAAAAAATGTTCTCTAAAACAGGTTATTCATGTCAAGGAAAATTTTAGGGGCTAATATTCACAAGTGGGCTAATTTGACATGTCTTTTCCCGAAAAAAGATTCGTCAATTTCCATTTTTTCTAAAATTAATTCATCCAAATTTTAAGGTATAAAATTATTTTACCTTTAAAATTGACAAAATTTTACAAATACTATATAAATCATTACAAATTTGAATATTTTTACAAAAGTATCTCCAGAAATTTTATACTTTGCATGTTCATGACTAATAAGATTCACCAAGGTTTCTAAACTTTAAAATAGATTTGCATCCTTAAAATTTTCCCTAATTCACATTATAACATCATTTATCACACTTATATACTTGATGCTCTCAGTGATGGCCTTGGGAAAACCTTTCCATTTATAGTTGGTCCATTTATTAAAACACATTATTTTAAATTCCATATGTGACTCTACCCTTCAAAAAGCATGCACATAATCAATTTTAGTTATACCCAACCCACGTATATGATTTAAAATATGAACAAAATATAAAATCCCTATTTTATGGGTGGGGTTTACAAGTTACATTGGAAGCCTACCTACAAGATCCCATGGCCTAACTTTATCCCAAATGAAAAAATTGTTTTGGGGTGATATAAATATACCTCATGGGAAGGCCTAAAGGGAGGAGAAAGACAAGATATTAATATTATATCCAATTAGTCCCTGATCAAATCTGATTTATCCTTGTGTCTCCTGCACTCCCAGCTATAGGAAACCCTTGTTTCCTCATAGAGATTTCCATCTCCTTTATATGGCATATATGTGTACACTTTTAAGAGAAGATTGTTGAGGCTTGGGCTGGATGGATCCAGAGGAAGGTTTCACTTGGAGCCGTGGTCGAATCAGGTTGAATTCTTCCACATTCTTTTGTAGTCAACAATAAAGAAGCTCTGTATTGTTCATGATGTTATGATCTTTATGCTTTAACTCATATTATGATCTAATTATGTATGATTTCATGATTTATACTTATATGCTTATATGATCTAACGTTTATATCTTGAACATGCTTTGAACTACTTCTAGTATATGTTTTTTCTTAAATGAGTTGCAGGTTTTGAAGAATTGGAGGAAGCGGAGGCTTTGGACCCTATGGGAGCATCTCCAAATGTAGGACCTTCGGGTCCTACCTCTTCGTCCTATATTAGTAGTTTAAGAATTAAGACTGCTTGTTTGTTTGCTTCTTGTTGGTGTATGCCCTTCAATCTGTTGGGGCACTCAACCCATACCCTAAGGTGTATTATTCCCATAATATAATTGGTGACTTCGTTGGGGAATAAAATCTTGTATTTCCTAGTTTGGGTTTTTTCTCTTGATCTGGGCCTTCTTGTTTGGTTTTTTTATTTTTCTAGTATCTTTTACTTGTTTGCAATCTGGGAAAAAGGTTTGATCTTCTGGATCGGGCCTAAATTTTTATTTTTTCTTTTTTGACTTTTTTATACACAAGGTTTAATTCATACAGTCACATATACATGCGCTTTTGTCCAAAGAAATGCATGTATACACGAGTTTCCTTGGTTACAGTTGCGTATACATGTGGGTCTGTCACTGTACAGTCGTGTATGCTTGGTTATGAATGGATTTTTCAAATGTTGAGTCTAATAAAGGATTTTTACTTATTTTTCTTGCTCTTGTCTAGTCATTGATTGTCTAGGAGGGGCTTGCTTTTTGTAGTTTTTCAGTTTCCTATCTCTCTTTGTGGAAAAACCTAGTCAACCTAGGGTTTCCTTTTTGGTGAAGTGTTGGTTTCTGTGTTTTGGTTCAAGGCTTCTCAGTGAAGTTCTTGGTTGTTATGAACTTTTGGAACATGGAATTGTGTTCAATTCATTTATAACCCAAGCTTTACATTGCTTTGTGTTTCCTTCTTGAAAGTTGACATCTCTGGTTTTTTCTTGGTTTTTGAGAAAGTCCTTCTTGCAATCTTGAGAAATTTTCTTGGTCTTCTTGAAATATTTTTTGTTTTATGGAGTTTTTATGCTACCATTTAGATCAATTTGTTTGATTTGGTAACCTCTTTTCACTTTAAGTTTTATCATGCTTCTGATTCTTGTGGCTTGTGAAATTTGAGGTCCTTTATGCTTGAATTTGATCTTGGAGTCTTTAGTGGATTTTGTTCTCAAGAACTCTTTGTGTCCTTAAAAAAAGAAGAATATAAAATCATATTTTTTCTTTTCTTTTTCTTTTTGGTTTTGTTTTTTGTATTCTCTTCATTTTTTAGAAAGTGTGAAGTCTTTTCATTAGGTTGAATTTTCTTGACTTTGGGGAAAAGTTTTTTGATTGAATTTGTTCCTCCCTTTTGTCAATTTTTGGCCTCTTGATCTCTTTGATAAACACATTTTCTTGATTTAAGAGAAATCCTTAGAATATTGCATTAAGAATTTAGTTTGCATTAGGATAGTTGCACTGTAAGAATTTTTAGTCTTTTTGTAGATTTTGAGTGTGTGAGCATGAGTTTTGAAAAAGAAAAAAGATTTTTTTTCTTTCTTAGTTTGTTTGTAGAACCTTGTAGAAATCTTTTTCATTGAAGGAAAAAAAGTTTCATATACATGTAGCTAGGTTTTCTATTTATTCCTTCTCGCGTTGATAACATCATAAGTTGCACCTCTATTTTACCATTGACTTAAAGAACAACCATTAAAATAAAGCACTAAAACTAAAATGAACTAGAGTTTTTTGTTTTTTCATAGTTTCACCCACTAGTCTAGGTCATATTAGGGCCTTGGAATAGGTGTGTGGAGAGTTAACTCTCCAAGGACACTTTGAATTTATACATATAATTTGATTAAAATGGTGAAATCCAATGTCGTTAAAGTTTTATGAAAAATCTCTTCTCTTCTTGTAGTTAAGCATGAGGGCGAGTGAAGGCAAGGAAGAGAGATACCCCCTCTCTTACTTGTTGGATCCCGACCAAATACTGTTCCCCTCAACTTTTGATGCAAACTGGTGACCTTAGTTGTCATTCCTAGGGACCACATAGGTGACTATGGGGGTGAATACTCGTGGTACCTGAGGCAGACGTTGTATCACTCTCATTAGTTCTTCTAGAGGGTGCCCTTATGAAGCTCGGGTACTTGCACTAGCAAAGGCTTTTGATTGGAGGCAAGATAATTGTTTCTTTTACCTTCTCTGGTAGGCTTGGGCCGTCATTATCCCAAACTATCTTTCGAAGGTCCTTTACTTTGCTTTCTTGTACTTTGGTGTCCGGTCCTAATCATCCAGAGTGGAAATACCTGAAAGTAGCTTGATTGATTGTATCTTTATGGACATTTCAATGAGTGCTCTTTGCTCCTTGATTTCCGTAGCTTTATAATTTTTGAATCTTTACAAGTTCTCTTAATAATTAAAATTAGTTGATCGACCAGTTCGTCTGTCCAGGAGGCTTCGTGGGCTCTCACCTATGAGTATCGAGCCTTCTTCTAGAAGGCGTAGGAGAAATTTTG
The DNA here is from genome assembly GCA_031772625.1 of Pinus tabuliformis. Classification (NCBI taxonomy): domain Eukaryota; kingdom Viridiplantae; phylum Streptophyta; class Pinopsida; order Pinales; family Pinaceae; genus Pinus; species Pinus tabuliformis. The sequence continues at coordinate 454,436,998 of CM062809.1, read as the reverse complement.
CTGGTGATTTTTAATTAGTAGTAGCGAACGCATCAGAGATTGATCCTCCACTTCGGGCTATAGTTTCACAGGGTGGACCTAGTGTCGGTCATGATTTAGATAGGAACACTCATGTCCTTTCTAGGTTTCTCTTCCAGTCAGAAGACAAAGTTGAGGTTGAAGATATTCCTGAGTCCCTTGTGACTCCTTCTTAACCTCTTCCTCCCAATTATCTAAACATTCTATTATACGTTAGGACCTTGACTCACAGGCCAACAAGCCCTAGATTTTATCATCCTTTTCCTTCGATGGCCATTGCTGGGAGCACAAATCCGGCTATGATTGCTACTAGTGAGCATACTCCTCTTTCAATTCAAGGAGGAGGTATTATTGCTATATCTACTCTCACTCCTAGTACTGCAATATTTGGCTCTACCACCATTCCATCTTTGAGTGGGGGCACCCAAGCCTTTGCTTCCCACACTGGTTCTGTTAGGGTCCTATAGTAATAGGATTCATAATTTTGAATTTGCTATAATTAGTCTTGTAATATTGTACATACTTTTTCTTTCTGTAAAATTTTTTCCATATTAAAAAATTAAAAAATGTAAAGAGGGTATGTTGTAAAAGAAATATCAAAGGACAAAAAGAATAATAAAATATCAAAAAATTGAAAAAATATGAACCCCCAAAAAAAACAGATCATGAAAATGTGTAAGCCCAAGTGCCACTACTTTTTACTTTACTATGCAAAATAATGGTTGTGTGTAGCTTGTCATAAATTCCACAACCCATGATAGTCAAACTATCTAATCTTGACTAGTTCATGCTTTAAATTTCATGTTTATAGATAGAGAATAAAGGTCTGGCCAAACTGTTTAACCTTGGCAGATTAGTGGTTAGGTAGAGAAATAAAAATGTGCTCAACAGCTTAATCTAAGCCATTGGAAGATATAAGGTTAGAATTACATAGTTTTCTTTTCAAAAGAAAAAGGAAAGAAAGGGTCTGTTAGCCTAAATGCACCCAATAAAATGAAGAAAAAATGTTACGATAAGTAAAGGGTAGGTAGAAGAAAGGTTGCAGAAATACAAGGTTCTCAAAGCATAAGCACATTTATCATGCTTAATCCTATGTTTCAGTGTGTAGGAGCAGTTATGAAAGTGAAAGGTTGTTGAAAAGCTAATTTAATTAACTTCCCCTCATTTCATTTCAACCCCCACTACATACTTACTAATTTCCCCATCATCCCATCATTTCTTAAGAATATACCCTTTCCCCTTCATTTTGACCCTTACACCTTAGTTTCACACATTTCCCTAGAAAATTACGCTCCAAAGGTCATTCCCCTACCCAAAACCCCTTTCCCCTAGTGTGAAACCCATTTCCCATTGAAAAAATCACTTTCCCCCTCATTAATTTCCTTAAAAACCATAAAAACCCCATTGTCCTAAGTTTGAATTCGGCCTCTGCATTTACTTAATTAACTCCGCAATTCATATATTTCCCTACGAAACCCTTTTAACCCATAAAACCCCTTTATCCTAAGTTTTTCCCCCTCTCTTTATTTAATTAACTTCGCAAAATTCACATTTTCTCGATATAAACCTATTTAACCCACCACCCTTGGTGCGGTTAACAAACCCCGCCACATTTTAAACCCGAGTCCCATTTTACTAAACCCACATATATTTAACCCTGATTTATATCATTAATTAATTATAGTTAAGTGTAATTAATCCCCCGAGCCCTGCAAATCTCTGCCTTTATTCCCTCCGTGCATCTCCACCACGTGACAGACATTATATCTTGCACCACCAAATCTGAAAGCTGGCATCCATATCACGTTGATTTATTTTCCGAGCTTTACCTGCCCGAGAGCATGTGAGATTCGTGGTTTTTCTTGGGCCCCTTTGTCTTGTGTGACAGCTTTGGGTTAAATCATGTGCTCTCATGGAAAAACTGCCCGACTGCCAAAAGCAGTGTGATGAACCTTCATACCACCTCCTCGCATAGGCCGAAACCATCCACTGTTAATTATGAAATTCCACGCCAATTCTAGCGGTTACCCGTTAAAAGGCTGAAGACGCTCATTTTCACTCTTTTCGCTCATTCAAACTAAAAAAGCTACCTTAGTCATATGCGCCACCCTGAGCCTCTGCAACCAAATTTGACCGCTGATTACCTCCCAAACACAATCCAGACTCTGTCCCACAGTTCTTCCCAATTCAATACAGCCTTCAGTCACCTCCTCGCAAACCTGGATTTTATTAACAAAATGTTTAGTTTTGCAGGTGATTAGAAGGCCAGGAGCTTGGATAAACAATTTTGATACTAGTTCCAAAATCTGTTTACTCCAATATTTGCGAGGAAATGTATTTAAAAGATTCATTTAGTAGGATTTTTGTGTACAAAGAGAAAATCAAGTTTAAATATAGCAGCAGGGCAGAAGGAAAAAATTTACACAGTAGATGATAAAAAAAAGATGAAATCATTTCCACTAGCACAGCAAAAGATTCTTACAAACTACTCTCCAAGAAACATTTTGTACTCTACATGTGTCTTTTAGTAAAAATCATTTTTACTAAAAACACTGAAGCATGAAAGACTGAGTAAGATTTATAATAAAAGGTAAAAATGAAAGCAAGTGACAGAGCATACAGTTAAAAGACTAAATAGAGGAGGTAGATGAAAGTGTATCAGATGAAAGGTCATAAGTAAATATGACATCCATCGTGAAGACCAAACAGCCAAGCAAGTTAAAGGGGAAAAGATCAAAGATTAAAAGCCAGCAAAACCTAAATAACAGGGACAACAAACAACAATTCAATAGCTATCTCTATCTTATTGCATGAAGATATTTCTTTTTTCTAGATTATTTCTCAATACAGTTTGAGATATTTTGTAAATTCTTTTTGTATAAATACTTCATAATTCGAATTATTCAAGGTGGATTGCTATACATTTGTAGAGTTATTTTGATCTTAAACCTAAGGGTTATTGTACCAATTTTCAAGTCAACAGATTGGAGAAATTAATGAAAAGATTGCACTACAGGATTCATGAGATGAGCTATTATAGTGAAGTATCTTCTTTGTCTGATTTTGTTACTTCCTTATGTGTTTTATAAACTTAAATGTTATCTAAATTTGAATGAATTAACTAGAAATTTAACTCAAAATTTGTTTAAGTATGCTATGTTTTGCGTAGTTAGTCATTTATATGTTTTCTTCTAATATCCGGATTTTAGAACCCTTAATTGCTCTCCCATCTTGGTTGACCTCTTCCATTTCTCTTCATAATTTGGCCTAGGGAACCCTTAATTTCTCCCTATATCTGATTGGAAACCATTTCACCATCAATCCCTTGAGATCCATAGTAACTCCTCAATTCACCCTATAGACACTCTTTTTAGAACTTAATCCAGTCCTGTTTGTCTGAGATTTGACCCCATAACCCAATTGTAAAAGACAACCCTTTTCATCTAAGTGAGTGATCCCACCACCCAAATTCAAATAAAAAACCCAAGCACAATCATAACTAGCCAAAATCCAATAACTAAAACAAAGTTAAATCATAAAGAGAGAGCCCTCTCTGAGATTAGGAAGGCTAGATCTTGATCTCCAAAGTTGGTTTGTGGTTACCTCTCTAATTTCTTTTTCTAACAACTTAGAAGAAATTTTGGAGTGATAACATCATTGGCGACCATACTAGGAACTCGATTTTCAGTCTAATAAAACTTTAAGGAAACCTTAAATTTCATCTTGACCCCCTTAAGGTCATTTTCACAAGTTTTTTTTGAAAAATTTCATTAAAAAGAGTTTAAAAAGTTAAAATTCTGGCTCCCAAGAAGACTCACTATACCAAGGAAAACCCAAATTCAAATCCTACTACTATAGTTGATGACCTAAATAGATTTTTAAGAAAACCTAAAAAGGTAGAAACTCAGGAAGTTAGTAGCCAGTTAGTCAAAGAAAATTCACTCCATGAGGAGTTGTCAACTTTAGAGTAAATTCCATTTGATTTGTCATTTGACCTCTCATTATTTAGAACTAAATCTCAAAATGCAATCCATGAAACAGTGTTAAACCTTGATTTTATTCAACTCATTGAATCAAAAAGGGTGATTATCCATCTAGATTTAGATAAATTTGTCTTGGAGACTTTTGACAAGTTAGAAGCTTTGACCTCTACATTGATAAGCCATATAGATGATGCTTACCTTCAACAATCTGTTGAAATAGCTGCCCTTATTGTTGCTACCTCTGAAATTTTTGAACAATATTCACTCACTATAAATACACCTTCATTTACCACAACTTCACCTATAGTAACCACCACAGTCCATTCCCCTAAACCAATTATTCATTAGCCAAGCACCTCATCATCATCTAGCTCATCTCCATCCAGTTCAAGCCCTTCCTCAAGTACCACTTCCTTACCCCCTAGTCAAGCCAGAATCCAAGCCATGGCAAACCAATATGCACCTTTGGTTTTACCCGGACAACTCCATGCCATGCCCCAAGATTATCAAGGCAAAATCTTTTTGTCTGATGCTACTGGTCAGTTCGCTGCCCAACATCATGTGAACAAAATGACTAACTATTTTGAGTTGCATGAGGTAGATGAATTAGATGTCCAAATGAGGTTGTTTGCCCAAACATTAACTAGAGATGCTAAGAGATGGTTGAAATATTTACCTGCGAATCATATTGTAGACTTAGTTGTTTTTCATAGATTATTCATTGATAGTTGGGAGAGAAAGAAAAACCCTTTGCAAATACTTTCTGAATATGATAACATTAGAAGAGCTCCTAATGAGTCAGTTCAGGATTATTGTACTAGGTTCAATAGCATCTATAATGCAATCCCTGCTAATATTAAGCCTCCACCTGACCTAGCATTAATCAAATTCCCTGATGGTTTTGACACTGACATGTCATACCAGTGAAGGGAAAGAAACCTTGAAACATTGGAACAAATGCAAAGTAACGTTGTTAATGTAGAGGCCAACCCATTAGCCAAGAAAGCCAGAATGAGAAATGACAAGAGAGTTGTAATTAAAGAGGAAACTTCCACTTTTGATAGAAAAATAGATAGTTTAACAAAGAGTGTAGAGAAAATAATGGATAGATTAGAAAACATGGAAAGAAAAACTCAGTGGGAGAATCAAAAACCACCCCCAATAAGAAACCCCAACTTTAGGAAGAATCCTAACACTGGAAAGAATGCTATACTAGATCAGCAGATTAGGCCTCCCTTCCAGGAAAACTATGTTGAAGGTTCATAGAGCCATGAAGGAGAGGACGACACCCAGATAAACTTATTAGGAATAAAGAATGAAGATGTTTTTTTCTTACTCAAGAAGAATAGGATTTGTACATGCTGCAACAATTGTAATTAGAATATGGTGAGTCCTTTGACTTTAAACAGGGTTATGAGTCAGTTATATATGAGGTTCACAAACAGTATAGCTTAAGAAGTAAAAATAACAATGAAGCTCCCACTAAAAGACCAATCCAAGCCCAAACTAACAAGATAACAAAAGCCCTTGTTACTAAGATTTTACAAATCCTCCCTAGGGGAACACCAGAGACTTCTACCCCAAAAATTGTAGATATAACCTCTACAGAAAATCAAACTGAAACACTCACTCTAAACATTCCAAATAGGAGTAATCAGAACAAAACTGCTGAAACATAGACTGAAATTCCAAGTACTGAAAGATGAGATAAAAACACATAAATTGCATTTGTTAAGGAATATCTCATTCAAACAAACAAATCTCAGCTCCCTTTCTACCTCAAAACTGAAATAGCAAAATTGAAGATATTAGTCCCCTTGACTGAACTAGTAAAAAATGAATCCTATAGATCACAGATAATTGAAACTTTAAATATAGGAGAGGGAGAAGATATTTTTAATTTGAATGATGATCAACCTAAATCACTGTTTTGCCCTGAGGCGAATGGTACTCATCAGAAAGGGCGAGCCCCTCCTTGCTACATTAGCCTAAACATTCATGAAAAAAATATTACATAATGCTATGTTAGAGTCAGGGGCATCCCATAACTTGATTCCAAAAGCAATCATGGAGAGACTAAACTTAGACATTACCAGACCATATAAGGACTTGTTTTCCTTTGACTCTAGCCAATTTAAATGCCTTGGTTTGATCAAGGATTTATGTGTAACTCTAGTCTAGTGCCCAGCAAAGAGTATTGTGATGGACATAGTAGTTGCAGACATCCCACCCAAATATGGAATGTTATTATCTTGCTCATGGGGAGCAAAATTGCAAGGATCTTTGCAATTAGATATGTCATACGCCACCATATATGTTTTTGGCCAACAAAGGAATTGTATAGAGAGACCTTGATGAAATACATGGTGAGTAGTGCAAAAAGACCACAAAACTTCCCTACATACTCCATGCATTGTGATATGGAATCTTTCATCTTGTACAATTTAGACCATGACAAAAAGGAAATCACAACTTAAGAACTGAAATACAAAACAACTGACAGTGAAAACATTTTTCATGAGTTCCTATGGCATTTGAATTTTTATGGATCTGTGAATAGGTTAGGGGCTGGTGTAGGAGTGTGGATCCACAATATGGAGAATAATCATTCTGAGGGACATGCATTCAAATTAAACTTCAAGTGTACAAAAAACATGGCTGAATATGAAGCCCTCATCTTAGGGTTACAAATGGTTAGGAAACTTGGAGCCAAGAGAGTTTCTATACTTGGAAACTCAGATTTGATTATTAAACAAATTAATGATGAATACTCTGTAAACAATCCCAAACTGAGTCAATATAGGGAGATTGTCCTAGATTTGATCAAAGACCTTCTGGAAACAATATTTGATGTCATTCCTAGAAAGAAAAATATGCAGGCCCACAGTCTGACAACTTTTTCTAGTACCTGCAAATTTCCCTTTGAACCCAACCATCAATACACTACAGAAGTGAGACATAGGCCTATTATTCCATATAATTTGAAGTATTGGCAGATTTTCTCATAGGATTCCCAAATTTATGACTTCATGAATGATGAAGGTGAGTTTCAGAATTGTAAAATAGATACAGACCGTACAGTAGATAATGATATAGATAGTGACATAGATGTAAATATTTTAGATATAGGTAAACCCTTTAAATTCACTAAATTAGAAGTAGATAACTTAGAAAATGCAGAAATAGAGGAAATAGTGAATGATGATCCTGGAATTCTTAATCTTAAAAATAATTTTTTGCCTAAGGGATTAGTCCCCTTAGAATATTTGTTTGACTCAAATGATGTAGCTAGGAAGCCGAAAATGGAGCCTTTGAGAGTATAGAAGAATGTAACATAGGAACTGAAGAAAAACATAATCTTAGTAAATTATCAAAAGCCTTACCTCCACAGGAAAAGGTTAAATACATAAATATGTTTAAAGAGTTCCAAGATGTTTTTTCCTGGAGTTATGAAGACCTAAAATCTTATGACACCAGCATAATTCAGCACAAGATACCTATCAAATAGGATCATAAGCCTTTCAAACAGAAACTTAGGAGAATTAATCCAACTCTTATGCCATCTTTTGAGAAAGAAGTTAAAAGAATCTATGATGCCCAAATTATAGCTCCCATTAGATACTCAAATTGGGTTTCAAACTTAGTCACTACTAGGAATAAAATTGGAGAAATCAGACTTTGTGTTGATTTCATAAGTTTAAACAAGGTCTCATTAAAAGACAACTATCCTCTACCAAAAATGGACCATATCCTTCAGAGGGTAGTAGGCTCATCCTGAATTTCACTTCTTGATGGATTTTCTTGATATAAGCAAATCTTAGTTCAACCAGAGGACCGAGCCAAAACTGCATTTACTACTCCTTGGTGTACCTTCATGTATTTGAAGATGCCTTTTAGATTAATGAACGCAGGAGCAACATTTCAAAGAGCTATGGATATAGATTTTTCTAAGGAGATCCATGATTTCTTAGTAGTTTACCAAGATGACGTCACAGTCTTTTCTAAATCTGACAATGAACACCTAGATATCTTGAGAAGGCTTTTCATCAAATGCAGAAAATTTGGGATTTATTTAAATAAAAAAAAGACACTCTTTGGTATAGAAGAAGGAAATTTGTTGGGACCTATAATATCTAAAGATGGAATTAGAATATATCTTGCTAGGATAGAGGCCATTTTGACCATCACCCATCCTAGAAACATCAAAGAGTTGCAGTCATTTTTAGGAAAAATTAATTTTCTTAGGAGGTTCATCTCAAATTTAGCAGAATTGGTTAGAGAACTAAATAACAGGTTAAGAAAAGATTCAACACTTAAATGGATAGTGGAGGCAAAATAGTCCTTTGAAGCCATCAAGGAATCCCTAACCAAGACTCCAATCCTTATAAGTCCTAATTTCCAGAAGGATTTTATAATTTTTTCTTTTGCTTCAGAACACACCATTCCAGTAGTCTTGTTGCAAAAGAATGACCAAGGATATGAACAACCAATTTTATTTTTCAGTAAATCCTTAAGAGATGCCACAATCAAATACAACATTATGGAAAAATAAGCATTAGCTTTAGTAAAGGATATCAAAGACTTCAGAGTGTACATTTTGTATTCTCACATCATTACTTATGTTCAGAATTTAGTAGTTAAGGACATTTTGACACAAAATGGCCCTAAAGGAAAAAGAGGAAAATGGATTGCCACTATATTGGAATATTACATAGAAATAAAGCCTACTAAACTTATCAAAGGCCAAGGTTTAGCCAAACTCATGGTTGAATCAAACTGTCAGACCCTAGATATTAATTTCATTGGTTCCCTTGATGATCAGGGAGAGATGGCGACTCCACAGATCAGTGAACCTTTTACTGATTCACCTTGGCATGCAAATATCATATTTGTATTACGAAACTTACAATCTCCTCCTGGTTTAACAAGAACTAAAGCTAGATTTCGAAAATGAAGTCATTAAAGTATTGTATCATAGATAATGCTTTGTTTTGGAAAGACATTAGTGGTATTCTTTTGAATTGTTTACATAAAGATGAAGCTGATAAAATTATGCAAGAATTTCATGTAGGAGATTGTGGAGGAAACTTATATTGGAATACTACTGCTGACAAAATTCTGAGGGTTGTTTTCTACTGGCCCACTCTTTTTGCAAATGTTAAAAAACATGTGACCTCCTGTCATAAGTGCCACATATTTCAGGGAAAGAGAAAACTTTTACCCTTGCCTCTTAAACCAATCTCCACAGAAATGCCATTTCAAAAATGGGGTTTAGATTTCATTATAGAAATACACCTAGCCTCCTTAGCCTAGCATAAGTGCATTTTGATAGCCACTAATTATTTTACCAAATGGATAGAAGCCATCCCTTCTAGACAAGCTACAAACACCGTCATTATTTCATTCATAGAAAATAATATCCTATCAAGATTTAGATGCCTCCAAATGCTCATTACTGATAATGTAGCTGCCTTTAAATCCAAGAAAATGGTAGATTTTTATAACAAATACCACATCATCCTTGGCTACTCCACTGCCTATTACCCTTAAGGTAATAGACTTGCAGAAGCCTCTAACAAAAGCATGGTCTATATCATTAAGAAATTACTGGAAGACAACAAAAAGTCATGGAACAAAAAGTTGGTCAATGCCTTATAGGCAAACAGATTGACTACCAAAAAGTCCATTGGTATATCTCCCTAACAGTTAGTGTATGGGATTGATGATGTTTTTCCATCCTCTTTGGGAATGCAAGTGATGAATATCATTTAGGAGTTGTAGGTAGAACCAAATGATATCCAGAGAAGGGAAATCAGATCATACACTTGGAGTAGACCAAAGAAGAAGTATATGTAAAATCACAAGTAATCCAGGACAAAATCAAAAATATATTTGATAAAAAGACCAAAGCTGATGATTTTTACATAGGTGATAAAGCTCTTAAGTGGGATTCAAGAAGAGAAGACAAAGGAAAAAATGGAAAATTTGACTTCTTTTGGCAAGGGCCTTATGTCATTTATGGTTACAGGGGTAGAAATTCATTTTTCTTGAGATAGATAGCTGGATCAGATCTACCAGAAGGACCTGTCAATGGTAGAATGCTGAAGCATTATTTTTCCACAGATTAACAATAGTTCACTTTACTTTAATCATTGTACATAACATTGTAGAGTTTAGATTGGAGTGGATGGTAATATTTTGAAGTTAAAGCCCAGAGAGAAGGCCCTGAGCTTTGAAAGTTTCACCATCATAAGTATGAATAAGGTGGAAAACGCAGAAGAATAGTTTACAGGGTAACTGCAATCATAACCCAAAGGCTATTGATCTTAAAGTTCTTGACATTTCACCAGGAAACGCCATCCCCATGTGGAGCCACTGTTAGGGTCCTATAATAATAGGATTCATAATTTTGAATTGGCTATAATTAGTCTCACAATATTGTACATACTTTTGCTTTCTGCAAAAATTTTTCCATATTAAAAGATTAAAAAATGTAAAGAGGGTATGTCCTAAAAGAAATATCAACGGACAAAAAGAATAAGAAAAGATCAAAAATTGAAAAAATATGAACCCTAAACAAAAACAGATCATGAAAGTGTGCAAGCCCAAGTGCCACTGCTTTTTACTTTACTATGCAAAATAATGGTTATGTATAGCTTGTCATAAATGCCACAACCCATGATAGTCAAACTATTTAATCTTCACTAGTTCATGCTTTAAATTTCATGTTTATAGATAGAGAATAAAGGTATGGCCAAATTATTTAACCTTGGAAGATTAGTAGTTAGGTAGAGAAATAAAAATGTGGTCAACAGCTTAATTTGAGCCATTGGAAGATATAAGGTTAGAATTACATAGTTTTATTTTCAAAAGTAAAAGGAAAGAAAGGGTCTGCTAGCTTAAATGCACCCAATAAAATGAACAAAAAATGTTAGCATAAGTAAATGGTAGGTAGAAGAAAGGTTGCAGAAATACAAGGTTGTCAATTCATAAGCACATTGATCATGCTTAATCATATGTTTCAATGTGCAGGAGCATTTATGAAAGTGAAAGGATGTTCACAAGCTAATTTAATTAACTTCCCCTCATTTCATTTCACCCCCCACTACATACATACTAATTTCCTAGTCATCCAGTCATTTCTTAAGAATATACCCTGTTTCCCTTCATTTTGACCCTTACCCCTTGGTTTCACACATTTCCCTAGAAAGGTACCCTCTAAAGGTCATTTCCCTACCCAAAACCCCTTTTCCTTAGTGTGAAACCCATTTCCCATTGAAAAAATCACTTTCCCCCTTATTAATTTCTTTAAAAACCCATAAAAACCCACAAAACCCCCCTTGTCCTAAGTTTAAATTCTCCCTCCACATTTACTTAATTAACTCCACCATTCATATATTTCCCGACAAAACCCTTTTAACCCATAAACCCCTTTATCCTAAGTTTTGTTTCCTCCTCGCTTTATTTAATTAACTCCAAAAAATTCACATTTTCCCGATATAAACCCATTTCACCCACAACCCTTGGTGTGGTTAACAAACCCTGCCACATTTTAAACTCAGGCCCCGCAAAATTCCACCCTTATTCCCTCCATGCATTTCCACCATGCAACAGCTGTTAGATCTTGCACCCCCAGATCTGACAGTGCACATCCTTATCGCGTTGATTTCTTTTCCAAGCTTTGCCCGCCCGAGAGCACGCGAGATTCGCAGTTTTTCTCGAGCCCCTTTCAGTTACGTGGTAGCTTTGGGTTAACTCATGTGCTCTCATGGAAAATGACCTAACTACGAAAGGCGGTGCGATGAACCTTAATACTGCCTCCCTGCATAAGCCGAAACCAGCCATTATTCATTATGAAATTCCATGCCAATTCTAGTCGTTACCATTAAAAGGCCAAAGACACTCATTTTCACTATTTTCGCTCATTCAAATTATTAAAGCTACCTTAGCCATATGCACCACCCTGAGCCTCTGCAACCAAATTTGTCCGCTGATTACCTCCCGAACACAATCCAGACTCCATCCCACAGTTCTTCCCAATTCAATAGAGCCTTTGGTCACCTCCTCGCAGACCTAGATTTTATCAACAAAATCTTTAGTTTTGCAGGTGATTAGAAGGCTAGGAGCTTGGATAAATAGTTTTGATACTAGTTCCAAAACCTATTTACTCCAAGATTCGCCAGTTAATGTATTCAAAAGCTTCATTTAGTAGGATTTTTTTGTACAAAGAGAAAATCAAGTTTAAATACAACAGAAGAGCAGAAGGAAACAATTTACACAGTAGATGATAAAATAGAGATGAAATCATTTTCACCAGCACAACAAAATATTCTAACAAACTAGTCTCCAGGAAACATTTTGTATTCTACATGTGTCTTTTAGTAAAAAACATTTTTACTAAAAACATAGAAGCATGAAAGAGCGAGTAAGATTTACAGTAAAAGGTAAAAATGAAAGCAAGTGACAGAGCATATAGTTAAAAGACTAAACAGAGGAGGCAGATGAAAGTGTATCAGATGAAAGGTCATAAGTAAATATGACATCCAGCGTGAAGACCAAACAGCCAAGCAGCTTAAAGGGCAAAAGATCAAAGATTAAAAGCCAGCAGAACCTAAATAACAGGGACAGTAAACAACAGTATAATAGATGTCTCTATCTTCTTGCATGAAGATATTTCTTTTTCCTAGATTATTTCTCAATACAGTTTGAGATATTTTGTCAATTCCTTTTGTATAAATACTTTATAATTCTAAGTACTCATGGTGGATTGCTATACATTTGTAGCGTTATTTTGATCTTAAAGCTAAGGGTTATTGTGCCAATTTTCAAGTCAACAGACTGGAGCAAGTAATAAAAATATTGCACTATAAGATTCATGAGATGAGCTATTGTAGTGAAGTATCTTTTTTGCCTAATTTTGTTACTTTATTATGTGTTTCATAAACTTAAATGTTATCTAAATTTGAATGAATTAGCTGGAAATTTAACTGAGAATTTTTTTAAGTACACTTTGTTTTGTACGGTTAGTCATTTATGTGTTTTCCTCTGATATCCAGATTTGAGAACCCTTAATTTATCTCCCATCCGAGTTGACCTCTTTCATTTCTCTTCATAATCTAGCCTAGGGAACCCTTAATTTCTCCCTAGATCCAATTGGAAACCATTTCACCATCAAGCCCTTGATATCTGTAGTAACTCTTATATCTTGCCTTGTAGACACTAGTTTTAGAACTTAATCCAGTCCCGTTTGTCCGACATTTGACCCCATGGCCCAATGGTAAAAGAAAACCCTTTTCATCTAAGTGAGTGATCCCACCACCCAAATTCAAATCAGAAACCCAAGCACAATCATAACTAGCCTAAAATCCAATAACTAAAACAAAGTTAAATAATAAAGAGAGAGCCCTTTCTGAGATTAGGAAGGCTAGATCTTGATCTCCAAAGTTGGTTTGTGGTTACCTCTGTCATTTCTTTTTTTGACAACTTAGAAGAAAGCTTGGAGTGATAACGGGTTCCTTCCCCTTTAGGATGCCTTCTAGTGAAATACCCTCAGTTCATCTAATCATCCCATCTGCTATTTATATAGCTATGACTTTGATGGCTATTGGCTTAGCCTCTTTTCAGGGTTTTCCTTTTGGAAGTGGTCATATACCTCATTCTAATCTTTCTTTAGGATAGCTAACATTTTCGGGTCAAGGTGAAAGTTATAATCCTTTTCAAGGATGGAATAACCTTGCTTTTAGTGGTTTAGGAGTCAAGAATCAATTTTCTTTTGGTCAATAGGGGAACATGCCTTACTCCTCTATAATTTCCTTTCAGGGTTATTCTCCCTTCGCCAATGTATGGAACCCTTACCAAGGGATCTCCTATCCTTTTAATACTTTGTTTGGGGTGAATATTCCTGGTTATGGTAAACCTTTCGACAAGAGGTGGTGAAACTCTGAATTTTTCTAGACCACAAGTTTTTCCTTATAGTTCAGTGTCTTATGTGAACAATCCTTGGCAACCTGGTGCCTTTACAAATTCAAGATATTCTTTTCAAAATGTTGGGAATCCTACTTATGGTGGGTGGAATTCTCAAGCTCCTCCACGCTTACCATTCCTGACAACCCTAAATTTTCCATATCTCTCAAAATTAATGAATGATCCGATCTGATATAATCCAACTTGGCTTCTGGTTCCCACCAAACTTCAATCAGATATTCTAAAATTTGAGGGAAAGTCTAGGGAGGATCTAACTAACCATATAACAACATTCCATTTGTGGCATTCATCTAACTCCTTAATTGATGATTCAATCAGGTTGAGATTGTTCCAATCCACCTTAACTGGAAATGTTGCTAAGTGGTATAAAGAGCTTAGTGGGGATACCTTTGCTTCATTTGGTGAATTGATTACTATGTTTTTGAACCATTTTCAGTTTCCCATTCGACATGATGTTGGGACTGAGCTATTGGCTAGTTTCCAACAAGATATGGAAACTCACATCTGACCATATTTAGGAATGGTAAAGAAGGAAGAGGCTCATGAAATCCTATATTCCTAATGAATTCCTTCTCGAATGGTTTTTAAAATCTCTACATCCATAAATTTCTAAGGATGTATCACTTTCCGGAGTATTCACTAAAGAAATGGCTATCTTTGGAGCCCAACAATTAGAACTTATCTATTCTCAATCTGGGATTTTTGAATTGAATAATGCTCCTCGATCCAAGATCAATTTAGTCAAACCAAAGAAAGATCCCTATGCTAATGAAATAGTCAGATCAATCGATAATCGTATGGCTAACATGTTAAGTCAATTGTAGCAATTGTCTTTACAAACTGCTTCTTCGTTTGAGGAATCATCATCAGTGCCTATGCCTTCTCAACATTCATCTATTAACATTGTTCAATCTTCTAACCCCAAAGGAAATCAACAATCTAATAGGAAGAAAAAGGTACGTGGTAAGAAGAAAGATAAGGATGGGAAGGGTAATGCAAACAAACCCAGTAATAATACTAGGGAGGGTAAAAATGAGTCCAAAAAGAAATTTAAGTTTCCTTGCAAATTGTGCAAATGGAAACCATTTAACTGATGTTTTCCTTAAGATCAGGATGCTCAATGCTTGTTAGTGCAACAAGGTTCTTCTAGCTCCCAGGTTGTTCTAACTAACCCTCTGCTCCAAGGGCAATAATTTTTTGTTTGTGAAAATCCTAATACTGGAAACCCCATAGGGGGCAACGAGGAAGGGGAAAATCCATCGAATATATACATGATGATTTTTCATGTTGATGTTGCTACAAGTTCACATGATTATGATAAACCAAATCCTCTAAGGCTATGGTCACTCCCAATGTTCCAGAGACCCTCCATATTGAGAGGCTCATAGTTGAGCATATACCTCAGATGCTAAAAGGCTCTGCAAAATGTTCAACGATTAATCCTAATGCTAGGGCTGCCCATAACTATTCCATTGTTGAAGATATGGCTTAAAGTCCTTGTGCGATGTCTATGTTAGAGGTACTCTGGTCATGTCCATTACAAAGGAGTGTATTGGTCACTGTGATCGGGGCAAAAAATGTGGAAAAATATCTGATTGTTACATTTGACATGTCCAATATTAAGAAGAGATTACCTCATCACATGGCTTTCCATATTAAATATACACATAGAAAGATCAATATCTTTCTAAATATAGTTTATGAGGGTGCTTCCATGTGTGTCATGTCGATTGCATGTTGTAAAGCTATCAGATCTCCTCAAGATGTTCCTTCAGCTACTCTCTTGACTTCATTTGATAGTCATTCTCATAGGACACATGTAATTATTCCAACCTTTCCCATATTTGTTGGGGGCAAGGTGGTTAATATCGAGGTAGAAATATTCGATGCGAATTTGGATTATAATCTTCTATTGGGATGAAATTGGATTTATGAAATGGATGCCATTGTATCATAATTATTTCACATCTTATGTTTTCCCCATGAAGGGAGAATTGTTATTGTTGATCAGATGGAGTATTCTCTGAAAGAATCCAATGCGTCCTCTAATTATTCCATTCCCTTGTTGAAGAATTCCAAGCAACCTGTTGAGAATTTGTGAATCATAATATATTCCTTGTTGATGGGTACCGTTTATCTTCCTTCTCCTATTGCTCGAATAAATGTCATTTCATCATCCAAGGCCCCTTCTCGAAGAGAGTTCTTTAGAACTCATTATTTTTTGGATCCTTGGCCCTTACCCTCTTCTACAGGCACATTTGGAGATGGGCAAGTAGGTGGAATGGCATATACCATGTCTGTAGTTGAAACTTATCAATTTATAGTTAATACTGCAGATTCTGATCCTACTCCTCTTTCACCGGAGGATTTGGATGGATATGTGGCTCTGGCTTGGACTCTTGACTCTACTTCTTCTATGGACTGCCTTGATATTGTTTTGCCATATGAGGAAGCAATTATAGAAGCAATGATGGGTGTATATAGATTGTGGGATGATTTGCATCATCGGTCATATTTTCTCCTAGACTTGTGTGAAGTAGAATCAAGTTTGTCTATTCCTTCGTCAAATGGTGATGTTCACACAATTATAAACCCTTTGGCTCCAAAATAATTTTTTTCCGAAGGTAACATGTCTATAATTTTGGAAACTATTCTAGTGAACATCTCCAGGAATCCCAATATAATTGAGAATGTTTCATCAGAGCCAAATGCACCCATGAAGAGATTCAAATCTATACCAATCTTTTTAAAGAGTTCTATGATGTTTTTTCTTGAGGAAATTCATGGAATTGATCGATCAATAGTTCAACATTAGATCAAGACTTACGTGAATGTGAAGCCTATACGAAAAAATATTTGGTCGGTAAACCTTGGGAAAGTGGCAGCTATCAAAGCTGAGGTTGAGAATTTCCTTAAGGCAGGTTTCATATAACCCTCTTTGTTGACTGAGAGGGTTTCAAATCCAGTCCCAGGCGATAAAAAAAATGAATGATCCACGTATGCATAGACTTTAGGGATTTAAATAAGGCTTGTCCTAAAGATAATTTCCCTACACCATTTATTGATCAGATTATCGATGAATGTGTGGGAAATGATATTTTCTAATTCATGGATGGTTTCTCGAGTTATAATCAAATTACTATCCATCTTGAAGATCAACAGAAGACAACTTTTATCTACCCCTATGGTACCTTTGCATACAAAAAGATGCCTTTTGCGTTAAAAATGTTGGAGCTACTTTTCAGCGGGCCATATCCTATGCTTTCCACGATGTCAAACATATCATCGAAGCTTATTTGGATGACATAGTTGCTCGTTCTTGAAGGATAATTGATCATTCTTGTGACCTTCAATAGATTTTTGAGCATTGTCATTATTATAAAATCTGTTTGTATCTGAATAAATGTGTTTTCACTATCACATCCAGTCATTGGGATTCAGAGTATCTACTGAAGGAATTTGTAGAGATCCTTTCAAGGTTGATGCAATACTTCAATTTCCTCCCCCGTCTACCATCCATCAACTTCAAATTTTCCAAGGAAAAGCCAATTTCTTGAGGAGATTTATGTTCAATTACGCTGAGATTACAAAGGGATTATGACATTATTGAAGAAATTGGTTCCATCACTATGGGACGATTTCACTTAGTGCTCATTCGATGCTTTGAAAAAGGCATTGACCTTTGCTCCTTTACTGAGTCCACTCGATTATAGTAGGGATTTCCTCTTATACCTTGTTGTGGCATAATCAACCATCGATATGGTTCTGGTTCAGGAAGACCATGCTTTACATGAGCACATGATTTTTTATCTGAGTCGAGGCTTGGTAGGTCCTAAATTATGATAATCTCATCCAAAGAAATTAACTTTGGCAGTTGTTCATGCTGTGCAACAACTTCGAAACTATATTTTTCTTAGAAAAGCTTTTATCTTAGCAGTTGTCAACCCATTTTAGTTTGTTCTTAGTAGGCGAGTGATTGGTTAAAAATATAACAGATGGATTTTTATTTTACAAGAATTTGATCTCGAGTTCTTGTCAACCAAATCTAAGAAATATTTAGTACTTATAGACTTAATCTCAGAGTTGCCTTGCAAAGAAGAAATGGTTTATGAGGAATCATTCCCTGATGAACATATCTTCCTTATTTCTTCACAAGATCCTTGGTATGGATATATTATAATATATCTTCAGACATTGAAGTTTCCTCTCACTTTTTCAAACGATAAGTGAAGGAAATTGCATCACTTAGCCAAAAGTTATGTTATTATTGGTGACACTTTATATCATCATAGGGTTGATTCAATCCTTAGACGTTGCTTAATCTTAGAAGAAGTTGAGTCAGTACTAAATGATTTCCATAGTGGAGCTTGTGATATTCATCTATTTGGGCTTACTACAACCCAAAAAATATTGCGTGCAAGGTATTTTTGGCCTTTTATTTTCAAATATTTTGTTGAAGCGGTCAAAAAATGCCATCCTTGTCAGGTTTATACTTAGAAAATGTGCACTCGTCCAGCTCTGCTCTTTCCTTTTATTACCATCAATCTGTTCAAAGAGTGGGGCATTGATTTTACAACTTGTAACCCACTTTCAGAAAAGGGTCCTAAGTATATTATTGTAGCAGTGGACTACTTTACTAAGTGGGCCGAAGCTATGCCCACTATTGTGAATGATAGGGAAACGACAACTTCGTTTCTATTTAACCAATTCATTTCTCGTTTTGGTATTCCAAAAGAGATTGTCACTGACCATGGAAGTCATTTCTAGAACAATATGATGGTTGAATCGGATCTCAAGTTGGGCTTCTGGTGGAAGCATTTGTCTTCTTAC
This sequence comes from Pinus tabuliformis, assembly GCA_031772625.1. Classification (NCBI taxonomy): domain Eukaryota; kingdom Viridiplantae; phylum Streptophyta; class Pinopsida; order Pinales; family Pinaceae; genus Pinus; species Pinus tabuliformis. The sequence continues at coordinate 454,418,183 of CM062809.1, read as the reverse complement.
TATCCTCAGGCCAATGGTCAGGTGAAAGCCATGAATAAATCCCTGAAAGTTATTCTGCAAAGGACAATTAATAAAGCTCAATTCAATTGGCATATCATGTTATATCCTGGGCTTTGGGCATACCGGATGTCAGTTAAGACCGCCACAGGTTTCACTCCTTTTCAACTAGTTTATGGTTTGTAATCGATCTTCCCTGTGGAATGTGAAATTCCTTCTCTTAAATTAGCTGTAGAATTTCTTCCAAACACTTCCAGTATTGAAAAAAACCTCTTTTATTTGGAATTTCTTGATGATTATCGTAGAGATGCAACCACAATTAACGAATCTCGTAAAAATAGAGTGAAGGTCTAATATGATAAGGCTTTGTGTCTTAGGGTTTTGTTTGAAGTTGACCTTGTCCTGGTCTATGACCAAGACAAACACACCTTGGGGAAGGTAAGTTGAAACCCATGAGATACAAACCTTTTATCGTTAAACATGTCTTGAAAAAAGGAGCTTACAAATTGGTTGATTTTGATGGAAACGAATTGGTGAAGCCCAGGAATGGGCTCTATCTTAAAAAGTATTATGCCTAGGCTTCTGCCTAGCATTTGCTTGGTCTTGTAGATATTGTATATATTTGTGCATATCTGTCTATAGGTTTCATAGTGATATCAATTTTTTTTATCTTCTTTGGCAAGTATCGATGGATGATCTGGTATATAGGGTTCCCCAATGGTGCTAGTCAACATACCCAGAATTTGGCTTCTACAGCTTGGGTGATTTACTATCCATCCATTCAATTGTTGGTTTCAAGAGGCATATGTATCGACCCTAATTCAAAAAAAAAAATCTGAAAATATTGTTGTTAACTTACTATCTAAAGCAATATCTTTTGGTATTGATTCATTAGTAGTATACTTGGATTCACAATTGGTGGTGTCTCAGTTAAATAACATCTATCATGTGAGAGATCCTTATTTATATCGCCAATTTATGAGAGTGAGTTTATTACAAAGATAATTTAATTTTATCACATTTATTCATATTCCACAACCAAAAAATTCATTTACAGATTCCATAGCTAATCAATCATTATATTAGCATATTAATCATTCATCACATTAAAATAAAAAATAAAAAAATTCATCTATATATATGATCATCACATCATGAAACCATTTGTATATAGATAGAAGTTTTATGATCAAAATATTATACAAAATTGGGACAAAATGTCCTACAAAATTAGGGCATAAGCCCAATCATGTCTATCAAAAAGATCTGGACATCTCTAATCTATATCTATGTGTCCAACCCCGGATGTGCATCTCAAAAGGAGATGATGGAAGTAGCCATCTGTCAAAAGAGTTTCACCCAATATTGTGGTACTGCTACCATGCATCTCTTCATATCCTCTGATAGATCCTCTATTGCTGCCATAGGTAACTGGTGAATAAATCTCTCCAATTTCCTTTGTATGGTATGGAGGACTCTCTCAGTCTTAGTTGTGGCACTCTTCGTGTCTCTTCCATGATGCCTATGCTTGGGTAGACCCTCAGGTCTTACCAGTCCCACATCTGTATCATGATCAAACAATTTTGTATTAATTTTTGTCTCATCAAAAACAATTTCAATTCATAATTTTGAAATCCAAAAAAAAATCAAATAACATTAAAAACTTTAAAAAAAATTCACCAATGGCAACCCATGCAGTGCTGGGTGGAAGCACTAGATCTAGATCTGCTCTGAAGTCCATGTTGTTGGAAATAATACTGAGAGGGGGGGGGGGGTGAATCAGTATTATCAGATCAATATAACTTTTTTAATTTCATACTCAGAAACATATACGCTACTTCAGTTAAGTGAACCAGCGTGTACACGCTACTGTGTCTAAAGCAACCAGCGTATAAGCAGAAAATTTATGATTCAGTTAGCTTATCTTCAGTAAATGCATCAGGACATTATTAACCATATTAATAGTAAACAGGTGCAGTATAACAGAATAGATCATCACACAAAAGCCACACACATGAACACCATGATATAAGGTGGAAACCCAATGTGGGTGAAAACCACCTGCTGCAAGTCGTCTCTATCTTTCTTTAATAAGAAACTTCAGTTTACAATCTTTAATAAGAAACTTCAGTTTACAATCTTTTGTACTGGTGCAGCCTTATACTAGTACGCAGGCTACAACCTGCAGAAGGCTACAACCTTCTCTCGTTTTCCAGACTCTCCTGGAAGGGAGCTCCAACCCCCTTTGCTCTTGTACTAGCTAAGATACTAGTACGTAGGTGCTGGCCTACAATCTCCTTTCCTTCAGGTACGACTTTTCATACATTTTCAGACTCGATATTCCTGAAGCACAATCTGAAGACCACAATTCATCCAATTTTTATAACAGATCATTGAAGCACAAAACAACCAATACTAGCATCATCAATCTTTGAATCACTGAACCACTGAAACCCTGTCAACACCCAGTCACCAGAACACAGAACAGACTACAGAACTCTGCAATAACAGTCAGACCCAACTGCAACCCCAAAAATTAAGCTTCAAAAGATATACGCTACTTCAATGAAACCAACCCGCGTATACACGCGCTTTTACCAAAGACAACCTGCATACAGATCTAAAAATAATTTCTCATAATTTGCAGCTGTACCAGACATCAGTCATACTCAAAACATAACATTGCGTCAGTGTGTAGATCTAAAAATACACATAATCAACCATATAACAATAGTTCATTTCAAACCATTTGATCCCGATCTATCCTTAGATCTAGTCTTCCATCAACCGGTGTGATCTCTCCTTAGCTTAGATCAAGCAACCCAGAACCTGCATACTAGATCTCTTTCTTTATCAGATATTCAAGACTTTTCGGATGCACTTGCCTAATGATCTTCTTCTCCTTTTATAGTCTTAGGCCTTGCTCAATACCACGGGCCAAAACCATAGTAATCCAATACCAACAACTTCAAAACTAGGGATCAACACGTCTGTCGAGATACCTTGGTCAAAAACATAGGCTCAAGTACCGAGGACTAACTACCACAGACCAAAAGGAAGCTTCTCGACATGTACGCTCTTTTCTGTTCATGAAACTGCGTGTATACGCAACTTCGTATATAGCGATCCTGCGTATCCGCGACTTAGTATATAGCGTACCAGCGTGTATACGCAACTTGGGCTTAAAGAACCTGCGTGTATGAGATTTTTCTTCATTCTTGTAGTCTGGACTGAGATCTGTCATCAAAGAGAGTTGCCATCAAGGACAACACCTGTACCGTAGCGCCACACTTGTGCCAAAATGCCAACAATCTCCCCCTTTGGACTTGATGGCAACCCCAAGATCCTTAGAACCATTCTCCCCCTTTGTCATCAAGGGCAAAGGGCTGTGCTCCCCCTGAGTACATGCTGATATCTCTGCTCTGCTGTGCTAAACATGCTCCCCCTGACTGTAGGCAAGATCTGCAAAAGATGTTCTTCAAAAAGAACCAAGACTTATACATCATAAAGGACCCTCCTATCACCAAAAGACTCAATACATACATCCATACTCCCAACCAAGAGGGGATACTTTAGAAATTTACAGATAACATCCAATTACATTACATCATTCATCCCAGGCATAGTGGGGAAACCAACATAGGCCGTTACATGACCTTGACACCATAAAATAAATACCATAAAAGAGATACATGACATAGAGACGAAAAAATCTAGACCAAGACTTATGAAAGTCACCAGCAGCATCTGATAATCATCTTTTAGATCAGCAACCAAGATTTCTTTTTGTGCTTCTTCTCTTGAAACTAACAACAGTTGTGAACTAGAACCAAAAGCATCTAAATGCCAACAATGCTTTATTAGATTTTAAGCTACTCCCCCTGAAACTGTGCCTGCTGCACCCCCTGAAGTTGTGCCTGAAGGACTCTGGCATACCCATCTCAGAGCTTCTCCAACCAGAGTCTACCCTTGCTATTCAGAACTCCATATACCGACTTCACCTGCATAAATCAGCGTATGTACGCAGATATCCCTTATACAACATGCGTACACCAACTTTTCTTTAGAACAGTCATGCTTCAACAGTAGGATGAAGCATCAACTACTCCCAGCTTTTGTCTGAGATATTCAAAAGTCTCCCTGGGCAAAGGTTTTGTGAGAATATCAGCAACTTGTTCTTTAGAAGAAACATACTCCAACTTGACCTTTTGTTCAAGCACTTGTTCCCGGAGGAAGTGATACTTGATTGGTATGTGCTTGGTCTTTGAATGCATGACTGGATTCTTTGAAATGCTGATTGCACTTGTATTATCACATAAGATAGAGACAGGTGGAGTGCAAGTGATTTGAAAATCCTGCAAGGTCTGCATCATCCAAAGAAGTTGTGTGCAACAAGATGCCGCAGCCACATATTCTGCTTCAGCTGTAGATAAAGCAATCGAACTATGTTTCTTGTTGAACCAAGATACTAATCTGGAACCCATGAAGAATGCACCACCACTTGTGCTTTTCCTGTCATCCACACTTCCGGCCCAATCTGCATCTGTGTAAGCATGAAGAGTGAGATCTGTATCTCTAGGATACCATAAGCCAAAGTTTTGAGTCCCTTGAAGATACTTGAAGATTCTTTTGACTGCCTGAAGATGAGTTTCCTTTGGTTTGGCTTGAAATCTTCCAACAATTCCTACTGCATGCATAATATCTGGTCGGGTACCTGTCAAGTAAAGCAAACTCCCAATCATGGATCTATAAGTTGGTTGATGAACTGTTGTTGATTCATCATTTGCACTGAGGCTGCATCCTGTAACCATGGGGGTACATACTGGCTTTGAATCTTCCATGCCATACTTCTTCAAGATCTGCTTGAGGTACTTGGTTTGAGACAAGAAAATACCTCCTTCATTTTGTTGGATTTGCAATCCAAGAAAGTATGTCAATTCTCCAAGTAATGACATTTCGAATTCTTTCTGCATAACCATGGCAAAGTTTTGACTCATAGCCTCTTCATTGCTGCCAAAGATAATATCATCTACATACACAACAAGTATTAGCAATTTGTTATTTTCAACTTTTACATAGAGATTGCTATCTACTGATCCTTTTGAAAAACCTTGTTGGTGAAGATATTTGTCCAAACGATAGTACCAAGCCCTTGGAGCTTGTTTGAGACCATAGAGAGCCTTTTTCAATCTGCATACAAGGTTTGGATCATTCCCAAGAATGAAACCATCTGGCTGCTCAATATATACTTCTTCTTCTAAGTCTCCATTCAGAAAGGCTGATTTCACGTCCATTTGAAATACCTTGAAGTTTTGAAAGCTTGAGAGAGCAAGGAACATTCGGATGGCCTCAAGTCTTGCAACAGGAGCAAAGGTCTCTTCAAAATCTATTCCTTCTTGCTGCACATAACCTTTACAAACAAGTCTGGCCTTGTTTCTAATTACTTCTCCATTTTCATTCAATTTATTTTTGAAGACCCATTTTGTCCCTATGACATTCTTATCTTTTGGTCTAGGAACCAATTCCCAAGTGTTGTTCTTTTCGATTTGCTCAAGTTCTTCATCCATTGCTTTGACCCAACATTCATCTTTGCATGCCTCTTTCACATTTTTTGGTTAAGTGGAAGAGAGTAATGCCAAATAGCTTGAAGCTTCTGCAATTGTTCTTCTTGTTTGTACTCCTGCTTCTTTTTGCCCCACAATCTGAGATTCTGGATGATTCTTCTGAACATATCTGGATGGAGTCTTCTCTTCTATTCTTGTCTGCTCCTCTGGTTCTTCTTGAGGTTCTTCTTCATCATTCTGTCTTTGATGGTAGCCTTCATCTTCTTCGATGTCTTCATGATGAACTTGCCTAGGAATGTATCCCTTCTCATCAACCACAACATCAATGCTGTCAACAATTCTGCCAAGTCTTTTATTGTAGCACTTGTATGCTTTGCTATGTGGAGAATAACTAAGAAGAATGCCTTCATCTGCTCTTGGTTCAAGTTTGCCAAGTTGCTCATCAGTATTCTTAATATAACATTTGCTCCCAAAGATTTTGAAGTGCTTCACCGAAGGAGTCTTACCACACCAGAGCTCATGAGGAGTTTGAGTGCTGTTTACTCGGACATTTGTTTTGTTGAGAATAATAACCGCAACATGAGCAGCTTCACCCCAGAAAGTTGCGGGAGTACCTGATTCATCAAGCATACCACGAGCCATTTGTTGGATTGTTCTGTTCATTCTTTCCACAACTCCATTTTGCTGAGGAGTTCTAGCTGTAGAGAATTCTCTTCTTATCCCATGTTCTTCATAGAAATCGAAAAATTCATTCGAGGTAAACTACCACCTCTGTCAGATCTGAGGCACTTAATTTTGTGTCTTGATTCATTTTCAGCCAAGGCTTTGAAGGATTTGAATTTTTCGAATGCTTCATCTTTGTGCTTCATAAGTCCTAACCAGACAAACCTGGAGAAATCGTCAATGAATAATATCAAATATTCTTCTCCTCGAGGTGTTATTTTTCTGAATGGACCACATGTATCTGTATGTACTAGCTCAAGAGGCATGCTAGCTGATCCTTCCTTCTCAGGAAAATTAGTTCTGGTTTGCTTTCCAAACTGACATGATTTGCATATGGTGTTGTCTGGAATTTTGATATCTGGAAGATCACGAACTGCCTGATATTTACATGCTTTCCTTATTTGTGGAAAGCTTAGATGCCCCAACCTCCGATGCCATAGCTAGTGTTCATCATCCTTTCTCAAATAGAATTTTTGTTGTCTTTCTTCAAATATGTATAGATTATTTGGATTCCTTCTTCCTTTGATCACTGTTTCACCTGTATCAAGATCACGAACACAACATCCATTTGATCTAAATATTACCTTTGTTCCTTGATCGCACATCTGACTAACACTCAGAAGATTATGCTTCAATCCATCAACATACAAAACATTTCCAGCTTTGACCTTCTCTTTCAACGGAGCAACGCCTTTTCCTTTTATGGCTGCAGAGATATCGTTTCCAAAAGAAACTTTCTTTCCCTTTTCTAATGCGGTATATGATTCAAGTTTTTCTTTGTCCCCTGTCATATGCTTTGAACATCCACTATCAATGTACCATAGACTTTCTTGACCTTCTGCATAAAAGGCTATCCCACATCTTTCTGGTTGCGGTTCCTTTATTCTCCATGTTCTGACATTTGAGGTTTGTTCCTTCTGAGTTGTCTTCCAGAACCTGCTTCTGCATTCAGAGTCTTCATGACCAAAGTTATTACAAATAGAGCATTCAACTTCATTTTCAAGAACCGAAAAGTTGTTATAAGTCCTTTTCATGGTTCTAGTCATAATTCTTTGCTTTTGAGCTTCTCTAGTCATGATTGCCTTGTAGGCAACACATTGAGCTGCTTTGTGACCGAAGTTATGGCAAGAGAAACATTGGCCATTAAAGAAATTTCTGCGATAATCAGATCTATCATCCAACTGATTGTAGCTTCTATTGACATCCATTCTTGGGGCAAATTGGGAAGATTTTACCTGTGGCTGATTGTAGCTTCTGTTTGTCCTTAAGGCAGCTTGTCCTCGAATTTCTTGATAGTCTTTATTTGTTCTTGAGGTAAACTGTCCCTGATTCACCTGATGACTTTTATTTGGTCTTTTCTCGCTCCTCCTTGCTGCATCAAGATAACTTTTAGAGGTAGAAGCTTGAGATGTTTCTCCATTATATCCCAGACCTATCTTGATCAGAGGAGAACGCTGCACATTGATAATCTCATCCAAGGTTTCAGATCCTTTAACAAATTTAAGATTAATCACTTTTGTTTTCTCAATCTCCTTTCTAAGACAAACAATCTCACATTCCAATTCTTCAAGATGTTTTTCCTTTTCAGCCAGTTGACATTGTAGAGAATCAATAATAGCACTTTTCTCTTCTAAGCAAACTTTGAGATTATTCATTTCTTCACAAAAGCCTTCTACATCTATAGCATCCATGTAGTCATCATCTTCAAAAGCCATTAAAATTTTATATCTATTACCTTGTTCATCATCATCACTATTTCAAAGACCATCACTATCTTCATGAGTGTAATAGCTTTTCTTCTTTTCATTCTGTTTCTTGTTCCATTTAATGGGTTCCTTTCCCTTGTCATTCTTATCTTTGTGAGGACATTTGGCAGCATAATGACCTACTCTTCCACAAACAAAGCATTTAAAAGGTAACTTACCTCTGAACCTTCCAGAACCCCTTTGAAGATTTCTGACAAAATTTGATTCTTCTTCTTCATCTTCTAGCACGTGACTTGCTTCATAATAATCTTCTTTGCCTGAAGCCTTGAAAGCAGCTTCTCTTCTGTCTGATGGACCTCCCTTTCTCATTTCATAAGCAGTTAGAATTCCGTGAAGCTGAGACATAGTAAGAGTTCGTAGATTTTCCTTTTCTTCTATTGCAGACACTTTAGATTCAAATTTGGGGGACAATGATCTTAGAACCTTTTCAACCACAATAGCTTCTTTTATTTCTTCACCCAAGTTTTTCATGCAATTAACAATCTCATCTACCCTAAGGAAATAGTTAGCCACACTTTCATCATTATACATTCTGAGAGTCTCATACTTAATCCTGAGAGTTTGAAGTTTAGCACGCTTTACATGTTCGTCTCCTTCATAGCTCATGACAATTTTGTCCCATATTTCTTTTGCGGATTTATAGTGCATTACCTTCATGAATTCCGATTGGGATATACAACCCAATAGAGTACTGACTTCTTTCGCATTTGTTTCATATTTCTTTTTCTCGGCTGAATCTGTAGGAGTAGCTGAAGGAAAACTGTAGCCTGTCTCTACGATGTCCCAAACTTCTGTACCAAGAGATTGAAGATAGGCAGTAACTCTTGCCTTCCAATAATTGAAGTTTGTCCCATCAAAAACCGGTGGCCTGATTGATGCTTCTCTCTCGTAGTTGCTCATGATGAATGATCTACCTTCAAGCGATCAAGCTTCTCTGAAGGACCTGCTCTAATACCAATTGTTGGAAATAATACTGAGAGGGGGGGGGGTGAATCAGTATTATCAGATCAATATAACTTTTTTAATTTCATACTCAGAAACATATACGCTACTTCAGTTAAGTGAACCAGCGTGTACACGCTACTGTGTCTAAAGCAACCAGCGTATAAGCAGAAAACTTATGATTCAGTTAGCTTATCTTCAGTAAATGCATCAAGACATTATTAACCATATTAATAGTAAACAGGTGCAGTATAACAGAACAGATCATCATAGAAAAGCCACACACATGAACACAATGATATAAGGTGGAAACCCAATGTGGGTGAAAACCACCTGCTGCAAGTCGTCTCTATCTTTCTTTTATAAGAAACTTCAGTTTCCAATCTTTTGTACTGGTGCAGCCTTATACCAGTACGTAGGCTACAACCTGCAAAAGGCTACAACCTTCTCTCGTTTTCCAAACTCTCCTGGAAGGGAGTTCCAACCCCCTTTTCTCTTGTACTAGCTAAGATACTAGTACGTAGGTGCTAGCCTACAATCTCCTTTCCTTCAGGTACCACTTTTCATACATTTTCAGACTGGATATTCCTGAAGCACAATCTGAAGACCACAATTCATCCAATTTTCATAACAGATCATTGAAGCACAAAACAACCAATACTAGCATCATCAATCTTTGAATCACTGAACCACTGAAACCCTGTCAACACCCAGTCATGAGAACACAGAGCAGACTACAGAACTCTGCAATAACAGTCAGACCCAACTGCAACCCCAAAAATTAAGCTTCAAAAGATATACGCTACTTCAATGAAACCAACCCGCGTATACATGCGCTTTTACCAAAGACAACCTGCGTACAGATCTAAAAATAATTTCTCATAACTTGTAGTTGTACCAGACATCAGTCATACTCAGAACATAACATTGCGTCAGTGTGCAGATCTAAAAATACGCATAATCAACCATATAACAATAGTTCATTTCAAACCATTTGATCCTGATCTATCCTTAGATCTAGTCTTCCATCAACCGGTGTGATCTCTCCTTAGCTTAGATCAAGCAACCCAGAACCTGCATACTAGATCTCTTTCTTTATCAGATATTCAAGACTTTTCGGATGCACTTGCCTAATGATCTTCTTCTCCTTTTATAGTCTTAGGCCTTGCTCAATACCACGGGCCAAAACCATAGTAATCCAATACCAACAACTTCAAAACTAGGGATCAACACGTTTGTCGAGATACCTTGGTCAAAAACATAGGCTCAAGTACCGAGGACTAACTAACACAGACCAAAAGGAAGCTTCTCGACATGTACGCTCTTTTCTGTTCATGAAACTGCGTGTATACACGACTTCGTATATAGCGAGCCTGCGTATCCGCGACTTAGTATATAGCGTACCAGCGTGTATACGCAACTTGGGCTTAAAGAACCTACGTGTATGAGATTTTTCTTCATTCTTGTAGTCTGGACTGAGATCTGTCATCAAAGAGAGTTGCCATCAAGGACAACACCTGTACCGTAGCGCCACACCTGTGCCAAAATGCCAACACATGTCTGCATATGGGTAGTCCTGGATTATAGTAACTTGGTGTTCCCACCCAAGGAAAAACTCGTCATCAAATGTCGTTCTAGGGACATCACCACCCCCTAGTCTCTTCATCAAGTTAGTCCATCTATCTATCCATGGATCTCCCCGGCTGCTAATGGTGGAAATTAATTTGGGTCGAAGTCTTGGTAGCCTCTCAAAGAAGAAAGTGCAAAGGATAGTACCATAACCAAAATGTTTGGTATTACTCTTCTTAATAGAAGTGAGTTGTTTTTTTAGATTGATTAGGAGGGTTGTGCACCAATAAAAAACTATGGTGAGGCAATCTACTACCAAACTTATTGTCACACGTGAAGCTCGGTGCAATGAGGTTGACACTGCTACCCTCACGATGGTAAAAAGGATAATTCTGAGGGGTAGAATCTCCACATTATTGATTGGGAACTGTGTCACTACCTTCTCATTGCTTTCGAGGTAGTAAATGTGAATGTAATCATCAATCCTAAGGCTTCCTTGGGTCTTTCCTTACAAATTGGTTGACTCTCCTCTCTGGGAAAGTCCAATAATAAATTAGATGTATTCTAATTCAATGAATACGGGCATTTGATCAATCATAAAAGCATATTCTTCTCAATCCCAGTAATGGAAAATCATTTCTAGCAACCTTTTTTTGATTTTCATATTTGGCATTTTGAAAAATTTCAATAATCCACATCCTCTTAGTGCATCCAATGCTAATGGATCATTCATCACTTCATTATCTACTACATTGTGCTCTCTTTCCTTCCATGTAATAGTCATCTTGCAATTCAAGCATTTTTATCCATTAAAATTCATGATTTAAATTTTTTCACTACACACACGCGGGTTCACTTCATACAGAGTCGCGTATAGGGCTTACTAATATGCAAATTTGATGTGCCCAACCCATGTATGCGTAGAGTAAAAATATAAAAAAAAAAATCCTACAGTAAAATTGTTGAAAAAATACTTGAAATGTACAAAAATTCATTGAGAAATCGAATTAGGGGATTACCTGGAAGTTTGGTAGTTGTTCTGGCTGAGAAATTGGGTGGATTGTGGTTGCTGATTTTTTCTCCAGAGCTCTTGCACTCAATTGTCTAAAACACAAATGAGGCTTGGTGAGTCAAAAGGTCTATTTATAACTTGTAATTTCAAAAACTTTTAAAAACCCACTTTTGCAAAGTTTATGTTTTATTTTTAATTTTATAAACTTTGTGACCTTTTGGCTTTGAGTGCTGGGATAGGTTGTCTTTCAGGTTAAATTGACGACTTTGACACTTTTTCTACCACTTAAATTCCATGATTGTTGACCCATCATGGCAAGTATAATTTTCTTCATTGGAATATAGGTTAGGGAAGATCACTTTTTCTATGGCATTATGCATTCTAGCCTCCATACTGCGATATGTTTCCATAGGGTTGACCCCATTGTATTATGATGCTTAAACAATTTTCACTTGCCGACTTATGAAATCATGACATGATGGTAGAGCGTTCCTTTACATGGGATTCCTAGTTAGATCCTCGTTAACATATGTTGCCCATGCTGCAGAGATTGAGTAGGCTCGGGAGTCCTCTTTAGTCCTGCCATGACTTTTGAGATGAAGCTACATTCTACTTCTTATTTGCTATGTTTCTGGCTTTATACCCTAGAGGTCCCCATATGTTGAGTTGTACTACTGCATTACATGTTTACTATTTTCACCTCCTTAAGTCGGTTCCACTTGGACTTGTGTACAAGCCACTTTTTGACCATGTCTTTTTGCAAATTCAACCTTGCAATCACTTAACCTCTAGAACTTAAAACCTTATACTCATGGAAAGAACATTCATTTGAGTGTCATTGACCAATTTCGTCACCTTGCATTGAGCATAGGAATGTTCCCCTCCCAAGAACTAATGCATCTGTATTTGGACACACATGCTTTCCACTGTTCCATAGGAATTCTTTTATTATTTTTCAGGCTTTCTAAATATGAAAAAGACAAACTATATATATATATATATATATATATATATATATATATATATATATATATATATATATATTCCAAAAAGAGCAAGAATGGGACTTTACTTCCATAATTGATGGAAGTAAGAGTCATTTGTGTCGCCCTTGCACAAAGCACTTAGAGCGAGTCTTTCCTCCACTGGGATGGGCTTTAGTTTGACTTAGGAGAGCCATAACCTTGTCATTGAATCAGTACTCCTCCAATTGGTTATCTCTTCCAATCATATGGAGAGTGTTTTTATGCCTCTTGCATGACAAACTTATAGAAAGTTATCATATGCTACCATACAGTCACATTTGAGTCATGCTTTTGTTCAAGGGAAGTAAAACTGAGTCGGCCTTTCTAAGGTGTCTCTCGACTCATTTTTAGTTGGCCATACCCAGTCTATTAGAGTTATCTTCAATATCACATCAGTTACTTGTTCCTTTACTCGTGTTGGTTAAGAAGATCTCCATTGATTTCTTCCTGGTGGGTCAGCTCTTATCGAACTCGACAAATTTCAGTGAGAATAGGCTTAGAGCTACACCATGGCTCATAGGTGACCTTGAGCTGAGAATCAATCAATAACATGGGTCTTTGATTGAGTATTTTCCCTTGTGTTCATTGTCATTATACATTATCACACATTAGGATTCGTGTAGTACCTTGGTTTCCATTTCACCCTATTGGTGGATTCCTCGCCTCTGTGTCAGCTTTCATTATAGCTTTGTTCAGAGGATTTATGTCGTGTGCTAGCCACATATTATGTATGCTGGAAACATGCTTCGGTATGGTTACTTCATCTTTCTTCGTCTGATTACTTCCAAATTATTGGGTTGTGGGTTACACTTGTGTTGGATTGATGTGGGATGACTTAATGCCTTCCTTCTAGCATATCTTTTCCCATCAACTCCAACTCATTGCTCTGGGAATAAGGTCTAGAGTCCTTTTTCAATACCTTAGGGTTTGTAGTCATTAATGGTAGACTCCTTCACTATCGACAGTGAGAATACATCAATGTCTCTTGATTGATAGATTCTTTCAAGTGTTCGACTTCAACTCATTTATTTGCACTTATTAGATTGTACTGGGGTACCTTGACTCTCATCATCATTATCGGTAGGTTGTCTCACGTTTGTTAATGGTATACATCAATGACCAGTAATCAAACGATTTCTCACATGATCGACTTCAGATCATTTATTCCCATAGTGTAGAAATGTACCATGGCAGTCAGTGAAGACCTCGGGTTGCATCAACATGTTTTGGTTCACTTGTCAGTCCCTCAAGTTTGATGCTAGTGACACCATCCACCTTATATGTTGCAGTTCTTCATAGAAGCATCCTATATGTTGGTACCCGAGTTGTATGCAGTACCATTATTCCACTTTTTTATTTGGAACCTTTGAGGATCAGTTATGTGACATCAGTGATAAAATATCTACTTCAACATCATTGATCAGTTCTTTTATATGTGATATTGTTACATGGCCTTGATATGTACTTTTTGTAGCTATGATTAGATGATCCACTATGTATTTCTCAGTTTCGTTTGTACTTGTACACATATTGGTTCCGCTCTACACTTGATATGTGGACATGATTTACTATCTCTGAGCATGGGTATGCCCGACTCAGGCATGAGATTTCTTTCTATTTTTTCTACTGGTTTTGCAGGCTGGATTCTAGTGATATACTCCCAAGTCCTCACATGATTCTTTCTATACACTTAATACATTTCGGCCATCATGTACCCCTTCTGACCTCATATATTAGGGGGCATATGTTATAGCATCATTTATCACCCTCATATACTTGATGCTCTAAGTCATGGACTTGGGTAGCCTTTTCCCTTCAGACTTGGTCCATTTATTAAAAAACATTATTTTAAATTCCATACATGACTCTTTCCTTCAAAAAGAGCCTGGATACTGGGTCTATATATGCCCAACCCATGTATATGATTTAAAATATGGAAAAAAAATATAAAATCCCTATTTTATGGGCAGGGTTTACGGGTTAGACCGAAAGCCTACCTACAGGAGCCTGTGGCCTAACTATATCCAAACTGGAAAAAAAAAAACAAACAAACAAAAAACAAAAAAACAAAACAAAACAAAACAAAACAAAAAACAAAAAACAAAAACAAAAACAAAAAATAAAAAACAAAAAAACAAAAACAAACTATTGTGGGGTGATATAAATAAACCTCAGGGGAAGGCCTAAAGGGAGGAGAAAGATAGGATATTGATATTATATCCAATTAGTCCCTGGTCAAGTCTGATTTATCCATGTGTTTCTTACACTCTCAACTATAGGAAACCCTTGTTTCCTCATAGAGATATCCATCTCCTTTATATGGCATCTATGTGTATGATTTTGAAAGAGGGTTGTTGAGACTTGGGTTGTACGGATCCGGAGGAAGGTTTCGCTTGCAGTCATGTTTGAATCAGGTTTTATTCTTCCACATTCTTTTGCAGTCATCAATAAAGAAGCTCTGTCTTGTTCCTGATGTTATGATCTCTATGCTTTAACTCATGTTATGATCTAATTATGTATGATTTCATGATTTATACTTATATGCTTATATGATATAGCATTTATCTCTTGAAAATAATTTGAACTACTACTAATATATATGCTTTTCTTGAATGAGTTGGAGGTTTTGAAGCATTGGAGGAAGTAGAGGGTTTGGACCCTACAGAAACATCCCCAAACGTAGGACCTTCAGGTACTATATCTTCATCCTACTGTAGTAGTTTAAGCATTAGGATTGCTTGTTTCCTTGCTTCTGGTTGGTGTATTCCCTTCGATATATTGGGGTGCTCAACCCATACCCCAGGGAATATTATTCCCGTAACAATTCCTCAGTTATCTCAAAGGTTATACTAGATGTCACTCTGACCATTGTATTTATCTTAAAAAGAAAAATGGTGGGAACTATATTATATTTATATTATATGTAGATGACATGCTTGTTGCAAGTTATAATATGCAGGAAACAAATGTACTCAATAGAAAATTGGCGAATTCATTTGCAATGAAAGATTTGGGTGATGCAAAACAAATCCTTAGCATGAGAACAACTAGAGACATGAAAACTTGCAAACTAACATTGTCTCAGAGTGAGTACATAGAAAAGGTGTTGGAAATATTTAATATGCAGAATGCAAAAATTGTTAGTACACCTTTGGCTAACTATTTCAAACTAAGGATATGTGACCCGGGACCAAGAAAGACATGGATTATATGTGTAAAGTTCCATATGCAATAGCAGTGGGAATATTAATGTATGCAATGGTCTACACAAGACCTGATATTGCACATGCAGTGGGAGTTGTAAGTAGGTATATGAAAAATCTAGGAAAAGAGAATTGCATGATAGTGAAGTGGATTCTTAGGTATTTGAGAGGTACCACAAATCAAGCATTATGCTTTGGTGGTTCAAACATTTCTCTACATGGATATATTGATGCAAATATGGCAGGTGATAGAGATAACAGGAGGAGCACCACAGGGTATGTGTTTACTGTAGGTGGAAAAAATGTCATTTGGGTTTCAAAGTTTCAAACCATTTTTGCACTTTCAACAATGGAAGAAGAGTACATTGCTGCTAAAGAGGTTAGTAAAGAAAGGATTTGGTTACAAAAGTTTATGGATGAGTTGTGTGAGAATAAGGAGATGGGTAGGTTATACAGTGACAAGATGATTTCCATTCATCTTGCAAACAACTCAACATTTCATTCCAAGACTAAACATATACAACTCAGGTACCATTTTATACGGTCAATGTTGGAAGATGGAAAGTTGAAGATGGAAAATATACACACTAGCCAAAATCCTACAGATATGTTAACAAAAGTTGTAACTAGGGATAAACAGAGATTATACTTAGTTTCAATTGGTCTTCAAGTATGATGATGAAGATGAGAAATAACCAAGCCCAAAGTGGAAGCATTCTCCAACAAGTGAAGCAACAGTGGAGTTGCTACAATCAGTCTCCAAGTGGGAGATTGTTGGGTGTGGAGCCTGATTATCTTCTTGATTGTTCATAGGTTTTTGTTTTAATCGTGTTGGATTCTTATTCCTAACAGGGTGGAAACACCACCCATTTAATCACTTCCATGGGGTCCAGGGGGAGGTGACGACGACTTTTATGAAAACCCCTTGGTTGGGGTTCAAGGGATGCACCCCTGAAGCTAAAAGTAGATGAAAATTTTCCTTGTAAAATATTGTAATTTCAAAGTCAATCCGGGTCATTCATTATGAAAATGATCTGACGATAGAATTTATGTTAATTTAGGGTTTTTTCATAGAAGGAAACCCTTGGTTTATATGAGGGAATTGTATTACAACTGTGTATGATTATTCTAAGCAAGAGAGAGAGAGAGAGGAGGTTGTGTCAGAGTGTAGAGGAGATTATAGCAAATCTTCTGTAGGTTGTACTTCTTCATTTTGTTGGATAATATAAAAGGAAGGAATGGTTTTTTCTCCGTGGACATTGCCCAAATTGAGTGAACCATGTATATATGTGTCTCTCTTGTTTTATGTGTTTCTACAATATTTTGTGTATTTCATTGCTCTGTTAATTAATTTAAAACAATTCTAGTATTTATATGCATGTATATATGTCATTTTCTGACATGGTCGTCATGGATCATTCTTGTGGAGGAATGATTTCTTATGCAGGTGAATGACATGAAGAGGTTCATGGTTTATGAGGAATCTAGCGGGAAGAGTAGCCTTGACAGATCACTGAGGTTAGTATCATGTGGATATCAATTTATATTCTGTGATTATACTATGTCTATGTTTATGCTATGGCAGGTAATGCTACGGGATACTTCGGCGGAATGAAAGCAGTGTGATCTGCGACATGCTGAGAGAAGCAAGGATAGTGGAGAGGCACTTGAGGAAAGGTTGCCTGGTAGAGATAGTGTGGTCTTTGGATGTGCAGTATCATTGTTGTGTATATTTCTTACATGTTGTACATATAATTTTGTGTGCATATTCCATATGCAATACAATGTACATATAGCGTTGTGTGCATGTCATATGTGCAGAATGGTGTACATGTGGTGTCGTGTGCATGTTCGATATGCAGTATTGTGTACATATAGTGTTGTGTGTATGTTGTATGTGTGGCATTGTGTACATATAGTGTTGTGTGCATGTTGTATGTGCAGTGTTGTGTACATATGGTGTTGCATGCATGTTGTATATGTGGTGCTATGTACATATGGTGTGGTGTGCATGTTGTACATGTGGTGTTGTGTGCATGTGGTGATATGCATATGTGGTACATGCGGTGTTATGTGCATATGGTGTTGTGTAAACATTTCGCAAGTGGTGTTGTGTACATGTGGTACTGTATACACATTGTGCAGGTTGTGTTGTGTACATGTCGTACAGGTGGTGTTGTGTACACTGTTGTACATGTGGTGTTATTGCGCATATGGTATTGTGTATATGCGTTATTGTGTTATAGGTACTATGTAGTCATTGTATCGTAACATGTGTATTTGTTGTGTTATACTCTGTGTTCACATATCTATGTGTTGTGTTCTATGTAGGATTTAAGTGTATGTGTTGTGGTATACACTAGGCGTAGGTGTATATATTGTGTGGTGTTGTACACCAAGTGTAGGTGTATGTATTGTGATGTGTTGTACACCAAGCATAAGTGTATGTGTTGTGATTCATACCAGGTGTAGGTGTATGTATTGTCTGGTGTTGTACACTATGTGTGGGTGTATGCATGTGATGTAAGCCCTTGCAGGGTGATGTAAGCCCTTGTGTGGGTGTATACATGCTTAAATAGAAGAGAAAGCAGTAGGCCATTGGAGGGTGTGGAAACCAATCCATTATGTGTACAAAAGGACAAAGGACAAAGGTAGAAGCAAAGAACTGACTGAAGGATAAGTATTGATGTTTTATTTTAGTTTTAATTATGCATGTGATATATGAATTTGATTTATGATAGTTACATGTAATCTATGATGGTTGAGTTTTGAGTTAACTGGATGTGATATGTTTATACATGACGATTTGATCAAGAGCTAGATTGACGTGTTGTGACAGGAATTAAATAGGATTGCTATTGTACTTTATTGATGGGCCACTAATGAGGTATGAAATAAATTTATTTCAATTCCTTTTAGTTTAAAGGAAGTTATGTGCTTGATACACGAAAGCATGGAAATTCCCCAGTTTGGGTGGTTGAAGATGCCCAGTTGCGTGGTTGAAATTAATTGCAAGAATTAGTAACAGTAGCAAAATAAATTGGAACAGGAAGCAATATGTTGGTAAAACACTTCAGGAGTAGGCCATTATGGGACACTAGTACCCAATGGTGTCCACTGATTTCCATGACCATGTTATGACTGGTATGATGGTTTTGAGGCAACGATATGCCTTGGATTTTGGATCTTTTGATGCGAGGGAACTGTTGGGAACAGGTCCCCTAGGGTCAATTTTGTCGTTAAAAGCCCAAGTTTTGGGGCTAAAGGCCCAAGTTTTGTATAAAGAATGTAAATTCTCCACATTTTTTGGTCACGGAGCACGAAGATGTAAAGAGTCATTAAGGGTTTCTACCCTTAGTGTAGGTAAATTTTGTCAGCTTTATGAGATCCACCTTTCATCTGTAGACCATGGGAATGTATAAAAGGGAGAATCTTAGAAGATTCTAAGATAGTTCTTAGTAGTTTTTGGAAATTGATTGATGTAATGGGTTTGTGATGGCTAAGAGCGAAGATTCTTAGCGTAGGAAAGAGGCTTTGTAGCTGAGTGCATAGAGGCCTAGGGTAGAAATCCGTAGTTGAGTGCACGGACCCCTACAACTATGTGTGCAGGGTAGTTAGAGTCTGTAAGAGAGATATGAACATCAATAAAGAGAAGTATTCTAGAATTACCTGTGTATGAGCTATTTTACTTCTGTTCTAAATGCATGTGATTATACTATGTTGAATACTGGTTTTATGATTTAATGTTGTATTGATGCGCAAATACATATGTGTTTCTTTGTTATATGGACACATGTAATAATATCTGTTTACACGAATATAATCATAATGCATGTTAAAGTTATCCAATAATTAAGCTAATATGGTTAAATACAAAAGTAAGAATAATTGCAGAGGCACTTAAGTGCCTGATCTACCTATTTAGGTTACGCAAAGGACAGTCGTAGACCTTCGCGAGGGCCTAAAGGATGATTATGAGAAGTATGTTGATAAGCCTTAATGATCTTATTGATCTCCTCGAAGGCAGAGCTAGGGTATAAAATGACATCACAACCATCTCAGGTTGCAAACACTTGGTTCTTGCATCCCCCCATACTGCTTTCAGTGATACTTCAGTCCGCACTCCACAAATTGATGCCGAAAGGGCCAGCAATGTAAGGATTTTCTTGGCTAATTAACTTTGAACCTAGGTCAGGGCCCATCAAGCCAACAAATGGTTCTGTTGCTGAGAATGGGATCTGCATAATGGGATGTGTGATGTTACATCACTGGAATCCGACTAAGAAATAGATTGAAGACTAGTTGGATAGAAAGATCCACGAATTCAAAACATAAGAAAATAGGAATCTACAATTGATGAAAGAACAATGGTTGGATAGATACATGTACATAGAGATACATGAGATCTTCTTCTGTTCATTCCCAGTCGAGTTTTACGAGTGGATCACGAAATTGGAAGACGACCAAGGAAGGTGGAGGCTTAATGGTCCAATAGTCTAGATCTCGGAGTTAGTGCGGATATTAGAAGCCTTTGAATATAAGATCGCACGCGTTGTCGATCATTGGCTCGATCATATTATAGGAGGGTTTGTGATAGAGTTCGCGGTCGATACCTCGGTCAGTTACAGTGAAGCAAAGTGCTTCTTCTTCAATGGACCGCAACATAAGTATTTAAAGTCTTTACATACCTAGATTAAGATTCTCTTGTGTGAAAAGCGGGTTATGCAGCTACATTGATGTTTGGGGCTACGCAAAGTGGAAAGACATTCAAGAACAGAGGGAAAACAAGCCATGAATATAGACCACTAATTAAACCTCCTCTCAATGATGACGAGGAAGCAGCACAGGCTTCTCCATAGAGCATTGTTCAATTGATAAAGAAAGGGTTCCCACGAATACCCATCCACCCACACTGCCTCCATCTTCACCTCTGCTGCATAGACCTTCGCCTACACCACCGCCACCTTTGCCACCGTACAGTGTGGTGAACTCAGTAAAGCTACTTGTGTTCAAGGGCTTGGGAAATGAAGATCTGGACCAGTTTTGGTTCATCATGAAGGTTGTATGGGAAGCTCAGGGTATCACGGATGATCAAATGAAGAAAGAAAAATTGGTTAGTGCTTTTCAAGATAGCGTGCTAACGTGGTACATTAAGTACTGCACTGATAACCTGACATATGCACTAGCACATATCCAAACCATGATGAATAAGGAATTCAACAGACCTAAGTCTAAAGCACAATCAATTATGGGATTCAAAGAGATCATGATGAAGCCTGGCGAGACACCCTGGGATCTAGATCAGAGGTTGAAGTGTACAATCTATGAAGCTAACATGAATATGACAGATGGACAGTACCACGAATGGTTTGTGGCTTCACTCCTACCTCATTTAAGGGTTACACTATCACAAAAAAATATTGGGACCTAGGTGGAATCCTTGTAAATTGCGATGATATTGCATGAGACACTAATGCAATATGCTAATATAGGGGTTTAGCATATTCATGCGTAGTTGCAGAACCTTTGCCTAGAAATGCAGAGTCTGAAGAAAGATAGAACAACTCAGCAAGAGGTGCACGAAGAATTTTGGTGCCTAAAGTGAAAAGGTTAGGGGCATGACAAAGATCACTATCCAGTCCTGGCAAATTATGTTGCAGCAGGGGGACCAATGCCTCTAAGGATAGAAGCTCCAACAGGGCTAAGTACAAGGCCCATGCTATGGTGTGTTATCTATCAGGTAGCTAGAAAACATGCGACAGACAATTTCCACTTGCTGCAGAAGTTTGTACAGACACCGCAACATCTCTTTTGCAACTTCTGTCAATCGGTGGGTCACGATGAGTGCAATTGCCGTAGTTACAAGTTAATGATGGATGGAACACTTTCCTATAGGGTGCAAGTAGAAACCCAGCCTCCGGACCAAAGTGATGGGGGAACGCGAGGTGAATACCAGGGGCGCAAATAAGGTCGAGCTAGAGGAGGACCTGGTAGAGGTTGGGGGCAGGTCATTTGTTACAACTGTGGAGGACCAAGACATTACGTGCGAGACTACTCGAATATAATGCATCTATCATGCCGATATTGTACTTAATTTGACCACACAAATGAGTATTTCCTGGTATTGCTAGCTAAGATACATGAAAAGGAGGCACAACGTCTGCAGCTGACTCAGAACCTGTTGATGATGAGGGCTAAGCCTTGCAAAGAGGATCCCAAGGTAAATATTGTGTTGCGGAGTGGGATGATGGCTAGCGAAGATAAGGGGAATTAGCCTAAAGAAAGTGGATGGGTCTGTAAAGCTCCAGAAAAGGATGTCGAGTTTGATCTGAAGCAAAGAAAAGTTTTGTTGAGGCCTCTACTTCAGGAAGCTAAGATAAGCCAGCTGAAGAGATGGATCCTCCTATGCTTACTAATTTCTTGGAGACCTGTATGAAGATGTTGTGCAACCGTAAGGTTGTGAAAGGACTACAGGAAATGATAAATAAGTGTGCCAGGAAATAAAATTCTCCTGATGGACTATGCATAGTCAGGAATATTGGTAAGCATGAGGCAAGAACGGGGTGTGAGATGAGGCTCAGTACGTACATAGGAGAATATGAGATGGATAAAGTAATTTTGGATATGGGGTTAGACGTGAATGTATTGCCTAAATACACCTAGGAGAGGATGGGGAGACCTACGCTGCAGTGGTATCTGATTTAGTTAAGAATGGAAAATCAGCAAAAAATTATCCCCATGGCAAGATTGCATGGAGTGACAATTGATATTGAGGGCGCGAGCGCATTGGCTTGCTTCGAAGTGATAGAGATTGTGGATGCTAGAAATCCTTACCCTACACTCCTTGGGATTGGTTGGGCCACTGACATGAATGGGGTAATCATTTTGAAAAAGTGGAAGATGATATTTGAGAAGAAATCGATCTGCAAAGTAGCGCCCCTTCACCCTATAGAAGGACCGCGCTATAAAGAACCAATTCGCGATTATGAAAGCGATGATGATTTGGACCAGATTTACAAGATAACGGCGTGAGATTAGGATTGGGTGAATCTAACATCAGATGGATGTATTGCATGGGACCATGAAAGCTCCTTTACTTCATATTCAGATGAGGAGATGGAACACTAGTAGAATTGACTGCATGAAGTATCTACGTTGCGCTCTAATATGATTACCAAGTCGATGCACTATGTATCATTGGAGGTAAGAAGTCTTCCTTACTATGATGGGTTAATTGATGTCGATAACTTTTTGGATACATTTGAGAGGGAAGTGCCAGAGAAGCATCACTTCCATGCATTGGGCTAGGTGTTGCACGCTACACCTGCGAGATGGTGTGGTACACACAAGGACAATTTTGATGAATGGCGCGTGTATAGAAAGATGATGAGAGTGTGGTTTGGTCACCCAATAGTGTGGCTAATAGATAAATATGATGGGAGGAATGACTCATGCGATCAACTGGCCAAATGGATGAAGGTTTATGGAGCGAAGCCTTAGCCTGAATGGGTGCACATGTTTTGTAATACTTTGGATGTAGTACCAATGAACTAGTACTTGGAGACAGAGCTCCACCATGGCACTAAAGAGTGTGACGTTTTGCAACAGCGATTCTTGCTAACATTTAACTTTGAGGATGGGTTTGAGAGTATTAACAAAGCATTGTAGGAAGTTAAGGCAACAATATTCAGAGTACTGCAGGATCCCTTGGACTTGATACAATTGGATTGAACCACCCAGCTGAGGCACGCGCTAGAGTGCTACAATGTGACTATCAAAGAAGAGGATGAGAACCCGAGGAAAATTAACATCCTAGAGACTGAAGGTCACCATGAAGTTGAAGGATCGCAAATTGAAAATCCAGATATCACCGCACTACTAAAAACAAAACAAGTGAACATTGGGAGAGAAGTGGAGCCGTAGTTTTCAAAGATTGGGGACTACTGGGATGATGCAACAATATATAAGGTTTTTAAATTTATCTGTGAATACTAATACTTGTCCCCTATGAAGTTCTCGGACCTAAAGGGGATAATAAGATACCTGAGGGTGATGAAAATTACGTTCAAACCGGATGTGAAGCCATTCAAGCAGAGGCCTTACCGCCTCAATCCGAAGTATAAAGAAAGGGTCCGCTTAGAGTAGGATAAAATTCTTGTGGCGAGCATCATTGTACCAGTAGAATAGTTCGATTGGGTAATCCCAATGGTTGTTCAGCACAAGAAAAAGAAGAAGTTGAATGACACCTGTGTACATGATCCCTTTCCAATTTCGTTCACTGACGAGGTGTTGGATAATGTAATAGGACAGGAGGCATATTTATTCACGGATGGATTCTCAAGGTACCATCAGATCAAGATTGCACTGGAGGATATAAGTAAGATGATCTTTGCCATGGAGTGAGGGTGCTTCCAGTATACAGAAATGCCTTTTGGGTTGAAGAACACGTCGGTGATCTTTTCGTGCGTGGTCATCGTTGTGTTCAAGGACTTCATTCACAAATTTTTGGAGGTATATTTCAATGATTGGGTTGTGTTTAGGTTAGTAAAGCGCCACGTAGATAGTCTACGCTTGATGTTGGATACACGCTGGAGGTACCAAATCACACTCAATTTGAAGAAATTCTTATTCTATGTCCCTTTTGGGATCTTGCTAGTTCATGTGGTATGCAGACAAGGCTTGATGGTAGACCCTGCTAAGATCATGATTATAATCAATTTGGAGGCACCAAGAAGTGTGAAACAGTTGCGTGCAACATTGGGACATATAGGATAATATAGAAAGTTCATCAAAATCTATGCCCAAATTATGCATCGATGGAGAAACTTCTAAAGAAGGATGCCACGTTCTGTTGGAATGAAGAATGTTAGCAAAGCTTAGATGTGTTAAAGGAAAATATGGTCACCGTGCTGATCCTAGTCTTCCAGGATTGGAAGAAGGAATTTCGCGTGCATGTGGACGCGTCATGTATTGCACTCGAGGCAGTGCTGACACAAGTCAGTGAAGGAGAATTGGATCATCCTATAGCGTTCGCAAGTAGGAAGTTTTCTAACGCCAAGAAGAATTATTCAGCAACAGAGCACGAAGGGTTGGCCATGGTGTATGTGCTCCAGAATTTTAAACACTAATTGTTAGGTGGACACTTTAAGATGTATACAAACCATTCTGCATTGAAGTACTTGGTTAACAAGCCTATGTTGGGGGGGAAGATATGTAGATGGCTACTGTTGTTTCAGGAATATGATTTTTAAATTTATTGTGAAGCCAGGACGATTAAATTCCAGACCAGATTGTATGTCGCACATTGAAACAGGAGAGGAGCCCACTACTTTTGGAGGAAGGACTACCTGACGTGCAGCTCTTTGCAATGCGTGTCACGGAAAATCACTTTGCAGATATCATACACTTCCTCATGACGGAGATGGCTCCAGAAGGGTATACTAGTAAAAAAAAGAAGGAGCTAGTAGTGCGCGCAAGCAGACTTTTCTGTCATTGTAGGGAATTTATATAAAATGTGCTCAAATGAAATTCTGCGACATTATGTACTTGACTTTGATCAGAAAAAAATCCTTGCTGATGCTCATGGAGGAGTTGCAAGAGGACATTTTGCAGGAAAAGCTACAACGCAGAAGATTTTACGCGCTGGGCTATGGTGGCTGACGCTTCATAAGGATTCAAAGGCTTATTGTAAGGCATGTGATGCATGTCAGAGGATGGGTAGGCCATCACGGAGGGATGAGCTACCTCTGAATCCGTAGATGTCGTAACAACCATTCGAAAAGTGGACGATTGACTTTGTAGGACCGATTCAGCCTCTAGGAAAGAAGACGGGTGCATACATCATCACTGCAACTGAGTATTTAACCAGATGGGCAAAGGCGCAGCATGTAAAGGATTGTACATGGGAAGCAACAACACAACTCCTCTTTGTTTATGCGCTGACTAGATTTTTTTGCCCGAATATTTTGATGAGTGATCATGGTACACATTTCCTTAATGAGACAATCAGCGCGCTGACGGAGGAGTTCCAGGTTTATCATCAGAAGAGTACGCCATATCACCTGCAGGTTAATGTGATGGTTGAATCATTTAATAAGATATTAGGGAATGCCTTAACGAAGGTCTGTAATGCACAAAGAAATGACTGGGATGTGTGCGTACTCGCAATCCTATGGGCTTACAGGATGACTTGCAAAAAGTTGACTGGACAAACGCCTTTCAGGCTATTTTATGGCATAGAAGTTGTGATGTCAATGGAATAGATTGTACCTAGTCCTCACATAGTGGCATTCATAGGAATGGTGGATCACGAAGCCTTGGAAGAAAGGCTCGTGCAGCTGGCAGAGCTGGAAGAAGATAGTTTTTTGGCTAGATTCCATCAACAACTTCAAAAGGAGTGTGTAAAGGCATGGCACGATTGGCACATAAAACTGTGCACCTTCAAGGTAAATGATTTAGTGTTATTATATGAGAGAAATTTTGATAAATTTCCAGGAAATTTCGGATGCATTGGTTGGGGCCCTATGTCATCAAGGAGATTACCGATGGTGGAGCAGTTTAGTTGGTGAAGTTGAATGGAGAGCCATTTCTAGGGAAGGTGAATGGTAGTCGATTGAAGCCATACACTGGGGATCTGGCCAGATGACTATATGGTGGAAGCACAATCTTAGCGCTCCAGGTAGCTGAAAGGAGGCGTGGGACTATAAACTACACTGCCTAGGTTGTAGAGATGCGTGACTGAGGAACTGCATGGAAGGGAGGAATGTCACAGTATCGAGAGAAGCACGAAGGGAGCTACGATATAGGAGGGACCATGAAGCGAAGCTAGAAATTGATTGTTATGGTCACTGTTCATGAGGTGACAGTGGGAAAATGGCTAAATGGAGTGGGGGGGGCAACATTTAAGTCAAAATTTAAGAGAAAGATCTGTGAAAATTTGTCGCCAATCTAGCATTTATGAGTGGATTTTGGGGGGAACGGTCAGATTCAAATTCAAATTTTCCTATAAATTATAGATGGCCACCCAATGAAAAAAACTTTGCATTTTGAGAATTGAGGTGTTGAGAAATCAGGCACGCATGAACCCTGACTATTTTGAGACTTTGGTGGCTAGTTCAGTATTTGACAAGTTGCCTAAAGCAACCCAGGAGCTTATTACTAGATTCATGTCGGTGCCCATGGAAACCACAAGTGCTCGAATATCAATGGCATCTGAGGGAGTTGCCCCAGAGGTTGTGAGTGCAGATGTTATGAAACCAACTCAAGAAAAGATAGAAAAGATAGATCAACGCCTTAGAATTCAACCTCTTCGAGGGGGAAACCTCCTTTACATTACATAAATGAACAATTCTTGGATGATACAAATGACAAAACCTCATTTCTATATATAGGAGTCTAAGGAGTCACAATATAACCCAGCCGACCTAACAATAATACTATAAAGCCCCAAAAATAACAATAGAGGGTTTCTGTGGGGCACAAAAATAACAATATGGGGGCAATAGGGGCACAACAATATTAATAAGGGATACAACTACAATAATGGGGTAATCACTAGTATTATAGGGATCTAACATGCCCCTCTCCTTCAAAAAAGAGTTGTCCTCAACGCTTGAGTAGTTCTGGATGCTTTTGTATAAAATTCTCATCCTCCCATATGGAATCTTTAGTAGATAAGTTCTTTCACTTGATGAGATACTCTGAAATTGATCGATTTCGTAGCTGTCTAGTTCTTGTCTCTGTGACTGCTTCCTGTTCCAATATAATTTTTCCTTCCTCGTCAAGTTCTAGCAATATTGTTTGAACTGGGAGCTTGTCACCTATAACCTTCTTTAAACATGAAACATGGAAAATTGGGTGCACTCGAGAAGCTGCAGGAAGCTCAAATTTGTATGCCATAGTACCAATCTTTTGCAACACCTTGTACGAACCATAATACTTTGGTGATTATTTATTATCCTTCTTAGCTTGCTTCAGGGACATTTGTTTATATGGTTGTAGCCATAGGAATACCCAATCACCTACATCAAAAATTCTTTCGCTCTGATGTTGATCTACCTATTGTTTCATTCTATTCTGTGCCAACATGAGGTTATCCTTTAAGAGTTGGAGGAATTGTTGTTGATGTTCGATGTGATGTTCCACTGCTTGAACCTTAGAATTTTCTCTTAAATATGATGTGATCGATGGTGGCTGATATCCATAAAGTGCCATAAATTGGGTCATTTTTGTTGCTGTATGGAAGGATGTGTTATACCACCATTCAGCTAGAGGCAACCATTTGACCCATTGTGTCTATTTATTATAGACAAAGAAATGAAGATATCCTTCCAGACATTTGTTTACTATCTCAGTTTACCCATCAGATTGAGGATGATAAGATGAGATATGAGCTAACTGAGTACCAAGAAAAGAAAATAATTCTGTCCAAAAATTTCCAGTAAAGATGGGATCCTTGTCACTTACAATAATCTTTGGATTTCCATGTAGCTTTTGAATTATTTCCATAAATGCAGTAGAAAATGTATTGGCTTTACATGGATGTGATAATGCACAAAAGTGTGCATACTAGGTAAGTCTTTCAACTACCACCATGATGACATTATTTCCCTCAAATTTGGGTAAACCTGTGATAAAATCCATTGAAACCTCCTCCCAGCGTTGGCTTGGAATGGATAAAGGTTGTAATAGACCCGAGGTCTTAATTGTTTCAACTTTATTTTGTTGGTAAACCAAACATTCCACCACAAACTTTTGAATATCCGATTTAAGGCCATCCCAAAAAAATTCCTTCTTAACCCTGTGGTAAGTTTTTAAAAACCCTGAGTGCCCTCCTAAGGGAGAAGTGTGCAATTCCATAAGAATCTTTTGTTTGAGTTGGGAATTCTTACAGAGGTATAAGCGATCTTTGTACCATAATGAATCATTTTGCCAGCTAAATGTATCAGATGTACTGGAATCTTGTTGTAACTTTTGAATAAGTGCCCACACTTATTCATCATTATTCCATTCCTCCCTTGCTTCGTTTATCCAATCAGGTTGGATAATAGAAATGGCACACAACAATGCTTCCACATCCTCATCCTTTTTTGAGAGTGCATCTGCCACCACATTTTTCTTCCCTTTTTTGTAGATGATTTCAAAGTCATAAACCAACATCTTTGTGACCGACTTTTGTTGTTCTTCAGAGGATAATCTTTGTTCTAAAAAGTATTTAAGGCTATCATGATCCGTTTTTACCTTGAAGTGTCTTCCCATTAGGTAGGGTCGCCATTTCTTAAGTGCATGTAGTATTGCCAACATTTCCTTCTCATAAATAACTTTGTGTAAAAACTTTCCCTTGATTGGACAACTTTCAAAAGAAATGGGTCTTTCATCTTGCATTAAAATAGCACCAATGCCATTTCCTGAAGCATCACATTCCACAATAAAGGTTTTTGTGAAGTTTGGTGTAGCTAAGACCAGTGCTTGGCACATTTCCTCTTTAAGATGTTCGAAGGCCTTTGTTGCTTTTGGAGTCCATGAAAATGCATCTTTCTTAAATAATGTTGTTAGAGGTGCTGCTATTCTCCCATAATTCTTAACAAACTTGTGATAATACCCTGTCAACCCAAGAAATCCTCACAGATTCTTTATGGATGTGTGGATTTTCCATTCCTTAATGGCTTTAATTTTGCTAGGGTCTACCTTAACTCCTTCATGAGATACAATATGACCTAGAGATTCCACCTCTTGTACTCCAAAGAAACATTTGGATCTTTTTGCATATAATTGTTTCTTCTCCAATAGTTGTAGCACCCTATCAACATGTTCAACATGATCCTTCCACGACTTGCTGTAGATTAGTATATCATCAAAAAATACTAACACAAATTTTCTAAGGAAGGGTTTGAAAATGGAATTCATCAAACCTTGAAATGTAGAAGGAGCATTGGTAAGGCCAAAAGGCATGACCAAAAATTCATAATGACCCTCATGAGTTCTAAATGTTGTTTTTGGAATGTATTCAGTCTTCATTCTGATTTGATGATACCCTGAACAAAGGTCCAACTTGGTGAAGTAAATTGATCCATGCAATTCATCCAGTAATTCATTAATGACAGGGATTGGGAAACTTATCTTTAATAGTGAGCTTGTTGAGCTCCCTATAATCTGGACACATGCGCCATGATCCATCCTTCTTTTGCACCAATACTACTAGAGCAAAGAAAGAACTTTGACTAGGTTGAATTATACCAACCTCTAGTATTTCTGCAACCATACTTTCAATTTCGCTCTTTTGGGCATAGGGATATCTGTATGGCCTGATGTTTGGAGGAACACTTCCTGGAAACAAATGAATAGCATGATCATGATCACGAATAGGTGGGAGACCTTTGGGAGTCTCAAATACCTTGGAATGATTGTCCAAGACTTTTTGGAGATCTGGAGAAATATATGATTCCAATGTGGAAACATCTAGCGAACATAATTGTGCAATTACACCTCTTTGTTCCTTTCTTAGAAGCTTTGTCATACCGTTAGAGCTTATTATCTTTCCCAGTTTCCCTGCAATACCCCTTAATTCAACTTCCTTTCCTTCCGCATAAAATTTCATGAAAATTTCTTGAAAATTAAAAGATATTGTACCCAAGGATTGTAGCCATTGGACTCCTAGTACAACATTAGCACCTCCCATTGGAATGGAAAGCATTGGGCTAGTCAATACATATTCTCCCATGGATAGCTTGATATTATGACACTTTCTAGAGCAAATTGTTGTTCCTCCATTTGCAACCATCACTTGACACTCTGGTGCTGGATACAAGAAGCAATGAAATTCTTTTGCTACCTTACAATGAATAAAATTGTGGGTACTTCCTGAATCAATCAACACTATTACCTTTTTCTTCTTGACTTGTCCTTCTATCTTGATGGTTTGAGGAGTGGTAATTCCCACCAATGCATTACAAGATATGGTTGGATTCATTTCTTCTTTATCTAATCTTTATTCCTGGAGTATATCGTCCTCTTTTGACCTTTCTTTCTCCTTTTCTTCTTCCTCTTCACAATCTATGTAGAATGATTTCTTCTCAGCACACTTATGACCTTTAGTGTGTTTGTTATCACAACTGTAACAAAGCCCTTTTTCTCTTTTTTCTTCCAATGCTTGTGGTGTCAACATTATAGGTTGTGGAAGACTAAGGGCAACAACACTTCCATCTTTATAGTTGTGAGTGGTATGCTTCTTGGTTGCCATAATTTTGCTTTCCATTTTTCTTGCTAACTAGAATGCCTTCTCTAATGAATCAGGTTCCCAAAGGCAAACATCATGTTTGATATTATCCTTTAAATTCCCTATGAACACATCAATCCTATGATCCTCTGGAATATTTTTTACCCTTATGTTCAATTTTTGGAACTCCTCAATGTGCTCCATTATTGAACCCTTTTGTTTGAGACTTATCAATTGTCTAAAAAAAGTGTTGCTTTTTGTATCCTCATAATGTGTTGTCAATTATTTCGTAAAAATTGCCCAAGTGATAATTTTTTTACGAGAGAAAAGCCATTGATACCATACAAAATGATTTGGTTCCAAATATAAAGTTGCAATATGTACCTTTTGTGTGTTTTGCACATTATTGAGATCGAAAAATTGCTCCATCTGTAATATCCATGTTGCGGGATCCTTGCCATCAAACTTCCTCATATCGATTTTTGGAATATGGTGGGTCTTCGATCCAGCATTAGAGTCCATGAAATCATGATTAACATTTCTTTTGTTCTCATCATGAGTTTCCTTTACTACCCTTTCACCATTAGTAAGCATTTCTTGTAGAAACTTTGTCAAATCTGTCTTCAAATCTTCCATGCTTGTCTTTAAACAATCCATCTTAGCTTCTACGCCTTTATTTAAACCATCCATCTTAGCTTCTACATCTTTCTTTAAACCATCCATCTTAGATTCTGTTTCTTTTTGTGCGAGTGACACTTGTTGCACTTGGTCTCGTAATTTTGATATATCATGTTGCATTTCTTCCTCTTCTTCATGAGTCATGCTAGAGCTTTCAGTTTGCCTTCTAGGTGCTTGCATTTTCTTCCCTCAGGTCATCAATTACCAATAATAATGCTTTACTATGCCCTTTGAATTCCTTCAAACTAATTTTTCAAACCAAGCTTATGCAAAAATTTAAAAAAACTACACACCTTTTTTCACTTTGTAGGAGCTTGATATTGAATCTGATGTATCTCTGTAATTTCAAATCATCTAGTTCTGAAATTGCAACCTATGATAGCCCTCTGTGTCCTCTTTCCAATTCCACCAGTCTGATCCAAATTGGATTCTCCACGGAAGAGTTATGCCAAATCTCCCACAGTGACCTGATTATAGACTAGTTCAGTAGAGTGAACTTGTATGACGTTCCACGAGTCACTGTTTCAACCTTTGGCTCTGAAAAATATATACAAGAAAGCTACAGTATGTCCTCTTTCTGTACCTTCTTACAAAATTTCAATCCAATGCTCAGAGAGAAAGTTATGACGATTTTCCCCAGGTCACCTGTTTGGAATGTAATTCCGGAGTCTGCAAAAGGACCAACTTCCTCAGATCATATCTCTGCAAATATAGAGCGAAAAGCTCTAAAATTCGGACCTGAGATTTAGCGCGATGTGTTCTCAAATGGGTTTTTGTTTTAGCTTCTGAAATGTCACAGACAAAAAAAGTTATAGTGAAAATTCCACGATGACCTATTTGGAGCAGCGAAACCCTAGAATCCAAAGCTCTGATACTAAATGTTATGAAACCAGCTCAAGAAAAGATAGAAAAGATAGACCAATGCCTTAGAATTCAGACTCTTCGAGGGGGAAACCTCCTTTACATTATATAAATGAGCAATTCTTGGATGTCACAAATGACAAAACCCCCTTTCTATATATAGGAGTCTAAGGAGTCACAATATAATCCAACCGACTTAACAATAATACTATAAAGCCCCAAACAATAGAGGGTTTCTATGGGGCACAATAATAAAAATATGGGGGCAATAGGGGCACAACAATATTATTAAGGGATAAAACTACAATAGTAATGGGTTAATCACTAGTATTATAGGGATCTAACAGCAGAAATGCCTACAAAAGTGCCAAAATCACAAAGGTCACCTAGGCTGAGGCCTACAGGGCCTAAAGAGGGTCCTAAGACAAAGAAGGATAAGTAGAAAAAAACACAGTCAATGCATGAGTTGCCAAGGAAACACTAGAAGAAGGAAAATCCCGCCGCGTAAGAGAAAGGTGCGATGGTAGATTTGGAATTTGAGGAGGGCATCGAAGATGTGGATATGGGCACAAAAGACATTGACATAGAGGGTGCAGACCCTATCTCAAAGCTACCCAAGTACATCCCTCCCCGCCAGGGTAAGTGAAGGTCCCGAAGGACCCAGATGCAAGAAAATTTCTGCTAAATACCCCATTGCCACCTGACCAGATAACGTTTGAAGGGGCGTGCTTAGCGCAAATTCCTGGTCTTAAGGTGGAGGATTGGGACTTGGCGGACATAGAGCGGTTCCCTCACATAGCGACTGAAACTATTATGACCCATGTGTTTTATAAGGATTTTGGTGTCACCGCGCTAGAGCCGTGGCAATGGATAAAGGGGGTGGACAAGGTAGGACTGTTAAACCTGCTATGGGGGCCACATTACCATCGGGCACCCATAACCCTAATGGTTATCAAGTAGTTGCTATGCTTAGTGCATAATGGGTGCTTGTGGTTAGGAGAAACGATACCCATCACATATATGTCGATCCATAGGGTCACATATTGACCACATCCAGGGTTGAATTGGTCATGGCATTTGGCAAAAAGACGAGCGAGCATGACCTCACTGTAAGAATGAAGGACAAATTCAAGATCACCAAGAAACCATGCGGGAACTCAATTTCCAGCATAACCAACTCTGTGGTTAAGGTTGCCACCCATAGTTTGGCTAGGAAAATCATGAGGAAGTGTCATGCAGAAGAAGTGCCGACACCTGTTGTGTCATTAGTGGCCCAGTGTGCGAAGGGCATACAATTTAATTGGGTGTGCTACCTATATGGGGAATTTCTCGCGAATTGTAGAGAAGCACAAGATGAGAGTAAGACCTTCCATTATGCTTAGTTCTTACTCTCAATCATGTTAGTCGCATGGGAATTATTGGAGGACATCTAGTTTCCTCCAGTTGCATCACATCTACCAGAAGGAGTGAATTTCACTTCGCTCTAGGCCACCAAGGACGCCGCGAGGGTCAGGGATGTGAAAATATTTTGGGTGTTGATGGAGGAAAGCATCTGTGCCATGATCAATGGCAAGCTAAGGCTATCCCCAACTATCTTTGAGTAGTTGTCAAGATATGTGGAGTTCAAAGCAAACTTCCACTGTGTCTCCATCTGGGCATGGAAGGACCCTGAGAAAAAATGGTATGATCTTCCATACCTGGCAATGGACGATGGAATTGCAGTGGTCCTGGAGATTTAACCATCAGATTGGTGCATGACGTCATACTTGTTAGTTTTGTCTAGTAAGTATGTCGTGAAGCAGAAGAAGGAAGAGCCTTGGCTGAAGATGCAGAAGTTGGCCGACAAAATGAAAAAGGAAGCTTAAGAAACAGCTAAGGTAGAGTGCACTACTAAGAAGCAGGCCAAAGAGGAGGAAGAAGAAGAGGAAGACCATGACTCTAACAGAAGTCAGAAGTCTCCTTCACTACAGACGGAGGAAGATGAGCAAAAATCAGGACAGGGAGGTACAGACCTGAAGAATACTCCATTCCGGGTTAAGCGCACTAGGGAGCAGGAGAAAGTAGGGTCGTGGAAGAAGTCCAAGGCCAGTAAATCATCACTTGACCTGATCACTTTGACTGAAGGTGATCTGAATGATATTGGGGACACAATGAGGGATGTGACCGCAACATTGTTGCAGTAGTTTGAGTAGCAGCAAAGACAAGCCTTGGTCTCCATCCAGGCGGGTCTGCGCAAGATGCAGATTCAGGCACTCAAGTACAGACCAGTGTGGGACAACGTAGTGTAGTGTCAACTAGCTCAGTGCCTGGGACCTCAAACACAGTGGAATTGGTCCGCTCCTTGGATCCTCAAGCCATCATGCTGTCGAACAGAGCATTAACTATAGAAGTGGAAACTAACAAAGCCACTATTAGCACCCTTTAGAAGGTTGGGTTGAACTTGGTTGTGCTGCCAAGTGAATCCATTTACACCCTACGAGACAGCGTGATCACGGAACTTTGGGCCAGAGAGTAGCGCGTGTTGAATGTGATCAACAAGAAGAAGGTCAACAATGCCCAGATGCTCATAGAAAATACTTCTGCGCTTGATCTCCGTAAGAAGATCACAGAGAAGAATGAGTGCACCATAGCTATGGTAGCTGAGGCCTACAAAATATCTCCAGATCTGAATATCCCAGAGGATGTGCTAATCGATGCAAAAATTTGGAAGCTCATTGTGGGTGTGCGTGACTCAAGGATGGAGCTGGCTAAGGTTCAATTTGATATGAACCTTAAGATCATAGAGCTCAAGTTAAGGGCCTAGCCTTTAACTCCACTGGAAGTTAGGGAGCAATGTGAGGCAACTATCAAGGATGCAGCTGCTGCAGTAGAAGCTACAATGAAGGAGTGCACTTCGCTCTTCGAGCAGTTTCTCGAAGTAGTTACCAGCCTACAGGAATATCCCAACATACAGCGGCTAGAAACAAAGGCCAGGGAACTACAACAGAGATACGACGAGGTCAAAGTGACGACGGGCACTGTCGCCATCACACAGAGGTTGGCCAAGCTACAGGAAGCGAAGGAACTAAAGGAATAGGTGGACACAGCATAGCGCAAGGAGGTAGTACTAAAGGCCAGATTGGGACCTTGGCTAGATGAATCCTATGTTCTCACGGCATCCATTGAAGGAAAATTGACTAGTCTGCAGGCTACATAGCAGAAAATACAGGCAGATAGCGTAGGACCAGCGATGGAGCAGCTGGTTGAGTAAGCGGCGATGTAGTGTACCGCCGAGGTTGCAATAGTGCAAGTAGAGCTGGGAGGTCTTAGCAACAAGATCTTTGCACCAGCAGAGTGACTCAAGGGTGAATCACCATATTTGTGTTGGG
Source organism: Pinus tabuliformis (assembly GCA_031772625.1). NCBI lineage: Eukaryota > Viridiplantae > Streptophyta > Pinopsida > Pinales > Pinaceae > Pinus > Pinus tabuliformis. The sequence goes on along the minus strand of CM062809.1, from coordinate 454,382,261 downwards.
GACCTATTGGGAATGGGTCCCCTAGGGTCAATTTTGGGTTTAAATGCCCAAGTTTTGGGGCTAAAGGCCCAAGTTTTGTATAAAGAATATAAAGTCTCCTCATTTTGTGGTCGTAGAGCACGAAGATGTAAAGAGTCATCAAGGGTTTCAACCCTTAGTGTAGGTAACTTGTGTTGGCTTTATGAGATCCACCCTTGGTCTACGGACCATGGGAATGTATAAAAAGGGGAGTCTTAGAAGAGTCTAAGATAGTTCTTAGTAGTTTTTGGCAATTGATTGATGTAATGGGTCTCTGAGGGCTAAGAGCGAAGACTCTTAGTGTAGGAATGAGGCTTTGCAGCTGAGTGCATATAGGCCTAGGGTAGAATTCCATGGATGAGTGAGCGGACCCCTGCAGTTGTGTGCACAGGGTAGTTAGAGTCTGTAAGAGAGATCTGAACATCAATAAAGAGAAGTATTCTAGAATTACCTGTGTATGATTTACTTTTGTTATGAATGCATGCGATTATGATATGTTGAATAATAGGTTTATGATTTAATGTTGTATTGATGTGTAAATCTATATGTGTTACTTTGTTATATGGACACAAGTAATAATATTTGTTTCCGCGAATATAATCATAATGCATGTTAAAGTTATCCAATAATTAAGCTAATCTGGGGAAATACAGAAGTAAGAGTAATTACAGAGGCATGTAAGTGCCTGATCTACCTATTTAGGGTATGCAAAGGATAGTTGTAGACCTTCACGGAGGTCTAAAGGACGATTAAGAGAAGTATATCAATAAGCCTTAAAGGGCTTATCGATCTGCGTCAAGGTAGAGCTAGGGTATAAAATAACATCACAACCACCTCAGGGTGTGAAAACTTGGTTCTTGTATCCCCCCATACTGCTTCCGGTGAAACTTCAGTCCGTGCTCCACAGATTGATGCCGAAAGGGCCAATAGTGTATTGATTTACTTGGCTAATGAACGTTGAACCTGGGTCAGGACCCATCAAGCCAATAGTAACCTTTCCAAGGGATGGATCATTTGAGGGACTATGTAGCAGAGAAGGGGATGCCAGAAAAACTTGGAAGGTGTGTGACTGAATGGAAGGGGGTGAGCATATTTCCCGAGGGACTGTGTAACAAAGAAGGGAAGGCCTGGGGATGAATTTTTTTTCATTAACATTGACAGATGGGATCAGAAGCACATTGGGTGTGTGCCCTGGAACAATGAGTCAGTAACTATTCATTGAGGGGATAGGTAGTGCAAGGATTCTAGTGCTGGACAATGAATGTTATTTTGACTTTGGCAATGGATTTTGGACTTCCTTGGAAGGAGGTGAATCCTGGTATCACTTTGAGGGTGGAGGTGTGAGCCTCTGTATTCCCTTGTTGACTGATGTAAGCATCATATCCTTTTATTTTCTAGTCAACGCAAATGTGAATATGTATGTATATGTTTATAATATCGTGAATACTACATCAAGATGGATTTATAAAGCTCCATAGACAATATGATTAATTTTTGGTTGAAGCAAATGTGCATGAGTATATGTGGTTTTTATTGTAAATACCATATTGAGCTATATCATAAAGCTCCAGTAAATGATATGTTGGTCATGGTTTTCAACAGATGTCATTGTAAATACCGCACCAAGCTGGTTTATAAATCTCCATAGGCAGTACGTTTTGTTTTCAATGGTTTATTGGCCATAGGTATCATTGAACATTAGGATGGTGTTACTCCAAGGGGGAGGGTTCTGTAACAACCCTGGTTAAAATTTCATGTAATAAATTTAATAAAGTGAAAATAAGACCAAGGTCATGGGACACGTATTTGAAGTTGAGTGGTGAGAAAAACATCTTAGCGGGTGTCATTGGCATGGAGGATTTCCCAGATTGACAATAGTTTTTCCTAACCTTTCCATTTCTTGGATAACCATAGTGTTGTGATTTTTTCCACTTCTTGCTTTTCATTGGTGCTTAGGTTCCTTATGGTTATGGGTTGAGTTACTAGTTCCTAGAGTTGTTGGTTGGAACAAAAACTTTGTAGCCCTAGAACAATTGGGTTGAGTTACTGGTCCTGGAGCCTTGGTTGGAAAAACACTTTAGAGCCCTAGAAGGTTGTGAGTTGAGATACTAGTTCTTGGAGTCATGATTGGTAAAAACACTCTAGAGCCCTAGACAACTTGGGTAGAGACTGATTTGGTTGGTGCTAGTGATGTTCGACCATGAGGTGGAATCACTGGTTGAGGGTTGAGGTGGTTGGCCTCTTGCTACCATGTTTTGGTATTTTTTTTGTTTATTCCACGAAATCCCACATTCACGCTTGGAATATGGCGCAAGGGTTATTGGAAGAAAGAAGATTTTGTACAACACAATCAATGGTTGAGTGATACATGGAATTCCCTGTCTTGGTTGGAATTTTCATATGCTATTATGATGCATTTTCTATTGTGATCTATGACTCATGAGAATATGTGTTGATTATGATGGTTATTTTATGGCTAAGTTTCCATGGCTTCTGTATTAGTTATTTGTTGGTTATGTGATATATATTACTTATGTCTCTTGAAATGTTTTGAAGAATACATGAATGGTTAATGAATGCATGGAATAGCTAATGTTATGGAAGCTATTATGAGAGGGAATCAATCCTTCTTGGTGATTCTCAGATAATTTTCAGACCCCTATGTTTAAATATGCATTCGTCAACCATAGATTACATGTTCACTATGTGTTTTTTGAAATGACTGTCATGATTAGGCCTGATTAGGTCAAGTTTTTTACTTAAATTTGATTAGATGCCTTTCTCATAATGTTAGAAATGATTATGAAAAGTCTCACTGAGTTCTGGGTTTTGGTTTGGAGGTAGACCTGAATAGGCGGTTCTAATTCTATAGTCACAAGCTCATAATTGATAAATTGGAACAGTAGTCACTACCTTGTAGGGTTATGCATGCAATTGGAGGCCTACAATTGCATGGATGTAGTATTATGCCTACGACTAGGAGTCCATGTCAGTGAAAAAGAAACCTGACTCATGGTTTGGGCACCTGGAGGGATGGTTCAGCTCTTGGGGGTCTTTTAGCCCCTATAGGATGTGTTGAGTTGTTAGTTTATCTTCCGCAGTCAATTGAACTTCCTTAATGGGACCTAGGAGGTCGGGTCATGTCATAGTTATCCTAACAGGCTGGTGAAATTGGGTAGATATGGGAGGGGTGGTTACATCATGTATTTCTACATATTTATTTTTTGCCTTGGCTTGTCAAAAATATTTTATTTAGTTATTTGTTATTTTTCACTATAGGACATATTTCAAATTATAACCATGTGCCAATATTTCATGAACTCATCTGATCTCATTGAAGAGACATATTATTATTATGACAATTTGAGACAATGAAATCAAAGTCACGTTATATCAACATCAACAAAAGCTCCTCAACTACATCTATGATCTTTGAACCAAAACAAAAAAAGAGAAAGGAAAAAGGTAACTACATGTCAAATATAACTCATTTCCTTGCTTTGAACTTAGATCATGAACCAGAAATTGTACCCTTGTAACTACTTACATTTGTTGCATCTCCTTCTCCTTCATGGAATGTATATTTATATATGTTTTTGGTGGTCTAAAACTTTATGGGACCAACCATGGGTTAGTGTATGTGCCACTTAGTCTGGGAGTTTCCACCTTAATATTTTCATTAAGCTGAATTATGGGATATTGTCCCTAACTTATTTCCTTGGATTCCACGTTACCATATCCCATTCTATTCTTCAATATATTTGGTTCTTACTAGGGTTTTCCCCATATTTGTGACCTTTATTTCAAGAAGCCATAACTATTTGTCAATGGGTTATTTTTCAAAGTGTAATATATTTTTGGAAAGGTCTCAATGAGGCCTATCCACTCATGTTGTCCATACGCTGATTAGGAAACAATAGCTATGTAAAAAACACATATGAATTCAAATTTCTTTAATATTGGTTAATGAGCACCTATAAGAGACCCAACTATCATACTACTTCATTAGTTTCTTTATTAGGCACCCCTTTGATGTCAATGACAACACAGTGTGCATCAATCCACCCCTCACCACCAAGCATTGATGGTGTTTGTTGTCATCCAATCAAAAACTCCCCCACGCAAATGACTTCCTTGGTGTTTGTCAATCTCTGCAATGTCTCTCTACCTCAATGCCTTCCTCGGTCAATGTTAGTGCCTATATCAATTTTTGAAATCTCTCCCACTTTGAAATCAATGGAAGAGGGTCATGGATATATTTTGAAAATTTCCATGTTGACGATCCTACATAATTATCTATCCATAACCTATTCTAGATGATCCTGTGGACTTGACTAAACCATGCTTCCTTCTTACTACTATGTTGGCATTCTGATAGAGTCTCCCCATGAAACCATGTTGTACTATGAGAGTCACGATCTAAGACCATGCTTACACTATTTCTCATAGTGGTTCATGTACTTGTAATGTCTCCTCCTAAGACCATGCTTATTTCATACATAAGTACCTGCCATATATACTTTCTTTGATTTCCCCTAAATTATCCTAGGAACCTGATGTTTCCAATGGACTTGTGAATGTGATGAAGTCCCCCCCTATTTGACTACAAAGTTGTTTTCTCCTTGAATCTACATGCTTTATTGATGGTGTGTTTTCTCCTTTGATCATAGCCATGTGTGCTATCATACTCTCCATCAACTATGATAGTTAAACTATGTTCATATACTATGGTGAACGATTAACATCTTGCAACACCATAGTTTCTTAGAATATTTGCTTCCTTGGAAACTTCCCACTTTTCTCCTCCATACTTTCTTTCTTTTACATCATCCATGCTTATTATTGTTGCAATCAAGACATACCTATCATAACAATATTAGAATAGGGGACTCCTCTATTAGGCAGAAATTCAAATGGGGTAATCATAAATTCTACCTTAGGACACATAACATGATCAACAATTCATACCTAAGCCTTGAATACTCAAGGCATGTTTAACTTTTGGATCAACTTATTTTTCTCTCCAAACCTTAATTTCACTTTCATCTTTCCTAGAAGAACCCTTCCTTCCTTGGTTTGCTTAGGGAAACTTATACTACATTCCCATGCAATGTGACCAAGATTGTGGCGTCTAAAGCATCTTGAATTATACTTGAATGGAGGAGAATTTGAAATATATTTTATACCATTGAATCCATATGTATCCAATCTACATGTAAACTTGCTTCTAAAAGATTTATAGCCATATCTCTCATAGGATCTACAATCCCTAGTCTTATGCCCAAATTTTGTACATAAAAAAGAAATGACCAAAAAATGTACTTTGATACCTAGATTCCCTTGAATATTTTATAGAAATATTATTCCTTCGAGGAGGATTGAACTCTTGATGATTTCCATTCTTCATTACATTGTTGTATTCTTCCTTATTGACACAACAACATGTAGTAACAATACTTCTTATCTAGCCTTCATCTTTGTCTTCAAATTTTTCTTTGGTTTCAACCTTTTAAGACTTTAGACTTGAGTCTTATTTGCAAGAGAACCTACTTGTATAGCCAAGAATTATTTTTTCACTTGGATATCTTTGACAACTAAGGATTTTATCCAATACCTATGAATCCTTCAAGCTTTTGTGAGCTTGTCAATGTCAGCCCTCCATGAAACAACTTATTCAAATTTGGATTTCAATAAGATGATTTCACCTTCAATCTTTGCTTAAAGCTTATTTCTTTCCTTAGATTTTTATTTAAGATGAATTGACAAAATTTCTTTTCTTTTTCTTGCCTCTTCTACCTTTGTCATCACCTAAAAAGTAATCACCTAGCGATTTTCCACTAGGATGATCTAAATAGACCATGTAGTATGGGTTTTACACATAAAAACTCACTTTCACCTTAGGAAATAATCTAGAGAACCACTTTTCCTAAATTATTTATGTTTACCGACTTGAAAACAAGGCATAAATTCATTTAATTAATTTCATGTGATTTTCATATTTACCCATTTTTTGAAAATAATTAAAAAAAAATCACCCATCCATAGAAATAATCAAATCATTATTTATTTATTATTCCTTAACCATTACACATTTCTCCTATGAAATTATTTTTAAATACTTATTTAGTAATTATTTCTAACTCATTTTGACCATATCTCAAAGTTAATAATAAATCATTTTTATTTATTAATTTCTTTAACCGCTTATCTTAATTAACTCAATTAATCATTATTTTTTGAGTTAGTTCACTAAATAAATATTATTTACCATTTCATTAATCTTTTCCTCTCTTAAATATAATAAAATACTCCTAATGGTTAGATCTTGATTTGGTCTAATAATATTTTATTGTTTGACTAGATCTAGATATATCCTAACATTTTATTATAAATAGAGAGGTTTTCCCTCACTCTCTACACATGATCATTATCATCATTCTCACTCTGTTCTTACTCACAAGCTCTCCATCTTGAGTTCAACCAGCCTTCTCATTTTCCCATTTGCAACCAGGAAGAGAGAGAGAAAGAAACTACATGAAGCGTATGGACTCAAAAGGAACCTCCCTTGGAGGAGGACATTATAGACCCGAGTCTATGTTCTACTCCACCAAGTGTTTTCATTAATAAAAATCAAGTTCTTTCCATTGGGTTCCTTGTTATTTCTTTTGGCATGTATTTTTCAGTATTTGCAAGCTCTTTTTGCATGGTTTTTCTAACATTGTTTTTGCAGATCTGAAAGTCTTGCTGAAGTTCATAGAATTTTGCAGCATATGTTTCCTTTGTTTTATTTGTTGTTAGCAAGGATCGTCACCAACCATAAAATTATCTTTTTGGCACATCTTCTCAAAAAAATATTAATAACAACCTTAACCTCTAAGTGACCAATTTCTTATTTTGCTTCGACAAGCTTATAATTCTTTTTTTCCTGAAATATTGCTTCTTTTCTTCTATCTGATTCACGAAGACATATTTACTTATTTTTATATTCTTCCAATTGTGCTTTTGAGGATGCTATATCTTGGTCCCTAATTTATGAAATTTCTTGTTTCCCTCTTCTTTCATTCATGACTTATTCTAGCTTATCTCTTAGTGAGATATTCTCCTTTCTTATGGTTTCATAATGTACTTCCTTTTCTTTGTGTTTTCCTTTCCATAATTCATCTAATGTTCTTTCTTCTTCTCGATTAACCTTGAAAGTATCAATATCATTATCATGCTTATTTTGGAGTACATATCTTTCTTTTAGATTATCTTCTAATTCAGCAACCTTTCTTCTTGAATCTTTTAGTTCTCTTAGATTATTTTTGTGTTCTCCTTCATAATTTTCTCTTTTTTCAATTTCATTTTTTACTTCCTCATCCATTAGTCAAGGAATTTCATATTCCTCGTCTATGGTAGGATATGGAAACAGAGAAGTATAATGACCTTATTTACCACAATTCAAACAAAATACAATACTTGATTCTTTAGAATCCATGTGTATGTAGAAGGAGTTTCTTTAGGGATCACATACACTTCTCACATGATTGCAACCCTTATTTTTATAATATAGCTTCTTATTCTCTCTCATTCCTTTATTGTTCATAGATTCCTTGATCTACCTTATAGTGACTAGTTATTCTTGAAGGTACTTGCTTTGACACCACTTGTTGGCCTGAAGTTCATGATGAGAGGGGGGGTGAATCATTGTAAGATCATTTTTACTACATAACTTTTATTGACTAGGAAACCATATAGTAATGGATCATAAGAATTGTTGAAAATAATACTGAAAGGGGGGGGGTGAATCAGTATTATCAGATCAATCAAACTTTTTCAATTTCATACTCAGAAACATATACGCTACTTCAATTAAGTGAACCCGCGTGTACACGCTACTGTGTCTAATGAAACTCGCGTATATCCAGAGATCTTATAATTCAGTTAGCTTATTCTTCAGTAAATGCATCAGATCATTATTAAGCATATTAACAGTAAACAGGTGCAGAATAACAGAACAGAACATCACACAAGAGCCACACACATGAACACAAGGATATAAGGTGGAAACCCAATGTGGGTGAAAACCACCTGCTGCAAGTCATCTCAATCTTCTTCTTAATAAGAAAATCCTTTTACAATATTTGTACTGGTGCAGTCTTATACCAGTACGGGAGCTACAACCCCCTTTGCTCTTGTACTAGCCGATCCATTTACTAGTACGCAGGTTGCTACCTGCTACAATGCTCCAAAGATCTCCTTTAGCTTTTGTACTAGCTTAGATACTAGTACGTAGGTGCTTGCCTACAATCTTCTCACCTCCAAGTACCACGTTTCATCAATTTTCAGACTGGATACACTGAAGCACAACACATAATCTGTAAGGCCACTTTTCATCCAATTTTCATACTGGACCCATAACTATCATTGAAGCTCAAAACAATCATCAACCTCTGAATCACTGAAACCCTGTTAACAACAATCACCAGAACACAGAGAAGACACAGAACTCTGTAATAACCATCAGATCCATCTGCAACTTCAAATATTAAGATTTACAATGTATACGCTACTTCGATGAATCAAACCCGCGTGTATACGCGCTTTTATCAAAGCAAACCCGCGTACAGATCTAAAAATAATTTCTATCAACTTGCAGCTGTACCAGACATCAATCATACTCATAATACTTATAGAACAATACATGCGTCAGTATGTAGATCTAGAATAAGCATCATAAAGATAGTTCATTTCAAACCATTTGATCCCGATCTCTCCTTAGATCTAGTTCTCCATCAACCGATGAGATCTCTCCTTAGCTCAGATCAAGCAATGCATCATCAACCCATAACCTGCATACTGGATCTCATACTTCTTCAGATATTCAAGACATTTCAGATGCACTTGCCTAATGATTTCCTTCTCCTTATATAGCCTTAGGCCTAGCTCAATACCAAGAGCCAAAACCATAGTAACACAATACCATCAACTTCAAAACTAGGGATCGACACGCCCGTCGAGACACAATGGTCCGAAACCATAGGCACAACTTCCAAGGACTAACTGCCATGGACCAAAGGTACTTTTCCACATACACGCGCTTTTGATGAAGCCAACCTGCGTGTACACGCGACTTGGGCTTAACGAACCTGCGTGTATGAACTTTCTCTTCTTCTTATAGTCTGATCATCAATTCCTTGCTGCTGACCTTCTGTACTATGATTTGTCATCAGTGAGGTTTGCCATCAAGGACAACACTTATCTCATAATGCCAACAATCTCCCCCTTTGGACTTGATGGCAAAGCTAACCTGTCACACTTAGAACTATCATCTGATTCCTTTGAGCTGTCCTCCATCAGTCACATCTGATATCTCTTCTGAAGATTCACCCAGTTATACATAAGTGAGATATTCTTCTATGAGAGGGTTGCCATCAAGTACAACACATGCATCATAATGCCAACAATCTCCCCCTTTGGACTTGATGGCAACAACACCAAATCACTCTCCCCCTTTGACATCAAGGGCAAAGGGTGGACCAAGATATTCTCTTCCTTTGTTGAATCATTCCACTGTCCATACTCCCCCTGAGTACCTGCTGAAATCTCTGAATAGTCTCCCCCTTTGTATATGCCAAGGTGTACCAATCTGTCCATGCTCCCTCTGAGTACATGCTGAATCTCTGTTCTTGCTGAAGTGTGTTGATCATGCTCTCCCTGACTGTAAGCAAGGTCTACAAAAGATGTTCTTCAAGAAGAACATGACTCTATACATCATAAAAGACCTTTCTATCACTTAGGACTCATACATACATCCATCTCTCAACTAAGTGAGGATAAACAAGAAAATGACTCATCCACCCAACCAAGTGGGGATACATCAAAAATTTACATATGACAACCAAACACATTGCATCAATCATCCCAGGCATAGTGGGGAAACCAAAATAGGCCGTTACATGACCTTGACACCATGAAAGAGATACCACAAAAGAGATATATGACATAGAGACGTAAGAACTAGACCAAGACTTATGAAAGTCACCAGCAGCATCTGATAATCATCATTCAGATCAGCAACCAAGAGATCCTTTTGTTCTCCTTTCGCCTTTGTTCCTCCTGAAATCAACACCAAATGTGAACTAGAACCAAAAGCTTTAAGATAATGCCAACAATGCATCATTGGAAGATTATCTGCTCCCCCTGAACCTGTGCCAGATGATCTCTGTCAGACCTATATCAGACTTTCTGCAACTAACATCTGTCCCTGCTGATTTCCTTCAAATCTCCATATACGCGTCTGTATACACATAAACAAGCGTATATACGCAGATATCCCTTACGCAACACGCGTACACCATATACGCGACTATCCCCTTGTAAAACTGCGTATGCACGCGGATATCCTTTAAACAACACGCGTACACAAATTTCCATATCAGCAACCTATAAATGTCCTGTAGAGAATAGGTCATCAACCTATAACAAGGTATGTCTGCATCAATTCATCCCTTTGAACAGAATTCAGAGTCATTCACATTGTATCATGTGTGAAACCACCATAGCCATTTCATCAAGCTCTACATGATCCAAGTATCATTACTTGGGGACATCTGCATCAATTAACATATGTAAGTATAAACCTATCATCATATAGATAAGAACTCATCACCATGTCTCCAATAAAGCAACTTTGAGTAGTCATCCATGTATCAGCATTATGTATCTTGAGCTCAAGCTCATTTGACAAAACTTCTTGATATCATCAACAGCAACAATCCTTATCCACAAGAGTGCCTGCATCATAACTGTATGATTTTTATGCATATGACAACAGCAGTATATGAGTGACCCATCATCAAGTGAGGAAGATGTATATTCAAGCTTTGTACTTCTCCTTGTCCTTATGAAGATCACCATGTAAGCACCATATATGCATCATCAAAGAATCATCCATAAATCTGATCTGAACATCAACTATGTAACCCCAAGAATCATATGAGATTTTATCATAGACAACTCACATCCACATCATAGCAAGATATATCATTTAGCCATATAAGAATCATCACCAAGGATTATTAACCATAATGCCAACAATGAATTACTAAAGGCATATGCTCCCCCTCAACCAGTGCCATCTGTTAGATCTGATCATGCATATATCAGCAATAAGCATCAAAACATCATCATCATCATCAAGTTAGGATCAAAACACTTCTAGACATCTCACAAGTATCAAAACATTTTTACACATCCTCAACAGACTGTAACAAATAATGGACTGAATCATATCAGATCCCTTTTCTGAGCCTGTCCCCACTGCTTTTCCTCAGACTGACATATACGCGACTTTGCAGTGTCGAACTCGCGTATATACGCGACTTCCCTTTAAGGAACTTGCGTATGAGATTCAGGACACTGAAGGTTTACACTTTCAGCTCCCCCTGAGTCTGATATGTCTGTGCTGTGCTGTGTCTCAGTACATTGTGCTGACTGTACTTCCTTCTTCCTCCATATCTTCAAGTGTGATGAGGTTTTCTCCTTTTGGTGTGATGTCCATCCTTTGTTCCTGCATTCCTTTGCTATATGTCCAAGCTTGTTACATGCATAACATCTTACATGTTTCATATTCCTCCTGTAGCAATCAGCAGCTTTGTGACCATACATATTACAAGCAAAGCAATATCCATTAAAGTACCTTGATTGAGATGACTTGTCTGCATAATGGTCTTGAACTCTTCTTCTTTTACATCTAGCTGCAACATGTCCAAGATTATGACATACATAACATTCAACATTATTCATAGGAGGAGTAAAAGATTTTCTTTGAAGACTTTCTTTCCTTGGTTGACCTTTCATCTCCTTGTTGATCATTTTGGATTTCTCTTTAGAGTTCCTTGCCTCACCTTGTGAACTAGATTCACCTTCAACAGATTCATGAAAACCAAGACCAGTCTTGATAGCAGGAGACCTTTGACTACTAAGAATATCATCCAAGGCTTTAGTACTATCTTGAAATCTCAAAAGTTTATCCTTTTCTTCTAATTTACCTTTCAAGATATTTACCTCAACTTGAAGTTGTTCCTCCTTTTCTAGACATTGCTTCTTCATGTCTTCTCCATCTTTTCTTCCTTCTTCCATTTGTTGCCTTAGATTGAGTATCTCCTTTTCTTGCTTTTCATACAGATCCTGCTGAATTTGACGAACTCTGAAGGCACATTCCAACTGTGATTTTAAGCTGATGACTTTGTTGTCTTGTTTTTCAATTGCTTGGTGTAGATCTGTATTCTGCTTCTTTGATTCTTCAAGATCTCCTTTTAGTGAGAGGATTGTAGCTTCAAGATTTTCATAGTAGCTGGATCTATCTTTGAGTTTCTTGATGGTTGTGCTTCTTTCGTTGACTTCTTTTCTTAATGATGTCACTTCATGCTGCAATTTTTGACATTGGTCTTCCTTGTCCTTGAGAAGCTTTCTTACCTTGTTTCCTTCTTCTAGTTGGGCCTTTAGTTTGGTAACTTCTTCTTTGAAAGCACATTCCCTTTTGTTCAATAGATCTTGTTGATCTTTAACTTTGTCTACAAACCTTCTAAACATTGCCTCTATTTGACACTTTTCTTGCTCACCCATAAAAGCATGTTCAGTAGTTTCACTATCACTTCCATCACTTTCACAAGGAAATATAGCAGGAACATCAGAGGATAACACATTCATACCTGATAATGATTCTGAATCTGAATCTGATTCTGAATCTGAAGAATTTCTTATACCTAATCCCCAATCGACTCTCCCACTGTCATAGTCCTTCTGAGATGTCTTCTTCTTCTTATGAGCTTTCTTTTTAAGCTTCTTTCCCATTGTTCCACGGATCTCCTTCAAGCGATCAAGCTTCTATCAAAGGACCTGCTCCGATACCAATTGTTGAAAATAATACTGAGAGGGGGGGGGTGAATCAGTATTATCAGATCAATCAAACTTTTTCAATTTCATACTCAGAAACATATACGCTACTTCAATTAAGTGAACCCGCGTGTACACGCTACTGTGTCTAATGAAACTCGCGTATATCCAGAGATCTTATAATTCAGTTAGCTTATTCTTCAGTAAATGCATCAGATCATTATTAAGCATATTAACAGTAAACAGGTGCAGAATAACAGAACAGAACATCACACAAGAGCCACACACATGAACACAAGGATATAAGGTGGAAACCCAATGTGGGTGAAAACCACCTGCTGCAAGTCATCTCAATCTTCTTCTTAATAAGAAAATCCTTTTACAATATTTGTACTGGTGCAGTCTTATACCAGTACGGGAGCTACAACCCCCTTTGCTCTTGTACTAGCCGATCCATTTACTAGTACGCAGGCTGCTACCTGCTACAATGCTCCAAAGATCTCCTTTAGCTTTTGTACTAGCTTAGATACTAGTACGTAGGTGCTTGCCTACAATCTTCTCACCTCCAAGTACCACGTTTCATCAATTTTCAGACTGGATACACTGAAGCACAACACATAATCTGTAAGGCCACTTTTCATCCAATTTTCATACTGGACCCATAACTATCATTGAAGCTCAAAACAATCATCAACCTCTGAATCACTGAAACCCTGTTAACAACAATCACCAGAACACAGAGCAGACACAGAACTCTGTAATAACCATCAGATCCATCTGCAACTTCAAATATTAAGATTTACAATGTATACGCTACTTCGATGAATCAAACCCGCGTGTATACGCGCTTTTATCAAAGCAAACCCGCGTACAGATCTAAAAATAATTTCTATCAACTTGCAGCTGTACCAGACATCAATCATACTCATAATACTTATAGAACAATACATGCGTCAGTATGTAGATCTAGAATAAGCATCATAAAGATAGTTCATTTCAAACCATTTGATCCCGATCTCTCCTTAGATCTAGTTCTCCATCAACCGATGAGATCTCTCCTTAGCTCAGATCAAGCAATGCATCATCAACCCATAACCTGCATACTGGATCTCATACTTCTTCAGATATTCAAGACATTTCAGATGCACTTGCCTAATGATTTCCTTCTCCTTATATAGCCTTAGGCCTAGCTCAATACCAAGAGCCAAAACCATAGTAACACAATACCATCAACTTCAAAACTAGGGATCGACACGCCCGTCGAGACACAATGGTCCGAAACCATAGGCACAACTTCCAAGGACTAACTGCCATGGACCAAAGGTACTTTTCCACATACACGCGCTTTTGATGAAGCCAACCTGCGTGTACACGCGACTTGGGCTTAACGAACCTGCGTGTATGAACTTTCTCTTCTTCTTATAGTCTGATCATCAATTCCTTGCTGCTGACCTTCTGTACTATGATTTGTCATCAGTGAGGTTTGCCATCAAGGACAACACTTATCTCATAATGCCAACAAGAATCATGTCATCAACTCTAATAATGCATCATTAAGCTATAATCATATCAAGGACATATCAAGAAACCATCACATCATAAAGAGACACAATATTTTTAGGTGGAAATCCATACAAGATACAACGACCAATATTCTTCTTCTTTATCTTCAATTCATTACATATAACAGACTATAACCTATTAGAAGAAAATACCCCTAAGAAATGCAAGTTTCCATTTGTGGTAGGCTACAACCTAATTGAGGCACCAGTCTCAAAAGGTGGAGCAAATTATCATTATAGGCTACAACTTGAATGAGGCTCCAACCTACTCTACGCTCCAACCTTAAAGGTGAGTAGGATCCAACCTTATCTAGGATCAAGCCTGATTAAGGCTTCAACCTCAGTGGAGGCACTGGCCTCCTTCTTCAACTTCCTTGGTGACCTCTATTTCATCTCATTTTAAAACTTGATCCATTATCATCATATATCATTGGATCTTCTATAAAAAGGACTATCACAAACTATAATCATAATCCCCAAGCTATCTTATTGAGATATTGGCAATCATTACACTTCCACTCAACCTAAAAACACAAAACTACCACATAAACTACAACCATTATACTATAAACAATTTCATATTAGTCATTGTTATTACTTGTCAAATTCTTTCCCATACTCTCTTCAATAAATTCTTCAATCTCTTCATTCAATCCCCTTCTCGGAAAGTGTTTATGTCATATGTCCAAAAAACTACAACATGGTCATATACCCTAAAAACAAACATAAGATACTATGGCGATAAATTCAGTGTAAAAAGAGAATTGTACCCCTCTGGTTACATTCATCTTTGATCCCTGATTTCCCAACATCTTCTATTTTATGAAACCAACTCACAAAAAGATAGAAAAGAGAGATCAACACCTTAGAATTCAGCCTCTTCAAGGGGAAAACCTCCTTTACATTACACAAATGAGCAATTCTTGGATGATTCAAATGACAAAACCTCCTTTCTATATATAGGAGTCTAAGGAGTCACAATATAACCCAGCCGACCTAACAATAATAATATAAAGCCACAAAAATAACAATAGAGGGATTCTACGGGGCATAGTAATAACAATATGGGGATAATAGGGGCACAACAATATTAATAAGGGATAAAACTACAATTGTAATGGGGTAATCACTAGTATTATAGGGACCCAACATGCCCCTCTCCTTCAAAAAAGTGTTTTCCTCAACATTTTAGTAGTTCTGGATGCTTCTGTATAAAATTCTCATCCTCCCATGTGGAATCTTCAGTGGATAAGTTCTTCCACTTGATAAGATACTCCAAAATTGATCGATTTTGTAACTGTTGAGTTCTTGTTTCTGTGACTGCTTCGGGTTCCAATATAATTTTTCCTTCCTCGTCAAGTTCTGGCAATATTGTTTGAATTGGGAGCTTGTCGCCTATAACCTTCTTTAAACATGAAACATGGAAAACTGGGTGCAATCGAGAAGCTGTAGGAAGCTCCAATTTGTATTCCATAGTACCAATCTTTTGCAACACCTTGTATGGACCATAATACTTTGGTGATAATTTATTATCCTTCTTAGCTTGCTTGAGAGACATTTGCTTATATGGTTGTAGCCGTATGAATACCCAATCACCTACATCAAAACTTCTTTCACTGTGATGTTGATCTGCCTGTTGTTTCATTCTATTCTGTGCCAACACGAGGTTATCCTTTAAGAGTTGGAGGACATGTTGTTGATGTTCGATGTGATGTTCCACTGCTTGAACCTTAGAATTTTCTCTTAAATATGATGTGATGGATGGTGTCTGATATCCATAAAGTGCCATAAATGGGTTCATTTTTGTTGTTGTATGGAAGGAAGTGTTATACCACCATTCAGCCAGAGGCAACCATTTTACCCATTGTGTCTATTTATCAGATACAAAGCAAAGAAGATATCCTTCCAAACATTTGTTTACTATCTTAGTTTTCCCATCAAATTGAGGATGATAAGATGAGCTATGAGCTAACTGAGTACCAAGACAAGAAAATAATTATGTCCAAAAATTTCCAGTGAAAATGGGATCTCTATCACTTACAATAATCTTTGGGTTTCCATGTAGCTTTTGAATTGTTTCCATAAATGCAGTAGAAACTGTACTGGATTTAAATGGATGTGATAATGCAGAAAAGTGTGCGTACTTGGTAAGTATGTCAACTACCACCATGATGACACTCTTTCCCTTAGACTTGGGTAAACCTATGATAAAATCCATTGAAACCTCCTCCCAACGTTGGCTTGGAATGGATAAAGGTTGTAATAGACATGGTGTCTTAATTGTTTCAACTTTATTTTGTTGGCAAACCAAACATTCTGCCACAAATTTTTGAATATCTGATTTAAGGCCCTCCCAAAAAAATTCCTTCTTAACCCTGTGGTAAGTTTTTAAAAATCCTGAGTGCCCTCCTATGGGAGAAGCGTGCAATTCCATAAGAATATTTTGTTTTAGCTGAGAATTCTTACAGAGGTATAAGCGATCTTTGTACCATAATGAATCATTTTGCCAGCTAAATGTATCAGACGTACTGAAGTCTTGTTGTAACTTTCGAATAAATGCCCACACTTCTTCGTCATTCTTCCATTCCTCCCTTGCTTTGTTTATCCAATCTGGTTGGATAATAGAAATGGAGCACAACAATGCTTCCACATCCTCATCCTTTCTTGAGAGTGCATCTGCCACCACATTTTGCTTCCCTTTTTTGTAGATGATTTCAAAGTCATAACCCAACATCTTTGTGACACACTTTTGTTGCTCTTCATAGGATAATCTTTTTTCTAAAAAGTATTTAAGGCTATCATGATCCGTTTTTACCTTGAAGTGTCTTCCCATTAGGTAGGGTCACCATTTCTTAAGTGCATGGAGTATTTCCAACATTTCCTTCTTATAAATAGCTTTGTGTAAAAACTTTCCCTTGATTGGACAACTTTCAAAAGCAATGGGTCTTTCATCTCGCATTAAAATAGAACCAATTCCATTTCCTAAAGCATCACATTCCACAATAAAGGTTTTTGTGAAGTCTGGTGTAGCTAAGACCGATGCTTGGCACATTACCTCTTTAAGATGCTCAAAGGCCTTTATTGCTTCTAGAGTCCATGAAAATGCATCTTTATTCAATAATTTTGTTAGAGGTGTTGCTATTCTCCCATAATTCTTAACAAACTTGCAATAATACCCTATCAACCCAAGAAATCCTCGCAGATGCTTTATGGATGTTGGGGTTTTCCATTCCTTAATGGCTTTAATTTTGCTAGGGTCTACCTTAACTCCTTCATGAGATACAATATGACCCAAATATTCCACCTCTTGTACTCCAAATAAACATTTGAATCTTTTTGCATATAATTGTTTCTCCTCCAATAGTTGTAGTACCCTGTCAACATGTTCAACATGATCCTTCCAAGACTTGCTATAGATTAGTATATCATCAAAAAATACTAACACAAATTTTCTAAGGAATGGTTTAAAAATGGAATTCATCAAACCTTGAAATGTTGAAGGTGCATTGGTAAGCCCAAAAGGCATGACCAAAAATTCATAATGACCCTCATGAGTTCTAAATGTTGTTTTCGGAATGTCTTCAATCTTCATTTTGATTTGATGATATCCTGAACGAAGATCCAACTTGGTGAAGTAAATTGATCCATGCAATTCATCTAGTAATTCATCAATGACAGGAATGGGAAACTTATCTTTAATAGTGAGCTTGTTGAGCTCCCTATAATCCGGACACATCGCCATGATCCATCCTTCTTGTGCACCAATACTACTAGAGCAGAGAAAGAACTTTGACTCGGTTGAATTATACCAACCTCTAGTATTTCTGCAACCATGCGTTCAATTTCACTCTTTTGGGCATAGGGATATCTGTACGGCATGATGTTTGGAGGAACACTTCCCGGAATCAGATGAATAGCATGATCATGATCACGAATATGTGGGAGACCTTTGGGAGTCTCAAATACCTTGGAATGATTGTCCAAGACTTTTTGGAGATCTTGATAAATAGATGATTCCAATGTGGAAACATCTAGCGAACATAATTATGCAATTACAACTCTTTGTTCCTTTTTTATAAGCTTTTTCATACTGTTAGAGCTGATTATCTTTCCTGGTTTCCCTACAATATCCCTTAATTCAACTTCCATTCCTTCCATAGAAAATTTCATGAAAAGTTCTTGAAAATTAAAAGCTATTGTACCCAAGGATTGCAGCCATTGGACTCCTAGTACAACATCAGCTCCTCCCATTGGAATGGAAAGCATTGGGCTAGTCAATACATGTTCTCCCATGGATAGCTTGATATTATGGCACTTTCCAGAGAAATTTATTGTTCCTCCATTTGCAACCATCACTTGACACTCTTGTGCTGGATATAAGAAGCAAATCAATTCTTTTGCTACCTTACAATGAATAAAATTGTGGGTACTTCCTGAATCAATAAACATTATTACCTTTTTCTTCTTGATTTGTCTTTCTATCTTGATGGTTTGAGGAGTGGTAATTCCCACCAATGCATTACAAGATATGGTCGGATTCGTTTCTTCTTTATCGAGGCTTTGTTCCTGGAGTATATCCTCTTCTTTTGACCTTTCTTGCTCTTTTTCTTCTTCCTCTTCACAATATATGTAGAATAATTTCTTCTCAGCACACTTATGACCTTTAGTGTATTTGCTATCGCAACTGTAACAAAGCCCTTTTTCTCTTTTTTCTTATAATTGTTGTGGTGTCAACCTTATAGGTTATGGAAGACTAGGGGCAACAACACTTCCATATTTATAGTTGTGAGTGGTATGCTTCCTGGTTGCCATAATTTTGCTTTCCATTTTTCTTGCTAACCTGAATGCCTTCTCTAATGAATTAGGTTCCCAAAGGCAAACATCATGTTGGATATTATCGTTTAAAGTCCCTATGAACGCATCAATCCTATGCTCCTCTAGAATATGTTTTACCCTTATGCTCAATTTTTGGAACTCCTCAATGTGCTCCATTATTAAACCCTTTTGTTTGAGACTTATCAATTGGCTAAAAAAAGTGTTGCTTTTTGTATCCTCATAATGTGCTATCAATTCTTCCATAAAAATTTCCCAAGTGATAATTTGTTTATGAGAGAAAAGCCATTGATACCATACAAACTGATTTGGTTCCAAATATAAAGTTGCAATACGTAATTTTTGTGTGTTTTGCACATTATTGAGATCGAAAAATTGCTCCATCTGTAATATCCATGTTGCGGGATCCTTGCCATCAAAATTCCTCATATCGATTTTTGGAATACGGTGGGTCTTCGATCCATCATTAGAGTCTATGGAATCATGATCAACATTTCTTTTGTTCTCATCATGAGTTTCCTTTACTACCCTTTCACCATTAGTGACCATTTCTTGTAGCAACTTATTCATATTTATCTTCAATTCTTCTATCTTATCATCCATGCCATCAATTTTAGCATCCATGCCATTCATCTTAGCTTCCATGCCATCCATCTTATCTTCTATGAATTTTTGTAAACAATCCATCTTAGCTTTTACACCTTTCTTTAAACCATCCATCTTAGCTTCTACATCTTTCCTTAAACCATCCATCTTAGATTATGTTGCTTTTTGTGCAAGTGACACTTGTTGCACTTGGTCTCGTAATTTTGGTATATCATGTTGCATTTCTTCCTCTTCTTCATGAGTCATGCTAGAGATTTTAGGTTTCTTACTAGGTGTTTTCATTTTCTTTCCTTAGGGCATCAATTACTGATTCAAACTAATTTTTCAAACCAAGCTTATGCAAAAATTTAAAAAACATTACACACGTTTTTTCACTTTGTAGAAGCTTGATATTGAATCTGATGTATCTCTGCAATTTTGGATCATCAAGTTATGAAATTTTGACCTGTAGTATCCCTTTGTGTCCTCTTTCCAATGCCACCAATCTGATCCAAATTGGATTCTCCAAGGAAGAGTTATGCACAATCTCCCAAGATGAGTTGATTATAGACTAGTTCAGTAGAGCAAAATTGTACGATGTGCCACGAGTCACTATTTCGACCTTTGGATCTGAAAAAGATATACAAGAAACTAATGTCCATCCTCTTTCTATACCTTCTTACGAAATTTCAATCCGATGCTCAGAGAGAAAGTTATGATGATTTTCCCCAGGTCACATGTTTGGAATGTAATTCAGGAGTCTGCAAAAAGACCAACTTCCTCAGATCATATCTCTGCAAATATAGCGCAAAAAGATCTGAAATTTGGACCCAAGATTTCGCGAAATTGTTTCTCAGATGGGTTTTTTTTAGCTTCTGAAATTTCGCAGAAAAAAATTTATAGCAAAAATTCCACGATGACCTGTTTGGAGCAGTGAAACCCTAGAATCCAAAACTCTGATACCAAATGTTATGAAACCAGCTCACAAAAAGATAGAAAAGAGAGATCAACGCCTTAGAATTCAGCGTCTTTGAGGAGGCAATCTCCTTTACATTACACAAATGAGCAATTCTTGGATGATTCAAATGACAAAACCTCCTTTCTATATATAGGAGTCTAAGAAGTCACAATATAACCCAGCCAACCTAACAATAATAATATAAAGCCACAAAAATAACAATAAATGGATTCTATGGGGCATAGTAATAACAATATGGGGACAATAGGGGCACAACAATATTAATAAGGGATAAAACTACAATAGCAATGGGGTAATCACTAGTATTGTAGGGACCCAACATTCTAAAATCTAATTTGGACCAATACTAACCCCATAAACTGAAAATAGCCATATAAAACTTTATATTAAGTTAAATTCTCTTCAAAAGGCCCTTTCTTTGGTGCCATTCAATGGGTTTTTAGATTTTTACACCGGTCACCATGGTTTTGATTAAATGTTCAACAAATTGAAATGCTTGATGGTAAAATAAATTAAATAAAATTAATCGATTCAAACCTCACAGTTTGATGTATTGAACTTGATACCTCAAGAAAATCACTATAGTGCCTTGCCGGTATCATTGTTTTGTGTTAGTTATTACACCCTCCATATAAGTTTGGTTTGTTCTAAATGGGTCATCTTTAAATAGCTCACCCAATGGTGAAATCCAAGGCCCTTATGTGGTAGTCTCCATGTATATTGACTCAATTTAATGTGTTATTAAGCATGTCCAAATAACTTGAGGTAACCCAAATACCTATGTGTTACCATCTAATGTGTCAATGACCCACTTCATATTATGTGACTTTTTGCAAACAAATTCCAAAAAAATACTTTATCAACGTGGAAACCATACTACGGCTAGGTGGCTTAATTCATGAGTTAGGAAAGGCTTCAACATATCAATCCTTGACCAATCAATTTATGTGATTTATTAGACCATTCACCTATAGTCAATCTATCTGGTGTTCATTGATTTGAGATCCTGTATATTTTTTTGTTGTGTTACACATAGCTCAACCCTACATAATGATTTACAACCCATTTCAATTGTTAATACATCATCCACATGAGAGCCAAGAAATTATGGCATAACCATACCCAATGAACCATAATCCTCTCATCAAATATAAACAGATAAACTTCAGCCTCTGCTAAATCAAGAAAACTCAAATGCCTGCCATAGCAACCTCAATCTTTAAACCTCACCACTATTCATACATATATATCTATATATATTTAGAAACCATTAGAAATATGTCAATCCAATGGCCATACCTTGTTACTCATTCACAACATATTGTGTAACACTTCATCCACATAATCGTCTAAACTCAACCAAAACGAAGTTGAATTGTAAATATGAATTCAACTAAACTTCTGCCAAAATGAACTTTTTCAATTTAACTTTTCTTAAGAGAATTAAACAAGGTATTGTTATATAAACAAACTTTACTTCGCAACGACTGATGAACCTTAGTATTGTGACAATAATGTTGCAACTTCCAAGGCTACCAATTTTAATTATCAACCTGGGGTTCGTACAAACTTAAGAGGTAGCGTCATTAAATGTGTGGTAGACAATGTGTCCTCTCGCTATTATGATGTAATGGAGTGAAAATAATCAAATCATAAACTAATTGTTTAAATGGAAATTCTCGAAATGGAAACCTTAACTTATTGCGGGAAAGAAAATACAAGGAAAGAAAACATATCCTAATTGCATAAAGTAAAGATCATGAACTAAGTATCAATCATGAAATTTCAAAGAGTTTAGATCCATTAACATAGTTCATTGGAGGTGGCAACTAAGAAAATCATTATTGTATTATCCAATTCATAAATCTGTCCATTAACCAAAATTGTTGAGATGTTTTGTAGGGGTAAAAATCAGAGTCTTGTATGAATATAGAGGGTAAGTTCCTCAGACAGAACACCAAAGGACACCGCTCACAACCAGATTGCAGATCAATACACCAGTATTTTTGACATGGTTAAAACCCTCAAAGAGGGAAACAGTCCACGGCCTGAGCCAACGCGGCCACTTGAGGCAATTTATTAATAAAAGAATGAAAATTTACATATGTTTCTCTCATGCACGGATTACCCTACAAATGACCCTCCATGCACTTTAAATAGAAATCATGGACCAATCGGCTGTCAAGCCACGGATCAAGTGTCGGTAATACCGAGGAGAGAATGAACTGTCATATCACTACATATCGTGACTGTCGGATTGTAAGTTACAAAATGTACAGCGGTAAAGAAACACACTTTACCTAACTCTATACCAGACCAAGTTGTACTTAACTATTTCCTATGTGTCAGAATATCCTAACATCCCCCCTTAAGAACAACTTGGGATAGGATTGAAGGATTTACAAATATGACACAATAGGAGAAGGAAGGAGGCACTAGAGCCTATCCCCCCTTAGTGACAACTTCCTGAAATCCAACCATAAATCGAAGTTTAGTGAACTTCGCCTCTGTGAGAGCCTTTGTAAAGATGTCTACAACTTGATCATCTGTTGAACAATATTGCACTTCAAGAACATGGTTGTGAATGAGCTTTCTAATGAAGTGCATGTGTAGTTCAATGTGTTTGGTACGCTGATGTTGGACTGGATCTTTGCATAGCTGAATGACACTTTGATTATCACACCAAAGTGTAGTCGAATGATGTTGCTCAAAGCCAAACTCTGACAGGATCTGACGAAGCCACAAGGCTTCCTTACTAGCTTCTATGGCACCACGATACTCTGCTTCTGCTGATGAAAGAGAAATGGCACCTTGTTTCTTGCAAGCCCATGTAATAGGTCCTGAACCAAGAGTGAACACATAACCAGCAGTAGACTTCCGATCATCAGGGTCACCAGCCCAATCGGAATCAGTGAAACCAACCAATAGAGGAGATGCTTCGGCACTGTAATGAATTCCAAACTAAATTGTACCTTGAACATAACGAAGTATTCTTCTAGCTGCTTTCCAATGACTTTCACGGGTGTTTTGCATGAACCGAGCAACAAGGCCAACACCAAAGGAACGGTCAGGACGAGTATGGGTTAGATACAAAATTTTTCCTACAAGTTGACAGTATAAGGTAGCATCAACTTCAGGAGAAGTACAAGTGACTGAAAGTTTGACTCCAGACTGAAAGGGAGAAGGGGTTGGCTTACAGTCTTCCATGTGAAAGTGGCATAGAATATCACAGGCATACTTGGACTGAGAAAGGGAAATACCTTCCTTGGATTGCAAGACTTGAAGACCGAGAAAATAATGTAAGTGTCCTAAGTCTGTCATTTCAAATTTCTTTTTAAGGCTGGACTTCACATGGTTTATAAGTTTTGGATCACTATCGATAAGGATAAGATCATCAACATAAAGAACAAGAATGATAAGAGACTTGCCCACTTTCTTGGTGTAGACAGTATTGTCAGAATGACAACTAGAAAAGCCAGATTCTAAAAGAAAGCTATCCATTTTGGCATACCAAGCTCGAGGAGCTTGCTTGAGACCATAAAGGGATTTCTTAGGCCGACATACAAGGCTGGAGTCTGTTTTTATGAAGCCAATGGGTTGTTCCATGTAGATTTCTTCATGCAAGTCCCCATGCAAGAAGGCAGATTTAACATCCATATGATGGACTTCCCATTTGAACGAGGCAGCAAGTGAAAGAACAAGGGGGATAGAGTTCATTTTGGAAATAGGGGAGAAGGTTTTAGTGTAGTCAATGCCTTCAACCTATGAAAAACCTTTGGCAACAAGACGAGCTTTATGTTTATCAACTTTCCCATCTGGTCCATACTTGGTTTTGTAAACCCATTTGCATCTAACAAGTTTCGTCCTTTTGGTAGAGGAACAAGATCCCATGTATCATTTGCCAATAATGAATGATATTCTTCATTCATAGTTGCTTCCCAATCTGGATGGCCTGAAGCTTCTGCAAAGGTGTCAGGATCATAATTTATTGGAGCTTGAGCCAGTAAAGAAGAGGCTCTCTCGAACTGAGAACGTGTACGTCGCTGATCTGTAGGATCACCGACAAGATCACCTGCTGCATCTCGAGTAGCACGGACCCATTTTGGAAGCTGAGGAGATGAAGGAGGATCCTGAGATGGTGGGGGAGGATTTTCATCCTCACTTTCATCATCTAAAGAAGAAATTTTTTCAAAAGTAGAAGAGATAGGGAGAGGTGGCACATCCGCCGAACTAGGCTCGGGGGCCGATATATTTTCATCAAATTTTACATCTCTTCTAATGATAACATTTTTGGACTTAAATGGAATAAGTCTATAGCCTTTGACATCTTCAGAATATCCAAAAAAAGTACATTTTTCACTCTTAGGTTCTAAAGCTTTATGCTTTTCATCTGGAATATGGGCCCACGCTTCACTTCCAAAAACACAAAAGTGACTTACATCTGGTTTGATTGAGCTCCATGCTTCTTCTGGAGTGATATTCTTTAAAGCCTTAGTAGGAGTGCGATTTATTATGTAATTTGCACAGTTAATTGCTTCTGCCCAAAAACTAAGACCAAGTCCTTTAGATTGTAGCATACAATTAGTCATTTCCTTTAAGGTGCGATTCTTCCTTTCAGCTACACCATTTTGTTGTGGAGTATATGGAACAGTATGTTGCATTTGAATTCCATTCTCAGTGCAAAAGTTGATGAATGTGTTTTAAACATATTCTCCGCCATTATCAAATCTTAGCTTAAGAATTTGATGTCCAGATTGTTTTTCAACAAAAGCTTTGAAGGCCAAAAATGTGTTAAATACTTCACTCTTGAGTTTTAACAAGTATACCCAAGTGCGTCTAGAGAAATCATCAATGAAAGCGAAGAAATACTTGTAGCCAGAGAATGAAACAACAGGAAGCGGACCACATAAATCACTATGCACAAGCTGTAAAGGGGTTGAGGCGTGCCAAGAGGCACGTTTTTTAAAACTGTCCCGATGATGTTTTCTGAGTACACATCCCGAACAAACACCATCTCTGCAAGATACCATAGGAAGACCTGTCACCATATTTTCTTTACATAGATGCTGAAGGGAGCGATAGTTTAAGTGACCAAATCGCTCATGCCAAAGTTTGCTCACTTCATCGTTATGAGCAACAAATACTGAGGGAAGATTTGATGACCCAAAGTTGTGAAACTTATACAACCTTGTAGAATATCAGCAATGCTAGTAGCCAAAATATTTTTAGGATCTCTTAAGTCCTTGATTACAACATCATGAGGTGAAAATTCAACGATTTTACCTTCACCTGAATGAGTTATCTGATATACAGATAGAAGGTTGCAAGATAAGGTTGGAACACATAATACATCATTAAACTGACCATTGCCTAGATGAACAGTTCCAGTCCCTACAACACTAAGAGATCTATCATCACCAACATATATATTTTTGGTGTTACAATAATTTAAAGAAGAAAAAATGGCTTTGTTTTTGGCCATGTGATAAGAAGCTCCAGAATCAATGAGCCACTCATGAGAATGAGAAGAAGAAGATACATTTAATGCATAACCAGACCGAGATGATTGACAACCACATGCAGGAAGTGCCATTCCTGAAGATGAAGTTGAAGATGAAGAATGCTCCAAATGGATGTTATGTTTCTTCATCGCTGCTTCCAAAGCTTCCATCTTCTTAAAGCATTTGGATTCTATGTGGCCATCTCGATTACAAAAGTTGCAATGTCTATCAGTCTTCTTCCATTTGTTTTTATTTGTCTTATCATTTTGTTGAAATGATTTTTCATTTTGAGGCTGAGATTGCTTAATACCCTTGTTTGGTTTAGGACCATTCTTTTTAGGATATGACTTCTTAGGATTCTTTGAATTTGGTTGTTGTTGGGCGGCTAACGCTTTCTTGGAAGAGTTTCCAAGATTAAGAAGACCAAGGTGTAAGAGTTTTTCTTGTTCTCTTATTAAAGAATCACAAAAAGAGTCAAAGGAAGGGGACTTGTAGTTTGTTCCTTGAGAAATGAAGGCTTCTCTTGTAGAATGGAAGGTGGAAACAAACATAGAGTAGGCTGGTCCCAACTTAGTAAGAATGGAATAGATAAGGTTACTATCTTCTTTCTTAACTTTAACACCTTCCAAGAGATACCTAAGGGTCTTGAACTTGGACAAGAAATCTTCAATGCAAGAAAAATTATTAGGGTCCAATGTAAGCAACTCATTTTCAAGTTGATGGGCTCTAAGTTCATTTTTAATCCCAAAAACTTTATTGATTTGTTTCATTGCTTCATCAGGAGTATCAAGTTCTGCAATATGGAATCTAAGATCTGGAGAAATAGACATCCCTATCAATCCACGTGCTTGATCTTGCCTATTTTCCCATTTAACAGTCGTATCTTCATCCTTTGGTTTCTTTTCTTGGCCTAAGGCTATTCTGTAGATACCTTTACTTCTAAGTAAATCCTCAATGTAGGACAACCATTGGAAGTAGTTGGTGTTGTCAAGGGTAACTTGGTATTGGCTTTCCATTTCAATGGAAACTGAAGCTAAAGATGCTGAAAATAAGTGTTCCAATGGATAGATCTTGAAAAATTAGGCTAGTTTAAAAAAAACGGCTCTGAAAACGGCTTCCGGATGAAGAAGTTATGGCTTTTTGAAAAAAAGTTGATGAAGTTGCCGACGAAGTGCGGGAATGTGCGGAAATGAAAAAGTCCGCCCCCACAAAATGGAGACTTGAACCCAAGACCTCTACTCTCTTAAAATAGCTTTGAACCAATTGAGCTATCCAAAAAATTAGAAAGAGAGAGAGAGAGGGGGGGGGGGGTGCTTTGGGTTGTGTGCTTGCTTTGAGAAAGCTCTTTTTCCCTACAAAACAAAAAACACAAAACCCAACACGGACATGCAAAGAAAACGAACCTTACGGCTCGAAGTTAGCGTTAGCCGAAAAACTAAATATTTTCAAAAATGAACCTTGCGGCTCAAAGTTAGCTTTACCCGGAAACTAAATATTTTTCTCAATGTTTCTAATTTTCCAAGATCACACTAAGGCGCAGGGAAAAGAGCATACGCATGAGAAAAATCCTTCTGTTTCTGATTTGCCCAGATCGCACAGAGTCGTAGGGCAAAGAGCATACGAAGAAATGAAAGGTATAGATCCGGTAATAAAAAGGCTAAATAAACTGAAACCGAAATAAACAGAGAGAAAATAACT
Organism: Pinus tabuliformis; assembly: GCA_031772625.1. Lineage (NCBI taxonomy): Eukaryota > Viridiplantae > Streptophyta > Pinopsida > Pinales > Pinaceae > Pinus > Pinus tabuliformis. The sequence goes on along the minus strand of CM062809.1, from coordinate 454,354,206 downwards.
GTAAACTGCAAATAAACACTATATACCTCCAGATCTTAAAAATGACGCAGCTAGGGCTACCGGAAACCTTTTCGGGTGAAACAAAAGGGGTTCCTCACTGGAATAGATGCTCCCAACACAACAGAGCATTCCTCTCATCCTGAAAGCAGTAAAAAACAGTAGATCTAGGAAACGGCAGTCGGATGCAGTTCTACCGGCTTCAGATTTGGATCACCAACGGACGCGGCCCTTAAATAGCTCTGATACCATGTACGAATATACAGGGTAAGTTCCTCAGACAAAACACCAAAGGACACCGCTCACAACCAGATCGCAGATCAATACACCAGTATTTTTGACGTGGTTAAAACCCTCAAAGAGGGAAACAGTCCACGACCTGAGCCAACGCGACCACTTCAGGCAATTTATTAATAAAAGAATGAAAATTTACATATGTTTCTCTCATGCACGGATTACCCTACAAATGACCCTCCATGCGCTTTAAATAGAAATCATGGACCAATCGGGTGTCAAGCCACGGATCAAGTGTCGGTAATACCGAGGAGAGAATGAACCGTCGGATCACTACATATCATGACCGTCGGATTGTAAGTTACAAAATGTACAACGGTAAAAAAACACACTTTACCTAACTCTATACTAGACCAAGTTGTACTTAACTATTTCCTATGTGTCGGAATATCCTAACAAGTCCAAGGTGGTTTTTATTCCTCCTAAACCATTGATTTATAGGCTAGGATTTATGATTCAGCCCTAAGGGACACAAACCAATATTTTTGAGGAAATATGGGCAACTATATACATGTTGGAAGAGTGTTACAAGAAGTTACAGGTGCTGCTACAAGAAGTTACATATTTTTTATAAGAAGATATATTCACTAAAGGACAAAGTAAATTAAATAAAAATTGGATGGGAGTTTTTTTTATTTAATATGATTTCTTAGGTCTCTATTCCAAGTGGAATCACTCAAAAATACCCCTGTTAACACATGCTAAAAAATAGCAGAAAATTACTAGTCTAAAATCTAGAAATTCGAGAACTAGTGAGCTAGTTAATTTATCAAATGCCTAACCTAATCAAGTGAAAATGAAATGCTGTAAATTTTGTTATTAACCTAAATGTTTTAATGATATAATTCAAGTGGAATAAACTCAACTGAATCTCATTATCATGTTCTAAAAAATAGCAGAAAAATACTATTATTTGCTACAAGGGACTTCCATAATATTTTAGATTTGTGAATAAGCAAATTAATCCAAGTAGCTAAATGATTACTATGACCTTCCAATGTTTTTCCAAGGATAAAATCATGCTTGTGATCCTACATAAGAACTTAATTCAACCATTTAACCCAATCTTACAACAAGAAATTATCAACACTAAATGTAGAAATAGGAAAAAAAAAAGAACAAGAGATGCATGTGAATAAGAAGTGAAAAGAAGAAAAGTAACTTATACAAAAAGGATTTGAGGCTCTTGGGATGACCAAGCCCAAGGAAATGCAGAGTCCTATGAAGAAGATCAAGATTTAAAAGTTGAACATGACACCAATCTTCATTATTTCCATCCATACAATTACATCCCTACAAGAATTGAAAGTGGAGCTGCAAAAATACAAGTGTTCTCCACAAGAAGACTAAGAAAAACCAACCCCCAGAGGGAAATTTGACTTGGTACTTATACATAATGATTAGGAAGAATTCTCCATGAAAGGAGGAAGTTTTCCCCTCCAAAATCCCTCAAATAATGGATCTAGTTCCCAACACTAGGAATCTGCATTAAATGATAGGGAACACATTCCTAGATTTTCTCAATCATTGGAGCTCCAAAATTTCTACAATAATTTCAAAATATCTTGTTGATTTATTTTCCAATATTGATCCTCCTGTAGTAGGGAGAAAATACCTAAATTATCTCCTCCTCTAAATCTCCATAATCTACCCAATATTCTCATAATATTCCACAAAAATAAATAATATTAGGCACAAATATGCAATTATCCATAAACATTCCTAATGAACATATTAAATTTAAAAAATGCATTATTTCATACAAAAGTATAGGATTAATGTGTTGAAGGATGGTTATATGGACCTTAATTTATGTTTAATTTTGAGACCCATCATACTCACCTGCTGAAAGTGTTGCTCATCCTCTAAGAAACTTAGTGACCTCATTGTGCCTCCTTCATGGCCCTAGTGGCCTCCCTAATTTGTTATATAGTTTTCCAACACTTTCCTGTGGAAATTTGATGCCTTCCTATAGAAAATGTCTGCCTTCCTGTGGTAAATTCTTTCCTTCCTATAGCAGGGTACATTCTTGTTTTAGTTGTTTAGTCATGTCTCCCTTGGTTCTTGGCTTCTTCTGAGAGGCTTAGGGCCCCTTTCTTTTGGATTGGAAAGAGGTTATCTCTTCAACTTGCTTCGTATTATCCTTTTATCCTTTGTTCTGATTTGTTTTTAGGCAATTTATCTTATGTTTCAACATTTTCTTTTTATTTTCCACTCTCTTTTTCTTCTGCAGATCCATCCCTGAATGTCTCTTTAAGTCTAGAAAATCTTCTCTATCCATTTCAACAAAATTTGTCCATGTGTTCTCAAGGTTTGTTCAAGGGAACCCTCTTGCCAATTGTCAATTTCAGAGCATTCAACATTTCAGATTATTTCTTATTGTTGATGAGTGAGGTGAAGAATGGTATGCCAATATCAAAATAAGTTTATTCTCCCATCATAATGCTCATCCTCACAAGAAAACTCGACACTTCAAATTTTTATGGCTTTGCTACCAAATGTTTAGGGGATAAATTATGCAAAAATTCACAGAATTTTGTTTATGGGGGCTGATAGATCAATTACTTACCCCTTACTTGCATATTCCTTCAAATTTCTAGGGTTTTGTGGCTAATGATTCTCAAGGTAGGGCCCATTTTTGCCTCTTGGAACAATCTTGTAGCAAACAAACTGTCTCCTGTAGCAGCCTTGTTTTTTCATGTAGCAACTCCATTTCCTCCTATAGAAAAGTATTATGTGCCTTCATATTCTTAGTAATGGTTTCTCTATTGGTTTTCCTCATCATAGGTTTCAAAAGTTTCTTCCCTCCCATTAAATCCTCCACCCATTTCTCATAGTTCTCCTTCTCGGGGTTTTCTGTTTTTCTTGTTCTTGTGTATATCTTCTCTACCCCTCATGGTATTTAACGGTTGACTGTTGTGAGCACGTGAGTTTGGATGGTGGATATGAAGTGGACAAAGGGATCAGAGTGCTTTGGTGACTTGGCTTCTTCCCAAATTTCCTCTTTTAAGCGTTTTCCCCACTCCTCCTAATCATCACCTTGCTTAATTTGGATTTCAGATGTTGCATTAGTCATGAGTTAGCTGCGCTTAATTGGTAGAGGGTGGCAGAGACTGTCGACCCATCCTTAGCTTATAAAACCTCATCCTTCATGTAGCTACAATAAATTTCTTGCTATAATATGCTCATGAGAAGAGGTGAATAATATTGCATACTTGTACGTACTTGATGTCGAGCTATTGTAGATGCATGCATGTTGTTGTGGGTCTTCATATCATGATGGGTTGAAGGAGAGGCATGCATGTTTCTACTGAGTTGATGATTGATCCATGCTTCTTTGGAGGTGCTAATTTTCTTTTCTTGCTTCTACACAAGTATTCATAGCTTGTTGATTGTTTGACTGATAACACTGTTGTATATGTCTTCTGAACTAGATTTCACCTTGATTGATGATGTTCCTATGTGTGCGCAGGTGTTTCTCCCATGAATGGGTTGCATCTGCTGGTGGAGTGATTTTCTAAGGGTGATGAGTCCCTTCTTGGGTTTATACATTTCTCCCTCATGCTTCTTGTTGGTCGAGAGAAAAAATAATATCAGAGATTTATTTTCACTGCACAGATTGCTACAAGAGGAGTTTCTTCTTGTAGTAGCCTTTTGATCCTTTCTTCTAGTATTTAGTTGGAATGGTGGTGTTGAGGGGAGTGATAAAAATCTATGTAAATAGGTTTGGAGTCATGAGGAGGTAATGTGAAGAATGAAAGACATGAAGAACAAAACTTTGTGTGTGTGTGTGTGTGTGTGTGTGTTTTTTTATGGAGGAGAAAATGTACATTTTGAGAAAGTTTAGGTGAAATGGAGTGTATGGGTGATGGAAGTGGTGTTGGGGGACCTCTCGTGACCTTACCTAAAGAATACGTGAACCTTGGACCCATTTCTCTAATCATATTACCTCCTAGAGCTTCTTCTCGGCCATCCTATAAGCAATTTTGAACTTCCTATAGCATTTCAGGACAACCTCTTGTAGCAAACTTGTTTTATGCATATCTTGTTGGAAATAATACTGCGGGGGGGGGGGTGAATCAGTATTATCAGGTCAATTATTTTTCATTACACTATCAGATTTGTATACGCTACTTCAGATATGGGACACTGCGTATATACGCTACTGTGTCTAAAGCAACCAGCGTATATCAGAAGGCTTAAGATTCATTAATTGTTGATCTTTAATCAGTGCATCAGGACTTAATTAATCATAAGAATAGTAAACAGGAGCAGTAAAATAGAACAGATCATCACACACATGGACACAAAGATATAAGGTGGAAACCCAATGTGGGTGAAAACCACCTGCTACAATTCGTCTCTATCTTCTTTTAATTAGAAACTTCTTTTTACAATGATTCTATACTGGTGCAGTATTATACTAGTACGCAGGCTGCTACCTATAGAAGGCTACAACCTTCTCTCGTTCTTCAAATTCTTCTGGAAAGGAGCTACAACCCCCTTAGCTCTTGTACTAGCTGAGGTACTAGTACGTAGGTGCTGACCTACAGAAGGCTACAACCTTCTCATTTCTTTCGAGGACCACATTTCATAAATTTTTAGATTGGATCCATGAATAACATCAAGTATATATGCATCCACCAATATCCTTTGCACCAAACAAAAAGTGAATTAAATAGTCACTTCTCTTAATGTTGTACCCAGAAAACAGTAACAGTAACCAGACACCAATTCTAAACCCAGACCACTGCAGCAATAAACAGAAGTAGCTAAACATATTTCAAGAGATGTACGCTACTTCAATGTGTACAACCTGCATGCATACGCTTGTGAATTAAGGCCAACTAGCATATACGCTATTCTGCATTACATAGCCAGTGTGTATATGCACCTTTTCTTCGTTGAACCTACGTACAGATCTATAAAAGATAATTTATCCTTTTCACTTAATCAGACATCAGTTATACCCAGATTATCAGATTTATAGATTAAGTCATGCGCCAAAAGAATAGATCAAAATCACACAAAGATACTACTATTCAAGCCTTAAGATCTTGATCCATCAATAGTACTTATCCTTCTTCTTGCGCTCAGATTCCTCCTACGTTCATATCCAGCTATGCACCATAACCCAATGACCAGTATTCCAGATCTAGTTCTTCTTAAGATGTTCAATGCTTGAGTCAATGTCATTACTTAATGATTTCCTTCCCCTTTTATAGTCTTAGGCCTTACACAATACCATGGTCCAAAACCATAAAGAATCAATACCTTTGACCAAATACCTGGGTTCAATACTTCAGACGAGATACCATGGTCCAAAACCATAGGTCCAAATACCAAGGACTAAATACCATGGACCAAAAATAAGTTTTCCCAGACATAAGCGCTTTTTCGTGCATGAAAGTGCGTGCATATGCATACGCAACTTTTGATTGGAAATCCCACGTGTATACGTGACTTCGTCAAAGGGAACCTGCGTATACCTCTTTTTCTTTCATTCTGAGAGCCTGAATAGTGATCTGCCATCTTAGTGAGTCGCCATCAAGGAAAACACTTGTGTCATAGTGCCAAACCTGTGTCATAATGCCAACAATCTCCCCCTTTGGACTTGATGGCAACCCCAAGTCGCTCAAAGTCATTCTCCCCCTTTGACATCAAGGGAAAAGGGTTCTTCTCCCCCTGAAGACATGTTGAAATCTCTGCTTTCTTGTGCTGTCCATGCTCCCCCTAAATGTAGGCAAGGTCTGCAAAAAGATGTTCTACAAAAAAGAACATGACTCTATACATTATAAATGACCTTCCTATCAACAAAGACTCATATATACATCCATCTCCCAACCAAGTGGGGATATACCAATATTGACTCATCCACCCAACCAAGTGGGGAAACACCATATGATAAAACAAGAACATTACATCAATCATCCCAGGCATAGTGGGGAAACCAAAGTAGGTCGTTACATGACCTTGATAAGAAAAGAAATACATGACATAGAGACAAAATATCTACAACCAGATTATGATAGTTATCAACAACTATCATCAGTAGCATCTATCAATCATCATTCAGATCAGAAACCATGTTCTCCTTCTACACCTGTTCCCCCTGAAACCAAAACACTATGAACTTGAACCAAGATCTTCTAGGATAATGCCAACAATGCATTATTAGAAGAATATATATGCTCCCCCTGAACCTGTGCCAGATGGTCTCTGTCAGACTCATATCAGACTCCTTTCATCCTGAGCCTGGCCCACTGTTTGTCTTAAAACCAACATATACGCGATTGTATCCACATAAACCGGCATATGTACACGGATTCTCCTCATTAAACTCACATACAACCACTTTTCTCTGAAACAAACAAGTTTCAACAACAAGATGATGCATCAACTACTCCCAGCTTCTGTCTGAGGTATTCAAACGTCTCTCTGGGTAGTGGTTTGGTGAGTATATCAGCAACCTGTTCCTTGGAAGGAACATACTCCAATTTGACCTTTTGTTCAAGCACTTGTTCTCGAAGAAAATGATATTTGATAGGTATGTGCTTGGTCTTTGAATGCATGACTGGATTTTTTTAAATGTTGATTGCACTTGTATTATCACATAAAATAGAGATAGGTGGAGTACAAGTGATTTGAAAATCTTGCAAAATTTGCATCTTCCAAAGGAGTTGTATGCAGCAAGATGCAGTAGCCACATATTCCACTTCAACTGTAGATAAAGCAATTGAACTTTGTTTCTTGCTGAACCAAGACACTAATCTGGAACCCATAAAGAATGTAGCACCACTAGTGCTTTTTCTGTCATCCACGCTTCCTGCCCAATTTACATTTGTGTACGCATGAAGTGTGAGATCTATATCTCTAGGATACCATAAGCCATAGTTTTGTGTCCCTTGAAGATATTTGAAAATTCTTTTAACCGCCTGAATGTGTGCTTATTTCGGATTTGCTTGGAATCTTCCAGCTATTCCTACTGCATGCATGATGTCTAGTCGGGTACCAATCAGATAGAGCAGACTACCAATCATGGATCTATAGGTTGGTTGATGAACTGTTGCTTAATCATCATTTTTGCTGAGGCTGCATCCTGTCACCATATGGGTACATACTGGTCTCGAATCTTCCATGCCATATTTCTTCAAGATCTCCTTGAGGTACTTGGTTTGCGATATAAAGATATCGTCTTTATTTTGTTGGACTTGTAAACCAAGAAAATATGTCAGCTCACCAAGCAAGGACATTTCAAATTCTTTCTGCATCATCAAAGCAAAGTTTTGACTCATGGCTTCTTCATTTCTACCAAAGATGATATCATCAACATACACGACAAGTATTAGCAATTTATCATTATCAATTTTTACATATAGATTGCTATCTGTTGATCCTTTTGAAAAACCTTGTTGATGGAGGTATTTGTCCAGACGATAATACCAAGCCCTTGGAGCCTATTTAAGATAATAGAATGCCTTCTTAATTTTGCGTACAAGTCTTGGATCATTTCCAAGGATGAATCCATCTGGTTGCTCAATATACACTTCTTCTTCCAAGTCTCCATTTAAAAAGGCAGATTTCACATCCATTTGAAAAACTTTTAACTTCTGAAAGCTAGAAAGAGAAAGGAACATTCTTGTGGCTTCAAGTCTAGCAACTGGTGCAAAAATTTCTTCCAAGTCTATACCTTCTTGTTGAGCATACCCTTTACACACAAGTCTGGCTTTATTTCTAATAACATCTCCATTTTCATTCATCTTGTTTTTGAATATCCATTTTGTCCCTATGACATTCTTATTGTTTGGTCTAGGAACCAACTCCCCAGTGTTATTCTTTTCAATCTACTCAAGTTCTTCATTCATGGCCTTGACCCAGCATTCATCTTTGCATGCTTCTCTTACATTTTGTGGTTCAGTGGAGGAGAGAAATGCTAGATAGCTTGAAGCTTCTGAAATAGTTCTTCTTGTTTGTACACCCGCCTCTTTCTGTCCCAAAATTTGAGTTTCTAGATGATTCTTCTGAACGTACCTGGATGGAGTCTTTTCTTCTATCCTTATCTGTTCTTCTGGTGCCTCATGGGTTTCTTCTTCATCATAAGTCTGATTTGATGTTGAAGGATAGTCCTCATCATCTTCGAAATCTTCAGATTTTACCTGCCTAGGAATGTTTCCTTCTTCATCAATCACTACGTCAATACTTTCAACAATTTTTCCAAGTCTTTTATTGTAACACTTATATCCTTTGATGTGGGGAGAGTAACCAAGGAGAATGCCTTCATCTTCTCTAGAATCAAACTTTCCAAGGCTTTCATCAATCCTTTTGATGTAACATTTTCTTCCAAAAATTTTGAAGTATTTAATGGTGGGATTCACATACCAAAGTTCATGAGGTGTTTGAGTGTTGTTCACCCGGACATTTGTCTTGTTGAGAATAGTAACCGCAGCAAATGCATCTTCACCCCAGAAGCTTGCGGGAGTTCCAAACTCGTCAAGCATAGCATGAGCCATTTTTTGAACCGTTCTGTTCATCCTTTCCACTACTCCATTTTGCTGAGGATTCCTTGCAGTAGAGAATTCCCTTCTTATTCCATGTTCTTCACAAAAATCGAAAAATTCATTCGAGGTAAATTCCCCTCCTTGATTAGACCTGAGGTGTTTGATTCTACGATCTGATTCGTTTTCAACCAAGGCTTTAAATGCTTTGAACTTTTCAAAAGCTTCGTATTTATGCTTTAGAATTCCTATCCAACACATCCTTGAAAAATCGTCAATGAACAATATGAAGTATTCTTCTCCTCAAGGTGACCTCTTCCTAGTTAGACCACATACATCAGTATGGACAAGTTCAAGTGGCCTACTAGCTGATCCTTCCTTCTCAGGGAAATTAGTTCTGGTTTGCTTCCCAAACTAACATGATTTGCATATTGTATTTTTTGGAATTCTGATGTCAAGGAGATCATGAACTGCCTGATATTTGCATGCTTTCCTTATCTGAGAGAAGCTTAGATGCCCAAATCTTCTGTTCCATAGCCAATGTTCATCATTCTTTCTTAGATAGAATTTTTTTTGTCCTCTCTTGAGTATGTATAAATTATTTGGTGTTCTTATACCTTTGATCATTGTTTCTCCTGTATCAAGCTCACGAACAATACGTCCATTTGATCAAAATATTATCTCATTTCCTTGATCACACATTTGACTAACACTCAATAGATTATGCTTTAAGCCATCAACATACATAACATTTCCAGCTTCGACCTTTTCTTTCAAAAGAATAGAACCTTTACCTTTTACGAATGCAGGGGTGTCATTTCCAAATGAGACATTCTTTTCCTTTTCTGAGGCACTATATGATTGAAGTTTTTCTTTATCACCTGTCATATGTTTCGAGCATCCACTGTCGATGTACCACTGATTTTCCTGCCCTTCTGCATATAAGGCTATACCACATCTTTCTGGTTGCGGTTCTTTCTTCCTCCATGTTTTGGGAATCAATGAAGCTCTCTCCTTCTAAGTTGTTTTCCAAAACCTACTCCTGCATTCAGAATCTTCATGACCGAAGTTGTTACAAATAGAACATTCTATTTCATTTTCAAGAGTAGAAAAGTTATTGCAGTTTCTTTTCATGATTCCAGTCACACTCCTTTGATTTCGTGCTTCTCTAGTCATGATGGTATTTTAGGCAACACATTGAGTTGCTTTATGTCCAAAGTTATGACAAGAGAAACATTGGCCATTGAAGAAATTCCTGCGATTATCAAACCTTCCGTCCAGGTGATTGTAATTTCCATAACCATTCGTTCTTGAGGAAAATTGAGAATGATTTACCTGTGGTTGGTTGTAGCTTTTGTTCATCCTTGAAGTAGATTGCCCTCGATTTATTTGGTGATCTCTGTTCATTCTTGAATTAAATTGTCCCAGATTGACCTAGTGATCTGCATTGTGCCTTTGCTGTCGATTTTCAACCTGTTCAGTTCTCCTTGCTGCTTCAGGATAACTTTTAGAGGTAGATAGATTTTGTGCTTGAGATTCTTCTTCAGTATACCCAAGACCTGTCTTGATTAGAGGAGAACGTTGCACTTTGATAATCTCATCTAAAGTTTCTGATCCTTTAGCAAATCTAAGATTAAGAGCTTTTGTTTTCTCAATATCGTTTCTAAGTCCCACAATTTCACGTTCTAACTTTTCATTGTGTTTTTCCCTTTCAGCAAGTTGGAATGTCAGAGTATCTATAATCATATTCTTTTCTTCTAAACAAATTTTAAGTTTAGAAATTTCTTCATAAAGACCTTCTTCATATATAGCATCCAAGAAATCATCATCTTCAAAAGCCATCAAAAGTCTATAATCATTACCTTGTTCATCTTCATCACTATTTGAAAATCCATCACTGTCTTCATGTGTATAATAGCTCTTCTTACTTACATTCTGTTTTCTGTTCCATCTAACTTGTTCCTTACCTTTGTCAAGCTTATCTTTATGAGGAGACTTGGATGCATAGTGATCGACTCTTCCACAAGCAAAGAATTTAAAAGGTAGCTTACCTCTGAATCTTCCAGAACCCTGTTGAAAGTTCTTGACAAAGTTTGATTCTTCCTCTCCTTCTGACATATGTCCTGACTCATTGTATTCTCCTTTTCTTGAGGCTTTGAATGCAGATTCTCTCATGTCTGATGGTCCCCCTTTTCTCATTTCGAAAGCAGTTAGGATTTCGTGTAGCTGTGACATGGTAATGCTTTGAAGATTTTGCTTTCCTTCTATGATTGAAAATTTCGATTCAAACTTAGAAGACAAAGATCTTAGAACCTTTTCAACCAAAGTAACTTCTTTTATCTCTTCACCCAAGTTTTTCATACAATTAACAATCTCATCTATATGTAAGAAATAATTAGCCACACTTTCATCATTATGCATTCTGAGATTTTCATATTGAATTCTAAGAGTTTGTAGTTTTGCACGTTTTACCTGATCATCTCCTTTATAGCTCAAAACGATCTTGTCTCACATTACTTTTGCGATTTTGAGCTGCATAACATTGACGAATTCTGATTGAGATAAACTCTCTAATAGAGTATTGACAGCCTTTTCATTTGTTTCATATTGCTTCTTACCAGTCGTATCCGTAGGAGTTGCTGACGGAAATGTGTATCTTGTTTCCACGATATCCCAAACTTCTGTACCAAGAGATTGAAGATAGTCTGTGATTCTTACGTTCCAATAGACGAAGTTGCTTCCATCAAAGATTGATGGCCTGATAGATGCCTCCTTTTCATAGTTGCTCATGATGATAGATCTTCCTTCAAGTGATCAAGATTCTTCTTAAGGACCTGCTCTGATACCAATTGTTGGAAATAATACTGAGGGGGGAGGGGTGAATCAATATTATCAGGTCAATTATTTTTCATTACACTATTAGATTTGTATACGCTACATCAGCTATGGGAAACTGCGTATATACGCTACTATGTCTAAAGCAACCAACGTATATGAGAAAGCTTAAGATTCATTAATTGTTGATCTTTAATCAATGCAACAGGACTTCATTAATCATAAGAACAATAAACAGGAGCACTAAAATAGAATAGATCATCACACACATGGACACAAAGATATAAGGTGGAAACCCAATGTGGGTGAAAACCACCTGCTGCAATTCGTCTCTATCTTCTTTTAATTAGAAACTTCTTTTTACAATGATTCTATACTAGTGTAGTCTTATACCAGTACGCAGGCTGCTACCTATAGAAGGCTACAACCTTCTCTCATTCTTCAAATTTTTCTTGAAAGGAGCTACAACCCCCTTAGCTCTTGTACTAGATGAGGTACTAGTATGTAGGTGCTAACCTACATAAGGCTACAACCTTCTCTTTTCTTTCAGGGACCACGTTTCATAAATTTTCAGACTAGATCCATGAATAACATCAAGTATATCTGCATCCACCAATATCCTTTGCACCAAACAAAAACTGGATCAGATAGTCACTTCTCTGAATGTTGTACCTAGAAAATAGTAATAGTAACCAAACACCAATTTTGAACCCAGACCACTGCAGCAATAAATAGAAGTAGCTAAAACATATTTCAAGAGACGTACGCTACTTCAATGTGTACAACCTACTTGCATACGCTTGTGAATTAAGGCCAACCAGCGTATACACTATTCTGCATGACATAACCAGCGTGTATACGCACCTTTTCTTCATTGAACCTACGTACAAATCTATAAAAGATAATTGATACTTTTCACTTATTCATACATCAGTTATACCCATATTATCAGATTTATAAATCAAGTCATGCGCCAAAATTACAAATCAAAATCACACAAAGATACTACTATTCAAGCCTTAAGATCTTGATCCATCAATAGTACTTATCCTTCTTCTTGCACTCAGGTTCCTCCTTCATTCAGATCAGCTATGCACCATAACCCAATGACCATTATTCAAGATCTAGTTCTTCATAAGATGTTCAATGCTTGAGTCAATTCCTTTGCCTAATGATTTCCTTCCCCTTTTATAGTCTTAGGCTTTACACAATACCATGGTCCAAAACCATAAAGAATCAATACCTTGGACCAAATACCTGGGTTCAATACCTCAGATGAGATACCATGGTCCAAAACCATAGGTCCAAATACCAAGGACTAAATACCATGGACCAAAAATAAGTTTTCCCACACATACGCGCTTTTTTGTGCATGAAAGTGCGTGCATACGCATACGCGACTTTTGATCGGTAATCCCGCGTGTATACGCTACTTCGTCAAAGGGAACCTGCATATACCTCTTTTTCTTTCATTCTGAGAGCCTAAATAGTGATTTTCCATCTGAGTGAGTTGCCATCAAGGACAACACATGTGTCATAGTGCCAAACCTGCATCATAATGCCAACATATCTCTCAAATAGTAGACTGGATTGACCTGAAATTTGGTGAGCATGCTGTCATCATCCCTATGCATATACCCATTAAAAGTATTAGCCAATGGATGCATGAATCTCAAGGAAAATTAAGAATGGTAGTAGGTGATGGATGTTGATTTCTTGAAAAGTGTACACTGAAATTTTCTGAAATTTCTTGGGCATGTTACCATTATCCATATGCATCTCCCCATGAAGTGGCTCGGAAAATGGTTGCATGAATCTTGATAGAAATTAAAACTTGTGTAGGAAATGGAGGTTAATTTATCGAAAAGTGTGAACCGGAATTTTCTGAAATTGCTTGGCCATGTTACCATCATCCATATGCATCTCCCCCTGAAAAAACATTGGCAAATGGATGTACGGTTTTCAAGATGACAAAAATAATTTTCTTCTCTATTTATTTTGACTTCTGGTAGCCAAAAAAATCCTTCTTGCAACATTTTAGGACAACAAGGAAAATTACTGGGAAAAGCTTAGGAATGATGGGTGGATGGTGGAAAGAGATGAGGGTGATGGATTGGCATGGACTTGGTCCTTCTGGATCATCTAAGAAAAGGGGGAGAAAGTTCAAGTTTGACTTCCTTTGACTAGAATTTTGACCAACTTTTTTCCTATTGGTTCCAACTTGTTTTTATTGCTTGCAGAGGTTGGAGAGCACTTGCATTCATCAGAGAGATACATGGAACACATGATTTTTATTTTTTCATTTTTTCATTTTTTTCTTTTAGGCCTACTAGCTACCTCAATGCGGTTTTCAACTTGTATTTTTGCCTAGGCGCCTCAAAGGAGGTTTTCACCTAGGATATTTTATTTTTTCTCTTTTTTTATTTTTTTCATCACATTTACGACCTCATGGAGGTTTTCAATCAATGAGCCAATCTCAGGCACCTCAAATGAGGTTTGTTGGCATTATGATACATATGTTGTACTTGATGGCAACCCACTCATCTCAGATAATAAATTATAGTGTAGAGAAAAGTTCATGCACTTATATGCAGAGAAAAGTTTATTTCATGTAGAGAAAAGTTCACGCACTTTTATGCAGAGAAAAGTTTATTTCATGTAGAGAAAAAGTTCACGCACTTTCATGCAAGGAAAAGCGCGTATATGTTGGAGAATTTACCTTTGGTCCATGGCAGTTAGTCCTTGGTATTTGAACCTATGAGGAAAAGCGCATATATGTTGGAGAACTTACCTTTGGTCCATGGTAGTTAGTCCTTGGTATTTGAACCTATGAGGAAAAGCGCGTATATGTTGGAGAACTTACCTTTGGTCCATGGTAGTTAGTCCTTGGTATTTGAACCTATGGTTTTGGACCATGGCACGCACTTTCATGCAAGGAAAAGCGTGTATATGTTGGATAACTTACCTTTGGTCCATGGTAGTTAGTCCTTGATATTTGAACCTATGGTTTTGGACCATGGACCTCGTCAAAAGTGTTGATCTCATGTACTTTCATGGTTGGTTCAAGGTATTAGTCCAACAGTTTTTTGATCCTATGGTTTTGGCCCGTGGTATTGTGAAAGGCCTAAGACTATAAAAGAGGAAGGAGATCATTTGGCAAAGCATCTTCTGAATTATCGAATATCTGATAAAGTGCTAGATTTGGAATATTGTGATTGGGTTTTGGTGCAGATCTGGATCTGAATGAAGAAGGAACCTGAGCGTAAGGAGAAGGATAAGTTCTATTGATGGGTCAAAATCTTAAGGCTGGAATAGTGGTATCTCTATATGATTTTGATCTGTGATATGTGGCATACGCTTGATCTACAAATCTAATAATCTGGGTCTGAATTATTGATGCATGTTTTATTTTACACATATTATGATCTGGGTATGTCTGATGTAACAACTGCAAAGTTATAAGGAAATATTTGCAGATCTGTATGCGGGTTGGCTTTGGTGAAATCAGAGATTGATGATGCAAGTGTAGTTGATGGGTTTTTGATGTTCTTGGATCCAGTTTGAAAATTTATGAAAAGTGGTCCTTGAAAGAAAAGAAGTAGGGGGTTGTAGCTCCCTTCCAAGAGAGACTGGAAAACGAGAGAGAGTTGTAGCTCTCTGCAGGTTTCAGCTTGCGTACTGGTAAGGGACTGCACCAGTACAAAACGATTGTAAAAGGAGTTTCTAATTTGAAAGAAGATAGAGACATATTGCATCAGGTGGTTTTCACCCACATTGGGTTTCTACCTTACATCTTGTGTTCTTTGGCGTGACTATCTGTTTTCTTTGTTCATGCTCATTATTTTATGGTACTGACATGCAAAAATAATTCAAAGAATAAATAAGGAAGATTTATTAAAAGAACTTGATAATACTGATTCACCCCCCCTCTCAGTATTATTTCCAACAATTGGTATCAGAGCAGGTCCTTCAGAGAAGCTTGATCGCTTGAAGGAAGATCATTCATCATGAGCAACTACGAGAGGGAAGCATCAATCAGGCCACCAATTTTTGATGGGACAAACTTCAATTATTGGAAGGTAAGAGTTACTGCCTATCTTCAATCTCTTGGTACAGAAGTTTGGGATATCATAGATACAGGCTACACTTTTCCTTCAGCTACTCCTACAGATACGGCCGAAAAGAAGAAATATGAAACAAATGCTAAAGCAGTCAATACTCTGCTGGGATGCTTATCTCAAACAGAATTCGTGAAGGTTATGCAATATAAATCCGCAAAAGAAATATGGGACAAGATTGTCTTGAGCTACGAAGGAGATGAACAGGTAAAGCATGCTAAACTTCAAACCCTCAGGATTCAGTATGAGAATCTCAGAATGTATAATGATGAAAGTGTGGCTAACTATTTCCTTCGGGTAGATGAGATTGTTAATTGCATGAAAAACTTGGGTGAAGAAATAAAAGAGGCTATTGTGGTTGAAAAAGTTCTAAGATCATTGTCCCCCAAGTTTGAATCTATAGTGTCTGCAATAGAAGAAAAGGAAAATCTACGAATTCTTACTATGTCTCAGCTACACGGAATTCTAACTGCTTATGAAATGAGAAAGGGAGGTCCATCAGACATAAGAGAAGTTGCTTTCAAGGCTTCAGGAAAAGGAGACTATTATGAAGCAAGTCACGTGCCAGAAGAAGAAGAAGAAGAATCAAATTTTGTCAGAAATCTTCAAATGGGAACTGGAAGGTTCAGAGGTAAGTTACCTTTTAAATGCTTTGCTTGTGGAAGAGTAGGTCATTATGCTGCAAAATGTCCTCATAAGGATAAAGGAAAGGAACCTGCTAGATGGAACAAGAAACAGATTGCAAATAAGAAAAGCTACTACACTCATGAAGAGTGATGGTCTATCAAATAGTGACGAAGATGAACGAGGTAATGACTATAAACTCTTAATGGCATTTGAAGATGATGATTACATGGATGCTATAGATGTGGATAGCTTTTGTGAAGAAATTTCTAGACTCAAGACATGTATAGAAGAAAAGAATAGGATCATTAATACTCTACAACTTCAAATTGATGAAAAAGAAAAATATCTTGAAAAGTTAGAAGGCGAAATTGTTGGTCTTAGAAAAGAGATTGAGAAAAAAAAGGCTATTAATCTTAAGTTTGTCAAAGGATCTGAAACTCTGGATGAGATCATCAATGTACAGTGCTCTCCTCTAAACAAGACAGGTCTGGGCTATAATGGAGAAACTTCTCAAGCATCCACCTCAAAGAGTTATCTTGATGCAGCAAGAAGGAATGAGAAAAAGCACAATGGAGATCACCAAGTAAAGCAGGGACCAATTACAAACAAAGACTATCAAGCAAATCAGGGGCAATCTGTCTTAAGGATGAACAAAAGCTACAACCAGCCACAGGTAAAATCCTCTCAATTTGCTTCAAGAATGAATGACAATAGAAATTACAATCATTTGGCCGGAAGATTTGATAACCGCAGAAATTTCTTCAATGGACAATGCTTTTCTTGCCATAACTTTGGTCACAAAGCAGCTCAATGTGTTGCATATAAAACGATCATGACTAGAGAAGCTCAAAAACAAAGAAGTATGACCGGGATTACAGAAAGGACCTATAACAACTTTTCGGTTCTTGAAAATGAAGTTGAATGTTCTATTTGCAATAACTTTGGTCATGAAGATTCTGAATGCAGGAGCAGGTTTCAGCAGACAAAGGAACAAGCCTCAAGCACCAAAACATGGAGAATAAAGGAACCACAAACAGAAAGATGTGGGATAGCATTTTATGCAGAGGGACAGGAAAATTTATGGTACATTGACAGTGGATGTTCGAAGCATATGACAGGTGATAAAGAAAAACTTGAATCATATTCTGCTCTAGAAAAAGGAAAGAAAGTTTCTTTTGGAAATGATACTCCTGCAACTATAAAAGGAAAAGGCACTGCTCAGTTAAAAGAAAAGGTCAAAGCTGGAAATGTTTTGTATGTTGATGGATTGAAACATAATCTTCTAAGTGTTAGCCAGATGTGTGATCAAAGAACCGAGGTGATATTCAGATCAAATGGATGTCTTGTTCGTGATCTTGATATAGGTAAAACAATGATCAAAGGTAAAAGAACTCCAAATAATCTATACATATTTGAAGAAGGACAACAACAATGCTATTTGAGCAAGGATGATGAGCACTGGTTATGGCACCGGAGGTTGGGGCATCTAAGCTTTTCACAAATAAGGAAAGCATGCAAATATCAGGCAGTTCGTGGTCTTCCAGATATCAAAGTTCCAGACAACACCATATGCAAATCATGTCAGTTTGGAAAGCAAACCAGAACTACCTTTCCGGAAAAGGAAGGATTAGCTAGCATGCGTCTTGAGCTAGTACATACAGATACATGTGGTCCATTCAGGAAAAGGACACCTCGAGGAGAAGAATACTTGATATTATTCATTGATGATTTCTCCAGGTTTGTCTGGTTAGGACTTATGAAGCACAAAGATGAAGCATTCGAAAAATTCAAATCCTTTAAAGCCTTGGTTGAAAATGAATCAGGATACAAAATTAAGTGTCTTAGATCCGACAGAGGTGGGGAGTTTACCTCAAATGAATTTTTCGATTTCTATGAAGAACATGGGATAAGAAGAGAATTCTCTACAGCTAGAACTCCTCAGCAAAATGGAGTGGTGGAAAGAATGAACAGAACTGTCCAACAAATGGCTCGTGCTATGCTTGATGAATCTGGAACTCCCGCAACTTTCTGGGGTGAAGCATCACATGCTGCAGTTATTATTCTCAACAAAACAAATGTCCGAGTGAACAACACTCAAACCCCTCATGAGCTCTGGTATGGTGAGACTCCTTCGGTAAAGCACTTCAAAATCTTTGGGAGCAAATGCTATATTAAAAATACTGATGAGCAACTTGGAAAACTTGAACCTAGAGCAGATGAAGGCATCCTTCTTGGTTATTCTCCACACAGCAAAGCATACAAGTGCTATAATAAAAGACTTGGAAGAATTGTTGACAGCATTGATGTAGTGGTTGATGAGAAGGGATACATTCCTAGGCAAGTAAATCATGAAGATATCGAAGAAGATGAAGGCCATCCTCAAAGACAAAATGATGAAGAAGAAGAACCTCAAGAAGAACCAGAGGAGCAGATAAGGATAGAAGAGAAGACTCCATCCAGATATGTTCAGAAGAATCATCCCGAATCTCAGATTTTGGGACAGAAAGAAGCAGGTGTACAAACAAGAAGAAGAATTGCAGAAGCTTCAAGCTATTTGGCATTACTCTCTTCCACTGAACCACAAAATGTGAAAGAGGCATGCAAAGATGAATGTCGGGTCAAAGCAATGGATGAAGAACTTGAGCAAATCGAAAAGAACAACACTTGGGAGCTGGTTCCTAGACCAAAGGATAAGAATGTTATAGGAACAAAATGGGTCTTCAAAAATAAATTGAAGGAAAATGGAGAAGTAATTAGAAACAAGGCCAGACTTGTTTGTAAAGGGTATCCGCAGCAAGAAGGAATAGATTTTGAAGAAACGTTTTCTCCTGTTGCAAGACTTGAGGTCATCCGAATGTTCCTTGCTCTCTCAAGCTTTCAAAACTTCAAAGTATTTCAAATGGACGTGAAATCGGCCTTTCTGAATGGAGACTTGGAAGAAGAAGTATACATTGAGCATCTAGATGGTTTCATTCTTGGAAATGATCCAAATCTTGTATGCAGATTGAAAAAGGCTCTCTATGGCCTCAAACAAGCTCCAAGGGCTTGGTACTATTGTTTGGACAAATATCTTCATCAACAAGGTTTTTCAAAAGGATCAGCAGACATCAATCTTTATATAAAAGTTGAAAATGACAAATTGTTGATACTTATTGTGTATGTAGATGACATTATCTTTGGCAGCAATGAAGAAGCTATGAGTCAAAGCTTTGCCTTGGTGATGCAGAAAGAATTCGAAATGTCCTTGCTGGGAGAACTGACATATTTTCTTGGTTTGCAAATCCAACAAAATGAAGGAGGGATCTTCTTGTCTCAAACCAAGTATCTCAAGCAGATTTTGAAGAAATATGGTATGGAAGAAGCAAAACCAGTATGTACACCCATGGTCACAGGATGTAACCTCAGTACAAATGATGAATCAGCAGCAGTGCATCAACCAACTTACAGATCTATGATTAGAAGTCTACTTTATTTGACAGGTACCCGACCAGACATCATGCATGCAGTGGGAATAGTTGGAAGATTTCAGGAAAATCCAAACGAAACTCATCTTCAGGCAGTAAAGAGAATCTTCAAATATCTTCAAGGGACTCAAAACTATGGCTTATGGTATCCTAGAGATACAGATCTCACTCTTCATGCTTATACAGATGCAGATTGGGCCAGAAGCGTGGATGACAGGAAAAGCACAAGTGGTGGTGCATTATTTATGGGTTCCAGATTAGTATCTTGGTTCAGCAAGAAACAAAGTTCGATTGCCTTGTCTACAGCTGAAGCAGAATATGTTGCTGCTGCATCTTGCTGCACTCTACTCCTTTGGATGATGCAGACCTTGCAGGATTTTCAAATCACTTGTAAACCACCCATCTCTATCTTATGTGATAATACAAGTGCAATTAGATTTTCAAAGAACCCATTCATGCATTCAAAAACCAAGCACATACCAATCAAGTATCACTTTCTCCGGGAACAAGTGCTTGAACAAAAGGTCAAGTTGGAGTATGTTCCTTCTAAGGAACAGGTTGCTGATATACTCACCAAACCATTACATAGGGAGACCTTTGAATACCTCAGGCAAAAGCTGGGGGTTGTTGATGCATCATCTTGTTGTTGAATCTCTTCTGATTGTTGGTTGTACGCAAGGTTCATCTGAAGTATATGCGTACATGTGCTGGGTTGTGGATTGGTCAAAGATCGAATGGCACAGGTTCAGGGGGAGCATATCATGCATTGTTGGCATTATGGAGGAAGTACAGAAGGAGATCATGGATGTTGGTCTGAATATTGCTGCAATACATCTCTATCCCTTTCATGGTCATGGATTATGGTTCTTCTTTGCAGATCTGGTTTATAGTCAGGGGGAGCATGTTCTTAGGGGGAGCATAACCCTTTGCTCTTGATGTCAAAGGGGGAGAGTGATTGGTTGTTGTTGCCATCAAGTCCAAAGGGGGAGATTGTTGGCATTATGATACATATGTTGTACTTGATGGCAACCCACTCATCTCAGATAATAAATTATAGTGTAGAGAAAAGTTCACGCACTTATATGCAGAGAAAAGTTTATTTCATGTAGAGAAAAGTTCACGCACTTTTATGCAGAGAAAAGTTTATTTCATGTAGAGAAAAAGTTCATGCACTTTCATGCAAGGAAAAGCGCGTATATGTTGGAGAACTTACCTTTGGTCCATGGTAGTTAGTCCTTGGTATTTGAACCTATGAGGAAAAGCGCGTATATGTTGGAGAACTTACCTTTGGTCCATGGTAGTTAGTCCTTGGTATTTGAACCTATGAGGAAAAGCACGTATATGTTGGAGAACTTACCTTTGGTCCATGATAGTTAGTCCTTGGTATTTGAACCTATGGTTTTGGACCATGGTACGCACTTTCATGCAAGAAAAAGCGCGTATATGTTGGAGAACTTACCTTTGGTCCATGGTAGTTAGTCCTTGGTATTTGAACCTATGGTTTTGGACCATGGTACCTCATCAAAAGTGTTGATCTCACGTACTTTCATGGTTGGTTCATGGTATTAGTCCAACAGTTTTTTGATCCTATGGTTTTGGCACGTGGTATTGTGAAAGGCCTAAGACTATAAAAGAGGAAGGAGATCATTTGGCAAAGCATCTTCTGAATTATCGAATATTTGATAAAGTGCTAGATCTAGAATATTGTGATTGGGTTTTGGTGCAGATATGGATCTGAATGAAGAAGGAACCTGAGCGTAAGGAGAAGGATAAGTTCTATTGATGGGTCAAAATCTTAAGGCTGGAATAGTGGTATCTCTATATGATTTTGATCTGTGATATGTGGCATACGCTTGATCTACAAATCTAATAATCTGGGTCTGAATTATTGATGCATGTTTTATTTTACACATATTATGATCTAGGTATGCCTGATGTAACAACTGCAAAGTTATAAGGAAATATTTGCAGATCTGTATGCGGGTTGGCTTTGGTGAAATCAGAGATTGATGATGCAAGTGCAGTTGATGGGTTTTTGATGTTCTTGGATCCAGTTTGAAAATTTATGAAAAGTGGTCCTTGAAAGAAAAGAAGTAGGGGGTTGTAGCTCCCTTCCAGGAGAGACTGGAAAACAAGAGAGAGTTGTAGCTCTCTGCAGGTTGCAGCCTGCGTACTAGTAAAGGACTGCACCAGTACAAAACCATTGTAAAAGGAGTTTCTAATTTGAAAGAAGATAGAGACATATTGCAGCAGGTGGTTTTCACCCACATTGGGTTTCCACCTTACATCTTGTGTTCTTTGGTGTGACTATCTGTTTTCTTTGTTCATGCTCATTATTTTATGGTACTGACATGAAAAAATAATTCAAAGAATAAATAAGGAAGATTTATTAAAAGAACTTGATAACACTGATTCACCCCCCCTCTCAGTATTATTTCCAACAAGGTTTTCACTAGAGATTTTATTTTTTCTCTCTTTTTTTTCATTTCTTTTTCTATCCTACTCTACTTGAAAAAAAAAATATTTCAAGTATAGGAATACTTCCAATGGAGCCATGTGCACATCAAGATGAAAGATAAACTAATGTGTAGGATTGAAATATATGATTTGACATGTACCTAAATTTTAGAGACCAAATGTTTTGACTGAGATGAGATATAAAATTGTTGAAGAAGAGTGTGTTACTACAACTTGTTGATTTTCTGGAACCAAACCTCAATATAACTTTGATGCCCTTGGTTCACTTTCTTATTTGGATCATTCTTCATTTCTTATTCTACCATGACATTCAAATCTTCCTCTTTTTTCTGATTATTCTCTTGAACACATGGAGGATCTAATGGTAAACATGAGGGAACTTTCTCATTCTCTGATTTTGATTTTTTCTCTTCATCAACTGCATCTCATGATTCTTTGGTCTTATCCTTTGAATCTTATTTTTTCTGAATGTTGTCCTACAACAACATCAAGAGAATCTTTGTTTTGCAATACTCTTCCTACGCTAAGATGAATACCATTTAGATCAAGAGGAGATGTTTGGAAGTGTTGTGCCTCAACATTGTAAGTGGGTTGAGCTACTTCATTGTGTGGGTTTGGAAATGGTGGTACAGGTAGTTGAGTGGGAGTGGATATTTGAGATGGATGTGGTTAGGGTTGTGGTTGTGGTGGAGGTAGATGGTAGGGATAACATGGAGTTGGGTATCGAGGATATTGAGGAAAATATTGTTGATATTTTGGATGGCTCCCATAAGTTCTTTGCCAACCTTGTTGCAAAGATTGGTTTTTGGGTTGAGATGGCCAAGGTTTCCAAGGAAAGGGTGTGCTCCAATTACTTTGAGATGGATGTGCATAAGCTTGAAATTGTGAATTAGGCTCTTGCATCATATCAGGTTGAATAGGTTTCCATGGTCCTCTTGGAGCTACATAACATAGCTGCATTGAAAATTGACTTGCTCCATTGTCCTCTTGGTAAACTTCCTTCAACCTTGGTAATGAGGGGAAATATTTAACATCATGTGATTCTGCATGGACAACATAAATATCAAGATCTTATTTTTGCTCATTTTGTATTCTTAATGTTTCTACTTGTTTTCTTAGATTGCTAAGAATTTATGTTTTAAAGTCATCAAACAAATTCCCAAGATTAGCTTGACATACTGATCTTGATGTTGATTTACTTACTCTTGTCCTTCCTCTTGATATGTGTTTGTATGCTTCACATATTTCTTCAAATGATAATCGTTATAGATCACCTCTATTCATGAGATCAATCCACTCATCCCTAATTGTTCTAAGTAAGAGGGATTTTAGTGTGTAAGATCCTAAATGATGTAATTTTTCCCTCTTAACATTATACTGTTGGCATTATGGAACAGGTTTGGAGCTATGGCATAGGTGTTGTCCTTGATGGCAACTCTCTTTGGTGACAGATCTCAGTTCAGGCTTTCAGAATGAAGAAAAAGATATATACACAGTTTCAACAAGAAAAAGGTGCATATACACACGTGTTAGATGTTACAAAAGTGCGTATGCGTATACACGCACTTTCATTCAAGGAAAAGTGCGTATATGTTGGAGAACCTACTTTTGGTCCGTGGTAGTTAGTCCTTGGTATTTGAACCTATGGTTTTGGACCATGGTATCTCGTCAAAAGTGTTGATCCCAAGTATTGGGTCCTTGGTATTGTTTATTATGGTTTTGGACCGTGGTATTATGAAAGGCCTAAGACTATAAAAGAGGAAGGAGATCTTTTGGCAAAGGATCATCTGAATTAATTGAATATCTAATAAGTGCGAGATCTGAAATATTGGTGACTAGGGTTATGGTGCAGATCTGGATCTAAATGAAGGAGGAACCTTAGCGCAAAGAAGGATAAGTTCTATTGATGGGTCATAATCTTTTGGCTTGAATGATAATATCTTTGCATGATTTTGATCTATTATATGTGGCGCATGCTTGATCTATAAATCTGATAATCTGGGTTAATCAGTGTCTGAATATTTGAAAGAGTGAATTATCTTTTATAGATTTGTACGCAGGTTCAGTGAATCGAAGGCGCGTATACACGTTGGTTAAGTGAATGAAAACAGCATATACACAGGTTTCAGGTTATTGAACTAGCGTATATCTTTTGAGTTGTGATCTAGCTGCTTCTGTTTATTGCTGCAGTGTTTTGGGTTTAGAATTTGGTGTGTGGTTACTGTTACTGTGTTTTGGGTATAGCTTTCAGAGAAGTATCTACTTGATTCAGTTTTAATTGGTGAAAAGGAGGTTGTTTGATGTAGAAATTGTTTATGACTGTTTGATGTCCATGGATCCAATCTGAAAATTTATGAAACGTGGTCCTTGGAAGAAAGAGAAGGTTGTAGCCTTCTGTAGGCCAGCACCTATGTACTAGTATCTTGGCTAGTGCAAGAGCTAAGGGGGTTGTAGCTCCCTTCTAAAAGAAGATAGAGACGAATTGCAGCAGGTGGTTTCACCCACATTGGGTTTCCACCTTATATCTGGTGTTCTTGTGTGTGATTGTCTTCAACTCTGTTTTACTGTTCCTAGTTACTGGTTATTTGATTCTGATACTCAGATTAACAATCAACATCTAACAGATAAAGTAAATTATAAGTTTGCATTGTATACACGGTTTTCTTTTGACATAGTTGCGTATATATGCGGGTTTAATTAACTGAAGTAGCGTATATTATCTGATTTTGAAAAAGGGAATATTTGACTTCATAATACTGATTCAACCCCCCTCTCAGTATCATTTCCAACAATTGGTATTAGAGCAGGTCCTTCTGAAGAAGCTTGATCACTTGAAGGAAGATCCATCATCATGAGAAACTACGAGAGAGAAGCATCTATCAGGCCACAAATCTTTGACGGGACAAACTTCGTATATTGGAAGGTAAGAGTTACTGCCTATCTTCAATCTCTTGGTACAGAAGTCTAGGATATCATAGATACAGGATACACTTTTCCATCAGCAACTCCTACAGATCCGGCAGATCCGGCTGAGAAGAAGAAATATGAAACAAATGCAAAGGCTGTCAACACTCTATTAGGATGTCTATCTCAATCAGAATTTGTGAAGGTTATGCAGTATAAGTCCGCAAAAGAAATATGGGACAAGATTGTTCTGAGCTATGAAGGAGATGATCAGGTAAAACGAGCAAAACTTCAAACCCTCAGAATTCAGTATGAAAACCTCAGAATGCACAACGATGAAAGTGTGGCTAAATATTTCCTTTGTGTAGATGAGATTGTTAATTGTATGAAAAAATTGGGTGAAGAAATAAAAGAGGCTGTTGTGGTTGAAAATGTTCTAAGATCTTTGTCCCCTAGATTTGAATCTAAAGTTTCTGCAATAGAAGAAAAAGAGAATCTATGAAACCTTACCATGTCACAACTGCACGGAATTCTGACTGCTTATGAAATGAGGAAAGGAGGACCATCAGACAGGAGAGAAGCTGCCTTCAAGGCTTCAGGCAAAGGAGATTACTATGAGTCAGGACACATGTCAGAAGATGAAGAAGAATCAAATTTTGTCAAAAACCTTCAACAAGGTGTTGGACGATTCCGAGGTAAGTTACCTTTCAAATGCTTTACTTGTGGAAGAGTCAGTCACTATGCTGCCAAATGTCCTCATAAGGATAAGATTGACAAGGGAAAGGAACCTGTTAGATGGAACAAGAAACATAATGCAAATAAGAAAAGCTATGACACTCATGAAGATAGTGATGGAATTTCAAATAGTGACGAAGATGAACGAGGTAATAATTATAAACTTTTAATGGCTTTTGAAGATGATGATTACATGGATGCTATAGATGAAGAAGGTTTTTATGAAGAGATTTCTAATCTCAAAATTTGTTTAGAAGAGAAAAATTTGATTATTGATTCTCTGCAATGTCAACTGGCTGAAAGGGAAAAACATCATGAAAAATTGGAATGTGAAATTGTTGGTCTTAGAAAAGAGATTGAGAAAACAAAATCTCTTAATCTTAAATTTGTTAAAGGATCTAAAACTCTGGATGAGATTATCAATGTGCAGCGTTCTCCACTAATCAAGACAGGTCTGGGATATAATGGAGAAGCATCCACCTCCAAAACTTATCTTGATGTAGCAAGAAGGAGCGAGAAAAGGCCTAATAGAAATCATCGGGTAAATCAGGGACAGTTTACCTCAAGAATGAACAAAGACTATCAAGAAAATCGGGGACAATCTACCTTAAGGACAAACAAAAGCCACAAACAGCCACAGGTAAAATCTTCCCAATTTGCCTCAAGAATGGATGTCAGTAGAAACTACAATCGGTTGGTTGATAGATTTGATAATCATAGGAGTTTCTTCAATGGGCAATGTTTCTCTTGCCATATCTTTGGTCACAAAGTAGTTCAATGTGTTGCCTATAAGACAATCATGACTAGAGAAGCTCAAAACAAAGAAGTATGACTGGAATCACGAAAAAGACCTATAACAACTTTTCCGCCCTTGAAAGTGAAATTGAATGTTATATTTGTAATAACTTCGGTCATGAAGATTCTGAATGCAGGAGCAGGTTTCGGAAGACAACTCAGAAGGAACAAACCTCAAATGCTAGAACATGGAGAATGAAGGAACCACAACCAGAAAGATGTGGGATAGCTTTATATGCAGAAGGACAGGAAAATCAATGGTACATCAATAGTGGATGTTCGAAGCATATGACAAGTGATAAAGAAAAACTTCAATCATATAGTGCTTTAGAAAAAGGAAAGAAAGTTTCTTTTGGAAATGATACCCCTGCAGTCATAAAAGGAAAAGGCACTGTTCAGTTGAAAGAAAAAGTCAAGGCTGGAAATGTTTTGTATGTTGATGGCTTGAAGCATAATTTACTGAGTTCAATCAGATGTGCGATCAAGGAACTCAGGTAATATTTCGATCAAATGGATGTAGTGTTCGTGATCATGATACAAGGAAAACAGTGATCAAAGGCATAAGAACTCCAAATAATTTATATATATTCGAAGAAGGACAACAACAATGCTATTTGAGCAAGAATGATGAACACTGGTTATGGCACCGGAGGTTGGGGCATCTAAGCTTTTCATAAATAAGGAAAGCATGCAAATACCATGCAGTTTGTGGTCTTCCAGACATCAGAATTCCAGACAATACAATATGCAAATCATGTCAGTTTGGTAAGCAAACCAGAACTAACTTCCCTGAGAAGGAAGGATCAACTAACAGGCCTCTTGAACTAGTCCATATAGATGTATGTGGTCCATCTAGGAAAAGGTCACCTCGGGGAGAAGAATACTTTATATTATTCATTGATGACTTCTCCAGGATGGTTTGGATAGGACTTATGAAGCACAAAGACGAATCCTTCGAAAAATTCAAATCTTTCAAAGCCTTGGTTGAAAATGAATCAGATCACAAAATTAAGTGCCTCAGGTCTGATAAAGGTGGTGAGTTTACCTCAAATGAATTTTACGATTTTTGTGAAGAACATGGAATAAGAAGGGAATTCTCTACAGCTAGGACTCCTCAGCAAAATGGGGTAGTCAAAAGGATGAACATAACGGTTCAACAAATGGCTCGTGCTATGCTTGATGAGTCTGGAACTCTCGCAACCTTATGGGGTGAAGCTGCATTTGCTGCCGTTGTTATTCTCAACAAAAAAAATGTCCGGGTGAACAACACTCAAACTCCTCATGAGCTCTAGTATGGTGAGACTCCTTCGGTAAAACATTTCAAAATCTTTGGAAGCAAATGCTATATTAAGAATAATGACGAACATCTTGGCAAGTTTGAACCTAGAGCAGATGAAGGCCTTCTCCTTGGTTATTCTCCTCACAGCAAAGCATATAAGTGTTACAACAAAAGACTTGGAAGAATAGTTGACAGCATTGATGTAGTGGTTGATGAAGAAGGAAACATTCCTAGGCAAGTAAATTATGAAAATATCAAAGAGGATGAAGACCATCCTTCAAATCAGACTGATGATGAAGAAGAACCTCAAGAGGAACCAGAGGAACAGATAAGAATAGAAGAGAAGACTCCATCCAGGTACGTTCAGAAGAATCATCGAGAATCTCAAATTTTGGGGCAGAAAGAGGCAGGTATACAAACAAGAAGAAAAATTGCAGAAGCCTCAAGCTATTTGGCATTTCTCTCCTCCACTGGACCACAAAATGTAAAAGAGGCATGCAAAGATGAATGTTAGGTCAAGGTAATGGATGAAGAACTTGAGCAGATCGAAAAGAATAACACTTGGGAGCTGGTTCCTAGACCAAAAGATAAGAATGTCATAGGGACAAAATGGATCTTTAAAAACAAGATGAATGAAAATGGGGAAGTGATTAGAAACAAGGCCAGACTTGTTTGTAAAGGGTATGCTCAACAAGAAGGAATAGACTTTGAAGAAACTTTTGCTCTCGTTGCTAGACTTGAGGCCATCCGAATGTTTCTTGCTCTCTAAAGCTTTCAGAAGTTCAAAGTATTTCAAATGGACGTGAAATCAGCCTTTCTGAATGGAGACTTAGAAGAAGAAGTGTACATTGAGCAACCAAATGGTTTCATTCTTGGGAATGATCCAAATCTTGTATGCAAACTAAAAAAGGCTCTTTATGGTCTTAAACAAGCTCCAAGGGCTTGGTACTATCGTTTGGACAAATATCTCCATCAACAAGGCTTTTCAAAGGGATCAGCAGATAGCAATCTTTATATAAAAGTTGAAAATGACAAATTGCTAATACTTGTTGTGTATGTAGATGATATTATCTTTGGTAGCAATGAAGAAACTATGAGTCAAAACTTTGCCTTGGTGATGCAGAAAGAATTCGAAATGTCATTACTTGGAGAGATAACATATTTTCTTGGTCTACAAATCCAACAAAATGAAGGCAATATCTTTTTGTCTCAAACCAAGTATCTCAAGAAGATCTTGAAGAAATATGGCATTGAAGATGCAAAACTAGTATGTACCCCCATGGTTACAGGATGCAGCCTTAGTGCAAATGAAGAATCAGCAGCAGTGCATCAACCAACCTATAGATCCATGATTGGAAGTCTACTTTATTTGACAGGCACCTGACCAGATATCATGCATGCAGTAGGAATGGCTAGAAGATTTCAGGCAAATCCAAAGGAAACTCATCTTCCGGCAGTTAAGAGAATCTTTAAGTACCTTCAAGGAACTCAAAACTATGGCTTATGGTATCCTAGAGATACAGATCTCACACTTCATGGTTATACAGATGCAGATTGGGCCGGAAGCGTGGATGACAGGAAGATCACAAGTGGTTGTGCATTCTTTATGGGTTCCAGATTAGTATCTTGGTTCAGCAAGAAACAGAGTTCGATTGCTTTATCTACAGCTGAAGCGAAATATGTGGCTGCTGCATCTTGCTGCACTCAACTCCTTTGGATGATGTAGACCTTGCAGGATTTTCAAATCGCTTGTACACCACCTATCTCCATCTTATGTGATAACACAAGTGCAATCAGCATTTCAAAGAACCTTGTCATGCATTCAAAGACCAAGCACATACCGATCAAGTATCACTTTCTCCGGGAACAAGTGTTGGAACAAAAGATCAAATTGGAGTATGTTCCTTCTAAGGAACAAGTTGTTGATATTCTCACTAAACCACTGCCCAGGGAAACTTTTGAATACCTTAGACAAAAGCTAGGAGTAGTCGATGCATCATCTTGCTGTTAAATCTTGTCTATTTTAGAGAAAAATGGGTGTACGCGAGTTTCCTGAGGAGGATCCGTGTACATACGCCAGTTTGTGCAGAGACAGTCGCGTATATGGAGGTTTGATGGATATCTGTAGGGACAAGCTTTGGTTGAAGATATTATGATATGGGTCTGACAAAGACCATCCGGCATAGGTTCAGGGGGAGCAGATAAACTTCTAATGATGCATTGTTGGCATTATCTTAGAAGCTTTTGGTTCTAGTTCACAGCTGTTGTTGAGTTCAGGTGGAACAAAGGCAGAGGGAGAACAGAAGGAAATCTTGGTTGCTTATCTGAATGGTGATTGACAGATGTTGCTGCTATCAATTATTGGTGACTTTCATAAGCCTTGTTCTAGATATTTCGTCTCTATATGTATCTCTTTTGTGGTATCTCTTTTATGGTGTCAAGGTAATGTAACAACCTATTTTGGTTTCCCCTCTATGCCTGGGATGAACATCTAATGAACTTGGTTGTCATATGTAAATTTCTGATGTATCCCCACTTGGTTGGGTGGATGATCCCCACTTGGTTGGGTGATGGATGTATGTATTGAGTCTTCAAGAAGAACAAAGATTTCAAAGGGTTGTGCTCCCCCTGAGTATGTGCTGAAATCTCTGCCCTGTTGTAGCCTTCTGTAGGCTAGCACCTACGTACTAGTATCTTGGCTAGTGCAAGAGCTAAGGGGGTTGTAGCTCCCTTCCAGGAGAAGCTGGAGAATGAGAGAGGGTTGTAGCTCTCTGCAGGTTACAACTTGCGTACTAGTAAAGGACTGCACCAGTACATTGTAAAAATAAGTTTCTAATTAAAAGAAGATAGAGACGAATTGCAGCAGGTGGTTTTCACCCACATTAGGTTTCCACCTTATATCTTGTGTTCTTGTGTGTGATTGTCTTCAACTCTGTTTTACTGTTCCTGGTTACTGGTTATTTTATTCTCATACTCAAATTAACAATCAACATCTGACAGATAAAGTAAATTATAAGTTTGCATTGTATACGCGGTTTTCTTTTGACATAGTTGCATATATATGCGGGTTTAATTAACTGAAGTAGCGTATATTATCTGATTTTGAAAAAGGGAATATTTGACTTGATAATACTGATTCACCCCCCCTCTCAGTATTATTTCCAACATATACATGAACCTCTCTATTTGATCCTCAATTCTCTCATATTTTGTATTCATTCCAAATATTTCTTCTTTAAAATCATGATCTTTATATTTTTCTAGAAATATCTTTTGCATATCGTTACATGATCTTGTTGAATTATTCCCTAAACTCATGAACCATTTAGGATCTCTATCCTTTAATGTTTTCATAAACAATGTCAATTGTTGAGCGTTTATTAAGTAACCATAAGATCTACAAAGGCTTCCAAATTCAAAAAGAAAGGTTTACAGATCCTCTAACCTTAGACCATGAAATTTTGGAAGAAATGATGGAGGGTTGTTCTTCATGTGCACACTAACATCAGTATCTTGAATGGGAAATCCAAGAGGATCTTCCTCATGGTCATCATCTCCATCCATTTCTCCTATATTCTCTGCCACATCTTCTTCTTCTACTTACAAAAATGAATGGTGATGCGGCTCTTATTGCACCACGTGATAAAATGGGGGTTTGGTGTTGGAGGAATGCTTTTTGAATAAGAATGCTAATGCAATGCAATTTTATATTCTTGAAAAGGAATATTTCTAATGTAATTTTTTATTTCTGCATAAAGTAAAATGAAATGAATCAAGTAGGGAAGAAAGCAATGCATACTTTGACACCTCCTTGGCGATGAGCCAAAAAGTAATGAGCCTCATTATTGCAACAAGAATGCTGCAACTCCCAAAGCTACCAACTTTAATTATCAACCCGCGGTTCATATAAAATTAAGAGGTATCAGAACTACATGTGAAACATACAATGTGTCATTCGCTTTCTATTATGATGTAATGTAGTGAATGTAATCAAATCCTAAACTAATTGTAAAAATGGAAATGCTCAAACTTGAAACCTTAACCTATTGCAAGAAAGAAAATACAAGGAAATAAAACCTATTCTAATTGAATATATTAAATATCATGAACTAAATATCAATCATTACATTTCAAATATTTTAGATCCATTGATGGAGTTCATTGGAGGTGGCAATCAAGAAAATCATTTGTATTATCCAATTGATAAATCTCTCCATTAACCCAAATTTTGGAGATGTTTTGCAGGGGTAAAAATGAAAGTCTTGGGTGGTTTTTATTCCTCATAAAACATTTATTTAGATCATAGGGTTTATGATTCAACCCTAATGGACACAAACCAGTTTTTTAGAGAAAATTTGGCCAAGTATATACATGTTGGAAGAGTGCTACAGGAAGTTACAAGTGCTACTACAGGAAGTCACAAATTTGCTATAGGAAGATATAATTCACCGAATGACCAAGTAAATCAATTCCAAATTGGATGTTACAAATTTTTTTATTGAATAGGATGTATTAGGTCTCCATTCCAAGTGGAATCACTCAAAAATACCTCTATTAGCACTTTCTAAAAAATAGTAGAAAATTACTAGTCTAAAATCTAGAAATTCGAGACCTAGTGAGCTAGTTAATCTATTAAACAACTAACCTAATCAAGTGAAAATGAAATGGGGTTTTTTTTATTAATATGAATTTTTTTATGATATAATTCAAGTAGAAGCAACTCAACTGAAGCTCATTATCATGTTCTAAAAAATAGCAGAAAATTACTACTATTTTCTACAAGGGACTTCCTAAATATTTTAGATTTGTGAATAAGAAAACTAATCCAAGTAGATCAATCATTAATATGACCTTCCAAAGTTGTTAAAAGGATGAAATAATTCTTGTAATTCTACAAAATACCTTACTTCAACCATTTAAACCAATCCTACAATAATAAATCATCAATACTTAATGCAAAAATAGGATAAAAACAAGAACAAGAAATGCATGTGAATAAGAAGTGAAAAGAAGAAACATAACTTATACAAAATGGCTCTGAGGCTCCTGGGATGTCCAATCCCAAGGAAACTTAGAGTCCTATGAATGAGACCGAGATTCAGAAGCTAAACATGACACCATTTTTCATTATTTCCATTAATACAATTATATCCCTACAAGAAAAGAAAGTGGAGCTGCAAAAATACAAGTGTTCTCCACAAGAAGACTAAGAAAAACCAACCCCTAGAGGAAAATTCGACTTGGTATTTACAAAAAATGATTAGGAATAATTCTCCATGAAAGTAGGAAGATTTCCCTCCAAAATCTGTCAAATAGTGGATTTAGTTCCCAACACTAGGAATCTACATTAAATTGCATGGAAAACATTCCTATATTTTCTCAATCATTGGAGCTCCAAAATTTGTGCAATCATTTCAAAATATCTTGTTAGTTTATTATTCAATATTGATCCTCCTATAGTAGGGAGAAAATCCCTAAATTATATCCTCCTCTAAATCTCCATAATCTACCAAATATTCTCACAATATTCCACAAAAATAAATATTAATATTACACACAAATATGCAATTATCCATAAACCTTCCCAATGAACGTATTAAAGTCAAAAGTACATTATATAATGCAAAAATAGAGGTTTAATGTGTTGAATGATGGTAATATGGGCCTTAATTTATGTCTAATTTTGAGGCCCATCAACAACCAAAGGAATTTGTTCACGACCATGAACTAGAAATAGCATATTTCACTTCCAATCCCTCAAATGAATTGTGATACAACCAACCTCATCCAAATTTGCATTGTGTATTTTGTTGTTTGAACCAATAATGGTTGGTTTATGTGCTACTATAGTCAAAACGAAGACTCCTTAGTGATTCAGTCCTAATCAAACTATAGCTCACCAAAAAAAAATACCAATTGCATTAGAAACTCCTCAGATTATAACTTCTCAATACTTTAGTTTCATAAGCCTTCTTTCTTTGAACCGCAACTTTTACCAACTCATGTATTTCAACATATTCCTTTTCTGCCTCAGTTGTTTATAAAAAAAATATTCACTTCTTTTCATTGTAGGACATATTTCAAATTTTAACCATATGCCAATAGTTCAAACCCCTTTGATCTCATTGATGAGCCATATTATTATTACGACAATCGAAGACAATGAAATCAAAGTCACATTATATCGACTTCAACAAAAAGCCCTCAATTGCATCTATGATGTTTGGACCAAAACAAAAGAGAAATGTTTTTTTTTGTGTCAAATAGGATGCGTTTCCTTTCTCTAAACTTAGATCACGAACCATAACTTATACTCGTAAATTATTACATTTTGTTGCATCTCCTTCTCCTTCATGGCATGTATATTTATATATTTATTTAAGGGTGGACCAAAACATTATGGGGCCAATAATGTGTTGGTGGATGTGTCACTTAATCTAGGAGTTTCCACCTCAATATTTTCACTAAGCTGACTTATGGGACCACATCCCCAACTATTGTCCTTGGATTCCTCGTGACCATAGCCCATGCACGTTCTTCAATAAATTTGGTGCTTATTGGTTTTTCACCATATTTGGGACCTTTATTTCAAGAAGCCATAACTTTTTGTACGTGGGGTATTTTTCAAAGTATAATATACCATTGGAAATTTTTCGATGATGCCTATCCACTCATGTTGTCCATAAGATGATTAGGGCACCATAGCTATGTAAAAAGCTTATATGACTTAAAATTACTTTAACATCACTTAATGAGCACTTAAAAGAGACCTAATTGCCATATGGCTTAATATAGTATATGGTTGGTTCGTTAGGCACCCCTTTGACCTCAATAATGCCTTTTGTCATCAATGACAGCACAATGTGCAACAATTTTTGAGATTCCTTACATATCAAGGCAAGTGATGAGCCCATATTTTTGGTATAATTTGGGCTCATTTGGCCTCTTGTTTTGCTCAAACCATTCACTTTTTACTGCTTATGCATGCATTTCTTAGTTTATTCGTGTTGTTTGTAGGAAGAAGGGTAGACACTTTATCTATGTGACTAATGCATTATGATTTCAGGTTTTTGCATTAAAAGGGAGAAAAGACCACGTGAAAAGGAGACAAGGAGACAAGGAGGTGGCACTGCTGGTTTTTAGGAGAGGATGTCCACAGTCTTGGGACCTTCCTCGTGTTTCCCACGAAGAACTCCGAGCTCCAATCCATCTCCCCACCGATCTTAGAAGCAGCCAGCTGTTCTACAGGAACAGCAGTTATAACTGTTCTACAGGAACAGCAATTATGACTGTCCTACAGGATCAGCAAGTTAAACTTCAGTTGGACAGCCGAGCTCCTAAAATCAAGGACACTTGTTGGATGATCGTTTTTGTATAAGTATGGAGGCCGTAGCCTTTGATAGGTTGTTGAAGCTCTCGCATTACTATTGTAATTTTTAGCACAGCTCGGTCTTTGTTCCTTTTTGTAAGCCAATTTGGCATGATATCAGATTATGAATAAAGAAGGCAGATTTTGAGCTAGTTCTCAGTTTTCTCAAGGAGCTATAGCTCTCAGGTTAGGGCCCAACCTGAGAGCAATAGATCTCCTCAGTGTTGTAATGTGTTTGCATTTCGTTCCAGCACCTTGAGTTTGTTTATTTTCACATGCAATTCGAATTCACAGTTTGGTAATTTAGTCGTTTTCATGAGCATAGATAGGACTAGTTTATGGTTGAATTGATTTCGGTTGTTTAGTTAGATTAGCAGGTTGATAATACATTGGAGCTCCAGCAAAAATGGTTGAGGAAGTCTCCACTGCAATCTCCGTTTGGAGATTGGAGTGCAGCCTATACCAGCCACAAAAATACGCAGTTCTTCACGTTATACATGCTGCAACATAGTCTCGTTTATGATCAATCCTTCCATGCACTTCACTCTTGCACCATACACCTTCATCACTGCTTCATGCACATTCCTTGATACGCTTTATCTTGTTGTTCATTGAGTTCAGGTAGATTAGGTTAATGAGTTTTCATCTTGGTGACAGTCATAAGCATTTGTTTCATTTACACTGCTTTTCATCATTCTATTACCTCCTTCTTCGTCTTGATCACGCATACAACCACATTCTTGACCTCTGTTCCGCTCTGTTATCTCCTAAACTCCTCCACTCCTCACGTAACTCCATCCTTTAGACATTTCGTTGTTATAACCTTTCATCCATCAACCCACGTCCTACACTCGTTCTCCATCCTACTTCTCCACTCCTGAGCCATCACCAGCCTTATTCCTACCTTACACATCTTCCCCTACCATTCCATCACTCCTCCATCACTTCAAACACCCACGGTAGGTCATCCTGTAGAAATTTGTAGACTTCCTGTAGAAACCTCTACGGTTCCTGTAGAATCCCCTGCAGACATCCTGTAGGAGGCCACTCACTCGGTTGCTGAGCCTCTGAACGTGAGGAACCTCTGTGGACTGATGCTAAGGATCTCTGGGGACCTCTCCTAGCCTCCCCAACCTTTCCCAAGCTTTCCTTCCTTCCACATCACATCTGCACAACCAAACCCTAATAAGCACAAAATCACAATCACTCCATCCACTTAAAGGAAAAATACAAAAACATGTCTTTTATGCTGCAAGTAGATTAGATTCATGCATTTTCACTTATTAGAAGTAATGGCACCATTGGTAGAAGTTTCCTTCACATTCTTTGCATCATAGAGGTTAGACTAGTTAAATTAGGGTTTCCTAGGGTTTCATGTTTTGATTTGCTTTCAGTTCATTTTTGCCAAGTAGATTAGTCTTCTTTGAGCTAGCTTTCGTCCATCATTGATAAAGCTTCTTCTGTGAGCCTATAGAAGTTGGCTTGAGCCCTAGCGGACTTGTGCCAGCTGACCAAGTGACAGCTGCGACAAGAGCTAGTACTTGTGCATACAGCACCGTCGCTTCCAAGTTTGTACGAACTACTGGGTTGATAAAATTAAGAGACAGGAAGCCCCAGGAGTTGTAGCATTATTGCTACAATACTGTAGCTCGCCATCTTTTTGGCGCCATTGCCGGGGAAGCGTCAGAGTATTAGTAATTTTTGCTTTTCTTCTACTTTCTTACTCTTACCTTCTGCTAGTAGTTTACTTCATTACCATTCTGCAAAAGTAGCATAGACATTTCCTGCTTTCATAGATTAGTATTTCCTGCTTTCATAGATTAGCATTTCCTGCTTTCATAGATTAGCATTTCCTGCTTTCATAGACTAGCATTTCCTTTCTGCAATTTCATTTGAGCAAAGTAGATTAGTTCTTTCCTGCTTTCAGTTAATTTTGCATCTTTCATAGTTAGTTGTAGATCAATCTGTCTCAGTTTTGTAGGTACCAAAAGAAAAGCAAAGCAAAAGCAAGCAAAAAGAAAAAGAAAGTCTTTTCCATTTCATGCCTCGTAGGAACCGAGATAGATCAGGCAAATTCCTACCAAACACCCCCACCACATCACTGAGTCACCCTTCTCTCTTCTTTGGTGACAGTGACCCAGAGGAACCTATAGGTGAACAACCTGAGATATCCAAAGACCCTATAGTAGAAGAAGAGTTAGAAACCAATCCATCTGAAGCTATGGCTGACAATAGAAGAGAAGATGAGAGAATAGAAGGTGCCTTCCCCATCCGAGAGACCAATGGAGAGATGAAAATGAAAAACATTAGCCCCTCCGCCTTACCTCACTTCCATGGGTTGACCACTGAAGATCCAGATACCTTCCTGTTTGAGTTTGCTGTCCTTTGTAGAACCTATGACTATACTGAAGATGAGAAAAAGTTGAAACTTTTCCCTTCCACTCTCAAGGATGCAACACTATGTTGGTTCATGGGTTTACCTGGGAATAGTATCACTACTTGGGCTCAGATGCAGCAAGCTTTCAACACCAAGTACCGGGATTACTGTAGGTCCAAGGAAACAAAGGGGGAAATCTTTCGGATGTCCATGGGAAATGATGAGTCCTTAGAGGATTATGAGGAGAGGTTCCAACTAAGCTATAAGCGGGCCAGGTGCACACTTGACCCTGAATCCCTCAAGTTGGTCCTACTCCGAGGAGTCCCTGAAGATCTCTTAGATACCCTTCACATGTTAGCTGGGGGGGACATTTACCAACTGCCTTATGAGGACATCAAGACTGTGTTTAGAAACCACTCCAGGGCAGCTCGGAAACGAGGTAGAGGGAACCACCTCTCAACTAGTGTCCCTTTCTCCAAACATGAGCTTGCAAACCAATTAGAAGATCTTAAGAGTGAGGTGAGACAAACCATTGCCATGCAGCTTGATACATTCAGGATTCAGCAAAATAAAGAAGAGGCTGAGAGAGCCTTGGCTGTCTTCTGTCCTAGGTGCACAAGGAGGCACCCTAAGAACGAATGTCCATTACATTCGGTTGAAGTGTGTTTCGTTTGTGAGGAGGACCATCCCACAAATCAGTGTCCAACCTTACCTTGGTTTAAAGCCATGTACCAAGGGACTGAAGCTCCCACAGAGCCTCTCTATTACCTCAACCAAAGGAGGCCACAAGGATCTAGACCTTATCAGCAGGGGATGCAAGGGGCATCCCGAGCTTATTACAACCCCAACCAGTCAACGCCTATGCATTCCTGGGGTCACCCTGCTCATCCTTCATGGTCCATGCCTCCTCCATGGTCTTATCCACCTCAGTACCCCACTCAACCTACTTCTCATCCATATCACTCACATACCCAGCCACATCCTCAATGGAATGCACCTCAGTCGGGGTGGAGGCCCCAATACAACACTCCTCCTGCCATTTTGCCTCCACCGCCAGTTCAGCCTCAACCATTACCTCCTGCTCCTCCAAGGCAACCTCAAATGCTTGCTCAACCGAACCCGAACCCCAACAATAGACAGGCCCAGCAGGTATACAATGGGGAAACCTCATGCCCTACCTATGCTGTGGAGATCCAGGAGATCAATCTTAGATCTGGAAAGACTCTTCCAGATCGCCAGCCTCCTTCCCCAGAAGATGAGGAAGACCATCAAGAGAGTGAACCAAAGCCTATTCCACCCTTTCCTGAGAGACTAACAGCCACCACACAACCTAACCCAGAGGAAGATGAGCTTTTGGGTGAGCTCAAGCAGTTGTGTGTAAAAATCCCACTCCTCCAAGCCATCAAGGATGTGCCAATATATAACAAGCTGGTTAAGGAGAAGTGTTTCAAACACCCAGGCAGACGGAAGAAAGATGCTTCAACTATCAATGTCATAGGACAACTGTCTGACCTTATGCTAGGACAAGTCATCTGCCCAAAGCACCTAGATCTTGGAAGTCCTGTAGTAGATGTTCACATCAATGGCACCATTATCCCCCACACCTTGATTGATCTGGGGGCGGCCATCAATGTGATGACCAGGGATACCATGCTTAAACTCAATCTTCAGGGTTCCTTGAGGAAGACCTCGACAGTACTGCAATTAGCAAATCGCTCCACCGTGACTCCCGAAGGGATTGTGGAGGATGTCATGGTCTCCATTGATTCTTGGGAATACCCTGCAGACTTCCTGGTTCTGCAACCAAAGGCCAAGCTTACTGGATATCCTCTCATTTTGGGAAGGCCTTGGTTAGCTACTGCAGATGCTTACATAAGTTGTCGGGCAGGAAACATGACCATCAAAAATGGTCCCATGTCCAAGCAGCTAGTCCTATACCCTCCTGCCCAACCCTCTTTAGAGCATGATTTACCACTCTGGTTGGAAGAAGGAGAAGAAGACGAGGTGTATTCAGCACCTCTGTGTACCCTAGATACCACTAGAAGAAACCCCCCAACCGAGGATGACTTGATCGAGAACTTGATCCAAAACCCACCTTCCAGTGCACTACCCTTAGAAGAATTGGTGGAGGATGCCCAAGCTAGCACCTTAGTGGATCTTTGTACAACCAACCCTGTCACTCCCAGAGTTAAGAATGTGGAGTTCGGCCCTGAGAAAGCATTGAAGATCAGCTCCTCCTTATCTCCTTCTCAGGAAAAGGAGCTATGTAGTCTGTTGGCCAACCACCTAGATGCTTTTGCTTGAGTTATAAGGAAATGAAAGGAGTCCATCCTTCGGTCTGTACCCATCATATATACATCAAAGAGGATTGTAAACCGGTTAGGCAACCTCAGAGGAGAATGAATCCTGCCCTTAAGGACATTGTCAAGGAAGAATTGCAAAAACTGTTGGATGCCGGATTCATCTACCCCATCTCAGATAGTGAATGGGTGTCCCCTCTAGTGTTGGTTCCCAAGAAGAATGGGAAGTGGAGAATCTGTGTGGATTACCGTGAGCTGAACAAAGCTACCAAGAAAGACCATTTCCCTCTACCTTTCATAGATCAAGTGTTGGATGGACTGGCAGGAAAGAAGTTCTTCTCTTTCCTGGATGGGTTTAGCGGGTACAATCAAATCCAAATCAGCCCGGAAGACCAAGATAAGACCACCTTCACTTGTCCTTGGGGTACCTTTGCCTACCGAGTCCTTCCCTTTGGGCTATGCAATGCTCCTGCTACCTTTCAGAGAGCTGTCTTGAGCATCTTCTCGGAGCTGGTCCATGATGCAGTGGAAATATACATGGATGACTTTACTCCATATGGGGCCAACTTCCAGGAAGCATTGTCCAACCTGGGGAAAGTCCTAACCAAATGCACTGAGATGAACCTGTCCCTCAGTCCTGAAAAATGTGAATTCCTGATGACTGAAGGGACCGTGCTAGGCCATACCATTTCTTCCCAAGGATTGCAGGTGGATCCTAACAAAATTGCTCTCATCAAGAGGGTTCCACCTCCTCAAAAGGTAAGGGATGTCCGGAGTTTCTTGGGATTAGCAGGATACTACCAGAGATTCATTAAAGATTTCAGCAAGCTAGCCTCGCCATTGTTTGGTTTGTTGGCAAAAGATGTGGAGTTTAAATGGACTGACGATTGTCAGAGGGCTTTAAATGAGTTGAAGGACAAGTTGGTGTCAGCCCCAATCCTGAGAGGTCCAAACTGGGCCCTACCTTTCCACATCCACACTGATGCCTCGAACAAAGCCATAGGTGCATCTTTAGGACAAGTTGAGCAGAAACTTCCATATGCCATTTACTTTGTTAGCAAAAACTTGTCCAAAGATGAGCTGAATTACACTGTAACCAAGAAGGAATTCTTGGCTGTGGTCCATGCATTGAACAAGTTCCGACATTATATCACTGGTTACCAGACCTTTGTACATACTGACCATGCTGCTATTAGATATTTAATGAATAAACCTGATGTGAATGCTCGTATTATTAGATGGTTACTTTTATTGCAGCAGTTTGATCTAACCATTGTTGATAAACCAGGTAGAGAAAATGTT
Organism: Pinus tabuliformis; assembly: GCA_031772625.1. Lineage (NCBI taxonomy): Eukaryota > Viridiplantae > Streptophyta > Pinopsida > Pinales > Pinaceae > Pinus > Pinus tabuliformis. Next base: position 454,312,837 of record CM062809.1, on the reverse strand, counting down.
GTTGCTGACTTTTTGTCTAGATTGGATTTGTCTGCAGATGAAGATGGGACGGTGGATGACCAGATGCCTGATGAGCATCTGTTTGCTATTTCAGTACTCTCTCCATGGTTTGCTGATATAGCAAACTACCTTGTTTCAGCTCAGTTACCTCCGCACCTCTCTTCAAAAGAGAAGAGCAGAATCATCAGAAAAAGTGCCTCATTCACTTGGATCGGGGGCAATCTATTCAAGCTTGGCCCCGATCAGATCTTAAGGCGTTGTGTAAGGGAGGAGGAAGTCTTTGATATCCTCCTCACTTGTCATGATGGGCCTTGTGGAGGGCATTTTGCAGCAAAGAGAACTGCCTTCAAGATCCTACAGGCAGGCTACTATTGGCCCACACTTCATCAAGATGTCAGAAGATATGTCAGTCAGTGTGACCAATGCCAAAGAATGGGGAAACCGACCCAAAGGGATGAGATGCCTCTCCAACCTCAAGTGACTCTTGAGCCATTTGAGAAGTGGGGCATGGACTTTGTGGGTCCAATCAATCCCTCTTCGAGGCAAAGATCCTACATCATTGTGTGTACTGACTACTTGACAAAGTGGGCAGAGACTAAAGCAATCAAAGCAGCAACTGAAGAGAAGGTGGCCGAGTTCCTAAGAGAGAAAATCTTCTATAAGTTTGGCTATCCAAGAGAGCTGGTCACCGATCAAGGGAGCCAGTTCACCTCCAACCTGGTTGAAGATCTCCTAGCTCATCACAAGATCAAGCATAGGACTTCCACTCCCTATCATCCTCAAGCAAATGGGCAGGTGGAAGTCACCAACAGAGCATTAGAAGGGATCTTGACCAAAGTGGTGAGTAGCAAGAGAAAAGATTGGGCAGATCGCCTGGTTGAGGCCACATGGGCCTACAACACCACTTGGAAGACCACCACCGGTTTCACACCATATGAGTTGGTCTATGGGAAGAAAGCTTTGCTGTCCATTGAGTTTGAGTATAACACTTTGAGGATGGCAGCTCAGCTGGACCTAGATCTCAGCCATGCATAACAAGAAAGGCTGTTGCAGCTGAATGGCCTGGATGAGCACCGCATGCAGGCCCTCCTTCACTCAGAAGTGGTTCAACTTCAGAGGAAGGTGTGGCATGACCAACATCTCCATGACAAGCAATTTCAGCCGGGAGATTGGGCCTTGTTGTATGACTCCAGGTTCAAAGACTTCAAGGGGAAGTTGAGAACCAGATGGCTGGGACTGTATGTAGTGGAGAAGTGCCGTGACAATGGATCTGTCCTCATTCGAACCATTGATGAGGAAGCCATTCCCATGCTTGTCAATGGGCATCGATTGAAGATCTACAGGAGACCTATCTCAAGACAAGAGTTTATCAAAAATATGGAGAAATCTGTATTGGTCATAGAGAAGGGTTCTGCCTCTACCTCTGGCACACCCTGAAAGAAGATCTGAAAAAAAAAAAAAAAAAAAAAAAAAAAAAAAAAAAAAGAGAAAAGAAAAAAATAATAAAGATCCTTGGGTGAAAACCTCTCTGAGGCGCCCAAGGCAGGTAGTAGGGGTGAAAACCTCATTGAGGCGCTCCTATTGCTTTTTCAAAAAAAAAAAAAAAAAAAAAGGTTGAAAAAGATCCTTGAGTGAAAACCTCTCTGAGGCGCTCAGGGCAGGTAGCAAGGGTGAAAACCTCTTTGGGGCGCCCTTGTTATCTTTTCAAAAAAAAGGGAAGAAAAAAATAATAAGCACAATATGAAAATTGCATGCAAGTTGCAGATGTTCTATGGAGGAGAAGAAGCCTCTTCAATCACAGCCAAGGGTCCTTATCATGCTATCAAGGAACCTCATCAGTACCTCCTCCAAGAGCACCCATGTTTTTCAAGGTATGTGCAATTTTATCACGGTTTGAATCTTCTACAGGAAGCTGCTGTCATTCTACAGGAAGGCGCAGTCTTTCTACAGGAAGGCGCAGTCTTTCTACAGGAAGGCGCGGATTTTCCACAGGAAAGTGCAGACTTTCTACAGGAAGGCCGAACTTTCTACAGGAAGCTCTGTGTCTACAGGAAACTTCCTGTAGAAGTCTGGGATGGCCAAAAATTTGTTTCAAACGGAGATCTAGCGGCTGAGGAATGGGTTGGATGCATGCATGCCACTGATTGGCACCCGTGAACATTGCTGTAACCTTGCTCCACCATCCTCGTCGCCATGCAACCAAGATCCTTGCACCAGCAAACCAGATCAATGAGTTCTCGTGGTAAAGCCATTTGTCAAAGAAAAGCAAGCACCGAGAGCTCATACCACATCCATGTCGAGCATCAGAAACTCCGGGAGCGTGATCAGAAGATTCCATCCATCGTCGTGCAGCATGCACCCAAGGAGGCGAGACTGTTACAAGGCACCCCGCGGGAATCCTGTAACAGTCAAACCTGCATGAGTGGATACCATTCACAGCACCGCCCTCTGCAAGAAAAACACGGGCGCAGGCAACCAGAGCATCCACTCCACCGCCAGCATCCTGTAACCACGAGCCTCCGGGACTGTGTAAGCCGCATGCAGCAGGTAGATCCACTCCCCGTCGTCCAAAAGCCGAAAAATCGTGTGCAGCCGCGCGCAGGTAAGTGTCTCAACCCTTCCTTCCACCAAATCGCATGAGTATTACTTTGATTTGTTCTGCATGGCGTAGAAATGAATGGTTGAGCGGCCGTATGGCCAGTTGACTGGCCACGTCGGCCAGTTATGGTATAGTCGGATGCTTGGGTGGCAGCCACGACAAAGAGATGCGCAGCACGCACGTGAGGATAGTCCCGTCAGCCGAGAAACGAGTTTAATCGAAAAGGGCGGCGGCAGATCTGTGGGAATGAATGCGGCAGCGACTGAATATGCAGGTGAATGATGGGTGACGTCGCCCAATGGTCCGGCGGGGACAACTCACCCCCGCGCCACGAGCTGCGCCGATTCAAAATCTAATCGGCTAGATTATGCGCATGTATTCATCAACCTCCACTTCAAAACTCGAGTGGCTCTTCTGATTTCCTCTAAACGTTGATACGCCGAGCTTTCGGCTACCAGAACACCGGTGAAGCACCTCTCGACCGCTGGCCAACTACAGTCCTCCCCGAAGTTTGCACACTGCTCCTACAGGAACAGTTTCTACAGGAACGCAGTCCTACAGGAAGCAGTCTCTACAGGAACGCGGTTCTACAGGAAGGTGAATTCCTCACGTAAGAAAAGGTGGCAGAAAAAGGTAACCCTGAAACTCCTTCCGCAATTGGCTTTCAAAGGTGGCAAGATCATTATTCACAGTCTGGTCATAAAAATATCGGATTGTTGTGCCTATACTATCGCTTCTACAGGATAGCAGTATAATTAGACTGTGTTTTGTGAATTGTATGCATGCTCTGCCTGAAATAGGCCGAATCTCCTTTGCATTTGTCACCTTTAGTCAAAACCCCCGTGTTCATCATGCCGGGTGGGTTTATCAGGCGGGAACCCACAGATTCCACCAAATTAAGGAGAAATCCCGCAGTGGTAGAGCTCTTTACCAGAGCACAATGGATGCCTTTTTGTGATAAGCTGCAGGGCTACGATGATGAAGTAGCCGAGGAATTCTTGCAGGCATTGAAGCCTAAATCCCAGACACTGGCCACAGTAAGCTTCAGAGGTCTCAGCCTCCAACTCACCCCAGAGCATATAAGTCGAATCACTGAGCTTCCCATGGGTTTTTCGTGGGATAAAGAAGAGCGAAAGCAGAGCCAGCAAGCAAAGAAAGAATTCTTTCCACCTGAGGAAGAATTCTCTGAGGATAAAAACGGGGTGAGAAGAACGAGTTTGTCACCACCTTGGAATGAAGTCAGTTTGCAGATCATGAAATATATTACTTGTGAGGGCCGGTTCAGCATCGTGTATGCATATCACTTTCGGTTACTCACTGAGTTGAGGCACCGAATTGACCTTCCTGTAGAGCAAAAACTGAGCATCCCTCATTATCTCCTGCAGTCCCTAATGGAGTGTGCTACAAAGCTACGAGAGGGCATACCTGATCAGATAGCCCACCATGGGTTAATAAAATTGCTTGTGGAGGATGCACTGCACTCGTATAAAGTTCCCCTCTCCTGGGAGTCATTTAGGAATCTAACACGAGATGGGGACATTAAAATGTTGATTGAAGATAGTGGCTCCTCCAGCAGTGAAGACAAGGAAGCAGTGGCTGAGGAAAAGAAGGACGAAGAAAAGGGTGGCACACCAATTCTGTCAGCAAGGGAAAAAAGGATGAAAGGCAGAATGGACAAAGCTGAGGTAGTCCACGTCAGCCCAAGTACCTCAACAGCACCTGCAACCAAAGCAAAAAGCAAAATTCAGGCAGGCAAGCAAGCAAAGACGGAGACACCTGTACCTACAGGAAAACAGAAGCAGGCTTCTACAGGAAGCCCGAAAATCACTAAGGAACAGACTTCTACAGGAAGTCCGGAAACAAAGACACAAGCTTCTACAGGAAGCCCAAAGACTCAAGAAAAGGCTCCTACAGGAAGCCCAAAGCTGCTAAAGGAAAAGGCTCCTACAGGAAGCCCAAAACCGGTCAAGAAAGGGTCTTCTATAGGAAGCCCAAAAGTGCTGAAGGAAAAGGCTTCTACAGGAAGCCCGAAATTGCAGAAACAGGCTTCTACAGGAAGCCCCAAAAAGGTAAAAACCAAAGAAAAGGAGGTGGATATTCTGGCACGGGAGGCAGCAGCTGTATTAGCTGGCCTCAATACGCCACCTAAGCCAAAAGACAAAAGGAAGAGGGAGACTCCTCTGTACTTTAAGGCTCGGAGAAGTGTTAGGATAAAGACGGGCAAGCCACAGGCCCAATCCAGCAGCCCGATCGTCATCGAAGATACACCTACTTCTCCCAAAGAAAAGTCACCCTCCAAGGTCACAGTCACCTACGAGAAAGGGAGTCCAAAGAAAAATACATGGCAGGAAAAGTTAGAAAAAACTCAGCTACAGGAAGCCGAAAACGTTCTACAGGATACTCTGGCCCGGCTACAGGAAACAGAAAAGAGGGAAGGAGAAGGACCCTCATCACCAAGGGAGGGTGAGGCAGAACTGCCTGAAGAGATAGCAAGAGAACACATACCAGAACCTAGCCCTTCGCCCAATCTGAATTCATATTACACCTTTTTAGAGGCGGGCAAAATCATACCACAGAAATTCACCGTGCCTCTATTTTTTGAACTAGAGAAAGAAAGAGTCTGTTCCCACACATGGATGCAGATCGCCAAATCAAAGGGTGTGGCAAACATAGGCCCTCTACAGGATCAACTCAGGGAGGTCAGGAGTGAATTCACCATGGCTAAACATGTGGCTAGTTGCCAGCAGGCACTTCTACAGGAAGAAAATCAGAAGCTACGGTTGCAGCTACAAGAACTAAAGACAGGGGCAGGAACCTCCTCCAAGGACATCACAAAAGAACAAGAAGGCAAAAAGGAGCTGACCACCAGTCTTGAAGAGCCAATGACACTTCTACAGGAGGCAGAACAACAGACAAGAATTGAAGTGCAAGCCTTAAAGGAACAGCTGCTACAAAAGGAAGAACAATTGGCCTGCATGGCCAGTTGGGCCATGGAAGAAATTCAGTGCAGAACACCCGCAAAATCTTATGGATTGTTTTTAAAAGATCAATGGCTTCAGTTCCAAATAAACACCTTGGCCCAAAGAGGTATTGCACACATCGAAAACCCACAACAATTTTCTAAATTATGCACTACTAGTTCGGCAGAAGACAAAGCCAAATTGGCAGAGTTCTACCTCCACAACTTGGCTTTGCCTAATGAAGTCTCATGGGATCCCAACATTGCTTTGGGTGATATGCAATTGATGGCCCTCGCCTCATTATTAAACCATGAAGAGCAAAGAGCAGCTGAAGCAAAATCGGTCATGAACCGAGAAGTGATTGAACCACTGTTCATTAGGCCGGAACTAGAGGACCTGGTGGAACTCATCTCAACCCACCAACAGTTGGCCACGGATCCCACAGCTTCCTTGAAGTTTATGGACCAACAAGCCCAGGCTATAGCTCACTTTGAAGACATGGAAAGGTTGTTGGGAGAAAGTGCTGCCCAGGCTTGTGCACGCAGATGGAATACCATGGCCCACAGCTTGAAAATCCGGGAGTACCATACCCCCATCCGGATGAGAGAAGCTTTGGCAAGGGTTGACCTTTACAAGAAGTCAATGCAAAGCCTCCAGGCCAGCTGGATTGGCCTTAAACTCAGCCCACCACTATTGCTAGGATTGACTGAAGGAAGTACAAAGGAAGATGACAGTCAACAATGGGAAGAGGTAAACAGAAAAGCAGGGTTTCACATCTACAGAGAGGACCCTACCACAGAACCTTGGGATGCAAGAGAAGCAGTGAAAGCAATGAAAGATGAGGACTTGGACTAAGTTGCTCAAGGATGAGCAAATAGTTTAGCTGGGGGGTGATGATGAGCCCCAATTTTTGGTATAATTTGGGCTCATTTGGCCTACTTGTTTTGCTCAAACCATTCACTTTTTACTGCTTATGCATGCATTTCTTAGTTTATTCGTGTTGTTTGTAGGAAGAAGGGTAGACACTTTATCTACGTGACTAATGCATTATGATTTCAGGTTTTTGCATTAAAAGGGAGAAAAGACCACGTGAAAAGGAGACAAGGAGACAAGGAGGTGGCACTGCTGGTTTTTAGGAGAGGATGTCCACAGTCTTGGGACCTTCCTCGTGTTTCCCACCAAGAACTCTGAGCTCCAATCCATCTCCCCACCGAGCTTAGAAGCAGCCAGCTGTTCTACAGGAACAACAGTTATAACTGTTCTACAGGAACAGCAATTATGACTGTCCTACAGGATCAGCAAGTTAAACTTCAGTTGGACAGCCGAGCTCCTAAAATCAAGGACACTTGTTGGATGATCATTTTTGTATAAGTATGGAGGCCGTAGCCTTTGATAGGTTGTTGAAGCTCTCGCATTACTATTGTAATTTTGAGCACAGCTCGGTCTTTGTTCCTTTTTGTAAGCCAATTTGGCATGATATCAGATTATGAATAAAGAAGGCAGATTTTGAGCTAGTTCTGAGTTTTCTCAAGGAGCTATAGCTCTCAGGTTAGGGCCCAACCTGAGAGCAATAGATCTCCTCAGTGTTGTAATGTGTTTGCATTTCGTTCCAGCACCTTGAGTTTGTTTATTTTCACATGCAATTCGAATTCACAGTTTGGTAATTTAGTCGTTTTCATGAGCATAGATAGGACTAGTTTATGGTTGAATTGATTTCGGTTGTTTAGTTAGATTAGCAGGTTGATAATACATTGGAGCTCCAGCAAAAAGGGTTGAGGAAGTCTCCACTGCCATCTCCGTTTGGAGATTGGAGTGCAGCCTATACCAGCCACAAAAATACGCAGTTCTTCACGTTATACATGCTGCAACATAGTCTCGTTTATGATCAATCCTTCCATGCACTTCACTCTTGCACCATACACCTTCATCACTGCTTCATGCACATTCCTTGATACGCTTTATCTTGTTGTTCATTGAGTTCAGGTAGATTAGGTTAATGACTTTTCATCTTGGTGACAGTCATAAGCATTTGTTTCATTTACACTGCTTTTCATCATTCTATTACCTCCTTCTTCGTCTTGATCACGCATACAACCACATTCTTGACCTCTGTTCCGCTTTGTTATCTCCTAAACTCCTCCACTCCTCATGTAACTCCATCCTTTAGACATTTCGTTTTTATAACCTTTCATCCATCAACCCACGTCCTACACTCGTTCTCCATCCTACTTCTCCACTCCTGAGCCATCACCAGCCTTATTCCTACCTTACACATCTTCCCCTACCATTCCATCACTCCTCCATCACTTCAAACACCCACGGTAGGTCATCCTATAGAAATTTGTAGACTTCCTGTAGAAACCTCTGCGGTTCCTGTAGAATCCCCTGCAGACATCCTGTAGGAGGCCACTCACTCGGTTGCTGAGCCTCTGAACGTGAGGAACCTCTATGGACTGATGCTAAGGATCTCTGGGGACCCCTCCTAGCCTCCCCAACCTTTCCCAAGCTTTCCTTCCTTCCACATCACATCTGCACAACCAAACCCTAATAAGCACCAAATCACAATCACTCCATCCACTTAAAGGAAAAATACAAAAACATGTCTTTTATGCTGCAAGTAGATTAGATTCATGCATTTTCACTTATTAGAAGTAATGGCACCATTGGTAGAAGTTTCCTTCACATTCTTTGCATCATAGAGGTTAGACTAGTTAAATTAGGGTTTCCTAGGGTTTCATGTTTTGATTTGCTTTCAGTTCATTTTTGCCAAGTAGATTAGTCTTCTTTGAGCTAGATTTCGTCCATCATTGATAAAGCTTCTTCTGTGAGCCTATAGAAGTTGGCTTGAGCCCTAGCGGACTTGTACCAGCTGACCAAGTGACAGCTGCGACAAGAGCTAGTACTTGTGCATACAGCACCGTCGCTTCCAAGTTTGTACGAACTACCGGGTTGATAAAATTAAGAGACAGGAAGCCCCAGGAGTTGTAGCATTATTGCTACAATACTGGAGCTCACCAGCAAGGTTACCATAAAACCTTTGAACTTCCACCAGGTTGAGATAACTTAAAAATGGTTGTAGATTTGGTGAGGCTTAACAACTACCCCCATAGTTGGCACCTCGATGTGGCTCATCCTTCAAAGCATGTTGCATCTATTAAATTTACTAGATTGTCATAGTCGTGCATTAATATCATATGCAATATATTTATTTAATCAAATGTTTATTATATGTATTGAATGGTTTTCAAATATGCTGTCCTAAAGAATATATCCACATTCAAATTTAAACAAGACATCACCACCTTTCCAATATTCACTATCATTGTATGTGTTTTTTTTGTGCCACATGGGTTGTATTATTTATAAGCCTAGATCATATATTTGGTGGTTATTTCATTTATTATTAGCCATGTTTTGGATTTTCTATAATTCATTGGCATATGCGATTTGATATGTCATAATCTTGGAGTTTGATTATTTCATAATCAATATGATATGGTAAGAAATTCTGGTGGTTATTAACCACCAAACACTTTTCCCATTGATTTTTTAACTTTGTGTTGACAATGCTGGATCTGCCAACATCAGGGGATCACCCCAATATGAAGTCCCAACTAGACCTCACATCGTTTGGTGTGGGAGTCCCATCCGATATGATGGTCTGGTTGCCATTATCTTAAGGATTTGCCTCAACTCTTACTTGTCAGCACATCAGAGTGGTTTTCATTGTCTTCGAGAAGTGAGATTCACGTGCCTAGTGAGTGTAAGTGTCACTTGTGTCAATTCTGCTTTCACTGTCGAGGGAGAGGGTCAGAGTGAGTTATAGGTCAATTGGGAGTAGTCCCAACACTGCTAGGAACACACAACACAACAGGACATGCACAACTTCGATAGGAGTAGTCCACATGGATGCGACAGTCACAACACACAAGGTAAGATAGAACATAGAGCACTTAACGAATGATTCCAAATGAGTGCAACAGTTGTTATAGCAAGTTTCATGTGAAAGTTCTATTTGATGTCTGGAAGAGTAGTCTACATGGGCGAGACAGCGTTAACAACATATACAACACATTTCCATTAATAGATTATGTATTACAACAAGTGAAATAGTTCATATGTAGAACACAAGTTAAGTAACATGCATTACAAGTGTTAAAGATTAGTATTACAATAGTTACAATACATGTGTGAAAACGTGTTGGCCAATTGGTAGGCTTCTGAATTAAGCAAAAGTTCCAAGACACATTGTACACCATACATCACTAACCCTAAGTTTGGGACATTGGAGCCACTAATTACTCCTCAAAGAAAAGATTACAGACTCTCCTGGATATGTGGGAGGAGCTGAGGTGAAAAGTCCTTTTCATGTACAAATGAGTGGTTATTTATATCCAAGGGTGAAAACTGACCTTTGTGGCTATTCGACTACCCTCATGACTATTTTACTTCCATGAATTTTCAATTTTACATGACTCTTTGTGTAACAAGTGGGTCTCTTGGACTTCCACATTACATTACATTGATTAAAAACTGAGCCCATAGTGTAGATGTGGACGACATGACTCATGACATGAATCTACATGACAGTGCTAGTACATTCATGTTGTTATTGAAGTGCATGTCAAGCTATAGTGCTGCTGGGTGATGGATGTCATCATGGTGTATCACACTTTCACCTCTGCATGGCAAAGTGCACGAAGTTTTCAATGGTCTTTAGTTCACTTGATGATGCTTAGGCATGTTCTCCTTGTTTGCACGTTGGAAGGCTTGACAGGCTCATCTGTTCACGAAAGATGCATGTTCGTTCATTCGTCCATTCGTGAGCACATATTGCATGTTTGCTCGTCTATCCGTCTATCTACGAACATATCTTTGCATGATCATCCGTTTGAGAGCACATCTCTTCGTAGGCATCGTTTGTTCATCCATTGGTGAACCTATTCTTCTGAATGTGTTCCCTTCGTTCATCCCATTCGTCGTCTTGCCATGTTTGTTGGTGTACCTACATCTGCAGTCACTCATGATGAGACAACACAAAATCCAAAACCTCCTATTCTACCATGACACATGATCATTTCGGATGCAGGTGACTGGGAGAGGTAGTAAGGTTGTGAAGTAGGATGATGGCTCCGTGCATTACTGATGAAAATTACACAAGAGTCACTGAGTGATGAAGATGGGAAATCCAAGTTGACAGTGACTGTCTACGTGGTGTGGCTCAACTGGAAGGAAAAATTGTGCAAATTTTGGGAGGGACAGTCTGAGCTGCATGAAGGCAAGGTAGGCAGGATCTGTATAGTTTCTGAAATGCGTGGGAAGAAGGGGTTGGAAGGCCAAATTTGCACAAATTTCTAGAGGAATGGGCAGGACTGCAAGGAGGGTCAATAGATAGAGATTGTGTAGTTTCTAGGAAGAACTACCTGGGAGCCTGACAGAAAAAACTGTGTAATTCCCAGAGGGAACTGGCAATAGGCTACTAGGGTCATTGGTAGCCAAAACTATGCAATTCCTAGAGGGAATTGTAATTTGGCTACTGTGGTCACTGGAAGCCAAAAATGTGCAATTCTTGGAGGAAACTGGCAGTTGATTTCCAGGAGCTGCAAGCAGAGGAAACTACACTGAGGCTGGGAGGTTAGCCTACTGATCATCTTTGCACAATTTCTGAGCTGAGCAGATTGTTGGGTAGCAGAAGTCCTGCTCATGAAATCTGCACAATTTCTTGGATGAGCAGTCGGTCGACTGCTAGAATAACTGACTGGGAAAGCTGTGAAATTTTCTGAGGGAGACAGGGACGAGAACTTGGTGTCTGTCCAACCTATCTATGCAATTTCCTCAGTGAGTTGAGCAGGTAAGGTTGGTGGCCTGTGCATAATTTTTGAGGGGAGGCAGTCCTAGGGTGACTATCGGGTATGACTATCCGGGTGGTCAGTATGAAAGTGGATTGAATTGCTTGTAGGCAGCATAATTTGAAAAGACTTGCTTGATGCTTCTGCATTGTTTTGGTTGACAGTCAATCAAGTCGATGGTGAGGTGATGGTCCAGCTATCAAAGGAGAGTCTGGTCATCAAAACTTTAGCAAAAATGAATAAGTGTGTGACCGATTGAAAGATGCATAGGTGATCATGCAAACACACACTCACATGACTCGACAACGAAACAACTCAAACCATCCAAGCACACATGCTCAACATGATTAACCGACGGTGCAAGTGATAAGCGCGACACTTGTGATTGACCATTCATTGATTGAGACGACACTTGCGCGACAGAGAAAGTGACTTCATGTGTGAGTGTGGCATATGCTTTCATAGAGAACACAACAAGCACATATGAAGTGAAGACTTTGAGCATAACTAGAACATGGCTGCAAGCATGACTTAGTTTCCAGCATGCAGAAACTTGAATGAAATGAACAAGAAAGGTGGATGCAAACACATACGATCTCATGAAGTGAACATGAGTGTGTGTAGTCATCAAGTGAAACTCTCAAGGAAGGCTCTGAAATTGGGTGCAAGACAAAATTTTGGAGGGTGGTTGTAGCCACTACAATACTTGGTGACACACTGGTAGAATTCTAGCTTATCTATTTCATTTCATTGCTAGCATAGGGCCTTGGTCTTTTGGGGAGTATTGAATCATTGCGTGGGTTACTTCAGCTTCCCCACTTACCTGATCGACATACATGGTCCACCCTTTTAAAACTTAGTCAAACACAATCAAAAGTTTAGCTTGATCTCAGTGTTTCGAATTCAGGAAGGGTAGTTTATCTTGGAAGTTGAAGATTTTCAGAGTATAAGTTTTCATCTCTGGTGTTTCTCCACTACCAGCAAGCTTGGACAGTACCCTGACAGAGTCACGTAGGAACACATGCATTTCCCCACTGCTAGTGAGCCTAGACAGTACCTCGGTGGTGTTGCATGCTTCACCTCTCTGCACAGGAAGCCTTTCTCTTCTTTCCCCTTTGTATTTTTCAAGAGGATTGTGTGTAGGCACTTATTTATTTTTGGGGTGAAAGAGGGATCTCGAATTATTGAGAGTAGAAGAGGTTGTTCCTTCAGAGAAGCATGTAAGACCTCTGACATAGGTTTCCTCGTTTAGAGTTTCCCCTTCTCCGCTTCTACTAGTTGTATGAGCTTTAACACACAGAGCAATGGGTTGGGTATATGCATAGGGCTTCCCAGTGTGGACACAGGTTCATGGTTGGACAAAAACTTCCCTTGCAGACAGTTCATATTTTTTGTCAAGACTTCATCGACTGAATGTTATAACCAAGCATAGAGAATATGGACACAAGGCTGGCCAAGTACTGCAGTGTCACAAGTCTCTTCAAATCTCAGCCACATATTCTATTCAAAATCCAAAACGTAATAGTTGGTAGCACTTATTTCTGGAAACAAAATTAGTAATATACCAAGCAAACAAAACAAACATAAAAAAAAAAAAAATAGTAAGAAAAGCAAACAAAGTGAAAACAACAAGCAAGCAAAGAAACCAAGTCAGCAGGCAAACAATCATGCAAACCAAAAATCAAAGACAAGGGAAAAAGAAAACATTAGTCCTATTCCTATGTTAAACGTTCAGGGTTACATGAAATGAAATTTCCAATGAAGCCACCATAGGTGTACCCGCCCTGTAGTCACAAAGATACAAGCAATTAAAATAGATAAAAGATAGTGTGCAAACAAAAGTGAAAAAACTTGAAAAGCTTACACACGAGAGAGAAGGTCTTGCCTATGGGTGGAAGAATGTGTCACAGCCACCCAACACACATGCTTACCTCTTCCATGACTACCATTTTTCAACAAACCTCAGAGGCCTCTTGTGAGTGTGTGTTGTTCTGCACCAAGTCTCTCAGTGAGTGCGAGGAAGGAATGAAGCTTGTTACCTGCAACATGACTCGCCAAGTAAGATTGTTCCATCCATTCAGTGATTGGATCATTAAATTCATGATGGTTGTTATGAAAGATTCGTGATCTTTGAGTAGACAGGTTCCTGATTTGAGAGAGAGGATCACGATAGGAATCTAATACAGATAGATAGATCTAGTCATGTCAAGACAGTGAGGACCTGCCATAGTCATTAGTGCAGACCAAAGTGCCTTGCTTGATAGAATTCTAAGAACAAAGATGTTACATGGTGAAGATCATAGTGCACAAAGCGACTATCATTGGATGTATTGTTGGGAAAATGATAAAATACATGACAGCCACCTAAGATAGAAGAGAAATCAGACCAGTCGGTCGAGATGTCAGATTCCTAGTTTGACATGAACAAAGAAACCTTTTGAACAATTGTACAGATGATTTGAATGAGGGAACCAAGTTCGTTGTATGCTAAGCATGATATAACACCCACCTGAAACTAGTGAAAAAGTGTGCAGGCATCGTGTTCATCACAAAAATGTAGAAAGGATGCTAGCATTGCTAATGTGTGAAACCGGTTAGGGTGTGGCGAAATTAGAATAACTTGATTCACATGATAGGTTGTGTGCTCGTCATCACACTGGGAAATTGTTGGTGTGATGAGTGGGCAGATTTGACGTGCAAAATTTGCAAGAAGACCAAGGAGTTGATTACGAGAGAGAAAATCTGATAAGTGTGATTTCGGATAGAGATGATAAACTTCACTATCCCATGATTGGATGAGGGATAGACACTCCCAACCCAAACTAGATGTAAGAGAGGTGCATGAAGGTAGACATGTTGTAACAGACTCATGGATTCGATCATTAGTGAAAATATGAAATTTTGAAATATCATACACTGAACAATAAATATTCTTTACACAGGGATCCACATCGAGTGAAACCATGCAGATAGATGGATTGTGTGTGAGAAATCAGATTTTATTTGGTTTGGCGGGCTTACCAGAGTCACGAGGTCCTAACATAACCATCAACAAACACTGAAGTGCCTTGTCTCCCTCACATGTAACGAAAATTTCAAGAATTGAAAAATTGCAATTTGGGATGTGAACAAGATCATGCATGGCTTGAGGATGGCTGTTGTTACTGATTTCAAAACTTATCTTAGGATGACAGCCATCTCTATCACAGGCTTCATCAAAATTTTTATCAAGCTAACTTGAAGAGTTGTCTTCATGCAACACACAAGATGATGATGAGTGGGAAGAGTCTTGTGTGTTGAAACTATTTTCATCATGGACAACCTCATTTCCTTGTGTCAATCGAGGAGATAAATCAGAAGATGAAGAAGCAAGAGAATGCGAAGTGGATCTGACACATGTTGATGCATTGTGAATGATAAGACATACCAACAAGTGAGGTGCAGAGGAAGCTTCGATATGGATGTCTACTTTGACCAATGCGCATTCCAGATCTCAGTTAGAGTGTACATGAGATGACAATAGATCATATGATGTGCTTGGGTGTTCATCACAACATATGGAAGCATGGGAGTGATGACAGCCCAAGACTGGAGGTTGATCGAAAGAATTGATTGTGCATGATTTTTCACCAAGATTTGTAGATTGAGGATCAATCAAGAATGGTAGCTCAATGCTTTGAGAGGAATTGATTATGTCATCACCATCCTACTCCTCCACTTGTATGCTGAGACTTCCTTGCACATGACTACAACTTGAGCCGGAAGCTCGAGAATCAAGACCGTGCGTGCAACTAGCTTGTGAAGTAAATGGCTCAAGTAAGCATTGGTGCAAGGAATCATGGCTTGTAGATGATGGAGAATGCCAGAGATGCAGATTAGACTCAAGACTTGGGTTAGGAACGGTGATGTCCTCTTGTGAAATGGAGGGATGAGTTTTCACCATAGGCTTTCCTAACCATTCTGGAATTTCCTCCCTTGGGGCGAGAGACAGCTGAGCAGATGGATTAGGAACATGCTGCGCAAATTTCTCAGCTTTGCAACCACCACAAGGGGAAACCCTCTTCGAGACATGAGGTGTCTCGTGATCTGCAAGAGTTGAGGAAGAAGGTAAATCAGGATGTTCACCGTTTCGAGAGACATGAACCAAGCATTTTAGCACTTGGCTCATGAATTCAAGGTCCACAAACTTCTTAGGAATTTTGTGAAATAGGTGAAGGAAGCGGGTAGCAAAGTCCTCAACTGATTCACCAAGATTCATTCTTAAATGTGAGATTCTTTCATTGACATCTTGGTGGTCGCACTCATTCAAGGATTGATGGAGCTCCTTGAATAAAGTGAGAAGGGAATGGGCATAAGCAGGTGGCAGGGTATGACACCACTGATTTGCATGACCTTCAAGGGTGAGGAAGAAGACTATGCAAACAAGCTCATCTCTATCAATTTCATGAGATTCACAGAAATGAAGAAAATCAGAAATGTGTTCGGTTATGGACGTTTTGTCCTCACCGCCAAACTTCAACAAGGACAAGTGATCAAGAAGGTCATTGGGGATTGATAACTCATTAACGGAGAAATGAGGAAACACATCGGGAGCATGAAATGTGTATTATTCATTGGGTAAGAGATTCAACCTAGATGTATGGGCTTAGTTTGTCATATGACCCTCCTTCTAGAACCAAAATATTGATGGTGCTGGATCTACCAACATCATGGTATCACCTCGATATGAAGTCCCAGCTAGACTTCACACCGTTTGGTGTGGCAGTCCCATCTAGCATGATGGCCCAGTTGCCATTACCTTAATGATTTGCCTCAACTCTTGCTTGTCAGCATAGGAGAGTGGTTTACTTTGTCTTCGAGAAGTGACGTCCGTGTGCCTGGTGAGTGTAAGTGTCACTTGTGTCAATGGTTCTTTCACTGTCAAGAGAGAGGGTGAGAGTGAGTTCCAGGTCGATTGGGAGCAGTCCCAACAATGCTAGTAACACACAACACAACAGGACATACACAACTTTCGGAGGAGAAATACACAAGTATGCGACATTCACAACACATAAGGTAAGATAACATGTGGAGCACTCAATGGATGAGTCTGAACAAGTGCAATGGTTGTTACAGCAAGTTTCATGTGAAAGGTCTATCTGATGTCTAGGAGAGTAGCCTACATAGGTGATATAGTGTTAACAACATATACGACACATTTCCATTAATAGATTATGTATTACAACAAGTGAAATAACTCATATGTAGAACACAAGTTAAAGTAACATGCATCACAAGTGTTAGAGATTAGTCTCACAACAATTACGATACATGTGTGAAAACGTGTTGGCCTGTTGGCAGGCTTTTGAATTATGAAAAAGTTCCAAGACATGTCATTACACCAGACATCACTAACCCCAAGTGTGGGACATTGGAGCCAATACTTACTCCTCAAAGAAAAGATTACAGAATCTCTTGGCTATGTGGGAGGAGCTGAGGTGAAAAGTCCTTTGTATGTACAAATTATGGGGTATTTATAGCCAAGGGTGAAAACTGACCCTTGTGGTTGTTCGACTACCCTCATGACTGTTTGATTTCCATGACTTTTCAACTTTACATGACTCTTTATAAAACAGATGGGTCTCTTCGACTTCCATGTTACATTACATTGATTGAAAACATAGCCCATAGTGGAGATGTGGGCGACATGACTCATGACATGAATTGACATGACAATGTTGGTACATTTGTGTTCCTACTGGAGCGCACGTTGAGCTACAGTTCTGCTAGGTGATGGATGTCTTCATGGTGTATCACAGCTTCACCTCTGTGCAGCAAAGTGTGCAGAGTCTTCAATGGTATTTGGTTCACTTGATGATACTTAGGCATGTTCCTCCTTGCTTGCATGTTGGAAAGCTTGACAGGATCATCTATTCATGAAAGGTGCATGTTCGTTCGTTCATCCATTCATGAACACATCTTGCATGTTTTCTCGTTCATCCATTTGAGAACATCTCTTTGCATGATCACCTATTGGCGAGCACATCTCTTCACATGCATCATTTGTTCGTCCATTGGTGAACCTGTCCTTTTTCATGTCTTCCCTTAGTTCATCCCATTCATCGTCTTGCCATGTTTGTTGGTGTACCTATACCTGCATTCACTCATGACGAGACGACATCAAATCCAAAACCTCCTAGTCTACCACAACACATGATCATTTTAGATGCAGGTGACCGAGAGAGGAAACAAGGTTGCGAAGTGGGATGATGGCTCCAAGAATTAAAAACTATGCAAGAGTCACTGAGTGATGAAGATGGGCAATCCAAGTCGACAGTGACTATTTGCAAGGTCTAGCTCGGCTGGAAGGAAAAATTGTGCAAATTTTGGGAGGGACAATCTGGGTTGCAAGAAGGAAAGGTAGGTAGGATTTGCATAGTTTCCAGAACGAGCGGGAAGCTAGGGTTGGAAGGTCAAATTTGTGCAAATTTCTGGAGGAACAAGTCGGGTTGCAAGGAGGGTCAACAAGCAGAGAATGCGTAGTTTTCGGGAAGAACAGCACGGGAGCCTAGCAGCCAAAACTGCACAATTCCCAGAGGGAACTAGCATTTAGCTGCTGGGGTCACTGGTAGCCAAAACTATGAAATTCCCTAAGGGAATTGGCATTTGGCTATTGGGGTCACTGGCAACCAAAACTGCATAATTCCTAGAAGGAACTAGCAGCTGGCTGCTAGGAGATACTGGCAGAGGAAACTACACTGAGGCTGGGAGGTTAGCCTACTGATCATCTCTGCACAATTTCTGAGCTGAACGGACTGCTGGGTAGTAGAAGGCCTACTCATGAAAACTGCGCAATTTCTTGGATGAGCAGTCGGTCGACTACTGAGATGACTGACTGGGAAAGTTGCACAATTTTCTAAGGGAGATAGGGATGGGCACTTGGTGTTTGTCTAGCCTATCTCCACAATTTCCTCAGTCAGTTGAGAGAGTAAGGTCAGTTGCCTCGACATAATTTTTGAGGGGAGTCAGTCTCAGGGTGACTGTCGGGTCCGACTGTCTAGATGGTCGGTATGAAAGTGGATTGATTTGCTTATGGGTAGCGTAGATTGAAAGTACTTGCATGATTCTTTTGCGTTGTTCTGGTTGACATTCGATCGAGTCAATGGCGGGGTGATCGTTTGGTTGTCTGAGGAGATTCTAGTCGTCAAAACTTCAGCAAAAATGACTAAGTGTATGAACGATCGAAAGATGCATAGGTGATCATGCAAACACACACTCACATGACTCGATGACAAAATGACTCAAACCATCTAGACACACATGTTCAACATCACTAACCGACATGCAAGTGACAAGCGTGACACTCACAATTGACCCTTAATTCATTGAGATGACACTTGTGCGACAGTGAAAGTGACTTTGTGTGTGAGTGCAACAGATGCTTTCATAGCTAAAACAACAAGCATATATGAAGCGAAGACTTTGAGCATAACCAGAACATGGTCGCAAGCATGACTTAAATGCCAGCATGCAGAAACTTGAATGAAATGAACAAGCGAGTAGATGCAAGGACTCACACAAGCTCATGGAGTGAACCCAAGTGTGTGCAGTCATCAATTGAAACTCTCAAGGAAGGCTCCAAAATTGGTTGCAAGCCAAAATTTTGGAGGGTGGTTGTAGCCGTTACAACACTCTACAAAATTTGGGTGCAAATTATTTTTAATTTTTAAGCCTTAGTGTCTACAACTTATGAGATACATAGTCATCATAAGAGGCACTTAATCACCAAATTAATTAAAAGCAAAAAAAATTATTTTAAAGTATCAATTATCATTTTTTAAGGTATATTTTTTTGTGGAAACAATGTAACTATAATGAGTTTCTAATATAATTTTTTCATAACATTGCATGTCGAGGAAAAGAAAAATCATTAAACCAATTCAATTCCTTATGATAATATGATATCTTTGTTTGGAAGAACATTTCAGCAATTTTCTGCCTTCAACGCCATGTTGAAATCACACATAACATGTACAAGCTATTTGAAACCCCTTATAGCAACTTGTATATACATAAATAATATACGGTTCATATTCATCTCCTTATTACACCAAAAGAGAGGGAAATCGACCTACCATGTTTTAATTAGAGTTTCGTTTTTTATCTTTCACTCTTTGCTTTCAAGAGAAGGACTCATTGAATTCCGCAATGGTTTGTGCTTTTATGGGTAGGTGACTTAATAGTTCCCATAAAAGGATATAATAAGTTTTCCTTTGAAATTCTCTTTTACTCAATAGTCAACTTTTGGAATCCTTGAATATGCTCTATAGTTTGACTTATTTGTTGAATATTTAGCAATTGATCAAACAATGTATTTCTCTTAATATACTAATAATGTGATATAAATTTCTTTGTTAAAATGGACCAAGATACAATAGAATCCACTTTCCCATCACAAATACATTGATATCATACGAATTGATCTTATTTTGAATACACAGATGCAATATTTTTGTAAGTTTTTCACTTTGTGTATATCAAAGTATTTCTACATTTGGAAGATTCATGTTATGGGATTGTTAGCATAAAAAATAATCATATCAATCTTCATAATGAAATGGTTCCTTATTTTTAACTTTAATCCATAATGATGTGGATATTGGATTGAAAAATCATTATTGTGGTTATGTGATTCAATATTTTTGCTCTATAATTGTGATAAATTACTCCCCATATGTGATTAATTTTCAACACACATGTTCTCCATATGTTTATGATTTCCTAGGATATCCTTATATTTTTTAGAAACCTATCCAAGTGAATCTTTTCCATATTTTTTACTAATCTTTGCACCTATGACAACTAACATTCCAATTTGGATACCTGATACTAGACATCTTCTATTTCTTCATGATTCATGGATGAGCGTTTTGGAGGTTTAAGTGATGAAGTAAATTTTCAAAAAATATTAGGATCCATATATGTAAATAATAATGCTTTTATTTTTCCTCTTTATCACAAATTTTGAATTACCCAAAATATATCTTCCAATAATAAGTTATACCAATTGTAAATTACGTACCTTTCAAAACCCTAATTTGTAGACTATATAGAAGGTTAACCTTTCTTCTTATATATATTTGAAATTTGAAACCTTATGCATTTCAAATTTTGGCCTATAGTAATCTAATGTCTTCTCTACAATTCTATAGGTCTAACTAAAATTTCATCTGTGAAGCAAAAGTTATGGTAACTTTTCAAAAACTTGTTTATTTTTAGCCTCTTCACTAGAGAGAAATTCTATAACATGCCACATGTCCAATTTTTCAAATATGTTTATAAAATTTTACTTAACATACCTTAGTGTGTCTCCTCAAATATTTTATAATATTTTTGTTTGAAACTTCTCACAGACAATGTTACAACTAAAATTCCAATATCACTTGTCTGAAACTAATTTCAGGATTGTTCACAAACCCTAATAAGGTATGTATGCAAGACTATATCAAAATAGGATCTAAATTTTTTACGGAATTGTTGTCACTATGAAAAATGCCCTCCAAATCTTTACTTACAATTGAATTTTGGAGCCTACTTGTGATCATATGATCTATTGTTCCAAGTTAATCGTAGTTGCTTCATGATTGGTTGATGTTTTGCTATGTGTCCAAGTCTTCTTCTAAGATTTTAATTTTCAAAACCACTATATTACATATGAGTAGTTCTTGATATATTCATTAGTGCACCTTTCCTATGTAAGATCAAAAATCAATTTCTATCTCTAATAAAAAGCATTGCATATCCTTAAGGATAATTCTTGCACAATCCTTGGAATCAGTGTCTGCGCAATCTCTGAAAACCATGCTTCGCAGTCTCTAATGATAATGATTGCATAGTTCTTAGGGACAAAGACTAATAAATCCCTAAGGATAGTGCACACTCACAATCCATGCTAACAGTGAATGCATAACAGTTTTTGACAGTCTCTCTCACTCGTAGTGGCACTTGTATCATCATTCCAGTGAGTTTTTTTAACTATTGTTTTTATGCACCTTTTCTTTCACAAGTGTCGCTTTCACTTTTGTGACTGTCATTTTTGCTTGCTTTCACTTTAACAGGTGTCTCTTTTTCTTTATTTTTACTTTGGCATATGTCTCCTTCACTTTTCTAGATTTTGCAAGTGTAGTTTCCACGTTTTCTTAGTGTCATAAGTGTTGCTTTTGATTGCTTTCACTCTTGCATGTGTCACACTTTGGAACATCACTAGTGGTAGCTATAGCACATTATTCTGCATTATCTAATCATATATATCATAATAATATTTTCTATAAACTCTCCCATATCTTAGCACACTTTTTGGCTGCAGTCAACACTTTTGTCGTAACTTGTATTTTAAGTGTCGCAAAGATAGGTTTCGACTATCGCACTTAGAAATAAGTGTCTCTTTGTTGTCATTTCAAGGTATGTTTGTTGATTTTGGACACTCAACATTTTTTTGGATTGTGTTGATGTTATTTGATTACAAGATCACTATTTGCATACTTGTTTGCATGTCTTGTTCTCTCTTCTCTGACTAATCCCACATTTAATCATTTGTAGAGCTTCCACTATATTTACAACCTGCTAACCTTTCTCCCTCTTGGAGTTGTGCACTACACAATCTTAAGTCATAGTGAAGCATCCTTACCTCATAAAATTACACTCTATGTAGTCACTTCCTACAAGGAATATGCATTTCTCAATCCCAGTGCTAAGTCCTTGTCTTATGCACTTTAAAGCTATACAATCATTACTAAATCAGACTTCCATTACGCACTATATAATCTTAGTTAGAAAAAAATATTCCTCAATTGCACAATACATTGTCTTAGTCCTACTAGAATTGCACACTAAAAAATAAGAATGAGCATGTCCACCTCACCACATCACTAGTTCTATCAACTACGCAGTACCGTTTCCTATCTTTCCCTAGATTGTGCATTGTATAGTTGTAGTGGACATTGGACTCATAAGACTCCTCTTCAACTACTGCACATTGTGCAGTTACAGTATGTAACCTTGCCTCCTTGACTCACTAACTTATGCAACTACATAATCCCTTCATCTAGTGAGTCTCCTACTGTGCATTATGTAGTTCTAGTGAGAAGTAGGTCATCCCTTGGCCCCTATGATGCTCAACTGTGCTGTCGGGATAGGAGTAACTCCATGAATGAATCGATGTTTTCCATTAAGATAGAACATGCATGTATACATGGAGAGTGAGACTATTAGGTTTCATCTCCCAATGTCTCTTCGTCTTCCAGTTCCCTTTATTTTTCTATTTACACTATTTACATGGATTTACCTAATCCCAAATATTAGGTGTCAACATTCCCCCCCTAAATCTAAAGGGATGTTGGTGATTCCAGGAATCATTCTGAATCTTTCAAACTTTCCTTTCCAAGTGCTTTGGTGAAGATGTCTACATTTTTCTCATTTGTGGAACAATGTCATAGGTGGATTTTTTTGGCCTCAACATGATGTCGAATCAGATGGTATTTTGTATTGATGTGCTTGGTTCGATCATGGAAATTTTGGTTCTTGGCCAAATTTATTGCAGAATTATTTTCAAACAAAAGAGGAGTTGAATGTACTTGTCCTAGAAATGGTCCAGAATTTTCCTAAGCCACACAATTTCCTTTGTTGCTTCAGCTTCTACCACATATTCTTCCTTAGTTTTGGAATCTTCTAGAACTGATCATTTGCATGACCTCTAGGAGATAGCTCTTGATTCAAGACTCATAACATAACCTGAAGTAGTTGCCTCAGTTTCATTATCTCCATCAAAATCTAAATTAGAGTATCCAATCAAGATGAAGTCGCCCACCTATGTATACTTGAGTCCAAAGTCTTAAGTTCCCTTCATGCACTATATAAATCTTTTTGCAACAAACCAATGACCCTCACAAGGCTTTTGCATAAACCAAGAGAGGGTTCCAACAAAAAATGAAATGTGTGGTATAGTAGTAGTCAAGTAGTTGAGACTTCCTATGATTTGTCTATACTTCATTGCATCCTCAAATTATTTCCCTTCAGTGGATGTGAAATTTAAGTTCTGTTCCATTTGAGTAGTCAAAGGATTGCACTCATCCATGCCAAACATGTTCAACAGATCTCTGATGTACTTCTTTTGAGAGAGGAATATAAAATTTGGATGTTGGGTTACTTCAATACCAATATAGTGGTGAACATATCCCAAATCTATCATTTCAAAACCTTTCCTCAATTATTTCTTTATGGATGCAATGTAGCTCTCATTTTTCCCCGTCATCATATGATCATCTACCTATACCACAACATATACAATCGTGTTGCCAACTTTCTTGACAAACAAGGTTGCATCATCAAGATCATAATGTTTGAAATTGAGTTTCAGAAGATGCTCATTCAACTTCTTGTACCAGGTTCGCAGTGCTTGCATGAGGCCATACAAGGATTTTACAATCTTGCATACTTATGTTCCTAACCCTTCACAACAAATCCTTCTGGTTGGGACATAAAAACATTATCTTTTATATCTCCATTCAAGAAATCATTTTATACATCCATTTGATGGACTTTCCAATCGTTCTGAGCTACTATAGGTTTTAAACCCGTACAGAAATTCCTGCATACGAATTCTAAAACACAGAAAATAAACAATGTGAGAGCATAACACATAAAACACATATACACAAAGTTTTCCCCTGGATCCCAAAACTGAGACTACCAGCTTGATTTTTCATTATATTCCTTTTAATGTTACAATACATATTTATACATGTTGAAGCATCCAATACCATGGACCAAAAACCATCGCATCCAAAACCATGTGTGAAAATCATGCAAAAAACCATAGGTACGTCTGCCCAACCTAATATAGGGTCTAAAAAACAAAATTTTCTGGGGCGTTGTCTTGGACCCCATAGAGTGGGGATAACTGCACCCCTCAAACCCCCTGTGATCCCCCCGCTACTCAATCGGCACAACAAAGGGGAGGCTTCGCACCACCCCCCTCCAGCCCCCCGGTTAACTATGTAGGTTAGTTGTGAAAAGAATATAACACAACCCAACATTCTCCCACTTCTTGTTTTCTTTCCACAGGGGGCCATAGGAGAGCTTAATCATTTTTCTGGTCCTAAAATGCCCATTTTTTCTCTACACCAGGAGAACTTCTCAGAGCTCACAGATTTTGTCAATGCATCTACAACATTCTTCAAAGTTTCCACCTTAAACAATAACACCTTTTTGTCTTCTATCATATCCCTCACAAAGTGATACTGAACATCAATGTACTTTGTCTTTAAATGATAAGCAGGGGTCTTTTCTAAGAAAATTACACTTTGGTTTTCATAGTCTATCCTTATAGCTCCCTATACTAACCCCATACTTGAACACAGTCTCTGCAACCAAACTACTTCCTTGCTTGCATGAGTGGCTACCATGTATTATGCCTCTATAGTTGATAGTGCCACTACAGATTGTTTCTTACTCATCTAACTGACTACACCTCCAAATAGGTTAAACGCATACCCACTTGTACATCTTCTCTGATCCAAATCTCTAGCCCAGTCTGCATCAACAAAGCCATGGATATCCAAAACTCTGTCCAATCCTAGTCTTCCTTGGTAGCACAAACCATAATCACTAGTGCCATGCAAATACCTGAAAACCCGCTTCACTACTGTCCAATGCTCCTTCCCTGGTTTTGACATAAACCTACTCAATACTCCCACTATATGTGCAATGTCTGGTCTAGTACAGAACATTGCATACATCAAGCTACCAACTTCACTTTCATATGGAACACGGGACATATCCTCTTCCTCTTCTTGTGTCTTGGGACACTATTCAACAGATAACTTTACACCTATAGGAATAGGAACCTTGTTGGAGGGAATTGCTCCCCTAGGGCTTTTTGGGTTGAAACCCTAGCAGACTGAAAGTTATCTATTCAAAGAAACATGCATTCATACAGCCGTTATGCTATTATAAGAAAATTCTATGATAGGGGTACGTACCTTCTGTCCTACGTTTGAGAAGGCCCTTAGGGTCCAAACCCTTCTTGGAGTTCCCTTCTTCTCTTTTGTCCCGCAAAACAACCAATTCAAAGAACACAACAGTATATGGACAAAAACTTATAAAGAAACCATCTTCATGTTATAAAGAAAGGTAGTTAGTTATGAAATCCAAACAACCATTTACATATGAATTCTAAACATGAGTATCATTAACATAAAGAAGATTCATTTCGGGAACCAAGACATGTGTTTCTTTTATTATAGACAAATAAAGTACATAAAAAAGGAATATTTTCACCTGAGTCACCTTCAGCAGGCTCCAAGCAAAGCTTCCTTCCGGATCCGTTCCAGCCTCAAGCCTCTAACAAACTCCTTCCATGACTCTCTCCATGATGTCATAAATGGTGGATGAACATCAACACACAAGGAAACAAAGGTTTCCAGTACAAAATGGGGGAAGTGCAGAAGGCACAAGGGACTTCAGACCTGGTCAAGGAAAAATCTCAGCATAATAACCTTTCTCTCTCTTCTCTCCTCCTTTAGGCCTTCCCTTTGAGGTCTTTTTATACTACTCCGAAAGTAGTTTTTTATTTGGGAGCTGGTTGGGAACAGTTGGGCCATGGGCACTAACAGGTGATCAGCAGGTAAAACCTGCGATCTCTGCTTGAAAATAAGGAGTTTTATATTTTTTTAAGTGTTTTAATACATACACGCAGGTTGGCTATACACATACACGCGTATACACGCATTTAACTCAGGGCAATGTCACATATAAGGGATAAAACACTGTTTTTTAAATTTTAGGACCAGGTCTGGAAGGAGGGGTTGCCCTAGGCTATGAGTACAGCATCACAAACCATAAGAGTGAGATTTGGAGCTATAACAAACCTTCACTGGTTTACTATCCTACATATTAAACCTCTGTAGTATTGTCTCGGCATACTTCCTCTGGTTTAACCAAAGCTTTCTCTTTACCCAATCTCTTTTAATTTCCATTCCCAAAATATAGTTTGCAGCACCAAGACATTTCATGTCGAATTTGGAGGACAATTGGGTCTTCAAATCCTGGATAACTTCTTTGTCATTTCCAACCAACAACATATCATCCACATACAAGACGAGATAAATAACACGGTCACCAATTAATTTAAAATACACACAGTGATCTGCTTTGCTTCTGGTGAAACCAAGTCCCCGTATAAATGTATCAAATTTCTGATACTACATCCTTGGTGACTGTTTTGACCCATACAAATACTTCTTTAACTTGCATACCAGTTCTTTCTTACCCTTCACTACAAATCCTTCAGGTTGCTTCATGTAGATCTCCTCTTCCAGATCCCCGTGAAGAAATGTTGTCTTCGCATCCATCCGTTCTACCTCAAAATCAAAACCAGTAGCAACAGATAAAAGTAATCTAATAGAAGTTACCTTGGCAATAGGAGAAAAAATATCGCCAAAATCAATTCCCGACACTTGGGAATAACCTTTTGCCACCAACCAAGCTTTATATTTCTCCACCTTTCCTTTTGCATTTGTCTTCTTCTTGAGCACCATTTTCTGCCAATGGGTTTCCTTCCAGCCGGCAACTCCACTAGATCCCAAGCCTAATTTTTGTGCAAAGATGCCATTTCATCAACCATGGCCCCTTTCCAGAGTTTTCCATCCTATGAATCTACTGCTTCCTTCACAGTTCTGGGATCATCATCAGTAATAGATAAAGAAGAATTTGAACAGAAAGCAGATGGAATATACCTTTCTGGCTGCCTTCTTTCTCGAACTAATCTTCTTACACCTGGAGTTTGTGGCTCTTTATCTTCTAATTCCTCCTACACTGTAGAGTCTGATTCTTCCTCCTTTAGCTCAAACTCTATCTTCTCAAGTTCATTTGGTTGGAATTCATGTTTAATAACATCTTCCACCTCTCTGAACACCACATCTTGGTTGTACACAACCTTCCTTGTTGTTGGGCTCCAAAGCTTATAACCCTTTAAACCATCCTTAAACCAAATAAAGATGCACTTTTCAATTTACTATCCAACTTGGTTCGTTTCTCCTTGGAACATGTACATATGCATCACATCCAAATACCCTCATATGTGAAAGAGAGTTTCTTACCAGTCCGTACCTCTTGTAGAGTCTTATCCTCCAACGCTGATGAAGGTGATCTGTTGACCAGGTAACATGTTGTCTCCACCGCCTCTGCCCATATTTCCTGTCCTAACCTGGCACATCTAAGCATGCTTCTTGCCCTTTCCATCAACATCTTGTTCATTCTTTTTGCAACTCCATTTTGTTGAGGTGTATATGGAGTAGTCTTCTGCCGTGCTATAACACACTTCTTACGGAATTCTTAAAATTCCTTACTAGAAAACTCTCCACCATTATCTATCCTCAGCACCTTTATCTTCTTCTCTGTCCAGTATTCCACCAAAGCCTTAAATTCTTTAAACCTGTCAAAGACTTTAGATTTCTCAAGGAAATATATCCATGTATTCCCTGAGAAGTCATCTATAAATGATACATAGTACACAGAATTACCCAGTGATGGAACCTTCACAGGTCCAAACACATCATTGTGCACAAGCTTTAATATTTGTTTTGTCGTCTTACCATTAGAGGGGAAACTCACCTGATTCTGCTTCCCATATATACAATTTTCATAGAAATCAAAATCTAGAGAGCTATTATTCATACCTTCTACCATACCTTTACCATGAAGTATTCGAAGGCCCTTCTCTCCATTATGTCCAAGCCTTTGATGCCACAACATGGTCTTCTCTCCAAAGACCACTAGATTTCCTGCTCCATTTGCAGGAACCACAAAACTGTTGCACCCATCAACAACAGTGCTACCTTGCAGCTTGTACAGAGTTTCAGTCTGAACTTCCAGCATCATTACCAGTGCTCCTCAAACCATCTTATAGGTATCCTTCTCAAACACTATTTTCACACACGCATCATCTAGCTTGCTTACAAAAATCAGATTTCTGGCTAATGCAGGAATATGCAGAACACCTAGAAGTTTTCTAACCCTTCCACCTTGAAACTTCAACTTTAATTTTCCACGACCAATGATTCTAGCCTTCCTATCATCCCCTGAGAAGACATCACCACCATCATATTTATCATACTCGCAGAACCACTCTCTATGGGGAGTGAAGTGAAAGGATGCACCTGAGTCAATCAACCATGCCTCATGATCTACATGTGTACTTGAAGAAGCCAAGTACACATCCCCACCTTCATCTGAGGTGGTTTTCACCTCTATAAAAGAAGAATCATCAGATCCCTTTCCTTTATCAGGAGCTTTATATTTACAGTCCCTTTTGTAGTGCCCTTAATTTCCGCATTCCCAGCACACCACCTTTACAGGTTTTCCTGGAGATTTCAATCTCCCACTCGATGACTTATTTTTGTTTCTGTTCTGGGACCATCCTCGTACAAACAAGGCATCACCATTCTGGCTCTCCATATTTTTCTGTCTCATCTCCTCCGTCAGTAAGGATGAGACTATTTCATCAAACTACAATGCAGTTTCATTGCTACCTATTGCAATAACCAGACTATCCCACGAATCTGGTAGAGAACACAACAAATTGATGCACTTATCTTAAACTGAAATTTTAATATCAACAAATAATAGTTGACTTACCATAGTATTAAATGCATTCAGATGCTCTGTCATCGAGTCTCCATCTTTCATCCTCAGGTTATATAGATTTTTCCGTAGGAATAGTTTATTCACCAGAGACTTAGCCTGGTACAAAGTCCCTAACTTGACCCACAAAGCCTTCGTCATAGCTTCCCCTGATACATTCAGCAATACTGAATCCGAGACAAATAATCGTATTGTGCTCTTTGCCTTCCGATCCAACTTCTTCCATTCTTCATCGAACGCTCTCATTGGTTTAGTACCTGGATCTACGGCGATCCATTGATCTTTATCCACCAATAGATCCTCCAACTTGAGTTTCCATAACTCAAAACTCTGACCATTAAATTTTTCGATCTCTATCTTTCCACTGCTCGCTATCTTCTTTCACCACTAGAATCGATCTCCCACTGAACAGGGTATACCATAGGCCCGAACGAAACCCCTTAGCAATAAAGGCATCCCCTTGAAGCCAAAATAGCTCTAATACCAAATGTAGGTTTGAACCCCATACAAAAATTACCTACATATGAAGTCTAAAACACAGAAAATAAACAATGTGAGAGCATCACACATAAAACACATATACACAAATACTTTCCCCTGGATCCCAAAACCGAGACTACTAACTTGATTTTTCATTATATTCCTTTCAATGTTACAATACATATTTATACATGGTGAAGCATCCAATACCATGGACCGAAAACCATCGCGTCCAAAACCATGGACCAAAAACCATAGGTAGGTCTGCCCAACCTAATATAGGGTCCAAAAAAAATTTCCCGGGGCGCCACCCCAGACCCCATAAAGGGGGGCTACCCACCCCCCTCAAACCCCCTTGCCTCACAATGAGTGCAACGAAGAGGGGGCTCCGCCCCCCCTCTAAACCCCCGGTTAACTACGTAGGTTAGTCATGGAAAGAATATAACACAACCCAACAACTACCAAGGAAAAGAGTGTCTGAATGGTAACCCATTTTTGTGGGGGGGGGGAGAGTATCCTCATAGTCAACCCCTTCCTTCTGTGAAAAATCTTTTGCCACAACCCTAGAGTTTTTATTGTCAAGTGAGCCATATTATTTATACTTGTTTTTTAGGACCCACTTGCATCCAATTGGTTTGGTTCCCAATGGAGAATCAACTAGCTTCCTAGTGCCATTCTTTATCGAGGCATCATATTATTTCTGCATCACTTCTTTCCATTCATCATGGGAAGCGACTTCTTAGAAGGGAGTTGGTTTTAAATTTATATACAAATTCATTTCACAATCATAAGAAAAATCCATATCAACATGTGAATCAAAATCTTCTACATCACCTCCATTATGCCTGGTTGAGCTTTTTGTTCCTATCTTTCCAATCTCATGAGAGCGTACACCTTCCAATACCTTTATCATCCATTTTAGAGGACCTTTATGAGATGGTCCAGGCTTCTCAGTTGACTGAGTTGGGGCTAAATCAAGATTTAGTCTCCCAATTTTGTCAATCACATCACTCAAAATGTCATCAATGGTTGAAGCTTCATACAAGGTAGAGAGTGATTCAGAAGAAGATTCCACATATTGATCCAATAGATTAATTCCCCCCTTCAATACGTGCAATATGATTACCAAATTCTTGAAAAGACTTTGCATGTCCGAATCTATCCAAGTGATCAAGATCCTGCTCAACATGATTTTCAGTCTTGGAAGATTCAAGAAAGATCGAATCTCTAGATATTATAAACTTCTTATTCACTTCATCATAGAGATGGTATGATTTGGAGGTATTTGAGTACCCCAAGAAGATACATTTTTTACTCCTACACTCAGTTTGTTTCTTGGTTCCTTAGGTATCAAGGAATAACAGGTGGAACCAAAATCCTTGAGATGCCTCACCGAAGCAATGTGGCCATACCACATTCCATAAGGAGTCTTGTTTTTTATAACATTAGATGGAAACCTATTCTTTATATAAAGAAGATAGAGAACTGCATCAACCCAAAACACCAGTTTAAAATTCTTGAAAAACATCATGGAACGTACCATATTTAATATTTTTCTGTTCATTCCTTCAGTTACTATGTTTTGTTAGGGATTATATGTCACAGTCATTTGATGTTTGATCCCATGTTGTTGAAGATAGTTTTCAAATTAATTTGAAGTATATTCTTTTCCATTATCAATACGAATAGATCCAATATGAGATTGTGCATCATTTTCAATCCATGCATGAATGTTCTTGAATGTTTCAAAAGCTTCATATTTGTTCTTCAATAAATAAACCCAACACATTCTAGTGTAGTCATCAATAAATGTCATCATATATTTATTACAATTTGAAAAAGGAATACACATTGGGCCACATAAATCAGAATGAATGAGTTCAATTTTTCTATGTGCTCTAGAATGAGAATCGTGACAAGACGATTTGTTGTGCTTTCCTAAGATACAAGCTTTGCATTTCTTAAGTTTCCTAGGAATTGTAGGAAAATGAGTAACACCATTTTTCTTCAACAAATGGAGGTTAGCATAGTTCAAGTGTAAAAATATAGCATCCCTTAAAATACTCGATGGAAATGTACCTTTATTATAGTGAGAACTGTATGAAAAGTTTTGTGCACGAGTAGAGGTTCCTTGCAACTTCAAAAGTATTTCTTCTTATATCCCATTCATGACAAGTGAGTGATTTGATGCTTTTCTAACCTCAACTTTTCCATCAAACATGTGAATGGAGTGTCCTTACTGGCGAATGTGGACTAAAGGCAAAAAGTTTCTCCTCAGTTCCAGGAGGTATAAAACATCATGTAGAAGAAATTATAGAAGACCAAACAGTTTGAGTATGGTGGTGCCGAGCCCTTATGGCTTGCATTTTGACTTGTTTGCAAATTATACTGCTCCATCAACATTGTCAATGAATTCTTCAAAGAAATATCTCCTGAAAGTGATGTGGAAAGTTACTCTTAAATCAAGAAACCAAACATCTCTCCATGAAGTAAGTGAAGCATTGAATAAGTCTTCAATTACTCTGATATTGCAATGTGCCACAACATAATGAGTGGACTCAGATGCTTTTCCTTTTCCTTTGTGCAGTCTTTTACCTTTTCCTTCATTTCTTTCTTGCTTGATTTTGTCCCAAGGAAGCTTACATGTGGAAGCATCATGTCCATCTCTATTTCATTGTATGCAATTAAGATCATACCTTTCTCCTTGGGAATGTTTTCCCCCTCTGCCTCTAAAATGCTTCCTTCCTCTTCCTCTTCAGCTACCTCTTCCTCTTCGATAATCTTATGCATGATTCTCTCTTTTTGTGCAAGGAACACAACTTCTTCACGAGACTGGGGGGTTGCCTTCTTCCCAAAAGCCTTCTCTCTTTCAACAAACTTCTTTTCAAGGGAGTGAAATATAATATCCTTAAGGTTGCCACTTGCTTGCAATGACTCAAGATAATGTGAATAGATGGGATATGATAACTTGAAATAAGCTATGAGAGGAATATCTATTTCAACACAAGTGGATTTTATGTCATGCATAATGGACCTTACTTCTTATGTTAAGGAAAGAGGATCATCATTTTTTGAACTCAAGACGGAACAACTTAATCATCAATTGAACAACTTCAAGTTCATAGTGTGAGTCATATAATGCCTTCAACTTCTTGAAGGCTTCAAAGGCATTTAAAAATGGTGAAATATGTTGACTCAGCTCTTCATTTATTTATGTTGTAATCAATCCATAGGCCTTGCTATTCTTGTTTTCCCAAATTGCAAACTCATTTTCAAAAGTGGGATTTTCAGGTGCATTTTCTCCTTCTCATTCACAAATCCCTTTCTGCAACTTATTAAAAATCAAGGTGTGTTTATCTTTTGGGACCACTCATGGTAGTTCTCCTTGTCATTGAGAACTACTACAACTATGGATATTAGTTAATGCATTATATAGTCTAATCTGGTCTCAAAATAATTTTAATGGTTGCAAAAAGGTTGATGTGTTTGCAATAGAATTCAGTGGCTATGTCTTCAAAACTTCATTAATATATGTCCATCGCATATATAATTCATATGGCATATCAACCATTCATGCTTTAAGCCTTAAAAATAATATATATGCTCCTCATATATAATATACCACAATTTTGTTTTTTTTTCTTTTATGCTCCTCATATATAATATACCACAACTTTCTTTGTTGACCATGCCCATAGTCTTCACATAATTTTCAATGTTGATCCAACTTCGCATTCACGATAAACATTCAACATATTTAAAAAAATATTAGGATTTCAACATGTACCTCAATTTGGATTTAATCAACACAGAGATACCATTGCTCGATCATTTTACCACCATTGTACCAATGTATATGGAATTCAACACACAATAAGACAATGTATGTAGCCCAGCTCCATCCTTGCATTTAGATCCCAATGCATAGCCACGATTTGTTTCCACCAACATTTAGAACACAATGTTTCCACCATCATCAAGTCATAGTATTAATACTTTAGGTATCGTAGTCTCGCATTGAACACAACCTTTTAATCATGTACATGATCTCCAATGCAAATTCAACACAACTTCATACAAAATTGACCAAAACAACTATGGGTGACTTTGGAATTTTGGTATGGTATGTCCAACATTTAGAGGGAGAGCGAGAAAGGATGACTTGAGGAAATTGATTGTGAAGAGATGAGATAATGTATGGTTTGAGACAAGGAATTGATAGAGCATTCAATGCATAGAGCAGGGAATCAATGTAGAGGGACAACGCTCTTTCATTAATGAAATAGACAGGGGATACAAAGAATAATGCTAAAGAATGCAAGAGCTGCAAGGCAGAAAATGCTAAAAATTCTCTAATACCATGTCAAGCCAGGAGTAACTCCATGAATGAATTGATGTTTTCTGTTAAGATAGAATGTGCATATATACATGGAGAGTGAGACTATTGGGTTTCATCTCCTAACATTTCTTCATCTTCCAGTTCCCTTTATTTTTCTATTTACATTATTAACACGAATTTACCTAATCCCAAATATTAGGTGTCAACATGCACAATTCTCAGCCTCCTGCTCTCAAAACCCTTGTTTCATGCCTCATCATATTCAACATCTTCCATGAGAAAATCAAAGGTAGAATAGGTGGTTTTTGAACTGATGTTGGCCTACCAAGAATGGACTTCATTTGAAGGTTGTTATGTAAAAAATTAGTTAACTTAGGTTTATTATTTAATTTTAATTTTAATTAGACGAAAGGGCACGATCATAAGATCATGCCCTTTCCCAAAGGGTGCCCATGGCGGTATATAAGCCAGGCAACCCATTGTAAACAATCATCATCTGTAATTTTCATCTTTTTAATAAATATTTATATCTCTATTTTTGCGTATCAAAAGATTTTTGTTTCATCTGGTATCGGAGCAGTTCGTTCTCGGTCTACAGTTGTCCGCCCGCTGCTCACAGCCTGCCGTCCGTTCGCTGCCCACAGACTTCCACTACCATTGCTGTCCACATCCCCCGTCCCCGTTGCGTCCATCCCATACACCCCGTCCCCGCTGCGTCCGTAATTTTGCGAGTTACCAAAAATTTCGACCATCAATTAAAGGGTTCCGTTAATTGACGTGTTCAGAAGTTAATGATATATATAACATAATTATAACGTATTCGATAAGTTTCAGAACAGTGTGAAAAAAGACGTGACTGGGCAGGGGGGTCGTGACGGTCAAACATAAATAACGTTAATAACGTTATTTACAAACGGTCCAATATATATTTTTAATATAAATAACGTTATATATATATATATATATATATATATATATATATATATATATATATATATATATATATATATATATATATATATATATATATATAGATATATAACGTGACATATGATATATATATAACTAACATATATATATAATTATATTATATATAATACATATAATTTAATTAATTAAATTTAAAAATTTTAATTAATTAAAATTATATATGTATATATATATTTATAAAAGTTAATTTAATTAATCAAATTTATTTTAATTAATTAAAAGTTATATATATATATAGATATAGATATATAGATATATATATATATATATAGATATATATATATATATATATATATATATATATATATATATATATATATATATATATATATATACATATACATATATATATATATATATAATTTATTTTTGCTATAAAAAAAAGAGAAGAAAAACATTTTAGCTGGCAAATAAATACACGCCCCCGCAAACCCGCTCAATGTCGACAATGACAATGGCGGATTTCCAAAAAAAATTGTTGGACACAGAGCAAAAGATAAATAACAACCACGACGAGGTCAGTAAAAGATTAAATGAAGTCGAGAGCAAGCTTGGGGAGCAAGCAGACAAAATCAAAAATCTTCAAGATACGACGAATCGAATAGAAATAAAAATGGAAAATTACCATGTCCAGACAGAAGCAGGGATCAGAGAGGTCTTAACAATGCTGAAAAGTCTGTGTAAAAGATCGAATTGTATACCCGAACAACTACTAAAAGAAGGTGAAGAGAATCAAGAACACATCTCGTCAGATTCAACTAAGTCCACAGACTCTCATGACAAAGTTGAATCCCCAAAAAAATCAGCGACACCCCACCAAGAAGCGAGTAACACAGCCTTTACAAACAAGCAACTTTGGGATAACTTTACCAATCAACACCCTTTTTTCGCTCAACCAGTAGCAACATACCAGCGATGGGAAAAAGTCGAGATGCCTAAATTCGATGGAAACGAAAAAAACAATGTTGCATGGATAAATAAAGCAGAAGAATACTTTGAGATATATGACATCAATGACGATGACGAAAAGCTCAGGCATGCATCCATGAAAATGGAAGGAGAAGCATATAACTGGTATATGTGGTGGAAAAAGACAACACGCGTCATTAGCTGGAGAAAATTTAAAGATGCATTCTTTAAAAGATTCCAAGGTGTAAAGGAAGAAGAATTCTTTTCAAAACTCATCAACTTACGAAAAAAAGGAAGTGTGGATGAATACACTCAAGAATGGGAGACCTTAGTAACACGAGTACCTGGGTTATCAGAATCTCGTCTAATTCAGTCATACATCTCGGGACTCAAAACCCATTTACAAGCAGAACTTGAGATGCATGACATTACATCTATAGAAGTAGCAAGACGAAAAGCAAAAATAGCGGAAAAGAAATCTGAACCAATATTTTGGTCAACAGCGGAAAAAGCTTATGCAAGACGAAGGATACCCCAGTATGTGGACTCAAATAATGCAAGATATGTTCCACCACATCGTCGTGAAGATGAAAAATCTAATGTGGAAATGCAAAGGATAAAAGAGGGTAAATGTAAATGCTGTGGTGAGAAGTGGGACCCCAAACATAGATGTGCTAAAGGAAAAGAACCAAAGAACCTCTATAATTGTGAAGCAACCAATGATTCAAACAGTGAAGATTATGACATAGAAGACACAGAAGACGCCCCAGAATTCTCGCCAGAATTAGATGATGGAAGTATTCCACAAGTGTCATTATCAACTATGACAGGTATATCACAACCTCAGACTTTAAAGTTAAAAGGACACATAAAGAAGAACAACATAGTGGTTCTCGTAGACTTTGGAAGCACACACAATTTTTTAGATGCAACCGTGGCAAAGAGACTCAATATCTTTTCATTTCCCTTACCAAACATGAAAGTGATGGTAGCTAATGGTAAGAAGATTGAAAAGGTAGGGAAATGCCATAAGGTCAATTTGCAGATTCAAGACTTTAATCTAGAGTCTCCATTCTTCACGGTACCGTTAGGAGGAGTAGATGTAGTCTTAGGTATCCAATGGTTACGAACTTTAGGTACTTATGCCACCAACCATCAAGTACAATTTATAAAATTTAAATGGGTAGGTCAGAAGTACAAGCTACACGGATTCCAAGCACCAGAAAATCAAGTTGTATCATCATATCAGATGATGAAACTAAGTCGAAAAGGAGCACCCGCTTATGTAGTACAATGTCACCAGTTAGAGATGTTATCTGCAAATATGACCAGAGAAGAGTCACCAGAGATACAAGATTTGATTCGGAAGCATGAAAAAGTATTTCAAGACCTACCTATGAAGATGCCGCCTAAAAGGGAAATTGAGCATACAATAGAAGTCAAGGCAGGGTCAGACCCTGTCAACATCAAGCCATACCAATATCCACATCACCAAAAAACGGAACTTGAGAGATTAATCCAAGACCTTTTAAAATGTGCGAACTTGATCATCTTAGAATATCTTATAAAGTGGAAGGACTTACCCGAAGAAGACGCTTTCTGGGAGAATGAATCATTATTCAACAACATCCGTCGTTATTTATGCTTTGAGGACAAAGCATTCTTTCGAGAGGAAGGCAATGTTATGTAAAAAATTAGTTAACTTAGGTTTATTATTTAATTTTAATTTTAATTAGATGAAAGGGCACGATCATAAGATCATGCCTTTTCCCAAAGGGTGCCCATGGCGGTATATAAGCCAGGCAACCCATTGTAAACAATCATCATCTGTAATTTTCATATTTTTAATAAATATTTATATCTCTATTTTTGCGTATCAAAAGATTTTTGTTTCAAAGGTTTTATCATTTCAACACGACAAGGTCATCCTCAAGGGAGATCATCAAGGAGGGGATACAAGAGAGCAATTGAAAAGAAGGAGCAAAACAAAGAACCATCATGAAGGACATGAAGAAATCATGTACCATGACTTGTTGACTTGGAAGGTTCTAACACTAATCTAGACCCTTTGGAGGGTGAATATGAGCAAGCAAAGATCCATAATGAAGAAGTCAAAGTCATAGCAGCAAGGAGAAAGGCTTAACTTGGACACATCACAATGAAGTTCCATGTCATCAATGCCAAGTCATGGCTTGTGCAAGTGTCACCAAAAAGTAATATGTGTTAATGTATATTGCCACATCATTTGTGGATGCAATTATGTAATTTCCAAAGAAAATGAGAAAATGTGAATGTGTGGAAGCCCAAGGGCCCCACACGGAATGTGAAGGGTCACTAGAAAGTTCTAAAGTCGTATAAAATCTCAAAGGCCATATAGGAATTCAAAAAGTCAAAGTAGAATCTCAAGCATCATGAGGGAGGTAAATATTCACATGGGAGGTGAAGAGTCACCTCATTTGTTATAAATACATCCTCATAGCTCAAGATAAGTGACTTGGGACTCTGGACTTTGGAATTTTCACCTTCGCTTCTCTAGTTTGGCATAGGAGAGAATATATTTCTCTAGAGGAGCAAGTGGTGACTTAATGTTCCAAGTGTAAATATTCACATGGGAGGTGAAGAGTCACCTCATTTGCTATAAATACATCCTCATAGCTCAAGATAAGTGAATTGGGACTCTGGACTTTGGAATTTTCACCTTCGCTCCTCTAGTTTGGCATAGGAGAGAATATATTTCTCTAGAGGAGCAAGTGGTGACTTAATGTTCCATTATTGGGGCTAGTGTGGTATCATTGTAATTGTATATCTTGGGACATTCAATTATATATGAAGCTCTTAGAGTCGACAAGATTTCATGCATATGTCGTGAATTATTGTAATATTATTCTTCCATTGTTTGTGTTTTATGTTTATTTTAGCACATACTAATGAAAATGAACTTTTCCATCAGCTTTAGTATGCATCCTATTTAATGTGCGCCAATAATTTATTTAATCATCATTGTTATCTTGTGAACTAATTTACAGGTTAATCAACGATTCTTTCATGTTCTTGTGTGTCTCTTTTAGGATGGTACTATTACTTTTATTCTAGAGGCACTCTCTCTTTTTTCTTGCCCTGAAAGTACCTTATATAAGTTTTAATTGAACTCCTCACAGTGTCAACCTACTTGCTTGATCCAAAGATTGTCTGTATAATCTCTTATGTTGATAATTGTAGTCAGGAAAAATTCCTAAGGATAATGGAAACCAACCTTATTTCCATTTGGGGCTTCTACTCCAAACAAGGTGGGGTCTAATTGGAACTTCATATCATGGAGATCCCCTTGGTTAACAGATTTCCAACACCGTCAACACAAATGTACCCTAATATTTGTCCTAAGTCTCTTAAAGATATTATAGTATGAATTGTCCTAGAATAAAAATTATAGAAAAACATCCAATATCACTTGTTTGACATCAATTTTAGGATGATTCACTGACATTGGCTTCCATAGGGTATATTTCCAAAAGAATAGTGAACTAGAATATGAAATTTTGACTAGATGTAATTTGATATATCTTCTAAATCATCTCAATATTTTGTGGTGTGAACTAGTCCAAAAAGAAATTATGGAAAAAATTTCAAACTAATTTGAGTAATGAATGTAACATGGCTCCTAGAAACTCTTTGAAAGAGACTCGGTGCTCCCTATTCCTCACATCAAATAGATCTCATGCTCTAGAGACTAAATCACTCTATTTCTAAAGTATTACACCTTAGATTTATGGGTCAACACTAGATTTAGCCAAATCATCCGGAGTAAGTGACTATTAATGCTTATTAATCTTGATTTTTGTCTCTTATAGTCATTTTTAATGCAATTATTTTCCCAACAATAATTTTATTTTCTTGAAATCAGTTCTTTACTTCATGTTTGACCTAGTGAGTGTGTTTTAAGTGAAGTTTATCAATATTTGGTTTTTTCTAAGCTTTTCTCTATCAAATCTCACCTTCCACTGACTTAATACACATTTTTACAACATCATACAACTCATGGAAAGAGGAGAAAATCCTCAGGTTTACCCCAACAATTGCATAAGAGTGTAGTAAAGTTAATTTGAACCCCCAACTAGCTAGATCACTCTCTTTCCTTTCTTAGTTCAACCCCAAACCTATGCCCTAGTTAGCCAACAGTTGGTATTTTCACTTCTACAACATTTTCTCATGGAAGCAAGGGCCAAAAAGTCTTTTGTGCTAGCCCAAAAACTCCTAGTTATTTTCTTCCTTAGTTTCCTAGGGTTTTTCTTGCCATATCATCTATGGTTTTAGGTTTGTATATATCCCCATGTGTTCTCGGCTCAACCTTTTGGGTTAAAATATTGACCATTTTTCTATTTTAAGGTTGATTATATGATCAAGTTTTTCCTATCCAAAACCTTAGTCCTTATCCCATTACCACAATATTCTACATGATAAAATACCTATCCATCCTAGTCAATATTATGAATTTGACAATATTTGTTTTTCCTCTCCATTGAACCCTGCTACCTTGCACAAACAAAGTTAGCCTTGAAACTAGACCTCCTTTTTCTTTGCATATTGTACTATAAGATAATAGCTATAATGAGTGCCTATTGATTTTATTGGTTTTGTAGGAGAACCATGTACAAGTCCAAGAAATTATCTTACAATTCCCCAATAGCTGAGACATGAAATGAAGAAAAACGAGATAATTCTTTTTGTCCATAGTTCTAAGACACTCCATGTTTCATTAACAAATTCACCAGTACACATTATCAAAGATATATATATATATATATATATATATATATATATATATATATATATATCGTTTTAGAGAGATAATCTACTTGTAGATGACCCATATTCATAGATCTACAAACTTTCTAAGATCAAAGTTGCCAAGAGTGGCTACCCATCCCTCTGTGTTCCCATGTGTTGAAGTTGTATAATGATTGGTGAAACATGTAAACCCCAGAGAAGCCATGATTAGAGCTGGTCATGGGATGCCCATTGCTTCATTTATTTCCTATAATATTGACATGTACTACAAGATTCCCAGGGAAGAAGTGTTCTTAGAAGAAGTTTCACTAATAAACTTTAGGATATTTCTTAGAGAATTTCTCAAGATGTGGTGATGGACTAGTAGGTGGACTTTCAGAACATGGGAAAGAGAAGAATGTAATGTGAATATTGATGGTGGATTTTAATTAACTTTAAAATTTCTTAGAAAGACAAATGAAATACTATTGATTTAATTTTCAACTCGGGGTTCATAGGGGAACTTGCAAACTGTCATGCACCTATGCTAATACAATCGTGTATGTGTCTTGAATTTGTGCACGCATACTTGGAAACATTAAGAAAAAAAAAAAAAAAATTAAAATATAAAAATAAAATATATGCAATATATCCCATATCCATAAAAATTAAAATTTATTCCTAAATAACCCTAACGGGGTGACGTTTGATGTGACAAAAAAGTCAAAACTTGATGCCAAAATAATAATAATAATAAACCAAATAATAATAGAGAAAAAAAATCATAATGCATAAATAAAAACCAAAAATAATGCAAGTGAATCATAAGGAGTATCAAATCTAAATTATCAAGAGGAAGAATATTACATTCCTTGTCAAGAGAAATTAAGAGTGAGCTGGAAATAAAATAACATAAACTCAAATAAAAATAAAAATGAAATAATATAAAAAATATATTAATCCATATCAACTACCATGTGGATGTAAAATAATAAAATCAAATAAAATAATATAAGAATTCGATGGATTCACATCAATGACCACGTGGATGAAAGGGACACATCATCTACCACATGGCCATAACATGGCTATAATACAAAAGTTCCGAAGGGCCATAAATTTGTGTAATGTTGGTTCCAATATTTTAAAACCTTTGATGTGGGATAAAAAGAATTGAAATCACAATCAAGTGGGAGTTTATATCAACAATATAACTCTTCCTTTTAAAATATATTCAAATGAAAAGGGAGGCCTTTTAATTTACATGCAAAATTCATTTTTTAATGAAATAGAAGGCAATATAAAATTTGATATCTTGTCTAAATAGTACTTTTTCAACTCACCTTCATCCTTTTATATAGAATTGAAAATTGAATAAAAAATAATTAAGACTTAATCAATTTATGTACCTTTTATAAATTACTAAAGTGTTTTAATGAGCAAAATTGATAAATAGATATTCACTTCAATTCTTTTTATTACACTTGTGGTACGCAGAGATTGATAAATAGATATTCACTTTAGTTTTTTTTCAACCGTCATCCATTAGATAAAGTACCTACTACCACGGACTTCTGTTTAAAATAATTTTTTCTCATTTTCTCTCACGGTGAATTTAATACATTTTAATACAATAAATACCTTGTTAGACAGACGCTCAAAGAGCGACCTATGATACTTAGTTGGTCATTTATATTGTAGTTGTCTATAACGCGATTTTTTGAAAGGTTTTTTGGTGCGTTTTTCCCTGTTCTTTTTAGCGGGTTTTTCCGGTCGAAATCCGGCAGGAATTTATTGGAATCGCAAGTTTGATAGCTAGTTTCTGCACAATGAAAGCGTCCCAGGGGTTTTCCAGGGTGCTGAATCCAAATATGCAGTTAAAAAACCATTTTAACTGCAACAAATCAAGATTTAACCTCAATCACCGGAATCTCCAAAAAATCACATTATAGACAACTCCATTTATATTTAAAGGCCTATCATGATACTTACTTGGCCATTTATATTTGAAGGCGTATCATCATTGACAATAAGGGTTAGCCTTCTCAGATAAATATAAGGTGAAGCATGTGGGACCTGACACTGTGCGAAGGACCACGTGAAACTGCAAATTTTGGAATAAAATATTAACATTTATTGTTCGTGTAGAATTATAAGAGGAGTTAATTTTAAATATGAGATATATTAATTGTTTTATATATTTTTGGAATATTTTTATTTAATATATTAAATATTTTTTATATAAATATTATTTTGTTGTAGTTTAATTGGAAAGTTATCGAAATTCCAATTATATTTAGAGAAAATCTGGTAAAGATTTTTGTAAATCCAAGTTATAATTGTTAAACTTCAAAATTTTAGGTGTCCTAGAAGTTTTTGACGGTGCTGAATCCATTTCCACCATCAAAAACGCTATTCAAACACTGCCTCTACAAGATTTTTTGAAATTTTTTTGTCGGCGGGCAAGGTAGATGACTCCATAATATTTTCAAACAAAATTATTTAAATTTCATTTATTGTCTAGAAATAATTGAAAATTTTAAAAACCATATACTAAATATATTTGGCATTTGGGTATTGATCAAATAAAAAAAATTCAGGCCAATACTTACTATTATCTCATTTAAGCTGTGTAGATTTAATCTAGACTATTAAATTTACATGCTTGTGAGCTATCTTAATAATATCCATATCTCTTAAATTATTATGAATTAATTGTCCTCATAAACAAATTTATTTATTTTAATTTAATTATATTTAAACTAAACAAAAAATACTCACTACTATATAACACTTGTTTATTAATAAATCATCAATAAATTAAAATGAATTATATTAAAAAAAAATCTAAATGTAAAAAGAAGGGAAAAATAAAATAAATAACCTACTTGGTAATGCAATTAGGGAGTCACTGCTCTATGGGCAAAATTCTAAGGGACGCAATCGAGTCGTGTTGTAACTACGATACCGTTCGACAAATTAAGGTATAGCCTCACATACTTACTTCCCAACCTCAGCTTCTTCGATCATCACGATCTTCTTAACGCACATTCCAATTTTGCACGAAAGGCACATGGATAGATGGATCGAGTAAAATCGTTATTGAATAAATAAATAATGACGTCAAGTATTCTTTATTTTTATAATATAATAA
Source organism: Pinus tabuliformis (assembly GCA_031772625.1). Classification (NCBI taxonomy): domain Eukaryota; kingdom Viridiplantae; phylum Streptophyta; class Pinopsida; order Pinales; family Pinaceae; genus Pinus; species Pinus tabuliformis. The sequence goes on along the minus strand of CM062809.1, from coordinate 454,269,114 downwards.
AAGAAATTTATAATATAGTTTTTATGATTTTAATTTAATTTTTAATAATTATTAGATTTATGATAAATATTTAGGTTTTATAAAATATTTTTAATAGTATTTATATTAAGATTTATTTGAAAAATAATTAAAGTTTTTATTTTAATTAAATTAGTTAATAAATAAAAAATTATATAAATTTTAGTTATAGATTTTTTTGGATTGTGATTTATAGTATTGATCTATTTATATGTTAAGAATCTCTATGTTAAATGAATTTTTATGGTTAAAATCATGCTAAGTGTTTTTATATTTGTGTGTCTAACTCATATATTAATTTTTTTATAATAATAATAATCATAATAATCATAAATTAGTTTTTTTATTTTAGCAAAGTGAGATGTATCATGAATAAGTGTTTTCATGAGCCATTTAATTAATATGGATGTTTATTACATTATCATGAGCCAATACCATGGCTTATACTACATGCTCAAAAGACCATAACACATGTCAATATGACACATGTTCATATGACATTTTTTTAATTAATCAATCTAATTATAGAATTACTAGCAATTGCACCACATGTTGCAAAAGAAACACGGTAAGTCATAGCATATTGAAGAGCATATTGACGAATAGTATAGATGAAGAAGTAGCATATTAAAGAGCATATTGAAGAATAGTATAGATGAAGAAGATCTAATATGTTACCTGATCTGAATGTTAGATACTCTAGAACTATTTACTTTACCACATAAATTACCGAATGATTTGAATTTATTATTAAATACATTACTAAATTTTAATAGTTTATAGAATAATTATTAAATTCTAATTTATAAAATATTTATTTAAATATAATAGGATGAAATTAATATTTAAAATAAATACCATAGATAATTTGAAGAACAAAATCCTCTGCCACCAAAACTATATATATATATATATATATATATATAATTTAACAATATTTAGCAACACAGTGATTGAAATTACAATACACTTTTCACTATAAGAAAATTTATAAAGTTCATATTGAGGATTTATAAAATCTAAATTTCTTAAAAAGAAAAAGAAAATGTTATTAGTATATTTAATAATGTTACTGATTTAAAATTTTTGAATATTGTGAGGGATTCAAAGATTTTAGTGTCCATTTCACTATAAGAAAATTTATAAAATTCATATTGAGAATTTATAAAATATAAATTTCTTAAAAAGAAAAAGAAAATGTTATTAGTATATTTAACAATGTTATTGATTTAAAAATTTTGAATATTGTGAGGGGTTCAAAGATTTTAGTATCCATTTTATTTATAGTGGTTGTGAAAGGTTGTTTTGCAAAAGACATTAATAATGCATATATTTAGGTCAATAATCCTAAGCATTCACAATCCATGAAGACAATTAAAGAGTTTGAAATGTATTTAAAAGCCAGAAGAGAATTAAAATACAAAAGTCAATAGTTTAAACCATTTCTGACCCATCACAATAGAAATTGGATTCTTAACTGGATTTTCTTTGAATCAAATTTTTATAAGTAATTTATAAACCATGGAAATAATATTTTCTAAAGAGATATTCCCGAGAACATCTTGAAAGAGAATTTTAAATATCAATTTTATTCATAAAAACTGAAAAAATTTAGTCATAAATGCTGAAAAAAAAAAGATCTTGCCTACTACCACTACATATGGTTAATTCTAATTTTTTTTTAGTGAAATACAAAGACACAATTTGTTGTTATCTACTACAATAACAAAACTACATGCAATGTTCGTTACTGAAAGAGCTAATTATAGACCAACAATCCCAAACATTTACTCTCTATACCAAATATATCTTGTAAAATAAAAATAAAATTGATTAAAAATAACTAATAAAATTTTAAAATAATAAAATTTATTTTATTACACAATTTTGATGAGTATTCTCAATCAACTATTATTATTATGTATATAGATCTGGGGATGCTTAGGAAAATTGGGGCATGGATTGAAAGGTTCCATTTTGCTGGAGGAATGATTTGTAAATGCTAGGGGTTAGAAGCTGAAAAGGTGTTTAAGAACAATGACGAGAGAGGGGAGGGTGAAAAATTGGTTTGAAAAGTTCTATTTTGCTTGAGGAATGATTTGTAAATATATGCTTCCAATATTGATGCGATTGCTGCGTATGGGGAGCAAGGGAGGGTTAGGAGCTGAAAAGGCGTTTAAGCACAATGAAGAGAGAGGGGAAGGTGAAAAATTGGTGAAAAATTAATATCATGGAGCAAGGGTTAGAAGCTGAAAAGGTGTTTAAGCACAATGAAGAGAGAGGGGAGGGTGAAAAATTGGTGAAAAATTAATATCATTCTGACAGGGGATACTTAGGAAAATAGGGGCATGGTTTGGAAAAAAAGGGCCATGGTTTGAAAGGAGGAATGATTTGTAAATGCTATGCTACCAATATTGATGCGATTGATGAGTATGGGGAGATTGATGCATATGGGGAGTAGGGTTACTGGTTAGAAGCTGAAGATGTGTTTAAGCACAATGAAGAGAGAGGGGAGGGTGAAAAATGAGTGAAAAATTAATATCATTCAAAGAGAAGTTACCACATAATAGAGAAAGTTGTTGTAACTTGTTGCTATTTTCAAGGAAATTATAATCTTAATCTTGTAGAACATTTCAAAGGTATTTCTTGTTTAATTACTCATGTTAATATTGTAAAACGAAGACTCACGTAAAATATTTCAAATGCATGAGATAAGTAATTCTGACATTAAATATTATTTCTCCAAATTACATACTACATTCTAGAGAATTCTTCAGGCTAACAGGTTCCGGAGAATTGTAAAAAGATTCACTATACATTGTAGAGATAACTATATATTTTGAAGAGGGCTCATGCATTAACTCAAATTTGTTTGAAATGGCCATGAAATGTAAATGTATGCAAATAAGAAGCAGTTCCAGAGAATTGTAAAAAGATTCACTATACATTGTAGAGATAACTATATATTTTGAAGAGGGCTCATGTATTAACTAAAATTTGTTTGGAATGGCCATGAAATGTAAATGTATGCAAATAAGAAGCACAAAATTCATGAACTGAATTGCTACCAATTCCTTTGACAAACTTGCCAATGGTTGGACTGAACTAAAAGGACATAGAACTGCATTAAAACAATAAAAAAAATGCAATTAAAAATGTAAATTATGTTACTGTGTTAATTTTGACATAAAATGTAAATTATGTTACTGTGTTAATTTTGACATTAAACTGCAAATTACATACTACATTCCAAATTACATACTACATTCCGGAGAATTCTTCAGGCTAACAGGTTCCGAAGAATTGTAAAAAGATTCACTATACATTGTAGAGATAACTATATATTTTGAAGAGGGCTCATGCATTAACTCAAATTATGTTACTGTGTTAATTTTGACATTAAATATTATTTCTGCAAATTACATACTACATTCCAAATTACATACTACATTTCAGGCTAACAAGTTCCGGAGAATTGTAAAAAGATTCAATATACATTGTAGAGATAACTATATATTTTGAAGAGGGCTCATTCATTAACTCAAATTTGTTTGGAATGGCCATGAAATGTATATGTATGCAAATAAGAAGCACAAAATTCATGAACTGAATTGCTACCAATTCCTTTGACAAACTTGCCAATGGTTGGACTGAACTAAAAAGACATAGAACTGCATTAAAACAATAAAAAAAAATGCAATTAAAAATGTAAATTATGTTTCTGTGTCAATGGTTGGACTGAACTAAAAATACATAGAACTGCATTAAAACAATAAAAAAAATGCAATTAAAAGTGTAAATTATGTTACTCTGTCATTTCATCATCGTTACTAATGGTCTAAGTGAATTTTTTTAATTAATGCAATTTAATGGAAAAATGTCTATATGATCATTAGACATGCTACTCTCACATGAGAGGAGCTAGCAATTTCAAGTAGATTCTTGCCCCGCATTTTCAAAAACTGTTTCAAGGTTAAAATCCCTTAAATCCCACAAAATCACTTAGAATCCCTTCATTATATCAACATCAATTAGTGAGAATTCTTACAAAGCTTTTGTTGGAGAGATACACAGCTAAATTAAATAAACACACAGCAAAATAAATCAAGCACATAAACACAGTTTTTAACGTGGTTCACCCAACCAATCTGGGCTACGTCCACCAAACATATAGGCATCAGGAATTTATTAATCAAATTGGAGATTACATAATGAAAACCACATAAAACTCTCACCCTCTCAGCAAACCATCCGAATGCTTGCCTGTTATATAGCATAAAGAATCTAACAGCTTCATTAACTCCCTCACATCAAATATAGGAGGCATTAACTCCCTCCCAACAACCTGGAGTTAATCTAGGACCTGAATTCTATTGTTGTCATCAGTTGAGATTTTTCCTATTTTGCTACAAACAGAAAATCTCAACAATATCCACCTTGACAACAATTCCCCTGATGCCCTGTTATTATTATTTTATCTTTTCTGCAAGCCAAGAGAAGCCAAACACCAGCGTAGCTTCTCTAACAAAACTGGTTTCGTGAACATGTCTGCACAGTTCTCCTTTGTATGCACCTTTTCAAGAGAAACTCCCCTTTCAGTGATAACCTGTCTTACAAAATGATATTTGATTGGAATATGCTTTGATTTACTATGATAGGCCGGATTCTTAGCCAAATGTATTGCACTTTGACTATCACAAAGTAACCTGATGTTGTCCTGTAACCTACCAAACTCACCAAGCAAACCTTTCAACCAAACCGCCTCTTTGCAAGCATGCGAAGCAGCAATGTATTCTGCTTCAGTAGTGGATAAAGCAACAATGTTCTGTAGCTTTGACATCCAACTTATAGCTCCACCTGCAAGAGTAAAGAGGTACCCTGAAGTTGATCTTCTCTTATCCAAATCACCTGCAAAATCAGAATCAACATATCCGCAAACAAATTCACTACTCTTATTGTAAGAAATACAATAACTACTTGTGCCTCTCAAATACCGAAGCACCCATTTCACTGCTGACAAGTGTTCTTTACCCGGATTTTCCATGTACCTGCTGACAACCCCAACTGCATGTGAAATATCTGGTCGAGTACAAACCATCGCATACATTAAACACCCTACTACATTGGCATACGGAATTCGAGACATATAATCCTTTTCTTCATCTGTATTAGGACATAAACTCGAAGAAAGCTTAAAATGGGAAGCTAAAGGGACTGACACAGGCTTCACATTATTCATACCAAACCTCAAAAGTATTTTCTCAACATACTTCTGTTGTGATAGCCACAACTTACCATTTCCCCTGTCTCTGAAAATCTCCATGCCCAAAATCTGTCTTGCCGCTCCTAGATCTTTCATATAAAACGTCCTTGCCATCTGAGTCTTCAACCTGTTGATTTCTTCAATGCTTTTGCTTGCTAAAAGCATATCGTCAACATACAATACCAAGATAATGAATATGCCATTATTCAACTGTTTAAAATAAACACAATGATCATATTCACTTCTAACATATTTCTGACTCAACATGAAAGAATCAAACTTCTTATACCACTGCCGAGGCGACTGCTTCAGGCCATATAATGACTTCTTGAGCCTGCAGACAAATTTCTCATTGCGATGCTGAACAAACCCTTCTGGTTGTTCCATATATATTTCCTCATCTAAGTCTCCATGTAGAAATGCAGTCTTAACATCTAATTGCTGCAACTCTAAATCAAACAAAGCCACTAATGCTAACACAATTCTAATTGAAACAATTTTAACCACTGGTGAAAATATCTCATGAAAGTCTATGCCAGCTTTCTGAGAAAACCCTTTTGCAACCAGTCTCGCTTTGTACCTGTCTTCCGTATGATTCACACCCCGTTTCAGCTTGTACACCCACTTGCATCCCACAGTTTTCCTGCCTTTGGGAAGTTCAACCAGATCCCACGTGCCATTCTTACCTAAGGCCATCATTTCTTCCTTCATGGCTGCTTTCCATTTGTCACTATTTGAACCTTCTACAGCTTCCTGATAACACAAAGGTTCATCATCATTAGCGATCAAAGCAACTGAAGTAACATGATCATCATACCTTCTCGGAGGGCGTTTGATCCTTGTAGACCTCCTTAAGAATGTTTCTGGTGCTTCCACAATTGGTTGTCTATCAACTGTAGGAATTTCTTCATGATCGCCATCTGAGACCTGTTCATGTCCTCCATCTGAACCCTGTTCATAATCTGATTCTGAAACCTGTTCATGACTAGAATCTGAACTATGGTCGTTATGACTATCATTAGAAATGCTGTCAAACTGAATATGCTGGAAATCAGATACATCATCCTGTTTCAATCTACTATTTACATCTAACTGTACAAGAGAGGATTCATTAAACTTTACATCTCTGTTGATGATGATTTTGCGGGTAGTAGGATCCCACAATCTATATCCCTTTGTTCCATCACCATACCCAACAAAGATATACCTTTTAGACTTTGGATCTAATTTAGTTCGCTGATGTTTAGGCACTAGAGCATATGCATCACAGCCAAACACTCTGAGTTTAGAATAGTCACAAGGGTGTCCTTTCCATACCTCTTGCGGAATCTTGCAGTCTATGGTCGTTGATGGAGATCGGTTTATCACATAACAAGATGTTGCCACTGCTTCTGTCCACAACTCCTTTTGCAACCCGGCGTTACTCAGCATACACCTTGCTCTTTCTAGAAGAGTCCTGTTCATGCGTTCAACAACTCCATTTTGCTGAGGAGTATAAACCGTGGTCTTATGCCTCTCGATCCCTGCATCCTTGCAATAGCTGTCAAACTCCTTGGAAGTAAACTCACCACCATTGTCAGTTCTTAAACACTTTATTGTTCTACCAGTGTTGTTTTCTACCAATGCTCTAAACTGCTTGAAAACTGAAAAAACATCAGACTTTCTCTTCAACATATAGACCCAGACCTTCCTAGAAAAGTCATCAATGAATGATACAAAATATGACGAGCCACCATATGACGTTGTAGGGGCTGGACCCCAAACATCTGAATGGATATAATCAAGTATGCCTTTACTAGTATGTTTCCCTGTTTTAAACTTTTGTTTACTTTGTTTACCAAACAGACAATGTTTACAGAAATCCAATTTTCCAGATCTTAGATTAGGAAGTAACTTTCAGTCAGCCAAAATTTTCAATCCTCTTTCACTCATATGCCCCAATCTTTGATGCCATAAGTGAATGGAACTATTGTCATGTTCAGACACAGACACATGATCTGACCCAGTTCTACCTTCTAACTGAAATAGATTTCCTACTTTCTTAGCTTTCATAACTAGTAAGATACCTTTATAGATTTTCATAACTCCACCTTGAATTACAGTTTTATATCCATTTGAATCAAGTGCTCCTAATGAAATCAAAATTTTCCTTAAATCTGGTACATGCCTCACATCTGTTAATATTTTTGTTGTCCCATCAAACATTTGCAGTTGTATGCTCCCAATTCCCACAATATTACATGTTACATCATTACCCATGTACACAACACCATCATCAATTGATTTATATGTTTTAAACCAATCTTTATGTATACACATGTGGTTAGATGCCCCGGAATCTAACAACCAATGTTGATCATGTTTTGAAATATTAACTGACAATACCTCATCACTCATACCTGAACCAAATACTGAACCTGTATCTGTGGTGTTGGCTTCCTTCTTTTCTGTCGAAGAGCCTTCTTTAGCAGCCTGCTTTCGCTTCCAGCAATCCTTTTTCAGATGTCCAGCCTTGCCACAATGCCAGCACTTCACCTTTGGCTTCTGTCCTTTGGACTTTGAGCGAGAGTTGTTATGCTTTCCCCCAGAGTGTCTCTCTCTTGAACGACCTCTGGCCATCATTACCTCTGATGTAGAGGTGTCTGCATTCGACCTCTTCCTCGTCTCCTCAGCCAACAAGGCTCCAACAACATCGTCAAACTCAAGGATATCTGATGTACTAAAGCTTATGGAAGTAACAAAGTGATCCCAGGATTCGGGCAATGAACATAATAGAGTTATTGCCTTATCCTCTGAATCAAATTTCACATCTAGACTGTCTAATTGCACCAATAAGGTATTAAAAACATTCAGGTGATCAGCAATTGAGGTACCTTCTTTCATCCGCAAACCGTAAAGCTGCCGTTTCAGGAGAATCCGATTTGTCAAAGATTTCGTCATATAGAGCTTCTCAAGCTTTGACCACAAGCCTGTGGCGGTTTTCTCTGACACAATGTTGAACAGAACATCGTCCGCCAGACATAACCGAATTGCGCTCAGAGCTCTATCGTCCATCTCATCCCATTCATCCTCCGTCATGGAAGGAGGTCTTTTGTTTTTCCCCAACAGTGCTTTCGCCACACCTTGTTGAACCAGCAGATCGTGCATCTTCACCTTCCAGATCTCAAAATTATTCTTGCCATTAAATTTCTCAATTTCAAACCGGGCACTTTGAGTTTTCGCCATTTGTATCAAAAAACACAATAATCTCCAAAACCAACGTTTAAATACCAGCAATTTAAAAAACCAAACTGCCTATGCCTCAAAAAATATCTTCCGTTTGCACTTCACACAAAAAATTTCTGCCTATGCCTTTGTTTTTACACAACAAAAAAAAACTGCCCTTTGGCACTTCACACAAAAAAAAAGTTTCTTGTTTGCACTTTATTTGCAGCGCATATATATTGCAATGAAGCGTTTTTATTTACAACATTTGTATATCTCTCCAGCGCAATGTAATATTGTTATTCATAACAAAGTTACAGCCTTAGTATGCACACCAGCCATATGCGTTCAACTCAATTCAAATATGCACCACTCAATTCAATTCAAATGCGTTCACCTCAATTCAAATACGCAATACTGTAATACGCACCACATAACAGCAATACTGTAATACGCACCAGCAATACTGTAATATGACACCAGCGATTTAGATTTAACAGCGGTTTAATTTCCACGAAGTTTAAATATGCAACAGCGGTTTAGTTTCCACGCAACAGAGATTACAGCGCAATCAGATAGCGCACCAGCAGATAAAAACAAACATACCGTTCACAGCGAACGCACCAGCGATTTCAAAAAAAAAATCAGGATCAGCGGCTGCTCCGCACCATGCCAAGGCTGCCCAACAAACTGGAGTCTTCTGCTACGCACTTTACTCAGCGCATCGCACAGCAGCAAACCACCAGCACAGTCCGCCAGCGCTCCGGCAACATAAGCCTCCACGCACAGCAATGAATTCCACGCACGCTATACACAGCTTCCTCCAGCGCCTTTGTGCTCCACCATTCGGGATGGCAATCTACGCACACAGCGCCTCCAGGCAGCACCTCCAGGCAGCAAATCCAATCTTGCCTCCATCATCCTCTGATACCAATTGTTGGAGAGATACACAGCTAAATTAAATAAACACACAGCAGAATAAATCAAGCACATAAACACAGTTTTTAACGTGGTTCACCCAACCAATCTGGGCTACGTCCACCAAACATAGGCATCAGGAATTTATTAATCAAATTGGAGATTACATAATGAAAACCACATAAAACTCTCACCCTCTCAGCAAACCATCTGAATGGTTGCCTGTTATATAGCATAAAGAATCTAACAGCCTCATTAACTCCCTCACATCAAATATAGGAGGCATTAACTCCCTCCCAACAACCTGGAGTTAATCTAGGACCTGAATTCTATTGTTGTCATCAGCTAAGATTTTTCCTATTTTGCTACAAACAGAAAATCTCAACAGCTTTTAGGTAAATTTGATATTATTAAATGAATTTATCTTACAATAAGAGTCTCTAGGAAGTAATAACAATAAAGAAGATACCCTACCCGGTTTGAATCTCAAAATTATTCTTGCCATTAAATGCCTACAATCTTATGTGTAGGCAAGTTTCATTTAGTTCCTTGATTCAATTCAATTTTACTGTGATTATAATTTAATAATTACTTTCTGGCTAACAACTTCAAATTCACTGTCTTGAAGTGGAAAAAAAAAGCAAAAAAAAATCCAAAGTCAGTGCAAACCACATCATCAATAGCAACAAATTTGCACATCACTAACCACACAAAATTACTTGCTAATATTCCTTTATTAAAATGAGGATGAGATCATGTAATCATCGTATACTGTGATCGCAAATATTGAAAAAAACATAATAGGAGAGAATTGAAGTGCATTTACTCTATATCAACTAAATATTGAAAAAAAACATAATAAGAGAGAATTGAAGTGCATTTACTCTATATCAACTATCAACATAACACCAAAAACATACTCAATTTAAGAATAGAATTACTTACTGATGTTCGTTACATTTTGTTACATTTTGTTTCAAAAGCACCAAAAACTTTTGAAAACACACATAAATGTAATTAAAATATTAAAGAAAAATATAATTAGAGAAAATTTAAATACACATTCACTCTATCCCACACATCAACATAACCACTAACAAAAATATATACAATTTAAAGTTGTACGTGTACTTGCAAACCCGGGGAAAAAAAAATAAAAAAAGGACGACGAGAGCTACTCTTCTTATTTGTGCTACCAAGGAACATAAGCAAATAACATTGGATATTATTAGTGAATATGGGTTCTTTGCACAACTTATTCACTCTCTTGTTCGGATTGAGAAGCATGCTATGGAAAATGTTCAAGGTCACACAACCTAGGGAGGGCATGTTCGAGAAAGAAAACATTTCTAGTACATGATTATGCATCAGCGTTGGGAGGAACAAATAAGGTCGCACAACCGAAGGAGGGCATGTTCGAGAAAGAAAACATTTCTAGTGCATGATTATGCATCAGTGTTGGGAGGAACAGATACACTGTGGTTGCTATTAATAATTCCTTCCTTCCAATCTTCTCATTCACCTGAGGTTCCCAAAATAAGGAATTTTTCTTGTTTTCTTTAAATAATGATTTTTATTCTATCAATCCATAAAACCAGACTCGAACATGATATGTGCTGCTGGATGAAACTTGATAGCCAATGTCTTCAAGTCAAGTGGTCTGCAACAATTATTTACGTAACCCCCTCCGCAACTGCACCAACTCCTATAAAATTAAAACAGAATAACAATTACAATAATCTTGAAACATAAAGAAGTAAAACCTTTACGAAACTCTAGTAAAACCACCAGTGCAAATGAAATCCGTGCCTAAAATTTTTCCCCTTGTCGCCTCACATCTCATGGAGAGGGACTCTGTTGCAGAGCATTTCTTTGGCAACCACGAGTTCAAATGATTTCTTTGGCATGGTATTGAAATGGTGGAATTCACAATTCCTCTTTGTTGTGACTCGCCAAGAATGTGCAGGGGGCTTATCATTAACTTCACAACCGTCTCAAAGTCATTGAGACAACTGTCTTAAGGAAGGAAAACATCAAAAGGGTTCTACAAAGCGCAATAGTCTCAACCGCCTACGACATTCCAATATTCTCAACAGCCTACAACATTCTTCACTAATCGAATGGCTAGAGATTATTTTATCGTCTAACAATCGATCTGAGGGCGCATAACGAGACACCGTGGCATGGAGGGAGATTTCTTTTTAGAGGGATCGCCTTATGGCGTAGATATATAAGTTAAACACATATATACATTTTCTAAAAACATGTAACAATATTCTTAATCACGGAAATTCACCACACTTTATCATGGAGATTCTTAATACCATGGGCCAACAACCATGTCTTATCAATACCATATGCCCAAAAATGATAAGTCATTTCATATAAATCCCCGTATATCAATTTTTTTTAAATTAATGAATTTTTGTAATTAAAAAAGCAAAAAAAATGCATAACTACTTTGGAAATAAATCACAACCTTTGATTTATGTATATTATTAAGAATATTCTAGAATCTTCTATGTAGATTAAATCCATACAATCCAACAAATAATTATTGCATTTGACTACCCAGACCAAGGCATGTAACATTGGGGAGCTTCCGAAATCTAGAGATTAACTGAGCCCACTACGAGCATTGTTCAACTCCTTGGAGAGAAATGAGAGTGCCTTAATGATCTTATTTGATTGGACCCTTTGCACAATATAATGCCATGTGGATAACTACCTCAGATATTTTATCCCATAATTTCTAGATATTGTTGTGATATTCATGCATGATGTTTAAATATTGTATAGTGATTTTTTGTTCTTAATATTTGCAAGAAAATTGTACAAAGTTAAAATCTTTAAAAATAGTTCATACTTAAATAAATAACATATTTATCATCACTTACTTCCCACTATAATTTAAGCAAGTCTTTGCATAAAAAAGGATAGGAATAAGATGTTAATAAATATATTTATCAAGAGTTACTTCCCACTATTATTTATGTAGGAGGAAAATTGTAAATGTAATGACATTTCAATTTATTAGTTCTTGCCAAAGTAAAACTAATGCAAGTTATAATGTTTTCTACATCTTTTTTAAACATAATTTCTAACTTTAGTGGAAAACATTAAGCTACCCTTCAACACTCGTTCTAAATAAATTATTAATTTTACATTCAATCCATTTACATATAACCAAAATTTAATCATAGTCAAAATTTAATCTCTTATCGTGCTTCAAGGTGTGCTAGTTTACAATATAAAGACATGTTCTCTTAAAAGTTATTTTATAAAATTCAAACAATGATGCACCAATGTAGCATCTCTTACCAAGGTTAAAACAGTGGTGTATTTATTTGTTTTTATCTTATTTAATAACTATATACAATCAATTATAAAACATGGTTATTAACATCTTGCAATTTTTATTTTACTCTGTGTGTGTGTTTTAAAAGTATTATTTATATAGTAAAATGTTGATATAACTAGCCTAGATCTATTTTAACTTTGGATCTACCAAGTGTCGAGGGGATCAAATATCTTCAGGTGAAAACTTATTTTCTCAGTGCAAAACTTGAAGAAAGGTTTGATCCCTCTAGGAGCTTGATAGGTCCCAAGTTAAGATGAATCTAGGCTGGTTTAATTATTAATTTTATTTTTTAGGTTAATTTTTATTTTTATGTAATCAAAATGTTTTAATTAATAATTTTATATTTATTTTCATTTTTAATTTTATGTAATTTGACCGGGTCAAAATTTTTCGATAACATAATATAACACAACATTACAACATATTTTCCATACTAGGATGGAGAGTGTCTCTATTAAGCTTAGCACGTCACACACATAATATTTTGATTGTAAAATGAGAGCTGATTTTTGGGCATGTGGTATTGATAAGCCATGGTATTGTCCCACCGTATGGTATGGTTAATAATATCCATGGTTAAGTGGGGTAGTATTCATGGTTAAAAAATCTTGTTATATTGTAAGTATTACTTTGATTCTGAAATGAGAGATGGTGTTTGGGCATGTGGTATTGATGAGACATCAAATGAGCTCATGGTATGGTATGGTTAATAACATCTATAATAAAGTGGGGGTGAATATTTATATTGTAAGTGGGCCTAATTGTTAAGAGCCAGTGTTTCCTCCTAAGAGGTCACAAGTTCAAAAACCAAAGTGGGTTAGAGTATGGTCCCTTGTCCCACAAACAAAGGGGTCTCATACACCAATTTGGTGTCTAGCTTGGCTGTGACCTTAAAATTAGATAATAATAATTAAGTTTTTATGTGCTTATTAATGAAATCTATTTTTTTTGGTCAAGTAAGAGTGGAGTCTTCTATTAACCGCAAGAAATGTTACATATATTACATGTATTTTAGAAGTGTAAAGACCAACAAGGGCTAACTCGATGAATATTAACCCTAAACAACATGAAAAAAACCCGAAACAAACTCGCAACCTTATACCTTAACCTTACATCTAAACCTCCGCCCATTATCCAACCCGATGGCCATTCGATAGGACCCCCAGTGATCCAACAGTCATTAAAGAAATCGCTTCGGAGATATGCGTGACCTTTACCAGCTTTACAGAGCCGACAGGGTAAATAAACTGTCAAAGTATAAAACTTTGGGTCCGTTCTTGGACTTAACCTCCTCCCATGTTGAAACCCGATATCCCTTCAATCCAGTTCCTGAAAGAACCGACGGTCATGAACATTTTCACCTCGGCAACAAGCGCCCCTTTTACTTGGTTCACGGATCCGATAAGGATTAGGAGCCATTAGTTTATAAATGTTCGGGTCCAGTCTGAAACTTAACCTTCCATCTCTTTTAGAACCCAATATCCATTCGATTAGGTCCCTAATGATCTAACAGTCCTCCGAGATATCGGATCAGAAACGTGCATGGTCTTTACCCTCTTTACGGACCCGTTGAAGATTGTGAACTACTAATCTAAAAATCTTCGGGTCTCCCTGAATAGTTAACCCTCGATCACTTTCCCACCCGATAGCCATTCGATGGAGAAGGCTATCAAGATCTGTGGTCGGTGACCTGCTAATAAGCCTCTTGTTTACCATGTGCCCCTCCCCTGTAGAAAGCTTTGTTTTACGCATTTTGAGGGATCAACGATTTAAAAAATATTTTCGCTTCCGCTCACTCCTGCTTCCACTAGTCTTCTTTCTTGTTCATTCTTAATAGTATGGAAGTTCTCCATGTCTTTGGCCGCCTGTGTTTGACAATCCTCACACAATTTTCCAGAGGTTATCGAATCCCAAGCATACCTGCTGTAACTTTCTTTGCATAACACTCCTTCATTCGCTAGACGATCAGCTAGCATGTTGGCTTTTCTTTGCACATAAACAAAGCTAACCGTTCTCAGGGTTTGAAGGTGGGTATGAATGCGCTGAAAGACCTACAAAAGCCGCCAATATTTTGAAACTTTTCCGGGTGCTTTTCCATTACATATCTTCTTGACTACATTAATAATCAATTCAGAGTCTGCTTCAATGATGGCATTATGAAAATTTGACTCAATCAATATTTCCAGGCATTTCTCTAAGGCCATGAGCTCTGCCATGTTATTAGTGGCAGTCCCCAAATGACTGTGAAAGATATCCTTAATGAACCTTTAGAGGCTCCATCTATATTGAATTTCAAGAAACCATGATGATGAGGTCGCCAAAAGTCTTTACCAACTTTTATCTGGCTCACACCCTTGTTTATGCTCTACGGAGCTAGCGTTTGGAGACCCAGCTACAATAGTATACAAGCGTCCTAGGGCAGAGTAGGGTCCCCAGGAGGTCTTCCAAAAAGGGCTCCAACAATGTCTTTGAGTTGTCTTAATATTTGTGCAATAAAGTTCTAGGTTGAACCAGTTTTCTTCTTGAAAATCCTGCCATTGCACTCCTTCTAGACATCCCAAATTAAGAAGCTTGGAATCAGATTCCAAGCTTTGTTGATTATTTCATTGCCTGAGAAGTTTTTTCTCCAATTCTTCAAAGTGTTTTCAATACTGAGTCTGTCCTTATCAGTCTGTCTGAAGATTGAGGCCACCCAATCCCACAAGGTAGAGGTGAAAGGGTAGAGGTTGAGTAAGTGTTCCATCATCTCCTCTTATGTACCACATAGATGGCATTTGGATGGGCCAACAAAACCCCTTTTCAGAAGATTTTCCCAAGTTAGAATTTTCTTTTGTTGAACCAACCACATAAACAACTTTATTTTCATCCAATGCTGGTTCTGCCAAAGGTCCTTCCATACCTTATCAGGGTTTTGATAATCAAACCCTAGGGATATTTGTTTAGCTTCTTTGAGGTTAAAGTTACCTTCTGTATTTCTTCCCCATCTCAGTTGGTCAGACGAGGATGATACAAAAATATTCCTCTGTTCCAAGTCCCGAGCAAGAAAGCCTGCCTGATCTTTCAAAGGGCTCTCTTCACTGTAGCCCAGATCCTTCCATATTATCCATTTACCATCATTCCTTGCCTGATCCCAAAAGTCACTTATCATGCATAAGCCTTTGTTGTCAGTGTCCTTCTTGAGAGCGGTTAGTTCTTCCCTAAACAAGTTTGGTTCTTGCCACCAATTGTCCTCCCAGAATCTTGCCAGGTTTCCAGCTTGGATCTCCTAAAAGCTATGTTGCTAGACAATGACCTTGTTTTCCCAAGCAAGATTCCAAATGTTGGAGCCCTTGATAAGCCTAGACATTCGGATATGATCCCTCTCATGCCAATTATTTGCATATTTGTGTTTCCACAACTTGGCCCAAGGGGTTACCGAGTCCTAAGCCACCTCCACCAGAGTTTTGCACCCGAAACTCTGCTAAGGGTTTCAGGGTCATGAAGCCCCAAACCACCATGGGCCTTAGGTTTGCAGATCTTGTGCCAAGCTACCAAAGCCCATTTCTTTTTCTCTTCCCCTTTTCCCCAGAGAAAATCTCTTTGAATGTTCATGATCTGTTGCATAACTCCTATAGGAGCAGGAAGAGATGACATCATAAAAATGGGTATGGCCTGCAGGACAACCTTTTAAGGATAATTCACCCTGCGAAATTCAAAGATCTGCATGTCCATTTCTTGACCCTATCCTGAATCTTGTTAATTATCGGCTCCCACACAAAAATTAAAATGGGACGGTATATATCCATCCCTTACAGACACAAGCTCTTTAATTTGAAATGGAAACAATTTTTCCTTAATCCTTGGACATAGAGTCTCATTGTTCCTACTTTTAAAATTGGGGATACAAGCATTCACTTTTGCTAAATTTCTTTTTTGATGAACCATTGACCTTGGCGAAGAAGTTGTCAAGCTTTGACAACCTAATAATCTTGTACGTTTTGCTTGTGGGTATCCTTCATCTTGGTGTTCATGATATCATAAACTTGCATGCATTATGCATGGGTTAATTGGCCATGCCACCTCCCCTCCTAAATTTAGTGAGTCGTAGTAGTGAAACGAGTGACACTCCCCAACCTTCATTTCTACATCACCATTCAACCCAATTGGAAAACACATTTTAAATAATATTAAAAATATTTTTATAATTTATATTTTTTCAGAATGTTTTTTATAAAACTATGTGCTATTAGTTCATTTACGATACCATTCATTTTGAACCAATACAAAAGACTATTTGTAAACGCTTTATTACATTTAATTATATTCATATTACACAATTGTAATTAAATCATATTATTTTTTGATGACTCTTTATACATTTAAAATTAAATAAGAAAATATTCAAATTATTAAAACCATATTTTTAACATAAATTTTTGCCCTTGTTTGATACGAAGGTAAATGCAATATATCATCAATATGAGATTATACTGCTTCTATTCACATGAATAAAAGACAATAGTTACTTTCTTTACACACAATTTAAATAAGAATTTAGACGTATAACAAGAGAATTAGTTTTGATAAATTAAGAAAATAATTTCATACAAGTGTCATTTAAACATGTGAGAGACAATCTTAAATGAAAGCAACTTCATCGATCTGGTTTAAAATAATGGTCAAAAAAATTTGGTGAGTCCCAATTTATTGTAGTCAGCATGATTGGACGGACAAAGTGTTATCTTTTATAGATACGTTTTTCAACTTATAATCTTATAAATATGTGGTGGAAATATTCACCTTCTCATAATTTTTTTTATTACTTTTAAATAAAGATTTTTCACTACTTTTAAATCCGAATCACAATAATGACACAGCAGTTTATGGAGCTGTAAGAAAGTATCAAGAATCTGCAAA
This sequence comes from Pinus tabuliformis, assembly GCA_031772625.1. NCBI lineage: Eukaryota > Viridiplantae > Streptophyta > Pinopsida > Pinales > Pinaceae > Pinus > Pinus tabuliformis. Next base: position 454,251,454 of record CM062809.1, on the reverse strand, counting down.
GTGTTATTTTTATACATACCTTGTCAATTTCGAATGTTATAAATATATGGTTGAAATATTTATTTTCCTATAAATGTTATGTAAACTTTTCAAATCTAAATTATTTATTACTTTCAAATCCAAATCACAATATTTTAGGGAACTTTAACCGAATATCAAAAATAGAGAAAGTGTTATTGTTTATACATTTTTTATCAATTTATAATCCAATAAATATAAAAAATAGAAAAAATGTTATTGTTTATATATTTTTATCAATTTATAATCCAATAAATATGAAATATAAACATTATTTATTACTTTGAAATCCAAATCACAACAAAATCACAATATTCTGGAAACTCAAAAAAAAATATGTTTAAAAGTTAATTGTCTCAGACCACAAGTAAGCCCCTACAAATAGATTAGATGAGGTTTTAAATATAGTTGACTAGTATATATATACTTGAAAGAAAAAAATTGTAATATTTATTTTATAGGAATGTACACATTGTGAAGAGCTTTTCATATTTTCATTACAAGGTTTTTATATTGATGATATAGAGTGATTTGAAAATATTTTATTATTTAGTTGCTGGTAAGTATAACGAAATTGGTATAGAGTTGTTAATTAGGTTATTTTTGGAACAAAAATTGAATTAAAATATATAAAGTTTATATTATAAAACATAAATAATTTATTTTTTTAAATATATTAATTTTATTTATCGAAAATTTGATTGGTTTATATAGTTTTTCATTTATTGTATAATTATGTTTGTGTCACTATTCTTGCATTTGATCTTGGCATTATTGAACTTGTTATTCATTATAATTTATGATACCTTATTATATCGCTAACTCATTGTGCCTTTTGACTGATAGAATATTCTAGCACAACAAAGGGACTTGACACTTGTACGCGGCTTTTCTTATTTCCACCTCTATATGTTTATAAATGCTCTCTGACATGCAAGGGAAATACCCCTCGCCCTCTGAGTGACAATCAATAAATGAAGTGTGGAAAGAGAAAACGAGTTATATTTCCCTCACATGTCAGAAAGCATTTATACACTTATAGAGGTGGATGCAAAGAAGCTCTAAATCATGATGAAATACTTATGAAAAGGATAGTACAATTGCATCCATACCTAATTTAAATTGATGTGATTGCAAAGACAATGGACGAGACCAATATAAATACTTTTGTATCATTAATGACGTGTCTTGTTTAGTGAAAACGTGCTGCCCAAATACCCAACTCCGTGAGCAACGAAGTGGATGCACGAAACCTGTAAATCATGATGAAATATTTATTGAAAATATATTTTACTGACAATTGCATCCAAATGTATGTATGTCTATTTTATTGAAAATCTATTTTATTCACAATTGCATCCAAAAGTGGTATGTCTACTTTATTGAGCAACGAAGTGGATGCACGGAACCTGTAAATCATGATGAAATATTTATTGAAAATCTATTTTACCGACAATGGCATCCAAATGCATGTATGTCTACTTTATTGAAAATCTATTTTATTCACAATTGCATCCAAAAGTGGTTTTATTGACAATTACTTTATTGAAAATCTATTTTATTGACAACTGCATCCAAATGTACGAATGTCTACTTTATTGAAAATCTATTTTATTGACAATTGCATCGACAAAATTGTCTTATACGGAAAAAATAAAAGTGTCTCCCAATATCCTCGAATGTAATTACAAAGACAATGGATGAGAATATTGTGTTTTTGGGGGACAACAAATTGTTAGGCAAAATACCACTACAATTGGGAAAGTTGAGGGAGCTTGTTCAACTGTCTATTTATGGTCTGATTAATATTTCAGGTGTGATCCTTCTCGAAATAGGAAATTGCAGCAGTTTAGAATGGCTAGACTTAGGAGCCAATAATATTCAGGGCTCCATCCCGAAAAGTATATTTCAGCTTCCCCTGTCGACCTTAAGTCTGGTTAGGAATAACATGAGCGGTGATATACCTGAAGCCATTGCGAATTTGAGTCAGCTGAACTACCTAGATCTGGGATTAAATATGTTCTCTGGTGTCATTCCTGAATCCATTGCCACATTGAATGAGTTAACCTTTTTAAATCTGGGTACAAATAGGTTAAAGGGCAGCATACCTCAGGGTATTGGTAATTTAAGTAGGCTGGAAAAGCTTTTCTTTGATAACAACCATTTAACAGGTGGCATACCCCAAGGATTTGCCGATTTAACCCAGTTGATGCGGCTAAATTTGGGGGGAAACAATATCACTGGACGCATACAAGAAAAAGCCATTACAAAGCTTACTCACTTGTCCTTCCTACACCTAGGTTCGAATATGCTCGAAGGTGGCATACCAAAAGGCATTACAGAGTTGAGTAACTTGACCGTCTTACATCTCGGTTCCAACATGTTAGTTGGTAGCATACCTGAAGGCATTGGTAATTTGAGTAAGCTTCAAAATCTCTACTTGGATACCAATGGGCTTACCGGTACAATTCCTGAGGGAATAGGAAAATGCGTGGAGCTACAACAATTAGATTTGTCCAACAACAAACTGAATGGAACTATCCCCGACCCTCTGGGGAACTGTAAGTCTATAGTGGTTTTGGTGTTGATGAATAACTTCTTGTCAGGTAGAATTCCTCTCTCTTTAAATAAATGTGTGGCCTTACAAAGGCTAAAGGCGTCTGAGAACAAACTCAGTGGAATTCTAGACATGGACTTTCCAGTTTCTATGACAGTGCTTTCTGCTCATTCTAATAACTTTTTTGGCACTATTCCTGCATATTTGGCTCATTGTACAAAACTTCAATTGTTAGATTTGAGCAAAAATGAATTAACAGGTGAACTTCCTCAGTACCTCAAATTTTTTCATGACTTGAGAGTCTTAAGTCTGGGTCATAATAAGCTCCAGGGTGGTATTCCTCAGTGGATCAGAGATCTCACCCAGCTGCAAGTGTTGGATTTATCCAACAATGAATTCGGTGGAAAAATGCCATCCAATCTTAGTGGGCTACAAGGCTTTTTGGGGGCTTCTCAAGTCGGTGCTAACACACAATATGAGGATCTAAGAATTGTAATGAAGGGAGTTGAATATGGTCTAACATATGTGCTAGCAGCAAACATCATATTTGAATTATCTAACAATAAGCTTACTGGAGTAATACCTTTAAGTATTGGAAACCTTACTGGTCTGCGACTGCTGAATTTATCTATGAATCATTTAGAAGGGGAAATTCCTGCATCTTTTTGCAAAATATCTATTTTGGAGTAGTTAGATTTGTCCAGAAACAATTTAAGTGGAGCAATACCTCAAGAGTTCTCTCTATTGACCATGTTGGCATATATGGATGTTTCATGGAATAGACTCTGTGGTAGGATTCCAAAAGGAACTCAATTCTACACTTTTAATGAGACTTCATTTGAAGGGAACAAATGTTTATGTGGCTATCCTTTACAAGCATGCTATGAAAAACAGAGCAATAATAAAGTGAAAGGGACTAGCATAAATAAACGACATGGATGGAAAAGCCGTGTAAATGAACATGTCTCATTAATGGCAGTCGGGTTTGGATGGGTGATTGGATTCAATGGAGTTGTAAGTGTGATGATATTGTGGGATAAAGCTAGACATTGGGTAATGTCCTACAAAACAAAACCATTTTATGGAGTGTATAGATTCCCTAAATAACCTCAAAATATGTTCTGTCTCCTTATCCTTAAGTTTGTACAGACTTCAAAAGAAATTAGTTAGTATTGATATCTATATCATTGTAATTTATATGCTTCAATTAATATTGATATTTGTATTAGTCAAATTATATGTTTAAAAATTCCCTTGCTCGTGTTGCCTTCCGAATTTGAGTTCTACTAATATTACCTACATTTACATTTAGTGATTTGCGTAAATGTGAAATCATTTTTATCACCTGAATTAATGTGAGATCATATTTTTCATCACATTCTTTTATCAGTTGAGTGTAGTTATAAAAGTATTACAGTTTTGTCTACATTTCTTTCTATTTTGCCCCACTTTTTGGTGTGGTTTACGGAAGGGTAGTTCTAAATTTTGAATTTCGAGTAATGCCAGTTTATGAGTTTTGACTTAATGATCATGAAGGTATTGAGATAATTCTGATGGTTTCTATGATGGTTGATTTAATAACTGGTAATAATTCACAGTGAATTAATATTTCTATGAGATTTTGTTATAATTTAAAGTTATTTTTGCAGGTTTTGGATTTATTATCTATAATTCATTTTAAAAAGAGTTCATATTTTTTTATCAAATTAATATTTCAGGTCATAAAATTTAATGATAAATATTATGTGTTAGTTTATTTTGAAAAAAACTAATTTTGCTAATAATTTATTAATATTTTATTTATGTGTATATCATATTAATTTTATATTTGGCTTCCAAATTAAAATTGATAATAAAAACCTGTTACCTATGTGTCTATAAAATAATAATAATTTTAGTCATATCCATTTGTACTTCAGACATACCATGATCCACCCTTGCTCAACTGCACACAGTACAAAAATCACAAAATGAGTGCTCCCCAAATTCAATCTGGTGCAAAAAGAATAACAGCCATTCTTCAGCATTGGACCAAATTCAGTGAATGGAACCAATATTGCCTCTATCTTATAACTTTGCAGGTCTTCCTATTAAAAACTGTGACTAATATTTATCACAATCCTAGAAATCTTTAACTAACTAAAATTGAAGTAATAAAAAAAAACTCATTGAAAAGATCAGATGGCATCAACCCACCATTGGAAGAACACATCATGACGAATTTTTTTTAATAATCTTATTGAAAATTTGACTGATGGAGACATTACAAAAATCAAATTGGGAAGATGGTAAAGCTGAAATCATAACTAGTGTGAGTTTTATTAAAAATATCTGTGTGCTTTATATGGAATGCTTCTCATTTTTTTAATTAATTTCTAGAAAGTGACATGGCATGAATCATGGTAGCATATTCGTCCTCTGAAAAGTTTGCATTTACCATCGGGCTTCTCTGGGGAGAAATATCATATCGCGTGGGTTCATATTGGGGGATATATATTGAGGAAAAAATGACATAATATATTAGGGGATATACAAGGGTTAAAGGGTTTTTATATTGGAAAATATAAAAAATGGAGCTCAAAGTTAATGAAAAATATAAAGGGGTATAAAAGTGTTAATGAAAAAATGGATACCTACAATATCTAGTGAAAGTATGGGTTTTCCAAATTGGGAAATTGTATTGGGTTAATATTGGTAGGGGGTTAAATAATGTGATTTTTATAGGGATTTTCCGATATGTAGTCAAATGAAATGTATTTTTTAATATGCCATGAACGCACCTGATATGTCTAAGGTTCACTGAGTGAATCCCCCAAGACATTTATCATCTCAATATTGATTGTTTGGATGAATCATGGTAGCATGTTCGTCTTCTAAAAAGTTTGCATTTAGATTTAAGATCTTCTTGCTCATTTCATAGGATCAAGGTTATGAATATTAATTGTTATGGAGCTTTTTCATTAATGGTTGTTTTATATAATATAATATTTAGTTTTTATGGAACTTTTTATTTAATTATAAGGGTTATTAGGGTTTTATGGAATTTTTATTTAGTTATAAAGGTTGTTTAGCTTTTATTTGGTTTAATGTATTTGCACAAAAAAAACTAATTGGTAGCATTGGTGTTTGAGATTCTCTCATCTCCACATTTTACGAGTTTTGTTGATGTCAAATTAATAATAGTAATTCACATAATTTCTAATAAAGGGATCAAGGATACTTCCAACAAGAATAGTCTCCCTGAAAATTTGAGACTATCAGAATCTTGGTCCAAATTTCCTGAGAAACTCTCTTTTTATGATTACATTGGTAATAATCCAACTAAGGGGGTTATTTGTACCAGGTGCGATGGACAATGGAGATGGAATAGTTGTTGGTTGGTTAGGATAGCCTATTTTCAAAGATAAGGAGGGAAATGAACTTTTTGTATGTCTTATGCCTATTTTTTTCGAAACATTTCCAGTAGTTCTAGTAGACAAAGAAGGAATTGTGAAAGCTTATGTTACTTTTAGGAGGGCATAATCAAAATATAAAGTTGATTTTATCTAACTATTAGTAACAAAACCAATTCACTAATCTAGTTATAGTTGGTCAACAAGAAAGATTGTGTGCTTTAACATTGCCCTTTAATCTCAATTGTTATGTCCTTCAACAATGCCTAAGTGTTGTCCTTGAAATAAAAAACTCTTTTTCCCAATGGTTTGGTGAAGATGTCTATTAGCTATTCTCTAGATCTTCAAAATTGAAGAAAAATGTTACTATTGTTGACAAGCTTGCAAATGAGTGATAAGGAGTGCCAATATGTTTTCTTTCCTAGTGAAACACTGTTATGAAACCAGCTCAAGAAAAGATAGAAAAGAGAGATCAACTTCTTAGAATTCAGCCTCTTCGAGGGGGCAACCTCCTTTACATTACATAAATGAACAATTCTTGGATGATACAAATGACAAAACCTCCTTTCTATATATAGGAGTCTAAGGAGTCACAATATAATCCAGCCGACCTAACAATAATAATATAAAGCGACAAAAATAACAATAGAGGGATTCTATGGGGCACAGAAATAACAATATGGGGGTAATAGGGGCACAACAATATAAATAAGGGGTATAACTACAATAGTAATGGGGTAATCACTAGTATTATAGGGACCCAACATGCCCCTCTCCTTCAAAAAAGTGTTGTCCTCAACGCTTGAGCAGTTCTGGATACTTCTGCATAAAATTCTCATCCTCCCATGTGGAATCTTCAGCGGATAAGTTCTTCCACTTGATAAGATACTCTGAAATTGATCGATTTCGTAGCTGTCGAGTTCTTGTTTCTGTGACTGCTTCCGGTTCCAATATAATTTTTCCTGTCAAGTTCTGGCAATATTGTTTGAACTGGGAGCTTGTCGCCTATAACCTTCTTTAAACATGAAACATGGAAAACTGGGTGCAATCGAGAAGCTGCAGGAAGCTCCAATTTGTATGCCATAGTACCAATCTTTTCCAACACCTTGTACGGACCATAATACTTTGGTGATAATTTATTATCCTTCTTAGCTTGCTTTAGGGACATTTGCTTATATGGTTGTAGCCGTAGGAATACCCAATCACCTACATCAAAACTTCTTTCACTGCGATGTTGATCTGCCTGTTGTTTCATTCTATTTTGTGCCAACACGAGGTTATCCTTTAAGAGTTGGAGGACTTGTTGTTGATGTTCGATGTGATGTTCCACTGCCTGAACCTTAGAATTTTCTCTTAAATATGATGTGATGGATGGTGGTTGATACCCATAAAGTGCCATAAATGGGGTCATTTTTGTTGCTGTATGGAAGGAAGTGTTATACCACCATTCAGCCAGAGGCAACCATTTGACCCATTGTGTCTGTTTATCAGATACAAAGCAACGAAGATATCCTTCCAAACATTTGTTTACTATCTCAGTTTGCCCATCAGATTGAGGATGATAAGATGAGCTATGAGCTAACTGAGTACCAAGACAAGAAAATAATTCTGTCCAAAAATTTCCAGTGAAAATGGGATCTCTGTCACTTACAATAATCTTTGGGTTTCCATGTAGCTTTTGAACTGTTTCCATAAATGCAGTAGAAACTGTACTGGCTTTAAATGGATGTGATAATGCACAAAAGTGTGCATACTTGGTAAGTCTGTCAACTACCACCATGATGACACTCTTTCCCTCAGACTTGGGTAAACCTGTGATAAAATCCATTGAAACCTCCTCCCAACGTTGGCTTGGAATGGATAAAGGTTGTAATAGACCCGGTGTCTTAATTGTTTCAACTTTATTTTGTTGGCAAACCAAACATTCTGCCACAAACTTTTGAATATCTGATTTAAGGCCATCCCAAAAAAATTCCTTCTTAACCCTGTGGTAAGTTTTTAAAAATCCTGAGTGCCCTCCTAAGGGAGAAGTGTGCAATTCCATAAGAATCTTTTGTTTTAGCTGGGAATTCTTACAGAGGTATAAGCGATCTTTGTACCATAACGAATCATTTTTCCAGCTAAATGTATCAGAAGTACTGGAATCTTGTTGTAGCTTTCGAATAAGTGCCCACACTTCTTCGTCATTCTTCCATTCCTCCTTTGCTTCGTTTATCCAATCTGGTTGGATAATAGAAATGGCACACAACAATGCTTCCACATCCTCATCCTTTCTTGAGAGTGCATCTGCCACCACATTTTGCTTCCCTTTTTTGTAGATGATTTCAAAGTCATAACCCAACATCTTTGTGACCCACTTTTGTTGCTCTTCAGAGGATAATCTTTGTTCTAAAAAGTATTTAAGGCTATCATGATCCGTTTTTACCTTGAAGTGTCTTCCCATTAGGTAGGGTCGCCATTTCTTAAGTGCATGGAGTATTGCCAACATTTCCTTCTCATAAATAGCTTTGCTTAAAAACTTTCCCTTGATTGGACGACTTTCAAAAGCAATGGGTCTTTCATCTTGCATTAGAACAGCACCAATTCCATTTCCTGAAGCATCACATTCCACAATAAAGGTTTTTGTGAAGTCCGGTGTAGCTAAGACCGGTGCTTGGCACATTGCCTCTTTAAGATGTTCAAAGGCCTTTGTTGCTTCCGGAGTCCATGAAAATGAATCTTTCTTCAATAATGTTGTTAGAGGTGCTGCTATTCTCCCATAATTCTTAACAAACTTGCGATAATACCCTGTCAACCCAAGAAATCCTCGCAGATGCTTTATGGATGTGGGGATTTTCCATTCCTTAATGGCTTTAATTTTGCTAGGGTCTACCTTAACTCCTTCATGAGATACAATATGACCCAAATATTCCACCTCCTGGACTCCAAAGAAACATTTGGATCTTTTTGCATATAATTGTTTCTCCTCCAATAGTTGTAGCACCTTGTCAACATGTTCAACATGATCCTTCCAAGACTTGTTGTAGATTAGTATATCATCAAAAAATACTAACACAAATTTTCTAAGGAATGGTTTGAAAATTGAATTCATCAAACCTTGAAATGTTGAAGGTGCATTGGTAAGGCCAAAAGGCATGACCAAAAATTCATAATGACCCTCATGAGTTCTAAATGCTGTTTTCGGAATGTCTTCAATCTTCATTCTGATTTGATGATATCCCGAACGAAGATCCAACTTGGTGAAGTAAATTGATCCATGCAATTCATCCAGTAATTCATCAATGACAGGAATGGGGAACTTATCTTTAATAGTGAGCTTGTTGAGCTCCCTATAATCTGGACACATGCGCCATGATCCATCCTTCTTGTGCACCAATACTACTGGAGCTGAGAAAGAACTTTGACTCGGTTGAATTATACCAGCCTCTAGCATTTCTGCAACCATACGTTCAATTTCACTTTTTTGGACATATGGATATCTGTACGGCCTGATGTTTGGAGGAACACTTCCTGGAATCAGATGAATAGCATGATCATGATCACGCATAGGTGGGAGACCTTTGGGAGTCTCAAATACCTTGGAATGATTGTCCAGGACTTTTTGGAGATCTGGAGAAATAGATGATTCCAATGTGGAAACATCTAGCGAACATAATTGTGCAATTACACCTCTTTGCTCCTTTTTTAGAAGCTTTGTCATGCCATTAGAGCTGATTATCTTTCCTGGTTTCCCTGCAATACCCCTTAATTCAACTTCCTTTCCTTCCACAGAAAATTTCATGAAAAGTTCTTGAAAATTAAAAGCTATTGTACCCAAGGATTGTAGCCATTGGACTCCTAGTACAACATCAGCACCTCCCATTGGAATGGAAAGCATTGGGCTAGTCAATACATATTCTCCCATGGATAGCTTGATATTATGGCACTTTCCAGAACAATTTATTGTTCCTCCATTTGCAATCATCACTTGACACTCTGGTGCTGGATATAGGAAGCAATTCAATTCTTTTGCTACCCTACAATGAATAAAATTGTGGGTGCTTCCTGAATCAATCAACACTATTACCTTTTTTTTCTTGATTTGTCCTTCTATCTTGATGGTTTGAGGAGTGGTAATTCCCCCAATGCATTACAAGATATGGTCGGATTTATTTGTTCTTCATCTAGGCTTTGTTCCTGGAATATATCCTCTTCTTTTGACCTTTCTTGCTCCTTTTCTTCTTCCTCTTCACAATCTATGTAGAATAATTTCTTCTCAGCACACTTATGACCTTTGTGTATTTGCTATCACAATTGTAACAAAGCCCTTTTGCTCTTTTTTCTTCCAATTGTTGTGGTGTCAACCTTGTAGGTTGTGGAAGACTATGGGCAACAACACTTCCGTCTTTATAGTTGTGAATGGTATGCTTCCTAGTTGCCATAATTTTGCTTTCCATTTTTCTTGCTAACCTGAATGCCTTCTCTAATGAATCAGGTTCCCAAAGGCGCACATCATGTTGGATATTATCCTTTAAAGACCCTATGAACACATCAATCCTATGCTCCTCTGGAATATCTTTTACCCTTATGTTCAATTTTTGGAACTCCTCAATGTGCTCCATTATTGAACCCTTTTGTTTGAGACTTATCAATTGGCTAAAAAAAGTGTTGCTTTTTGTATCCTCATAATGTGCTATCAATTCTTCCGTAAAAATTGCCCAAGTGATAAATTGTTTACGAGAACAAAGCCATTGATACCATACAAACTGATTTGGTTCCAAATATAAAGTTGCCATACGTACCTTTTGTGTGTTTTGCACATTATTGAGATCGAAGAATTGCTCCATCTGTAATATCCATGTGGCGGGATCCTTGCCATCAAACTTCCTCATATCGATTTTTGGAACATGGTGAGTCTTCGATCCAACATTAGAGTCTATGGAATCATGATTAACATTTCTTTTGTTCTCATCATGAGTTTCCTTTAGTACTCTTTCACCCTTAGTGACCATTTCTTGTAGCAACTTATTCATATTTATCTTCAATTCTTCCATCTTATCATCCATGCCATCAATTTTAGCGTCCATGCCATTCACCTTAGCTTCCATGCCCTTTATCTTAGATTCCACGCCATTTATCTTAGCATCTATTAGCTTTTGTGAGCGTGACATTTGTTGCACTTGTTCTTGTAATTTTGATATATCATGTAGCATTTCTTCCTCTTCTTCATGAGTCATGCTAGAGCTTTCAGGTTCCTTACTAGGTGTTTGCATTTTCTTTCCTCGGGGCATCAGTTACCGATAATAATGCTTTACTATGCCCTTTGAATTCCTTCAAACCAAGCTTATGCAAAAATTAAAAAAAAACTACACACCTTTTTTTACTTTGTAGAAGCCTGATATTGAATCTGATGTATCTCTGTAATTTCGAATCATCCAGTTCTAGAATTGTGATCTGTAGTAGCCTTCTATGTCCTCTTTCCAATGCCACTAGTCTGATCCAAATTGGATTCTCCAAGAAAGAGTTATGCACAATCTCCCACAGTGACCTGATTATAGACTAGTTCAGTAGAGCGAACTTGTATGAAGTGCCACGTGTCACTGTTTCAACCTTTGACTCTGAAAAATATATAAAAGAAAACTACAGTCCGTCCTCTTTCTGTACCTTCTTACGAAATTTCAATCCGATGCTCAGAAAGAAAGTTATGACGATTTTCCCCAGGTCACCTGTTTTGAGTGTAATTCAGGAGTCTGCAAAAAGACCCACTTCCTCAGATCATATCTCCGAAAATATCGTGCGAAAAGCTCTAAAATTCGGACCCAAGGTTCAGCGCGATTTCTTCTCAAATGGGTTTTTTTTGTAACTTCTGAAACATCACAGAAAAAAATTTATAGCGAAAATGCCACGATGACCTGTTTGGAGCAGCGAAACCCTAGAATCCAAAGCTCTGATACCAAATGTTATGAAACCAGCTCAAAAAAAGATAGAAAAGAGAGATCAACGCCTTAGAATTCAGCCTCTTCGAGGGGGCAACCTCCTTTACATTACATAAATGAACAATTCTTGGATGATACAAATGACAAAACCTCCTTTCTATATATAGGAGTCTAAGGAGTCGCAATATAATCCAGCCGACCTAACAATAATAATATAAAGCCACAAAAATAACAATAGAGGGATTCTATGGGGCACAGAAATAAAAATATGGGGGTAATAGGGGCACAACAATATAAATAAGGGGTATAACTAAAATAGTAATGGGGTAATTACTAGTATTATAGGGACCCAACAAACACCTGATTCTTGGACAATGAAATGGTTGAATTGTTGTCACAAAAAGTAGAATTTGGGTCCTTCTCCACATGTACAAGATCTTTCAAGAGTCTTTTTAGTCATACTACATGGCATGAGGGTATAGTAGCTACTATATATTCTTCTTTTTTCGAAGATATTAAGACAATGCCCTGCTTCTCAAAAGCCTATGAGATCAAATTTGTGCTAAATTAAAAGCATATATCCTAAAGTGTTTTTACTATCATCAATTCTACCACAAAGTTTTTATCTCTTATATATTCGGGAAAATGTGTTTTCCTCAAAACTTGTGCGCCATGATCTATAATAAATTGTACCTACAATGTATTATAGAATTCTTTATCAAACTTTCTAGTGACAATCCTTGGGAGACACCATAAATCTAGATATGAAACTAGTTGTATACATAACATCAGATCTAGTTGCATTAAGGTATATGAGGTTGCCTACAAATCTTGTATATATTGTTCAATCAATTTTTGGTCCTTCATTTTTCTTGCTCAATTTTATTCTTGTTGCAGTAGGTATTTTTACTGGTTTGGATTTTCCCATCATAAACCTGTTTAAGATATCTATAACATACTTTTGTTGACATATGCAAATGTCCTAAGAAAATTGCTTAACTTCAATTCCCAAAATGTACATCATAAAACGAAGTATATCCTAAAGTGTTTTTACTATCATCAATGCTACCACATTATCTCTCATATCTTTGGAAAGTGTGTTTTCTTCAAAATTTGTGTGCCACGATCCATAATCAATTGTACATACAATGTATTATAGAATCCTTTATCAAACATTATAGTGACAGTCCTTGGGAGACACCATAAATCTAGATATGAAACTAGTTGTATACATAACATCAAATATAGTTGCATTAAGGTATATCATGATTCCTATAAACCTCGTATATATTGCTAAATCAATTGTTGGTCCTTCATTTTTCTTGCTCAATTTTATTCTTATTGCAATAGGTATTTCTACTGGTTTGGATTTTCCCATCCTAAACCTCTATAAGATATCTATAGCATAATTTTGTTGACATATGCAAATGTCCTATGAAAATTGCTTAACTTCAATTCCCAAAAAATACTTCATAAAACGAAGATCTATCATCTCAAATTCGCTTTTCATGGTAGCTTTGGAATCATCTAACATTAGATTTTCAGTATATACCAATTCATCAACATAAAGACAAACTATAAGAATTTTACCTTGCATGTTTGATTTGGTATAAAGAGTGGGTTCATTTATGGTCCCGTGAAATGCACTGTTGAGAAAATAAGAGAATTTAATTATACCAACCTCATTGGAGCTTTATTTAGCTTGTACACTTTATACTCTTTTCCTTTCAATTCAAGTCCTAGTGGTTGTTCGACATATACCTCTTTTTCTAAATTGCCATTCAAGAAGGCTAACTTCACATCCATCTAGTAAAGTGGCCAATTTTGTTCTACGATGCAATGGCTAACATGACACTAATAGTATCCAACCTTGCTATTGAAGCAATTAATTCATTATAGTTAATACCTAGTTGCTAAGAAAACACTTTGGCAACTAGCCTAGACTTATGTTTCTCTACCTTACCTTTCTCATTTAGATTTGTCTGATGCATCCACTTAACATTATTTCTAGTTTTATCTATTGAGAGATCAACAAGATCCCATGTATCATTCCTTTCACCGGCTTCAATCTCTTCATTCATGGCCTATACTTAATGTTCTTCTTTAATTTCCCCTTCAAAATAAGTAGGTTGATAAGAAAATAAGGAAAAAATAGCTTGTTGATTCATTGTATCACACTGCTCATAGATTCCCCTCAAGTTACTTGTTCTATTATTTCTCATTGGTGTTATTAAGTCACTGTTTGAAGAAGGATTATTTCTCTAATTTCTTATGGAAGATACGAACTCGCTCTTGGAATAAGAAATATTGTTTAGTCTATTCTTATTGTTTTTGCACCTATAACCTCCAAAATCCTAGTGGAGTAACTCGCTATCCTAAAATTTCCAACTATTCATCTATTTGGGAAGATGGATTCTAGTTGTCCATTGTTTTATTTTCTTGATCACTCCAATAATTTTATGTCTATTTTCACCAAAAGTTTCTTCATGAATGAGTTACAATCTAAAGGCTTTGGATTATTCATTATTCCCGATGAATATGAAATTTTCACTCATGTTGCCAATTTTTCTTCTTAGCTCATTTGGGACATGTGCATAGGAAATACAACCAAAAATTCCAAAGTGAGATATACTTTATTTTTTGCCACTCCACTTGTTCAGGCACTTTACCTTTCACACTTATTTTCAGAGATCTATTTAGTATGTAGACTGAAGAGGAAATAGCTTCAGCCCAAAATTCATTGGACACATTTTTAGATTTGATCATGTTCATTGGCATGTTCATGATGGTTTGATTCTTCCTTTCAACTACGTAATTATATTGTGGATTATACATCATGCTGAACTGCCTTTAAATTCCATATCTTGTATCAAAAAATGAAAACTCCTTTGCATCATACTATCCTCCTCCATCTGGTTTGAGAAATTTGACATATTTTCCACTTTATTTTTCTACTATAGCCTTAAATTCTTTAAAAATTTAATGTTTCATATATACTTTTTTTTTGGAAGTATACCCAAATTGTCCTCTTAAATCCATCAATAAACAGTATAAAATAAAATGTTCTACCAATGTATTGAGTTTGTATGGGTCCATTGAGATATATGTGAACTAGTTCTAGATGCTCCTTGGCTCTATAGGAGGCTACTAGAAAGTTATATCTTTGATGTTTGCAAAGGATGAAACTTTCACAAAAGATGGTTTGTTCATACAATATAATCAATACCTTAACCATTAACTATTTTTGCAAGAGACTAACACTTTGAAAAGGTAGGTGACCATAGCTAATATTCCACAACCAAGTGTCATTTTTTCTTTAGACATTTTGTGCATATGATGTTGACAAGTTTACACTTCTCAGATGCAATGGGAAGTCTATTGTTGGTCAATTGGACCTTTGCAATAATCTTTGTACTAGGTGGCTTATTTAGGATTTTTCATGTGGAATCCTTGAATCTAATGTCATAACCATTTTAACTCAATTGTCCTATAATTATTAGGCTATATCTAAGATTAGGTACATAAAAAACATCAATAATACCTTTCTTCCCTTATTTTTTGGTTAAGAATAACACAAGACCTTTAACCAATGCTTTGTATTGGTAATCATATCCTAAAGTAGTTTCACATTTAATATAGCTATCAATACAACAACAACAAAATAATTGGTACATTTCAATGATTGTTACAACCATTGTCAAGAAACCAAAGATCCTTGTTGTAATCTTCTTCAATCACTTGAAATGAATTGAACATTGTCTCAAATGTTCTTTCTTCCAAGTTGGATACATGAGCTCTACCCTTGTTTTTCTATGATTGTTTATCTATACATTTTCTTTCATATCAACCATATTTTTTACACTAGTAACATTTGACCGTGGATTTTTCTATCCATGTACTATCTATATCCCTCTAATTCTAAGAGTATTCAAGCTCAATCAATTATCTTGACTATTCTACTGTTATTTTTTCTTTTACTTGATGGTCACCTATTCCTTTGCCTCTATTAATGAATGCCCAAGTCTTATCTTGACTATTTTGGGGTTAAATTTTCTTCTACTATTAATGAATGTGTGAGTCTTGAACATATGCTCCAAATATTTATCTTTGAATCTAATTATTTATTAATGAGACAAAAGAAAACCCATCAATTCTTCTATGATCAACTTCGAAAAACCATTGGACTCTTCTATGGAAATGACAACCATTTCAAATATCTTAGGTAGAATTCAAAGAATAATTTCAATATATTTTTTTTTATCTTCAATCTTATTTCCATGAATATTGATTTGATTCACAACTCTCATCACCATTTTCATGAACTAATTAATGTTCTCAACCTCCTTCATCTTCAAGGATGATTATTGTCCCCCCAGGACATGTTGTTGTTGCTGGTAACCTTAGTGACCTTTCTCTATGAGATTTTACACAATGTAATGGGGAGGGTTTCACCCTCTCTGTACCTATGGAGGATTTTAGGCTGTCTCACTCGATCCTCCTAGAGGTTACCCCACAACTAATAAGGGTACTTGGACTAGGTTTAAAAGGATCATTAAGCAGGGACTTGTTATAACTATTCCCACCACATATTTACTATCGACCTATGTTGTGATCAAGCAAACTCTGGCAATACGAAGATCACTTCTCTATTTCTTTGGTTTGAGTATGCTTACCTTTTGGTTTCTTTTATAAAGTTTTGTTTGGTCTAGGCCTTAGTTTGGTGATAGGGGTGTCTTAATTGTCTTAATTTGGGTAATAATCATATTTCAATGTGGCTAATGAAGCAATCAATGTTCTCATAGATTGTTAGGCATTTCTCCTAAAGAGGAGGGTCCACCACCATGTAGACATAGGTTTACTATGGTATTAGAAATCTTAGACCATACTCAGGTTGGGGGGGATAACTTTGTTCCTAGGGAGGTATATTATTTTACTATTGAGGCAATTTATGAAGGTCCTTTTCCACACTTTAACCCACCTTTGACTACCCCTCTTGGCCCAGTTCTAGTGTAGTTTAATCCTAACGGTAGTGAACCTTTTTATGTGTGATTTCCTTACATGCCTAGTGAAGTTACAAATTCTTCTATGGAGGAGACAGGTCCCACGTTACCTTATGCATTGGTAGTCTTAGCTGTCATGAAATCCTTACAACCACTTTGTTTGGTAGGATCTATAGCTCCCTCTACACTTCTCACATCTTCTTAGTAAATTCCACCAGTTGCTTATGTGATGTCATCAAGTTTTCTATGTTTTTCGATGCTTATTCATTCCTCTAGCATTGCTTTTGGAGCAGGGGAAAGCCCTATTCAATCCGCGGGATATAGGATATTTAATCCTAGCTCATCTCAACCTACGATTCCTAATTTTACCATGAGAAATTTACTTCAGGAAACATAATGGGGGAATCATACATTTCTTCTAGTTAGCCCTCACGAAACTTTATTTATGGAAGTACTTTTCAACCTTGGTTGAGTTCTATGTTTGGAGGGATGCCCTACTCTGGAGGCTCTTCTTTCTCTGGGGCGCTAGTATACATGGGACCATTATCCCCATTAGTACCAATATGCCTACAAGCTCTTATGCTTACAATGGTGCTTCTGCACATGGATGCCCTTTCTCTAGTCTGGGTACTATCATGTGGGTAGCCAAGCCTACAAGGGTTCTTTGCTCTCTAGGGGTAGTTATCCTAGGGGTGATAATCCTTACACTTCATATGTTGGCATCAGATATCAGTATTCTAGAATGAACTATAACCTTGGTTCAAACTCTTCTACCTTCAACTATTGTATGTGGGGATCTTATGGTCCGTTTTGGGGTTACGACCCTTATGATCCATATGGTCAATTACAAGTTCCTTTTATTACACCTCTCAACAAACCTAATTTGGATAAGCTAACTAATGACCACATTTTTCATGATCTTTGGTGGCCACTTATGCCAGCCAAGTTGCCTTCTAATATTCCTATGTTTGAAGGGAAACCTGAGGAGAATCCTTCTACACACGTCACCACCTTTCATTTATGGTGTTCATCTAATTATTTGGTGGATGATTGTATGAAGTAGCGACTTTTATAGTGAACCCTAATAGGGGATGTCACCAAATGGTATATCAAACTCAATCGAGGATCCTATAGTGACTTTGCTTCATTGGCTTGTACTTTCTTGAATCATTTTCGATTACCCATTAAACATGATCTTTGGACTAACCTTTTGTCACATTAAAAAAATTATTCCAACCATATCTCGAATAATATCCATGAGTGGAAAAGATGCAAGAGGGTATTATGAACTAGGCTCCTTGATGATGTTCTTAGAGAATGGTTCACCCGATCCCTTCTTGCACAAATTTTCAGGGATGTCACTGGCTTTGGGGTGGTTATTAAGGAGAATTTCATATTACATGCTTAACATATTGATATGATTAACTCTCAATCAGGCATGATATATAATATCCTTCCCAATGCACCTTTCCCTTCAATAGACCTATAATGACCCAACCCAGGATCACACTCTGATGGAGTGATTGGTTCCCTTTCATTTGATACTATGAGCCAATTGGCTGCTTAGCTACGGAAAATGATTGTCACTTGTAAAGCCCCAGCAAGTTCCCCTAGCTCTCAACAAGCACCCTCTTCTTTTGATAAGTCCACAGAGGTTCTTACAGTGGGGTCCACATTGCCTAAGAATACTTAGAAACCTGGAAGGAAAAAGAATAAAAGGAATAAGTAAGAGAAAAATTGCTCAGGAGAAGCAATAAAACCAACCCACTCAGGGTGGGGGCATGAGTGAATGATATCATAAGGTTAATTTCCATTGAAAGATTTGTCAAGGTGAGCATTTAACTCACTTGTGCCTGCATATGGATGAAGTCCATCATCTCCTTGCACCATGAGAAGCTACCCAATATCCAATCATATTGAATCATCCATTCCCAACTTAACCACAACACCAATCCTTATTCATCACGAAAAGGTTAACGTGACTATGTGAGAAAAATCTTATAACCCTCCTGAGTAGAATTCTATTTATAAGGACTCAACCACCCCTACCACTTCTCCTAGACCTCTTATGTTAGATAATCTTGTAGAACCAATATACCACCCCCCTAATGGTCTTCTCTAAAAGTCAACACATAATCCCAATGCGCGGGCTTCCCAACACTCCATTATTTTTTAGGACCTTTCCCAAGCACCATGTTCCATGTCATCCTTGAAGGTTTTACAAACCTGGCCTCAATAACAAAAAACCATGTTTACTACTATCAGAGGGGTGGATCCCTAAGAGTCTAGTCTGATCACCTTTGATATTGATGCTCCTCGTTATCGACTCTCCCACGAGGCCACCTTTCAGATATTGGTACATACTTTTAACCATGATGTATATTGCACTTTGGTGGATGAAGGGTATTCCACTTGTGTTATGTCAGCATCAGGCTGGAAATATCTTGGATCTCCAACACTCACTAAGTGTACTACCACTCTACAAGGCATTGACATACACCATTTTGTGCCTTAGGGGGTTCTTCCAAAGTTCTCCTTGAGCTAGAGGGAAAGACTTCCTACGTTGACGTTGAAGTTATAGATGCTCCCTTTGATTATAATTGTTAGGGTCCCACCCTAACCCCCTTATTTATGTAATGGGATCGAGTCATAGTCAAGAGTCAATAAAGCCCATATTAATAATTGTAAGTGGTTAACCCACAATTAATGACGAGACCACAGTTAGTTGCAAATGGGCCGTAGTATTAGATAGATGGTATTAATAAAACCCATGGTATTGATCTATGGTATTGCATGTATGAGTCATATATAAAGGATAGAGACTCCCTGCAAGGAGCATCGTGTCTTATTTTGTATCGAGCTCTGCTCTATTGGAGGTTGCCCCCTTGAAGAGGCCAGTGAACACTGCTTTCTGAATAATAAAATATTTGCTGTTGTCTCTCACTATTCTATGTTTTGGGTATCTTTCTTCACATATTCTGTATTTGGGTATCTTTTTGCAGGTTAAGAGCATAACAAGTGGTATCAGAGCACTTTCCAGGTCCAGTGGGATCTCCATTTCTTAGCAATTTTTTTTTGGCTAGAGACGTGTTCCGGCGTCTTTAAACCACGGGATATGTCGTTGAGCACATAAACCTACAGATTTGGGGAGGCATGCATGCAGGAAATACAAGAGGTGGTCACGCTTGTTGGACTCCCATGTAACCCCTGTGGGCACCCCTTCGAGTAGTAGCGCATTAGACAGAACCACGTACAGACTGTCTTCCAAATACCTTCTGGGTATATCGGAAGCCCCTTAGCTCCTCTGCAACCTCGCCATAGATAAACCGTCGGTCGTCTTGCTGCTACAGTACACCGAGAATAGCACTCGGAGAGATTACTCGCCCGTACGATAAGGTAGTCGGGTTGTACGGCTAAGGGTATGGTTGATCCTCCTTAGTTAGAGCCCTGAAACATTGGGCCGAGTACTACTGTCAAACCCTTATGTATATTGCGATCTGTAGCACCTGACACTCCTGGAGACAAGAGTTCCCTTTTCTATCTAGGGATCACGCATCATCTCTGCCAGATCAATGCGCAAAGCGGTGCAGCAGCAGCAGACATCAGTCTCGCAGTTCCAAATCAGCCATTTCGATCTATTAGATTCATTAGATCTGCAACAGCAATCTGTTCCACCGCCCAGAGATATCCGATCCGCCATTCGGATCTCTCAGATCCACCAGATCTGAGTAGTTGTGTGGGGTTCCTATACCGGGGTATAATTTTCGCAGGACTTTTGGCAACATTGACATTTTGAGGAGCTGAGCACGGTGGTACCATTCAATTCTTAGTGAATTTTTTTTTTGGCAGTCCCAATTTTCAAAAAAATCAGGTCGGTGCATGGTAGAAACTAGAGCTCAAGCTATGGTCAATGAAAGGATGGACAAACTTAAAGAATCCTTGTAATGCCTTCGAATTCAGCTTAACCAACTAAATAGCATGATCCCGAGCATAATCCAGAAGGGCAAGGAGGAAGCCCACGAGGAGGCGTATAATGGAAATGGACACAGTGAGGGTGAGTCTAGCCACTCTCCTCATGTCTGGCGCAACCACCAACAATCCCGTCAGTGACCTCCCAAGTTGGATATGCATAAATTTGACAGTTCTCACCCAGCAACATGCATAGCACAAATGGAGCAGTATTTCAATCTGAATAACATCTTAGATGATGAGACTCAGCTTATGGTGGGGAGCATGTACTTGGACAATGAAAGGTGGCAATAGTGGGAATGGCATTAATGTTGCAATGGACCTTTTTGATCTTGGACCAAATTCAGAAAAGCTCTTACAGACCGCTTTGACCAGGAATCTTCTTTTTTGGGTCGTCTTACTAAGCTCCGACAGACTGGCACAGTGGATGAATATATTACAGCCTTTGAAGCCTTAGCCTTCCGCACTTGGGGTCTCTCAGATGTGTTCTACACAGAATGTTTTATCAGCGGTCTTAAAGAAGCCATAAAAGCCCAAGTCCTACTGCACCACCCCCCCACATGGATAGAGGCTTGCAAGGTAGCTCGTAACGTGGAACATGCATTAGCAGCCCAATATAGTCGCCCAACTTTCTTTGCTAAAGGTCGCCCCCCACAAGCTCCCAACACGACTCAAACACTTAAGGTCCAAAAGGTGTCACCTGCAGAAATGGCCGAAAGAAGAAAGCAAGGATTATGTTACTACTATGATGAAAAATACTCCCCAGGTCATAAATGCAAGGAGCCCAACTTTTTTCAAATTGATGCCACTGACTACAGCTCATCAGAGGAAGATCCACCACTTGAGGAACATGAGGCACTAGAAGAGGACAACCAAAAGGACAATGTCTCTGATGAACCAGTTATTTCGCTGCATGCTTTGGCAAGGATTTCTTCACCTCAAACTCTCAAAATCAGAGGTTTTATTAAACATCGCCCAGAAGTAGTCTTGATTGATAGTGGAAGTACACATAATTTCATCCATCAAAAAGTCGCGGAAGCAATGCATTGTTTTGTACGAACAGTTTCTAACTTCCAAGTCCAAATTGCGAATGGGGGCACAATGAAATTTGAAGGCCGCTGTGAAAATGTCAAACTTCAAATGGGGGATTATCAGTTGAAAACCCACATGTTTTCCATACACATGGGAGGATGCGACATTGTCCTCGGCACTGAATGGCTCCACACTCTTGGGCCAATCACAATGGATTTCCAGGAGTTATATATGAGTTTTAAGCAGAACAACTCCACACATACCCTCCGTGGACTCCAGGCGAGAGCTCCCTCTATCATCAGCTCGCATAGGATGGAAAAATTGCTAAAAAAGGGCCATCATGGAGTTATAGCTCAATTTAATGCCATCCAGGCAGTCGAAACCAAGTCTCTACCGATTCATCCTGAGATGTAATAGATTTTAAATAACCATCTGCCGGCAGTTGACAAGCCTCATGAGCTTCCACCCTTGAGAGGGGAACATGATCATAGCATCACCTTGGTTCCAGGGGCCCAACCCCCAAATGTGCGCCCATACAGGTATCCGTTCACCCAAAAGAATGAAATAAAAAAAATAATCAAGGAACTTTTGGAAGCAGGTGCCATTCGTCCCAGCATTAGTCCTTATTCATCACCGGTGGTCATGGTGCTCAAGAAAGATGGGGAGTGGCGGATGTGTCCAGACTTCAGGACCCTCAATAAGTTGACAGTCAAAGATAAATTTCCCATTCCGATGGTTGACGATTTGATGGATGAACTCAATGGGGCTCAATTCTTCACTAAGTTGGATCTTTGCTCGGGCTACCACCAAATTCGCATGAAGGAAGTCGACATTCCAAAGACTGCTTTCAGAACTCATGAAGGCCATTATGAGTTCTTGGTCATGTCATTCGGTATTTGTAATGCCCCCTCTACTTTTCAGAGCCTTATGAACCACATTCTCAAACCATATCTCAGGAAATTTGTCCTTGTCTTCTTCGATGACATCCTCATCTATAGTTGCACTTGGGCCGCACATCTTCAGCATGTCGATCTACTCTTGCAACTGCTCCGTAAGCATAAATTATTTTTCAAGATGTCCAAGTGTTCATTTGGCATGGAAGAAGTTGAGTATTTGGGCCACATTGTGGGGCGTGAAGGTGTCAAGGTGGACCCCAAAAAGATCCAGGCAATGCAGGATTGGCCTCAACCTAAGACCTTGAAGAGCTTGAGAGGATTTTTGGGTCTCACAGGCTATTACCGTAAATTTGTCCGCAACTATGGTCACATAGCAAAGCCCCTCACTCAACTTCTGAAGAAAAATTCATTCTTCTGGAATGAGGAAGAACAACATGCATTTATAGCTCTCAAAAATGCCATGTGTTCCACTCTAGTCTTAGCACTACCCGACTTCACCAAATCTTTTCTCATTGAATGTGATGCTTCGGGTACAGGTATTGGGGCGGTCTTAATGCAGGAAGGGCGACCTTTGGCCTTCACAAGCCAACAACCAAGTGGGAAGAATATGGGCCAATCTACCTACGAGAAGGAAATGATGGCCATCTTACATGTAGTAGAGACCTGGCGACCTTACTTATTGGGGCGACGTTTCCAAATCCGTACAGATCATCACAATCTTAAATATTTTTTGGAGCAACGCCTATACTCCCCACAACAAAATAAATGGCTCACCAAAATGTTGGGATATGATTAGGAGATCATTTACAAGAAAGGGAAAGACAATAGTGTAGCCGATGCATTATCTCGTCAATTTGAGGAGGAAAGTACTCTGCTAGCAATTTCCCTCCCCATTCCAGAATGGATTGAAGAGGCTCGCAGGGAATGGTTTTCACATCCCGAGCTCTTCCAACTCATTTCTCAATTGTAGGTAGATCCAAATTCCACCAAGGGCTACTCATGGCAGGATGAGATTCTTCGCTACAGGGACAAAGTCGTAATAGCACCACATCCACCCTCAAAAGTCGCATTTTGGCAGAATTGCACTCATCCCCCATTGCAGGACATTCAGGCTTTCAGAAGACGTATGCTCGCACAATAAGATCATTTTTTTGGACAGGCATGAAAAAGGACATCCTTACTTTCGTAGCAGAATTCGATGTCTGTCAATGCCACAAAGGGGAGACCATCAACACACCAGGCACATTACAATCGTTGCCAATCCCAGCATAAATTTGGATGGAGGTTTCTATGGATTTCATTACAGGTCTTCCAAAGTGAGGAAACAAGTCAGTCATCATGGTGGTTGTGGACAGACTTTCGAAGTATGCTCATTTCTGCGCCCTACCCCACCCGTTTACACCAACTTTGGTCGCTCAATCTTTCATGGATCAGATCTTCAAATTGCATGGCATGCCCACTTTTATTGTGTCTGATCGCGACCCGATCTTCACCAATAATTTTTGGCAAGAACTCTTCAGGATACAAGGCACTCAACTAAAACTCAGTACTTCCTATCATCCAAAAATGGATGGTCAAACTGAAGCGGTCAACAAATGTCTGGAAGCCTACCTTAGGTGTTTCACTTTAGGAAAGCAACATCTTTGGGTACATTGGTTACCTCTGGCTGAATGGTGGTATAACACCAACTATCATGCCACCACCAAAATAACTCCCTATGAAGCAATATATGGTCAACTCCCTCCTTCCCCTACTTCTTATATCAAGGGTTGCTCAAAAGTACAAGCAGTGGATCAACTCCTACAACACCGCGCAAGCTCAAAACCGCATGAAGCAATAGGTAGACCAACATCACTCAGAGCGCCAATTTCAAGAAGGGGGTCAGGTCTTTTTGAGGCTGCAACCATATAAACAAACATCACTCAAAGACAAGGGTTGTCAGAAACTATCCCCAAAATTCTACGGACCATATCAAGTACTTCAGCGCATTGGAGAAGTGGCTTACAAGTTGGCTTTTCCACCTACTGCAAAAATCCATCCAGTTTTCCATGTCTCATGCCTCAAGAAAGTGATTGGGAACAATTACAGAATTCAAACCAGTCTACCTGAATTGGATGAAGAAGGGTCAATCTGGCTCCAACCTTAACAGGTCCTAGACACACGAGACAGGCACCTGTGGGGCCGCATGATTAGGGAAGTCCTCGTCAAGTGGAAAGACACCTCTCCGGAAGATGCAACTTGGGAACCAGCCACTATTCTTCAGCAATTTCCGCAGCTTCAGCCTTGAGGACAAGGCTAGTCTTAAGGGGGAGGGCATGTAAGGGTCCCACCCAAACCCCCTTATTTATGTAATGGGATCGAGTCATAGTCAAGATTCCTTAAAGCCCATATTAATAATTGTAAGTGGTTAACCCGCAATTAATGATGGGACCACAGTTAGTTGCAAATGGGCCGTAGTATTAGATAGATGGTATTAAAAAAACCCATGGTATTGATCTGTGGTATTGCATGTATGAGTCATATATAAAGGATAGAGACTTCCTGTGAGGAGCATCGTGTCTTATTTTGTATCGAGCTATGCTCTATTGGAGGTTGCCCCCTCGAAGAGGCCAGTGAACATTGCTTTCTGAATAATAAAATATTTGTTGTTGTCTCTCACTATTCTATGTTCTGGGTAACTTTCTTCGCATATTCTGTATTTGGGTATCTTTTTGCAGGTTAAGAGCATAACAATAATATTCTCCTTGGTTGTAGCTAGTTTTGTGCCATGTGTGTTGTTGCGTCTTCAATGTTTCGTGCTCTATATTTTCCCCATGAAGGAAATATTGTCATGATAGATCAACTTGATCACTGTATATTGTCGAACAAGTCTACTGCTATGGGTAGTAATGTGACATTTGTTGGAGATAACCCTCATAGTTGTTGGGTAATTTGATTTATGGTTAAATTAATTAGCTTTAAATTATCAATCCAAGTTCGTACACTTGAGAAGAACACTTGCACAATATATGCTAGGAAATTAACTCTAAATCGAAAAGGAAATTGACTTATGAAAATGATTACAAGGCTAAAATAAAATCTATGCACAAAAATATCTAATTGAGCACATAACATGTTATTTCTCAAAGACTATATCTAACAAAGCATCAAATTTAGAACATGAAAAGTATATTAATTCAAAAAAAATTA
This sequence comes from Pinus tabuliformis, assembly GCA_031772625.1. NCBI lineage: Eukaryota > Viridiplantae > Streptophyta > Pinopsida > Pinales > Pinaceae > Pinus > Pinus tabuliformis. The sequence continues at coordinate 454,225,486 of CM062809.1, read as the reverse complement.
TTATAATCCTATACTACGAAAGCTTTGAAATTCTGTTCTATTAAACATGAAAACAAAACCTTTTTTTATTGGACTTGAAAATAAATTTAGTCTATCAAACTTTGGAAATAAATTTGATTTATTGAACTTGGAAATAAATCTAATTTCTAAGACTTGGAAGAAAAAATAATTTATTGAACTTGATGTTGAAAATGCAACAATAAAATCCTAATTTAATTTTGTCCTTGAATTAAATTAGGAATAAAATTGTAATTCCAAATCTCATGAAAACTTGTATTAGTTAACTAAGTTAATTTGAGTTAGCTCAATTAATTCGGTCTAATTTGAGTATTGTAGACTGTCTCCAAATTTATAGGAGCCCTAGTTGAGTTTATTTTGAGTTGTAATTAAATAATTAAGTTTAGTTGAGTTAAAGTCAATTAAACTAGTTCGAATTGTTGGAGGAACTAGTGGGAGGTCTAGTAATGTGGTGTTGTTGGCACAAAAATGATAGCAAGGTTAAGACTGTGGGTTCAAGCACATGGGGCCAACAAGGCTCTATTGTAGTTTAGCACAACACCGACATTTTCACCTTACCCGAGAAGGGTAAGGAGTCTCACTCGATGCATGCAACAACTAAAGTTAGATGAGGGTTGGAATTCGATATCGGGGGAATTGTATCAGCTGAAATAGGACAAAGGACAATATCTTAACAAGGAAAAAACCAAATCCCAACAGTCTATTCACGCCACAATATAAGACTACCTAAACAAATGCATATCTAAAACTTTTGAGTAATTATCATAATACATGATGAATACACTATAATTCCAGAACTATCTTCTTCATTACTATCCGATAAGCACATTAAATAAGGCTCTCGACCTATTCCTCAACAATATAATTCCTACAGACTAAATACAAACTCATATAATATAAACATGGAGTTGTTCTCATCTCTCTGCAACCTAGGAAGAATGAAAAAACTAGGAGCATAATGCAACTGACCAACCCCTTCTCCTCTCTCCTCTCTGCTTTTTACCTTATTCCGCCAACCCGAACTACCAACTCCTTTGCCCTTGCTCAACTGTCTTCATGGTCGGCTGCTTCTGCTCTTTTCTCACTCGATTGTCCCTGTTTCTTCCTGCCACTCCTTTGTGCCTGCCAGTCTTCCTTCAGTCTCTGATCTTCACTTGGCTGTCAGCTCCGCAAATTCCCAATAGCCACTTCCGCCACTTTTCGGTATCCTCTTTCTCCACAAAATATCCCAAAAGTGAAGGCCCCAACAGTCCCCGACCATAGTCCATCGACTCATCCCTAAGTCAATCTTCCCTTGGTGTCGTCAGTGTTGTTGATGCTTCTTCTGGTGCTTCTACTAATACTATTGTTGGTGTTTCCTCTGGTGCTATTGCTGCTTCTTCTTGGGCAACTTCTTTAAACGAAGTCCCCAACTCAGGAAAAACTACAATAGTCACCTAGAAGAATTGATTGTAGTTGTCCAGTTGGTTGAGTTGGTTGTGTCATTAATAAGGAAGCCCACTGTTCTTCCATATCCTCACTAATTTCTTGAAGTGTGTCTACATGGATTTGGACCCAAGGCCAGAGATTGTGGATTATCTGCTTCATCCTCGCCGATGCATCTTTAATTTGCTGGACGCAGCTTTCCAGAGTAGTGACTTTTGCTTGGAACTGCTTCCTCTGATCCTTTTTCTTAGTGTTATTAATAGTAGTAAGGAGATAATTAATTTGTTTTCAAACAAGGTAGATTGGGTGATTTTTCTTTGCCAAGCTCCTTGATCAGTAGTGAACCTACTGCAGTAGGGTGTATGCATCATTTAGGGCATTGCCGATGGATTCCTTGAGAGTGGCTGCATCAGCAACCTTTTGTTCAATCTCATTGGCATACTCCATGGAGGGGTCTCGTAGTGCTCTTATTGCGGCATCAAGGTTCTGTATGAGCTCTTGGTTGGTTGAGATTAGACCATTGCACGCAGTCTGGATATGGTCGTAGCATTTAACCAAGGTGCAGGTGGAGAAATCTTCCAGAACATCGGTTGTAACATTAGAAATGGCTAGCCATAGTGCCTGGAACCGTGAAGTGATCTAGTTGACGTTCTCCTAAAGTTTTTTCTTCTCTTGGTGGAGTTGGTCCTGTTTAGCTGTGAGTGTAGAAATTTGTTGCTACTGTTTCTCATGGTTGGCAACAAGGTCAATATGTATCTGTGTGGCTGTTTGTGTGACTTGGTGAATAAATTTAACAATTGGGTTGAGTACAAGCATTGAAGATCATTCCACTGCATGCTGGGTTGATCAGGGAATTGACTCTGTAAGGGCTTCCCACTAGCGACAGACTTGTCTGAGAGCGTGAGGTAGATTGTTGTGATGGCTTTGCAAATTGAGGAGTTTTCAAGATGGAAAGGGGATGTGATGCAATGGGGGGGATTAAGCAAAATGGAAGTGCGATGGGCTCCACAATGGTAATAAACAACTATGGAATGATGGGCCTTGTGTTCAACAGTGGGCCTAACTATAGTAATAATGACATCATGGAGGTGGTGATGACTCTTTTGTTGGGGACTGTTGTGGTGGACTAAATAACTGAATAAATTTCCATGTCCTCTGTTCCCTGTAGTGTCCTAGAGGGTATTGTGTCTAAGAGAGTGGCGGAGGTCAATGTGGTGTGTGGAAATGGGTTGCACAATCTCAGTGACACAATGGATTTGGAATGTGGAAATTACTTTATGATGGGTGAGGTAGTGGTGGACTGGGGTTCCTTGATGGTGAGGTTGAAAATTTGTGCTACATGGTTCAATTTTTGCTTCTTGGCTCTGCTTGTAGGCTTGGTGATTTTTTATTTACGAGGTTTAGGGATGGTGGGATTAGATTGTGAATGGGGCCCTACATGTGGTATTGCAACAACAAGAGGGGTGGTAACCAGAGGGTTATGTTGTATTAAACCTTGAGACTCGACAGAGTTGGAAACAGAACCTGATGAGATGTCAATATTTGCGATGGTCTCCTTCAACAAGATCATATGCTTCTTCAATTATGTGAAGACTGGTTGCAACACTTGTTTCGCTATTCACTTCCTAGACTTTGCAACTGCTTCCCTGGTAGTGGCGCTGACACCATCTTGTCAAAGAAATACAATACTTTCCTTCTCTAATTTCCCCTGTGACCCCCAGCCACGACCCGACCTCTACATGAAAAGCTTCGGCTGAGAGCACAAATTTCTGAGCCCGCATCTGGAAGGTATGTGGGTGAACACAGTGTGGTATTACAAAGGTGTTCCCATGAGTTTCCTCGAACCAAATTGCTATTGAATACTCGTCAGGTAGTGACCTGGAGATCCATTCTATAGCTCTGATCACCTTGATCATATTTATATACCATCCATCGAACGAAGCCTTATTTATCTCTTTGTTGCTCGAGTCTCCTAAAGTTCTCCAAGGCACATATCGGAGGGCCAAGGGCTAGTCTTCAATGATTGGAGCTAAATAATGACCGTTTAGTGGGCACCACTTCTACATTGCTAAAGAAATAACAAGATAGTCATAAATGAAATTTGTGGTCCTCTTGTAGACGTCTTCATAGGATTCAAACAATTCATTGAGGAAAAAAGCACACCAATCGAGTTGGGCACCCTTTGTGTAATGCTCCATGACTGAAATTGTATCTAAGGTGCACTTGTTCTTGGAGAAATGACGCATTAGCTTCCTTGCAATAATGTAGTAGGTGAAATTAATGTAGCTAGCTACAAATACCATATTTGACTTATCTAGCAACAATATTACAGAGGAAATACCTCAAAGAATAGGAAGTCTTATTAGTTTAAGACTATTAAATTTATCTAGAAATAAACTGAAGGGACAGATCCCTGCATCTCTTAGTGAGATATCTAGTTTGGTGTAGTTGGACTTGTCCATAAATTTTTTAAATGGAACCATTCCTCAAAATCTCTCTATATTAACCAAGTTGGCATCTTTGGACCTTTCATGGAATAGGCTTTGTGGTAAGCCCTACACATCACACTTTTCATCATAATCTGAAGAAATTAAATTTTATTTTTATTTTTAAGCTAATAGGTGAAGATAAAGCTAATCCATTTATGTTTAAGTAGTAGGAAAAATAGTACATGATATTTTAAAAGTTTTATCATTTATGGTTGTTACGACTAGGTCAATAAACTCTCGGATAAGCTCCTTGTGGTCGTTTTAAAATAAACTCCCTCACGGTCCCAATCTAAGTTAGGTAGCAGGGATTCTCACCTCACACATTTCATGTCTTTCTCCAAAACCTTACCTCTGACTGGTGACCCACAGGAGGGGTCAAAGACCAACTCTCTTTTTCATTATCCACTTGCATTTCACTCCAAAGAAAAATAATTGGGGTAGTTAAATAAGATTAAACTGACTTATTAACGATGAAAAAAAATTGATTGGATTTAGGTAACATGATCAACAAGATTCAATTTTAACAAATATTTGAAGATATAATTTGATGATGTAATTTTTTTATAAATTACTGCATGAAAATGGAGAAAAAGTCTTCTATGTATCAAAAACAAACAAGCGATTAAAAAGGGCATACAAAGACAATCACCCTTTCTCTAATGAATCCAAGCGATGTGAGGTCATTCAAAAAGTGTCTGTTACGCTCTTGTACAATATTCTCCTAAATTTCATCATACGAAATATTGTATGTGTCTACCACTATCATCATTTCTCTAATGAATGCAGCTGTTGCGAGGTCATCCAGAAAGTGCTTCTTACATGCTTGTACAATCTTCCTCTGAAGTTCATCGTACGAAAGATTGTACATGTCCATAACCGGATCATCATCAAGAGGAACAACTTCCTCTTCCTCACCTAGAGCTAAATCTATTTCTAAAGATGGCGGTGACTAAATGGTGACATGTTTTGTAGTTGACATCAAGTCAAAATTTTGATTATTTGGCTTTGGTTCCTCCTTCGTGTCTACAATCTGAATTAATTCTTCAATCTGCTAAGAAAGCTCCTTGTCTTGTATATTTCTACTCTCCTCTGTCGGTGGTCGGTTTTGTTCTTGCTCTTCAGCTTTCTTCTACATTGTTTTACACCTCACCTCTCTTCTTCTTCCTTCTTCTACTTATCTTCTTGTTCTTACTTCTGCTTTTCTTCCTCCAATCTCCTTTGCATTTCCCTTTGTCAAAAATTTGATGGCTCTTTCACCCAGCCTTTGACAAAGTCTTTTGTGCTCAAATAGTTGTTGGTGGCATAGAAGTATGAATCCACAAGTGCTTCTAGATCAGGAAAATGGTACATAAGATGGTAATCTTTTGCTAGAAAAGTAGCAATCTTCTATCCCTTGGCACTGTACAATGTCATATCTGCATGCAATCCTATGTAATCATGATTGTTGAACACTGACATATACCTATCGGTCCTCTAGATATGCTTTGGAGCCCTTTGCTAAAAAAGCTTCATTCACTTTCTGCTATGTAAGATCTGATTCCTTTTCCAAAAATAGTTGAGTGTCTAAATACACTGGTAAGTTAACTAGCATGCTCTCAACTTCTTCCCCGCTACTTCTTTCTTTGGTATCTTTTGAAGTAGCTCTCTTTGGTGCCATGGTAACAATGACTGCTAAAGAGAAGTGCTCAACAATTGTTGTATCCGCTGGAGGGAAAAGGCACTCATGGAAAGAAAACATTAGCTTTTGTAAATCAACTTTCAAAGCTAGATCAGGTAGAAAACACATAGGCTGATGAGAAGGATTGCACAATTTTCATGATTAAGTGAGGGAGACTGGCTGAGGGAACTGTGCTTTATGTAGTCCCAACAACCAAGGGTGTATCCTGAGGCTTGAGACTTGGCAATGCATGATTCATCCTAGGAAATGACTGGAAGAGACTATGCATTACAAAGTCTATGTGGCCAAGGTGGCAGTCTAAGCCTTGGAACTACATAATGCACAGCTGGGCTAGCCTGTACTACGCATTGTGCAGTCTCAAAGGCCAAGATCTTGGCTTGAGGCTTGGACTTGCAGAATTCCCAGCTGGTCAAGTCAGTTCATGGCCAAGTGAAGTGGATATCTACCCAACGAGGATGTGGGAAACAAGCAGATTTAAGTGATAATGCAAGTTAAAGTGCAGATATGCCCAGTGAGGGCATGGGAAAGAAGCATATCTAAGTGATAATGAAATTTAAAGTGAATATATGACTAAGTATAGATATATCGGTGTGAATCAAGTGCATAAACTGAACAAACATAAGAAAAATCAAATATGTGAGGATAATCGCCAGAACGATGACCACCAGTGTGCAAAAACAAGAAAACTAATGTGAAACTTACGAAAGGTGAACGAAAAACTGAATCAACACTTCTACATGATATTATAAGTTAAAACACCAAAAACCATGAAGAGAAACAAGCAAAAGAACTCTCACATAAGAGAAATGACAAAAAAGGCAGCAAAAGATGACAAAAGTAAAACTCACCCGGAAAAGAAATGCAAACTCCACCGAAGGCATCCTTGATCTCCTTGGGAATTCTCTAGCTCCAAGATTGAATGTACAAATGATCTCTAAAGGTGTCAATTAAATAGATTTAGGTAGATTAGGGTTTATGACGTGCATGCCCAAAATCAAGGAAAAAGCGACACTTGGTAGAAATTTCTAAAAATAGTAATTGTGCCACTTTTAGGAAACTAATAATGAATCCTTATTTTCTATGGATGATTTTTTGTTTCTCGCTTTTTATTTTTCTGTTTTTGGGAAACTTTCCATGCAAACTACCAAGGAATATTCCCCAATTATGGGGAATTGGGCAACTTCCCAGCTAAGTGCATTGTACAGTTTCTAAGTTCAAGGAGTGGATTGCGTAATTTCATAGCTTAGTGTTGTGCTGTCGTCCATGACTACACAGTTATCAAGCTCAAGGCTAACCTTCCATCCTGGATTGTGAAATTTCCATCATCAAGGCCGGCTTACCCTCATGGATTGCGCAGTTTCTAGAGGCAAGCCCAGAATCGTTATAAGGCCAAGTCATAAGGTTAGCTTGTGACTTAGAAAGATCAGATAAGTATGAAAACAAGCAAACACAAGCATAGATGAAAGAATAAGTCTTGATCAGATCATGAATATTTGACGACAGTACAAGATAAGCTCCTGTGGACAAAAAGGACAGCTCCAAAATAAAATCATATGCAAAATTTTAGAGGGTGGTTGTAGCAGCTACAATATAGTGTAATAAGTCTCCAAACTAGTGTTGTTAATTTCTTCATTATTTATTTTCATGATTTTATCATTACTTTGTAACATTCATTTTAGTCATAAATATATTTTATTATTATCATTATTTTTATGTAGGTATTAATTTTATTGATGCTTAAGATAAAGTAAATAAACTGAATGTAATAACTATATTCAAATTAAGAATCTTAGCATTCTCTTAAATTTCACTCATGTCTTAAATTCATTTAGTATTAAAGGCAAGGGCATATTGTCTTGTTTAAGTTGAAAGTGTACAACATTGAACCGATGCTTATTGTAATCATTTTTTAGAAGTGACACAAACATCAATATGTATCTAGTTGGTTAGGCTTGGGCATTAACATTAAAATTTTATGGTTGATAAAGAACATTATTTAACTAGAAAGTTAAGGCATGATCACTATTCACTAGTTGATAGTACAATATATAATTATGTTATGGCACATTCCATGGATATAAGAGGAGATGCACATGTAAAAGAATCTATTACTTGTGAGAGGCTTATTTATTATTTTGAGAAGACCGTTATATTACATAATACAAAATTATATGCTAACATAACTATTTTTTTTATTATAATTACAACGTATTAATATTCTTAAAGTTTTGTAATTATATAGATTGTAAATTTATATATTTTATTGAACAATTCTTAGAGATAAATAACCAAAAAAAACCTTGATATTTTATCTTTGTCCACTTTTATAATTAATCTATCAAAAACCATTACAAAAACATATAGTTAAAATAACCATTTACATATTTATAAATATAAAAAATGAACAATAACATATGCACACTAATTGTTTTTTTAGACGAAAAAAATATGGTATATATAATGTACCAGTGCATATAGAAATGTTCATATGTAATACAGTCTATCAATATGGAGATATAGTATGATGCACATGTGCATGATATATGGGAAATTTGTCTGCCTCAAAAACCAAAAATGTAGTACGGTTCAGCCTACAAAGAAACAACAACCTCATATATGTCCAAAACTATATGTCCAAATAGTGCTATCAGAGGCGGGGGAAAAACATAAAAGAAGCATAAACATCGGGAGGAAAAGAAAATAAAAATCATGCAACAGGGATAGAGCCCTTGACTTGTATTTTTCCATCAACCAATAGTGCGTAGTGTATGTTGCCATATGCATCATTTATGCCAATCTTTGAAAGTGAATCAACAACCTTGTTTCTTTCTCTGAAGATGTGAGTGAAGCTGATAGAGTGGAAAGACCTTATGAGTAGAGAGATCTGAGACATCCAGGCCTGAAGATGAGGAGGAGAAAAATCTGAGCCCCTGGTTATATGTTGTATAAGTACATGTGAGTCCTCGAAGACATGTAATGTGTCAATGGACAATTGATGTGCAAACAAAAGTAATCTCCATAGAGTTAGGACCTCTGCCCTCGTGTTTGTGCCTGAGCCTCCACTATAGTGAATCCTGTAATGAGTAATGTGATACAAGCAAAGCCATACCTTGCATCCACATAATTGTCGTTGGGTCGCACCATCAAAATATCCTGCAGGGAAATGTATGGGATGTGCAATGGATCTGAGAGAAAGGTCCCGAGAGTGTCTATGTTGTGACACATTCCCCACAAGCCATTGGATGATTTTAAGGACAATACAATGAGTGTTCATCAGGGAGCCCTAAAAAATGAATGCATTTCGAGCCTTCCAGATTTCCCAGATGGTGTAAAAAGGGATGGCTTTGTGTTCCCACCCCACTCCAACCACCAAATGTAGCAATATTGGACATAAGACATATTAAGAAAATGGCATATACCCAACCAGACTGAGAGATACATAGGACATTCAATAAAGAGATGGGAATTGTGTTCAACTATGTCACATCATAGTGAGCATCTCCCAGGACCCTGGATACCCTTCTTGCATAGATTATCCCATGTGAGGTTTTTATTCTGCCATACCAACCAATTAAACAGACTGATTTTGTGAGGAATATGAAGTTTCCATACCTTATGGTACCAGTTTGGCTACAGTCCTCAAGAAGGGAAGATAATGTGTTTATATATATCCACAACCACAACCTCTTTTGAGTTAAGTGCACCTGCCCAAGTAATGTGATCCTCCTCCCCCCGTTGCACAGTCCCGCCCATATGAGTGTGAAAATGAATGTTTCCCATTCCAAAATCAGATCATCAGGTATGCCAAAATCCTCAGCCCATCTTCACATAGGTGTGTTATCATTCCATCCAACGATAATATGATTCATATAGAATATGCCATGTGCATGCAAACTATGCAAGAGATGTTCTGATAACTATTGTGTGTCATCTATATCCTTAATCAAATTTGTACCAATACTAATCTAAAATCCACTACCAAATTTCCAGCAAAGTCTTTGAAGAAAAATTCCCTTCACCTTTTGAAAACTCCTCCAAATATATGATCCACTTACCTTCCCAAGTGTGCTTGTCCTACTCCATGCCGCGAGATCCCTCATGTTCGAATATTTTGTAAGCATGATGTCTTCCACAAACCTTCCATGTGTAGATATCACCAAAGGGACTTCAAGAGGAGTGCCCATATGAATACCTTGGTATCCAAAATGCCCCATCCACCCACTTCCTTCGAAACTATTAGATTATCCAATTTTGTAAGGTGATATTTGACTTTAGTATTTCGACCCACCCAGATGAAGTGTGTCAAAATAGATTTTATTTTATGGATGATGGCTGCAAGAAGACTGAATAGGTGTGCCCAATACATTCCCATCTGTAGAAGTACTTCTTGTACAAGAATGAATCTTCCCCCAAGTGACAACCATCTGTGAGTCCAGGCATTTACCCTCTTTTTAAATTTATCTAGAATCCAGTACCAGTCTTCATTCCTGTAATTTACTTGCTTTAAATTACATCCCAAATATGTTAGTGCCTCCAACAATGGTTTACAGTTGTAATTGAACATGTTGGCAATGTCGGTGATATCCCTCATATCCCCTGTAGAGTATAGGATGTATGACTTACAGTCATTTGCCATCAATCATGTAGCAGACCTTAATCGAGCCAATATGTTGTGGAAGTTTCTCCATAAGACCCTGGACAAAACACCAAATACCAATATATCATCTACAAATAGGTTGTGAGAAACTAATATACCTGAACATATATGGACTCCCTTAAAGAGACTTTCTGCGGTAGCCACTCTACTATTGTTGCTTAAATAGACCATTACCAGTATGAATAAAACTGGTTATAGAGAGCATCCTTGATGGAATCCCCACCCAACACCAAATAATTTTGATGGGTAACTGTTATCACCCCAAGAAACTCACCTAGGTTGTAAATCAGTGATGCTCAGGAACATTAAAAATTTAACAGTTTTTGTTGGATAAAATGATGGATAAATGGAAGATGTGCAACACCTTTAAGCTGAATAACCACTCCTACTATGATTTACCCCAGGCATGGGTGAAGACCCCCAAACTACAAGGCTTTCAACCACCAACTACTCACAGTTTAAGATAAAAGTGATAATGGAGAAGACTGATTGCACCAGCAGATGCACTGAACTCTGTGCTGGCCAGTTACAATCAGTTAGAGGATCTGCACGACTGTTATCTAATAGACAGTGAGGATGACAGCTCTCTGCTATTTGAACAACAGCAACCTGCAAACAATTTCAACGAGCCACTAAATCATAATACAAAGGTGGGATGACAGCCCCTCTGATATCCAACATTCACATCACATCAATAAATGCAAGCAGGCACAGCCCAAAATAGGAAGCAGAAGTGAAAAGTGAGCAAGTGACAGCAAAAGAAGCTTGTATTAATGGAAATCAAGACCAGAAGCTGCAGGTCTCATAGTATTAACAGTCTCCAGAAGTTAAAAGGCTACAGTAAGCTCTCATTCATCAAACACTCATCAATCCTTTTCATCTCAGTTCTGAGTATATATACTGTTACAATACAAAATATCTCTGCTGAACCATACGTGGAGGAGCCCATAAATGGCCACCAACCATATTTACATTTAAGAATGGGCCTCCTATACAAATCTGGCCGTGCTTTGAATAAATTTGTCCTTCTCTGGTGCTCTGCAATCCTTCTAGGATGGGTGAGATGGAGTATGGGTGAATCCCATAACCACTGAATTCTTTGACTGGATCTGTGGTGTCCTATCTCCTCCTCGGCCATACTGTTGATTAAATGCTGCTATTGAATCATTGAATGGATCCAATATGACTGCCTGGCTTGGCAATAATGAAACACTGCTACACTGTTCCTTCCCGCCCACAATGCTTCATTTGGACTTGAAAACTTCAACCACGGGTCAATCATGACTGATAAACGTTGATCTATCTGAGGCACGTCTTGCTTCCTGCTAGGCCATACTGTCAATTGAAGGCAGCTGCCTACTACGCTGTACTGCTGCATGCTTGCATTAATTATTTCCGCGCCGCTGAGAAATAACGCCCAACTTGCTATTTTTTAAATATCAAAGGCCCACACATATATCTCTTCTATCAGGTCCGCCTCTTTGGTCGCAATATATATTTAAACAGGCCAAATTTTTGAAAATACACGCAAAACTGCCTCAAAACCATGAACGATTACTTCGGCGGATTTGAAATTTTATGAGAAATGATTCATAACATTGTCGGATCCGACCCATCGGATCGGAGGAATGCATTATATTTAAAGCCCCGTCCCTTTGGTTTTGCTGATAGCGAAAACATCACGGACTCGATAATTCATCAAAAACCACTTATAACGCCATCGGGTCCGGCTTATTAGGTCGGAACATAACCATGGTAAAGGCCATGCCCACTTTGACAGTCGCGACAGCGAAATACCGATGCGAAAACAGCAAACACTGCGGACCCGATATGCTATAGAACACAACGTTGTATGGCCGTCGGGTCCGGCCAACCGGTGGTCATACATATGTGCAAAGGCCATGCTCCTATTGAACCGCCCGCCGATGCGATGTCGGCGATCGCTTCATCGGCGATGTCACATCATTGTTACTGCCGCTGCCACTGCCATCCTGCCGATGCGATCTGCCGACGCGATATAATCCGCCGATCTGCCTCCTCCAATTTCGACCCGCCGATACGATCTGGACCGTTTATCGGCCGGATCAAACGGCTGTCGCTCATTTGAACTGCTAGGACTGCAATTTGGAACTTTGCCTGTTTTGGAGTGTTTGAAGCCTCCCGATAGATCATTTCCGCCTTCCCTAGGGCTTTCCTCTTGCAGCTCTTTCAATTGGTAGAAAGCATTTAGCCATAATTTGAGGATTTTGACAGCATCAATGAATCATTTGGCATGATTATAAGCATTTTTTGCAGCCTTTGACAGAATTTTAAATCCATTTTTGATTTTTTGTTCAGCAAAGCTAACACTGGCTCCTTCTGGGGATAAGATCCTCCCTGTGAGGTCTGAAGAACCTGCAGACCAATGCCTTTCCAGCGACAAACAAATTAGCCAAAATTCTTAGTGTTCCATTGGGCATGGAGTCTATTATAGCTATACTAAAACTGATAAAAGCAAAATATTTACAGCTTTTAAGGCCAAAAGACCTTAAATCACATAATTTTTCAGAAATCGCCCATTAACCGGGCCATCAAAGACTGGTTCTCCCCCCATACCCTTCAATATGAAGGTATTGTTCCCTTGAATCTGTGAAATGATGAAAGGGCCTGTCCAGAGAGCATCAAACTTCCCATGATTGCCTTTCTTTTCTTTAAAAGCATCCCATTTCATGACCAAATCCCCAACCTGGAAATTGTTTCTTTTTGTCTTCTTGTCAAAGGCTTCCTTGACCTTCTGTTGATGTGCTGTAGCCTTTTCAATCAGCTGCTCTCTGATCTGGTATAATTCTGTTAAATCAGTGATTCTATTGGCCATATCATCTTCTTCATTCTGTGCTGTTTGGAGCAGCTTTGCGACAGGGAGGGTAAGTTGAATGGGAAAAACAGCATCAGTACCATACACCAGCTTGAAAGGAGAGCAGCCTGTAGATCTTTTGATAGTCACTCTGTCTGCCCAAAGTGCATATTTTAGCTTGGCATCCCAATTCTTCTTATTTTCCTCTAACAGCTTCTTTATAATCCTAATCAGACTTTTATTAGAGGATTCTGCTAGACCATTCCCTTGGGGGTAATAGGAGGTGGAATGAACAAGTTTAATGCCCATTAAATCACACATTTCCACCAACTCTTTTGCCTTGAAGGCTGCTGCATTATCTGTTATAAGCTTATGTGGGCAACCAAATCTGCTGATAATATTTTCTAATAAAAACTTCATTACCACATTATGATCAGCCTTCCTTGTTGGGATTGCTTCAATCCATTTTGTAAAATAATCAGTGGCGACTAATATCCATCTGTGCTGGCCACTGGAATGTGGGTTGATTTCACCAATGAAATCCAAGCCCCACTGCTGAAAAGGTCCTTTTGCAATGATTGGTTTTAGGGGCAGGGATTTCAACTGCTGCTTACCTTCAAATCTCTGGCACCTGTCACAAGATTTAACAAAAGCAAATACATCAGAAAATAAAGAGGGCCAATAATACCCGGCTCTGAGAATCTTTTGGGCTGTAGTTCTCCAATAATGATGTCCTCCACACATGCTGTCATGGAACTGCTGCATAACTTCTATTGACTGCTGTTTATCCAGGCATCTTAAAAGCACTCCAGATGGATCTTTCCAATAAAGCAAGCTACCATTGATACAATATTTGGTTGCTCTGAGCTTTAGCGTTCTTGCTTGACTTTGAGAAATTTCTGAAGGAACTTCTAGCTTAAGCAAGAAATTAATTATTGCAGTGTACCAGCTACACGAAGCTAGGTTTTCAGCCATTGACTGTCCACTCTGCGTTCCAGCTGTTTCATGTTCTTCCATTAGACCATCTTCTGCTACATTAAACAAGAAATCAATGTCCAAAGAGCTGCAATTTTCTTCAGCCAACAGTTTGGCCAGTCCCTGACCTCTTACCAGTTTGGTTGGCTTCAACTCTATGTTGAATTCTATTATTTTTGCAATCCACTTCGCTCTTTTTCCATCAGCATCAGGCTGCGTTAAAACATCCTTTATTGCAACAGAAGGGACATATGCAACTATTTTGGAATGCAATATGTATACTCTGAAAGCCTTCAAAGATTTGATAAGAGCATAAGCCTATTTTTCAATAATATCATACCTTAATTCAGCATCCCTCAGGTTCTTGCTGAAAAAGGCAACTGGATGCTCTTGGCCTGCCTCATCTTGCTGCAACATGACAACTTCAATGGTATCCTTAGAGGCAAATGAGAATAGATGAAACTCCTTGATATAATCAGGGCTTATTAAAGTAGGAGCTTCTACAATAGCCATCTTAATGGACTCAAAAGATTTTCTGGCCGAATCAGTCCATTTTACCTCTGCTCCCTTTTTTAACATGGAGGTTATATGCTTAACCAGCTCTGCAAAATTAGGAATGAACCTCCTTACAAAGTTTATTTTTCCTAGAAAAGATTGTATATCCTTCTTTGATCTTGGAAGAGTCAAGGACTGAATTGGTTTGACTCTTTCTGGGTCAATCTGAACACCTGCAGCAGACACTACATGCCCCAACAGTTTGCCTTCTTTTAAAGCGAACTGGGATTTTTTGGGATTGAGTGAAATCCCAAACCTTCTGCACTTCAAAAACACCTTTCTTAGATGCTGTAAATGATCATGGTGACTGCCAGAATAAACAGTTATATCATCAAGATATATCAGCACGAATTTGTCCTTCTCACCCACAAAAGCAATATCCATAGCGCGCTGAAAGGTGGCTCCAGCATTCATTAGCCCAAATGGCATTTTTGCATACATGAACGTGCCCCAAGGAGTGGTAAATGCTGTCTTTTCTTGATCATCTAGATGAACAGCGATTTGATTAAAACCTGAAAACCCATCTATGAAAGACATCACTTTGGCGCCTGAGACTTGCTGCAACAAATGCTCCATTTTGGGCAAGGGATAATTATCCTTTTTGGAGCACTTATTTAGATTCCTGAAATCAACGCATAGTCTGATTTCTCCATTCTTCTTCCTCACAACAACCAGATTGGCCACCCATTTAGAATATCTGAGAGGCACTATAATCTTAGCAGCCAGCAACTTTTTAATTTCTTTCTCAACCAGAGGAAGGAGCATAGGATTCATTGGCCTCAGCTTCTGTTTGAAAGGAGTAGTGCCTTTTTCAAGTGGAATTTTATGCTGTATTATGCTTCTGTCATATGTTTTCAGATCACTGTATTCCCAAGCGAACACATCAGCAAATTGCCTCATTAATTTGCAATATTCAGCACTCTGATCAGCAGATAGACTAGTGGACAGATTTATGAATTTTGGCTGACCTGAACTTCCTATATCATGTTTGCAAACTTGAGACTGATCTTCTTTTTGGGCAGCTTTGTAAGGTACATCATTGTGGTCAAACAATCTCTCAAGAGGAATTAGACCCTTAGGAATATGGTTACTAGGAAGCTGGACTATGCTATTCTTGCCAATTTTATTTCTAAGCTGGGATTTGGGATCTTCTAACAAAGCACCATTATTCTGGTCAATTTGCATTTCAGAGAACTCATCAATGACTTGAAGGAACCTACTTAACTCATCATCATCATCAAAAACTTTCCAATGGTGGACATTATCAGGCACAGAGGGTCTATACTTCATTTGTACCTCATAAACTAGTTTGGGAGGCAATGGAGGGATGAATAAACTAGCAGAGACAGCAAGGGAATCAGCAAGCTGATTTTGGGCTCTAGGAATATATGAAATACAGAAAAAATCAAAGAACTCTTTGAGTCTCCATACCTCATCTCTATAAGCTTTCAGCCTTGGATGCTTTGCTTGGAACGTTCTGTTTACTTGCTGAATTATCAGGTCAGCATCTCCAAATACCTTCAAATTTTTTATCCCTCTATCTTTGGCTTCATGAAGGCCCAACAACAGTGCTTCATATTCTGCTATGTTGTTTGTCACCTGAAAAACCAGCTTTAGGGATAACTGAACTGTTTCTTGTTGTGGAGATACTAGCACCACCCCTGCTCCTGCAGTCTCCTTGGTACATGCTCCATCAAAAAACATTTCCCAAATCTGACCGCCCGTATCATGTTCAGCCTGAGCTGTTGGTTTCCGAATATGCAATGCAGCCTTCTAAGATTCTTCTATTTGGAGGATGCAAGCTCCAAAATCAGTGTCCACTGCATATATGGGATGGTTTGTAGGATTCTTCTCATCACTAATAACATATGCCAGCTGCGCTTCTCTATATAACCTCCTGCTTTCTCCTCCAAACACTGGAACAGTTGCATAAGATAGATCATTCTGCAATGTCCCTCCTAGTCTCTTAATCCACCCTCTAGACAACAGCATACCAAACTTAGGAGGAACATCAGCCACCACTATATCCATCATCAGACTTTTCATGGGCAACTGGGTTAGGGAAATGGCCAGATCCTTAATTAATCCAAGGCATTTCACCTTCCTTGAATCAAACGAGAACAAATCATGATAGGTTCTGGTGATATCAAGGCCTAGCTCTTCCATGACAGTTTTAGGCATTAAATTGTGACTGGCCCCTCTGTCTAGCAGGCAATTGTGGAGGATTTTATCGTGGATAGTTAATGAAACATAGAAAGATGGAGAAGTATCATCTGCAGGTTCAATCATGGGGCTAAGCACAATAGCAGGCTTGTCGTCTTGCAAATTGACAGAGTCAATGGAGGATTGGTTAGGCTCTAGCTCAAGGGCTTCAAGGATGGGCTTTCTAAACAATTCGCTCTTGACCAACTCAGCCAGAGGGACAGCTATTTTCAGCTTCTGAACTTCTGACTCAAAACTGAAAGACGAGAATGATTTATCAGTAGTTTTTACCTCTTGAGCAGGGGTCTTGAGGGTAACAAGACCAGCTGCTGGTCTTCTTTGCCTGCTGTTCTGTGGCACTGCTTGAGCAGCTGCTTCTTGCATAGTATTTTCCTTTACCTTCTTTGCATTGGATCTTAGATTATATCTTTGCTGCTGCTCACCGGATTGCAGAACGGCACCACTGTCCCACCTCTGGCTGTTTTGCTCTTGCAGCAATGATTCTTCATATTCAGCCAATGTTAAAAATGCAGCATTACCTTTATCCTCCAAGCAGTGAATTTCATCTTCATCTTCTTCATATTGTTCCCCCTCCATGACTGCATTCTGAAAGGGAGCTTTTACTTTATGATCTTCTCTTGCTTCTTCACCCCTTTGCATAATCTGTAGCTGCTCATTTGCTTTTCTGAATATGTTTGGATTTCTTGGGACAAATGTGTTTTGCTGCCTTGCTTTGCCTGAAGTCTGATCAACTTTTAACCTAGAAATTTCAGCAGCCAATGACTCTATCATTTTGGTCATTTTGTCTATCTTAGGCTCGGAAGTCGATGCAGTGGAAGAAGAAGCCTCACCTCTCGGCCTTCTTCTGTCACCTTGACTCTTTAACTTTTCTGCTGCCATAATATTTGATTCCACCTCCAAGGCTGCCTCTTGCATATCACCCAGCGTAGCACATCGTCTTTCTCTCAACAATAAGCAAAAGTCAGAATCAAAAGCATTGGCGTATGTGAGTTTGGCAGCAGTAGGGGTAGGCTTTACCTCAACTGGTATTTTATTATACATTCTATTAAATCTTTTATTAAAGTCAGGCAAAGACTCACCCTTTTCTCTTTTCAAGTTTCCAAACTCTGTATGATAATACAGCAAGTCCTTCTTATCTCCCCATTGCTTCAAAAATGCCTCATCTAACGCTTCTATATCTATTATAGATCTCTGGGGTAATTCTCTAAACCACTTCCTAGCCTCTCCATCAAGACTCTGGACAAAAACTCTCATCCATACATCATTCTCACTTATGTCTAAATTATCAGCATAACTGTAAAAAGCTTCAAGATGCTCTTCTGCTGTCACTCCCTCTGTTCCAGTAAATTTGGGCATATATTTTTGATATTCTCCTGTAGGCATGGCATTTAAAGGTGTAGGCAATATCAAAGGTCCATATCTAGCAGCAACAATCCTTTCAATCCTAGTAGGTGCTTGTTGTCCTGCCATGTTTGGAATATGCGGAAGAATACTAACAGATGGAGCAGTAGGAGATAATGTAATGGATGGGAAAGATATTGGGATGTTTTGAACAGTATGGGAAACTTTATTCGGACTCAGATTCAAAGGGGAACTAAATGGAGAAGGAGCTTTATGAATCTCTGCATGTATTTCTTCCTTAGCAATACTAGCCTCTAAATTTTCAAACTGTGTATCCTCAACTAAAAACTCCTCATGCAGAGACAAATAAGATTTCTCGGGCTTACCTAATCCTGATGCTCCTTTACGCGATGTTTTCTTCGGGTTAACAATCTTTTCAAGGTCAGGCACTGTAACAACAGGTGACTTCTGCGGATTTCTTCTAGTGTGCCTCACAAACTGCGCCAGAACTTCAATGTGGAGTCGCCAAAGGATGGTCTTCCCCAGTGGAGTCGCCAGACAGATGATTACAACCGAAATTTGTGTTCAAAACTTTGTCTGTCATCAAAGTTTGAAGCTGTGTCGTTCTCCCAGGGAAGCTGAGCTTCGATTCTCCCTTCCCCGGCAACGGCGCCAATTAATGTTATCACCCCAAGAAACTCACCTAGGTTGTAAATCAGTGATGCTCAGGAACATTAAAAATTTAACAGTTTTTGTTGGATAAAATGATGGATAAATGGAAGATGTGCAGCACCTTTAAGCTGAATAACCACTCCTACTATGATTTACCCCAGGCATGGGTGAAGACCCCCAAACTACAAGGCTTTCAACCACCAACTACTCACAGTTTAAGGTAAAAGTGATAATGGAGAAGACTGATTGCACCAGCAGATGCACAGAACTCTGTGCTGGCCAGTTACAATCAGTTAGAGGATCTGCACGACTGTTATCTAATAGACAGTGAGGATGACAGCTCTCTGCTATTTGAACAACAGCAACCTGCAAACAATTTCAACGAGCCACTAAATCATAATACAGAGGTGGGATGACAGCCCCTCTGATATCAAACATTCACAGCACATCAATAAATGCAAGCAGGCACAGCCCAGAACAGGAAGCAGAAGTGAAAAGTGAGCAAGTGACAGCAAAAGAAGCTTGTATTAATGGAAATCAAGACCAGAAGCTGCAGGTCTCATAGTATTAACAGTCTCCAGAAGTTAAAAGGCTACAGTAAGCTCTCATTCATCAAACACTCATCAATCCTTTTCATCTCAGTTCTGAGTATATATACTGTTACAATACAAAATATCTCTGCTGAACCATACGTGGAGGAGCCCATAAATGGCCACCAACCATATTTACATTTAAGAATGGGCCTCCTATACAAATCTGGCCGTGCTTTGAATAAATTTGTCCTTCTCTGGTGCTCTGCAATCCTTCTAGGATGGGTGAGATGGAGTATGGGTGAATCCCATAACCACTGAATTCTTTGACTGGATCTGTGGTGTCCTATCTCCTCCTCGGCCATACTGTTGATTAAATGCTGCTATTGAATCATTGAATGGATCCAATATGACTGCCTGGCTTGGCAATAATGAAACGCTGCTACATTGTTCCTTCCCGCCCACAATGCTTCATTTGGACTTGAAAACTTCAACCACGGGTCAATCATGACTGATAAACGTTGATCTATCTGAGGCACGTCTTGCTTCCTGCTAAGCCATACTGTCAATTGAAGGCAGCTGCCTACTACGCTGTACTGCTGCATGCTTGCATTAATTATTTCCGCGCCGCTGAGAAATAACGCCCAACT
The DNA here is from genome assembly GCA_031772625.1 of Pinus tabuliformis. Taxonomy (NCBI): domain Eukaryota; kingdom Viridiplantae; phylum Streptophyta; class Pinopsida; order Pinales; family Pinaceae; genus Pinus; species Pinus tabuliformis. The sequence goes on along the minus strand of CM062809.1, from coordinate 454,205,440 downwards.
TGCTATTTTTTAAATATCAAAGGCCCACACATATATCTCTTCTATCAGGTCCGCCTCTTTGGTCGCAATGCATATTTAAACAGGCCAAATTTTTGAAAATACACGCAAAACTGCCTCAAAACCATGAACGATTACTTCGGCGGATTTGAAATTTTATGAGAAATGATTCATAACATTGTCGGATCCGACCCATCGGATCGGAGGAATGCCTTATATTTAAAGCCCCGCCCCTTTGGTTTTGCCGATAGCGAAAACATCACGGACCCGATAATTCATCAAAAACCACTTATAACGCCATCGGGTCCGGCTTATTAGGTCGGAACATAACCATGGTAAAGGCCATGCCCACTTTGACAGTCGTGACAGCGAAATACCAATGCGAAAACAGCAAACACTGCGGACCCGATATGCTATAGAACACAACGCTGTATGGCCGTCGGGTCCGGCCAACCGGTGGTCATACATATGTGCAAAGGCCATGCTCCTATTGAACCGCCCGCCGATGCGATGTCGGCGATCGCTTCATCGGCGATGTCACATCATTGTTACTGCCGCTGCCACTGCCATCCTGCCGATGCGATCTGCCGACGCGATATAATCCGCCGATCTGCCTCCTCCAATTTCGACCCGCCGATGCGATCTGGACCGTTTATCGGCCGGATCGAACGGCTGTCGCTCATTTGAACTGCTAGGACTGCAATTTGGAACTTTGCCTGTTTTGGAGTGTTTGAAGCCTCCCGATAGATCATTTCCGCCTTCCCTAGGGCTTTCCTCTTGCAGCTCTTTCAATCGGTAGAAAGCATTTAGCCATAATTTGAGGATTTTGACAGCATCAATGAATCATTTGGCATGATTATAAGCATTTTTTGCAGCCTTTGACAGAATTTTAAATCCATTTTTGATTTTTTGTTCAGCAAAGCTAACAGTAACCATTAATCAGAATAGAAAAGTGTGCACCGGATACACATGCCATAATCCATTCAATGATAGGATTTGAAAGTTCAATATTCAGTAATACAAATCTTAGGAATTCCCAATCCAAGCAGTCGTAAGCCTTACAAAGGTCAGTCTTCATCACCAGAGCTTTTAAATTCCTGGAATGTATTGAGTGTATAGTCTCTTGTGCAATGGCGACCACATCATGTATCAACCTGTTATGCAGAAAAATCGATAGCTCTTAGTTGATATGTACTAAGAGGGTGCCTTTTATGCACTCCACAATAATCTTTGAGATAAGTTTATACACAATATTGCAAAGGGATATGGGATGGTAGTCCAAGAAGGATTGTGTCTCCGATATCTTCAGAACGAGTGCAATGAATGTCAAGTTTGTGGAACCAAATATGTGACCCAGTGTTCTAGTTTATTCCACCATATCAAGGAGATCCTTTGCAATCAAAGCAAATAAATATAAGAATAATTCCACAGTTGAGTCGTCTGGGCCTAGACTTTTATCCTTAGCAAATATTTTCAGGGTCTGGTGGATCTCCTCAGTATTGACCGATCTGTATACTAGATTATTTAAGTCTTCATTGAACATTTGAGGATATTCTGATATAACCCAAACTTGGTCCTCAATGTTTACATCAAGTCACATCTGGAAAAATGTCTTGAAATACATGACAACCTCCCGCTGGATATCCACCGTCCTGTGCACCATTTATCCATCTTGGCCACAGGTTCTCCATATTGTATTCCCATTCCTCCACTGATTTGAAATATGGTGAAAATATTTGGTATTATGATCACCCTCCTTTAACCAAATGGCTCGACTCTTAAGTCGTCAAGTGGTTTCCTAAATATGTAAGATCTTCCAAGTTTTCTGATGTTCTAGTGTTCTAGTGCTTTTAGTTTTTCCTAAGAATCCAGTGGAGGTGAATCACATTCCATTGTTTCCATCAGACCTTCTATATCTCTTGTAATGGACTGTAGCTCTTGTATGAGAGCCTTCTTCTTCATTTGTTCCCATATTCGGACCCAACGCTTCAATTCATGTAGTAGAGAGGTGAGACATAGACTCAGAGATATGTCCATCACCCGATGTTGTGACTTCAGAAAATCAGTGATGAGTGTGACAAAGCCCTCATCCTCCAACCATGTACGATTAAATTTGAATGGAATACCCAGGCGCGACGCATCCAATTTCCATTGTAATATAATGGGCATGTGATCAAAGATGTGAGCCTTAATAACCCTCGAGCGCATAACACCGAATTTTCCAATGAGGTTTTCATGGACAAGAAAATTGTCCAATCTCTTGCCGATGTGGTCCTCACCCGATCTACCATTGTACCAAGTCGAGGTAAGAGTGAGAGGGTGGATATCCCGCAAATGATTTGTCATGAATAGGAGGGATAAACAATATGCGAGTGGATCCCCCAGACACCGTATCCCCCAACGTTCCTGCCTCAATAGTGTGGCATTGAAATCACTAGTGACAATCAATGAGTCTATTTTTAGCAGTCTGTATGCTTCCAATATGTCCCAGAAATATTGTCTACCAACATAAGGAGCATATAGATTAAGAATGTATATTTTAAACGAAAAACCTCTGATATACTTTGACAACAAAATGCCAGCAAAAAAAATTGTACGTCGAGAAAGTGGCCCATCTAGGGTTCCAAAAATTAGTGAAGCCATTTGAATCTGATTTATATATATAATATGCACACTGATTATTTATATATATACTTTTACAGTTAAATTTTAAAATACTTAATATCTGCTAAAAATCAATTCGAAGAAAAATAAAAACAATTCACAAACTTAAATAGGGATAAGAAAGTGCTCCTTTAAATTTGACATAATAACCTTATTTTTAACAATTAAATTTACTTTTAAGAAAGTGTGATTTCCATATTATTAATGTTTATTTATATAATGAAATGGTTAATATCAAGGCTATGAGTTCACGTTAAGTGAAAAAAAAGGGTTTGTAAATATTATTTGTATTTTGAGTTTTTTTAATTTTAATTTTATTTTATTTTTATATATATATAATTTGATTGATATTAAAGATATATTTCAATAAAAGTACACAATGTATTTTTTATTATTTTGGAATGATTGTTAAGATTTTAATTCTATTATCAATGAGTAAATAATATTTATTTAGTTTTAATATAATATTCTTAGTTGTATTTATAAAATAAAAGTTTAGAGTTATCTCCAAAGTAGTTATGTTCTTTTTTCACTTTTAATTAACTTGATTAATTGAAAAAATGTAATATGAGCATGTGCCATAGGAACATGAATTATTTTTTTTTCGGGCATTTACTGCTAGTAAATCATGGCACATAATATTGTAACAAAGCCTATTTATTAAATATCCATGGTAAAGTGGAGTGAATATCCATGATTAATAATATTATATGTTTTCTAAAAGTATATATGTTGAAGAATTAATAATACAAGCCTATATCCAACTTAACTCTGCAGTCCAGAAGGACCTAATTTTTGGTGGTGCAAACTGCAAAATTTGACTAAAGGTTTGCACCTCAAGAGATTTAATCTCTCTCAACATTTAATACATCCAGAAATATGGATATAAGATGGTTTGAAACATATAAGCTCACTAGTTCTAACAATTTACTTGAAGCTCCATTGGTAAACTATAAAACATAATAATAATAAGTTCCTACGTTATAATATAAAACCCAATCCATGGTTTAATATCATACAAAACAACCTGGAAGATGTAACAAAGTGAGAAAGATTATTTTTCCAAGATTTGATTTTTTTTAAGATAAAAGATTTCATTGCAATTAATGTTTCACATTAGCTAAGAACACCTTTGAATAGGCTACACCTGGAGCCCATAAACCCCAATCCATAAATTTACTATTTTATCTCAATTTTATTGTAATTACAATTGTTTTTTTTTTTTTAAATGGAATTTAATACATTAATTCTATTTGAATTATTTTGGTTAATTTTTATGATTTTTTTGATTGCAATTAATGTTTCACATTAGCTAATAACACCTTTGAATAGGCTACACCTGGAGCCCATAAACCCCAATCCATAAATTTACTATTTTATCTCAATTTTATTGTAATTACAATTGTTTTTCTTTTTTTTTAATGGAATTTAATACATTAATTCTATTTGAATTATTTTGGTTAATTTTTATGATTTTTACATTTTTTTTTTGACAATGTGAGGTGTCTCGTGGGTACACTTTATGATTTCTATGCACGTTTAAGCTCATTTTATAATTTTGAGTATTCAAGGAAGTAGAAACATTCTAATTTATTGCTATGAAATTATGAGAAAATTTAGATGTTTGCAAAATTTAATGATATTTTAATTTACAACTAAAAAAACTTAAAAGCCCTAACTATAGAAATTCTATTGCCAACGTGTGCTAATCCTTTGTGGTATAAGATTTGTAGTGTGGGATAACCTACTGGATTGTTCTTTGTAAAGAAGAATTCTAATTCATATTGTAGTTCAAGCCATGTAAAAGATAGAAATTCCTTTATTGAAAATGTTAAAACATGATGAAAAAATATGACATAGCATTTACAAATAATGTGAACTTTTAAATATTATATTATTATTTCTTAAAACATATAGTAAAATAATATTATATATATATAGAAATATAGATATATATATATATATATATATAAACTATTTAGTAATATTAAATTTTAAATATAATTGTATATGAATGAATAACACAAATACTAAAATAAAATCTATTAAAAACTCGTAATAAACAAAATAGAAATAAAAAATAAATTTTTAATCATTACCGTTATTAGTTAGTAGAGGTGAATACACATTTTCACGGGCAATCCCAACCAATATTACTAAAGTAAAAATACTAAAACATTGTCTTACTTTTCTCAGCTACTTTTCTATTGGTTCGTGAACTCTTTACAGTCATCACGCCTGCTTTTTAAATAAAAGTTACCAAACTAGGGAAAACTGGTAAATAATCAATAACATAATCGCGTTGCCAAGTTTAGCAGATCTCTCACTTGATATTATATTAACAACCACTCCATATTAACTTGAGCAGAACTTGAAAAATAAAATAACCACGTTAAAACATAAATCTATATGGTAATTAAAACTATTTCAACGATACTAAAACAAACCACTTACAGAAAATAATGTGTTCGAATTGGCGAATGCTAAGCGGGGACGACAAATCAGAAACAGTAAATTTTATACATCCAGGCATGATTCGTTTCTGAAGAAGAATAACTGAACTATGAGCTGCATTAAAAATTTTGAAGATGATAAAAATAAAATATTTTAATAAGAGAATCATCAAATCTCCAAGGTTGGCAACTTGATTAACACAACCAGCAAAGCCTTTCACGCTGTCCATTGCAATCCACTGCCCAGTGGACGGTTGAAATAAATAAGAGATCGGATCACCATTAATACCACTCACAAAAATCTGACCTAGCCGCGCTACGACAGACCTGATAATGGAAAAACGTCCCTCAACAAAAGCAATAGACGTCGAAAGGTTTTTATGTGCATCATACTAAGAATTAAGTGGCATACTAAGAAATGATAATCGTATTTTAATTGTATTATATGCACAAAATTGAAAGTAATATGTATATATGAATGATAAAATTTAATACTTTACATGTAATTAAATGATAACAAATTTCCATTTCAAGAAATTTGAGCCATTTGCAGCTTAACAGATAGAGTTTAACATCTTCAACGGTTGCATACTAAAAATGATAATTAATTATAATATCCCAGTAATCGTAATTAACAACTTGACAAAACTATGAGTGTAATTGCTCTTTAGAAATACCCTTCAATAGTTGTTTTTACATTATTTCAAAAAGGATATTATGCTCACTTTCTTTGACATTTTGAATTTATAAATTATCAACTTAATTATTGATAAATGTGGTTTAAATTGACATTAAATTAAATATTTTAAATCAAATTAGAAATATTATTTATCATTTATATTTTTTCAAAATTATGTTTTTATGGAATTATGTGTTGTTAGTCAATTTAGGATATTATTAATTTTAAATAAAATACAAAATATTATTTGTAAATGTTTTATTACATTTAATTTGATTTATATCCCACAATTATGATATTTTTCAACAACTTTTAACTCTTAAATTGTTAATATGTACCAAAGTGATTTTCATTTTCAACCTTTTCCCATGAGATTTGACCCTGTGATCTTGTGGAGACTAAGCCACACACAAACCAACTAGTCTACACCTTATGAGTAATGTTTTGTATTACTCCTTAGTTTACATAGACTAAATAATTCAATTTGTGGTTCTAATAATTTTCTTTCAAAAATAAATAAAATTTAAAAAATATATAATAAAAAAATCAAAATATAAAAAAGTTAAACTACAATCATATAAAACCTCAAAAAAACTTATTAGAACAAACTAGTGTGTATATCAACCACATTTACTAATGTGGTTGTGCTATTTTGTATATATATCATCATTATGACTAGTTATGCAAATAGGTATGTATATTTTAGAATAGGGTTTCCAAAATTATAATTTAATTATCAATAATTATTAGTGGATGTTAGGGATTTAACATCCATAGAATGCCTTATTGCAATCTCTGTGACACACATATAAATACAAAGATAATCCATCATTATATCATCAACAATAGTATGTAGAGATAAGTCTAAAAGAAATAAAATAAAAACCAAGGAGGTCATGCAAACAGTTGTTCCAGCAGATTCCACAATAGAGACAAAATATGTGGCAACTACAAAAGCAACAAAGGAGATTATGTGGCTTAGGAAAAATCTTGAAGACTTGCAGGAGGGATGAGTGAAATCTACTCCATTTCTAATTGATAATACTTCTACAATCAAGTTGGCCAATAATCCCAAATTCCATGATCAAACCAAACATATCAACTCAAAGTATCATTTGATTTGATATGATGTAGAGGCCAAGACTATTCATCTAAGACATTATTCCACAAATGAGAAAATTGCAAACATCTTCACCAAAACACTTGGAAGAGAAAAGTTTGAACAATTCATAATGATGCTTAGACTCACAAACACCCCTTCATATTAAGGGGAAATGTTAGACACTTAATCCTTGATGATTGGGTGAATAATTTGTAAATATGTAAATAAGTGGGAATATGAATAGTTAGAATAAGAAGCGAACTTGGAAGATGAAATGCAAGGGTCAATGTTCTATGTATGTATAACTTTATTCTCATCAATGCAAGTACAACCTAATTCAAGAGTTATTCCTTACTCTCATAGATTTGAAGGATTTTACCTTCATTTTTCCTTGTTATCATATGTTTCTCTAGGTGAGGAGGTTGGAAGTAATATGATAGTTAATGTTAGGGCCAATCTTGAAGGTGGTTATTTCCAAGACACTAGTCAAATGTTTAACAAATTGCCTTACTAAAGTGTTTGATGAAATGTTTGTCATTCAAATGTTTGAAGAAAGGCTTGTTCAAACTATGGTTACATCTCTTATTGGACAACATTTTATGTTTATGGGTGCGTTATAGATATGTTATGTTGGTTTGAAGGAAGAAAATGGAGATGACATAATAAATTTTGGTGGATCAACAATTTTCATTATACCTGTATAGATCCATCTTAAGCACAAATCTAACATGAGCCGAGAGGGAAAAAATTTCTCCAGGTGCGAAATTTTTTTAGAGTGCAAAATAAAACGTGCAATTTTTCATTATTTAAATCATAAAAAAAAATTATATACACACACACACGCACACATTTTATGAGTGCACATTAAAATGACAATTTGTATAGAGCCCAGTGTGAGGGGGATGTGTAATTACTTCTAATTAATTTACATGAGATTATATTACATAGGAAAATTCAGTTATGAGATGGGGAGGGAGTTGAGAGAATGAAGCCCAGGTTTAGAACAGGGAGCAACAGGAGGAGTGAGCTAGTAACAATGGAGGGGCCAAGAGGAGCGAGTTCCACTTCCTCCTACAGTAACGTAGTATTAAATACAAGCAGGGAAACGAGTTTGAATGGATCCAGGAAACCCTTGGAAGCCAGAAAAAAGAAGACAGACTCAAAAAAACCGGAAAGCAACAAAGCTGATGAACAAGAAGAAACTCACGGGGCAGTCAGAAGGGAGGAGAGACTAGAGGACAACAGTCAGAAAAATGCGTACAAATCTACAGCAGGACCCTATAAGCCCAAGTCAACCATCAAACCCCGGGTGGTTCTGAATGATCCTGCACTGCAGGTGCATAGAGATCACATGGTGACATATGCTATTATATGTAAGTTTATGGTTATATGGCCCACAAAGAAGAATCTGTACACACGGATAAGAAACAACTGGAAACCAAAGGGAGATATAACTCTGCATCTATGGTCCAAGGGTTTCTTCACAATGGTTTTCACTAGCCTAGAGGTAAAAGACAGGGTGTTTGAAGGGGGACCCTATTTCTATGATGTTGCAGGACTATATATGCAACCCTGGGTAATGAACTTTGTCCTGGAGCGAGAAAAATCACAATAGTCCCAGTATGGATAAGACTCTACTCCCTACCTCTAGATTATTGGCTGCCTGAATCCTTAAAAGCTATAGGAAATAAATTAGGACATTTTCTAAAAATATCATAGGCAACTCTGCGAGGTAAATATACCTCCCTCGCATGAATATGTGTGGAAATGGATCTGTCGGGAGCACTCCCGGATGAAGTTGTCATAGAAGTTTATGATGAGGAATGGGTACAGGTGGTGGACTATGAACATGTCCCTTTTAGATGTTGGAAATGTCATGAACATGGGCACCTATTTAGAGACTGCCCACAAAACAAAAGGGAGGATAATCCGAGAACCAACACAGGCAAATATCCTGAAGGATTCACCAAGATGGGAGGTAGAGGAAAGGAGAGGGAAGAAAGTACTAGAAGAAACAGAGTGAAAACAAGCTATCAAGTTGCAACAGTTTTGAAATTTTAGAAGAAGAAGGGGGGAACATTGGAAAAGGTCATTACACTAGACAACCATCCTATAGAGAAGGAAAAGGAGGACAACATGGAAATAATATAGGAAAACAGCGAACAACAGGAAACCATACCAAGCAAAATGGAACTAAGCAGGGACCAGGAGATGACCCCAAGTGAATTTGGGACAGAGGACCAAGAACTACATGAGATTCTTGAGAGGGAGAATCTTGATCTAGAAAAAATCTTAAACTAGGGAACCAACAAAGGGATAGACTCCCTACCACAAGATGAGTTGGATATAGTACAACAACCATTCCTCTGGAGATCTCAGAAAAAGCATTAGGAATCAAAAGAAGTCATGAAAGCCAAGACCATATAGGGGTCAAATCAATGGAGGAAATATCAGGACACTTAGCCAAAAACCTAGGCAGGAAAAGAGGAAGAAAAAGACAAAACGAGCTGCTAACAGAGTGTGGAAAGCTCATGATAAACTCATGTAATATGAAAGATCTCACGAGTTACTCGTTAAAAAACCCATCACTATGAAGCTCACAACCTGGAATATCAAGGGTCTAGGAAGTAAAAGGAAACAGAGGAATCTCAGCAATAGATTAAAAGAAGAAAACATAGATATGGTGTTCATACAGGAAACAAAATGTTCCATAGATAAAGTCCGGAAGATACATAACAAATGGCTCAGTAAATATGAGCACCTAGAAGTCAAAGCCAATAACACAGCGGGTGGGATTCTTACTCTTTGGAATCCTCAGAAATTTGACATTTTGGATGCGGAAGCATCGAGGAACTACCTTTCAATGGTTATCCAACCTTTGGGTGACAAGGAAATCTATATGGTCACAGATGTCTATGGTCCTAAAAAACCTGCAGACAAACTCAAGCTTCTCACCTCACTAGAGGAGTTAAGGGAGAGACACCCAGTAATGCCCTAGATTATGGGTGGAGATTTCAACATGATCAAATCTCTCATGGAATAAAAGGAGGAACTAGAGTAATAGGAAGAGACTCTATTGCTTTCTAGAACTTCCTAATCAACTTGAGGCTAGTGGACTTAGAAACAACAAATGGAAACTTCACATGGAACAATAAGAGGGGAGGAGCTTCCCAAGTTGCCTCAAAACTAGATAGATTCATCATCTTGGAGAACCTCCTCCTCTCTGGACCTAACTTGAATGCTTTTATCCTTCCTTTTGGAGGGTCGGACCACTAACCGATTCAACTAGAAGCTTCTTTTATTGGCACTCCGAGGACTAGACCTTTTAGGTTTGAAAATGTTTGGCTCACTCATCCTGACTTCATCTCCAATATTGATAAATGGTGGAAGGAATATTTACCCATTCAAGGCATGAAAAGGTTCCTTCTGCAACAGAGACTCAAACACATTAAGGTCAAACTCAAAGATTGGAACAAAAGCGAGTTTGGTAACATTTTTAAAGCCAAAAGAGAAGTGGGAAAAAATTTACAGAAAATTAACCAAATTCTTATCAAGGAAGGCTTTACTGAGGATAGGAAATTGCAAGCTGACTCTCTCCAACAGGAATGGGACATCAAATGTCAACAGGAAGAAATCTTCTAGAAGTAGAAATCAAGAGTGCAATGGCTTAAAGAAGGAGAAAGAAATACAAGGTTTTTCCACAAATCAACCATGGAACATCGGGCTCATAATCGAATCACAAAGCTCATAGATCCTCAAGGGAAAGAGCTAAGCACACACAAAGATATGGAATCCATGCTGGTACAACATTTTCCAAATATGGTAGAGGAGCCTATCTTAGACGGATCACTAGCTATTAAAAGATTTATTCAGCATATTCCAAAACTGGTGACCAAGGAAGATAATTATAATCTCAACAGACCAGTGACAGAAGAGGCGGTAAAATAAGTAATAAATGAGATACACAATGGGACAGCTCCTAGACCGGATGGTTTTGATGTTGAATTCTTCAAGGCAGGTTAGGAAATAGTCAAACAGGACATACTGGAGGTGGTGGGGGATTCAAGAATTTCAAAAACAATCCTAAAAGCACTAAATACCTCCTTCATAGCCCTAATTCTTAAACAGGATAAAGCAATGACTCCAGATCAATTCAGACCCGTAGCCCTCTGTAATGTAATATAGAAAATCATCTCCAAATTTATTGTAAATAGAATCAAGCCCCTTCTTCCAACTCTCGTGTTGGAGGAGCAAACTGGATATGTGGAAGGAAGGAAAATTCTCAATAACATCATTCAAGCTCACGAAATAGTGCACTCTCTCAAGAATAATAAGCAAGCATGGATGATCATACAACTAGACCTAGCGAAAGCTTATGACAAGCTAAGCTGGTTATACATCAAAGAAGTTCTAAAAGCATATGGCTTTAACCACAATTGGATAAGATGGGTTATGGCTTTGGCAACATCTATTAGCTTTTCTATCCTTCTCAATGGTTCTACTTCCAGACCCTTTCATCCCTCAAGAGGTCTTAGGCAAGGAGATCCGCTCTCTCCCTTTCTCTTTATCCTTATGATGGAAGGATTAGGCAAAGCGATCATTTCTGCCAAAAGGGAAGGCACAATCCAGGGTCTCAAGCTCACCCAGGATGGAGACTCTCTGACTCATCAGCAATTTGTAGATGACACCATGTTACAGGGCATACCAACGGTCAAAGAAGCCAAATCTTACAAACAAATTTTGCAAGATTTTGCTTTGGCAGCTGGTACAGAGGTAAGTCTCACAAATTCAAAAGTATTTCTTTTCAATACAAATATTGCCATTCAGAGAAACCTCTCCAGAATTCTCAGCTTTCAGAGAGACCATCTTCCCTCCAAATATCTGGGAATACCTCTCACTGACAAACCTCTAAGCAAGGAAGTTTGGGAGCCATTGACTAATAAATTGAAGGACAAAATCAGCAAATGGACAAGTAGATATTTAAATCTAGCTGGCAGGCTCGTTCTCACAAAGGCGGTCCTGCAAACTATTCCAATCTACATGTTTTCATATCTTCCTGTCCCTAGAGGTGTAGCTCAACAAATCAGGAACATGCAAAGAGATTTTCATTGGGGAAAAGGGGAGGAAAAAAAGAAATGGGCTCTCGGAGCTTGGGACAAACTGTGCAAACCCAAACCTCATGGGGGTCTAGGTCTCCATGACTCGGAAACTCTCAAAAAAATTTTGGGGACCAAAATTTGGTGGAGATGGCTGAAGGAATCAACCAACCCATGGGCCGAGCTCTGGAAACAAAAATATACAAAGGACTAGCAAGAATGGGACCTGATCAGAATGACCGAACATATCTGAGGCTCCCATATTTGGAACAATGCTTGGGAGAACAGAGCTTTAGTTCAAAAACATAGCTTCTAGGAGATTGGAAATGGGAACCTTACCTGGTTTTGGGAGGATAACTAACAGCAGGAACCCAACTTAAGTAGAGAAGGACTGGATATTCTCAAAGAGGACACTGTCAAAAAAGGACTAAAAAAGTTCAATGACTTTTGGGATAATACAACGAACAATAATAAATGGAGAACATGGAAAGTACCAGGTTACAGTGAAGAGACTCCTCTGAAGGCCCAGGCTAAATCTCTTGCTACAATCCTAGAAAAGAGGAAAATTTTGATCTCTACTTCCACAGATCAACTTAGATGGGGAAGAAGTAGTGCGGGAAACTTCAACCTCAAAGAAGCCAAAGAAATTGTCACTGATTACAATTTTTCAAACCTGGATAAAATTTGGAAGGACCTATGGAAGCACCCACACTGGATGAAAATCAAGTTGTTTATGTGGATGGTTCATCACAAAAATATTTTGAATTGGGAAAATCTTAGAAGGAAAGGTTTTCCGGGACCATCCAGATGTCAATTATGTGGTATCCAGGAAGAAACGAGGGATCACCTTCTCAACTTCTGTACCTTCACCTCAACCTTATGGAACTGGGTTGCCTCCATCTTCAGGCAAACTAATAGGGATGAAAACGACATCTCCAAAACCTTAAAGAATTAGAGGCAAAAACTTTCTGAGAATGAGACAGTCAACACAGCCTGGACATTGATACCAAGCTTGTTAATCTGGAATGTCTGGAAAGAACACAATAACAGAGTTTTCAATGATAAATCTGGCTCACACCAAAAGATAATAGCTCAGCTCCTAAGGCAACTCAAAGAAACTATAAATACCATTCAGAAGCAAGCTCCTGAGAATCCTCCCTCACATCAGGAGGCTCGCATTATTCTGCTTTTGGGCCTACAGAAGCTTGTCCCCCAGGGCACAATCCAGATTGCAACACACTCTACAATGAGGCAAGATTACTGGCAACCAACCCCCCCTGGCTACTTGAAATTCAATACAGAAAGAGCCTCGAAAGGAAACCCAAGGGTTGTGGATTATGGAGGAGTTATAAGAGATGACAAGGGGAATATAATAGTCATCTCCCACAGTCATTTAGGGAATGCTACAAACAACATGGTGGAACTAATGGCCATAGAGTAGTGCTTAGAGATTCTAAGAGATCTCAATATGACGAACACTATAATAGAAGTTGACTCTGAATTAAAAATTAATTCAATAAAAAAAATAGCAAATGGATATGCACCAGAGAAAGTCTCGAACCACTGGCGACTTTTGCAGGTCTATCATCGTATTCAATCACATCTAAGAATCCTGAGAACCCTAAGTTTTGTACATGTGCGCAGAAATGCCAATAGATTAGCATACCAGCTGGAAAATGAAGGGGTGCTCTGTAAAAATGATCACAGTATATACAGGTTGGAGCTGACACCTGTAGGAATTTGCAAGAGGAATGCCACAGTCTGGCATGTGCAAACAATGAGCATTATCACAGTATGAAGGAGATGTAGCAATTGGGAAATTAAGTGAATGGAGGACAAGGGTTCATCAAGCAGAAGACCTCAACATCAGCGCAACGGAAGCTTTCTAATGGACAGAAGGATGCGGAGAAAGAGTGGTTTCCTTTCTCAAAGAAAATAGAGGTCAGGCAGTCTAGTGGTTTATCGGGCGTCCCCAAGATCCCAAGTGGTTTTTTATGGTTTGCCTCCGATGCCATTCATCAATCACCACGTGGCGGCGGGTGGAGAGAGAAAACCACCTATATCGGGTGGGTTTTCCTCAAGCTTCTTCTCCGCCCGATATTCTCCTCAACTGTCGGATTTGGCGAGTGTAGATATATGGCCACAGTTCATCTAGCTTGTTGGACGAGTTATCCTCCGGGCTTATCGTGATCATTGTGGTGGCTCTTAGGTTTCGAATGTCAAAGTAGCATGGGATTTATCTCCCTGGACGAACCGGATTGAACCCTTGAATTGGGTTTAATTTTCTTTCAAGTCTGTGGTTTTTGTCAATTTGTAGGCAATTTGAGTTGTCATTTTCACCCCCCAACCGTGTGTTCTTTAGATTCAGATCCTATGGCCGTAGCCGTTCATAGATTTTTGTGGGATTGAGGCCTGATTTTTGAGGCTTGGCAGTCACCGGCTGCTCTCGTTGACTTTTGTGCCAGGAATTCTAACATGGTTTTGTAACATTTTAGCCATTGAATGAGAAGGAAGCACTCTTGCTTTAGCGAAAAAAAATAAAATAAAATAAAAAAATTATATTACATCATATGGACAACTAACTAAACATGCATAACATATTCATTTTTATTTTTTATTATATCTGAAATTTCTTTTCTATGTAGAGATTTTTTTTTTAAGGGACACATGTAAACTTCATATTGAGAATATAAATAAATACATATCTCCCTCATACTTGGTTGTAGAATGAGCCTCTAGGCTCATTAAAGGTAAACAACCTGAGGATTGCAATACATTGTTTGACTAAAACATAGTTAAAAATTCAATCCTTGTTTTGGAGAGGCTTTGTAGACAGTAGGGATAGGATGCATTGGTTTGAGATGATGTGCAAATGAACATAGTTGTAGGATAAATAATTAGTACATTTCTAATGATTCACAAGAAAAATTCCTGGACATTGCAGAGGGATTTCTTGATTGCAATAGATGATGATAAACAAGTGATAGGAGTCAAAGCAAAAGTAACTTTATATCACGTGGGGATGTGAACTTCAGGAAATACAAACTATGGTTGGATTAGATACCCAATAAATGTTGGAATTGATGCTAGCAATGCACACATACATTGCTCAATCAATTGAAGTATGGGAGCATGAGTTATGACAGTTCACCACTTAGATTATTTTGTGATGTTGTAACAACGATATTATTAGTTGCAACAAAATAGTAGGCTCAATAGGACAATAGAGGTAGCTTGATTAGTTTCCAACATAGTTAGGAGGGAGGTCTCCTTCAATGGAAGAATGGCCAATTTTAGGCAGATGGAAGTGTGGATGGTTGTGCCATGTCGATATTGATCAAGTGGTGACATGAGCATTCATAGTTGCGTGTGGATGATGGAGATGTTGGATTGAGAAGAGTTTGTAGACTTGTGACAAGTTTCCATGGAGACTTTGATTGGTGACCTAATATGTCAAATTCGTTGATTGGGGGATTACCAAGGATCTCAATGATTTTGAGTGGGGGAGGATGTAATACCTCTAGAACTTTGATTTATTAGGCACATGAGACCACTCGAGAATACTGAAGATGAGTTCGATGCCATGGTGAATTGTGATGCAATATCACATAACATGGAAAAAATTGGATTAGATGTTGACTCCATGCATGAGATGATGTGGGGTGAAATGGTTATGGAACTAGCCCACAAAAAGACAAATCAATGACTTAAAAAGTATCCTCTTCGAGGGAAAAAACTCCTTTACATTACATAAATGAAAAATTCTTGGATGATAGAAATTACAAGACCTCCTTTGTATATATAGAACTCTAAGGTCTCACAATATAATTAGAGCCTACATAAAAATAAGAATGTAAGGGCACAACAATAAAAATAGTGGGCTTCTATGGGGCACCACCATAACAATATACGGGCTACATGGGCACTAAAATAACAACAAGGGGGTTACACTAGTATTATAGGGACCTAAGATGCCCCTCTCCTTCAAAAAATAGTTTTCCTCAATGCTTAAGTAGTTTTGGATGTTTTTGTATAAAATTCTCATCCTACCATGTGGAATATTCAATGAGTAAGTTCTTCCACTTAATGAGATACTCTGAAATTGATCAATTCAGTAGATGTCGGGTTCTTGTTTCTGTGATTGCTTTAGGCTCAAATAGGATTTTTCCTTCCTTGTCAAGTTCTGGAAACACTATTTTAATTGAAAACTTGTCACATAACCTTCTTTAAGCATGAAACATTGAAAACTAGGTGTACTTGACAAGATGTAGGGAAGTCCAATTTGTATGCCATAGTACCAATATTTTACAACACCTTTTAAGGTCTGTAATACTTGGGTGATAATTCATCATCCTTCTTAGCTTGTTTGAGAGACATTTTTTTATATCGTTGTAGTCGTAAAAATACCCAGTCACCTACATCAAAAATTCTTTCACTGTGATGTTGATTTGCTTGTTGTTTCATTCGATTCTATTTCATAGTGAGGTTATCCTTTAAGAGTTGGAGAACTTGTTATTGATGCTCGATGTGATCTTCCAATGCTTCAACCTTAGAATTTTCTCTTAAATATGATGAGATGGATGGTGGATGATATCCAAAAAGGGCCATAAATGGGGTCATTTTTGCTACAATATGGAAGGAAGTGTTATACCACCATTCAACTAGAGGTAACCACTTGACCCATTGTGTTTGTTTATCAGATACAAAGCAACGAAGATATCCTTCCAAACATTTGTTCACTATTTGAGTTTTCCCATCAGATCAAAGATGATAAGATGAGCTATGAGATAATTTAGTACCAAGACAAGAAAATAATTTTGTCCAAAAATTTCCTATGAAAATGGGATCTATGTCACTTACTATCATTTTTGGGTTTCCATGAAGCTTTTGAATTGTTTCCATAAATGCAGTAGCAATTGTAGTGACTTTAAACAGATGAGATAAAGCAAAAAGGTGTGCATACTTGGTAATTCTATCAACTAATAGGGTAAAACTAGTGATAAAATCCAATGAGACTTCCTCCCAACACTGACTTGGAATGGATAAAGGTTGTAACAGACCCGGGGTCTTAATTGTCTCAACTTTATTTTTTTAGCAAACCAAACATTCTACCACAAACTTCTGAATATCAAATTTAAGGTCATCCCAAAAAAAATCCTTGTTGACCATATGGTAATTTTTGTAAAAAATTTCAGTGCTATCCTAAGGGTGAGGTGTGCAATTCCAAAAGAATGTTTTGTTTGAGTTGGGAATTATTACAAAGATATAAGTGATATTTGTACCATATTGAATCATTTTTCTAGCTAAATGTATCAGATGTACTGGGAGCTTGTTGCAACTTTTGAATAAGTGACCACACTTCTTCATCATTCTTCCATTCATCCCTTGCTTTGGTTATCCACTCAGGTTCGATAATATAAATGACACAAAGTAATGCTTCCACATCCTCACCCTTTCTTGAGAGTGCATCTACAACAACATTTTTCTTCCCTTCTTTGTAATGATTTCAAAGTCATAACCCAACATCTTTGTCACCCACTTTTTCTTCTCTTCTTAAGATAATCTTTGTTCCAAAAACTATTTAAGACTATCATGATATGTTTTTTCCTTGAAGTGTCTTCCCATTAGGTAAGGTCGTCATTTCTTTAGTGCATGTAGTATTGCAAACATTTCCTTCTCATGAATAGGCTTTTGTAAATACTTTCCTTTGATTGGACGATTTTCAAAAGAAATGTGTCTTCCTTCTTGCATTAAAACAACAACATTTCCATTTCCTGGGGCATCACATTCCACAATAAAAGTTGTTTTCAAGTTTGGTGTAGCTAAGACCAGTTCTTGGCACATTGCTTCTTTAATATGTTCAAAGGCCTTCATTACTTCCGGAGTTTGAGAAAATCAATCTTTCATCAGTAATGATGTTATAAGAGTCGCTCTTCTCCCATAGTTCTTAACAAACTTGCGATAATACCCTGTCAACCTGAGAAATCCTCAAATATGCTTTATGGTTGTGGGGATTTTCCATTCCTTAATGGATTTAATTTTGTTAGGGTCTACCTTAAAGCCCTCATGAGATACAATATGACCCAAATATTCCACCTCCTATACTCCAAAGAAACATTTGGAATTTTTGCATATAATTGTTTCTCCTCCAATAGTTTGAGCACCATGTCAACATGTTGAACATGATCCTTCCAAGACTTGTTGTAGAATAGTACATCATCAAAAAATATTAACATAAATTTTCCGATGAAGGGTTTGAAAATGGAATTCATCAAAACTTGAAATGTGGAAGGTGTATTAGTAAGGCCAAAAGGCATGACAAAATGTTCATAATGACCCTCATGAGTTCTAAATGTTGTTTTCACAATGTCTTTAGTCTTAATTCTAATTTGATGATATCCTAAATGAAGATCTAGCTTGGTGAAGTAAATTGCTCTATTTAATTCATCCAACAATTCATCAGTGACAGGAATGGGAAATTTATCTTTAATAGTGAGCTTGTTGAGGTCCCTACAATCCGGACAGATAGCCATTATCCATCCTTCTTGTGCACCAATGCTATTAGAGTAAAGAAAGAACTTTCACTAGGCTGAATTATACCAACCTCTAGAATTTTTACAACCATATGTTCAATTTCACTCTTTTGGGCATAAGGATATCTGTAAGGCATGATGTTTGGAGGAACAATTCTTGGAATTAAATGAATAGCATGATCATAATCATGAATATGTGGAAGGCCTTTGGGAATCTCAAACACCTTGGAATGATTGTCCAAGACTTTTTGGAGATCTAGAGAAATATATGATTTCAATGTTTGAACCTCTAGTGAGAATAATTGTGCAATTATGCCCTAATTTTATTTCTTTAGAATAATTTTCATGCCATTAGAGTTGATTATATTTCATGGTTTCCCTGCGATACCCCTTAGTTCAACTTCCTTTCCTTCCCAAAAAAAATTCAAGAAAATTTCTTGAAAACTGAGGTTTATCATCCCCAAAGATTGTAACCGTTTGACTCCTAGTACAACATCAACACCACTTGTTGGAATGGAAAGCATTGGACTATTCAATACATATAACCCATGGTTAGCTTAAAATTATGTCACTTTCCAGAGCAATTTGTAGTTCCTCCATTTGCAACCATCAATTGACACTCTTGTGCTAGATATAAGAAGAAATTCAATTCCTTAGCTATCTTACAATGAATAAAATTATGGGTACTAT
Organism: Pinus tabuliformis; assembly: GCA_031772625.1. Lineage (NCBI taxonomy): Eukaryota > Viridiplantae > Streptophyta > Pinopsida > Pinales > Pinaceae > Pinus > Pinus tabuliformis. Next base: position 454,186,226 of record CM062809.1, on the reverse strand, counting down.
GCAAATCAATCAATAATATTACCTTTTTCTTCTAGATATATCCTTCTATATTGAGAGTTTGGGGAGTGGTAATTCTTACTGATGCATTACAAGATATGGTTGGATTCATTTCTTCTTTCTCTGGGGTTGGTTCTTGGTGTATATCCTCCTACTTTGATGTTTCTTGTTCCTTTTCTTCCTTCTCTTCACAATCTATGTATAATAATTTCTTCTCAGCACACTTATGACCTTTAGTGTAAATTCTATCACAACTGTAACAAATCACTTTTTCTCATTTTTTCCTCCAATTTTTGTAGTGTCAACCTTGTCATTTGTGGAAGAATAGGAGCAATAACACTTCCATCTTATAGTTGTGTGGTAGACTTCCTTGTTTCCATAATTTTTCTTTAAATTTTTACTGCCACCTTGAATGCCTTCTCCAATGAATCAAGTTCCCAAAGGCGAACTTCATGTTCAATGTTATCTTTTAAATTCCCTATGAAGACATCAATCCTTTTCTCCTATCGAATATCAGTTAACCTAATATTCAATTTTTGGAAGTCTTCAATGTGCTCTATCATTGAACCCTTTTGTTTGAGATTTGTCAATTGCCTAAAGAAGGTGTTTCTCTTTCTATCTTCATAATGTGATTTCATTTCCTCCGTAAAAATTGATTAGGTCACAAGTGGTTTACGAGAAGAAATCCATCTATACCATACAAACTGATTGGGTTCGAAATATAGAGATGCAATACGTAACTTTTGTGATGGTTGCACATCCTGTAGATCAAAATATTGCTCCATCTGTAGTATCCATGTTACTAGATCCTTGCCATCAAACTTCCTCATATCTATCTTTGGAATGTGGTGGTTCTTAAACCCCACATTGGAGTCTCTAAAATCATAATTCACATTCCTTTTGTCCTCATCATGATTTTCATGGATTACCTTATCAACACCTGGACGGATTTCTTGAAACAACTTTGTCAAACCTTCCTTCAAACCTTCCATGTATTCTTTCAAAACACCCTTCTTAGCTTACATGCCATCCTAGGCCAAGAACTAACCCAAATGTCCGTAGAGTGAGTTGTTTTAACTTCCGATCCTATTGACCATGTCAGTCATTATAACTATTGTCCATTCTTTGAGATTCTTTATATTATATTCCTATTACACTTTAAAATTTCACACTTTACACATAAGTACAATGTTTTTCACCCCACTTTTCAATATCATATTTCTTCTTGAGACAGTATAAGCATAAATGCAAACATACCTCAGATTTTGTATTCCTTACAAACAAAAACAAATTTCACATTTGCAGAAAAAAATAACTAATAAATAGAACATGTTTCCTCAATACTTATATGTTTCTACTTCCATCCAGCCAAAAAACTACACGTGAAGGAATGTTCCTCCCAACCTATGAGAACCAGTAACATCATCGGTACTCCCCCTAAGGGATCTTCATATCCAAAACAAGTTCAAATTGAGAACCTTAATAGGTTCATTGAATACCGCCTGACCCATCAAAATTTAGTTTAGGTTTTTTACATAGAGTTCCACTCACCAACCAGCTCAATAAGTCTATGTCTGGAAATGTCCTACCTCCCTCTATAGTGTCATATCATAGGTTCAATCGTATTACAATCTTTCTTCTCCAAGGTTTCCTCACGTATATTTTTTCCCTATTTTCTTCCTTTTCCCATCTAAGATATTTTATCTCAAGGGAAGGAGGTCGAGTGTGTAAATATCCCTGCCCATAACTGTCTTCAACTGTTTTGAATATAAAACTTACTTTCACATTACTTTTCCCATAATTTTATGGCTGACCTTTTAAATTATTTTTTGATTAAATTTAAACATTCATATTTATAATTTATTCAATTAGTTATTTTAACATAATCCATACTCTATCAGGTAAATAGTAAAACAAATTTATTCAATGTTGCCATATTTATCGAGGGATATTATATCTCCCCACCCCAGACTAAAACACCATCCTCAGTGTTTTCTAACTTTTAGAATAGGTTGGGATACATTTCACACATAAATTGTTCATCCTCTCAGATAGCCTCTTTTGGGCTAAAGTGCTTCCATTGCACTTTAACCTAGGTGATAAATAGCTTCCATAACATTGTTTCTCTCTGATCAACAATACATAGGGGTTTGACCAGGAATTCTCTGTTCAATTTGACCTACAATGACACATCAAAATCATTATTACATTTCAACAACATCAATCAAAACATTTTCATAGAATTATTTTACTTAATCATGTTACCTACACATATTACTAATGTATAGTATGTCTAAGTTCATTTATGTACTTCTTTAGCAAGGATACATGGAACACATTATGCACACTTATATGACTAGGTAAGGCCAACTAATAGGCCACTAGACTAATCTAGGAAAGAATTTGAAAAGGGCCACAAAATTAAGGGACTAACTTAGCACAACCACCCCACCTCTGAGTACTTTTTTTGGGTTTCACTCTTACATAAACATGCTCTCCTATCTGAAGTTCCTGATAAGGTCTTCGCTGACCAACATAACTCTTCTGTTGATATTGAGCAACCTTTAAAATTAATTGAACTTTCTTTACAGTATACTCCATTTCCTTCAACATGTCAGACCATAATATTATCTTATCTTCATGATTATTACAGTTGATAAGAGTTTTACACTTCCATCCATATAACACCTTAAATGGACTCATCTTCAAAGCAGCATGATAACTATTATTATATGAAAACTCTACCATGTGGAGATACTCTTCCCACTTGGTAAGTGATTGCATCACATATATTCTGAGCATATCTTCCAGTACTTGGTTCACTCATTCAATTTTCCCATTCATCTGTAGATGGTAATCAGTACCGAACTATACTTGGGTGCCCAGAGCAAGGAAGAGAGCCTTCCAAAAAGTGGAGGTAAACTTTATGTCCCTATCAGAGATTACCATTTTGGGTATTCCATGTAATCTAAAGATCTCTCTCATAAAAATATCAGTAATTTTCATGGCTTTATAGGTTGAATGCTTAGGAACAAAATGTGCAGTTTTACTTAATTTTCTACCACCACCATTCTAGATTCATTTTTATTTTCTGACTTAGGTAAACTTGTAATAAAATATAATGTTACTATTGTACATTTCCATTCAGGAATGGGCAGTGGGTGGAGTATACCTACTAGGTGTTGATGTTCAACCTTTACTTGTTAGCACTCCAAGCATTTCACCAAGTACTTGGTCACTTCTTTCTTCATTTAAGGACAAAAGTAATATTTTCTTATAGTTGTAATTAATTTCTGGTCACCGCAATGTGCAACATATGGATTTCTATGATATTTGTCAAGAATAAATTGCTTAACAATTTGTTGATTAGGAACATAGATTTGATTTTTATAAATGAAAAAAATTTCATTGTTAATATCATATCCCATCCTCCCTTCCAAGTTTCTTTCTTGTTTAGCTTACTTCCATAGGAAATGGTATTCAATATCTTTTAAGGTATCATCTCTAATCTAATTAGAAAAATTAAATTTCAATTGATTATAACTGATACCATATACACAAATAAATCTTGTACTTAGATTATTTGTTACTCGATTCTCTTTACCTTTCGAATGCTTTATATCAAAGTCAAACTCACTCAGAAAAGCAGTCCACCATGCTTGGTGAGCATTTAGATTCAATTTCTTAAATAAATTAGTCAATATGTTGTGGTCAGTCATTAAGATAAACTTCTTTCCCAGTAAATAATGTCGCCATACCTTCAAAGCATAGACTACCACAATTAACTCCAGATCATGATTCATAGGCCACTACTCGGCCTTCTTTCATTAGCATGCCTCCCACCGCTTCTTGGCATGCATTAGTTTAGAAAATAAATTCTTTTTTTCTGTGTTTTTTATTCTTAGAATAGGTTTTGTGGTCAAAAAGTGTTTTAGCTATTCAAAACTTTGTTGACATCATGATTTCCATTTAAAATATTTTCCTTTCTTCTGCAATGATGTTAGGGGGTATGCTAGTCTAGAAAACCCTTCTATGAAATGGTGATAATAGCCAGCTAACCTCATAAAGTATAAGATGTCTGCAACATTTTTCGGGACATACCACTCCATAATGGTTTTAATCTTCTCAGGGTCTACTGTTATCCCTTCTTGAGTGATAATATGTCCCAGGTATTGTATTTGATCCTTATAGAATTCACACTTACTATATTTGGCATATAATTGATGTTCCCGCAACATTGTAATACTATATGTAGATGCTTCTTATGTTCCTCCATATTCTTTTAATATACCAGGATATCATCAATAAAAATCAACACAAATTTGTCAAGATAGGGATGAAATATACTATTCATAAGACACATGAAATTGGTTGGGGCGTTAGTTATCCCAAAGGGTAAAACTGAAAATTCATAATGTATGTAATGAGTTCTAAATGTAGTCTTGCAGATATCCTCATCCCTTATCCTTATTTGATGGTACCAAGAATGCAAGTCAATTTTTGAAAATATAGTAACACCTTTGACTTGATCAAATAGGTCATCAATCCTTAGTAGTGGATATTTGTTTTTGATAGTCAACTTGTTTAGCTGCTAGTAATCTATACAAATTCTCGGAGTACCATTCTTATTATTAACAAAGAGGACAAGGGCTCCCAAGGTGATATGATGGGATGTATGTACTTTTTGTCAAGTAATTCTTGTAGTTGAATTTTTAATTCTGTCAATTCTAGTATGTTGATTCTGTAGGGTTCCTTGGAAACCGAGGAAAATCCTGGAATTAATTCATTTGTGAAATCTATATCTCTTTTAGGTGGTAGTCCTGATATCTATTCTAGAAATACATCAAAAAATCTTGAACTATTGGCAATTTCTCTAATGCTTTTGTTTTCTCCTTAGAGTTGGTATACCCCATCTGAATTGTGTAGATTTGGTAGCCTTTCCTAATACATTTCCCTATTTGTGAGGTTATAATTGGTCTTAATCTCATAGACCTCTTAATTCCTTGGAATTCTTGTCTAACACCTTCCTCATTCAAGAAACTAACAGTCTTTTCCTTACAGTTTATAGGAGACCAATGAGCTTCTAGCCAATCCATACCAATTAAGACATCGTAGGACCCTAAAGGTAAAACATTTAAATTTACTCTTATAGGTTGGTCCACCAATTCAACTAAATAGTTTTCTACTTTAGCCACTACTCTCCCTTTTTCCCCTGTGGCTAATTCAACCAACCATGGGTTCTTAAATTTATTGACTTGTAAATGACATAATTCCACCATCCTAGGACTTATGTAACTTAAACTTGCTCCAGGGTCTATTAGAATAGAAATCGTGTGCTTGAATATCTTACCTTCAAATTCAATCATGGTAGGTTGATATTCTGCTTGATGATCTTCTAGTGCAACATTGATTTTAGGTATACTTTTTGCCACTTCACCCATAGTTGAAGCCTACTAGATGTTTGTTACTTGCTCAAATATTCCACAATAGGGACAATTCTTTATATAATGTGGTCCTTCACAACCCCAACACTATAATGGTGGATTTTGTGATTGGATGGCTTCCATTTTGGTTCATTGTTCTATAGCTTTTGATTCATTTTGTGGTCGAGGTTTTTGCTGGCCCTTTTCCATGGATTTTCCTTGTTGATTTCTATGGGAATTTCTAAAATTTATAGTTCTATTATTTTTAACATTTTGTGCATTTTTCTGTCCTTTCCTAACTTCTCAGGTCTTATTATTATCTTTCTTCTTCATTTGTTGATAACAAATTCATGCTTTCCTTACAACGTTATCCATAGTTTTAGGATTATCAAATTCTAATTGTTCCTTCATATGAGCTGGAAAACTACTGATAAATCATTGCACCTTGGCCTTTTATTCTTGTATATAGGGAACATGCCATAATAAAGAGGTGAAATTTGTCATGAATTCATCCATGGCTAGTTGTCTTAGCTGGAGATCGTGGAATTATTTGGCCTTGTCATTGTAAAATCATTCAGTCAAATACTTTCCCTTAAAATATTTTTGGAAAGCTTCCAAGGTGATTACCTGTTCATCAACTCCATGTACTTCCTTCACTTCTTCCCACCTCAGGGTTTCCTTTCCATACAATTGGTAAATTTCTAAGCAGGCTTTCAAATTATCATCATATTCGTAAATCTGGAAGTACTTATTCATATTTATTGACCATGATTCTACTACCTCGTCAGCCTCATCGTTAAAGCTTCAAGGTTTTATTTTTTTGAATTCTCATTGTAATTCCAACTTATCTCTTAGATATTTTTTTCTTATTACCCTAGAAACATTTATGGACTCTTTCTCATCTGTCTCTCGATCACCCTCTGATTCTTGTGTCTGACTCCTTTCAAGTATACTATCCTCCCTCCTCTGGTGGTACACTTTTCTTTTCCCATTATCAGAACTCGAAATGGAATTTCTATGATTTTGTGTGTCTATCAAACTTTTCATTATTTGTTCATGTTCACGCATCATACATTCATTATATTCCCTTAAATTCACCATATCAACCTTTAGTTGTTGCACAGTTTCCAACAGCACAATAGTTATATTCCGAGACTCGTCCCCTAACTGGATCCACATTTCAGGGTTGGGTCCCACAAAAGGTATTGAACTAGATCCTACAGGGGGTCATGCTAGTGGTTTAAACACTGCACCACTTCCCCTCTTCGTATTTCTTCCACTCTCTATGAACCATACAATGCAATTTGTTATTTATTATCCTGCCCAATTAAGCCATAGTGTAGAAACCTCTGCTCTGATACTACCTGTAACATACCCTTAACACATTTTTTTGTAATTTATAATTAATCATTTTACTATGCTATATATGATAAAGATAATCTTATGACACATATATGTTTGTGTTTGAGCTAGTTCTCACTAAAGGGGTTGAATGGGTTATTTATTTTTCTTCATATTGTTTTCGACACTAACTTAATGATCAAAACCTTTGGCTTTGAATTAATTGTTTGAATGGATTGAATACAAATTTCTTACTCCTTGGATTAACCTAGAAATAATGATATGATGTGTTATGGAATATTGGTTTTCAAATTTTTTGGAACCTGGTCCTATCACATTCCATTTGGTAGTCTTAGCTCTCGGGATCTGGAACAGATCTACAACTTTTTGAGCTTAGGTTTTCAATTGACTATGCAGGTTGAAAGGGGATGGTTAGAGGGTAACCGCCCTTCCTCACCCAACACCGTTTGCACCTCATTTTCTTTGTCCCTTCTTTTATAACACAACTTTGTAGTTTGGAGGCTAGGGTTTCAAATTTCTGTAGAAACCCTCTTCCCACTATACTAAATCGCTTGGTTATAGATAGTGTCTATACTCTGAATGTCGAGGGTTTGCATATTACCCACTTTAGTACTCATGCTACAGGTTTAATGAGACTCAAAGGTTTATGAGGTTGTCCAACTCTTTTCTTTTTATGGGTGAGCTCTAACTGCACCCTCTCCTTTTCCTACATGCAAATAACTAAATTTATCTTATTTATTTTTAATAATTTAGTTCCTATTATTCAATTTCGCATGGGGGTGTTGTAGGAGTCTTCTTGCGACAAGGAAACTTACACATGATGGGCTAATTACTTAGGTAATTTTTTATATGACACTCTTATTACTTTTCCCAGTTCAGCTCTTCACATTCTAGCTTGGTTTCCTAATGTCGTTATCCTTCCTTAAGGTTATCTTTGGAGCTCCTTGAAGAAAAACAAATTGTCAATTCATCTTGTTGGAAATAATACTGTGAGTGGGGGGGGTGAATCAGTATTATCAAATCTATAATTTTTTCATTTCCATAGTCAGATTTATATATGCTACTTCATTGAAGGTAACTCGCGTGTACACGCAATTGTATTTAAGGCAACCAGTGTATATCTAGCAGACTGATGATTCAGTTAATTCATCATATGTTGATCTTTAATCAGTGCATGAGTACTTCATTAACCATATAAGCAGTAACCATGTGCAGTAATAACAAAACAAACCATCACACATAAGAAACACACATGAACACCAAGATTTAAGGTGGAAACCCAATGTGGGTGAAAACCACCTTCTGTTGTCGTCTCTATCTTCTTTTAATAATAAGAAAATCTATTTCCAATCTTGTACTTGTGTAGACTCATACCAGTACGTAGGCTTCTACTTGCAGAAGGTTACAACCTTCTCTCGTTTCCAGCTTCTACTAGAAGGGAGCTGCAACCCCCTAGCTCTTGTACTAGCCAATATGTTTACTAGTACGTAGGTGCTAGCCTATACAAAACTCCACTCTTCGACCAAGGACCACGTTTCATGAATTTTCAGACTAGATGCTCCTGGCACATATCAAAACATATGAAGACCTTGACTCATCAATAACCCATCATAAATTTAGAAACTCAAACTTCATCAACCAACATGTACAGTTAATCTGAAACAATTAGATCACTGTCATCAGAACACTGTGTTGAACCCAAAAACCTACATCAACATTTAGAACCAACTAAAACCTCAAAAATTCATGTGTCGGACTATATAAGATACTTCAATGACGAAAACCTACGTGTATACGCAACTTCCTTCAACCCAACCTGCATATACCTTTAAATATTATGAATCACAAAATCTCTAAATCACAAACCGTACCAACTAGCAATATATTGAACATCTATTGTCAACTTACAAAACTTTGCACAAGAAGGCAACAGAAAACACTTCTTCTCATTTATACAATCGATCAAATATCAACCTCCTTATGCATTTATATTTACATTCAAATCTAAGGAGACTTCATTAACAGACAACAGCAAAATAGTAGCAGTAATAAATCAGCATTACTGATCTGATAGATCAGTCATCTCTGAACATCAAACCTTTATTTTGTATACGCTACTTGAAAGAACAGAACCTGCGTGTATACGCTTTTTGGCCGAGACGAACCTGTGTAAAGTACTGCAAATATTGACTCAGAACTTTGCTGCAATTCCAAACTTCCGACAAACCCAGATCATGATAGATGACGAATAAAACAGGCACAAAACATCAGATCTAGCCTCAACCAATATCAGAGCATTTAAGAATAACTCATTTTAGGTCTCATGATCCTGATCCAATATTGAACTTTAGGGTGCACATAAATATTTCAGATCTAGTCCCAAACATAACCCTGAAACATAAAATGTTCTTCAGATAGAAGTATTCCTTAGAATTTTATTCACTTGCACACACTCGCCTAATGATCTTCTCCTCCTTATATAGTTCTAGGCCTTTCTCAATACCTTGGACCAAAACCACTTAGGACCAATACCTTGGACCAAATACCTAAGGTCAGTACCTCAGACCAAATACTTATGGTCAATACCTCAGACCAAATACCTTGGTCCAAAATACTTGTTTTTTCAACATGTACGCGCTTTTCTTTCTGTGAAAGTGCGTGTATACATATACGTGCTTTTTGTTCTGTGGACCAGCGTGTATATGTTGTTTTGACTAAGTGGACCTATGTATATTTCTTAAACTACATTACATCAACCTTTTCCTTTACCTTCTTTATTCTGATCAATATACCTTAGTTCCATCTTCCTGTTCTTCTATACCAGTGCCCTGTTACCTCTGAATAGACCTGTTACACAGTAATTTTTTATATTACTTCTGAAATGATTCCTTTGAACTGCCCTACATTTTGTCACATCTATAAACATAATTTTCATGTATTCTATTATATTTAATATCTCTCTTGTACATTCATTTAGTTACATAGATTCATTTCGTTACCATATACAAGTGAGTTGTTCTACTATAAGTGGGTTGCCATCAAGTACAACACATACATCATAATGCCAACACATCCCTCTTACGGTTCTCTCTCTACGACGAAAATTATTTCCTTTTTACTATTATGTAATGGTGTGTTATACTAATGTCTTACCTACTGGGTTGATCTCTTACAGATATTGTATACCTGATGCCTTCAATACCTCGATTACAAGTTCATGGATCCCTTCCTAAACTCTTCGGTGACAATTTGTTTCTTAGTCAAATTTCCAGGCGTGGTTGTGTTCCCTTCAAGTTTTTTCTTGATTGTATAATGCTAATAGAATCTGATGTGGTGGGTCTCGATAGCAAGCCAGGGTTCTAAGATTTTATTTATATAACCTGTTACTTATAAAAATAAATAGGCCACGACCATTCCCTTGCTACTTTAGGAGGACTCTACTTATCGATAATTGTCAATATGATGGACATTTCACTCTCAATATTTTTGTTGACACAACTATTATGATTTCGACTTCATGGGAAAAACCCTTATTTATTAGTGTAAAATTGTGTTTTCATATTTTATACATATATATAATTGTTTATGGCCATAGACGACCTTTCCAATTTTCGGATTGTTCATTTTTTACTTTACCGCATTGTCTAGTTTGAGGATTTGTGTATATGTATATATATGGTCAATACCCTTCGTAGGGTTATTTGGAAAAATTCCTTTGTTTAACATTTGTTTTAGTCAATAAAAGATTTTGGGCTTCGCCCAGGTTGTCATTTGTTCTTTCCACAAAATTCTTTTAGAAATGGAGTCCAATAAACTTATATTTTATTGTCTTTATGCAACTTCCTATGTACCATAGTTCCAAATTGTTGAGTAACCATTGCCTTAAATTAAATAGTTTTGGTTAATGGATCTTTACAGTTCTCCTTTTTTATCAGCTATAAACTCTTGTTTGTCCTCTGCATTGTAGCTTCTTTATTTAAAATGTTATTTCTCAAAGCTTTCCTCTTTTTGAAGTCTACTAATTACTTCAACAAAGTAATAGAATTTGTAGAAATATTAGCTTTTTTTTGTTCAATTGTTATGTTTGAATACAGTTCACAATTATAATATGGTTCACAGTTTTATAGTTCTTGTTGAATTAGTTCTCTTAACTCTGTGGAGTCAAACGTAGTAACCGATAAAACGAGAAAATTACCTAGTACCTGTTTTTTGAGGTAGCAAAAAATCACCCGATTTTGAAAAGTGGTGATTCAAAATACACCTTTTTTTTGGAGCATATTTTTGACACTTTAAATTTTCTTATTTATCAAGTATGAACCATTTTTTTAAATGTTAGTGATTCTCATGCTGATTTTGAAAACTATTGATGCAGATCAACAAATTTTTTTAGTGGGTTTATTTTTGACACTTTAAATTTTCTTATGTATCAAATATGAACATTCTTTTTAAAAAGTTAGTGATTTTCATCTTGATTTCGAAAAGTGTTAATGCACATCAACCCTTTTTGTTTAGAGGGCTTATTTTTTACATTTTAAATTTTCGAATGTATTAAGTGTGGATATTTTTTTTTAAATGTTGGTGACTTTCATATTCGTAATAAAACATAAAAATAAAATAAAAAGCGTGACAAAAAAAACTCAAATATAAATAAATAAATAAACTATACAAATGTAAAAAAATACAAAATTAACTAGTTTAAAAAAAAAAATTGAAAGTTAACCAAAAAAAAAAAAACCTAAAACATCTATAACATTTTTTTAAGTAAAAAAAAACTGCATAATAAAAAAATAACTAAAAAAATTTAATTTTAAATTAAAAAATAATAATAATAAAAAATTATATATATATATATCTAAGCGCGCACACACACCAAAAGGTGGTAGGGCCGATTCCAGCCCGCCACCCCTGGGCGGGTTTTTTTTCATATTTAAAAAAAAAAAAAATTTCCTTAAATTATGTCTATTTTTGACAAAAATTCCCTTTTTATATTTTTAATATATTTATTTTTGTTTTTTTTTTTTAATTTTTAATTTTTACAATTTTTTTTTTTTTTAATTTTTATAGAATTTTTTTTATATAATTGTTTCCTTTTTGTATGTTTTTTAAAAAAAATTGTGTTTTATTACTTGTTATAATTTATTGTTTTTTATTTCAATATTTGGACTTTTGTTTTCTTTTATGTTTTTTTCTATTATTTTTTTTCAATATTTGGATTTTTGTTTTCTTTTGTATTATTTTTTGTGTTCTCTTTTTTACTCTTCTTTTTTTCGATATTTGAATTTTTTGTTTTCTTTTGTTTTTTTTTTTATGTTTTTTTAATTGTTTTTTTAATCAATATTTAAATTCGTGTTTTCTTTTGTATTATTTTTTATGTTTTTTTTTTCAATATTTGAATTTTTGTTTTCTTTTGTATTTTTCATTTTTATTTCTTTATATATTTATTTATAATTTTGGTTTTTATTTAATTATTATTTTTCGCAGAGTCTGTATCATCTGGATCTTCAGCCTCATTCTTCTAGATCTTGGTGGTGGCCATGGTGGCACTGGGCTCCACGTCAATTATTTGCTTCCCTTTATCATTCCCCTTGTTGGGTTCTGACTCAGAGTCAGAAAATGTGTCTGATTCAGAAACCTTTAGCGTTGTTAGAAAACCAGCTAACAAAAAGATAGAAAAGATAGATCTACGCCTTAGAATTCAGCCTTTTCGAGGGGGCAACCTCCTTTACATTACATAAATGAACAATTCTTGGATGATGATACAAATGACTAAACCTCCCTTCTATATATAGGAGTCTAAGGGGTCACAATATAATGAAGTCGACATAACAGTAATAACATAAGGGGAGAAAAATAAAAATAGTGGGTTTCTATGGGGTATACTAATAACAATATGGGGAAAATAGGGGCACAATAATAACAATAAGGGATACAATGACAATAGTAATGGGGGAATCACTAGTATTATAGGGGTCTAACATGCCCCTCTCCTTTTGAAAAGCGTTGTCCTCAACGCTTGAGTAGTTCTGGATGCTTCTGTATAGAATTATCATCCTCCCATGTGGAATCTTCAGTGGATAAGTTCTTCCACTTAATGAGATACTCCGATTGATCGATCTCATAGCTGTTGAGTTCTTGTTCTGTGACTTCTTCCGGTTCCAATATGATTTTTCCTTCCTCGTCAAGTTCTGGAAATATTTTTTGAACTGGGAGCTTGTCACCTATAACCTTCTTTAAACATGAAACATGAAAAACTGGGTGCACTCAAGAAGCTGCAGGAAGCTCCAATTTGTATGCCATAGTACCCATCTTTTGCAACACCTTGTATGGACCATAATACTTTGGTGATAATTTATTATCCTTTTTAGCTTGCTTGAGGGACATTTGTTTATATGGTTGTAACTGTAGGAATACCCAGTCACCTACATCAAAACTTCTTTCGCAGTGATGTTTATCTACATGTTGTTTCATTCTATTCTGCACCAACGTGAGGTTATCCTTTAAGAGTTGGAGAACTTGTTGTTGATGCTTGATGTGATGTTCCACTACTTGAACCTTAAAATTTCCTCTTAAATATGATGTGATGGATGGTGGATGATATCCATAAAGTGCCATAAATGGGGTCATTTTCGCTGCAGTATGGAAGGAAGTGTTATACCACCATTCAGCCAAAGGCAACCATTTGACCCATTGTGTCTGTTTATCAGATACAAAGCAACGAAGATATCCCTCCAAACATTTTATTACTATCTCAGTTTTCCCATTAGATTGAGGATGATAAGATGAGCTATGAACTAACTGAGTATCGAGAAAAGAAAATAATTCTGTCCAAAAATTTCTAGTGAAAATGGGATCTCTGTCACCTACAATAATCTTTGGGTTTCCACGTAGCTTTTGAATTGTTTCCATAAATGTAGTAGAAACTATATTGGCTTTAAATGGATGTGATAACGCACAAAAGTGTGCATACTTAGTAAGTCTATCAACAACCACCATGATGACACTCTTTCCTTCGGAATTGGGTTAACCTGTGAGAAAATCCATTGAAACCTCCTCCCAATGTTGGCTTGGAATGGATAGAGGTTGTAATAGACATGGGGTCTTAATTGTTTCAACTTTATTTTGTTGGCAAACCAGACATTTTGCCACAAACTTTTGAATATCCGATTTAAGGCCATCCTAAAAAAAAAATCCTTCTTAACCCTGTGGTAAGTTTTTAAAAATCCTGAGTGCCCTCCTAAGGGAGAAGTGTGCAATTCCATAAGAATCTTTTGTTTGATTTGGGAATTCTTACATAGGCATAAGCGATCTTTGTACCATAACAAATCATTTTTCCAGCTAAATGTATCAGATGTACTGGGATCTTGTTGTAACTTTCGAATGAGTGCCCACACATCTTCGTCATTCTTCCATTCCTCCCTTGCTTCGTTTATCCAATCTGGTTGGATAATAGAAATGGCGCACAACAATGCTTCCACATCCTCATCCTTTCTTGAGAGTGCATCTACCACAACGTTTTGCCTCCCTTTTTGTAGATGATTTCAAAGTCATACCCCAACATCTTTGTGACCCATTGTTGTTGCTCTTCAGAGGATAATCTTTGTTCTAAAAGGTATTTAAGACTATCATGATCCGTTTTTACCTTGAAGTGTCTTCCCAGTAGGTAGGGTTTCCATTTCTTAAGTGCATGTAATATTGCCAACATTTCCTTCTCATAAATATCTTTGTGTAAATACTTTCCCTTGATTGGACGACTTTCGAAAGAAATGCATCTTTCATCTTGCATTAAAACAACACTAATTCCATTTCCTAAAGCATCACATTCCGCAATAAAGGTTTTTGTGAAGTCCGGCGTAGCTAAGACCGTTGCTTGGCACATTGCCTCTTTAAGGTGTTCGAAGCCCTTTGTTGCTTCTGGAGTCCATGAAAATGCATCTTTCTTCAATAATGTTGTTAGAGGTGTTGTTATTCTCCCATGATTCCTAACAAACTTGCGATAATACCCTATCAACCCTAGAAATCCTCGCAGATGCTTTATGGATGTGGGGATTTTCCATTCCTTAATGGCTTTAATTTTGCTAGGGTCTACCTTAACACCTTCATGAGATACAATATGACCGAGATATTCCACCTCTTGTACTACAAAGAAACATTTGGAGCTTTTTGCATATAATTGTTTCTCCTCCGATAGTTTGAGCACCCTGTCAACATGTTCAACATGATCCTTCGAAGACTTGTTGTAGATTAGTATATCATCAAAAAATACTAACAAAAATTTTCCAAGGAAGGGTTTGAAAATGGAATTCATCAAACCTTGAAATGTAGAAGGTGCATTGGTAAGGCCAAAAGGCATGACTGAAAATTCATAATGACCCTCGTGAGTTCTAAATGTTGTTTTCGAAACGTCTTTAGTCTTCATTTTGATTTGATGATATCCTGAACAAAGATCCAACTTGGTGAAGTAAATTGATCCATGCAATTCATCCAATAATTCATCAATGATAGGAATGGAAAATTTATCTTTAATAGTGAGCTTGTTGAGTTCCCTATAATCCGGAAACATGCACCATGATCCATCCTTCTTGTGCACCAATACTACTGGAGCAGAGAAAGAACTTTGACTAGGTTGAATTATATCAGCCTCTAGCATTTTTGCAACCATACGTTTAATTTCACTCTTTTTTGGCATAGGGATATCTGTACGGCCTAATGTTTGGAGGAACACTTCCTGGAATCAAATGAATAGCATGATCATGATCACGAATAGGTGGGAGACATTTGGGAGTCTCAAATACCTTGTAATGATTGTCCAAGACTTTTTGGATATCTGGAGAAATAGATGATTTCGATATGGGAACCTCTAGCGAACATAATTGTGCAATTACACCTCGTTGTTCCTTCTTTAGAAGCTTTGTCATACCGTTAGAGCTGATTATCTTTCCCGGTTTCCCAGCAATACCCCTTAATTCAAATTCCTTTCCTTTTGCACAAAATTTCATGAAATCTCTTGAAAATTAAAAGCTATTGTACTCAAGGATTGTAGCCATTGGAATCCTAGTATAACATCAACACCACCCATTGCAATGGAAAGCATTGGGCTATTCAATACATATTCTCCCATGGATAGCTTGATATTATGGCACTTTCCAAAGTAATTTATGGTTACTCCACTTGCAACCATAACTTGACACTTTGGTGCTGGATACAAGAAGCAATTCAATTCCTTTACTATCTTACAATGAATAAAATTATGGGTACTTCTCGAATCAATCAACACTATCACCTTTTTCTTCTTGATATGTCCTTCTATCTTGATAGTTTGACGAGTGGTAATTCCAGCCAATGCATTTTTTTTTTTTCTAAGTAAAGGCTAAATCTATTAATAAAGAGAAAATATTTACAAGGAGGTCAAGACCTTAGAGGAGGCTGAAGCCATCCAATAACACTGACCCAGAGAACATAAAACCAGATAACCAAATGACTAGATAACCCGATAACCCAATTCCCGGATTGAGAAGACCCAATACATAATTCCAGAATCCATACATACAAAAAATGTTGGCCAAGGTGGTAAACAACATTACAGGGCATATGAGAACTGTGGCCATGATAATTTTTGTGCTGCCCTGATACCCATATACAAAACTGAACAAAAAATAAAGGCCTGATAAACTTGCCGAGCCAAGACCTGATACATAGCCTATGACCATGAGAGCTGATAACTATACCGATCCAAGACCTGATACAAAACATGTTGACAAAAGCCAGAATAGCATAACACATAGGATAGAAGAACCAGAAGGGAAACTGCAATAGCAGGCGCAGTTTCGGAGGCATCATGCATTTTGCAAAGGGTCCCGAGCATCCTTCTCCACCCAGCAAGGAGAGCCCATCCACATGTCATCGACATTGTCCCCGGCACCTATGTCGTTGCCACCTGGAGGAGCTACCAAACACAGATTGCAATCTGATGGGTGCGCCAGATCGACTGCAGTCAAATTGTTCTGAGCATTATCTTTTGGAGGTTTAGGGACCTCAGGAACGTTCCCCTCAACTTGCAAGTCACCATGAGTAAACACAGTTCCTACCTCATCTCCCTGGAACACACTATCATCCTGAGACTACGAGGGTGAGGTATGGACAGAGATACTGGGCCTATCTTCTTCCTCAGCCAAAATGATAGTAATGCTAGCTGAGAGAATCAGTCTGTTGAGACGACTATGAAATTTAAAGCGGGTGGTTTGGAATGAATTATGTAGGAAGGGCTTACCATGATCAGAGGACGGGGAAGCCGAAGCCAAAGGGATGATGTTCTGGGGAGAAGGCTGAGAACATCCGCGATTTCCACCGCTTCCTCCACAGCGAGAGAAACCACGGCGACGCACCATCGTTAGGAGAACAAAGAGACTTGAGGGAAGAGATGAACAGGTTAGACAGAATAGGAGTGAAGGTGGGCAAGCTAGGTAAGGAGCTTACATCGGAGAAACCCCCAAGCTACCAAAGCAACACAAGGATGCAGGAGTAAGGACAGGCTGATGAAGAGAGACCCAATGAGACTAATAGCCGAAACCACAAACGAAGCCATGAATATAAAAGCCTGCGAAGAGTCTCGGACAGGGAGCACATTCAATACCGAATGCTTGAAGAACTGCTGGTACTGAGAGTGATTCATATCATCCGCCAGAGGAGATTGAAGGCTGTGCAGGATTGCCAGGTGCAAATCCAGCTGCCGGTTTGACATGAGCCCGCATTGAATGAGCCTCGAGAGCACCCGCATCCGGGTAATTCCAGCCAATGCATTACAAGATATGGTCCGATTCATTTCTTCTTTATCTAGGGTTTGTTCTTGGAGTATATCCTCTTATTTTGACATTTCTTTTTTCTTTTCTTCCTCCTCTTCACAATCTATGTAAAATAATTTCTTCTCAGCACACTTATGACCTTTAGTGTATTTGCTATCACAACTGTAACAAAGTCCTTTTGCTCTTTTTTCTTCCAATTTTTGTGGTGTCAACCTTGTAGGTTGTGGAAGGCTAGGGGCAACAAAACTTCCATCTTTATAGTTGTAAGTGGTAGGCTTCCTGGTTGCCATAATTTTACTTTCCATTTTCTTGCTAACCTGAATGCCTTCTCCAATGAATCAGGTTCCCAAATGCAAACCTCATGTTGGATATTATCCTTTAAAGCCCCTATGAACACATCAATCATATGCTCCTCTGGAATATCTTTTACCCTTATGTTCAATTTTTGAAAGTCCTCAATGTGCTCCATCATTGAACCCTTTTGTTTGAGATTTATCAATTGGCTAAAAACGGTGTTGCTTTTTGTATCCTCATAATGTGCTATCATTTCTTTTGTAAAAATTGCCTAAGTGACAATTTGTTTACAAGAGAAAAGTCATCGATACAATACAAACTGATTTGGTTCCAAATATAAAGTTGTAATACGTACCTCTTGTGTGTTTTGCACATTATGGATACTATAAATCGAAAAATTGCTCCATCTGTAGTATCCATGTTCCGGGATCCTTGCCATCAAACTTCCTCATATCGATTTTTGGAACATGGTGGGTCTTCAATCCAACATTAGAGTCTATGAAATCATGATTAACATTTCTTTTGTTCTCATCATGAGTTTCCTTTACTACCCTTTCACCATTAGTGACCATTTCTTGTAGCAACTTATTCAAATTTATCTTCAGTTCTTCCATCTTATCGTCCATGCCATTCGTCTTAGCATCCATGCCATTCGTCTTAGCATCCATGCCATTCATCTTAGCTTCCACACCATCCATCTTAGCTTCCACACCATCCACCTTAACTTGCATGACATTCATATTAGCTTCCACGTCATTCTTCTTGGCTTCACTTACCTTTAATTAGAGTGAAATTTGTTGTACTTGGTCTTATAATTTTGATATATCATGTTAAATTTCTTCCTCTTCTTCACGAGTCATGCTAGAGCTTTCAGGTTGCTTACTAGGTGTTTCCATTTTATTTCTTCAGGAATTAATTAATGCTAATAATTCTTCACTATTCCCTTTCAATTCCTTCAAACTAATTTTTCAAACCAATCTTATGCAAAATTTTAAAAAAACTACACAGCTTTTTTTTCACTTTGTAAGAGCTCGATATTGAATATGTTGTATCTCTGTAACTACAGATCTCGAATATCTGAAATTGCCTCCTGAGGTAGCCCTTTTAGTCCTCTTTCTAACCTTGCAAGTCTGATCAAGATTGGATTCTTCAAGGAAGAGTTATGCTAAATATCCCACGGTGACTTGATTATAGACTAGTTCTGTAGAGCGAAATTGTACGACATGCCACGTGTCATTGTTTTGACCTTAGTACTTGAAAAGGATACACAAAAACTATAGGTTGTCCTCTTTCTAAAACTTATGAAATTTGAATCTGATGCTCAAAACAAAAGTTATGAAAATTTTCCCCAGGTCACATGTTTGGAATGTAATTTGAGAGTCTACGAAAATCCTAACTTCCTCAGCTCATATCTCTGCAAATATAGTAAAACAATCTCTGAAATTTGGACCTGAAGTTTACATCGATTTTAGCTCAAATGGGTTTTTTTTATATCTTTTGAAACGTCGTAGAAAAAAATTTATGGTGCAAATTCCACGATGACCTGTTTGGAGCAGCGAAACCTTAGAATCCAAAGCTCTGATACCAAATGTTAAGAAACTAGCTCATAAAAAGTTAGAAAAGATAGATATATGCCTTAGAATTCACCCTCTTCGAGGGGCCAATCTCATTTACATTACAAAAATGAACAATTCTTGGATGATGATATAAATTACTAAACCTCCCTTCTATATATAGGAGTCTAAGGGGTCACAATATAATCAAGCCGACATAACAATAATAACATAAGGGCACAAAAATAACAATAGTGGGATTCTATGGGGCATACTAATAACAATATGGCGACAATAGGGGCACAATAATAACAATAAGGGATACAATGACAATAATAATGGGGGAATCACTAGTATTATAGGGGCCTAACAAGCATGACCACGAGTGATTGTTTGGCCCGACACTCACTTATGTTGTGAGTGGAACTCCTATGGAACTCACACCATTTTCCCATGTCCTTCTTTGTCTTCAGGGTGTTGTTCTTTGCTTGCATTCAACAGGTTGTTGTGGGTCGCTCGCCTTGGCTTTGGCCTTTGCTTTGTGGTTTGGGGGCGCCTCTTCCTGGCTTCGGATTTGCAAATCCAAAGTCTTGCTTCTTCTGTTTAAACTTATGTTAAATATTGATAGTGTATCGATATGTCGTGTTGAGAGAGGAGATGTCCAGGAACTCCACTTGTCCTGGATGTACTTGTACAAGCAGTCGTGGTACTTGAGTATGAAATGCCGCTCATAATCCTTGATACTCAATTTTGTGTTGAGGGTATGGAAACATTTATGAACTCCGACACATCTTGGTCCCTTCTCTGACATAGTGTGGTCCACTTTATGTATTTATCTTCATAGCTCCCGATAAGGTAATATTGTTCCTTGATGGTGTCTCCAAAAAAATCCCAAGTGGGTGCAGCTAAAAACAATGAGGTTTCTCCCTCATCCTTTTGTTCACAGTAGGTTTCCCACCAGTGCTTGATGTGTGGGGTGATTTTGAAAAGTGAAAAAGTAATATTTTCATGATTGGAAAAGTCATGAACTAAAAAATATCCTTCCAACAAATTCAACCATTTATCCATAGTGTCTGCATCTACCTGGCCTGAAATATGGGAATGTCAAAGTTAACTTGCTCCTTAAAAGGAGTGGCACCTCCAGAGTGGCTGTTGGATGAAGATGTGTCACCTATAGGTAACTGTCGAAGGATCTGGGAAAATTTATCCTGGGTTTCCCCACCTTAGCTTTGGGCTTTGCTCTGTGGTTTGGGGGCGCCTTTTCCTGGCTTTGGATTTGTAGATACAAAGCCTCGCTTCTTCTGTTTAAACTTCTGCTCAATCTTGATAGCATATTGGTATTCCATGCCAAGTGAGGAGATATCCAGGAACTCCATCTCATCTTGGATGTACTTGTGCAGGAAGCCACGGTACTTGAGTACCAAATGCTGCTCATAATCCTTGATACCCAATTTTGTGTGGAGGGTATGGAAAACATTTGTAAACTCTGACACATCTTGGTCCCTTCCCTGCCATAGCGTGGTCAAATTTATGTATTTATCTTCATAGGTCTCGACAGGGTAATATTGTTCCTTGATGACATCTTGGAAATAATCCCAAGTGGGTGCGGCTGAAAATAATGAGGATTCCCTCTCATCCTTTTGTTCATAGTAGGTTTTCCATTAGTCCTTGATGTGTGGGGGGGTTTTGAGAAGTGCAAAAGTAATATTTTCCCCATTGGAAAAGTCATGAACTGAAAAATATCCTTCCAACAGATTCAACCATTTATCTAGGACATCTACATCTATCTGGCTCTCAAATATGGGAATTTCGAAGTTAACTTGTACCTTAAAAGGAGTGGCGCCTCCAGAGTGGCTGTTGGATGAAGATGCGTCGCATGTAGGTAGTCGTCAAAGGATCTGAGCAAATTTATCCATCATTGTGTTCCTCTATCACTCAAGGGCTTCCTCAAGAAATATTTTGATAGGATCTCCTACCCCCTCATCTTTCTTTTCTTCTAACATAGGAGGTCATCGAGGTTTGCGAGGTTAGTCTTGTAGAGGTTCAACCAGATCAAGCCCTAACTCCTTATACCCTAACCTCGTTGGGGACCTGCAAAGAAAAACAGAGAAAGAGCAGACCACTTTGATACTATTGATATAAACTTAAAATGGAATGCAACAAATTAAAAATATAAACATGACTATAGAGATGCAATAGAAATAAGACTTGTTTTTATTAATCTTATAATACTAAAATATGCTTACAAACATAATGGAAATAAACTAGCTCGGGTGATGGTAGCTTATCTGTGAGAAGGGGTGGTGGCTACATGCCTATGAACTATGTTATAATGAGGCTCAAGGGCCTATTTATTATTGAACAATAAGGAAAAATTCTAAACAACCAAAACCCTAACCCCAGGAGATGGAACACCAAGAGTTTGTGGGCCCCGTTGGGGTTAGTTGGGCAACCAACTTCCTGGAGTCGTAACTTGGTCATATAATCTCCGTTTGGTGCGTATGATACCTTGTTGGAAAGGTATCTCTAAGTACTACAAGATTTGTGGCAAGCCCCTACCTATAATTACAAGCCTACTGCAAACCTCAAAAAAAGGTCGTTTTGGGGGTCAAAACTGCTCCA
The DNA here is from genome assembly GCA_031772625.1 of Pinus tabuliformis. Classification (NCBI taxonomy): domain Eukaryota; kingdom Viridiplantae; phylum Streptophyta; class Pinopsida; order Pinales; family Pinaceae; genus Pinus; species Pinus tabuliformis. The sequence goes on along the minus strand of CM062809.1, from coordinate 454,164,176 downwards.
GAAGTTTAGGACCCGAAAAACTGCTAAAAATAGTAAATGCTGAAATGAAAAAGGAAACAGATGAAATTGATTGGAGGTCTAGGTGGAATAGGTGGGTGGCCACCAATAGCCACTAGATCATGTAACCAAATTTACGTTTCCTAGTCAAACAACTCGACTACTCTGCTATAGGACTCGTCCAAGATGAATATGAGATGGCACGACCTACCTTTCAACAACAAAACATGACCCAGAGTAATAAGGAATTATGCAGTCAACATAGAAGGGGATTTGACACATGTGTCCTTATATAAACTCATGCTAGTAATGGTAAAACATTCAATAGTTAAGAGGAAGCATGACCTAACTCATAGTCGAAAAACCAAAGCATGAAGGGGGCCGACAACAACATCACACTTGAGGCCTAAAAAGTTATAGAGGGCATCAAGGAGATAGTGACGACTACAATGATGAAAATACCCACCAAGTTCTTCATGAATGCAACATGATGGGACCGCACAGAAGTTGCTCATGCAAGGACCTTTTCATGAGGTGAAGAGGAAACAAGACAAGAAAAAAGAGAACATAAGCATTCAGAATGCAAGGCAATAAATCAAGAATATGTTGGGGTAGTTTTCTCACAAGAACATCACAGTGGCGACTTTGAAAATCTTGGGAATAGTTTCAGGCAACTGGGATTTTTCATGGTAGAGATTGGACTTCTATTGGCTCATCTATGTGATCGGCTATTGATGGCATAGATATGGAGAATACAATATTTACACTATTTGCGTTTTTAGCATCCATATCAAAAGTTTGACTTTCACTTCTCAAAAGGAATAAAATGGGGGTTTGATTAAAAAAAAATTTAATTTCGAGACTCAAAATCTGAAATCAACAATAATAATAATATTTTTTCTTTTCCTTAATAAAATTGATAATTTTTCATACCATTGAACCACTAAGCAATTTGATGGAGCTTTCCAAGAGCATGCAAAGTTGGAATCTCCTCTTCACATCAACTGCATTATTGATGCTCTAATACCACAATAATAGCATAAGTGTCCTTAAACACACAAATTTTATTAATAAGGAAAATAAAATTACATAGAATCTGCAAGAGTTTGCACACAATCACTCAACACTCTTGAAAGCAGATAAATTAGCTTTAAATAAGTTAATGTCCTAACTTATTTTTGCTATGGATCACTTATTTCATTTACAAGTGTCCATTTACATTTAATGTTCTCATAACAACACTACTAAATATTTTCCTAAATTGGTTCCTAAGAAACGACATCTTTCCAGATGTCATATCTTTTACAACAAATAGTTATTCTAAAATGTCTCTAAAATCTAATTAAATATTTGAAATAATTAAACTAAAGTTTATGTGTTTTGGATCATCTGACAGATCTATTATGTATAATTTAATTGTGGATAGATCTAAATAAAAGGGTAGATCTACATATGAAGGTATTGGATCAATATTGATTGGGTTAGATATGTGTGTGAAAATGTTGGATCAGCAAAGAATTGGTCAAATCTTGTGTGGATCTACCATTATCAGAGAGAGAGAGAGAGAGAGTCAATCATGGGGTGTCCATACAACTGTGCAGAAGAGGAGGATTTGAGTGGCACAGAGGTAGATTTGGTGCAAGGGGTGATCTAGATCAATGAGCGAGTGTCGATATGATTTTTTACGGAGGAGACATGCCCAAGTCAATGGAAAAGCTAATGCATATGAGCTGAAAATGTTAGATCAGAATAGAGAAACCTGATGTGAGGGCCATGGTAAATTTTTTGTTGGCTTTGCAAGTTGCAGTAGAGAGATCAACAATGGAGAGCTTCATGATGGCCTATCGTGTCACACTCTTCAACAATGCATAAGATTGTAGAATTGAGGCTTCTGTGATCCATATCAAGTTTACGAGAGATTTTTCGATGAAAACCACTTGAAATATCATTTGTCGACGCGTTTCGAACCAACTAGTGTGGTTCATCGTCAGTACAAGTTGAAGAAACAGATCCAACTTTGCATGTTAAATAGTTTGAGCAGAGCCTCCAACGGCTAACTTGAGAAACGACTAATTTTGACTTTTGGACCAGGGTCATAATTTTTTTTATAATTTAATGGAAGTTAGTTATATTAGGTGACCATTCCCTTAGAATATATATATAACATAATTTTAATTGGTGTTTAAGTTAACAGTTAGTTAAAAAGGTATTATTTAATAAATACATAAAAATTATAAGTTATATCATAATTTAAATGGAAGTTAGTTATATAAAGTGACCTTTCTTTTAATATATGTATAAATTATATATATATATATATATATATATATATATATATATATCTGTATGTATGTATGTATATGTATGTGTATGTGTATGTGTATGTGTATGTGTATGTGTATGTATATGTATATGTATGTAAATATAAATATATAAAGTAATTTTAATAGGTTGTTAAGTTAATAGTTAGTTAGAATTTAATAAATACATATTACACTAAGAAAATAATATTAAGTTAAATTAAATATCTAATTGTTAAATTAACCTAAAAAATAAATAAATAAATAACTTACAAAAAAAAAATTAAAAATTTTAATTAAGATCGTAGTTAGTTAAAAGGTACTAATATTATAAAAATATTAAAATGAGTCAAGGGGTGGAAAGAATAAAAATATTTTAATTAATCAGAAAAATAATTGTATATGTTAAATTAATTTAATATAATCTAATAGTTTAAAAAAACAAATAAATAAAATAATAAATAATAAATAAATAGAGGAGCCAAAAAACGGGGGGGAGGGGGGGAACCGACTAGGAAGAGAGTGCTAGGACCCAACACCTACTGATTTTCCAACTATCCTCTCTATTGAGATTGCTCAACCTCTTTTCAATCTCAAGAGCTTCCCTAAATTTCCGATGATGGAACTGCGAAACTCTAGCAATAACACTAGCCTCCTCAATACAAACATGATGATTGGTTTTTTCCGCATGTTCAGCTAAAGCGGAAGACTTTTCTCTCCTATGCTTAAGGTTAGTTGCGTGCTCACTAATCCTTTGATTAATGGAGCGACCAGTCTCACCAATATAGGGGGTCCCACAAGAACAAGAGATAATATATACCCCTTTCATATCTTTAGGGTCGATAGGATCCTTCACTGATCTGAGGGACATACGAATGGTGTTAAGGGGCCTAAAGGTCATAGGGACACTATGCATCTTGAGAATCCTTGCAATCTTATCAGTGGTCCCCTGAACAAATGGAAGATGGACACCTGGAATTTGTTCCTTCGGTTCCATTTTAGCAAGAGAATTCTTGGCAGCTTTAAGGAAAGCCTTCTAACCCATGTATCTACTATAACCATTCTCAACAAAGACATCAAGGAGATGGGATTTTTCCTTCTCAAAATTCTTTTTATCTGAGATCCTTAGGGCCCGAGTAGCAAGGGTATTGAGAACACCCATCTTTTGAGCCAGGAAATGGTGGGAATTGGCCTGAAGATACTTCTCCGTATGCGTTTTCTTTCGAAAAACTTGGTGGGAGAGGGAACCATCACTATTCTTAGAAATGACAATATCAAGGGACGAGAGGCAACCATCAACTTCCTGCTCCTTAGTGAACTTAATGACTGAGGATTGATTGTTGAGATGATCGAAGAAGAGATCTAATTCCTCTTGGCCGTGAGACCAGATGACATTGGTGTCATCCACATACCTTTTCCAAAGTTTAGGTAGGAGCCGGTAAGAGTTTAGAGCCTTGGACTCAAAATATTCCATAAAAATATTAACGACGATAGGGGATAGGGGTGAGCCCATGGCAACCCCACAAGTTTGCTCGAAGAACTCTCCCTCAAAACTGAAAAAGGTGGAAGTGAGGCAGATCTCAACTAACCTAGCGGTGTTAGGATCTGTTAGGCAGTTGATCACCTCCATGGCCTTATTAATAGGGATGCAAGTGAACAGGGAAACTACATCAAAACTAACAAGAATGTCCCCAGGGTCAAGCTTAATGTCCTTGAGTTCATTAATAAAGGAAGCAAAGTCTTTTACGAAGGACTCTGTACGACCAACTAAGGGTTTAATATTTAACGCAAGGAACTTAGCAAGAAGGTAGGTAGGACCTTCAATGGTGTTGACAATGGGCCTTAAGGGAGCTCCTTAAGTGTGAATTTTGGGGAGACCATAGATTCTAGGAGTGATAGGGTTGCTCTCAATGAGTTTATGGTGCAGGGAACTCATTGAGCTAATAGATTTAATGGCAAGAGCCACATTCTTAGCAACCTTCTTTAATGGATTTTTGGGAAGCTTTTTATAGCTACCACTACGAAAAAGGGTTATGTCGGCGTTCATTGTCTATTAAATTACAACTGATTTCAGGCCCTAGTCCGTGAAAAGTCAAGGACATCCCCAAATCGTGCGGACATCATCGATGCAATGGAGATGGAAATCGCACCTCTCAACGACGACATGACTAATGAAATTCTTGACACAGATATAATAGAAAATAGGGTGAAGACTTTGCTAAGATATTGTGGATGGACATCAATTCGCTTAGATCCTACCATGGAGAAATTTTCCAAGCTAAGGAATGACCATATCTGAAACGACGAAGAGACACAACCTGCAAAGTCACCAGACTCCATGAAAAGCTTGAAAAAATTGTGTGGCCTGATTATCTTGACTGGATGGAGAATCTTTGCATTAATTGTAAGATGGAACAAGAAATCAATGTCACTTTTTACCAAGCACACAAGATGGCCTTGACTCAACATGCAAGGTGAAGGAGTACTACATTCCCAAGAACAAGAGGTTGAGCGGTTGTTGTGAGAATGCAGCAACAATAAGTGGCTTATGAGGATATGTGTGTATATGAATAAACTGATGAACCACGTACCTGAAGAGAACTCCTAAAGAATTGGTGGTTGCAGCAGCTGGTGACATATGTAATCTGACAAATGGATTCTTTTTATATGGACATCAATGCCATATGTACAATGCATAGAGAAAGGAAAGGCAAGAAGTAATGAACCAAGAAACATATTACTTATAACAGAGATGATATAATTAAGCATGTGGAATTCTCAAGTTCTCAAATCTTTAGGGGGGGTTAAATCCATAAAAATTCCCTAATCAAACTTAAGGGGGGATTGTTAAGATTAACCTTGACTCAGGAATGACAGTCTACAACAAATAGTTTCAGACACATAGTTTTATGGCCTATGGTATTATGTCAATTGCATTTGGTTGGAAAGAAGCCTATAAATAGACATGTTTGTCTCCATTGTAAGTGTGCCAAGCACCAACGTGTTAATGGTCGAGCAGGGCCTCCTCGACTAGTGTGAGGGGCCAAGGGTTAAGCAAGGTATCCCCGATTAGTGTATGGGACTAAGGGTTGAGCAGGGCTCCCCAATAGGCTTTGTCACGGTTTTGGATAAATCTAATAGAATTCTATTAGGCTAGGTTTTCCCAAAAGTTGGGGTTTTCCTAAGATATTTCCTGGTGTTCTTATGTGTGTGATTACTTCTATTTATGTTCATGGTAAATGTTTGATTTACCTTGTCTCTTAATACATAACAATTCTCAATCTTGTGACATGTTTTTAAAATGTATGTATGTTTAATTCATATATTAATTCTTTTTACAATTAATAATAATAATAAAGTTATACTTTAGTTATGTTTTATGATTTTTTTAAATCTTGGTCATGTGAAATGTATGTGTATATTTTGATATTATCATTAATAGATACTTATGAACATTGACCAATCATTTAATTTATATAATTATATTAATATATAAAAGTAAAATTTAATTTAAAGTAATTCAATTAAAAATAATAATAGTATGACTATAAAAATTAAAGTTACGCAATTACACATTCCTCTAATTACTTTATATATATTAAAAATTAAACCTAATAAATTATATTATTATTTATTTTTAATAATAACCATTAAAAAAATCAATTACCATAATTTCATGCACTAATCCTATAACATTCATATATTTAAAAAAAAAAAATCAATCAAAAACACACATGATATTTCTTTCCATGGAAAAGGACGCCACCATATCTTTTACAATCATTATATTTATTTTCCCGGCAAAACAACCTTTAAGCTCAATCAAAACACACGACGATATTTCTTTCCATCAAAAAGACACTACCACAAAAAAACTTCACCAGGCAACCAGGCAACCAAGTTTTTGAGAAATTTTCGACACTTCCTTTCATCTCATGAATTCCCAAGCAACCAAATTTTAGAGAAATTCTCGCACTTCCTTTCTATCACATCAATTCCCGCTGATTTCCCTTTTCACTATCTTTCACTGTATCTCTCTTGATTTCTTCGCATGGGAAGGCGGTTTCTGACAATGGAAGACTACCGACTTTCTTGGCTACGATCATTTTCCAAATCTCCTTTTATTGAATTCATGTCCCACAGCGAACAATTTCCCCACACTTTCTTCATATCTCTTCTCCGATATCTTTTTCTCAGTAATATTTCAATTTTTTCAGATCTCCGAAGAAACTATCCCTCGACCTATTAAGACATTGTCCGAATCCTACAGCGCGCCATCACAGTGTGCCTCCCGTGAATGATGGCCATAACTCTCGGGGATCCAACCTGACGGAAGCACACAGACAGTAACGTTTATTTTGTCTTGTGCAATCAGTCCTCTGATAAAGTTCTACGAGTTAATTGATCCATCGAAACCAGGTTTTTAAGAAATTCTCCTCTTTTTTTCATCAAAAAATCTCGTATATTGAAGAATTTTTCCTCGCTGTCTTCATTTGTGTGCCGCACTTATAAGGCAATTTATGATTGTTTTTCAATTTTCCAGCTGGTTTCCCTTGCAGTAGTCTATAACGCGACTTTTTGAAAGTCTTTCCGGCGGTTTTTTCCGGTGAAAATCTGGCAGTAATTTATTGGAATCCAAGTTTGATAGCTAGTTTCTGCACAATGAAAGCGTCCCAGGGGTTTTTCAGGGTGCTGAATCCGAATATGCAGTTAAAAAACCATTTTAACTGCAATAAATCATGATTTCATATCAATTCCTTCCGCCGGATTCCGTCACCGGAATCTCAAAAAGTCGCATTATAGACAACTCCGTTTCCCTTTTCACACTCACTTTCAGACAAGTATTTTACAAATGAAAGAATCTCTCTCTATATATATAAAAGAATTTCCTCGAGCTTTCTTCAGGCATTTTGTCATGATTGAAGAGTACCAAATTTCCTTTCGACGACCACCGACCAGAACATATCATTTTCTTTCTATTTCTCCTTTTAGTGATTTTCTTCATATCTCTGACCCGATTCAGAAATCTTTCCAATATTTCATATTCACCTAATAGTGAACTCTACACACGCTCGGTGGATATCGAAGAATTTCTTCAGGCCTTGTTTATTTCAATGCCCTCTTGCGTATAAGACATTGTTTATATGCTGCAGCACGTCATCACAGGGGGCCTCATCACAGTGGGTCTCTACACGGCATTTTGATGAGGTTAAGAGGAAACGGGACAAGAAAAAAGAGAACACAAGCATTCAGAACGCAAGGTAATAAATCAAGAATATGCTGAGGTAGTTTTCTCACAAGAACACATAGTTGCGAATTTGAAAAGCTTGGGAATAGTTTCAGGCAACTGGGATTTTGCATGGTAGAGGTTGGACTTCTATTGGCTCGTCTATGCGATCAGCTATTGATGGGATAGACATGGAGAATACAATATTTACACTATATGTGTTTTTAGCAGCCACATCAAAACTTTGACTTTCACTTCTAGAAGGAATAAAACGGGGGTTTTATAAAAAAGTTTAAATTTCGACACTCAAAATCTCAAATCAACAATAATAATAATTTTTCGTTTCCTTAATAAAATTGAGAATTTTTCATACTTTTCAACCAGTAAGTAATTTGATGGAGCTTTTTAAGAGACTCCAGAAGTGGAATCTCCTCTTCACATCAGTTGCATTACTATTGCTATGATACCACAATAATAGCAGAAGTGTTCTCAGACGCACAAATTTTATTAATAAAGAAAAGAAAATTACATAGAATCTGCAAGAGTTTACACACAATCACTCAACACTCTTGAAAGCAGATAAATTAGCTTTAAATAAGCTAATGTCCTAACTTAATTTTGTTATGGATCACTTATTTCATTTACAAGTGTCCATTTACATTTAATGCTCTCATAACAACACTACTAACTATTTTCCTAAATTGGTTCCTAAGAAACAACACATTTCTAGATGTCATATCTTTTACAACAATTAGCTATTCTAAAATGTCTCTAAAATCTAATTAAATATTCTAAATAATTAAACTAAAGTTTATGTATTTTGGATCATCTTACAGATCTGTTATGTACAATTTAATTCTGGATGGATCTAAGTGCAAGGGTAGATATGCATATGAAGGTATTGGATCAACATTGATTCGGTTAGATATGTGTGTGAAAATGTTGGATCAACAAAGAATTGGTCAGATCTTGTGTGGATCTACCACTATGAGAGAGAGTCGATCATGGGGCATCCATACAACTGTGCAAAAGAAGAGGATTTGAGTGGCACAGAGGCAGATCTAGCGCAGGGCCGATCTAGATCAACGAGCCAATGTCGATATGATTTTTGATGGAGGAGACAAGACCAACTCAATGTAAAAGCTAATTCATATGAGCTGAAAATTTTAGATCGACATAGAGAAACCCTATGTGGGGGCCATGGTAAAGTTTTTGTTGTCTCTGCAAGTTGTAGTGGACAGATCAACAATGGAGAGCTTAATGACGGCCTATCATGTCACACTCTTCGACAACGCGTAAGACTATGAAAAAGGGTTATGTCGGCATGCATTGTCTATTAAAGTACAATCAATTTCAGGCCCTAGTCAATGAAAAGTCAAGGACATCCCAAAATTGTGCAGACATCATCGATGCAATGGAGATGGAAATCATGCCTCTCAACAACAACATGACTAACGAAATTTTTGACACAGATATAAGAGAAAAGAGGGCGAAGACTTTGCTAAGATATTGCAAATGGACATCAATTCACTTAGATCCTACCATGGAGAAATTTTCCAAGCTAAGGAATGACCATATCTGAAACGACGAAGAGACACAGTCTACAATGTCACCAGACTCCATGAAAAGCTTGAAGAAATCGCGTGGCCTAATTATCTTGACTGGATGGAGAATCTTTGCATTAATTGTAAGAGGGAACAAGAAATCATTGTTAATGTTTACCAAACACACAAGATGGCCTTGACTCATCATGCAAGGTGAACAAGTACTACATTCTCAAGAAAAAGTGGTTGAGCGGTCGTTGTGAACATACAGTGACAATAAGTGGCTCAGGAGGATATGTGTGTGTATGAATAAATTGATGAACCATGTACCTGAAGAGAACTCCTAAAGAATTGGCAGTTGCAATGGCTAGTGACATATGTAATCTGACAAATGGATACTTTTTATATGGACATCAATGTCATATGTACAATGCATAGAGAAAGACAAGGCAAGAAGCAATGAACCAAGAAATATATTACTTATAATGGAGATGATATAATTAAGCATGTGGAATTCTCGAGTTCTCAGATCTTTAGGGGGTGGGGGTTAAATCCATACAAATTCCCTAGTCAAACTTAAGGGGGGAGTGTTAGGATTAACCTTAACTCAGGAATGACTGTCTACAACTAATAGTTTCGGGCACATAGCTTTGTGGCCCGTGGTATTATTTCAATTGTATTTGGTTGGAAAGAAGCCTATAAATAGACCTATTTGTCTTCATTGTAAGTGTTCCAAGAACCAACGTGCTAAGGGTCGAGCAAGGCCTCCCCGACTAGTGTGAGGGGCCAAGGGTTAAGCAGGGTCTCCCTAGTCAGTGTATGGGACTAAGGGTTGACAAGTCTCCCCTGCAGGCTTGGTCAGGGTTTTGGATAAATCTAATAGAATTCTATTAGGCTAGGTTTTCCCGAAGGTTGGGGTTTTCCCAAGGTAATTCGTGGTGTTCTTATGTGTGTGATTGCTTCTATTTATGATCATGGTTAATGTTTGATTTACCTTGTATTTTAATACATAGCAGTTCTCAATCTTGTGACATATCCGGCCTCCTATCACATCTTGAGTGGGCCTAATGGTTAAGAGCATGTGTTTCCTCCTAAGATGTCGCAAGTTCAAAACCAAAGGGGGGTAGAGTATGTATGCCTTGGTAGACTTAGCAGTCAAATCGTTGCGCAGAGGTGGGTCCCTTGTCCCACAAACAAGGGGGTCTCATACACCAATTTGGTGTCGGCTTGGTTGTGACCTTAAAAATGGATATTATTATTTTTATTATTAAAAATGTATATATGTTTAATTCATATATTAATTATTTTTACAATTAATAATAATAATAAAATTATACTTTAGTTATTTTTATGATTTTTTTTCATTTTAGTCGTGTGAAATGTATTTGTACATTTTAATAATATCATTAATTGATGCTTATGAAAATTACCAATCATTTAATTTATATAATTATACTAATATATAAAAATTTAGTTTAAAGCAACTCAATTAAAAATGACAATATTATGACTATAAAATTTAAAGTTACCCAATTACTCATTCCTCAAATTACTTTATATATTAAAAATTAATCCTAATAAACTATAGAGTTAATTTTTTTTAATAATAACCATTAAAAAAAATCAATTACTATAATTTTATACACTAATCATATAAACATTCAAATATTAAAAACAAAAACCAATCAAAAACACAGATGATATTTCTTTCCATCAACAAGACACTACCACAAAAAAAACTTCACCACGCAACCAGGCAACCAAGTTTTTGAGAAATTTTCGACACTTCCTTTCATCTCATGAATTCCCAAGCAACCAAATTTTAGAGAAATTCTCCGCACTTTCTTTCTATCTCATCAATTCCCACTGATTTCCCTTTTCACTATCTTTCACTGTATCTCTCTTGATTTCTTCGCATGGGACGGCGGTTTCTGACGATGGAAGACTACCGACTTTCTTGGCGACGATCATTTTCCAAATCTCCTTTTATTGAATTCATGTCCCACAGCGAACAATTTCTCCACACTTTCTTCATATCTCTTCTTCGATATCTTTTTCTCAGTAATCTTTCAATTTTTTCAGATTGGCCTTTCGTAAATTGTACACAGCCTTGTATATATTGAAAGAATTTCTTCACGCCTTCCTTAGTTTTATCCCTCTACCTAAAAATTTGGACCATTTCTCCCTTTGTCGTCTCAACCTTTCCCAGGGACCACGCTAATCTTCTCTGTATCTTTTCAATTTTATCCAATGTCTCCGAAGAAACTATCCCTCGATCTATTAAGACATTGTCCGAATCCTACAGCGCACCGTCACAGTGTGCCTCCCGTGAATGATGGCCATAACTCTCGGGATCCAATCTGACGGAAGCACACAGACAGTAACGTTTATTTTGTCTTGTGCAATCACTCCTCTGATAAAGTTCTACGAGTTAATTGATCCATCGAAACCAGGTTTTTAAGAAATTCCCTTTTTTTTCCTAAAAAGATCTCGTATATGGAAGAATTTCCCCTCGTTCTCTTCATTTGTGTGCCGCACTTCATAGGGCAATTTATGATTGTTTTCCAATTTTCCAGCTGATTTCCCTTTTCACACTCACTTTCAGACAAGTATTTTACAAATGAAAGAATCTCTCTCTCTCTGTCTATATATAAGAATTTCCTCGAGCTTTCTTCAGGCATTTTGTCATGATTGAAGAGTACCAAATTTCCTTTCGACGACCACCGACCGGAACATATCATTTTCTTTCTGTTTCTCCTTTTAGTGATTTTCTTCATATCTCTGACCCGATTCCTCTTTTCGCAATCTTTCCAATATTTCATATTCACTTAATAGTGAACTCTACAAACGCTCGGTGGACACCGAAGAATTGCTTGAGGCCTTGTTTTCTTTGCCCTCTGCCTATTAAGACAATGTTTCAGGTTGGCACAGATCACATCAATAAATATGTTCAGAAGGAGAAGGTAGCTAAATGATAATATTTATGATATATTGCAGTGAGTGAATTTGAGTGAATTCGTAGAACTGATAGTTTCAAATTTCAGTTTTTCGACTCTCGTCCTTCTTTGTTTTGTTTTTACTACAATGACGAAAAAGGATTGCTCCTGCTCCTGTTTTTCTTGCTTTCTGGGGAGAAACACCCCTTCTACCTCCTCCCCCGCAACTGCTTTTTCCAAAGATGTCGATACAAACGCTGCTTTTCCAACAGTTGCTACACGGCATGACCCCAGAATCCCTGCATCAACGTCAAAGTCAAATGCCCAACTGAAGAGTGTTGAGCCGTCTTCCTCTTCTTCTGCACATCAAGACGCCTCCTCTTGTGCTGTTGTTGTAAAGCAGGATGAGGTGGTGCCTCCTCCTCCATCAGGTGATGCCTTCTCCGCTCCATCTCATCTTCCATATGTTGCCTCGTCCTCTTCCACCGTTCCAGAAACAGCTATCTCCTCCTATTCTTCCTGCGTTCCAACAGTGGTCATGGCTACAGAGGATATTTATCACTCCCAACAATCGGTTGCCTCCTCCTCTACTCAACCTGGAGAAGCCCAGTCCTCTTCTCTTCAAGGGATGTCCTCCTCTTCTATTTGCATCAGAAATAAAGACGTTTCGGCGCTAGAAGGAGACAATGTGGAGGTTGATCTCGACGGTCTTATTAAGCACATATCCCAACGCTTGGAACTCATCCAGGTAAACTTCATCGCTATCATTGATATCGATAATGTGATTTTATATGGACACCTGCACATTGAAAAATTAACCGACAGAATGAATGAAATTTCGCTTCCCTTTGTTCAGGGAAGCAAAAATTCGTCAAAAAGGAAGGGTGCTCAACAATATTGGCCCACTGCTTCCAAAACATTATTCAAATTAAAAGAGTTCGTATCAGAGGGAATCAATGTCGTTGTGAGTATTAAACTTCGGACCTTCATGATTTGACAATGCTTAATTAATTCATAGAACTTTTATGGTCAAATTCGAGGATCGTGTCCATCATCTAAATTTTTCTTGTTTATTTTATCATATTCAGCCAGATGCTATTCCTGGTGACGCAATCAAGACAGTTGTTAGCGGTGTCCTTCAGGGTATGGGAACGGCACACTTGGTTACTGCAGGTCTCGTTGTAGTAGCAAATATCGTGGAGAGGTTTGAAGAAGTTGATGCCAACAAAGCTGAGTGCCTGCGTCTTCTGAAGGAAATGATTTTTCTGGCCAAACTTGTCAAGCATTTCAAAGAAAGCCCTCAAGGAATGTACGAAGTAATTAAAGAAGCAACCGAATTGGTAGTCGAAGGCTACATCATGTGCTGTTGTCAGATTGACTCGTCAAAATTTTCCAAGTGAGTCCTGAACAGTCTAATCTTATTTGTTAGTTTGACTGTTTATATATTGATACGCACATATAGAGCTCTCGATGAAAACCCCACAACTATGTCATTAAACAATCAAATGTTTCAGAGACCTGCTAATAACCCAAAACCGAAGCATTCAATCAAATGGATGCAAATCTACTCTCCCAATTTGTCCCTGATTTGGTCTAAATATGGTAAATCTACTCTCCAAGATGTCCCTGATTTGGTCCAAATATGCTTCGTTCTGAAAAAGGAAATCTCATTCAACCTGCTACACACAAATAACAGTATCAGCTCCCCGTAATAAACTGTCAAGTGGAAATAGAGTAGGTATTGGAGCTCTTCAAAGAAGTTTTCCTACCAAATCCATACACCACGCATCATAAATTAAAGAGGCAAGGAGAAATGACAGCCTTCTAACAAGTTTGCCTCAGTAAGAGTCCAAACAAAGTATCATTCAACCCACGACATGAGAATCCTTTATTCAATCAAATGGATGCAAATGTTCCCTGGTAAATTTACTCTCCAACTTGTCCCTGATTTGGTCAAAATATACTTTCTTCTGAAAAAGCAGATCTCATTCAATCTGTTTCTCACATACACAAATAACAGTATCCGCTGCCTCTAATAAACTGTCAAGAGGAAATAGAGTAGGTACTGCAGCTCTTCAAAGAAGTTTTCCTACCAAATTCATACACAAATAAAGTATCCGCTGCCTGTAATAAACTGTCAAGAGGAAATAGAGTAGTTACAGCAGCTCTTCAAAGAAGTTTTCCTACCAAATTCATAAACCACACATCATAAAGAGGCAAGGGGCAATCACAGAACCCTAACAAGTTTCTCTAAATCTTTATTCAATTCAGATCAAGAATTAGATACATAGGAAAAGCAAACAGATATATCCTCTGTTTTTCTACTACTTGAAACCATTTATTAACTCTCTCTCTCTCATCTTACCCACTGCTCACTTGTTATAATATTTAAATTGTATTTTATCCCATTGAAATATAGAGGATTAACGTATTTACACCTTCAACCAAATGAAGTATTCACATGTTTCAAGCATATACACGATCCAAGGAAATCTTATTCTGATGTTTACCTTCAATTAAAATGAAATAATCATTAGAAGTAGAAACTTTCAACCATAAAGGAATGTGACTAAAATAACAGTCCAGCTGAGGCACATGACAACTCCAACCTTTTCCTATTATTAGAATTTAGATCTGGCCATATAAAAGGTCCACGTGTGCTTCCACTTCACTGCACCATAATCAATGGAGCAATTCTCTGTTTGCCTTTTTTGAATGTTCAACTTTGTTCTCTGAGAATGCCCCTGCCTCGGCCCTCGTCCTTGTCAAACGCATGCCCATGTCCAATAGAGAGAAATCAGTGTTCTAATGAAATTTCATTGAATCATTACAGGTTCTTCAAAGCCTTGGTAAACAAGGAAGATCTGGATAATTTCAGACAAGAGATAGATCGCATGTACAGGCAGATTTATACACAAATGGGTATTTGTATTTTAGATGCTAATGACCGGAAGAAAGCGCCTCTGTCCAGAAGATATCCGGAACATGCAGGTGAATACATTGTCAAACTAATTTATTCAATTTGAAGTCTTTATTACTACAGACATGGATCTAATGTTAAATGTTTTGTTGAAACAGTTGGGGTTAAGGAGCCAGCAAAAGAAATTATTGATCTTTTGGAATTGGGCAGTGAAAAGAATGCTATTGCGGTTATGTTGCATGGATTCGGAGGAATAGGTAAAACCACCCTTGCAGATGCCGTCTTTTCACTCCTTGACATTCAAGGATGTAAATATTCCACAGTTCAACTCTTCGAAAATATCGATTCAACTCCAAAGATAGTAGAGTTGCAGAGATTGATCTTAAAAGATTTGATGGAACATGGAGAGACGGTTCCAGATATTAGAAAGCATGAGGATGGACAGCGAGAACTGGGCGGAATGCTAGAGAAGGTCCCCGCCTTTATTTACATTGATAACGTTTTGGGGCAAGATGAGCTTGGGCGGCTTTTGCCCAAGGATATGAATAAAGCGAAGAAAGTGAGACTGCTTCTCACTGCACGTAACATAGAAGTCCGTAGAGCGTTACAAATGAAAACTATAGTTTATGCTATGAAAGGGCTTCCTGATGCAGAAGCTATGCATCTTTTGGGGAGAGAAATTTATGATGAGACAAACTACAAGGAGAAGCAAATAAATTCTACCCAATTGAACAAGATCGTACAGTCATATGGTGGAATTCCAAAACTTTTGGAACTGGTAGGAGGATTCATACGTGAAGAAAATGATAAACAAAAAGCCTATAGAATATTGTTGAAGGAGAAAGAAAAATGGGACAGTGAAATCGGGAAAATAGAGTCCTACCTCTTCGCATACAATTATCTCCCTGAGGTATTGAAAGATCCATTTCTGGATATTTGTTCCTTTTTCAAAGGATGGGCTTGGGACACAGTGGCAGATATTGTGGGACCGATTGAACTGGATATGCTGGAAAGTAGAGCACTTGTAACCAGAGGCACAAATGGGGTTGTAGTTGTACACGATGTCATTTTGTCAATCGGCCTTCAGAAGACAAAGGGAATAAGATTCACATTCACCAATGGAAATCAAATTAAGGAGCTTCTAAATGAGAAGGTACGAGATCATGGAATTAATTTTGTTTAGTTTGCCTGTATGTATTACTCAATTATATTTAATAATGTCATGCAGGAAATTCCAGATATCAAAGGTATATGGCTGAGTGAAAATAATAAGGATCTACTCGATATATCAGCATCAAAATTGGACTTCATGTATAGTTCCCTGAGAGTTCTTGCACTGGGAAACTTTATAAAAGTGCAGGACAAATGTAATAAAACGTTTGGGAACTTGATCTTTCTACAAGCTGCAATTCCCAATCTTCCCTTTGATGTATCCAAGTCAAAGGGATTGAAATATTTGAAGTACGAACCAAAGGATTTGAATTTCCGTAAGGTAAGTCTCTTTCAAATCTTTAGTCCAATGCCTGCCCACTCATTTTTCTTTTAAAAATGAACCCTTTTATTAGTTTTGATGATTCGAATAACTATGGTTGTCACAAATAACTTGCAGATACCGTCGAGTCTTAGATACATGGAGTTTGATGGAAGGTTACATCCCCATGCCTTTGAAATTTCTTCCGGCGATCTTCAGCAACTCGGGAGTTTGCGGATACTAAATTTGACCCACTTTGTAGCGTTGAAAAAATTGCCTGAAGACCTGGGAGATCTAGTAAATGGTTTGGAAGAACTAACGCTTTCATATTGCACATCTGTAGAGGAACTACCAAAGTCAATTTTAAAGCTTCAATCTTTAAGATTAATCAGAATGGAATACTGTTCGAGTTTAAGGCAATTGCCTGAAGATTTTGGTTGGTTAACTTCTTTGCAAGAACTCAATTTTCAAGGTTGCAAGAATCTAATATTGCTTCCTAATAATTTTGAGAAACTCACAGCGTTGAAGTTACTGGATCTGTCTTTTTGCGAAAGACTACTAGATCTCCCTCTTGGGTTAGGAAACTTACCATCACTTGCTGAATTAGGTTTGAAGAAGTGTAGTGAGTTAAGAAGTATTCCAGAAAGCATTGGACAGATGAACTCTTTGGCCTTGTCAATGGATATGTCAGGCTGTTCAAGTTTAAAAGAACTACCTAATGGCATCTGCAACCTTTCCTTTATCACAGATCTTTCATTGGTTAAGTGCAGCAATTTACAGAGGCTTCCAGATAGAATTGGGGAATTAGTAAATTTAAGAAAGTTTTATCTGGAAGAATGTACGAGTTTAAAGAAACTTCCAGAAGGTTTTGGTCAACTCAAGTGTTTGAAAAAACTGGATTTAGCTGACTGCTACAACCTCGAATAATTATGTTATGACTTCCATCGCCTTTCCTGCTTGGAATCTCTACACCTGGATGGGTGCCACAGTTTGAAAAGGCTTCCTGAATATTTCTATTGCCTTCCCTCATTGCGACGGTTTTATCTAAGTGGTTGTCCAATGTTGAAAGGGAAAGAGATGGACCTTGTATTGAAGATAAAAACATTACAATATGTGACAATCGTCGATAGCCAAATGTTGCTGAAGAGATGGGAAGAAATTCAAAAAGAAGGCAATCCATTATGGTCTTTGGTAGTGCGCACAGGACAGGTAACATAACATCCATCCATCCCTATTATGTGGACTTTTATAATAAATATGAATTATATATAATTTTTTCTTCGCACTGACTTTAGATTTCTCTTCAGGCTTTGTCGAAGGATGAAAGGGATAATATAGAAAAGAACTTGTCATCAGAACTCGATTCGCTTCTCACCAATGGACAAGGAGAGCCATTCCATCTATCTGACCATCTTCGTGCAGACTCCCTCTTGCTCCTCATGTTTGATTTCCATAGAGACTACTGTTATGATTTCCCGTGGCCTTTATTTGAAGACACGATAGATGAAATCCAAACGAACTTTGAAATAATTTACATGGGCAGCAATTTTAATAAATTGCCTGTGAATGTGAAGGGCAAAATTGTGGGGCATAGGAATCGGGACACTCATGTTTATGATGTGCATCGAAAGGTGATCTCAACATTCGACACTGCAGATCAATCACGGGAAGAAGATGGAAAGTATTCTTATATTCAGATGAGAACGAAGATGGTGAGAGACGAGGAAGGTGCTACTAAATATCTTCCTTGTTGGAAACTTTTGACAGGCCGTGAAGTCGAGGAATTTTTATTGTGCAACTGTAGAAGTTACCACAGGTTGACACAACTAGTACAAACAGCCAGAGAGAGTAATATTGAGTTGTTAAAGGAACTGTTTGCAACTGGAAGGGAACCGACCACTGATATTTTTCAGAGAAATAAAAATTATGCATCAGAGAAGGTATTAAGTTCTGTGTTTTGTAAAAATTATGCATTACCGAAGGTATTAATTTTGTGTTTTGTAAAAATTATGCATCACAGAAGGTATTAGGTTTTGTTTTTTGTTATAACTTTTTTGAACAATTTTATCTCAATATTTATAACAAATTTCAGTCCCTGAAGGTTACTTCAAGTAATTTAGAGTCAAATATGAAATTCTGTTTTTTGTTATAACTTTTTTTGAACAATTTTATCTTAATATTTATAACAAATTTCAGTCCCTGAAAGTTACTTCAAGTAGTTTAGAGTCAGATGTGAAATTCTTTGATATTATTGTTAGTTGTTGTTAATGACAAGTTCTTTTTTATTCCCTTGAAGCTACACCTAGTAATGAAGACCAAAGGAGTTTACCATCCACCAAATATAGAGAAATACTCCATATTTCCCAACTTTCATTCCAAATAAATAAATATTTCAGTAGTATGTACTGACTGTTCTCTATTTTATAAATAAATATTTCAGTCCCATGTACTGACTGTTCTCTATTTTATTAACTAACTGTTCTTTACTTTGTTTACATTATAATTGCAGGCTTCAAATGAAAACTCCAGACCTTTTGCATGCGGGGTAGAAGAAATGGAAGGAAAAAGGATCTTCTTGGACATCAGGCCTCTTGACATATGTTGTGATATTCGTCTCGGCTCTTTGATTCAACTGTATAATATGATGAAAGAGTCTCTTAACTTAGAAGTTATATCAATTCCACTTGTGCAGCCAAATACAAATATAAGATTGGAGGTGTTTGAACAGTTTTCAGGAGAGGTTCCATGGTTGGTCCTAAAAGAGCCATGGATATTGACCAGAGTAGTGAAGTACTTTCTCATTAAAGGGTGTCTACCAGACCAAGGATCAGAGTTATGGGCAAAGGAGCGTGCCATAATCACGATAATAGAGCCAAATGGGAAATTATTTACAGCTGATAAACCTGTACTGCCTTTGCTAGATAGGTGGGGACCAAAGGCTTATCCTTTTACCCTGGAGAAAATTAAAGAATTAGAGGAGGAAGAATCGTCTCAAATGAAGACTATGTCTCATGTGTCTTTTCCAAAATCAAGGAAGCATCAAGCTTGGTAATTCGTCATTTTCGTTGGCTATAATGTTTTTTAAAAATAATAAACTAAAGGTTTACTTGTTTTGAAATATGTTAGAGCAGTAGTTCGTCATTATTTTATTTGTTTTGTTATAGTGTTATATTTGTTTTATTATAATGTTTTTGAAAGATGATAAATTAAATGTTAATATTAATTTTTTTATTTGTGTGGTTATATTATGGTTTAAAAAATATAGGTTTATTTAGTGAAAATGGCTTTAAAAAAATGATATGTTTATTGGGTGAAAATGACTTAAAAAAGATATTTATAAAAAAATTTACATGTTTTTTAACAAATATATTAATAAAGTTTATTGATAGCATTTATATCACTAAAAGGCAAAAGTTTCGAAGCTCATAGATACCACATATGTTGTTTATTGTTCATTAGAAACTCTTAACATGTTCAAAGTTGAGTTGGGGATTTTTTTTTTTAAATTTATTGAAGTGTTAGGCCATAAGATTTTGGACACACTTTTATTTTTTAAAAGAAAAAGTGTATGAAAGAAATAATAATGACAAACTGAAAATACTCTTACACTTTATTGACTATAACTTTTTATGGATGGTATTAATAAATAAAGATGAGGGAATAGTTACTCAAATGGGGAAATATATTAGAAAAACAAAAGTAAATTTTGATGAAATGTTCTAAAAAGAACAAGCAACAAGTATTGTTCACTGAGAACAATGATGATGTATACAATACCATGTATTATAGAGGAATTACATTTTATTTATTATTTCATTATGTTTTTTCTTTTTTATTTGATTATAAAGAAAATTAATAAAAAATTTGTTACTTAAAGAAAATAATTTCATTTATTTTATAAAAAATTATCTTATTTATCTTTTTGTTTTCCATTTATTTTATTATATTTATAATGATTTTTGTAATTAATTGAAATAACAATTTAATTTTATTATTTATTATTATTTTTTATTGTGAAAAAATTTATATTATTATTATGTATTACTTTTTCATAACAAAAAAAGGGGGCTTATCTCGGGTGGTTGGTAGTGTTGTCACCTACTACAAATTATGTTTTCGACTATTAAAAGTGTGCAAAAGTTCATAGAAATTTGTCGTCATCTTCCAAGCCTCAAAAAGACTCAAAGTCTAAATTGGACCCTCTCCATTGGAAAGTTCCCTCAACAATCTTTCGAACAATATGTGGAAGTCCAAAAATGGACTTCTAGATCAAAAGATATGGTCTTCTGAAGTTCAAGGATTAAAGCCTAAGGAAATAAGGAAAATCAGAGGCCCAATATCGGATATCGCATATCGGAGGTAATGCAATTATGGCACATCAACACCTCACATGTCAGAGGTGTGATATTGGAGATCGCAATCAGAGGTCCTAGCAACATGGCATATCGACACATCAAACATCAGAGCTCCGATATATCAAAGGTCCAACAACATAGAATATTAGTGATCGCTATCGGAGATCCCAGTAGTTAGGCATATCGGCAATCGACGATCGCACATTAGAACTACAAGCACATCGACATAATGCATGTCAAAAGTTTGATATATTGGTGACCACAAATGAAGCAGGCAGTATTGGAGATCGACGGTCGGCACATTGCAACAACAAGAAGATTGGCACATCAGCGATTGGAGGAACGCAACTCTTGAATGCGTGAACCTTGAAATTGTGTCGATAGTGTAAAATCGCCAGGGGACCCAAAAATAAATTTACAAAGGATTTCCCCGCAAAACCAAGGGCGGATGAATCCTTTTCTCTCTCCTCTAGTGGGATGCGTGGCAACATCCGGTTGGTCCTGATAAGCTACACATGGTAGCACAGGATTGGCTCCGATAAGGACACGTGACAAATGAAGTCAGCGTGATGTGGCGGTACGGAAGGACATGTGGCATTCTGTTTTGGCATTTTGAGGGGGCCTATGGGGACATATTCGGGTGACATGTGTCACCACTCAAGGAGTGCCACGTGGTTGTGATGACATCACATCGACAATCACATATTGGAGGTTGATGGATATTGGCACTTTACAGCAGTGGACACTTGAAAAACACCGATAAAGGGGCTTCAATACAAGGTTGGCGCATAGTCACAAGAAGAGTCAAAGAACCGAAGGCGCGGGTTGGGGCTAAGCGCAGAGGGCTAACAATGATCAGAGAAACAAGCATGTCACAACTCCCAAAGAAAAACCTCAATTGGAAATCGCCGAATTGAGGGGCTCTAATACTTAGCCAGCACATGGTCGCTAGAGGAAATTAAAGGAAATGGTTGCTAAGATATTTACAAAGGAAAAAGGCCCCCAGGAAGGAACAAAAGAGCACTAGTGCCCTAAGGCTAAGCACGTGGTCATAGCCCCCGGTCATATGAAGAGAATCGCAGAAAGGGGCTAAAACAAAGGGGGCCAAAGGATCCTGGAACTCGCCTGTTCTATAAAGTTTTTAAGTATAAAGTGCCAATAATGAGAATCTTTGATGTAGCGTTACGACAATGTTATTGGGTATATGATGCTTCGAGAGTGTTATAAAGGAAGTTTAGAGGGATGGATGAGTCAGCAGCTTCGATTCCTGAGCAACGCAGAGGCCATCACCATTGATCACTCCCAGCTCCAGAAAATGGGAAATTGATTCAGTTCAGGCGGAAAGCGACAAGGGGATTGACCGAGTAACAGATAGAGGCACATTGTGGCAAACACGTGGCTTGATCAGCGACCATCACATGAAGTGGCATGGAGATATTTTGGCTATAGGCATCATTCAGGTCTTCCCATGTTTTGTATTTTGTTGTTTTGTTATTTTGTTATGAATGTATTTTAAAGAAGGAATCATTATGTTGCAATGATTTGAGCGAAAAACCCTTTGCACGCCGAGACAACTAGTCAATGAGATAGCTGGAGCTCAGGATAAGATATTTTTTTAACTATTTTCAAAACTTCCCCTCTCCTTATAAAAAAAGGGAAGAAACAATTAAGAAAGGTTCCCGAATTCTGCAAGCAAGAGGCTCGAATTTCGTGGTTCCACATTGGTTCTATTTGCATGTTCATGAGAGATTTGAGTGATAAGTGTTGAATGTATATGGGTTGGTGATTTGGAACGATCTTCAAGGATTAATGAAACTATTTTGTTGATTCTTATCAGAGCAATAAGACAAGCAACCCGATCCCATTATCTACAATTTGATAGTTGATTTTAAAGTTTTTGTTATAATGAATCGAGTATGCCCCCACAATGTGTCAATTTCATGGTTGTTCTTTAAGTTTTTATTACAATGGGTCGAGTTCACCTACACTATGTGTCAATTTGATGGTTGAATTTTAAATTTTTATTGCAATGTATCAAGTTGTCTTGGGCTAAGATTTTAAAATCGCTATATATTTAGCATTTAAAAAATAAATTACCCTTGATATAATAACTCTTTCATTCAGGTGTTCATTTTTAAAGTTTTTTTAGTCATAAATTTTTTCCATAATGTCATGCTTCAAATATTTTGAAAACTTATTAGTTTTTTTGTAATCATAATCTTTAGTTTTAATTGCATGGTTGAAAAATTGTCAAGATTTTAATGTTTTTGAGTCTTAATATTTTATCTTTAATGCTATGGTTGAAAACAATTACAATTTTAGGGTTTTTTAGAGTCAAGATTTTTTGTCTTTAACAACATGGATGGAAGTTATTGGAATTATCAGGATTTGAGACGTGATATTTTATCTTTAACATAGTGTCCGAGAATTGTAGGAATTTTAGAGTTTTTCAAAGTCCTAATATTTTATCTTTAATTCCATTGCTGAAAAGTATCAAAATGGTAACCCGATTTTTTTTTGTTCCAGCATCAACACTTATTTTAGGGTGTTTTTTTCATCCATTTTGTAAAAAAAAATTGGTTTTTACTTCCATTTTAAAAAACTGTTGAAAATTTACCCTAAAAAATAAAACATCGTTATGGCAGACACAATTTTCAGTTTTGGGTTGTTTTTTCATGCGTTTTTGGGGATTTTGGGCTAGAGTACCCATTTTGAGGTAATAGTTCCCATTTGATTGGTAACTATGTTGTCAAGGGATTGTTCTTGGGTTGTTGGTAACTTGGCCTAGCCCAAGAACTATCCCATACCTCCTTAGAGTTAGTTGTCTTAAACTTTGAACCTCTTTTCCATATCAATCATTATAATTATTGTCCACTCTTTGACATTCTTTATATGATATTCCTATTACATTTAAAAAATTCGCACTTTACACATAAGTACAATGTTTTCACCCCACTTTTCAATGCCATATTTCTTCTTGAGACAATATAAGTATACATGCAAACATACCTCACAATTTGTAGTCCTTATAAACAATAACGAATTTCACTTGATCTACAGATGACAATAACTAATAAATAGAATATGTTTCCTTAGTACTTATATGTTTCTGCTTCCATCTAGCCAAAAAACTAAAGTGGGAAGGAACGTTCCTCCCAACCTATGAGAATCAGTAACACTGCTAGCACTCCCCTTGATCCAGCTTCATATCTAGAAAAGAATTAGTTTGATAACCTTAATAAGTTCACTCAATACCACTCGATCCCAACCAGATTCAGTCTAGGGTTTCAAATAGAGTTCCACTTTCCAACCAACTCAATAACTCTATGTCTCGCAACGTCATACCTCCCTCTACAATGCCTTGTCATAGGTTCAATCATATTACAATCTTTCTCCTCGAAGGTTGCCTCGGGTCTCTTTCCCTCTTCGCTTCATTTTCCCATCCGATATGTTTTGTCTCAAGAGAAGGAGGTTGGGAAGACAATTGTCCCTACCCATAAGTGTCTTCAACTTTTCTGAATATGAAACTTACTATTACATTACTTTTCCTGTAATTTTATGGTTGACCTTTTAAATTCTTTTGTGATTAAATTTAAATATTAATATTCATAATTTATTCAATTGGATCTTTAAACATAATCAATAGTCTCTTAGGTAAATAGTAAGGAAAAGTAATTCAATGTTACCATATTTACAGAGGGGTATTACATTTTTGCACTCAAAAAGAGGTTTTCATTTCAAGAGATTTGATCTAGGTTAGTTTAAATTGGGTTTAAGATGGATCTAGGTTAGTTTAAATTATCTAAAATATTGTAACTTTGTTTTACATTTAAATTATTCTTCATTTTTTCTCTCTTTTCTTATAAAGGATTATAATTTACAAATTTGAATAGTGTGAGGTCAATTAACCCATATTATGAACTCATATTTCTAATAATGATCTTAAATTTTTATATATCTTAAATACTTATAATTTTTTACTTTTATAAAATTTACCTCATAGAAACACATTTTAAGTATAATATATATTTATGTAATTTATTATAACATTATTTCTCATTTAAAATATTATTATCATTAAACATTTATGTTTACATTAGACAAAAATGTTTTCTTTATATATTTGAAATACTTATTAAATTTTATTTGATAAAGTTTACTTCACGCAAAAACATTTTCACTGTGATATCAACTTATGTACTTAGTATATCATAAAAATTTTTATTTGATAAATTTTTTCCTCACAAAAACATGTTAACTAAGATATCAATTTAGATAATTTACATATCTAAAATGCTTATTAATTTTCACTTGGTTAAAATTTACTTCACACAAAAACATTGTATATATCTATATATATATATATATCTATATATATATATATATATATATATATATATATATATATATATATTACTTCACATAAAAACATTTTAACTATCATATCAATTTATGTTATTTATATTTTAGAAATACTTATTGTTTTTTACTTTAGGAAAATTTAACTCACACAAAAACATTGTTAACTATCATATCAATTTACTAAATTTATAGCTCTGAAATATTAATGTAACACGCCTCAAGCAATTTTTTTTTAACTTGTTACCTTAATAATTTTACATATATGTAACTTCTTTATTATCAAACTTATTTTTTAAACTTATAATGTGAGATTTAATTATAGTTCTTGGGCACATTATGAATGTTTTCATTTTTTAGGGTCCAAGGGTTAACAACCAATGCACATGTTGCATATCAATTCATGTTATATATGTCATTATAGTGCTAAAGTGCTTATGCACATGTTGTATATATAAAAGTTTACAATTAGGCGGATCCTCTGATCCCTCTCGATGCTTATCGATATTCTGCCATGTGGAAATGGATACTCGGAATTGGTAAAATACCCGATCTAGGGCTCTCGTTTGTTAGGTTATGGATCAATGGTTGAGATTGAGGAAAGTGGTTAGAGGTAACTACCCTCCCCTCTGAGCACCACGAGAGAGTCATTCTTCTGGTTCTTCGGCTGTGAGGAGATTTGCAACTCCTCTGAGCAAAATGTATGCTCTTAAGATGCTGAGAAATTTCTTGCTCATGCCATCTCGTTGTCCTACAAGTAATTTCCTTTAACTTGGAGGTAAAGTGTATCTCTTTTCCTTTGACTAGGGTTTATCTCTTTTTGTACTCGTCTGCAGTGCATTATGAATAGTTGGAGATTTCTTTTGTGAAATTCCAGTGAATGATGGACATGATCTTATATTTCCACCTCGACCCCTGGATTCTACTCGAGTTTTGACTTTATTGAAGGAATTGTCATTAGCTTTCCAGACCACAAGTAACATTTAGAGATAGCTTTGATTCTTGGCCCACTTTTACTGATAAATTTTGTTTAGAAGTTCTAATAAGGTATCTATTACATGAATGTGCACCCGTTAGAGGGACTAAGGGTACTTTCAAGTATTTTCTCTTGATATTTTATCATGTTCCTCTCTTTTATTTTAGCCTTCTGCTTATAGAGACCCCTAGTCCTAATTTTTTTCCTGGGGTTTCTCCTGCAGGTGAGGTCCCAATCTAAATTTTGAGTGTGGTGCAACTTTAAGAGTTTGGTGACTTCCAACTTCTAGTTTTACTTATTCTCGCTCTCTTCCCCTTTCCAGGTGCAAACACTACTAGAGGCTCCCATCCTTGTACTTACTATCAAGTTTCTAGTTATCACATAGGGTTTTCTTTTGGAATATGAGGGTTTGTAATGTTAACACCCTCGACAATGGAATTTTTCATATGACAAGTGTGAATTTATGCTATGAATTTATGAGTAGTTAAGATTTAGGTGCCGCAAAGTACCTTTAGTTAAGGGGCCAACTCTATTCATTTTCTCCATGAACTTAGGTTATAAAACTTCAAGACCTTTTGTAAATACTCAGGATCTTCTTTTGTAACATTAAATTTTGAATTATTAAAATATTTTCTTGCAATGCAAGGGAGGAATTTATGGTATTGTTTCTGTAAACTTGAAATGTTGTTTGTGGAGTTCTTTATTTGCACTATGTTATGCATATATTCACTCTCCAACATAGATTAAGTACTCATTTTCTCAACAGTGTTGATACATCTATCGTGTGACCCCTCTTTTTATAAGTTCGTTAACAAGACTCAAGTTTATTCTTGCATTGGTTGCATATGCAAATAATTATGTTAACTTCGTAAACCATTAATGTTAGTTTTCGATTCTAATTTTATTTGTTATAGAAATACTATATATGAAAATTTTCTTTGTTAATTCCACAAATATTTTATGGTTGATGTTAACGGCTATTGGTCATAATTTCCTTTTTTTATATTTCGATATTCATGATTTTTCCTATTTCAATTAAAGTCATATAGAGTCAAGGGACTATTTCGGGGCTATTGGTAACCCGACTTGGCCTTAGAACTAATCCAAATCTCTTCAGGGTTATGAAATTATTTCACCATAGTATGTTCAACAATATAATATTTTACAGTTATCTGTTACAACCCTCATGTGCAAAATTTCATCTCAACTCAAGATTAATTGTTGCTTTGGTTTACATTATGGAGGGAAGGGAATGTTCTAAGGTTGTCATCTATACTGACTTGGCCTAAGAACTAACTCAACTTCCTCATTAATTTCTATTAGTCCCTTCCTAAATATGTTCTGAAACTAATTGTCAAACATTATATTTCACTATATTGTCACATTAGACCTTCTCATTTTCCAATATGATTTAACCTAAGATAACTCACCCAACACTTTTAGAAATTTTCCATAAATAGGAAAAGAGTCACAATCTGTATACAATATTTAGGATAAAATATAGGTTGTACTATACTTATTTGTTCCTCTATTGTTAGCTAATTGATGAACCACAAAGTCACAGAGAAGGGAATGTTCCTCCTAATTGATGAAACCAGTCTAAATATTGTGTCTCCCCCCGACCCAAATTCACATTAAGATTAGGTTAGAACAAAGATCTTAACAGAGCCACCTTAAGAATATTTGATCCCAACCAGACGAAGTCTAGGATTTTTAGTTTGAGCACCAGGCCCATGTCAGAATTCCACTAGCTACACTAGCTCAATAATTCCTCACAATGACAATGTCTTCCAAATTTTATTCACAGACATTTTTCCTCTATGTAACCTCAGGTTCTTGTACCCTCTTGGCTTTCCCCCTCTTTTAGAAATATTTATTCCTTAGGAGAAGTTGGGAAGGTAGTCGCCTTAGCCATAATTGTTTATAACTGCCTGAATGTGAACTCTCTTAGCATTGCTTCCCAATGTAACTTTGTAGTTTGTTGCATATAAGACATTTTTTTTTAGTAAGTTAAACTGACAACATATATATACATATTCAGCCTTCACATGACCCACAAATAAAAATTTCCTTTCTACCAGCAGTAAAAAAATAAATATTGACAGGTCTTTACCAGGGGATATTACATCTCCTCCCTCTTGATAGAAACACCATCTTGATGTTTTTATGTCCTCATAATGGGCTTGGGTATGCTTCCTTAATAGATTTCTCATCTTCCCAAGTTGCCTCTTCTGGGCTAAAATGCCTCCACTTCACTTTAAACTAGGTGATAGC
The DNA here is from genome assembly GCA_031772625.1 of Pinus tabuliformis. NCBI lineage: Eukaryota > Viridiplantae > Streptophyta > Pinopsida > Pinales > Pinaceae > Pinus > Pinus tabuliformis. The sequence goes on along the minus strand of CM062809.1, from coordinate 454,135,817 downwards.
TCACTTCCACAACATTATTTCTCTCTGATCTAGAATACACAAGGTTTCAAGCAGAAATTCTCCATCTGGATCGACCTACATCCACTATCATCAACTTGTTGTTAGTTATTATCAACTATATACATATATATAAACTTTCTTCATCGGTTGTTTACCTGTATATCCCACCAATAAATAATATGTCTAGGATCATAAATATATGTTTTTAGTAATGAAACATGAAACACGTTTTGGACACATATGTGGTTAGGTATGGCTAACTGATAAGCCATAGATCCAATTCAAGCAAGGATATAAAAAGGACCACAAAATCAAGGGGATAGTTTTGCACATCCTCCCCACTGCAAGGTGCTCTTTTTGGGTTTGACCCACATATAAACATCATCCCCCACCTAAAATTCTTGGTAATTTTTTTGTTTATCAACATTAGTATTTTATATATCTTGTACAACTTTTAAGTTATTTTTCACCTTTTTGACACTGTATTCAATCTCTTTCAACATATCAGGCCCTAACATTAATTTATCTTCAGTACCTCTCCAATTAATAGGTGTTCTGCACCTATGTCCATATAATAACTCAAATGAGCTTATTTTTAGGGAACCATGGTAGCTATTACTGTAAGTGAATTCTACCAGATGAAGGTAGTCTTCCCATTTAATTGGTTGTTGCATAACGTGCATCCTTAGCATGTCCTAAAGAACTTGGTTCACTCGTTCAGTTTGCCCATTTGTTTGAGGGTGATATGAAGTGTTGAACTGTATATGAGTACCCAATCCAGTAAACATAGCTTTCCAAAATGTTGATGTGAATTTCACATCCCTGCCAAATATCACTACTCTAGGTACACCATGAAATCTAAAAATTTCCTTCATTAAATGTCAACAATTTGAATTATTTTATAAGCAGATTTCATTGGTAAAACATTTGCATATTGACTTGATCTATCTATTACAACCATTATAGAATTGTTTTGCCTCTTAGATTTAGGTAAGCCAGTAATAAAATCAAGTGTGATGATCTCCCATTTCCATTCAAGAATTGGAAATGGGTGAAGCAATCTTGTTGGATGTTGATGTGCAACCTTCAATTGTTGACATTCTAAGCACTTTGTCAGATACTTTGCTACTTCCCTTTTCATAACAAGACAAAAGTGATATTTTCTTAGGGAAGTAAGTAGTTTTTGATAACCAAGGTGAGTAGCATTGGGGATTTTATGGTACTCATCAAGGATTAATTGTTCACGTCTTGTTGGTTAGGGACATAAAGTCTGCCCCTATAAATCAACATATTATCATCGTTATTATCATATCCTAGCTATTTTTCATTGTTGTTCTATTGTTTTTCCTGCTTCCATAAAAATTGGTACTATCGATCACGTAGAACAATATCTTTAATCTGCTCCATAAAATTAGTTTTAATTTGGCAGAATGAGATTTCATATAAAAAATTCAATTTCCTGCTTAAGGCATCCACTACCTGATTCTCTCTGCCCTTTAAATGTTTAATATCAAATTCAAATTCACATAAAAAGGTTTCCCATCATGCTTTTCGTGCATTTAATGTGGCCTATTTAAAGTAACTGGTTAAACTACTATGATCTGTCATTAATATAAATTTATTCCCAAGTAGGTAGTGCCACCACACTTTTAAAGCATGAATCACCATTGCTAACTCCAAATCATAAGTTGAATAATTTTGTTCATGTTCCTTTAACTTTCGAGATTCGTAAGGTATTACTCTACCTTCGTGCATTAGCACCCCTCCTACCCCTTCCTTGAAAGAATTTATATAGACCAAAAATTATTTCTCAAGGTCTACATTCCTTAGAATGAGAGTTGTGGTAAGTAAGTGTTTTAGCTTATCAAAGTTGCTTTAACGCTCGACTGTCCACTGAAAAATTTTCCCTTTCCTTTGTAGGGAAGTAATGGGGTAGGATACTCTTGAAAATCCTTCAAGGAAACGACGATAGTACCCATCTAACCCTATAAAAGATCTAATGTCTGCCACATTCTTAGGGATAGGCCATTCCATTATAGTTTTTATCTTTTCAAGGTCTACAACTATCCCATCTCGAGTGATGACATGTCCTAAATATTGAATTTGATCTTTGTAAAATTCGCTTTTGCTATACTTAGAATATCGTCGATGTTCCTATAAGGTTTGCAATACAATTTGCACATGTCTCTTATGCTCTTCCATATTCTTAGAATAAATAAGGATTTCATAATAAACATTAATACAAACTTATCAAGATATTGATGAAATATGATATCTATGAGGCACATGAATGTTTTTGGGGAATTAGTAAGCCCAAAGGGTAAAACGATGAACTCATAGTGCCCATAGCAAGTTCTAAAAGTAGTTTTACGTATATCATCTTCCTTGATTCGAATATGATGGTATCTGAACCACAAATCAATTTTTGAAAACACTATAGACCCCTTTATCTGATTAAACATATTGTCTATCCTGGAAAGTGGGTGTTATAGAGATTTTTGTGCTCTACAACCCCAAGCATGAAATGTCCATAAACCAAGGGCTCCTAAGTCCCTAAAAGTGTTGTTCTAACCCCTAAAGGAACAAGGTCAACAGATTACAGCTTCTCCCACAAATTCTCCATGAAAAACTACTCAAATTTGGTAAAAACAGGATCATTGCAGCTGCTCCACTGGCTAGGTGCGTTGCATCTCACCCAAATACACTGTGAGGGTGCGTTGCATTTCAAAATTCCCTTCTGTGGGGTGCGATGGGTGAGAAATGACAAATGACAGTGTCATTCCGTGAGGTGGAGAGGCAATGGAAGCTTCCAGAATCTTCTCCTGTGACACTTGCCTCACTGAATTCGACCAAGGATGAGTAAGAGGCCCTCAGTCTCCAAGTGGAAGCAAGAATTGTCAGAGAGAAGACACTAATCAAATCACAAGCTGACTCATCCCCCTTACAGATATCTATATATGGATCCCTCATCCTAGAGATTCGAAGGCTGGAATTTTGCATATTGTAAGGAATTGCTGTTGGTTTCTAGAGACAAACATCAGATTGTTGGGTGATCTAAGCTTTTTTTTAGGTGAAGAGGGGCTTCTTTGCTGGGAGGTTGATGCTGGGTCTGAACAACTGGTTGTAACTCCTCTTGGATCTTTTCTTGTTTATCAATAAAAGCTATTTGAGTTTTCCTCCATGCTTTTGTATCATTGATGCTTGTTACATTTGTATGGTCAATTTACATTTGATCCTAGATTGTTTATGAATATAGATCCATGTCTTTGTATAGTGCTATGCTTCTGTGATCTTACAGGTACTTTGTGAAGTTGGGCGTGTAAGGGAGCAGGTAGCTGGGGACTATCAAAGAAGAGAGGGATCGAATCAAAGGATTAGCGCAAGACAGAGGTTGGTCTTTCTATTCCTCTCTATCTATAATTCATAAAGGAAAAACATAAGTAGCTTTTCTCTGTTTGTTTCTAAGGCAGCTGTCACACCTTAGTGGGATAGAGCAGTTCTAAATAGACACTTTTCAGTGGGTATTCATTCTTAATCCTTAAATTGTTTAGTTGTTTGTAATCAATGCACAAAGTCGCAAGGTACCATCCTTTTTCCTAACAAAAAGTACATGAGCTCCCTAAGGTGACACACTTGGGTGGATATACTTATTATCTAGCAGCTCCTGTAGTTGCATTTTTAGTTGAGTCAGTTATGGTATGCTCATATGGTAGGGTTCCCTGGATACTAGAGAGACTCCTAAAAACAAATCAATAATGAAGTCTATGTCTTCCTTTAGAGGCAATCCAGGGATCTCTTCAGGGAACACATTTGAAAAATCTTGCACAATAGGTAAAATTATCTAAGGTTGCAGCCTTTTCCTTGGAATTAGTATACCCCACCTGTACAACATAAATTTGATACCCCTTTCTAATGCATTTTCCTAGTTGTGAGGTTGTAATTGGTCTTAAATTCAAGGTCTTCTGATTCCATGCATTTCTTGTCAAATTTTTTCCTCATTAAGGAAACTGATATTTTTAGATTTACAATTTATAAGACACCAGTGTTTTTCAATCCAATCCATTCTAATTAGAATATCATATGACCCTATGGAAAATATATTTAAATTGGTTATTGGTTGATCTATAATTACAATAGGATAGTTATCTACCCTAGTTTCCACTCTCCTTTTGGCCTTTGCGGCTAACTGCACCATCCATAGACTTCTAAATTTTACTTCTGGCAAGATTGTACTATCCTAGGTCTTATATAACTCAGGCTGGCTCCAGGGTTAATTAAAATAGACATGGCATGGTTAAATATTTTACCTTCAAACTCCACCATTGTCAGTTGATATTTCACCTGATGATCCTCTAACGCAACATTAATCTTAGGTAGACTCCTTGTTATCTATCCTACTGTAAATGCCTCTTGAATATGGGAAACATATTCTTTCCTTTTCTAGTAGGGGAAATTTGTAATGTAGTGAGGTTCCCCACATCCCCAACACTGCAGTGGGGGTCTTGAAGATTGGTCAAACTCAGGTTTATTTTAATGTTCTGTTATTTTTACTTCATTTGGAAACTTATATTTTTGTTGAGTCCTACCCACTTTTTTATTCTATTGATTTTATATGAGTACTTACATGTTTTCCACCTTTAGCATTCTGGGAGTGCTTTTGTCCTTTCCTCTTTGTCCACCTTTCTGTATTATCCCGTTTTTTCTTCATCTCTTGATAACATATTCGTGCCTTGTGTACCACCTCATCCATCATTTTAGGATTGTCAAATTCCATTCGTTCTTTCATAAATGTAGGCAAATTGCTTATAAATCTTTGCACTTTCACCTTTTCCTCACATGTTTAGGGGAAATATCTCAACAAAGAAGTAAACTTGACTACATACTCGTCCATAGTTAAATGTTCCAATCGGAGATCGTGAAACTCCCTTTCCTTGTAATCATAGAAACATTCAGTCAAGTATTTGTTTTTAAAGTACTGCTAAAATATTTCCCAATTAATTCCTTGTTCATCCACTCCTTGAATTGCTTTAACCTCCTCCCACCCTAACGTTGCTTTTCCTTGTAATTGGTAAATTTCCAAGTGGGCTTCAAAATTATCATTGTATTCATAAATTTGGAAATATTTATTAATATTAACTAGTCAAGCTTAAGCAGCCTCCTCTGACTCACAATCGAATATTGGGGATTTGATTTTATTAAACTCCCCTTGCAATACAAATTTCCATCTTTTTGATCCTTTTTCCATTTTTTCCTAGGAAGTGTTCCTTGATTCTTCATTTTTAGATTATGATCCTCTTCCACCCTTAGATTCCTAAGTGTTACGTCTCTCGAGAGGGTTGTCTTCCCTTCATCGGTGGGATTTTACCTGATTACCATCATCAACAATTGGGGTTGAATTCCTTTGATTTTGTTGACTTGTTAAGGTTTTAATAACTCTATCCTAATCTCTCATCAAATGTCCATTGTCAACTCTTAGCCTTGTCATCTATGATTTTAATTGTTGCATGTTTGATCTGATTAACAATATTAGTTTTGTTATGCTAATATCCTCCTCAAATTATAAACAAAATGTTATTCATGTGCTTAAGGATTCATGAGTTTATTGCAAGTGAAAATGAGTTTTTATGTTAATTTTATGAGAAATTTAACATAAAATAGAAACTGAACAACAACATATAAATGTACAGAACATCACCAAAAACACATCATAACAGGAACATGATGAAGGAGTTCACCCCTCCTAGGCTACGTCTCCTTGGTCCAACTTCCAATGGCTTGGGCCTCTCTATTATGCTCAAATGTATAAAAATATGTGTTTACAATACTCAAATGTTTATGAAACCTACTCCAATGAGTCCATAATGTCCAAAAATGACTACTTAGCCTCTTTCTGCATCCAATTTGGTCGAAAACTAGAGAAGTTATGACCTCTCCTAGTTTCTCCACTATTCGCTCTACAATATGTCCAAAATCTAGCACCGACCCTCATTTTCGCCCCGTTTTCCACTAACGGGCTACCTAATCCATCAAAATCCAGGCAGATTTGTTGGACAGTTAATTTTTCCATTGAGGCCTAAAATGCAGAAATTTAAGGTCATATGGGGGGCCATGCGCCTAGGGGATATCCTCGGGCACTAGCCCCTCCCTCCGGTGGTCACATAAGCTGTTGACGGTTAACGATAAGGCATTCACATGGGTGGTTTCCTTTGGCGGTTAAGCGGTGGTGGTCCTCCCTCCGAGGATCACATAAAATGTTGGCAATTAGCATAAGCGACATTCACATGGGGGTGGTTAAGTCTACCCCACCTCCAAGCTATGTCGACGTTGAACTTTAAATATGCATCGTACCCCATACAGTTAAGACCTGCGTGCATGGTATGTTGGTAAAGTCATTGTGTTAGTGTTGGGAGGTCAAGGGTTCAACCCTCACTGCCTCTGCCTGGTCCACAACAATAATTTTGGTGGCTCCTGGGCTGCCACGCGGTAGCCTCCAGCTCGGCCACGTGTTAGCCCATGGTTGTCCATCATTCCATCCAATGAAAAACCACAAAATTTCAACTAGTACCAATGTGCCACTTGGCATAATATAATTCACCGAGAAATTATTTGACCATGTCAACTTTCAAATCACCTACCCAGTCAGTTCCATGTCAAAAGTACAGACTGCTGATTGGGCTGTCCTTTTTTTAAATTTTGGTTGTGTTTGAGAAAGTGGAAAAAACTCATTTTTGGAGTCATACGGATTCCGTTTCGCGTGAAATGAGTTGCACCAAATTCAGGGTGACAAGCACTACACGGTCGTCTAGGTTGTACACCAATATAACAACTTTGAAATTTGAGCTATTTTTTTAGTACCTGATCAATGTTTTCCATCAACATGGTCATGGTAGTTCAAGACTCTTCCCCTAGTTAGACCCACATTTCTAGGTTTGGTCCTTGTAATGGTATTGATCTGTGACCAGTAGGGATTCCATTAGATGTTGTAGTAATTGTACTACCACCTCTCCTCATTTCTCTCCTTGTGAAGCAGAAAATACAAGTTTTGTTATCACCATGGTTACCCTATTTAGGCCACAGTGCAGTTAACCTAGATTTGATACAACCTATAACATGCCTCAAACAATTTTTTTTAATTTATTACCTTGGTAATTTATACATATATATAACTTCCTGGTTATTATTGAACTTATTTATTAAACTTATGATGTGAACTTTAATGATAGTTCTTGGTCACATTATGAATGTTTTCATGTTTGAGGGTCCAAGGCTTAATCTCTAGTTCACAGGTTTCATGCCAATTCATGTTATATATGTCATTACAATGCTAAAGGAATTATGTACATGTTGTATATATAAAATTTTGTAATCAAGTGGATCATTTGATCCCTCTCGATGCTTATCGATCTTCTGCCATGTGGCATTGGATCCTTGGGATTGGTAACATAACCAATCAAAGGCTCTTGTTTGTTAGGTTATGGATTAATGACTCGGATTGAGGGAAGTTGTTAGAGGTAACTACCCTCCCCTTAGAGCACCACGAGAGATTCATTCTTCTGGTTCTTCAGCTGTGAGGAGCGCTATAATGCCTCATAGGAAAATTTATACCCTTAAGATGTTGGGAAATTCTGGCTCGTGCCATCTTATTATCCTATAGGTAATTTCCTTTACCTTGGCGGTACAGTGTTGCCCTTTTCCTTTGACTAGGGTTTATCTCTTTTTGTACTCATCTGCAGTGTGTTATGAATAGTTAGAAATTTATTTTGTGAAATTCTAGTTAATGATGGACATGCTCTTATATTCCATCTTGGCCCCTGGATTCTATTTGAGTTTTGACTTTACTAGAGGCATTGTCATTACCTTGCCAGGCCGTAGGTAACATTTAGAGTTAGATTTGGTGCTTCACCCACTTTTACTGGTAAATTTCATTTAGAAGTTCTAAAAAGGTATCTGTTGCAGGAAGGTGCACCTGTTGGAAGGACTAAGGGTAATTTCAGGTCATTTCTCTTGATATTTTCTCAAGTTCATCTCTTTTCTTTTAGCCTTCTACCTCCAAAAACCTGTGGTTCTAATTTTTTTCCTAGGTTTTCTCCTACAGTTGAGGTCGTGGTCTTAATTTTGAGTGTGGCACACCATTAAGAGTTTGGTGATTCCAACTTCTAGTTTGACTTATTCTCACTCTCTTTTCCTTTCTAGATGCAAACACTACAGGGGGTTTCCATCCCTGTTACTTACTGTCAAGTTTCTATTTATCACTTAGGGTTTTGTTTTGGAATTTGAGGGCTTGTAATGTTAACACCCTTGATAGTGGAATTTTTCTTACAAAAACTGTGAATTTATGTTATGAATTTATGAATAGTTAAGATTTAGGTGTCGCAGAGTACCTTCAGTCTAGGGGTCGGTTGTATTCATTTTCTCCATGAACTTAGGTTATAAAACTTCAAGACCTTCTTTAAAGACTCATGATCTTCTTTTGTAACTTTAAATTTTGAATTATTAAAATAGTTTCTTTTAATTCAAAGGAGGAATTTATGGTATCATTTTTGTAAATTTGAAAGGTTGTTGTGGAGTTCTTTATTTGCACTATGTTATGCAGATATTCACTTGCCAACATAGATTAAGTACTCATTTTCTCAGCGTGTTGATACTTCTATCACATGACCACATTTTTTTTATAAGTTAGTTAATAGGACCCGAGTTTGTTCTTGCATTTGTTGCATACACAAATAATTATGTTAACTGCGTAAACCCTTGGTGTTAGTTTTCAATTCTAATTTTATTTTTGTATCAATACTATATATGAAAATTTCCTTTGTTAATTCCACAAATATTTATGGTTGATGTTAATGTTTATTGTTCACAATTTCCTTTTTTTATATTTCGATATTCATGCTTGTTCCTATTTCAATTAAAGTCTTTTAGAGTCAAGGAACCATTCTGAGGCTGTTGGTATCTCGGCTTGGCCCCAGAACTAACCCAAATCTCTTCAGGGTTATGAAAATTTTTCACCATACTATGTTCAACAATATAATAGTTTATAGTTACCTGTTACAACCCCGTGTGCAAAATTTCATCTCAACTCAAGGTTAACTGTTGCTTTGGTTTACATTCTAGAAGGAAGGGATTGTTCTAAGGTTGTTGTCTTTACCAACTTGGCCTAAGAACTAACCCCACTTCCTCATTAAATTCTATTAGTCCCTTCCTAAGTCCATTTTGAAACTAATTGTGAAACATTATATTTCGCTATATTGTCACATCAAACCTTCTCATTTTCCAGTCTCATTTAACATAGAGAATTCACCCAACACTTTCAAAAAAATTCCATAAATAGAAAAATATTCACAGTCTATATACAATATTCAACATAAAAAATAGGTTTCACTATACTTATTTGTTCCTCTGTTGTTGCCTAATTGTTGAACCAAAAAGTCACAAAGAAGGGAATGCTCCTCCCAACCGATGAGACTAGTCTCAATACTACATCTCCCCCTAAGCCACCTTCACATTCAAGTTAGGTTAGAACAAATATCTACACATAGTCACGCTAAGACTATCTGATCCCAACTAGACATAGTCTAGGATTCTTAGGTTGAACATTAGACCCCAATCAGAATTCTACTAGTTGAACCAGCTCAAAAATTCCTCACAATTATAATGTCTTCCAAAGTTTATTCACAACTCATTTTCCTCCAGGTAACTTTGGGTTCCTATATGCTCTTGGCCTTCCCCCCCTTTTAGAAATATTTATTCCCCAAGAGGAATTGGGCACAATTGTTTCTAATCACCTGAATGTGAGCTCTCTTAGCATTGCTTCCTAATGTAACTTTGTAGTTAGTTACATATAACACTTTATTACCTTTTTTTTAGTAAGTTAAACTGACAACGTATATACATATTTGGCCTTCACATGAACTGTTACACAATAATTTGTCACCGTCTCTATCCCAGTCTTCCTACTGTGTCATGTTTCCAAGTCATGCATGCTCATATTAGACAAATGCTCTCTGATGTTGCCAAATGACCCACTTTTCCAAAGGTTTCTGAATCATCACGTCTGTTGGCCAAATAAATGCGTGAAAGGGCGCTCCAAAACAGCTCACAAGCACTGCCATCGCGGAAGTACACTTGATTCCCGTGATGGTCTGATTTTATGTGCCAGCGCGAGGTCGTTTGCAATCTTTAGCGATGACCTGACTAGCTACGTTATTCAATAGCGATGTTAGTGCAGAATATCAGTTATGTGCCCGCGATGATCCAGATTGGGCGAATTTGTTCCAACATTCGGCCTTCCAGATGACTCCGGACCTGGTTGTTGGCATAGTTTATATCGCCGTCCTTTCTCTGGTGTGGTTGTTCCATCATTTTTGCTACCTTCCTTGGAGATAAGCTCATTCTCCCACCTTTCATGGAGACTCCTTCTCCTACTTAAACTCTCACCATTGCTATGTGCTGCTAGTTTTTGGAATGGTTGCTGATAATGTTGTTAGTGTTTGTGAGTTTGCTAGATAGCTGGTGTGAGTGTGACAAGTGTGGGATTGTTGATAGCTTGAGGAAGGTTGTGAAGTGCCCTTAATCTTGTGTAAAACTTGAGAGTGAGAGAGACTTGTGTATTGGGAGATCCATCTTCAAAGAGTGAATGCTTGAGGAACATGTTGGTTGAACCCTTCTAAGAAGGCTTGTGATGTCAAGACTTTGGTTGTAAGCTTACTCTTATTTCATTATTAATGCAATCAATGATGTTTTCCTATATCTCGTATGTAATGTACTTGATAGCTCATGACTTCTTGACTTTGTGAGTAATAGATTATTGTTGTTCCGGTTACGTGCTTTGTTGTATTTCCTTTGCATTGTTTCAGGTTGATTACTCATTAGGAGAAGGAAGCAGAAGCTGGAGCAGTGCAACGGAACTCCATTGACCACCGGTTGAGGTAGGCCTCCAACTATGATTGTTTAAGGAAAGCTATTGTTGATCTGTCCTTGTTTGTGACTAGACCCACTCTAGGGCTATAGGTGTTGCCTCTGTCCACAAAGGGAACACTTTCCTGCATCACAATTTGGCGACTCCACTGTGGAGCTTTGGCCTTTGTTATTTTCTTGTTTACCCTTGTTTTGATTTTTTTTTTGTCTCTTTTGAAGTGTTTGGGATTAGTTACCAGTCTTCTGAGTTTCCTGGCCTGATTTGGGAAATGCCCTTATTTGATTAAAGGATTGATTGTCTTTGATTTGGGAGTTTTGGTTCACTTGTTATTGTTTTGAACATCATCGCGGCTTTTAATTTAACAGTCGCGCTGTCATTGCATCACCCCTTTTGTAGTATCCTGTTCATCGCGTAATTACGCTTAACAATCGCGATGGTTCTGTAAATCGAACCATCGTGGAAAATTCATGTACTTTTGCACTAACATCGCTTTGTTGCTATGGTGTGCTCTTTATTAGCGCTTGTTGCTTGTGTATCACTTGCGTTGATTGCTATAGAATTGAATTTTTCAATTCTACCTCCTGAATCCATCAGTCTTGCTAGTCCCTTTCTATTCTCGCTTGTTTGATAACTTGTTTTTCATTGTTCATAGGTTGAGGCACTCTCTCGTGAGCTTTGTTGAATGAATCTTGTTTTTTTGCTTTGTGACCTACTTTCATTGTTTCAAGTCTTTTGGATCAGTTTGGCTTGGTTGCTTGGTGGCTCAAAGATTCGTTTGCAGCTTGCCATTGGTTTGATTGAGCCTTCCCCTTTGCTTACTTTTGGTTGATTGTTTAGTGATTGTTATTGGACCAATCTTGGCATTGATTCGATTTCTCTTCACTACCCGGACATAGATTACAATTGTTTGGATCAACCATTTTTCCACATTTGTTTATCGCTTGTTGGTTTCTTTTAGATTTAAGAGACATCAAAATCAAAAGGATTGCATTCATTTAGTCTACGAAAGTGAAAGTAAATTTGCATTTCAATTTGCATATTGAAAAGCGAATGATTAAATCTCCCATTAGTAGTATCCGTGCACTTTAGGAATTGATGTCTGTTTGCATTGAGTGACTGCTTTGTTGTCTTGGTTTGGGAATGATCTCTCTACCTTCCTATAGGTAGGTGTTCATCGAAAAAAAGGATATTTCATTCATTCTAGCTGCATTCTAGGATTTTTTATATACATATGTTAAGGCCTGAAAACTGAAACATAATTGAAGATCAACTCTAAAATGAATTGAATAAATCTAACAACGCAATGGAACATAACGCACACATTTAGAGGTCTAGGCTAGAGACGTGCTCCGGCGTTGTTAAACCTAGTCACTTTTGTTTCCACTCAAGGTTGGTTGATTCCTCCTTCTATGACTCAATAGTGGTCTAGCACAGAATTGTGCTCCCATTTTCCATCGATTATATGCTGGGACACCCCACTAGGTTATCATCCTTTATCCGTAGGAAGTCGTGTTTGCCGCCTTACAAGTTGTAACACACCGAACACAACATTTGGGAAGATTTATTGTCATACGGAAAGTCCTTGGTTTTCATATGACTGCCAAGGTGTATATGCAATTTTACGGATTTGTCTGGTAAACCTTTTGCCTAGTTCTCCAGAGTAGTCACTTTCGTTCCTTTTCGGACTCCCTAAAAGAAAACGTCCATCTGAGCACTTGTCACTTCAGGCTCATTAAATATTCGAAGGTGACTAGAGTCATATTTTGTCCTTTTCTCGACTCTTTAAAGATGAAAAGGTCAATTTTTGTTCTTGTGTCTTAAAATTTATTTGGCCACGATTCACATTTACCCTGTTAGATCTTGTTTGCATTAGCTTCAGTAGGGTCCTTCCTCATTAGTTTTCCTAGGATTTTTGAGTCATCATCCTGGCGGAATCACCGGTCCCGTCTCCCGTTCCGAGTGACCAGGGGTCTTCTTCTTCCATTGCTCCTGAGATACCGGTTGTGAGTGATACTCTCCCTGTTATTTTGAGTATCCAATCGATTAACTCTCACGCTCCAGAGGATGAGACTTACGAGATTCATTGGAACCCCGTTTGGGAGCCCTCCGAAGAAGATATTCCCCGTACTCCTCCTAACGTTTCACTCCCAATGTCTTCTTCTGATATGGAGGACACATCCCCTGTCACAAGTGAAGAATTCGTTGCGACGAGCGGTGAAATTCCCACCTCAACGGAAACTACACCTTTTCGTATCACCCCTTTTGCTGTTACATTGCCTTTACGCTATAAGGCTTTGAGGGATGTTATGTCTTCTAGGACCCCCCTTATGAGTTCTATGTGGTCGCACACCATCACTCCGACCTCGGAGTCCTTTATTCCTCAAATTCACAATTTGTCTCTCACTTCCATCCCGACTATTCCAACTATCTATGTGGCTTCTTCAGCCCCCGTTGTCGGTGTCGTTACTGCATCCTCAGTTGTGACTGCTGCTGTTGGACCTTCTTTAGGGTCAGCAAATAGTTGCCCATCGACATCTGTACCCGGAGTTGTTGATCTTACACTAAGTGCCCCACCTTCTTCTGGTTCTATTCTAGTAGGGGGGGCATATAATCAATATTTGTATGCTCTCCAGAATCCATATCCTCAAAATTCGTTTCATTATTATGATTCTAGAGGGGCTCATCTCTATCACCATGGACCCTTTCCACCTTAGCCTGCGGTTGAGGTCACGGTCCCATTATCCGTTGCTTGGACCACCATTGGTTATGGCGATGGCCAAGTATCGCCTGCACATCTTCAAGGACCACCTTATCAATGCCAACCGTCTTACACGCAACCCTCTTATGGGCAGCAGTATTACGGGCAGTCTTAATCAGGGAAACCTGGAGGCCCACAAGGACAACCCTTCTAGGGACAACCTTCGGCCTCTAATGGTCCATCTTTTACCTATTTCACGCAACCTTCTGGTAACCCAGGACAACCTTACATCCAACAAGGTCAACTTGGTATCCAGCAAGGCTACCCTTCTGGGCAAGTCGGTCAACCTTACATTCAGCAAGGCCAACCCACTGTCCAGTATAGTCAACCATCTGGACAAGTCGGTCAGCCTCAAATCCAATCAGGTCAACCAACTGCCCAGTCTTCTCAGCCATCCGGTCTATCAGGACAACCCTCAGTTGTGCAAGGACAGCCCAACACCCATCAAATTCAAACTTCTCGGCAAATGGGTCAATCTCAATCTCAACTAGGTCAACCTTCTGGCCCGATGGCTCAGCCTCAATTATCTCAAGGACATCCTTCTAGGCCTACTCAACCGGGCACTCAAATGATTGTTGCTTCTCAAGCTCAACTTGGTTTTCAGCCCCAGGCTGAGCTCCAGACCCAATCCGGTCTTCAAATGCAAGTTGGATCTCAATCCCAACTGACCTATCAAATGCAGCCTGCCTCCCAGGCTCAGTTTGGAGCCTAGCCGCCTTATGGTTTCCAACAATCCCAAGGGAAAACTCAATTTTCCCCGTATCAAAATTATCAACAATTGCAGGTGAGTCCTTATCAGAATTACCAGCAGCCTTATGTTGCTCCTACAGGCCAAGTTGGTAATCAATGGAATGTTGGGGGGCAAATCCAGGGTTAGCCATCCTATAACCCCTATGGACAAAATCCCTACGGACAAAACCCTCCTCGGCCAAGTCCGTCCGGACAAAATCAATGGGGGCAATCGGCAGCCAGCTGGAACTCTGGTACCACCTCCTACCCATAGCCTAAGATGTCCTTTAACCCTCAATTACCCTTTTTAGCAACGTTGGAATTACTAGATGTGTCCAAATTGACAAATGATCCTATTCTTCATAATTCGTATTGGCCCCCGGTTCCAACTAAGATTCCCGGTGATTGTCCCAAATTCGATGGTAAAGCTGGAGAAGATCCCCAGGCTCACGTCATGACTTATCATCTATGGTGTTCATCAAATTCGTGGCTTGATGATTCAATCCGGCTCTGCCTTTTTCAAAGGACTCTCACTGGCTCTGCTACTAAATGGTATATTGAGTTATCTCACAGATCTTTTCAGGATTTTAACTCATTGGCTATGGCATTTTTAACTCATTTTCAGTTGCCGATTTGATATGAAATGACCACACACCTCCTGACATCCTTAAAATAGACAACGGCTACGCATATCTCTGATCATATCCATGAATGGAGATGACGTCGTCATTTGATTAAGTTTTGGATTCCTGATCAGCTTCTCACTGACTGGTTCATGACCTCATTCGTCGGTCCAATAGCACAGGACATTGCTATGGGGGCATGTGTAACTGAAGAGCAGGCTATTTCACGCACTGAGTACCTCGACTTGGTTTACTCCTAGTCTGGTACGCTATATGATTATTTTCCTGATGCCCCGAGACTCGGAACTTCCAAAGCCCCGCAAACACCATCCGTTGACAGTGTCATCAGCTCTGTTAATCCGCCTTCAAAGAAAACTTTTGTGAACCCTGGGAAGAAAAATTCGAATGCTCTGAATGAAAATACTTCTCAAGCTATATCCAATTCTGGTAGTACTTCCGAGGTTAACGTCGTTCAGTCCACCACGACAGACAAAGCCTTGAAAGGAAAGAAGAAGGGAAAAGGAAAGAATAAAGCAGATCAACCTAAGCAGGATTCCCCTAAGTCTCCACCTGAGGACGGTGCCAAACGCAAGCCCAAGTACCCTTGTCTTATCTATGATAAGGATAACTATACCAAAGACTGCCCAAGGCGAGCTGAAGTTAGTTGTTTGTTGAAAGGTGCTCCCGGGACTCCTGCTGTGCTCAAAGAACCTTTTCCCTCATAGAAAACACAAATGGTGGTTGATCCATCCCAATCCTCTTCTCCCTTTGGTTCTCAAGTATTTATGGCTGGGACGATTCTCGTCCACATCAGTACTTGGGCAAAAGAGTATCTGTCACCTATCGGGAAAGAGCCTGAGGTCCCCTCTAGCGCTCCTTCGTCCAGTTCTGGCCCGCTCCATATCGAGAGACCTAGCACTGAGATGCCTGTCTGACCCCCTCCTAAAGGTGTACTCTGGAAATCTTCTTACAACCCTAATGCTCGTGCTGCTTAGCACTACAGCATCATTGAGGACTTAGCCCAGGCTCCGTCGGCTATGTCCGCCTTAGAAGTACTCCAGAGCTGCCCCTCTCAGAGGAAGTCCTTGTTATCGGCCATCGGTGGCATAGAGCCGGCTGACTCGGATCTGATTACTGTTGACCTGGAAAACCATATAATGATACTGCCTCACCAAATTGCCTTCCTCATTCAGGTCATCATCAATTCCAAAACGATTCATCATACAGTCATTGATGAAGGCGCTTCAACTTGCATCATGTCTGTTGCCTATTGGAAGGCTATTGGTTCTCTGACTCTGAGCCAGTCTCCTACGACCTTGGAAGCCTTTGATGGGAGAGAGTCTCGCCCTTATTGTATACTCTAATGTTTGCCCATTACTTTGGAAGGGAAGACGGTCGAAGTGGAAGTTGAATTTGTTGATGCTAATCTTACCTACAACTTCCTTCTGGGATGCAGCTGGACATACGCCATGTGAGCCGTGGCTTCATCTCTATTTCGTGTCATTCATTTCCCTCATGAGGGGAAGATCATCACAGTAGACTAGCTATCCTTCTTCACCTCCTCTTCCGAAGGCAACATGCCCTTTGTGGAGCATACCTCCATCCCATATGAGAGTGTGGGAGCTGGACTTTTTAAAGATCCTGTTGTGATGGGTGTTTTTTCACTCCCACCTCCTAATGTCACTCCTATCAATATGATTTCTGTTCGCTCTGATCCATGGGTTCTTCCCCCCACTGATCAGGTAGACTCTTGGGGTGATGAGATGCCATTGAGTCCTGCTGAGCTCAACTACGTCGAAATTGTTTATGCATCGGCTCCACCTTCTGATCTTGCTCCCTCGAGCGGGGCTCTTGACTTGTACGCTCATTCCCCTTGGCTTGGAGACAACACTTCTTCAGACCCTTTAAAGGCAATATTTCCTTCTGATGAAGCTATTATTGAGACTATGTCTCTCAAGGAACCTCCTTGGTCTGATCATCACCATCGTTCCTTGTTTCTCCCTGCCCATTAGGAAATGCTTACCTGTCTCGAGTGGTTTGCTCCTTGTCTCCCATCCCAACCCCTTCCACCACCCATTCAAGTTTATCAAGTATCTTCTGAAGGACATATGGGAAACATCATGCAGACCCATCCCATCGACATCTCTGTGAAACCAGGGATTCTCGAGCATATCCATGTCAGAGTCACTTGTACTCCGAAGTAAATTCAACTCTATACTGATATTTTTCATGAATTTCATGACGTCTTTGCTTGGTCATATGAAGAAATGCCCGACATTGATCCTAGCATAGTGGTGCATGAGATACCTACGTATCTGGGTGCTAAGCCTGTTCACCAACGTCTATGCCCCGTGCACCCCCGAAAGGTTGCGGCTACTAAAGCAGAAGTTGAAAAGCTTCTTAAGGTTGGTTTTATTTACCCCATCCCACTCACAAATTGGGTCTCCAATATTGTCCCTATGACTAAAAAACAGGATACTATTCGAGTCTGTGTTGATTACTGTGATATTAACCGGGCCTGTCGCAAAGATAACTTCCCCACACCATTCATTGACTAGCTCATTGATGAGTATGCTAGGAGTGAAATGTATTCATTCATGGAAGGTTTTTCTGGATATAACCAGATCAATATTGCGCCCGCAGATCAGCATAAGACTACCTTCATCTATCCGTGGGGAACGTTTTCCTACAAAAAGCTCCCTTTTAGTTTGAAGAACGCTGGTGCTACCTTCCAACGTGCAAGGTCTTATGCATTCCATGACATTTGACACATTGTACAACCGTACCTGGTTGATCTACCAGCTCATTCAGCAAAGCAACAGGACCATCCTGCTCATCTTCGTGAAATCTTTCTTCGCTGTCGACACTACCGCATCAAGCTTAATCCTCATAAGTGTGTCTTCTGCATTGAGTCAGGAAGACTACTCGGGTTTATCATCTCCCAAGAGGGAATCTATTTGGATCCCCTTTAAGTTGAGGCCATTCTGAATCTTCCTCCCCCTGCTTCTTTGTAGCAATTGCAGAGCTTGCAGGGCAAAGCAAATTTTTTAAGATGATTCATTCCAAACTATGCTGAAGTGGCTAAAGGTTTCACACGGTTATTGAAGTGGGATAACCCTTTTCATTGGGATACCGCTGCTCAAGAATCCTTCAAGCGTCTCAAGGTTCTCCTTGTTTTAGCTCCATTGTTGCATCCTCTGAATTATCATCGCGACTACACCCTGTATTTGGCCACTACCGATACCACTATTGGCATGGTTCTCATTCAAGATGATGATGATGACACTAAGCATGTCATATATTATCTCAGCTGCAATCTTCTAGATACGGAAACTCGATACACTTACATCAAGAATTTGGCATTGGCCTCCGTTTGTGCCATCCAACGTTTCCACCATTATATCTTGTTGCGCACTACGACAGCGGTTTCTGATTACAACCCGATGACATACATTCTGTCACGTCAGTTGCTGGGGGGCAAGTACTCGAAGTGGATCGTTATCCTCTAAGAGTTCGACTTGGAATTCACCACCGCCAAGTCCAAGGAATCCCTTGTTTTTGCTGAGTTACTTTGCTCTTTTCCATCTTCTACTGTGCCCTCTCGGTCAGAGGACCATATCCCGGACGAAACTCTTTTCCTAATTAGCACCCTCGATCCTTGGTATGGGGATATCATTGTATATCTGTAGATGTCCTATTTTCATTCCGATGTGTCTTAGGATGCTTGGCGATGGATTCGTCATTAGTCTCAGCCCTATCATATCATTGGGGACACCCTGTACCGTCTCGGTGCTGACTCTGTTCTCCGCCGATGCTTAACATTCGAGGAAGCTGAGTGAGTTTTGAATGTCTGCCATTCTAGAGCCTATGGTGGTCACATGTCTGGATATGCTACTACTCAAAATATCCTCCGCACTGGTTATTTCTGGCCCTCCATCTTTAAGGATTGCATTCTTGTCATCCGCTCCTATCACGAGTGCCAGATCTACCAGCAGAAGATGTGTGCGCCTCCTGCTCCATTGCACCCTGTTGTTACCGTCGGCCCTTTTGCAAAATGGGTCATTGATTATATGACTTGTAACCCTGGCTCGGCCGGGGGGTATGGGTATATTATCGTTGCCATTGATTACTTCACAAAATGGGTTGAGGCGATGCCCACATTATCTGAAGACGGTCACACAGCGGTGGAATTTTTATTTAATCATGTTATTTCATGGTTCGGAGTCCCTCAGGGTATTATCACTGATCATGGGAAGCATTTCCATAATCACATGATGACTGAGCTAACAACCCAGCTAGGCTTGCGGCATGATAGTTCGACTCCATACTATCCTCAGGCCAATGGCCAAGTAGAAGTCGTTAACAAGGTTCTAGTTACGATGCTTCAACGTACTGTTGGCATGCACAAATATAACTAGCACTTGATGTTGTTCTCCACCTTGTGGGTCTACCGAACTTCTGTGAAGGATGCCACTGGTTTCACTCCATTTCAATTAGTTTACGGACTGGAGGTTACCCTTCCAATCGAGTGTGAGATCCCTTCTTTGAAATTGGTTGTCGAATTACTCCCAAACACTACTCCAGTAGAAGAACACCTTCTTTACCTAGAACGGCTGGACGAGACTCGTCAGCGAGCCTCTCTAGCTATCAAAGCACAGAAGAAGAGAGTGAAAACTCACTTCGATCATACTGTCCATCCTCGTTATTTTGTTGAGGGAGATTTAGTCCTACTCTACGATCAAGCAAATGATAAGTTGGGGGCAGGCAAATTCGATCCCATGTGGCACGGGCCTTATATTGTAAAGAGAGTTTTGCATAAAGGGGTCTACGAGCTAATTGATTATAAAGGGAATCCTCTCGATAAGCCTCGAAATAGGCTTTACTTGAAAAAGTATTATGCGTGAATTCCATGCACTTTGGTTTGTACATATGTGTGTTTTTAGTAGGTGTGTTGTGTGTGTGTTTTCATGTTTTTGACTTGGTGTGAAGGCGTGATTGCCGCTTATTGTGTCTTTTGCTTCTTGTGTAGATGTCTGGTGCACCTCACGTTGGTTTCGCCAATGGTGCCTGCCGCAGCACCCGCAACTTGTCCTCTGCGGTGTGGGTGATCTACGATGCTCATGGTGAGTTGATAGACCTTCAAGGTGTTTGTTTAGGTTGTACCACAAACAATGTCGCTAAATATAGTGCTATGATTAAGTTACTGGCTTAGGCAATTAATCTCGGTATTCGTACATTGGTTGTGAACCTGGACTCTCAGCTTGTCGTCCACCAGCTCAATGGGCGATATTCCGTCAGATACCATCAAATTTTAAGGTTGTCTTTACGTGTTAAATTGTTAGAGAGGAATTTTGTTTTCACTACATATCAGCATATTCCACGACGATTAAACACGTTAACTGATGCATTGTCTAATCATGTATTAGACAAACATTTACGTAACATGTAATCAAAATAGCATACAAGAAGTATGTAAAACACAATAATAGACCATAAGAATATGTATATGTATATATATATATATATATATATATATATATATATATATATATATATATATATATATATATATATATCGTGTGGTGCACCAAGGCACTCAAAAAATAAGTGTACATGTCCAAATAGAGTCTGTGTTCTCCGTACATCTGAGACACATGTCTCTCAAAAATAAAAACCTAGGTGTCTACTGTGGTGGGTTATGCTCCCTATAGCATACCACCACCCATGCCACTCACCTCAACAGGCGGTGCACCCTAGATTCTACTCCTACTCTGTGGATCTTAAATGCTATGGGGACCTCCTCAATCCCCATGTAATCTGGAATCCCTGCTGTGAGGCCCTCAAGGTTTCGAGCCACTGTCTCTACCGTATCATTTGTTGGAGGAGCCAAGGCTAGTGCTGCAATGCTCTGTGCATCCCTCTGCGCCTCTGGAGCCAGCCCGACGGGTCTCACTGGTCCTACATCTGCATACCATAGTGTTCGTCATTAGGACATATACATGGAAAAATAAAAAAAACATCATAAAAATAAAAATAAAAATAAAAATGTGATCAAGTGTCTTACCACCATCATCCCACTGCTCTCCAGCGGGCAGCTGCATGTCAGGATCTTCGCAGAAGTCCATGCCGGCATACGGCCAATCCTCCACGAAGATCGTGTGGCGCTCCAGCCACTCTCGGAACAATGTTCCCCATGCCACTGGTCATCCACCACCTCCTCGTGGTATGATGTGTGCCCAGCGTGTGGCCCTCGTCCCACGTGGTCTAGGAAAATCCAAATCCATGTCCTGTAACTACAGTGCCGGCACCCGCACCAGCATGAGCAGGACAAAGATGGATCCATAACAAAACTAATCCGTCTCTCCTCGACAGCAGTTGGTGAGTTGCCTCTTCATGTTCGTCGTCACCGTCTCTGACCAGTTAAACATGGTGGGATTGAGACACTCGAGAGCCAGCCGGAGATGGGTCTTCGAAGCCTCATGTTGGGCTTGGGAGCCCACTACCTATGTCACCATGAAAAGCATAGCACGAAGGAATACTTCGTCCATTGTTGTGATTTCCACCTTCCCACTCCTTGTCTTGCATGCCCGTGGGCACACTTGAGCCATCAACATCTCTAAGGACTCACCCCCGGTTGCTGCCCCTCCAGAATGGGCCTCTCACCTCGACGGGACAGCGCGGTCAAAAAATATATGTCTGTAGCATCAAACTCGATATCCCAGCCTCGGATGATGAATTTCCCACCTGTGGGAATCCAGGCTCGGATCAGTAGCTCCAACAAATTAGGTTGTGATCGGAGATGCGGAGTTAGGAAGAATTTGAGAAATCCGCATGCTCGTAATGCATTTTGGCACACTGCATCGGCGAAATATTCTATATCATTGTCATCATGCATACGCTCTTGCCAAAAAAACGCCATTGTCACCTGCATGATGAAGAAAATTGGATTAGCACTTCGTTCATCAAAATTCAATGCGTAATTTGCAAAAAACATAAGTTCGCGTCGTCATCGCGTCTGTTTTCAAAACAGACGTAACGACGCAAGGTCTCTAGTTCATTTTTTTTGTGGTCATCACAGAAGTACACCACTTTTCCGTGATGACCAAAGCACGCTATGTGTTAATTTTTTGGTCATTGCGGACCCAAAGGCTATAGCTGCGATGACCGAGCGGCGGAGCTCGGTTCAAAAACCCGCCCAAATTAACACATTTAACGTTCAAAATGCATGAAAAAGGTATGGAATTGAAGTGCAGGACAAGGACTACTTACCTGGAACAAGTTTCGGGGTGAATGATGGACGATCAAAGCCAAATTTAGCTCGCCAACTTCGGTGCTCCAAAATGCTCCACAGTGCAATGAACAGTAACTATGGTAAAAATGGTTGGATTAACCCCTTTTTATAGCAATTTTTGGAAATTTAAAAATTACATTTTATAAATGTGGGCTTTTCTCATTGTTTTGCCACATGGTTAGTCAAATGTTGGATTTTTAACTATATTTTTATGTATATTATTCATTTTATCTTGAATGGATTTACGTGTGACGTTTTTTTGTGTAGAGATTCAAGTAGTGGAATTAGTCTAGCTTCATGAGCACTTGATCCGAAAAGTGGTCTTTAAGCTCTTTTCCGACTTGAAAAATTAAAAGATAGCCGATTTTTCCTCTTGACTCGTTAAAAGAAACAAGAGGCGGTCGCCTTTAAGCTCTTTTCAGACCATTTAAACACAAAAATACTGTCGGCCCTTTGTCGTTTCAAGATCGTTATTGGTTTCGAAGCGACGTGCTTCCGACCACTTCTCTACTTTTTCGGGTCGAAGTCACTAGTTGCGAAAAGTACTCCTCGATCGTAATGGTCGGGCAATTCTTTCGAGTGTCATTTTATACTTTTTTGGGCTCGAGAGACACCAATTTATGAAAAAGGACCCCCCTGGAGTTTTCTTTTCCGTGTCTTTTTCAAATTCTCTAAACATGAAAAAGACTCTGAGTTTCACCTATGTCGGACTCATTAAACCCTGACGACATTAGACTCGTCACCATGACGAGATTCGAGCTTCTCCTTCCTAGGGCTCATTAAATTATTATTAGGTTAGACTCGACAACAGGTTTATCATTGATTGTCTATGGCAGCTAGTCACTCTTGAACATCGACACTTTTGCTTCTTATCGGGTTGGGAAAATTGACTCTAAGAGCTCTTTTACCTAAATATTATCCTCCAACTAGAAGAGTACTCGAGAAAGAATTGGTGTGTTCCTCTCTAATTCTGTGGTAGTACTAGGTCTACCTTGTACACTGATGCCCCTAAGTAGAGGGTCAATCTCCAATGCACCAACTGCCACTGGTTGAAAACCACTGGGAGAATCACTCCTGCATCTTCTAGGAGAAAGCTCTGGACTCGCAGGTGAAAGCCCACGAAGTCTACGAGACCGTCTAAGTGATCGGTTAGCCACTTTGAATTATTTTAATAAGATATACTTAAAGACTCAAGAAAATTGAAAGCTAGGCCAACTAGGAGCATAGAACACACACTAAAAATGTCCCTAAAGAATTCAGCAGTCAAACAACTTCCAAGTATTTTTGCTCCGGGTGATTAGGACTGGACACCAAAATACAAGAAAGTGAATAAAAAGGGCCTTCCGAAAATAGACTGGGGTAATTACGCCCCAGGTCTACTAGCGAAGGTATCAGAGGTAGTTACGCTGACCTCCAGACAATATCCTTTTTCGGTGCAAGCCCCTAAGCTTCGCAAGGGTGCCCTCCAGAAGTACCGTTGAACGTGATGCAACGTCAACCTCAGGTGCCACAGGATTCCCCTTTGTAGCCACCTATGTAGATCCCTAGGATTGGAAACTAAAGACACCAACTCATATCAGAAGTTGGGTGGAACAGTCATGAGGTAAGATCCGACAAGTAAGAGAGGGGGTATCTCTCATCCTTATCTTCACAAACCCTTGTGCTTAACTCCCAGTCACGGAGCTTTCCTGGTCTCCCTAACGCTATTGGATTTCACTCTTTATTCAAACTTTTATGTTTCACAATTTAGAGTGGCCTTGGAGAGTTTACTCTCCTCTCGCCTAATCCAAGGCCCTAAATAATCCAAAACTTTTTGGTGTATCTGATTGAAAATATAAAAACTTCTAGTTTATTTTATTAAGTGCTTGATTTTAAGTGGTTGTTCCTTTTAAGTCAAAGGAACAATATGGAAGTGAAAATGATGGTGTTATTATGACGCAAAATAAATTAATGAAAAACTAACTTATATGCAATGCACTTGTTTGTTCTTCGATGAAAAGCAACTTCTACTTGGGTTCTAAGAAACTTCTATAAAGCAAAAACTTTTTTCCTTTTCTTTTCTTATAGCAGACTTCACACTCGCAGAAACTAAAAAACTATTGATGCTCTATTGATGAAAAACTAACCTAATGCAAGGTGTACATGATGATGCAAAATTCTATATTACTCTAAAAAGAAAATGAAAGCAATTTGTTTATAATCCAACTTAAGTTTTTTAAAGGAATAAGAATTTTGAACACAAAATCTTTCCCAAAACAAGAAGGACTAATAAAAAAGATCACAAATCACTCTCAAAAACCAAAAGAAACCAAACTCAAATTCGGCAAAGAAAGAAAAAACAATGTTTTTGAAGGACTTTTCTTTTTCAAGAAACAATAAAATCAACTTTTCAAAAGCACTCAAAATGCTACCAAAGACTCAAAGATCGAAAGCAAATCACAAGGAAACTTTGCAAGTTATCAATTCAACACGAATGAAAACTTGAAAAATAGGTGTTTCAACTTGCACTAAATGATCCAAAAGCAGCAAAAAGAGCTTCGAGAAACTGATCAAGAAATCAATAAAGACACACTTTCAAATTCATCAACAAGAACTTTCGAAAAGCAAGAAAAAGTGAATGTCCACAAAGATGACGGGAAGCTAAGCAAACACACCAAAAAAAATGAAGTTTGAAACAAAGATTGCAACCAATCTTCTATTCTGGAAGACCAGAATGATCAAGAACCTCTATAAGAAGCCTTGTGTGTTCAAACACAAATCATAAAACTCACTGTAAAGCAAACCGAGGCCAAAAACTTTTCAAAGCAGGAGAGAATTTGTAACAGTAAGCTCACTGAAAAATTAAATTCTAAAAATAGAAATTGACTGATCAGAAACCACATAGACCAAGAAACAAATCTTTCCAGGCAAAAAGATTTGAAAAAATCATGCAAAAAATTGATACACGACTGTGTCTCTACATAGCTGTGTGTACATGCACTTCTGCCAAAAGAAACTTACGTATACGTGGTTTCAGTTCACAGAAACAAGTGTGTGTATGCTTATGTAAATAGACAAAGTTGCGTATATGAAGTTTTACAAGAAAAATAAAAAATGAGGCCTGATGAAAAAGATCAGACTTGAATTCTGAGTTCCTACAGGAGCAGGCAGTACAATGACAACAAGCAAACTAAGAACTGAGCCCTGATTGGCACTAAATAACCCAAACTAGGAATAACAAGATTGTTATCCCCAGTGGAGTTGCCAATTCTGTTGAGGGAATAAGTCCCCTAGGGATTTGGGTCAGAACCCTAGCGGAGCAGGAGTATTCTATAACAAGAAACAAGCATTCAACTCAGGCAACATGCTTAAACAAACTAACTATGCGAGGATGGACATACCCGGATGTCCTTCGTTTGGGTAGTTCCAGCTAGGGTTCAAACCCTCTACAACTCCTAATGATCTACGAACGTGCAAATCATCCAATTCGAATACACATAGCAGCATATAGATAAAGCATTACAGTGAAATCAAATTTATATCATATAAGTAAATGGTTAGTTATACATTGAAATAGTCATTCATATATAAAGCATAACAATAAAATCAGATGCATAAACAAAGTTGATATCAGGAACAAGACAGTGTTTCTTTTATTGTAGAAAACTATAATAAAAACATGGAAAGAGTTCACTTGAGTCTTCCTCTTCTGGCTCCAAGCGGAACCATCCTCTAGGTCCGTCGAGTCCAATTCTTCAACAGCCTCTTTCCATAACCAATACTATGATATCTCTAAGCAATGAGAGAACATCAAAACTCAATAAACCAAGGGTTTCCTGAACTTGGGGAAGTGTTTGAAGCACAGGGATTCTTCAGACTTGATCAGGGGATAATCTCAGTATATTAATTCTATCCTTTCTCTCCTCCTTAAGGCCTTCCCATTGAAGTCTTTTTATAATTCTCCCAAATTATTTTTTTAGTTGGGAAACAGTTGGGCCACGGGCACTAATAGGTAATCAATAGGTAAAACCCGTGATCTCTGCCCATAGTTAAGGAAATTTAACTTTTTAAAGTGTTTTAACACATATATGTGGGTTGGGTATAGATTGACCCACGTGTACATGCTTTTTACACAGGGGAAAGTAGCGTACAGGGAGTAAAACACTGTTTTTAAAATATTTGGACCAATTCTGTAAGGAGGGGTTACCCTAGGCTATAAAGCAAGCATAAAAAA
Organism: Pinus tabuliformis; assembly: GCA_031772625.1. Taxonomy (NCBI): domain Eukaryota; kingdom Viridiplantae; phylum Streptophyta; class Pinopsida; order Pinales; family Pinaceae; genus Pinus; species Pinus tabuliformis. Next base: position 454,109,288 of record CM062809.1, on the reverse strand, counting down.
TACAAAGGGTTATATTTGGAGCTATAACAACCGACAAAAGAGGTAGTCAACCAATCAGTCAATAGCTGATCAAGAATCCAAAACTTGATCAAAAGTGACGCCTTCTCTATTCATGAATATGATCAGAGATGTGAGTAGCCGTGTCCTATTTCAGAGAGGTAAGAAGATGCATTCCCGTTTCATAGTGAATCGGTAATTGAAAATGCGTAAGGAATGCCATTGCGAGAGAGTTAAAATCTTGGAAATTCCCATGAGTGAGTTCAATGTACCACTTTGTAGCGGAACTAGTAAGAGTCCTTTGGAAAAGACGGAGACGAATAGAATCATCAAGCCAGGAATTGGATGAACACCAAAGGTGATAAGTCATGACATGTGCCTGGGGATCTTCTCTTAACTTGCTTTCAAACTTAGGACAGTCACTAGGGATCTTGGTTGGAACAAGTGACCAATATGGATTATGAGGTATAGTATCATTTGTCAACTTCGACACATCGGGCAGTTCCAAAGTCACAAGGAAAGGTAACTGAGGATTGAAAGACATCATGGGCCTTTAATAAGGACCAGCGTTAGGGTTCCAACCAGGTCCTTGTTGCCCCCATGGACCTTGACCAACAGAGGTAACATATGGCTAGTGAAAATTATGATAAATATTAACCTGAGGTTGCTGATAGTTATGATATGGGTTACCCTAAGGTTGCCCTTGGGGTTTCTAAGATACTTGAGGACCGAACTGAAACTGAGGCCCAAACTATGCTTGGGGCCTAGGTTGTATCTGATAAATAGGTTGAGCTTGGAATCCAAACTAAGCCTGGGGACCAGGTTGAGTTTGGGGACCAACTTGAGCTTGAGGTCCAGGTTGCATTTGAACACCAGGTTAACTAATAACTGGATTGACCTGACCAAAAGGTTGTCCTTGCTAAGTAGCAGGCTGGCCTTGTTGGAATTGGGGTTTACCTAACTGACTAGAAGGTTGTCCTTGTTGAGTAGCAGGTTGACCTTGTTGGAACTAGGGCTGACCTAATTGACCAGAAGGTTGTCCTTGCTAGGCAGCAGGTTGGCCTTGTTGGAACTAAGGCTGACCTAACTGACCAGAAGGTTGTCCTTGAGATAAAGGAGGTTGTCCTGAATAAACAAAGGATGAACCTATTTGGGCTAAAGGTTTTCCCTAAAAGGGTTGTCCTTGCGAGCCCAAAGGTTGCCCTTGCTGACCATAAGATTGTCCTACCAAGGCAAAAGGTTGTCCCTGAAAGGGTTGTCCTTGCGAGCCGTGGTAAGTAGTGTGATTCTAGGAAACCGAAGGTGGAATTTGACTATCAATTGGAGCCGTCTAAGGAAGAGATCCAGTATAATAAATATGAGCTCCATGATGATCGTAATAGTGTGGAGGGTTATGTGGAACGGACATCTGCTGAGAACCTAGAGGGTTATAAGTCAGATTTTGAAGAGAAAACATATATTGATCATACGACAATCCCCCCAGAATGGAATTTGAGGAGATAGGTATATTACCCATAGGTTGACTGACTCTAGACGCTAGAGGTGAAGGACCACCATCAACGGGTCCGAAAGATATCCCAGTAACAACAGTGACCACCAAGGATGCAGTAACTGCACTAACAAGAGGAGCCGAAGATGCCACAGTAATGGTGGGCATTGATGGAACAAATGTAATCAATCTAACCTGTTTCCGAGGGATAGAGGTCATGGCCGACTGAGTAGACATGAATGGACCTGGATTTGGAACCGTTGTACGAAACCATATAGAGCTCTGATGTAGAGATGTAGAACCAAGTATGCCAACCAGAGCGTGATAGCGAAGCGGTAATGAAAAATCTGGAGAGGTGTGGAAAGGGAAACCTTCCAGGGGAAACTGATATTCCCCAGTTGAAACAAGGCTCTCTTGACTGCTAACGGGACTCAACTCATGCATGTCAGAAGAGGCCATAGGAACCGAAGCACCAGGGGGAGTAGAAGGAAGATCTTTGTCTAAAAATTCCCAAACGTTGGGAGGAGTCCAATTGATATCAAAAGGTTCCTCACCCGGAGCTCGAGAGGCAAGAGGCTGAACACTTGGAACAATAGCAAGAGCGCCACTAACAGATGATACCTCAGAAGAGACGGGGGAAGAAGGCTCTTCATCACTTGGTAAAGACGACGGAATAGATGAGTCTGCCAGGATGGCCTAAACTCAAAAGACTAGGAGAGAAGATTTTATTAAGAGGGCTTTAAATTCATTTCAAGGATATAACTCACGATGTGGCTAAAATTAATAGGTAGGATGTTATCATGGGAAACTAAATTTTGTGACACTGGAACAAAACTTTGCCTTTTAATATTAAGAGAGTCGAGAAAAAGGGAAAAAGATGACTCTAGTCTCCTTCGAAGTTTAATGAGCCTGAAAGGACAAGTGATCAAATGATCCTTTTACTTTTAAAGAGTAAAAAAGGAATGAAAGTGACTACTCTGGAACTCTAGGAAAAATGTTTACCAGACAAATCATAAAATTGCATATACACCTTGGTAATAAAATGAAAGAGAAATGACCAAGGACTTTTCGTACGGCAACTAATCTTCCCGAATTCTATTTTTGGTGCGTTATGATTCGTAAGGCGGCAGACTCGGCTTCCTATGGATAATAGGATTGTAACCTAGTGGGGTCTCCCATCATATACATGACAGTAAATGGAGCACAAGTCTGTACTAGTACTTATCGAATCACAAAAGGAGGAATCACCTAACCTTAGTGAAGACAATGGCCATTGGGTTTAACGACGCTGGAACAAGTCTATAGCCTAGACCTCTAGATATGTGAGCATTAAGTTCCAATGCATTTTTATATTAATTCAATAAATATTAGTAGTTAATCTTGAATTAAATTTTTGTTTCAAAGCCCTACCGACTATATCTTCAAAAGCTCCTAGAATGCAACTGAATGAGTAAAGAAACCATTTCTTTTCAATGAACAACTAACTAAAGAAAAGTGAGAGGTTCATTTCAAAGCAACCAAAGAGACATCAAGAAAATGCAAGCAAACCAATCAAGAAGAAAGAGAAATGCTTCTATCTTTCACTAACTTACAAGCAACCTAATTAAGAAAATGAAAAATACATCCTTCGCTTTTCAATTTCTAAATGTCAAGAATTTACTAATGAAAAAGATTGTTCTCATTTCCTAATGAAAAATGAATGCAATATTTTGATTTTTCAAATAAATTACAAGCAACCAAATGTAAAACTCAAAACAATGCTAGTTTTAAGCCTTTTTCAAATGAAATCATTCAATAAGCGAAGAGAAAAATTCTACTCTACAATAAATCAAAGACTCAAAACCAAGAAGATGTTTCTTTTTGCAAAACTGGAAATCTTTCTCACTCACTAGGAAGAAATATGATCTATGACAAGTGAAGGAAGGAAACAAAATGAACAAGACTTGAAAGTTTTGGCAACCGAATGTCACATTCCAATCAGGAAGATGAAAAAGAAATGAATAAGGAGAATCCTCAAACAAAGCAAGGGATCGTGCCAAACAGAGCCCAAAGATTCAAACGAATAAGTAACCCAAGAAAAGCTAATGCTTCAAGAAACCCTAAGGTAAACAGGTCACATAGTTCAAAAGGAGAAGTTTCAAGGGAATGAAACCCGGAGTCAAATATTCTAGCAATCAACAATTTGACACATAATAAAGAGGCAGAAGACAAGCTCAAAAGGATAGGACACACTGGCCAATCAGCAAACAAAACTTCAAAATTGAAACCTACAGGAATCTTCGCGAGCATAAAACTGACAACATGTGCCAATAATGAAACGTCGCACCTCCCTAACTAGCCACTTTGTGACGTCATCGCCGAAGTACACCAGTTAACAGTGCCGAGTCGATTTTAGAGCTCTTTGCGACTATGAGATGATTAAATCACACTAAATAGGAGAAGTCGCAACTAATCAGATAGTGTAGGCACGACTATCTTCATGACTATCATAAAATAAACTGTGATGACCCTTCAAATCGAAGGAAAAATTTCAAAATCCAGTTGCGGGAAGGCGAAACCTATCACTTATGACAAAGGGAAGACTACTAGGAGTAGTTAAACAACCTACAACATGAAGAATTCATCCCAAAATTAAAGGAGACAATAAACAAGAATAACAAAATCAAATCAAGAGACAAAAGACAAAGTTCCCCAGTATGGTCGCCACCTTGTGATGTAGGCAAGTTCCCTCTATGGACAGAGGTAACCCCTCTAGCCCTAGAGTGGGTCTAGTCACAACAAAGACAATACCAAAGAAAATTTCCTTCAAAAGTTGGTGTCATGAAGGCCTACCTTCAAATATTTGTTCGATGAAGTCCCTGTTGTGTTGCTCCAGCTCTTGTTCTTCTAATCACTTGTACCTGAAAACAACATACAGAGCACAACCATGAACATAATAGAGCACAACAAAAATGATCCACTTAAAGAGTCAAGGAGCTTCAGGCTATCAATACGTAATTTGACATAAGATATAAGAAATAAGCTATTGATTTGTATTAATGTAAATTGAAGTATAACTTATAACCAAGCCTTGACATCATAAGTCTCCTTGAAGTTTCCTGTTAGCATGTCTCCGCAAGCATTCACTCATAATCTGTCTCCCAAAAAGACAAATAACTCTCTCTCCTACCCAAAAGGCTAATGCTAGAACATTCTTAAGATCAAGCTAGCTCCACTCAAAACCATCCCAAGCTAAGTTACATGAGAGGCTACTTCCACTCTCTAGCAAAACTCTCTACTTATACTGATGAATTCTTGAACTCTGAAGCTAGCTGATCTCAGTCATGGAGGAAGTATTTATAGGAGGAGGATCTTCCATAAGAGATGGGAGAAAGAGCTTATCCCTTTGAGAGGTTGCACAAAAGGTGGAACAACCATCCTAAAGGAGAGAGGCGAGCTCATCTGATCCAACAACCAACCCTAGGACCGCCCATGAAGTTGTTACACTTCGAAGCTTTGATGAGTTGTTTAAAAAACTTGCCATAAGTAGATCATCGCGAGTGCAACACAGAGACAGAGCAAAGACTTTTCCAGGGCTAGTTCAATCTTGGCCATCTTCGCGAGTGGGACAACTGTTTATCCGTAATGACCCAAAAACATAGGTAAAAAGGGGTCTGCTCCAGGAGTAGTGAACTGAGGTATTCTTCCTAAGATGATAAGGAAGAAATTGACACATAATTTGCAACATGACACAAGGTAGATGTCAATAGCACAGACCAGTAGTGCCCAGAATCAGGGAATGCGGGGTCGATAACTATGTAACACCATAATATTGAGTAGCAAGAGGTTTAGTGTTAATAAGATACTAAGGAGTGCAGAGCATAGTTGACAAGAGAGCAGGAGGCTCAGTGTTATCACAAAAAAATGATTACCTAGCCATTTCTAACTAGGTGGATTGAACTACACCACGTAGATTTAATTTTACCATAGTAAAATCAATTTCACTGAGGAAAATAATTTAGTAAACCACTTTATTAAATTATTTTCTGACTTAAATATAAAAACCCCATGAGAAAAATTAGATAAATCATTATTTATTTCTTTTTCTCTAGGAATTATTATTAAATCATTATTTAATAATTATTCCTTGTCACATTTGACTAAATCCTTTAGGAATATTTAAATAAATCATTATTTATTTGAATTTCCTTATTTCTGTTATTAGAATAATTATTAAATCATAATTTAATAATTGTTTTGACTTCACACCTTTCTTGTTTCTCACGAAATAATTAATAAATCATTTTATTTGTTAATTATTTCTAAATAAAGGAATTTAACCATTTTAAATTTATTTTCCCTCTCCAATAAATATGATAAAGTATTCCAAGTAGTTAAATCTCGATTTGGTCAATAATATTTTATTATTATCCATTTTCGAGATTAACTCCATACGTTTCTATATAAAGAGGGTCTTTCATTCATTCTTTACCATGATCATTATCATCATTAACATTATTTCCGTTTTCTTCAGCTCCCATTTGAGTTCTTCACTTTTGTTTGGGTTTTTTACATAATTGAGAGTGGGAATATATTTCTGAAGTGTCAAGGATATCAAAGGACCCATCCCATAGTGGGGGACTTACAGACCAATATGTAGATCTCCTTCACCAGGTGTCATCAATGAAGGTTTATTCATTGAAATAGTATTTCTGATTAGGTTATTATACTGGATACATTATTTTGTTGCTATCTGTTGTGGATCTTGTTTTCTTTTACTATAGGTTTTCTATTTTTGTTGCAGATCTAGAACGACAACAACCATCAACTTGTTGCTAGGGTCACTTGTCACCTAGTGACTTAAGTGAAGTATTTTCCGTACACCGTCCAAGAATTTTAACACTAACAAATGGCGACTCCACTAGTTTAATAACAGTGTCCTTGGGTGACTGAAGTTTCATAAATTTTAGGTTTTCTTCAACTATTTTTTCAGCCTCTCAATTTCTATTTATAGTTTTAAACCCTATTTTGTCAAATTTTCAGATTCTGTTGGGTTTCTGTTCTTTTCCATAGGTCACAACTACCAGCCAAGCAGGAGATGACAAAATCTGTCTGAGATCTGTCGACCGAGACTCCCAGGAATAGAACACAATTCTTTTCCTCTTAATTGAGTTGTAGAGCACACTTTTTGGCTCAAAAAATGTGTTTTCACCAAAAACAGGTCAATAACTGCGTTTTCTATCTTTTTTGGAAATTTTTAAAATTTTTTACAGTTTTGCTGAGAGTGTTGTCTACAAACTGGTTTGGGTTATTCGTCTTTGATAATCAGTCTCCCTTAGGCCTGGATCCACTTGATTTGTCTCTTTGAGAAAGGAAATAGCCCCCTAGGGTTTAAAGTACACCTCTACATTGTTAGGAAGACATTTTCTCAATGAGGAGTCTAAATGTTGATGGTGTTAGACCTGCCAACATGTCTGGGGTTCTCCCTGGTAAGAAGCCCCAACTAAACCTTGGACCGTTTGAAGTAGGATTCGCGGTAGTGGGTAGTACAGTATCGCCTTGACTACGGTTGCGCGTATAGGTAAGTAAGATGTCCTTGTTGGTAGCAAAGGTGTGACCTTTGTAGCAAGTCACAAAAGGTGCATGAAAGGCTCTAACACATGGAATGAGGGATGAGTGCGCCCCTTAGAAACCTGTGATAACACACAGCTTGAAAGGGAACACACGATCAAAAAGACATCACAAGATGGAAAGAAATATAGCCGATGATCCAAAGTGATGGTTTTACCAACATCACATTTCTATAAGATTCATACAAACATATACAAAATAGTCCATACATACATGCGTAAATAACAACTACATATATCATTAGTGTAACCAGAACAACCAATCTACAATAACAACATATGCATGAAACGTGTCAGATTTTTTATGAGAATAAAGTGAAAGATCCAATGATACATACAACCACGACCAACCACTAGTCCTGATAGCGAAATGTTACAGTCATTGTCGCATGCTCCTCCAAAGAGATATACTAGCTCTACACTGTGGAGAAGCCAAGGCTTGTTACAATACACTCCAAGCTTTCTTTAAGTAACACCTATAGGAAGCTTGGCTCCCAAAAAACCCATACAATGAGTTATGAGGTTCTATAAATAGTAAAGAGTGGGGTGACCCTTGACATTCCCCTTTGTGACTCTTCACCTACCCTCATGACTCTTCAACTACTACATGACTGTTACATTCTACTATTGACAATTGGTCTTTCACTTTTACAAAATGTTACATTACAATCTGCACATGTACCCATGTGAGACAAAAATAGGCTTGAGTAAGCCATGCAAGACATCACTAAGACTTGGACAGTTGTGGGAAGACCAAAGCTTCGACATCCTTGCCATGATCAATGGTGGTGAACTGATGCCAAGCTTGGTAGTCTGTGATGGTGTCCGCATAGTCTGTGGTGACATCCTTCTAAATGCAAACTCTTGCCTCTGTTTCATCCAGGTACACTAATTTGGCACCTCTGTCTAACTCGTCTGATAAAATGCACATCACAATCTTGATTGCAGCTGGACCAACAACATATTGATGCATAGTTTCTGCGTTGATCTCGAACTTTTCCCTGGTGGCTACGCACATCAACTACTCAAAGTACATGTGCAGCTCCACTCATTCTAGGTTCTTTGTCTTCGCTTCGGTGAATATGTCGATGGATGGAATCACATGTGTGTGCACAATGACATTCATACTCCTGAGCACCCATGCATGTGAAACCTGCAAACTGGTGATGAGCTGCGGGAGTTCCTCATAGTTCCCAATCTTACTCCGGATGCATGCCTTCAAATTTATTGCCCTTGGCTTCATCATCTTTGGCATGTGAAATGGGGCTCCCTTGTACCTCATTGTCCATATCTGCATGTGATTAGAAACAGTGTGCAAGTCTAACAATATGCATTCTCTCATAGCACAACGATGCTTCCAACCATTGAGATGGACAACTGACTTATGCACGGTGAAAAATATGAAATATGACTTCCGCATGACTGTCTCGAGAGGTGATACTTCATCAAATATCGATGTTACACAAAAATATCATCACCATGATTATTTGCAGTCAGTATGGGTCTATCATCACTTGTACTGTCCTCCTAAGCAAGTCTCAGACCTCAGCTCTTCAAATCAAGATTTGGAAATGAGAGAAAGATATTAAAAATCAATGTAACTCTGGTTCCGCACTTTCTCTCATGGTCACCTGCAGTCCCGCACCTTCTGTGTACAAAAACTGCCCACCTGCCCGCTCTGTCCCTAACGGTGTAGGTGCGGACCCCTGTGAAAGTCAAAAGGTGCAAATTTTATCTTAAAAAACTCACTTTGGGTTAATTCTAGAGGTTTATAGAAGGAATTTTGACGTGGATTGTTCGCTCTGAGGTGGTTCATGCATCCCAAAAGATAAGGAGCTAATCCCTTGATGAGAGGAGTTATCCCTTTGAAGGAGGGCTTTATCCCTTTGAAGGAGGACCTAGTAACCTCCCTCCATTGCACTATAAATACAGGCATTGGGCTGGTTGCTAGGGAGGTTAGAAGCTGAACATTTTTGAGCGTAAATGCTGGTGAAATCAAGACTTCCTAGTTGAACTTAAGAGGAGAGATCACACATCTTTTTGGCTTCATTGGGGAGTGAGTGAAACTTGTCAAAGTAGAGGAGACTTCTTGCTAGACCCTGGGAGGAGCTTGCACAGCTTCAAGGTAAAGGTTGTAAGGTTCTTCTTCTTTTTAATTAATACAATCAAACTCATTTTTCTCAACAAGTATCTTATGTTATTTGTTTCATGGACTCCTTGACTTTCATGTTAAATATGTTTTATGTAATTGGCTTTTCAGGTGCTATTTAATTTGTTTGCCTTGTTTGTGTTTGCAGATTCGCAAAAAGGAGCTCATTTGGATCGAAGGAGCGAGGACATCCACAAGCTAGCGTTGGACCTAAGGTAGGCCCTAAAACACTTGTTTGCTATTGTTTATTAAAGCATATTTAGAGAAAGATAGTGTCTGGTTGGTTTGCTTGTCGTTAGGTCTTCTTTAGATTCTAGGAAGGTCTATCTTGTCCGTAAGATCGACTTATTCCGTGTGACAATCGCTCTCCTCAAATCTTCTATGGTAGATGTTGTAACCTTCTCTCCTCCCTTTTTAGCCACTTGTAACTCCTTAGCCATGTGCTCATTCTCAATTATCAAGAATCTAACAATAGAGTTGGTGGCTTTGGCATATGTTTTAGTAGCATCGACCAATGTAGATGGATGCTTGCACACATCGGACACGATCACTCGCTCTTCAAACTGCCTAACAAATACATGGACATCTGGAGTGGGAACTCTGTGCGACTGTATAACTTTGTGTTGTGACTCATCGAAAGATATGTTGTGCATCTCTACCTCTGGATTGTCTTCAGTTATTTATGTGTCTCCTTGATCGCTTGGGACTTTCTTTGCTTCCGGATCTGGTGAATCCGATGGGGTGACCTCTTGGCCTTAAGGAATGAGGTTAGTATCTTTATCTAACTCAGGATATACCATATATGTGTCCATATGCTCTAGCATCTATTCAATATCTTAAGAAAATCCCTGCTCCTATGTCTACTCACCCTGTTTGTTCTGTGCCAGCTACTCGGATAAGTCTATAACCTGTATGAGCATAGTTTCATCAATTTGTGCATGTTACGCCTCCTACTGTACATGTTCCTATTGTGCTTCCTCCTCTCTTCTACACAGATCTTATTCCTCCCGAAGTTTCTCCTTCAACTCCTTCAAATCCTTTTATGTTTCCTCCATCCTCTATTTCTCCCTCTGCCTCTATGCGATCCTCTTGTCACATTGTTGCCACTTTGCCTAAATCTCCAAAGTAACTTTCATCACAAGTGGATTTTCTTTGAACTTGCAGCTTTGCTCCACCTCTACACTGTCAACAACCTTCCTCTTGCCTTTGTCATATGCAGGTCTACTACCCTCTGCTCCTACTGATGATGTTGCTCTCTGAGATTTTGTTGCTTCTGCTTCGCTAACCACTCTACAACTATGTTGACCGGTTCCTTGAGCCTTGAGAAGTGATTGCAGTCTCTCCATGGGTCTTCCTTAGGCCAATGACATGCCCCGTGGATCCAAGAATGTTTCACTCTTGTACAGTGGTCCTTCACTAAGAAATGTGGGTCATACAGATTGAAACTTCTGGGGCCTAAGGTGAATCTCTTGAACTCCTCCATTTTGGCCTCAACGTGCTTGAGATTTTGGATCTCATACAACCTGATCCGCAAAGGAAGAGCGGGCCAAGGTGCCTTCTTCTTACCTTGTATTCTAGCTGACAACCCTGTCGAGATGTGATATGACACTTCTTGCATGAAGAAATTTTCCAATGGAAAACTTTAGTAAAACATGTAGAGCCATCTCTGCGTTGTACATCCATATGTAGGTACCAAGGGGTGAGGCATACCAATCTTCTATGTCGATCAATGCCTCCATCGCTGCCTACGACATGAAAGGTGGATCCTATTCAAATATCATCTTGTACACCGGTGTGACGAAGTGGTCTAATAACTATGTGATAACTCCATGGAAGCTTCATTTTGAGAACAACTTGCAATAAGTTTGCACAGAGGTTTTTGAAGGTGTCCATGCCCAACCCAAGCATGGGAAAATTTGAGAGGCATAGATCAAGTATGTAAGAGGGCATGTATAGCTTCTCTTCCTAACTCTTGGGTGGATCTCAGGCTTTTTTTACGTGTTCCTTCAACCCGAGAGCCAACATGTCAGACCAGTTGAAAGGTTTTCCTTCGCTCGCCAGTTCATCCAACACAATCACCCATCACTACGGGAAGGTTTATGTGCTCTCTTGGCCGTATAAGAGGCACACAAAGATAACCAAGAATTGATATTCCTTTCACAGTATATTTTTCTTTTAAACCTGGCTGGGTGTTGTCCTAAACTTGGATGGTCTTTAACCCAGCTCTTGAAGATGTCTCTGGAGTTCGCACTACTGCTGGGTCTGTTGAAGGGTGTATCCATCACAATCACCGGCTGTGAAAAGTGATACATCTCCTGAAAATCCTTCACCCTAAAGGTAGAAATCTCTGTTCCACTGACACTTCTCAATACCATTGCCTTCAGATCAATATGCGAGACAATCCAATGGATCATGTACACGCATGGAAACGTGGGATACCTGCATGCAATCTGGTACAAGCCAAACTTGTGAATGTCGACATAAACCCTATGGTCTTCTAGATCTTCCTTAAATGTGCCTGAGAAGGTTTCATTTATGTCCTACCATTTCATCTTGATATCCTTGTCTATGAACAACTAGGTGTCTTCATAGATGGGCAAGCTCATAAATACTTTCTCAACTGCATCTCTAGTTCCACTCTCAACGGTGTCCTTTAACCCTACTCTCTTGAAAGCCATTGTACATGTACTGTTGAGAGATGGACGAAAACCTATGATACTTGGAGACAACAACACTCATTGTTATTGGGATAAGTGTCTATTCAGAACGACTCTATCCCACTAAGGTGTGATAGTTACCTTAGAAAGAAACAGAGAAAACTACTTTTGTATTCTTCTTTATGAACTATAAACAAAGAGGAATAGGATGAACCAACCTGTGTCTTGCACTAATCCTTTGATCCAATCTCTCTTTTCTTTGACAGCTTCCAGCTACCTGCTTCCTTACTTGCCCAGCTTCACCAAGTTCCTGTAAGATCACAGAAGAAGAAAACTACACAAAGACATGGATTTATGTTCATAAATAGCTTAGGATCATATTTAAGCTAAACATGCAAATATAACGAGCATCAATGATACACAAGCATGTAGGAGAAACTCAAATAGTTTTATTGATATAACAAGAAAATCCAGGAGGAGTTACAACCGATGATCCCTGATCCAGCATCAACCTCCCAGCAAAGAAGCCCCTCTTCACCTCCAACAAAGCATAAATCACCCAATACTCTGATATCTATCTCAAAACCATCAACAATTCTTTGTAATGTACGAAATTCCAGCCTATGGATCTCTGGTTGAGGGATCCATATATAGATGTATGCAAGGAGGATGAGTCAGCTCACGAATTGATTAGTGGCTTCTCTCTGTCAGTTCTTGCTTCCACTTGGAGACTGAGAGCCTCTTACTCATCCTTGGTCGAATTCAGTGAGGCAAGTGTCATTGGAGAAGATTCTGGAAGCTTCCATTGTCTCTCCACCTCGTGGAATGACTCTGCCACTTGTAATTTCCCGCTCAACGCACCCTAGTAGTGCATTTAGGTGCATTGCAACGCACCTAGCTAGTGGACTTAGGTGCTATGTAATGCACTTGGCTAGTGGAGCAGTTGAAATGATCCTGATTTGACTAGTTCTGAGCAGTTTCTGGTGGAGAACTTCTGGGAGAAGCTGTAATTTGTTGACCTTGTTCCTTTAGGAGTTAGAACAACACTTTTAGGGACTTAGGAGCCCTTGGTTTATGGACATTTCATGCTTAGAGCTGTAAGGCACAAAAATGTCTATAACAGTTTCCCCCTAAAGTATGAGGCCGTTTATCGGGTGAAATTCTTTATTAGGAGGATCCGAAGTTCTTTCAATGCTGGGAGGAGACCTGTAATAAGATACAATACAATACATTATCTTCATACTGTTTTCGTGATCTAGCTGAGGCGGGCATTCCCATGCTCAGCTTTATAAATTGATTTTCATGTAGATAGGACAGATAATCGTCTGATGGTAGACTGATGATTCTGATAGAGCCATCATCCTTTTGGTAGGATGATTATCTGTGCTGCAATTCTGTACATTTCAATGTCTCTATTTTCCTAAATATATATCGCAGCCCGGATGGATGAAACTAGATCCGGGGTCTTCAATCTCGTCCAATCTTCACTCGAAGTACAAGTTGATCCATGTGAGAAATGTTTTGAAGTCGAACATGGAAAGACATCGCTTGATTACCAGTCAATGATGTAAACTGTTAACAAGCGCGAGAGGAATCACCGATAATGATAATGACCTTCAAGGTACTGCAGTACAATTCACGTGGTGTGAATAAAGGACTTGGCGTCGAACACCACGCAAAATCTTTCGGTCGAAGGTCATTGATGTATACCTGTCGCCGAAAGTGAGAAACTTGCCATTGAGGCATGAAAGCTTCAAAGTACTGAATGGGGTGTTCCTAGATCAACTTCTTGGATAATGAGCTGATGTCGACAAGAAGCGATCCATCAAAGGAGGGCCTTAATGAATCCCACATCAATGACATGGAACGGAGCAAATGATTTTGATGGAGGTGAAAACGATCTGATGATATATGGTTCAGGGTGGCGGTCATGAAAGAATGAAGTATAGTGTATGGTAGTGGATGGGACACAGGTGACTTCTCTGGATGACTTCTCTTGAACATGTCGGCGACACTTATGTGATGGATTGGTAGCATTTACCCCAAATATGGATGGTATGGCGAGAGCATGGCGATGTGACCGGTGAATGAAACAACCCAACCCGACTCGGGCACGGAGTGGAAGTGTCATGTTCAAGAGCGACTTGCTACCAATAAGGATTCTTTGAGTTTTCTTCCCAAATTTTCCCCAGTCATTGCTGACCACTACCTCTTTATTTTTGTCAAGTTTGAGGAGGATAACATATTCTTGTTCTATAATTTTCCCTTTGGGCAAACCCATCGCTATGTTTTAACGAGCCTAGCGATAGTGAAACTCGTTCTCGTCTAAATACAAGTTTGTTGCTATTAATATTTGTAACGAGTCTAACGACAAAGACAACTCGGTCCTTTTCATTTTTAGAGAGTCTAAAAAGGTACGTAAAGGTAACTCCAAAATTCCTTTTTCGTCATCTAATCCCTTAAGTCCGAAAAAGTATAAAACAATACAGAAGGGATGAATTTTCGATTGTTTAACGAGCTAAACAAAACAAGCACTCGATCTTTTTGTGCAATAATCCCTCAAGTCCGAAAAGATTAAAATCTAGAGGAGGGATAGCACTTCCTGTCGCTTTAACGAGCTGGAAGGCCAAAACTCGGCAATCTTTTCATATTTTACGAGTCAGTTGAAAAGAGCTTAAAGAAGACTCGTCTTTTGAGGAACAAGTGATAAAATGGGTAGCAGCTGATTCCAGGTAAGGTTTGGAATTTTCCAATCACGGCAGTGTCACAAGGACGGCTAGTGAAATCACTCTTCGCAGCTATTCCTCAAAATGGGTAAACAATCAAATGGAGGTGAATGATCGGCCAACGGAAAAGTGGAGGTGACGGTGCAAACACGACCAAGGCTTTAATGGCTAAAATGCTTCATTCACGGTAGTTATTTACCGGGGGATAGTTCATTTTTTAACGAGATTAAACGTGGGTGGAAACATTTGCTCGGTCTTGTGTTTATTTTTTAACGAGCTTGAACTATGTGCTAAAACTGCTCGATTAATCCAGTCATATGATAAGAATATCTCATATAAAAACGGCAACTTTTATATTTTTGCCCCACATCCTTTCTTTATGCAAGTTAGGAAACGACCAATCTAAAAAACAGATAAATAATCGCTCTTTGCTTGCATTCCAAAAGGTTTGCATGCCCCCAGGTATAAAATATGGTTTCAAGGTTACCCCTCAATCTGCAGATAAAACATTTGTTCTATCAGGAGAGGCCTACCTCTTACAGGTTACCCAAAGATTTCTCTATTCACACAACAAACAAAACACTTCTTCGGCGATGTCTACCGAGATAAAAAAGGGTGAGCGACGACGTCCGCCAACTCACATAACTTTGACAAGAGAATCTTATTCTAGAATAACCCCTCTTCCACCGAAGGACGGGGTACAGACTAGTCATATTCTCCCGCGGAAACCTACCCTATACTCGAAGTTTTCTTGCCGAAGCAGACCAGGATGCATGCCCCCTGGGTTTCAGTCATATCCCTCCGAATTACTCATGCTCATCGGGAGGATGGACCGGGGATCGAGACATTTCTTGCGTGAAGAGACCATTTGGGGACGGTATATGACTATTTGCTATGCGTGATCCGGGAAACGAAAGCTGGTCCACGAGCTTGACCACTCTTCCTTCGTGCGGAAAACACATTACTCTAAAGAGTGAGGAGACGATGGCTCCCATGCAATAAATATAGTCTCGTCCAAGGAGTAGGTTATAATCCAAGGGTCCTTGAACTACCATGACATTCATGTGAACTGTCTTCCCTCTCAATGTTATGGGCACATCGGGAAGGATCCCTAAAGGTCGACTGGTTCCTTTATCAAAGCCTGTCAGATTTCTCATCTCAGGCAAAAGCGATGGCGAACCAAGCGCTTTCCAAGCAATAGAGGAAAGGATACTCACAGAAGCCCCCTCATCTATGATGGTACCAGCCATGACCATTCTATATATTTGAACGATAATTCGGAATGGTACAGTTGTTGGTAAGCGGGGTCTGCCTAGTTGATTCCAGTCAAAGGAGACAACTAGGTTGCTTGGAGGTGGGACCGAGTAGACGGCCGGGTATGGCTCTGATGAACTTCCTTCCTGCGGTAACGGAATGGGTGGATTGCCCCCATGTTCGTCGGAGTCTGTGTTGATAAAGAGAATTTGGACGGTGTCATCCTTGTTCTCTTCAGTGACTATATCATCCAAAGATAAAACCTCTGAAGGCAAGACCGGGTCAACTCCCGCCTCAACCTTTTGACTTTCGTCTGGTATGGATTCAGTTGGTTTATCTTCAATGATAGGTGCTTCAGCCGACCACTTGAGCGGGCCAGCTGGATTCTCAACCAGTGACGGACTCGGCAAGAGTTTTTTGTATCCAGGATGAAGTCGTAACGGTGAAACTGGATGATCATCCAAAACTCTTTTAGCTTCGTCTAAGAAGGGACAACGGTGGAGGTCATGATCACCTTCGCACAGTTTACAAGGAAATCTAGCTTTCCTTTTTTTTCCTGGAGCTTCACTTTCACTAGTTGACGGTGTGCTTTCAACATGATCACCAGAGGTTGATGACACCAGATTGTGCAAACGAGGAGACCAGTCCCTTAGTATCCGGGGGATGCAAGGACAATCTCTGTGAAAGTGGTCTCCTTTGCAAATGACACATGGCGATTTAGGCCTGGTCGGTGTAGTGTGTGGATTTTCATTAGACGACACTCGTTTTCCCCCATTCGCCTTTGGCTCCTTCTTATTTTTCTCTTTCTTCTTCTTTTCCATCTTCTCCTTAGGAAATTGGCCTTTAGCTTTACCAGTCCCATCAAGCGAAGAGGAAGGAGGAGAGGAAGTATTAGAGGAAGTAGAAGGCTGGTGGGTAACTCTGGACTCGTCTAATTGCTGATTCGATTGTTCAAGAATAGTGGTGTTCTGAACGACATTGGTTGAGAAGAGCCATACTGGCAAGCCAATTGTCAGTCCTGGAAGCGACAATGTGGCCATATGGGGCGCACCAACATCTCCCCAAGAGGAGAAGGGACTAGGATTTCCACCAAGGGGAATTCCTTGGTTGGTAGGCTCCATTTTCTCAACCCAAAGATCAACGTAGGAAAAGGGTATGAATATTCGGTTTAAAATAATTTTTAACACGCTTTGACACAACTTGTTTTTTCAGTTTTAAAGAATCGAGAAAAAACAAAAGATGACTCTAGTCTCCTTCGATTTTTAATGAGCCTGAAGTGACAAGTGCTTAGATGGACCTTTTCCATTAAGGAGTTTGAAAAGGAACGAAAGGGTCTACTTTGGAGGTCTAGGTAGAGGGAGTACCAAACCAATTGCAAAACTGCAGAATACTTTTTATGGTACGACAGTCAATCTTCCCGAATGTTGTGTTCGGTGCATTGCGATCAGTAGGGCAGTCGACACGGCTTCCTATGGATAAAGGTTTTAAACCTATAGGGGTCTCCCAATATATACTCTACGGTACGTGGGAGCACAAGTCCATACTGCAACTTATCGTCTCAAAGTGGAGGAATCATCCAACCATCAGTGAGGACAACAGTTACCAGGCTTTACGACGCCGGAATACGTCTCTAGCCTAGACCTCTAAATGTTGTGCGTTAAGTTACAAAGCGTTGTTAAGTTCATTGAATTTATTTTAGGTTGATCTTTCTTATGAAGTTTGCCTTTTGGGATCACCACGAGATGTATATGTAATTCCTAAAATGCAATCTAAAGATGATAAACAAACTTTTATCTCTTTTCAGCAATGAAAATCCTAGCTACTAAGGGAAAAGAAAGACACAATCTTTTCGCAAAGAGCAAAGAGCATACTGTAAATGCACTTTCCCTAAATCAAGCCAAACAGACTGCCAATATGAAAATGCACATGCATGTGTTTTGTTTTTCAATTTCTTAATATTGATGCCTAAAAAGAAAGTTGTTGTAAAAATCTGAATTTGCTTTCAAGTGACAAACACAAACAATCTTCTTTCCGAAATCAAAAAGGTAGAGATGATTACGACACTTTATGATTTTGAAGTAAATACTCGTTTCGACACTAGAAAGTCACAAATTCAAGCCAAAGGAAAAAGTAAAAGCATAATCGACTATCAACAGCAAATAAACTTTCTCCTATGATCAAAATCGACACTTGTGACAGATCTAAATCAAAGGACGACAGTACGACTATTCTACTTTCGCAATGGGAAACTGTACATGACGTAACAAACACACAAAAACATCTATAGTTTCTTTTATACAACTGAGGCGGAATTACAGCAAGGAAAATGGGTTTTTAAATAGACACATACACTGATCACAGGCTGCAAAAATCAGAGACAAAACTGAAAAAATGAAGCAAAGAACCTCAGCTGCACAAGGCTAGGCTGATCAGCGCACCTGTTACACAGAGAAACTGGATTGCAATGCAAGTTTCCCTCTCGGGAACTACGCTAAAATGCAGGAACTCTTCACAGTACCTATGCTGGGGAAGAAACGAGAATTCTATCCGGGTTCTGGGTCACGGTTTGCAGTTTAATCTATGGTTTTTGGCCGAGTAAAAGCAATCAGTAATGCACAATTAGAGGGTAGATTTAAAGAAAGTCTAAGAGCTATCACAAAGGGAAATCAGATCATTTGTGAATCAACTGTTCAAATCATAAATAGATCCAATGAATGGACTGAAGCAGCAGATGTCTACTTTGCATTTGTTAATGGCAAATGCAGTTTGATTTGCTACTTCTAAGTTTATGAAACAAACAACAAGAGAAACACAAACAAACTAACTAGACAATCGTCCCCAATGGAGTCGCCATTTTGTTATCGGGATAAGTGTCTATTCAGAACGACTCTATCCCACTAAGGTGTGACAGTTACCTTAGAAACAAACAGAGAAAAATACTTTTGTATTCTTCTTTATGAACTATAAACAAAGAGGAATAGGATGAACCAACCTGTGTCTTGCGCTAGTCCTTTGATCCAATCTCTCTCTTCTTTGACAGCTTCCAGCTACATGCTTCCTTACTTGCCTAGCTTCACCAAGTTCCTGTAAGATCACAGAAGAAGAAAACTACACAAAGACATGGATTTATGTTCATAAATAGCTTAGGATCAGATTTAAGCTAAACATGCAAATATAACGAGCATCAATGATACACAAGAATGTAGGAGAAACTCAAATAGTTTTATTGATATAACAAGAAAATCCAGGAGGAGTTACAATCGATGATCCCTGATCCAGCATCAACCTCCCAGCAAAGAAGCCCCTCTTCAACTCCAACAAAGCATAAATCACCCAATACTATGATATCTATCTCAAAACCAACAACAATTCTTTGCAATGTACGAAATTCCAGCCTCTGGATCTCTGGGTGAGGGATCCATATATAGATGTATGCAAGGAGGATGAGTCAGCTCATGAATTGATTAGTGGCTTCTCTCTATCATTTCTTGCTTCCACTTGGAGACTGAGAGCCTCTTACTCATCCTTGGTCGAATTCAGTGAGGCAAGTGTCATTGGAGAAGATTCTGGAAGCTTCCATTGTCTCTCCACCTCGTGGAATGACTTTGCCACTTGTCATTTCCCGCTAAACGCACCCTGGTAGTGCATTTAGGTGCGTTGCAATGCACCTAGCTAGTGGACTTAGGTGCTATGCAACGCACTTGGCTAGTGGAGCAGCTGAAATGATCCTGATTTGACTAGTTCTGAGCAGTTTCTGGTGGAGAACTTCTGGGAGAAGCTGTAATTTGTTGACCTTGTTCCTTCAGGAGTTAGAACAACACTTTTAGGGACTTAGGAGCCCTTGGTTTATGGAAATTTCATGCTTAGAGCTGTAAGGCACAAAAATGTCTATAACACTCATGGAAAGCAATCTTTCCATTGAAAACAAAAAGCAACTTGAGGACTGACATGCAACATACCTGGGTGGTTGATTAGGAATATTTCGCAATTTTCACCAGGAGGCTGGGAGACTGACAGCCAAAACTACACAAGGCACAGTCTAGGTTGTTAGAAGGCTGACTGATTTTTGGAACTACATAATTCACAGTCCATACTGGCATGCCGAGAACTAAAACTAAGTATTGCGTAGTTTCAGACAGCAAAGACTGCAAACCAACAATTGCGTTTGCGCAATTTCTGGGTCTAGCAAGGCATTGCCTCTCATAATTACACAAAGTAATCCTGGAGGCCAGTGCTAGGCAATATTTGGGAAATTTCTGGGAGGAAGGCAAAGCCTTCACACTCAGAAATGCACATTTCAAGCTAGCCAAGGCAAGGTCTGGGCCAAGGTAGCCCAGTCCCACCGACAGATGACTGAAAACATGGAAAGTCTAAATGCATGGTGAAGCTAAGTGCAAACAAGAGTGAATTATCATGCATAAAAATAGTGAGTGAAAGATTCAGAAAATGGGAAAATGAGCATGTGTGTGAAGCGAGTCACTGCAACGGTGACCGTTAGTGCAGAAATAATGTCATGCATGCGACAGCAGTGATATGTAATGAAAAATAGAAACAATGCTCTACAAGCTAATATGCATCAATATGAAAACAAGCATTCATTTAAACCAAGCAGAAAGAATTCACTCAAAGTGAAATACAAAAAGTGACAGAAAAGTAGAAAAATACATGAAAAGGGGACTTACCCAGAAAAAGATGAGTTGTGTGCCGAATTCTCCTAGATGCGATGTGGGATGTCAAAGCTCCAAGATCGATGTGAGGAATGAGCTCTTCAACGTTGAATAAATAATTTTTGATAAGATCGAAGCATATGATGTGCATTCCACAAATCTATGAAAAAGTGACACTTGGCAAGAGGTTTCTAAAACGGCTTTTGCATGTAACCTCTAGCTGCTAAAAATGGATCCCTAAAATCAAAGGATGTTTTTTTTCTTTTTTGGGAAAAAGTAGTCTATGCATGCAAACCAATATTTCCTAGTCCTGGAGGGGACTGGACAACCTGGGAGCACATGCAATAGCCTGCAAGCCTGGTAATGACATTTGCATATTTTTTGACCTAAGTAATTATGGGTGTCCCTCATGTATTGTGCAATTTCTAGACTGAAGCCTTGGCTATCAGTTAGAAGTGCGCAAATTTTTAGATGAAGCCCTATTTTGGGCTGCATTACACAGTTTTCAAAAGGAAGGATGCCTGGCTAGATTGCGCACAGGAAGCCTAGGTGGATTGCGCAATTTCCAGAGGGGAGGTTGGTTCCCCTCAAGAATTGCGCAATTTTCTAGGTGAGAATCACAACCAAAAAATGACTAAGTCCTGTAGTGTTAGCTTGCGGGTGGAAGGCAAACAAGTTGAAAAGCAGGGTTGGTAAGCCACTGAAACTCAATTGAAGCATTTGTACTTCGATAGTGCAATACATGTTTCTAAGTATGGTTGGTAGGCAGGCTCTAAAATGAAGCTAAGGAAAAATTTTGGAGGGTGGTTTTAGCTGCTACAACACTTGGAAACACACTGGTAGAACTCTAGTTCTTTGAATGGACCTTGTTTCGTAAAGAGAAAGTCTAACTCCTCCGGAAGTATTGTTCGATTCTCTGATTCTTCCCTTTTGGCACCCATTCACAGGGTATTCCATCAGTTCCGTTTAGTGCCGCCACATCCATGATGGGTGGATCAGCTTCATTTTAGGGTTTTCCTTTTGGAAGTGGTCATATACCACATTCCAACCCGACAGTAAGATCTATGCCCTTTTCTTCTACAGGACAAAGCAACAATCCTTTCCAAGGTTGGACTAACCCTACAGTTAGTGGCATGGGAACTGGGAATCCGTTATACGGCCAACAAGGGAATGTGTCATACTCCACGGTTAGCTTGTTTCAAAGTATTCCTCGCTTAGCTTCTGCTTGGAATCCGTATAAGGGGTTATCAACTCCTTATAATCCTTTAGGACGAAGCTTCACCGGTTATGGAGGTTTTACGGCCGAAGTTGGTCAAACTCTGAGTTTTGCTGGATCACAAGGTTCGTCCTATGGTGCAGCTGGTTCTGCTGGTTACTTTGGGCAGCCTGGTGCCTTTCAAAATCCAGGCCAATCTTTTCAGAACTTTGGGAGTTCCGCCCAGTCTGGGTGGAATCCCCAAGGTCCTCCTAGGCTTCCATTTCTGGCAACTTTAAACTTGCCAGACCTCACGAAATTAACAAACGATCCAATCAAATACAACCCGACCTAGCCTTCGGTCCCAACCAAACTCCCTTCGGACATTCCAAAATTCAAAGGAAAGGGTGGTGAAGAGCCAGATGACCATGTAACCACATTCCATTTGTGGTGCTCATCTAACTCCCTTATTGATGACTCAATTAGGTTGAGACTCTTTCAACGCACCTTGACTGGTAATGCGGCCAAGTGTTATATAGAGTTGCCAGGGGGCAGATTTACATCTTTCGCTGACTTAGCTACTATTTTCTTAAATCATTTCCAGTTGCCTATCTGATATGATGCCGAAACGGAACTTCTGGCCACTTTTCATCAGGACACGACAACTCACATTTCTGACCATATTCAGGAATAGAGATGGAGAAAGAGACTCATTAAAGCCGAAATCCCTGAGGAGTACATCTCGAATGGTTTTTGAAATCTTTACAACCTGAAATCTCTAAGGATGTCTCCATGTCTGGAGTCTATTCTGAGGAGAAAGCTATTTTTAGGGCCCAACAATTGGAATTGATTTACTCTCAGTTTGGGATCCTACAAAAAATCTTGCCAGATGCTCTTAGGTCTAAGGTTGATTTAGCCAAGTCGAAGCCAGGTCCCCATGTGGATGGTATCGTTGGATCGGTAGACACAAGTGTAGTGAACTTGTTGAACCAATTGCAGCAATTGTCTTTGCAAACTGCTTCTAACAACCAAGTCACATCGTCTAACCTTTCGTCTTCCCAAACCTCTTCGATTAATGTCGTCCAATCTGATAACCCCAAAGGAAATCAAAATTCCAATGGGAAAAAGAAAGGATGAGGTAAGAAAAAGAGTCAGGATGGGAAGGCTGATGCAAATAAATCTGGCAATAATGCTGGTGGTGGTGGAAATGAGTATAAAAAGAAAGTCAAGTTTCCATGCAAGTTGTGCAATGGAGACCATTTAACTCATCTCTGCCCCAAAATCCAAGATGCTCAGTGGTTGTTAGGGTAGTAAGGGACTTCTAGATCTCAATCTGTGTTAACAAACCCTTTCCCCCAAGGGCAGCAACTTCTTGCTGGCGCAAGTTCAAACCTTGGTACCTCCGCAGGGGGCAGCCAGGAAGGGGATAAATCATCAAATGTTTTCCTAATGGGTTCCAATGTCCATGTGGCCACTCGGTCACGTGATTATGGTGAAGCCGAAACTTCCAAGGGCAAAACTACTCCCAGAAATACCGACCTTCATATTGAGCGACCCCCTGTTGAGACTATACCACGGATACCGAAAGGTTCTGCTAAATGCGCGACTATTAATCCTAATGCGAGGGCTGCCCAGAATTACTCCATTGTTGAGGATCTAGCTCAGAGTCCATGTGCTATGTCCACTTTAGAGGTTCTCCAGTCATGTCCTGCTCAAAGAAGTGCCTTGCTATTGGCAATAGGGTAGTGGATCCAAACAATTCCTTAGCTCTCACTTTTGATATGAATAATGTCAAAAAGAGACTTCCTCATCATATGGCTTTCTAGATAAAGTCTACCTACCGGAAAACTAATATTTTTCGAACAGTTATAGATGAGGGAGCTTCCATGTGTGTCATGTCTATGTCATGCTGGAAGGCCATTGGATCATTGTCGGTTGTGCCTTCACCTACCCTCTTGACAGCATTTGATGGTCATTCTCATAAGCCATATGGGATTATCTCGGCCTTCCCTATATGTGTTGGACGGAATGTCATTGAGATCGAAGTGGAAGTCATCGATGCTAACCTAGACTACAATCTCCTCTTAGGAAGGAACTGGGTATACGAAATGGATGTCGTCGTTTCGACTCTATTTCGTGTCATTTGCTTTCCTCATGAGGGGAAAATTGTTAATATAGATCAATTGGATTACTTGTCTGTTGATCCTCGAGCAACTTCTGACTCTACTGTTCCATTAGTGGATAACCCCCGTCCACCTACTAAGAATCTAGGAGTCGGGATGTACTCTTCATTGATGGGTACGTTTGATCTTACCCCTCCTACGGAAAGAATAGATACAATTTCATCCTCCAGGGACCCTCTAGGAAAAGAGTTTGTTCAAGCTCATTATTTTTCAGATCCTAGACCCTTATCTTCATTTGTGACCACATCGGATGACGGGAAGGTGGGTGAAATAGAATCTCTTACATCTGCAGCAAAGCCTAGATGTGAGTCTATCATCAACTCTGCGGACAACCATTCTACTTCTTCCTTTGAGAAAGAGATAGATGGTAATATGGCTCATATTCGGACCCTTGATTCTACTTCTGCATTGGATTGCTCAGATTTTTTTTTTCCATCTGACGAAGTGATATTCGAAGCAATGACGGCTATAGATTGACCTTTGGAAGATTTACATCGTCGGTCATGTTTTCATTCCCCTTTGCATGAAGTCAAATCTAGGTCCTCCAGTTTGACTAGCAATGTTTGTACGGCTCCTTTGGCTCCAACACAGTTATTTGTCGAAGGAAGTATATTCATTGGTTCAATAATTGTACCGACAAACATCCCTAGGAGTAAGTAGGTGGAGCCCCCTGACGGGCTCTGCCTCAAGAAGTATTTTGATTGGCAATTAAGTAATAGCTTCTTTGTACATTTTGTATATTTGTACATATCTCATTGAGAGTTTGTTGATATAGACACTTTTGGTCTGCTGTGGCAGGTGTTGATGGATGACATGGTCTATTTTGGATTCGCCGATGGTGCTAGTCGGCACACTCGGAACCTCGCTTCCGCAGTTTCGGTACTCTATTATCCAACTGGTCAATTGATGGTGTCAAGGGGAGTATGCATTGGTCCTTCTTCCAACAATATGGCTGAGTATACTGCCATCATTAATTTATTATCCGAGGCAATTTCTCACGAAATCGACTCATTGGTAGTTTATCTTGATTCACAATTGATAGTGTCACAATTAAATAACATTTATCGGGTAAGGGATCCATGTTTATATCGCCAGTATTTAAGGGTGAGGTTGTTGCAAAGATCATTTACTTATATTAATTATTTGCATATTCCAAGATATCATAATTGGTTAGTTGATTCTATCGCTAATCAAGCATTAGACTGGCACATCAATCATTCATCACAATAAAATCAAATATCAAAAAGTCAAACTTTATATATATATATATCTATCTATCTATCTATATATATATATATATATATATATATATATATATATATATATATATATATATATATATATCTATATATATCTATATATATATATATATATATATATATATATATATATATATATATATTTATATATATATATATCATAAAACATCTCGAGTGTACATATGTCTGTCCAAAAATAATATACAAAATTGGGACTCAAATGCCCATAATCATGTCTGGTATATCTAATGCCCCGGCCCAGGATGAGTGGCTAAGAAGGTAGCTATCGCATTGGCTACACGCCTAAAAGTGCGAACCCAGTCACGTGGCATGCCAACCACATGACGCTGCATATCCTCAGGAAGGTCCTCTATGACTGCCATCGATACTTGGTGAGCTAGTCTCACCAAGTGTCGTTGAACTGTATTTAGAAGTCGTTCCATATCAGCAGCCGCCTCTTCAGCTCCTCGGCCGCGCCGTCCATGCCGCGGGAACCCATCTAGTCCTACCGACCCAATATCTGGAACATGATCATCATATTAATCATTTGAATCCTATCAAAAATATTTTTCAAAATTCATTATTATTTTTAAAAAATCACAAAAAAATCATAAAATCAAAAAAATCACTTACCTATGTCACCCCGTGCTGCGGTCGGTGGTAATGCTAGATTGGGATCTCCTCGGAAATCCAACCCAGCATAAGGGTAGTCATCTATGGCGATGATCTGCTGCTGCCATATGGGGTTATTAACTCGCTAAAATTAATATTAATAATAAATATTAGTTATTAATAAATTATTAATACTTATTAATTAATAATTAATAATTATCTATTAATTAATAATTAATAGGTATTAATTATTAATAATAATTATTATTTCATTGGCTTACTTTTATTATTAGTAATTATTTGTATTAATTATCAATTATTATTAATTCATTAATATTATTAACTATTAGTTATCAATTATCTATTATTAGTTATTAACCATCAATTATTACTATTAATGCATTAAACATTGCTATTATTATTATTATTCATTATTAGTTATTAATTATTAATTATTAATTATTAGATATTAATTATCATTTATTATTAACACATTAATATTATCATTAATTATTATTAATATTATTATTAATTAATATTAATATTATTATTAATTATTAATTATTAATTATTAATTAATTTTTATTAATATTATTATTAACATTAATATTATTATTAATTATTAATTATTATTAATACATTAATTTAATATTGTAAGATTACTAGTTATTAATTTAATAGTGTATTCTTACAAGTACCTAGGAATTGATATTCATCACAAGCTCAATTGGAACTATAGCATTGAGAAAAGGATTAATGGGGGTGGAAAGCTTACTTTGGTCTTGAAAATAATTGTAAAATAGCAAACCTTGTAATGTGGGATAAAAAGAAGTTCCTCTTTGAAACTTTAGTCACTCCTGTTATCTTATATGGCTGTGAGGTTTGGGGTTGCAGCATCTCCAGAGAATCACAAAGAAAGATTGAGCAAATCCAGAAGCGTTTTATAACTTATAACCTGAAAATTAAAAGTAATACACCCTATCCTATTCTCCTTATAGAAGCAGGTCTTTCCCCTATTGAGAGCCTAGCTATGCTTAGGTTTCTGTTGTACAAGCACAAAATCAGTAACATAGACGATCATAGACTTCCTAAGCTAGCTTTAAATTCTAGCCAAAACCACCTAAGGCTCAATCGAGGGTGGCATAAAGACACAAGGGCCTGGCTAAACTATTGGGAGATCAATGAAAATGATGCATTGCAAAACATAAATAACATTAAAGATATTGTTACTTCTAAGTTCAAAGTAAAAATGTGGTGTGAGAAAGACTTAGCGGCTAAAAGAAAATTAAGTTATTATAATAAGGTCATCAACCCCACCCTAGAAGATCAAAAGTATCTCTCTATTTTAACTAGCTCAAAGAAGAAAATTAATATAGCAAAGATTAGAACGAATTCTCATGAGCTCCATAGTGAAACAGGTCATTGGGCAGTTCCTAAAACGCCATGGATGGAAATGATCTGCCATATATGTGAGAATAGGAACATTGAGGATGAAAACCACTTCCTCTTAGAGTGCCCCACGTACAACCACATTAGATCTCAGTTTCACAATCTTTGTTACAATACTGACCTTCCTAGCCTTTTACAATGTCAAAATTATAGTGAGCTCGGGAGGCTTCTCTCCAAGCTTTTTGAGCATAGGAATAAAATCTTAAATCAAAATAGATAATTTGTTTCTTTAGGTCTGATAGACCATTATTTGGTCTCAGCGGACGTTAACCATCATCATCATCATCATCATCATTAACTCGCTAAAATTAATTGTAAGATTACTAGTTATTATTAACTCGCTAAAATTAATATTATTAATAAATATTAGTTATTAATTAATTATTAATACTTATTGGTTAATAATTAATAATTATCTATTAATTAATAATTAATAGACATTAATTATTAATAATAATTATTAATTCATTGGCTTACTTTTATTATTATTAATTATTTGTATTAATTATCAGTTATTATTAATTCATTAATATTATTAACTATTAGTTATTAATAATCTATTATTAGTTATTAATCATCAATTATTACTATTAATGTATTAAATATTACTATTATTATTATTCATTATTAGTTATTTATTATTAATTATTAATTATAATTTATTATTAACACATTAATATTGTCATTATAAATTATCATTTATTATTAAAACATAAATATTATCATTAATTATTATTATTAATACATATTAATTATCATTATCACTATTTACTATTTATTATTACTGTTATTTATTAGTTATTTAATTATTAATCATTATTAACACATTAATATTATTATTAAGGTTAATATTTAATATTTAAATATGTAATATATTAATACACTAAATGTTATTTTTAATATTCAATATATATATATATATATATATATATATATATATATATATAATTAAAATTACTCTCTTATTATTATCAATATTTATATTCTGAATATTAACTCAAGCAATAAACATGTTAATATAATTTTGAATAAATTAATAATTAATTAATAAATATCATAAATAAATAAATAAATTAATTAATTAATTAAAAAAAGGATTTAATCAAGCAAAGAGCCGAAAAATTCTAGCAGACATATCTCTATTAACAACTATTTAAACCCTAATTAGAGCTCTTCTTCTTTCTTCATTCAAGTTTGTTCGGATGATGGATCCCGATTCGGATTTGAAACGTTGATAAAAGAAATGGTTAATACTGTGGGTTCTCCGACTTCTAATTGAAAAGAAGTCATCATCAAATGCAGTTCGTAGGACGTCCCCACCTCCTTGGTATTTCATCAGATGAGTCCACCTGCCCATGCGTGGATCTCGTGGGGTGTTGATTGAAACTGGTACTCTAGGACGAAGTGCTGGGACTCTCTCAAAGAAGAAAGAGCACAAGATGGTCCCGTATCCAAAGTTCTTAGTATGCCCTCTCTTGATGGAAGCAAGCTGGATTTTCAGGCTAGCCAGAAGAGTAGTACACCAGTCAAATACGGTAGTGAGACAATCTACTGCCAGGCTCATGACTGGTCATGATGCCTGGTGCAGAGATGCTGATCCGTTCACTCGAGCTATGGTGAACAGGATTATCCTCAGCGATAAACTCGCCACGTGTTTAATTGGAATCTGACTTCCAATCTTTTTCGGATGGCCCGGGCAGTATATGTGTACGTAATCGTCGATCTAGAGATTGCTTCATGTCCTGCCCCTGGAATGTAGTATCTCTCCCCTGCTGAAATAATAGCAGAGATTGAAGAAAGAATAGCAAGAAAAAATGGGAGAAGACCAAGAAATATGAAACTGAATTTTTATCTGCTTTATTCAAGAATGAATTTTCCTCTACATGAGCATTCGATATATTCATGTGAATAACTACCGTTACATAACTAAATTACTCGTTACAAAACTGTTTAACTACATTTACCCAAATTCGTTGTCAAACTAACAAACCTGCAAGCCAAGAGAAGCTAAACACCACCGCAACTTCTCTACTGTAACTGGCTTTGTGAATATGTCTGCACAATTTTCTCGTGTATGGACCTTTTTAAGAGCTACTTTTCCACCATCGATCACATGTCTCAGAAAATGATATCTCACATCAATGTGCTTGGTTCTGCTGTGATAGGCAGGGTTTGTGGCCAAGTGAATAGCACTTTGACTGTCACAAAGTACACTCACTTTCTCCTGCGTTCTTCCAATTTCATCGAGCAAACCCTTTAACCAGATTGCTTCTTTACTGGCATCTGAAGCAGCTATATATTCAGCTTCGGTAGTGGACAATGCAACCGTGTCTTGAAGCTTTGACATCCAACTAATTGCTCCACCTGCAAGAGTAAAGACGTAACCTGTAGTAGATCTTCTTTTGTCCAAATCACCTGCATAGTCAGCATCTACATATCCGCAGACTGATCCTTCACTACCATTAAAGACGATGCAATGATCTCTTGTGCCTCTTAGATATCGAAGCACCCATTTCACTGCTAGCCAATGTTCTTTACCTGGATTTGCCATGAACCTGCTGACAACTCCAACTGCATGTGAAATGTCAGGTCTTGTAGATACCATCGCATACATTAAGTTGCCTACCGCATTTGCATATGGTACATGAGACATATACTGCTTTTCTTCATCAGCTCTAGGACTCAAAACCGAAGAAAGCTTAAAATGGGAAGCTAGGGGAACATTAACAGGTTTCACATTATTCATAGAGAACTTTTCAAGTACCTTCTCCACATACTTCTGCTGTGATAACCAAAGCTTACCATTTTTCCTGTCTCTGTGTATCTCCATGCCCAAGATATGTTTTGCTACTCCAAGATCCTTCATATCAAACGCCCTAGAGAGTTGAGCCTTTAACCTGTTGATCTCTTCCATGCTTTTGCTTGCAATAAGCATATCGTCAACATACAAAGCTAAGATAATGAATATGCCATTGAAACTTTTGAAGTACACACAATGATCATACTCACTTCTTATAAAGTTCTGGCTCACCATGAAGGAATCAAACTTCTTGTACCATTGTCTGGGAGACTGCCTCAGACCATACAATGATTTCCTGAGCTTGCAAACTAATCTTCTGCTGTGACCTCGTACAAAACCTTCTGGTTGTTCCATATATATCTCTTCGTTCAAATCACCATGTAGAAAAGTTGTTTTAACATCTAACTGTTCTAACTCAAGATTAAGCAACGCAGTTAGTGCCAACACAGTATGTATAGAAACAAGTTTTACAACTGGAGAAAAAATCTCATGAAAGTCTATACCTTCAACTTGAGAATACCCTTTTGCTACCAGTCTCGCCTTATATCTTTCGATACTACCATCAACTTTCCGTTTCAGCTTGAAGATCCATTTACATCCAACAACAATTCTCCCTTCAGGAAGCTCTACAAGATCCCAGGTATTGTTCTTGGCTAAGGAGTCCATTTCTTCTTCCATAGCCTTTTTCCATTTCTCGCTATCTGCATCATCTATCACTTCCTGATAACAAGACGGTTCCCCATCTTCAGTAACCAAAGCAAAAGATGAAGCAGAATCTTCATACCTTTTGGGAGTTTTCCTTTCCCTTGTAGACCTTCTCAGAGTGACTGGTTGTTGAACTGGTTCAGAAACTTGCACTGGTTCAGAAGCTTCAACGGCTTCCTTTGTGTCTTCAACACCTTTGTCTCCAGAAGTCTCTCCTTCCTTTCGACTGTCACCGAAAGATCTAGCCTCCAACTGAACTCGTTGACTCGGCGAAACCTGTTCCTGTTCCATTCTTTCAACATTTGATTTTAACAAAGAGGATTCATCAAATGTTACATCTCTACTAATGACTATCTTCCACAATGTAGGATCCCACAACCTATATCCTTTCATTGCATAGTCATACCCAACAAAGACATAACATTTCGACTTTGGATCTAATTTTGAACGCTGATTTTTCGGAATAAGAGAATAAGCATCACAGCCAAATATCCTCAAATGAGAATAGTCACAAGACTGACCTGTCCAAACTTCTTCAGGAATTTTACAATCAATTGCTACTGAAGGTGATCTGTTAACTAAATAACAAGCAGTAGATACTGCTTCTGCCCACAACTCCTTTTGCAAGTTAGCATTGCTGATCATGCTTCTGGCTCTTTCCATAAGAGTCCGATTCATACGCTCAGCAACACCATTTTGCTGAGGAGTATAAACAACAGTTTTGTGTCTAACAATGCCCTCATCCTTACAGTATTGTTCAAACTCAACAGAAGTGACCTCACCACCATTTTCAGTTCTTAGACATTTAATAGATTTGCCTGTTCTTTTCTCTACCATTACTTTAAATTGTTTAAAGACATTGAATACATCAGCTTTCCTTTTTAGCATATAGACCCAAACTCTACGAGAGTAATCATCAATGAACGTTAAAAAATACAATGCACCTCCATATGACATAACAGGGGAAGGCCCCCACAGATCAGAATGAATGTAGTCTAAAACATCTTTACTATTATGATTGCCAACTTTAAATCTCTGTTTACACTGTTTTCCATACACACAATGTTTACAGAAATCTAAATTCAAGGATTTCAGACCAGGAAGAGATTTACGTTTCATCAGTATGTGAAGACCTTTCTCGCTCATATGACCCAAACGCTGATGCCACAGACGAGTACCTGCTTCCTCCTTTTCTGACGCAACCGCTGCTTCACCGACCTGAGTACTTCCTTTTAACCTGTAAAGATTTCCGACCTTTTCTGCCTTCATAACCATAAGAGCACCTTTGAAGACCTTCAAGACGCCATCCTGACCTGTAAACTTATAACCATCTGAATCCAACACTCCCAAAGAGATTAAATTTTTCTTCAAATCAGGTACATGTCTAACACTAGTTAATGTCCTAACTGTGTTATCATACATCTTAATCCTGATATCTCCCATCCCAACAGTCTGACATGACATATTGTTACCCATAAACACAGAACTACCGTTTACATTTTCATACGAAGTAAACCAGTTTCTATGTGGGCACATATGATGCGAAGCACCAGAGTCTAACAACCAGCGATCAAAACTCTGAGAGACATTACATTCAGGTGAAGTTTCATCTATCATACACAATTCTTCAGCAGATAAAACTTCGTCTACCATACCTGAATCAGCCTGATTCGCTTCGTTCTTCAGGTTTTCGGATTCCTTCCATTTCCAACAGTCCTTCTTCAAGTGTCCAACTTTACCGCAGTTCCAACATTTTGCCTTACACTTTTTGCCCTTCGATTTCGACCTGGAAGACCCCCTTGGTTTGTCTCCTCTTTCCTTTGAGCGTCCTCTAGCGACCATGGCTTCTGATGCAGTTGTATCAGTGCTGGATTTCCTTCGTACTTCTTCAGACAGAAGAGCTCCCACGACTAATTCAAACTTCAAAGAATCAACAGAGCTGAAGCTGATTGAGGTTACGAAGTGATCCCATGATTCAGGCAAAGAACACAGCAAGGTTATGGCTTTATCTTCTGCCTGTATTTTGACTTCCATATCTGTTAATTGACAAATTAGTGTATTAAAAACATTCAAATGTTCTGCAACGCTTGAACCTTCTTTCATTCGAAGACTGTATAATTGTCGTTTCAGATAAATTCTGTTGGTTAATGATTTTGTCATATAAAGGTTTTCAAGTTTTTCCCACAAACCTGACGCCGTAGTCTCTTCAACGATGTTGAAGAGAACTTCATCCGCTAGACATAACCGGATGGTACTGAGAGCTCGGGCATCCAAGTCCTCCCAGTCTGTAGTAGTCATGGTTGCAGGTTTCTTAGTTACTCCATCTAATGCCTTGTGCAACCCTTGTTGCACAAGCAGATCCTTAACCTTCAGTTTCCAAAGAGAAAAATTGCTCTTTCCGGTGAATTTCTCCACCTCGAATCTTGCATTCGACATCTTGGCCATTTTTCCTCCTTCCTAGGGTTTCAGGCTTTCAAAAAAAAAAAAAAAAAAAACTTCCCCAATTCGAACAGAAAGACAAGTTTCAAATCCTTTGTTTCTTGCAAACCCTTTTGTTTTTCTAGTTTCAAAACATTCTTGCAAATCTCTTGCAAACTTTTCCTTCTACAATATTTGTAAAAAACAACACTCTTTTCAATCTCTGCTGTCTTAAAAAAAATTTCTGAACAACCTTTTCAATCTGCTGTTCTACAATACTGCTGTCTAAAAAAAATTTCAACCTTTTCAATCTGTTGTTCTACAATACTGCTGTCTTAAAAAAAAATTCAACCTTTTCAATCTGTTGTTCTACAATACTGTTGTCTTAAAAAAAAAATTCAACCTTTTCAATCTGCTGCTGTCTTTTAAAAAATTTCTGCAAACCCTTCCTTTTTTTTTTCAATATTTTTATAAAAACCACAACTGATTTCAAAACTTAAAAAAAAAAATTCTGCTGAAAAAAAAACAAGTCTGGAAACTCCGATCAATACCCGGATTTCACGCTCTGTCACAAATCCTCTGCAACTTTATGCAGGCCAGCAGGCAGATAACGCAGGCTCTCCTTCTTTTTAAAAAAAAATACGCAGCATACACAGCAATTTCCCAAGCCTCACGCTACACAGCAATTTCCCAAGCCTCACGTCTCCTTCACTGGACAGTTCCCAAGCCTCACGTCTCCTTCACTGGACAGCCTCACGCACAGCAGCGATTTCCCTCACGCTTCACCACAGCCTCACGTCTCCTTCACTGGACAGTTCCCAAGCCTCACGTCTCCTTCACTGGACAGCCTCACGCACAGCAGCGATTTCCCTCACGCTTCACCACAGCCTCACGTCTCCTTCACTGGACAGCCTCACGCACAGCAGCACCTCACGTCTCCTTCACTGGACAGCCTCACGCACAGCAGCAATTTCCCTCACGCTTCACCACAGCCTCACGTCTCACAAACGCCTCACGCTGATACGCCCAGGTTTTGGACTCACGGCTCTGATACCACTTGCTGAAATAATAGCAGAGATTGAAGAAAGAATAGCAAGAAAAATGGGAGAAGACCAAGAAATATGAAATTGAATTTTTATCTGCTTTATTCAAGATCCCCTCTGGGAAAGACCTGTGATGAAATATATGTCTTCCACTTCCATCCTGAGTGGCATCTGGTCAATTATAAATGCATCATCTTCGATACTCCAATAGTGAATGAGCATCTCAAGCAACCGTGTGTTTGCTTTCATATTTGGCAATTTGAAGAATTTTAGCAAACCACATCCCCGCAAGGCATCCAAAGCATTTTGATCATTCATGACCTCATCGTCCACTGCGGTATGCTCCCTCTCTCGCCAAGTGACAGTCATTCTGAAGAAAAAATGATTTTCAACCATTAGTTTTTTGTTTAAACTGTTCGCGGCGTATACGTGGGTCCCCTTTACACATAATCGCGTGTAGGGCCCGTGTGTACGCAGGTTTCATATACACAACCTGCATATACGCCGCAGAGAAATTTTGGCAAAAAATCCAACGGTAAAACTTCAACTAAAAATTCTAAAACTAGTCACAATTGAATGCAAGTCAAGTATAGAGCTTACCTGGTGATTTTCGAAGGATCTGAACGGTTGAATCTGGCGTATGGAAAGTTTGCTTCTTTTGCTCCAAAATTTTGCTCTCAAACTCAAATGGTGAGTCCAAAATCTATTTTATAGGCTTTGAAAATGCAAAATTTCTTTAAAACTTGATTTTTTTGGCCTCATGTCACTTTTAACTTGGGAGCTTGGAATGTTGAGAATGGTTTGCTTTTCAGGTCATTTTGGATGCTTTTTCGAAAGTTTTGAGACGGATCCATGACTGCTGACCCGTCATGGCATGTATCGTTTTCTCACTAGCATATAGGTTAGGAAAGCCATTTTTCTGCTGCATTATGCATACTAGCCTCCATTTGTCGATACAGCTACCATAGGGTTGATCCCATCGTGTTATGGTCAGTAAACCATCTTCACTCGCCGATTTTTTAATCATGACACGATGGTAGAGCCATCCTTTTCATCGGCATCGTAGTTAGCACCTCACTGACATTTGTTGCCCATGCTACTCTGATTTGAGTAGGCTCGGGAGTCCTCTATAGTCCCGCCATCACTTATGCAATGAAGACTCATTCCTCTTTGCTTCTTCGCTTTGTTCTGGCCTTATACCCTAGAGGCTCCTTTGTGTTGAGTTGTACAGCTGCATTGCATTTTGACCATTTGTACCTTTTGGCTTTGAGCCGGCTTCACTTGGACTCGTGTTTAAGCCAACTTTTGACCATGACGACTGCAAAATCAAACTTGCATACCTTTAACTTCTGCAACTTGACACACCTTTACCCGTGGAAGGAACAAACCTTTGAGTGTCTTTGACCAGTTTCGCCTCCCTGCATTGAGCATAGGAATGGTCCCATCCCAAGAACTAGATCAATAGTTTCACTGACACTCGTTCTTTCCACTGTACTATAGAATTCTTTTATTCTTTTTCCAGCTTAAAGAAAAAGACAAAAAAACTATATATTCCAAAAAAGAGCGGGAACGGGACAAGATTTCCATTTATTGTTGGCAGGTTGGTAACTAGAGTCAGTCGTGTCGCCCTTGAACAAAGCACTCAAAAGCAAAGTCTCCTCCATTTGGGTGGGATTTAGGTTGACTTAGGTACACCTTAACCTTGTTATTGAGTCAGTTCTCCCCTGATTGGTTATCTCTTCCAATCATATGGAGGGTTCATTCGTGCCTCCTACATGACGAACTTATACAGAGTCATCATATGCTGCCACAAAGTCACATTGAGTCATGCTTTTGTTCAAGGGAGGTTAGCCTGAGTCGGCCTCTCTGCAGTGTCTCTTGACTCATTTTTCAGTCGACCATCCCTGGTTTTCAGTGTCTTGTCTATCATCACATCAATTATATTGGTCCTTTACTCGTGCCGGTTTGAGAAGGTTCCCATTGACTTCTTGCTGGCAGGTCTTGTCCTT
This sequence comes from Pinus tabuliformis, assembly GCA_031772625.1. Taxonomy (NCBI): domain Eukaryota; kingdom Viridiplantae; phylum Streptophyta; class Pinopsida; order Pinales; family Pinaceae; genus Pinus; species Pinus tabuliformis. Next base: position 454,073,067 of record CM062809.1, on the reverse strand, counting down.
ATCGATGACGACATCTTGCTCTGAGGGCAGGCCTAGAGTCACACCTTGGCCCTATTTACATTATTGATAGGTCACCTTGTGCTCAGCATTGATTAGTATCATGGGTCTTTGACTGAGTGGTTTCCCTTGTGTTCGACATCAGCTTACATTATCACACATTGGGATTTGTGTAGTACCTTGGTTTCCATTTGACCCTATTGGTGGATACCTGGCCTTTGTGTCGGCTTTCTTTATTGGTTGGTTCAGAGGGTTTCTGCTGTACGCTAGCCACATCTTGTGTACACCGGAAACGTGCTTCGGTCAGGTTACTACATCTTTTTTTCATCTGATTCCTTCCACATTACTGGCCTAAGGGTTACACTCACGCTAGATTGATGAAGGATGCCTTAATGCCTTCCTTCTAGCGGATCTTTCCCTATCGACTATGACTCATTGCTCTGGGGCAAAGATCTAGAGTCCATTTGGCAATACCTTGGGGTTTGCAGTCATTAGTGGCAGATCCTTCGCTATCGATAGTGGGAAACCATCATTGTCTCCTGATTGATAGATTCTTACAGGTGTTCGACTCCAGCTCATTTATTCGCACTTGTTAGATTGTACTGGGTACCTTGACGCTCATTATCATTATCGGTGAGTAGTCTCGACGTTTGTTGACGGTATACATTAATGACCGGTAATCAAACGATTTCTCACATGGTCGAATTCAGATCATTTATTCCCATGGTGTAGAAATGTACCACGGTGGTCGGTGAAGAGCTCAGGTTGCATCAGCATTCATTGGTTCACTAGGAAGTTGCTCTTGTTGCTGCTAGTTGATACCACTCCACCTTATATGTTGCAGTCATTCATAGCGACATTCTATATGCTGGCACCTGAATTTGCAGTGTAGTACCATCTTACTCCATCATGTTCATTTGGTACCTTTTTGGGGATCAGCCTTTGATATCAGTGATCTGTTGCATCTTTCAGCATCATTGACAGTCATATATGTGATATTCAGACATGTACTTATTTCGATCATGATCAGATGATCCATTATGTATTTTACAGTTCTTTATACTTGTATACTTAGTGGATCTGCTGGTACTTGATATGCAGACATACTTTACCTTCTTTGAGCATGGGTATGCCCGCCTCAGACAGTTTTTCTCTCTGATCTCCTTTTGTGGCTTGGCAGGTTGAACTCCGATGACGTTCTTCTCAGTTTTTGACAGATTTCCTTTCCATTGACTTTCTTAATACATTTCAGCCATCATGTACCCCTTCTGACCTCATATATTAGGGGGCATCTGTTATAGCTCCAAATCTCACTCTTGATGTTTGTGATGCTGCACTCATGGCCTAGGGCAACCCATCCTTCTAGACCTGGTCCAAAAATTTTAAAAACAGTGTATTATCCCTTATACGCGACATTTCCCTAAGTTAAACGCGTGTATACGTGGGTAGGTCTAACCCAACCCACGTATATGTATTAAAACACTTAAAAGAATATAAAACTCCTTAATTTCGGGCGGAGATTGCGGGTTTTACCTGCTGATTACCTATTAGTGCTCGTGGACCAACTGTTCCCAACGAATTCCCAACTAAACAACTACCTTGGGAGAAGTATAAAAAGGCTTCAATGGGAAGGCCTAAGGTAGGAGAGAAGAGAGAGAAAGATTATTATGTTGAAATTTCCCTGACCAGGTCTGAAGATCCTTGTGCCTCCTACACTTCCCCCATTTATAGGAAACCCTTGTTTCCTTGTGTGTTGATGTCTATCCACCTTTTGAGATATCATGGAGTAAGTCATGGAAGGAGTTTGCTAAAGGCTTGAGATTGGGTGAATCCAGACGACGGTTCCGCTTGGAGCCTCGCGAAAGGACGAATCAGGTGAAATTATTCCTTTTTGTACTTTATTTGTCTATAATAAAAGAAACACTTGTCCTTGTTCCTGATATAGATCTTCTTCATGTTTATGATATTTATGTTATGATTCATGTACGAATGGTTGTTTAGTTGCATAACTAACTGCATTTCAAAAAATTATGAAGATGATTTCTTGATGATGTTTAGTCCATATATTGTTGTACTTTCTTGAATTGATGGTTTTGCAGGTCAAAGGAGCAAAAGGGACAAAGTGGGTTTGGACCCTAAGTGGATCTTTTCAAACGAAGGACCCCTAGGTATGCCCCCTATCGCATAGTTTTCTTATATTAGCATTATGGCTGTATGTAATGTGTGTTTCTTTGCATATACAACCTCTAGTCTGCTAGGGTATTAACCCAAAACCCTAGAGGAATTAATCCCTTAACACTTAGCTTCCACACTAGCTTGATTGAAAGACGTAGCACCTTCCATGCTCTTGGTTGGTCAACACACATTCCAAGCCAAGTCAACACGGTTGTTTCGATTGGGGATGAGGGGTATATTGGTACACAAGCAATATGACTGTCATAGTTTAAGTTTCATCTCTCGTGTTCCTCCACTGCCAGTAGGCCTAGACAGTACCCCGAGGGAGTCACACAGGAACACAAGCATTACTCTGATGTCTGCAAGCTTGGTCAGTACCCCGAAAAAGTTACTTTCATCACCTCTCTATGCAGGAAGCCTTTCTCTTCTTTCGCCTTATTCATTTTTCATTTTTTTCAAGATTTTTCACATTTTCATTTTTCATTTTTTCAAGAATTATGCATAGCACTTATTCATTTAAGAGGTGAAAGAGGGATCACGACTTATTGAGATCAAAAGAGGTTGTTTTTGCAGAGAAGTATTTTGTATATACCTTTGAAATACTTGTTAAGGTTTTCTCCCTCACCTTACTCTACTTGACCGAGCTGACAAGCGCTAACCCAAAACAACTGACTAGAGTAGGTGATACTAGTTAGTGCGCAAGCATTGTCTTTTGATGAAGGTTCACTTTGAACAAAACGCTTTTTCCATTGGTGTATCATGGACTAAAGACAACAAGTTCTTCATATAGAGATAAGACAACAGATAACCAACTATTGATAACTACACAAGTCCTATTTTACTTTTCCCTACTTGCTTCAAGAGTTGCACACGGTTTGATGTGAAACTAACATAGGGACGTAAACAAGTGAACAAAGAACAAAGCAAAGAGTAGAAGAAAATGAGAAAGCAAGGCTAGTAAGAAAAGCAAGAAGGCAAGAAAATAAACACACAAAAAATAAGAAAACATGCATGAAAGCAAACAAGACATAAAGCAAACACTACTCCTACTCCTAGGCTAACGGTGCATGGGCCTAATCACGTGAAGTTATATTTCCAATGCAGCCACCAGCACATTTGTTGACCCATGTTGGTGAAGGCATGGTTCACGAACAACACAATCATGTGAAGTGTGTATGAAAGAAGAAAGATGACCTCGACTTCATTGAACTCATTTGAATCCTCCAAGAATGCAAGGAAGTCATGTAAGTACTCAAGCCAGGCCACTTTTCCTTCACCATCATACGTGAATTTCGACAAGAGATCATAAAGCTCCTGCGTGATGTTGAAGGGTTGTGCGTTAGATAAACATTGTGGAGAGAAGACTCTAATGATATCCATGACAGATGTCAAAACAAGATGTGAGGACTCATCTTGTCATCTAGACCTCCTTCTAGCACCATAAATGTTGACGGTGTTGAACCTGCAACATGTCAGTGGATCTCCCCGGTAAAAAGTCCCAACAAGATCTCAAACCATTTCGAGTAGGAGTCCCAATAATGGGTAGTATGGTATCACCTTGAATGCAGTTGCACGGAAAGGTAAGTAAGACATCCTTGCTGGTAGGAAGGGTGTGACCTTTGCAGCAAGTCAAGGAAGGTTCATGACAGGCTCTAACACACGGAACGAGGGATGAGTGTGCCCCTTAGAAACCTGTGATAGCACGCAACTTAAATGAAACACATAAGCATAAAGACATCAAAATATGGAAAGCAAGATAGTCGATGATCCAAAGTTATGGTTATACCAACAACACATTTTGATAAGATTCATACAAACATATACAGAATAGTCCATACATACATGCGTAAATAAAAACTACATATATCATTAGAGTAACTAGGACAGTCGAACCACAATAACAACATATGCAAGAAACATGATGGCTTTGTTATATTAATAAAGTGAAAGATCCAATCATACATACAACCATGACCAACCACTAGTCTTGATAGCGGAACGTTACAATCACTTCCGCCTGCTCCTCCAAAGAGATATACTAGCTTTGCAATTTGGAAAAGCCAAGGCTCGTTACAATACACTCCAAGATTTCTCTAAGTTACACCTATAGGAAGCTTGGCTCCCAAAAAACCCATACAATTAGTTATGAGGTTCTATAAATAGTAAAGGTCGGGGTGACCCTTGACATTCCCCTTTGTGACTCTTCACCTACCCTCATGACTCTTCAACTACTATATGATTGTTACATTCTACTATTAACACTTGGTCTTTCAATTTTACAACATGTTACATTACAATCTACACATCTACCCATGTGACACCAAAATAGGCTTGAGTAAGCCATGCAAGACATCACTAAGACTCTGACAATTGTGGGAATACTAACTCTTCAACATCCTCACAATGATCGACGGTGGAAAACTAATGCTAAGCTTGGTATTATGTGATGGTGTCTGCGTACTCTGTCGTGACATCCTTATAAAAGAGAATTCTTTCCTTTGTTGCATACAGGTACACTGATTTGGCACCTCTGTCCAACTCATCTCATAACATGCGCATCATAGCATTGAGTGCATCCGAGCCAACGATAGACTGATGCATAATGTCTGTGCGAGTCTCCAAGTCTGTGCTGGTGGCTACGTGCATCAACTGATCAAAGTACATGTCCAGCTCTGGTCAGACTTGGTTCTTTGTCTTCACTTCAGTGAGTGTGCTGATGGATGGGATCACATGTGTGTGCACAATGAAATCCATACTCTTGAACACCTGCACATGTGAAGCCTACAAACTTGTGATGAGCTACAAGAGTTCCTCATAGTTCCGGATATGACTCGGGATGTGTGCCTTCAAATCTATCACCCTTGGCTTCATCATATTTGGAAAGTGCAATGGGGCTCCCTTGTACCTCATTTTCCATATCTACATGTGATTGAAAACAATGTGCAAGTCTAACAAGATACGTGCTCTCCTAGCACTGTGTTGTTGCCAACCATTGAGATGGACAACTAACTTATGCATGGTGATAAATCTGAAATAGAACTTTTGCATGACTGTCTCAAGATATGATACTTCATCAAGTATCGCTCTCGTCAACTCTACTCTGGCGGACATTGTAACCTATTATCCTCCCTGCTTGGCCGCCTGTAACTCCTTAGCCATGTTCTCATTCTCAGCTATCAAGAATATAACACTCGAGCTGGTGGCTTCAGCATATGCTTTGGTAGCATCGTCCAATAAAAATAGATTCTTGCGCACATCGGACACGATCACTCGCTCTTCAAACTGCAAAGGAGATACATGGACATCCAGAGTGGGAACTCTGTGCGACTGCACAACTCTGTTTTGTGGCTCGTCGAAATATATGTTGTGCATCTATGCCTTCGGATTGTCTTCAAGGATTTTTTTGTCTCCCTAATCGCTTTGGACTTCCCTGCTTCTGGATATAGTGAATCTAGTGGGATGACCTCTTGGTCTTGAGGCATGAGGTCAGTATCTTGATCTAACTCAGGCTAGACCATATCCATGTCCATATGCTCTAGCATCTTTTCAATCTCTTGAGCAAAGTCCTGCTCCTACGACTGCTCACCCTGTCTACTCTGTGCCAACTGCTCCGTTGAGTCTATAACCTCTATGGGCGTAGTTTCATCAATTTGTGGATGTTGCACCTCTTGATGTACATGTTCCTATTGCACTTCCTTCTCTCTTCTACGCAGGTCTTGTTCTTCCTGGATTTGTTGCTTCAACTCCTGAAACTCCTTTTTTGTTTCCTCCATCCTCTGTTTCTCCCTCTTCGTCTACTCTATTCTCCTATTGTGCTATCACCTCTTAGCCTCAATCTTAAAATCTTCTTTCATCACAAGTGGATATGCTTTGAACTTGTAGCTTTGCTTCGCCTCTATGCTGTCAACAACCTTTGTCTTGACTTTTTCACGCACAAGTCTGCTACAAGACCAAGGGGCCAAGGTGCCTTCTTCTTCCTATGTAGTTTAACTGACAACCCTATCGAAATGTGATATGACACTTCTTGCATGACGAGATTATCCATGGCAAAATTCGATAAAACATGCGGAGCCTTCTCCACGTTATACATCCGTATGAAGGTGCCTAGGAGTGACGCATAACAATCTGCTATGTCGATCAATGCCTCCATCGTTGCCTATGACATGCAAGGTGGATCGTGTTCAAATATCATCTTGTACACCAGGGTTATTAGCCACAGGGAATGGAGTCTCAACGACATTTCATACAACTTTGAAAAGAGAAAAGAAGGAAGGAGATAACGAATATTATAGAAAATACAACACCAAGTGAGGTGAGAAGGGATAAAATATCGACTTAATCAACAAAGAACACATTAGGTAAAATTTTAGGGGCTAATATTTGCAAGTGGGCTAATTTTCCATGGTTTTTCCAAAAAAAAGATTCGTTAATTTCCATCTCTTCTAAAAATTATTCCCCCAAATTTTATAGTATAAAATTGTTTTACCTTAAAAATCACCAAATTTTTTATAGAGACAATATAAAATTCTTAGAAATTTGAATACTTTTACAAAAATAGTACAAAGCATTTTACAAATTTCATATTATGTACCAGTGAGATTCGCCAAGGTTTCTAAACTTTAAAATAAATTTCCATCCTTAAAATTTTCCCTGGTCAACAAATTCGATTTGTCTGCTATATCATTGTTGGGAAGTTGATGCCGCACTTTCAATAAATGAATGCACTCTGAACACCATCTCAGTTGCGGAGCACTGCGCAGAAGCTGCGCCACTAAATTTGTCTGCATTCCTGTTGAATGAACTATTCGAGGAATGTGAGGATGTGTACAGAAGAAGCACTAATTTTATTTTCAGCTATCTCATCATGACCCTAGCAATGTAGAAGTGGTGCCCTCCACCAGGAAGGGACTTGGCATAGATCTCCAAAGACCATCCCTACGATCTCACATACATGCCATGGCGAATGTCAAGGGATTCCAACAACAAAGAAATCAATGAAGCATCCTTCAACGACTCGTATGTTAAAATACTAGGGGTCATAAGGGCTGCTGAAAGGATTCCCACAATGCTGCTCGATGAGTACTAAGAGGTAATCTGGTTCAAGGTGATGCATGACAACACTTTCCTTAGGCCACAATGTGTCCACCTAGAAACTTTCGAATGTGGGCACAAAAGTTCATATTAAGAGCTGAAGCAATCAATGGTAGAAGTTGAGTCATGGTGAGGAGTTGCCTCCAAGATAAGAGAAGGAAGATGACGATACTTGTTTAGGGAAATGGTACCACAACTGCTGACAGGAGATGCAAGCTTGAACACCAGGAAGAGTACGACAAAGAAAGAATTATAGCCAATGGTCACCCAAATGAAGAAACATATGAGTTCCATAAAGTATACCCTTGCGATCTTAGCGGGTTCATCAGGTGAGGCCTCTGAGTCCATTGAGTTGCAAGGAATTTCATAGCATAATCCTATAATCACTGCACCCCTAGCTATTACTATCCTACATACAGGGCCCCATTCATTGTTCGAGCCAGAAATCCCCAAGCCCAAGCAGTTAAAAAGCACCAAGCCCCCTGCTGCAAAGAAGCAAAAGGCCATGCTTTCCATGCATGTAGTTGACCTCATGTTATAGACATATTTGGGCACTGCAACCCCAATCACATATGTACATAAACCAAGGGCTCTCAAAACCCTAAAATTGTTGTTTAAAACCCTAAAGGATCAAGGTCAACTGATTACATCATTTCCCAGAAGTTCTCCCTGAAAAACTACCCAGAACTGGTCAAAACTGGACCATACAGACTGCTCCATCCTGAGGGTGTGATGCATCTCACCTGTTACACACATGGGGTGTGATGCATACTAAAAAGCCCTTCTATAGGGTGCGATGAGCGAGAGTAGACAAATGGCAGAGGCAATTTTCTAGGTGGAAACTCATAGAATCTTCTAGAAACTGCTCATATGACACTTGCCTCTCTGAATTCACCCAGGGATGAGTAAGAGATCATGAAATCTCCAAGTGGAACCAAGAACTATTAGTGAAATGACACTAATCAAAAACCCAGAAGCTGACTCACCCATCTACAAACATCTATATATGGATCCCTCATCCAAGAGATCCAGGGGCTGGAATTTTGTAATTTGTAAGGAAGTGTTGTTGGTTTCTCTTAGAGACATTGTATTGTTGGATGATATTCCATTTCATGAGGTGAAGAGGGATTTCATGCTGGGAGGATGATGCTGTATCAAATAGTTGGGTTGTAATCCTCTCTTCTACTTCTATCAATAAAGTTATTTGAGTTTTCCTCCATATACTTGTGCACTTGTAAATCTTGTATTTGTGAATGCAATTGTATGGTTAATGTACATCTGATTCTACATTGTTTATGGTATTATATATCTCTATGCTTTGATGGTATTTTCTGCTTTGCCTCTTCAAGTGTTCTTTGAAGCAGGGCAAGTGAGAAAGGAGTGGCGAAGCTCTATCAAAGGAGAGAGGAAACAAGCAACGAGCCAAGCGAAAGATTGAGGTTGGTGCTCTATGCTTCTCTCTTATCTACCATCATAAAGGAAAACACAAGTTGCTTTGAATTGTTTGTTTCTAAGATAGCTACCAGTTTTAGTGGGACTAGCAGATCAAATAGCGACACCAGTTTTCCTGAAAACAAAATGGCAACTCCACTAGGGAGTGAATAGTTCGTTTGTTTGTTACTTTTGTTTGCTTTATAAACTACAGACAGAACCTGAAGTTAAGCGAGCTAGCCTTCGTACTGCACCTGCTATGCAACTGCAAAGTAGATCAACGTTGCTTTAGTCAATCTCCGAGTTGGTTTATGAACTGAACATCTGAATTTCAAACATCCTAAGTGCCCTAGTGGTAGCTCAATAAACTCATAAGATCATACCCATATGCTTTGTGTTTATTGTCTATCATAGATTGACTGAAATAGCTGAACTTAGCTGCAAATTTTGAGAAAAAACCAAGCTCAGTCTCGTGCTCTGGACCATTACACTATCTCTCATTGACAGTTTGGATGCATTGCACCTCTCGTGTGTGGCAGGTGAGATGCATCCCTATTTCCCTTAAGGACATGTGCGATGATTGAATGAGACTATTTCTCCCTCCAGAATTTGGTTTTTTCTTCATTGTTTTCAGCTCTATTTAGTATTTTTGTAGCCTATGATTAGTATATCACTGAGAAAACCTTCTTCCTTTACATTATTCAACATCCATATATAAGGAATTGTGAATGTTTTTTATGTGTTTTTCATCATTTACAGTCCTCATTCGCAAATAGTATCTTAATCGAACTGTCATCTTTTGATTCCAAAGTGTCGCAACTGTTGTTTTGAGTCAAGAAAAAGAGTGTCATAAAGTCTTCCTCTTTCAGATAGTAGATTGTACTTTTGCCATTGTATTTGATTTGAATAGTGAGTATTTGAAGTGTCGAAAGCAATTTCCCATTAGAAATTGAAAGTTTCATCTTAGTCTTCCTTTTGTTTCTGAAAAGAAATTGTTGAAGTGTCGCTTTGAAGAAAAGTAGTTCATATCTATACTTAGTTTTCTTTTTGGCATTCCCACATTAAGGAAATGAAAAAACAAATACATGCATGTGCATTTGCATTTAGACTGCATGTGGAAATTGATTTAGGAAAATTGCATTTAGTGTGTGCTCTCTACTCTCTGTTGAAAGAATCTTATTCTTCTTTCCTTAGTAGCTAGGATTTTCATTGCTAAAAGAAAACGAACGACTGTTTATCATTTTAGATTGCATATTTGGGAATTGTACATCTACATCATGTAGTGAACCTTGAAAGGAAAACTTTTTAAGAAAGATCAACTATAAAATAAACCTTAATGAACATAAAAACGCTTTGGAACCTAACGCACAACATTTAGAATTCTAGGCTAGAGATGTATTCTGGCATTGTAAAGCCTGGTAACTATCATTTTCATCGTAGGTTGGGTGATTCCTCCTCTTCGATACGACAAGTGCTAGTATGGACTTGTGCTCCCACATACCGTCGAGTATATACTGGGAGACCACAATTGACTTATATCCTTTATCCTTAGGAAGCTGTGTCTACTGCCCTATTGATCGCAATACACTGAACACAGCATTCGGGAAGATTGATTGCCATACGTAAAGTCCTCAATAATTTCTCTTTAATTTATCACCGAGGTGTATATTGTAGTTTTGTGATTGGTTTGGTAATCCCACTGCCTAGATTTCCAGAGTAGTCACTTTTGCTCCTTTTCGACTCCTTAAAAGAAAAGGTCCATCTGAGCACTTGTCACTTCAGGCTCATTAAAAATCGAAGGCAACTAGAGTCACTGTTATCACCCCAAGAAACTCTCCTAGGTTGTATCTCGAAGATGCTCGGGAACATTACAAACTCAACTTAATGTTGTAAATGGATGAATGGAAGGAATGATGCTTGTTCAAGCCAGATAACCACTTCTACTATGCTTAACTCCAAACATGCGTGAACACCCCCAGACTATAAGACTTTAGACCACCAATTACTCATAGTTTAAGGAATAGGTGAATATGGAGAATACTGACCACACCAACAGATACACAAGACCATGTGATGGCCGGCTGCAACCAATAAAGAGGTCTGCAAATCTATTTCCTAATGCACAAACAGGATGACAACTCTCTGGCACTAAGTAAACAAAAACCTAAATAACACATTCACTGATACATACAAGATCTTAACACAGAGGTAGGATGACAGCTCCTCTAATGCTAAACATCAAGAGTTCATGAAAACTGCATAACAGGCACAACCTAGAACAGAATAGAAGTGGAAAGTGAGTAATTAACAACAAAAGAAGCTTGTAAAAATGAAGACGAGACTCTGCAAGTATCAAAGTAGTTACAGTCTCCAGAAGTTGAACCTTACATCAGAACAACAACCATCAACCCTTATTACATTTTTGTTCTGGGTATATATAGAGTTTGTTTACAAAATGTTCTGCTATTTTATGTGTGGAGGGGTCATAATGGACCACCAACCACTTTAACTATCTAAAAGAGTCTCTGCTGCAATATGTTGGCTTCAATGAATGAATTCGATCTTTTTTGATGTTATGTTGTCCTTCTCGGGCAGGTGGAGTGTAGTATGGATGAAATTATATAACCATTGAATGCATTTACCTGCTTGGCTTTGTACCTTTCCTTCTTGGCCATCTTGCTTCTTGAATATGGTGGTTGAGGAGTAACTACGCAGAGTACTAAACACTAGCCAACTTTGTCCTTCAGATGCATGGTACAGGTCAAAGACACGAAAACTGCATGGGGAATGAATGGAGGATGAAAATCAGCCGTTAGATTGGGCGGATCGACGGCGGAGATCTGTTGGCGGGAGCTATTAGGATAAACGGGAGCAAACAAACATGAGCCGTCGGATCTCGGGCAGGCAGCTTCGACGGCCATCGAGCGGAAGATACGCACGAGAGATAACGAGTAGGGATGGGCGAATGGGCGGTAAGCGATATTGATCGCACTGCTATCGGAGGTCGGGAGGTAATCATACACAACCGAGCGATACGACTTATCGGGTGATGCGTGGTGGATGTGATTGGACCAAAACCACTTTGATCGCGAGTTATCGTGCGGGTACGTTATGGCAGCGGGGGAAGCGAATGCTGTCGGATCACGCAGTAGATGACTGGACGGCAGGAAAACCAACAGGCAAGTTATTGGCGACGGGGAACTGTTGGATCAAGGCGCAGCAATTCGACGGCTGTGATCAAAAGGTGATGATGGACTATGGGAGTGCGGGGTCACCTGATTGTGGTTTTATAGGGGCTTAGGTTTTGCACTCAAGGCTTGGAAAAGCAGGGCTTATTCTAGGTTTTGGCGGAAAGAATGTAGGTAGTGGGGGTTGTGAGAGTATGAATGGAGTGAAGGAGCAGGAGAAGTTTGATGGATGCGAGCTTTATTTAGGCACAAACAACATGGCCAAGTTGTCTTTGACCCTAAAATGCTAAAGTATGTAGCAGAGCTAACACTCGCTCCTTCTAGGGATGAGATCCTCCCTGTGAGGTCTCAAGAACTTGCAGATCAATGCATTTCCTGTGAAAAACAAATTAGCAAAATTCCTAGTGTTCCATTGGGCATGGAGTCTGACTGATCCTACACTAAAACTGATAAAAGAACATATTTACAAATTTAAGGCCTGAGAACCTTAAACAACATAAATTTTCAGAAAACGACCATTAGTTGGGCCATCAAAAACTGCTTCTCCCCCCATACTTTTCAGCATGAAGGTATTGTTCCCTTGAATCTGAGAAATGATGAAGGGCCCTGTCCAGAAAGCATCAAACTTCCCATGGTTGTCTTTCTTTTCTTTCAGTGCATCCCACTTCAGAAGCTTCCTTGATCTTCTTTTGATGTGCTGCAGACTTTTCAACCAGTTGTTCTTTGATTTGGTGTACCTCTGCTAAATCAGTGATCCTTTTTTCCATGGCTTCTACATCATTCTATTCTTCTTGCAAGAACTTTGCCACAGGGAGAGTTAATTGAATTGGGAATACGGCCTCAGTGCCATATACCAGCCTAAATGGAGAATTCCCTGTGGATTTCTTAATGGTCACTCTGTCAGCCCACAGTGCATATCTTATCTTAGAATCCCAATTCTTTTTGTTGTCTTCCAGCATCTTTTTAATTATCCTAATTAGGCTTTTGTTTGAAGATTCTTCTAGACCATTGCCTTGAGGATAATATGAGGTGGAATGAACCAGTTTAATGCCCATTGAATCACACATATCCACCAATTCTTTTGCTCTAAAGGTTGCTGCATTATCTGTGACTAATTTATGTGGACAACCAAACTTGGTGAAAATATGCTCAATCAAAAACTTCATGACCACATTATGATCAACCTTTCTGGTAGGTATTGCCTCAATCCACTTAGTGAAATAATCAATGGCTACTAAGATCCATCTGTGCTGGCCACTGGAATGTGGATTGATTTCTCCAATGAAATCCAAGCCCCACTGCTAAAAAGGACCTTTTGCATGTATTGGTTTTAGGGGCAGGGATTTCAATTGTTGTTTCCCTTCAAATCTTTGGCACCTATCACAAGATTTAAAAATTGAAAAGACATTAGAAAATAAGGTGGGCCAATAGTACCCAGCTCTGAGGATCTTGTGGGCTGTAGTTTTCCAATAATGGTGTCCTCCACACATGATAGAATGAAACTGCTGCATAACCTCCATTAATTGTTCTTTGTCCAGACACCTCAAAAGCATTCCGGATGGGTCCCTCCAATAGAGCAGATTTTCATTAATGCAATATTTAGCTGCCCTAAGCTTAATAGTTCTGGATTGACTTGTGCTTGAGCCTGGAGGGATTTCTACCTTCAGCAAGAATTTAGCTATTGCAGAGTACCAATCACAAGAAGCTAGATTTTCTGCCACCGACTGCTTTCTCTTTGGTTCAACTGCTTCAGCTTCTTCTGTTTGACCCTTTTTTGCATCCGTGCTTATGAGATTTATGCCTAATGCTCTGCAATTTTCTTCAACTAATAGTCTAGCAAGACCCTAACCTCTGACAAGCTTAGTGGGCTTCAGTTCTATATTAAATTCAATTAGCTTTGTAATCCATTTAGCCCTTCTTCCATCAGCATTGGGTTGTGTTAAGACATATTTTATTGAAGCAAAGGGTACATATGCAATTATCTTGGAATGCAGAATATAAACTCTGAAAGCTTTCAAAGATTTGATAAGAGCATATGCCTGTTTTTCAATGATATCATACCTCAGCTCGACATCCCTTAAGGTTTTGCTGAAAAATGCCACTGGATGCTCTGAACCTTCTTCATTTGCTTGCAATAAAACTGCTCCAAGGGTGTCATTAGAGGCAAAAGAAAATATATGGAACTCCTTGCTGTAATATGGACTAATTAAAGTAGGAGCCTCCATAATAGCTTTTGTAATGGAATCAAATGATTTTCTTGCTGCATCGGTCCATTTGATTTCTGACCCCTTTTTCAACATGGAGGTAATATGCTTCACAAGTTCTGCAAAATTTGGGATAAACATCCTGACAAAATTTATCTTGCCCAGAAAGGACTGGATATCTTTCTTTGATCTTGGGACAGACAAGGCCTATATTGTTGTCACTCTTCCTGGGTAAATTCAGACACCTGTAGCAGACACAACATGTCCTAACAGCTTACCTTCTTCTAAAGCAAAGTGTGACTTTTTAGGATTGACTGAAATCCCAAACCTTCTTCACTTCAAGAACACTTTTTTCAAATGATGCAAATGGTTTTGATGGTTGCTGGAGTATACTGTTATATCATCAAGGTAGATAAGGAAAAATTTATCCTTCTCTCCCACAAACGCTATATCCACAGCTCTCTAAAAGGTGGCTCCAACATTCATCAATCCAAAATGCATCTTGAATTACATAAAAGTGCCCCAAGGAGTGGTGAATGCAGTCTTCTCCTGATCATCTGGATGCACAGCAACCTGATTAAACCCTGAAAATCCATCCAATAAAGACATCACTTTGGCTCCTGAGACTTTCTGCAGCAAATGCTCCATCTTGGGTAGGGGATAATTGTCTTTTTTGGAGCACTTGTTTAAGTTTCTGAAATCAACACAGAGTCTGATTTCTCCACTTTTCTTCCTCACCACAACCAGATTGACTACCCATTTTGAATATCTGAGAGGGACTATGATTTTGGCAGCCAGCATCTTTTTTATTTCTTTTTCAATCAGAGGGAGGAGCAAAGGGTTTATTGGTCTCAGCTTCTGCTTGAAAGGTATGGTATCTTTCTCTAAAGGGATTTTATGTTGGATGATCTTTTTATCATATGTTTTCAGGTCGCTATATTCCCAGGAAAAGACATCAGCAAATTGCTTCATTAAATTGCAGTATTCTGAACTCTGGTCAGCAGACAGATGAGTGGACATATTTATGTATCTAGGCTGACCTGGACTCCTTATATCATGCTTACAGACTGCAGATTGATCTTCTTTTTGGGCAAACTTATAAGGCACATCATTTTGGTCAAACAATCTTTTTAGAGGAATTAAACCCTTAGGAATATGATTGCTGGGAAGTTGGACAATGCTATCTTTTCCAATTTTGTTCCTAAGTTGGGATTGGGGGATTTCTTCCAAGGCTTCATTCTCTTGGTCAATTTGCATTTCATAAAATTCGTCAATGACTTGCAGGAACCTATTCACTTCATCATCATCTTCAAAAACTTTCCAATGCTAGACATTATCAGGAAAGGATGGTCTATATTTCATTTGGACTTCATAAACTAGTCTGGGAGGCATGGGAGGGATAAACATGCTAGCAGACACAGCAAGGGAATCAACAAGCTGATTTTTGGCTCTAGGGATGTATGAGATACAGAAATTATCAAAAGAGTCTTTGAGTCTCCATACCACATCTTTGTATGCTTTCAGCCTTGGATGCTTTGCTTGAAATGTTCTGTTTACTTGCTAAATGAGTAGATCAGCATCTCCAAACACCTTTATGCTTCTAATTCCTCTGTCTTTCGCTGCATTAAGGCCCAATATCAGAGCCCCATACTCTATTATATTGTTGGTAACTTGAAATACCAGCTTAAAAGACAGATGTGTGATTTCTTATTTCGGAGATATGAGCACCACCCCTGCTCCTGCAGTCTACCTGGAACATGCTCCATCAGAGAACATCTCCCAAACCTGACTTCCTTGCTCTCCCTCGGCCTGAACTATTGGTTTCTTGAGCTGCAACGAGGCCCTCTGGGATTCTTCTATTTGGAGGATACATGCTCCAAAATCAGTGTCCACAACATATATAGGATGATTGGAAGGATTCTTCTCATCACTGATGATGTATGCCAACTGTGCTTCTCTGTACAATCTCCTGATTTCTCCTCCAAAAACCGGGACAGTAGCATAAGATAGATCATTCTACAATGTCTCACCTAGTCTTTTGATCCATCCTCTGGACAACAACATGCCAAACTTGGGAGGGACATCTGCTACCACAATATCCATCATCAAACTCTTCATGGGCAGCTGAGTTAGGGTAATGGCTAAATCTTTAATCAACCCTAGACATTTCACCTTTCTTGAATCAAACAAGAATAAATCATGATATGGTCTGGTGATGTCAAGGCCTAACTCTTCCATGACAGCTTTAGGCATCAGATTGTGGTCGGCCCCTGTATATAGCAGGTATTCGTGGAGGATTTTGTCATGAATAGTTAATGAGACATAAAATGATGGAGAATTATCATCACCAGGTTTGGTCATTGGGCTAAGCATAACTGCAGGCCTATCATCTTGCAAATTGCCAGAGTCAGTGGAGGTTTGTGTGGTTTTTAGATCAAGAGCTTCAAGGATAGGATTTCTAAACACTTCACTCCTTACCAGCTCTACCAGAAGCACATATATTTTTAACTTCTGAACTTCTGATTCAAAGCTGAAAGAGGGAAGTAACTTGTTGGGACCTCTTACCTCTTGAACTGGTGCTTTGAGGATGACTGGATCAACTGTTGGTCTTCTTTGTCTGATATTCTGTGACTCTATTTGGACAACTCTTTGGGCAAGATTATATCTTTGCTACTCCTCAGCTTGTAGAATAACCTCTCTGTCCCAGCATTGACTGTCTTGCTCCTGCAGCAAATATTTTTCTTATGCAGCCAATGTCAAAAAGGCAGCACTGCCTTTATCTTCCATACAATGAATTTCATCCTCATCTTCAATCTATTCCTCCTCCATGACTAAATTTTAGAAAGGATCTTTAACCTTTTGATCTTCGTTAGCTTCTTTACCCCTTTGAATGATTTTTAATTATTCATTTGCTCTTATGAATGGATTTGGATTTCTTGGAGCAAATGTATTTGTGAGCCTTGTCTTTCTTGAATTCTGCTCAACCTTCAGCTTAGATATTTCAGCAGCCAATGACTCTATCATTCTAGTCATTTTATCTAATTTAGGCTCTGAAAATGAAGCAGAGGAAAAATAAGCCTCACCTCTCTGCCTCCTTCTGTCAGCATGACTTTTGAGCTTTTTTGCAGCCATGATATTAGACTCTACTTCTAGGGCTGCATCTTGCATATCTTCCAGAGTGGCACATCTTCTTTCCCTTAATAATAGGCAGAAATTAGAGTCAAAAGCATTGGCATAAGTGAGTTGGTAGAGGTGGGGGTAGGCTTTACTTCAACTGGTATCTTATTATACATACGATTAAATCTCTTGTTAAAATAAGGTAATGATTCCCCATTTTCCCACTTCAGGTTACCAAACTCAGTATGGTAATACAACAAGTCCTTTTTATCTCCCCAGTGCTTCAAAAATTATTCATCTAAGGCTCCAATATCAGCAATAGATCTAGGGGGCAATTCTCTGAACCACTTTCTAGCCTTTCCATCAAGGCTGTGGACAAAAACTCTCATCCACACATCATTTTCACTTATATCCAAGTTATCAGCATAACTATAGAAAGACTCATGGTGTTCCTCGGCTATTACTCCCTCTATAACAGTAAAATTGGGCATGTATTTTTGATACTTTCCTGTAGGCATGGCGTTCAAATGAACAGGCAGAACCAAGGGTCCATACCTAGAAGCAATGATTCTTTCCATCTTCGTAGGTGCTTGCTGGCCTGCCATGACTAGGGTATGTGGAAGGATACTGGTAGATTGAGTGCTATGAAGAAATGTAATGGATGATAGAGACAAAGGGATATTATGGACTGTATGGGATGCTATCTTTGGACTAATATCCAAAGGGGAACTAAATGAACCAGGAGCTATATGAATCTCTGAAGGAAGTTTCTCACTAGCAATACTAGGCTCTATATCTGCGAATTGTATATTCTCAACTAAAACCTTCTCTTGCAAAGATACATAAGATTTCTTGGGCTTACCTGATCCTGATGCTCCTTTCTGCAATGTTTTCTTCTGCTTAACGATCTTTTCAGGGTTAGGCACTGGGTCAGCTGGTGATTTCTGAGGATTTCTCCGAGTATGCCTCACAAACTGAGCTAGCACTATAATGCGGAGTCGCCAAAGGTTGGTCTTCCTCTAGTGGAATTTCCAGGTAGATGATTACAACCAGAAATGTGTCCAAACTTTGTCTATCATCAAAGTTGGAACTGTGTCATTTCCCAGGGAAGCTGAGCTTCAACCTCCTCTCCCCAGCAACGGTGCCAATTAATGCTATCACCCCAAGAAACTCTCCTAGGTTGTATCTCGGATATGCTCGGGAACATTACAAACTCAAATTAATGTTGGAAATGGATGAATGGAAGGAATGATGCTTGTTCAAGCCAGATAACCACTTCTACTATGCTTAACTCTAGATATGCGTGAACACCCCCAGACTACAAGACCTTAGACCACCAATTACTCACAATTTAAGGAATAGGTGAATATGGAGAATACTGACCACACCAGCAGATGCACAAGACCATGTGATGGCCGACTGCAACTAGTAAAGAGGTCTGCAAATCTATTTCCTAATGCACAGACAGGATGACAACTCTCTGGCACTAAGTAAACAGAAACCTGAATAATACATTCACTGATACATACAAGATCTTAACATAGAGGTAGGATGACAACTCCTCTAATGCTAAACATCAAGAGTTCATGAAAACTGCATAACAGGCACAACCTAGAACATAATAGAAGTGGAAAGTGAGTAACTAACAACAAAAGAAGCTTGTATTAGCTGAAAATGAATACGAGATGCTGCAAGTATCAAAGTAGTTACAGTTTCCGGAAGTTGAACCTTACATCAAAACAACAACCATCAACCCTTCTAACATTTGTGTTCTGGGTATAAATAGAGTTTGTTTACAAAATGTTCTGCTATTCTATGCGCGGAGGGGTCATAATGGACCACCAATCACTTTAACTATCTGAAAGAGTCTCTGCTACAATATGTTGGCTTCAATGAATGAATTCGATCTTTTTTGATGCACTGTTGTCCTTCTCGGGCAGGTGGAGTGTAGTATGGATGAAATTCCATAACAATTGAATGCATTTACCTCCTCAGATTTGTACCTTACCTTCTCGGCCATCTTGCTTCTTGAATATGGTGGTTGAGGAGTAACTGCGCGGAGTACTAAACACTGGCCAACTTTGTCCTTTGGATGCATGGTACAGGTCAAAGACACGAAAACTGCATGGGAAATGAATGGAGGATGAAAATCAACCGTTACATTGGGTGGATCGACGGTGGAGATCTGTTGGCGGGAGCTATCGGGATAAATGGGAGCAAACAAACGTGAACCGTCGGATCTCAGGTGGGTAGATATAATGGCCATCAAGCAGAAGATATGCACGGGAGATAACGAGCGAGGACGGGCGAATGGGCGGTAAGTAGTATTGATCGCACCGCTATCGGAGGTCAGGCAGTAATCGTACATAGCCGAGCGATATGACTTATTGGGTGATGCGTGGCGGATGTGACTGGACAAAAACCGCTTTGATTGCAGGTTATCGTGCGGCTATGTTATGGCAGTGGGGGAAGTGAATGCCATTAGATCGCAGGGTAGATGATCGGACGACAGGAAAACCAACGGGAAAGTTATTGGTGACGGGGAACCGTTGGATCGGGGCACGACAATTCGACGACTGCGATCAAAAGGTGATGATGGACTATGGGAGCGCGGGGTCACCTGACTGTGGTTTTATGGGGGCTTAGGTTTTATGCTCAAGGCTTGGAAAAGCAGGGATTATTCCAGGTTTTGGCGGAAAGAACGTAGGTAGTGGGGGTTGTGAGAGTATGAATGGAGTGAAGGAGTAGGAGAAGAATAACAGATGCGAGCTTTCTTTAGGCACAAACAACATAGCCAAGCTGTCTTTGACCCTGAAATGCTAAAGTATGTAGCAGAGCTAACAGTCACCTTTAGCTTTTTCTTGATTATTAAAAATTGAAAAAAAAAGTTGTGTCAAAGCGTCATAAAATTCATTTAATTCAGAATAACATTACTATTCCCTCGTTGATCTTAGCTTGAGATAATGGAGTCCACTAATCAAGGATTTCCCCTTGGGGGAAATCCTAGTCCATTCTCTTCTTAGGAAGATATTGGTGCTCCATACTTGGTTACGTTGTCCCTTCTAGGAATCACAATTGGCCTGCTGGTATGGCTATTCTCGACCTCTGTCGTTTAAAACACCGTAATTCCTCAACAATCGAATCAGCAACCAGATGATGCTGGAGTTACTCCCTCACCTTCTACTTCATTTTTCTCCCTCTACTTATTCCTCTTCGCTTGGTGAAGCTAGTGATACTAAAAACCAAGTAACTGAGAAGAAGAAGAAAGGGAAGGAGAAGAAGAAGAAGAAAACGGTCCAGCTAGGGGGAAACCATGCATCGTCTAGTGAAAATCCGTACCTGCACATTCTAAACCCAAAAGTCCATGCATAATTTTCAAAGGATACCACTATCATTGAGATTTTCCTTGCATCCCGCGAATCTTGAGAGATTGGTCTCCCCACTTGCACCATCTGGTGTCATCAACCTTTGTCGATCATGTTGAGAATACACCATCGACTAGTGAAAATGAAGTCAATGGGAAAAAAGGAAAATATAAATTTCCTTGTAGATTGTGTGAAGGAAACCATGCCCTCAACCGTTGTCCTTTTCTGGACGAAGCTAAAAGAGTCTTGGATAACTGTCCTGCTTCACCACAACGACTTCTACTTGGATACAAGAAACTCTTTCCATGTCCATCGCTAGTTGAAAATCCAATTGACATACCTCTGTTGTCAGTCGAAACACCTATCATTGAAGAGAAATCTTCTGAGTCCACACCGGACCAAATTCAACAGGTTGGGACGGTAGCCAACCCAATCTTGCCTTCAGAAGGTCCACCTTCAGATGATACAGTCTCCAAAGAGAATGAGAACGAAACCATTCAAATTCTTTTCATAAACACAGAGTCTGATGAACATGGGGGAAATCTACCCGTTCCTTTACCACAGGAAGGAAATTTCCCATTTCAAGAGACTCGTCCAGCCATTTATTCGATCCTTCCTCCAAGAATCTAGTCGTTTCCTTTGATTGGAATCTACTAGCGAGACCCCACCTTCCATCTAATGTGCCATTCATTATCATAGTACAAGTTTACAAAATGATCATGGCTGGCACTATCATAGATGAAGGGGCTTCTGTGAGTATCCTTTCCTCAACTGCTTGGAAAGCGCTTGGTTCACCATCGCTTCTGCCTAAGAATTGAAATTTGTCAGGCTTCAATAAAGGAACCAATCGACAGTTAGGGATCCTTCCAAATGTTCCTATAACTTTGAGAAGGAAAAATGTTCACTTGAACTTCATGGTAGTCCAAGGGCCACTAGATTACAATCTACTCCTTGGGTGAGACTACATTTACAACATGGGAGCTATTGTTTCCTCACTCTTTCGGGTGATGTGTTTCCCGTATGAAGGTAGAATGGTACAGCTTGTTGACCAGCTTTCATTTCCTGGTTCAAACACGGCTACGAGTCAAATGCCATCCCTAAATGGTCTCTTTACACAAGGAATGTCTCTTCAACCTCCAGTTCATCCACCTAATTACCACGAGTGATTCGGTGAATGTAACGAAGCTTAGGGGGCATGCACCCTGGTCTGCTATGGCAGACGAACCCAGATGAAAAAATAGATTTCCTTGTAGGTTTTATGATTAGTCTGAAACACCATCTCTTTGTAGGATTTGAGTATCAATCTGAAATATGATTGATCTGAAACACCATTTCCTTATAGGATATGGGATCAGTCTGAAACAGGATCTCCTCGCAAATTATGTGATTGGAAGCTCACACCATTCACCTTTGTCTATTTCGATGGACAAAGCCAAGGAAGTTTTTTGTCTGCTCCACAGACGAAATGATCCCGCTTAAATGCAGGAAATTCCACAAGGTAATTGGAAATTTTTGTTTTCTCAACACCTGGGGGCATGCAAACCTTTTTTACGCAAGTGAAAAGTGACCAGTGTAACTCTAACCCCATAGTATTTTACTAACTTCAACTACTTAGGTTAGGTGATTGGTCTGATCCACCATTCACCTTTTTCGGCGGTGCCGGTGAAGCAAAGGAGACATTTTGTTGGAAACTATCCTACCTAACCCCAGTAGTTCATTAACTCTTAGTCCTATAGTTGGTCGTTTCTAGCCTGCATACAAAAGGCACTAAGAAAAGTTTCACATGGGGCAAGCTCACTAAAAAATAAACCTACAAAATAAGAGACATCTTTAAAAAATAAACCTATCAACAAGCAATGTTTCCGCAAAGTTCAAGCTCGTTAAAAAATAAAACTAGCGATGAGAAATGTTTCTGCAAAGTTCAAGCTCGTTAAAAAATAAACCTAGCAATGAGCAGTGTTACCGCAGGGTTCAAGCTCGTTAAAAAATAAACCCGCCACTGAGCATAGTTTCCAAAGATTCAAGCTCATTAAAAAATGAATCCACCCTCAGTAAATAACCTTTTTGCTCACATTGCTATTAGCCTTTTGAGCCTTGGTCATGTTCTTACCTTCACCTCCACTCTTTTAGCTGATCATACGCGTCCACTTGATTTTTTACCCTTTTGAGGAACAGCTTCAACGAGTGATTTTATTAGCCACCCTCGTTACACTACCATGTTTGAAAAGTTCCAAACTTACATGGAACCAGTTGCTACCTAGATGCATCACTCGTTCCTAAAAAACGAGTCTCTTTTAAGCTCTTTTTAGACTCGTAAAATATGAAAAGATTGTCGAGCCATTGGCCTTTCCAGCTCGTTAAAGTAAAGGGAAGCACCATCCCTCCTCTATATTTTAATATTTTTGGACCTGAGGGATCATTACACAAAAAGATCGAGTGCTTGTCTTGTTTTGCTCGCTAAAACTATCGAAAAGTCATCCCTTTCATATTATTTTATACTTTTTCGGACTTAAGGGATTATACCACGAAAAAGGACTACTGGAGTTTCGTTTCTGTCTCATTTCAAACTCTCTAAATATGAAAAGGACCTAGTTGTCTTTTTCGTTAAACTTGTTAAAACAATAGCGACAAACTTGTTTATCTGAACAAGAGCGAGTTTCACTGTCGCTAGACTCACTAAAATAAAGCGACAGGTTTGCTCGAAGGGAAAATTATAGAACAAGCATATGTTATCCTCCTCAAGCTTGACAAAAATAAAGAGGTACTGGTCAGCAATGACTGGGGAAAAAGGGAAGAAAACTTGAAGAACTTCATTAGTAGCAGGTCGCTCTTGAACATGACACTTTCACTCCATCACCATGATTGAGTCGGGTTGGGTTATTCTGTTCACCATCACCATTGGTCCTGTACACCATCCATGGGGTTAACGCTACTGATCCATCATAGTTTCGCTGATATGTTCAAGAGAAGTCACTCAGATAATTCACTGACCCAGCTAACACCTCATCCACTGCAATACCTTCACGCTCCATTTTTCATGACTGCCACCCTGAACCTTGTATCATCAGATCGTTTTCACCTCCATAAAATCATTTTCTTCGTTTCGTGTCGTAGATGTGGGATTCACTAAGGCCCTCCTACAACGGGTCACTTCTTGTTGACATCATCTCATTATCCAAGAAGTTGACTTAGGAACAACCCTTTCAGTACTTTGAAGCTTGCATGCCTCAATGGCAAGTTTCTCACTTCCGACGACAGGTTTACATCAATAGCCTTCGACCGAAATATTTTGTGTGGTTTTTGATGTCAAGTCCTATATTCACACCACGTGAATTGTACTTTAGTACCTTGAGGGTCATTATCATTATCGGTGATTCCTCTCGCGCTTGTTAACAACTTACATCATTGGCTGGTAATCAGGCGATGTCTTTCCATGTTTGACTTCAAGACATCTCTTCACATGGATCGACTTGTACATCGGGCGAAGATTGAATGAGTTTGAAGACCCTGGATCTAGTTTCATCCATCTGGGCTGCGATATATTTAGGAAAATAAAGACGTCAAATGTGCTCCATAGCTACACAGATGATCATCGAACCTAAGGGATGATGGCTCTACCAGAATCATCAATTTGCCACACAGACGATTATCTGTCCTATGTACATGAAAATGAATTTATAAAGTTGAGCATGGGAATGCCCACCTAAGCTATATCATGAAAATAATATGAATATAATGTATTGTATTGTATTTTATATAGGTCACCTTCCAGTTCGAAAAACCTTGGATCCTCATGATAAAGCATTTCACCCGACATCAGAAGATTTACGACCGCATGCTTTAGGGGGAAATTATTGTAGACATATTTGGGCACTGCAACCCCAATCACATATGTCGATAAACTAAGGGCTCTCAAACCCCTAAAATTGTTGTTTCAAACCCTAAAGGATCAAGGTCAACTGTTTACATCATTTCCGAGAAGTTCTCCCTGAAAAAATACTCAGATCTGGTCAAAACTGGACCATATAGACTGCTCCATGCTGAGGGTGCAATGCATCTCACCTGTTACACACAAGGGTTGCAATGCATACTGAAAATCCCTTCTATAGGGTGTGATGAGCGAGAGTAGACAAATGGCAGAGGCAATTTTCTAGGTGGAAACTTAGAGAATCTTCTAGAAACTGCTCATATGACACTTGCCTCTCTAAATTTGCCTAGGGATGAGTAAGAGATCATGAAATCTCAAAGTGGAATCAAGAACTATTAGTGAAATGACAATAATCAAAAACCGAGAAGCTGACTCACCCATATACAAACATATATATATGGATCCCTCATCCCAGATATTCAGGGGCTGGAATTTTGTAATTTGTAAGGAAGTGTTGTTGGTTTCTCTTTGAGACATTGTATTGTTGGGCGATCTTGCTTTTCATGAGGTGAAGAGGGCATTCATGTTGATAGGATGAGGCTGGATCGGACAGTTGGGTTGTAATCCTTTCTTTTACTTCTATCAGTAAAGTTATTTGAGTTTTCCTCCATATACTTGTGCACTTGTAAATCTTGTATTTTTGAATGCAATTGTATGGTTAATGTACATCTGATTCTACATTGTTTATGGTATTATAGATATCTATGCTTTGATGATATTTTGTTGCTTTGCCTCTACAGGTGTTCTTTGAAGCGGGACAAGTGAGAAAGGAGTGGAGAAGCTATATCAAAGGAGAGAGTGTTATCGGGAAAACTAGTGTCTACTCAAATCTACTAGTCCCACTAAGATGGGTAGCTATCTTAGAAACAAACAATTTAAAGTAACTTGTGTTTTCCTTTATGAGAGATAGATGAGAGAGAAGCAAAGAGTACCAACCTTAGTCTTTCGCATAGCTCCTTGCTTGTTTCCTCTCTACCTCCATAGAGCTTTTCCCACTCCTTTCTCACTTGTCCCGCTTCAAAGAACACCTATAGAGTCAAAGCAGCAAAATACCATCAAAGCATAGAGATCTATAACCATAGACAATGTAGAATCAGATGTACATAAACCATACAAATGCATACACAAATACAAGATTTAGAAATATACAAGTATATGGAGGAAAACTCAAATAGCTTTATTGATAGAAGTTGTAGGAGAGAGGATTACAACCCAGTGGTTTGATCCAGTGCCGTCCTCCTAGCATGAAAGCCCTCTTCTCCTCATGAAAAGCTAGATCACCCAAAACTATAATGTTTCACAGAGAAACCAACAACACTTCCTTACAAAATACAAAATTCTAGCCTCTGGATCTCTAGGATGAGGGATCCATATATAGATATTTGCAGGTGGGTGAGCCAGCTTCTGGGATTTTGATTAGTGTCATTTCACTGATAGTTCTTGGTTCCACTTGGTGATTTCATGATCTCTTACTCATCCCTGGGCGAATTCAGAGAGGCAAGTGTCAAATGAGTAGTTTCTAGAAGATTCTCTGGGTTTCCACCTAGCAAACTGCCTCTACCATTTGTATGTTCTCACTTATCGCACCCTACAAAAGGGATTTTTAGTATGCATCACACCCTTTGCATGTCATGGGAGAGATGCATCACACCCTCAGCATGGAGTAGTCTGTATGGTCCAGTTTTGACCAGTTCTGAGCAGTTTTTCAGGGATAACTTCTGGGAAATGATGTAATCAGTTCACTTGTTCCTCTAAGGTATGAAACAAAACTTTTAGGGGTTTAGAAGCCCTTGGTTTATGGACATATGTGATTGGGGTTGCAGTGCCCAAATATGTCTATAACAATTTCCCCCTAAAGCATGAGGTCGTAAATCTTCTGATGTCGGGTGAAATGCTTTATCATGAGGATCAGAGGTTTTTCAAACTGGAAGGTGACCTGTAATAAGATACAATACAATACATTATCTTATAATATTTTCATGATCTAATTGAGGCGGGCATTTCCATGCTCAGCTTTATAAATTCATTTTCATGTACATAGGACAGACAATCGTCTGTGTGGCTGACTGATGATTCTGGGAGAGCCATCATCCCTTGGCTTGGATGATTATCTGTGCAGCTATGATGTACATTTGATGTCTTTATTTTCCTAAATAATCGCAGCCTGGATGGATGAAACTAGATCCAGGGTCTTCAAGCTTGTTCAATCTTCGCCTGGAATACAAGTAAATCCATGTGAAAAGATGTTTCGGTGTCGAACATGGAAAGATATCGCTTGATTACCAGCCAATGATGTAAGCTATTAACAGGCACAAGAGGAATCACTGATAATGATAATGACCCTCAAGGTACTGCAATTCAATTCACGTGGTGTGAATACATGAGTCGATGTCGAACACCACGCAAAATCTTTCGGACAAAGGCCATTGATGTAAACATGTCGCCGGAAGTGAGAAACTTTCCATTGAGGCATGCAAGCTTCAAAGTACTAAAAGGGTTGTTCCTAAGTTGACTTCTTGGATAATAAGCTGATGTCCACAAGAAGTGACATGTCATAGGAGGGCCTTAATGAGTCCCACATCTACGACACGGAACGAAGCAAATGATTTTGTGGAGGTGAAAATGATCTGATGATACAAGGTTCAAGGTGGCAGTCATGAAAAATGGAGAGTGAAGGTATTGCAGTGGATGAGGCGTAAGCTGGGTTGGTGAATTCTTTGAGTGACTTCTCTTGAACATATCGGCAACACTGAAAATGGATCGGTAGCATTAACCCCAAAAATGGATGGTACAGAGGACCAATGGTGATATGACCGGTGAATGGAATAACCCAACTCGACTCGATCATGGTGATGGAGTGAAAGTGTCATGCTCAAGAGCAACCTGCTACCAATGAAGTTCTTCAAGTTTTCTTCCCAATTTTTCCCCAGTCATTGCTGACTAGTACCTCTTTATTTTTGTCAAGCTTGAGGAGGATAACATATGCTTGTTCTATAATTTTCCCTTCGGGCAAACCTGTCGCTATGTTTTAGTGAGCCTAGCGACAGTGAAACTCGCTCTTGTCTGTAATGGACAAGTTTGTCACTATTTTTTTAACGAGTTTAACGAAAAATATAACTCGGTCCTTTCCAGTTTTAGAGAGTCTGAAAAGAGACGGAAAGAAAGCTCCAGTAATCGTTTTTCGTAGTATAATCCCTTAAGTCCGAAAAAGTATAAAATAATATGAAAGGGATGACTTTTCTGATCACTTTAACGAGCCGAAAAAGACAAGCGCTCAATCTTTTTGTGTAATGATCCCCCAGGTCCAAAAAGATAAAAATATAGAGGAGGGATGGCACTTCCAATCACTTTAACGAGCTGGAGAGGCCAATTGCTCGGCAATCGTTTTTTATTTTACAAGGCTAAAAAGAGCTTAAAAGAGACTCGTCTTTGAGGAACGAGTGATAGTTTCAGGTAGCAGCTGGTTCCAGGTAAGGTTTGGAACTTTTTCAATCACGGAAATGTAAAGAAGATGGCTAAAAGAATCACTCATCGCAACTATTCCTCAAAAGGGTAAACAATCAAGTGGAGGTGTATGATCGGCTAAAAAGTGGAGATGATGGTAAGAAATTGACCAAGGCTCAAAAGCTGATAGTAATTCGATCACAAAGGTTATTTACCAAAAGGTGGGTTCATTTTTTAATGAGCTTAAACTCTGGGGGAACATATGCTCATTGCTAGGTTTATCTTTTAATGCGCTTCAACTTCACGTAAACCTGCTCGTGATAATAGTCAGAGATTTTCAATTTCATTATTAACACTATGTTCTCTTGACGGTTGTACTACCTGTTCAATTTCTCCATCAAACTAATTAGAAATGTAAATACATTCTTGAAAAATGAGTTAAAAACCAATACCTTACTTGAATTACGTGAACAATAACATAAAAGTAGTTTTTACCTCTCATTTTACCATTTCATTCAAATTTGGGATTGTCGGAGCTCTGGAGGTGTTTTCCCCCTCAATTTTCATCAACTGATTTTGGGAGATTCTGTGGACTATTTTCAGCGCCGTCTGGACTAGGTAGGAGCTAACCCTAAGCACTTCAATTGCATTCTTTCCTTTTCTGATTCTGAGCATGTTTTCCTATTTTTCTGGGCCTTTGGGGTTTGAACAATTCATTCTTTCCCCATCGCACCTAGTACACATCAAAATGTGCGATGCGTACTAAGCTAGCCATTGGCCAGTCAGTATGCATCCCACCCAGTACACAACTAGGGTGTGATGGGTGCAAGGAGGAAAGTTTATGCACTGATTTTCATGGAAATTTTGCCTGTTTTTGCCCAAATCAAGATCCTAATTCTTCTCTTTTTTGTTTTTCAAACATTCATTGGAGCAAGATGGTCATTACATGGTGTGAACATGAGCATGAAGAAGAGGATATGATTTCCTTACATGATCCGAGTACGATGACTACATTACGGAACTATGGCTTGCCCAAGTTCTTCCGCATATCCAACATGAGTCAATAAATCAACTTGTTGCAATATCTTCTCAATGCACGGGATCCTACCAACCAAGTGTTCCAGATTATAGGTAAATCCATCCCTTTGACTATTGAGGATATCTACTTCTTGATTGGTTTATCGAGGCATGGTGCCCCTCTCTCACTATCAGGATCCGCCAGTGGGGGTGAATCCGTGAGGGATTATATTCACCGATTTTGTAGAGATGGATCTTAGCCAAGCAGGGACGGCAAGATCAGTATTCGAGATGTCACTGACTGGTCCTTGAGGACTACCTTATTAACCTTTGCTAGATTGGCTGGTAGCGTGGCTCTTCACTTGGCCAACAGTTCCTATATGTAGTATGCCTTGGAATGCCTTGAACCAAAGGTATTCAACTGGTGTGATGCAGTACTTTCGGTGATAAAATAGCAGCTTACCAAGGTGAAGAATGGAATATCCAAGAACTTTGTTTATGGTTCTATTCTGACCGCTTTCGCCTTGGAGAAGATCCCACTGATGCAGCCACAATACATTTCACCTAGAGTGCCAACACCAATAGAACCATGGATGCAGAGATGGATTGATCTTATGGCCAGACATGCTGGTCAGTCACAGATTTCATTCTCTGATGCCTTCTTTGAGTGGTTCAACCATCAGCAGATGGTTTATGCTGAGTATCCATATGCCGGGATGGATTTCCGGGGCGACCCAGATTTGGTGCTGCCAGCTGGCGAGCAGTGGGGCATTATAGGTAAAAGATTTGACCATATCTTTGTTTATTGCTTTTATAATGTTCTTGTGTTTTTTAAATGATATCAAGACAAATCAAACCCATGTACTTGTGCAGATATTGGATCGGTGCAACCAGCAGTTGGCCCGAGGGTAGCAGTTGTCGTTCTAGAAAGAGAGGCTATAGGGAGGGATGTCCTTCACGATCTGGACGTAGCCGAGACCCTTGCCGTATGGTAGGATCAGATTGAGGGTCTCACCATTGGTATTCAGGATGTGAGAACCGACGAGTTACCTCTGAGATTACAACGCCATACCACTGGCGTGCCGAGTCGATGGACTAGGCTCTTACATATGATCACACAGGCGGTGACTTGTTATCACTAGCACCATTAGTCTAGGGTGCTTTCCTGCATTTTTGAGTTTTTGGGTCATATGACCGATTTTGTCCTGGACACAGAACATTTTGTAAAAAACTATAAACAGTTATATATGTTTTTGATTTTCGGAGCTTTATTTTGGTTAAGTTATATGATCCTGATGCAAATGTTTAAAATGATTCTCTTTCATAAATGCTACAAATGTCTATCTAACACATAATTTGCTAATGAATCAGTTAATGTGTTTAAGTTTATGGAAATGTGTTGATATTGAATAGAATCAAACTACCTTTCCAAAATCCTGAACCTTAGGAACATTCGATAGATAGCTGGATTCTGAATGGAATAGATGCTGGTAAGCTGTAGGATGATGAGTTGTGAGTTTAGCCTAACAACAAGTTGGCGTATGCCATGTGTGATGTCATCAGAGAGAAGCTCTATCAACGTGTTATATTCAGCGATGTTGTTCGTTGACCAACCAATACATACCCCTCTGAAATTCACTAACTCGCCGCTTGGATCAAAGATGGCCCAGGCCGCAAAAGATAGGTTTTGCGTACTACGACTAGATCCGTTGGCGTATCCAACAAATGACTTCGATGGGTTCGACATCTGCAAAAAATGCAATAGTGGATTACCTAACCAAAACGATCACTCTTGAAGAAAAAAGAAACGTAACAAAAGCATATAAAGAGATTACTATACTTAATCAAGCATAGTAACACTTAAGGCACAACCCATTTCGGGGTTGTGACAGTGGAATCCCATCATAATCTACTAGCTCATAGGCTTCTTTTGCTAAGACGTGCTTAACAATGTAGGACCCATCCACAATGATTAGAACTTACCTGCTCCCAATTTATCAGATTCCTGGTCATAAAGTAAGACTAGGTCACCTTCTGAGAAGACACGGGGTTTGACATTCTTGTCAAACTGCGCCTTGACTCATTTCTTATGAGCTTCATTAGCCAAGGCAACATCACGATGAGTTTCATCCAACTAGATTACTTCCAAGAAACGAGAATCTTCTTCTGAAGTTCTCGGGACAAGGTCATTTATGAGCTTGAGAGATGAAATTTCACACTGAACTGGCAAGACCGCTTCCAAGCCATACAATAGCTGAAAGGGTGTAAATTCGGTTACATTTCTCACTGATGTCCTATATGACCACAAGGCTGAGTACAGGATTAGGTGCCAACTCTGTTTGTGGACTCCAATAATCCTTTGCAGCATGCGCTTCAAGACTTTGTTGATTGCCTCAACTTGTCCGTTAGTTTGCGAATAATACGGAGTAGAACTATCGTGGGACAGTCCTAATTTGGTAGCCAATTCAACCATCATGTGATTGTGGAAATGCGATCCATGATCTGTGACTATAGCTTGTGGAACACCGAATCTAGAGACTACATGATTGAAGAAGAAAAGAGCAGCTGTTTCACCACTGTTGTTTAATGTAGGCATTGCCTCAGTCCATTTTGTAAAATAGTCAACCGTGACTACGATATACCCATGCCCCTCGGCCGAGGTGGGGTTACATGTCATGAAATATATTGCCCATTTGGCGAATGGCCCAACAAAAACTACTGGGTGCAGAGGTGCGGGTGGTATTCTAGTTTTGCGGTCGAAGATTTGACAAGCATGGCAATTTATGACTGCAGTTATGCAATCTTTGAACATTGTTGGCCAGAAGTAACCTGCTCGTAAAATATTTTGCGTCGTAGCATAACCATATTGATGCCCCCCACACGTGCCTGAATGACAATCATTCAGGACTTTTTCGGCCTCCTCATGGGTGAGGCACCTTCGCAGAACTGTATCGGTACTGTGACGGTAAAGTGTATCACCGACGATCATGTAGTCTTTTGCTTGGTATCGAGTACGTCATTGTTCTTGAGCGAGAGGTGTTAGGACTATATATTTAGGTTTGGAGATAGATGATTATATCTCCATACCATGGATCACTCGATGATATCAGAAACAAATATTCATCCACGATTGATGCTTTGGATGTTGAATCATTGGACGATGATGGGAAGTCGCATAGTAACTCCACGAAAACTAGAGATTTCTTTGATTTGGATTTTACGAATTCCAGATCAAACTCTTGAAAAATGGCTATCCATTTCGAATATTTTCCCCCAAGTAACTGACGCGACAAAATGTAAGTCATAGGGTTGCAATCTGACAAAAAGGTAGTTTTGTGAAAGAGGATATAGTGTTGAAATCTCTGTACTCTTTGAACAGCTGCAAGAGCCAGCTTTTCAACACAGGAGTATTTGCTTTTTGTATCATTTAAGTTTCAACATAAATAATAGACAAGATGTTCGATTTCATTGTCTTCTTGAACTAAAACCATTGTGATGGTCGTATCTGCTGCAGCTAGATACAGGTTAAAGTCTTTTTGATAGTTAGGAGCATACATTAATGATGCTTTTATTAGGGATTCGTTTAGAGCATCAAAGGAAACTTGCGTAACCTGATCCTAGTTGAAGGGTACTTCTTTTTTCAAAAGATGCGTATAACCTTTTGCAAGTTTGGCGTAATTTGGAATGAACCTCCTTAGAAAGTTTTCTTTCCCTTGGAGTTTTTGAATCTGAAGAAAATTTGAAGGTGGAGGCATATCGATGATTGCCTGAACCTTACATGGATTAAGTCGAATCCCATCCTTAGAAACCACGAAGCCAAGTAAACGACCAAAACCAACACAAAACACACACTTGTGTGGATTGAGTCGTATCTTGTAGTGTCGGCAACGTAGAAATATAGCTCTCAAATGCTGCGGATGATCAGTCCGCTTTCGCGAATGAGTCGGTAGATCGTCGAGATATGGTTGAACGATGTTCTTGATGTCATGGAAGGCATAATTCATATCCCTCTGAAAAGTTGCCCCTGCGTTATTTAAACCGAAAGGTAAATTGCGATATTTGAATGTGCCCCACAAACATATAAATTTAGTCTTCGACTGGTCCTGTGGGCGGATATTAATTTGATTATACCCAGAAAATCCATCCATGAATGAAAAGATTTTGCATCCAGTGCATTCATCAATTATCTGGTCGATGAAGGGTGTAGGGTAGTTGTCCTTTGGACAAGCTTGATTTACATCCATGTAATAAACACACACTCTAATTGTTCCTTGTTTTTTCATCATAGGAACAATATTCGATACCAAATCAGTTAGAGGAACTGGGTAAATCAAACCAGCATGTAAATTTTTTTCAACTTCTGCCTTGATGGCAGCGGCTTTCTTCGGGTGCACCTACCAAAGTCGTTGTCATACCGGTTTGACATCTGGATACATCTTGATTTTGTGTTCAACTATGCTCGAGTCAATGCCTGGAATTTCTTCATATGACCATGCAAAGACATCTTTGAACTCGCGAAAGAGAGCACAATATATTTCTAGTTCTGAAGAAGAGCAAGATTTGCCGACATGAATATTCTCTACAACATCTGGTTTGGTCGAGATATTTATGGCGATAGTTTCTTCAATATTGGACAGATTTCGCTCGGAATCCACCGTATTTACAGTATTTGATAGAAAATAAAAAACTGAAGGATGATTAAGGTCGCTAGAACAATCTTTGTGGTAATCTGGAAGATGGGAACGATGGTGGTAATCTTCCCATGGTGCCTCTCCTATCATCATTGACTGAACAATTCCTTCGTCTGTAGAATGTACATGTGACCAAGGATCTGAAGAGGTACCATATTCCTTAGACCTATCTATCCAAACACTCGATGAGCATTGATTTTGGTTTTCTGCCTATGCCAAGAAAATTGATTGCTACAATATTTCTATTGGGCTTGGAGGCAATACCTAGCGATGATCCATGCTAACATCATGTTTGGAAATATTCTGAATCTTTGTAGATATAGAAGATACCATATTGCAGGTTTCCACCGTGGCCACTTCCGCCAGATTATTTGGAGGCGGTAGGGAAAAAGTACCCATTAAGGTCAGGTCTTTTAGGAGGCCTACTCTGATGTTTTGGAGCGAATGAGAGCTTCCATGGATCATTGGAATGCTTCCCGTAACTTGTGAACTGTTGGGGAGGAAGGTTTTTTTATCAATGATTGTAATTCCTCCTTGAAAAGGAAATGAAATATTTCTAAAGTATGTTGACACAACTACAGCCATAGCATAAATCCAGGGCCTTCCTAGTAGGATATTGTAATTGAGGTTTCCATCGATAACTTCGACGTCAATTTCTACTATTTTGCCCCCTAGTTCAACTTGCAAGTTACTTAAAATCTTGTACGGGGTGTATGTTTGTCCATCGAATGCTTTTAATGTCGCTGACGATCGTGACAAGGGTGGTGAGCCTAAGGTTTTCTAGCAACTCATTGACATAATGCATGTAGATGCCCCCTCATCAATAATTGTTCGATGAATAGTTTTGTTGAGGGCTTTCACTTATATGAGGAAAGTGAGTTGAGCTGGTAATTGAGGTTCGTATCCTTTATGATTAAAGGCCACAAGATTGGAATCCACTGGGTCAATCCCACCTATTGCTGATAATAGAGCCTGCTTTTGGGAGGGGCAATTTTGTAGTACTTCAAGTGTCGACATAGTGGATAGCGATCGGGCCAGATCCTCTACTATATTATAATTTTGTGCTGCTAGAGCACAAGGATTAAATGTCGATTTGTGTACTACTCCATTTGGAAGTTTTATCGTTAATTCAAGAATGATGGGTGGTGCAACGTCGGTTGAAGTTGTTGTTGAGATTCTAGGTTGATCTGTAGCCTTGTTGTTCGACAGCTATGGATTCCCGTAATCGTTATTCCTTTTCGATATCAAAAGATCATTTTGTTGTTTTGAAAAGGAAAACATAAGCACCTGGGATGGGGAAGAATTTTCGCTAGCAACCAGATTGGTTTCTGGGTTTGGAAACGGATCAGTCAATACCGCTGAGGATTTTTAACTCTTGAAGAATTTCTTAATCTTAGCTTTATGCGGACAATCTCTCATCTAATGGTCATCATCGCATATGAGACATGGCTGATTAGGTTTCATTTGCCTAGAAGGGTTTTCAGAATATTTTTCAAGAGACGAATCATCCTATTTCTTCTTTTTTCTTTTCCTTTTCTTCTTTCCCCTTGGTTGCTTCGGTTCTTTTCCTTTGTTAGTCAACATGGCATTAACCTTCGAGGCAGGAAGTTTTTCATTTGCCTTTTTGCTGGAAATTGCAAGGGCTTTACCATATGAGGCCTTTGCAGTTTGCATACTTAAGGTACCAATCACGCTGTCGCTGGCATGAGAGACCCTGTTCAGTTTAGGAGGAGGAGGAAGGGAAAACTCCAGTCTAGGAGCATAAGGAATTTTGTCGTAGAGCATGCCAAACTGAATATAGATCAAGTCTAGATATTGCACACGAGCAATGACTTGCTCTTCAGTGACAACTCCTCCCTTGGCCACATCTTCTATAATAGAAGGTAATAATGACTTAATAAACCATTCAGCTAACAGCTAATCAGGAACATATGTCTTTACCATTCTATGACAACGTCACCACTCATGAATATGATCAGATACGTGAGTGGTTGTTGTGTACTTAAAATTGGTAAGAAGCTCTGTTCCTATTTCGTACCTTATGGGTAACTGAAAATGGGTTAAAAAGGTGGTGGCAAGGGCACTAAAGTTATCGAATGAAGCTCTAGGCAATTCGATGTACCATTTTGTTGTTAGACCAGTTAACGTTCGCTGAAAAAGGTGAAGCCTAATTGAATCATCATTGAGAGTGTTGGACGAACACCACAGATGAAAGGTCATCACATGATTTGATGGATCTTCACCCGGATTTCCATTGAATTTAGGAATATCTAATGGAATTTTATGAGGAATCACTGGCCACCAAGGGGCATAAGCAATTGGATCATTTGTTAGCCGATTCAGATCTAGTAATTCTAAAGTTGCTACGAAAGGCAACTATTGATTCAAGTTTGGCGAAGCATACCCAGGATAAGATGGGATCGCTTGAGCCATGGGTCTTTGCATACTAGCATAATGTATTTGATGTTGATAAATTTGATAAGGTTGATGGGCGTAACCATTATAATATGATTTTTGGTAACCGTTTTGAATATACGGCTGCCCATTACCTGCAAAGCTTTGTTGCTCAGGTCCTCGGTAAGCTTGCTAGAATTGCGGTTGTTGATATTGCACCAGCCATGGTTGTGAGACCATTTGCTGTTGCCCAATACTAGATGTTTGACCAAGATGAGGGGTTATAGTACCCGTTTGAGCCTGAGTTGCTTCAGTTAAGGAGCCACTAATCAGCGGTTGTGATTGAGTCGTGGAGACAAGAGGTTATTGTATTACGACCTGAGAGACTGGAGGTTGACATACAACAGGCAGCGCTTGTACTTGCGACACCGTCACAATAGCTAGTGTAGTGGGAATGTTTGACACAGGTTGATTTTGTTGCATTGAATATACAACTCTTGGCTGTTGAGGCAGTATTGGTACCCAACCACTGGATGTGATTCCAGCTTGACCCGAATTCTGTTGTGAACTCTCATATGGTTGTTCTCCCGGAGGGAACAATGAAAAGGCATACTGCCCCCCATATGGTGGAAATCCAGTGTTCAAAGGGAAAATTGGCCTTTGGAGACTAGACTGCCCAAATTGATACTGTTGCGAAGGATCAATTTGCTGAGACTCAACATAAGAAATTCCAGATAAGGTTCTGAATGAACAAATAGGAACAGACCATACTGTCGAAACAGTCCCTAGGTGGACTCCATCTAGTGGTTGAGAACTAGTTGGGACAGATGGTACACCAGCAAACATTGTCGGAGTGGTGGCAGGAGGTTCTGCTGCTGCTGTATCGGATGACACAGTCCTAGATGTTGATGGTTGTTCAGACATATCGAGTCTATCCAAAAGATTTCCTAGCGATTCTATAGGAACTTGTGATGAAGGGTGACTAACTTCTGTAGTAGAAGGATATAGGTGGATCCTAGTTCCAAAATGCAATGGAGTACTGGATGGAAGATCCTCCACAATCTCTTCTATAGCAATCAGTCCAGGTGGAAGAGGCAAACCGTCAGGTCCGTAAAATATTTCCAGTGCCGAAGAAGGTATAGACTCTGTAGCGACAGATGTTGGAGGGGTGACACCTTCCAAATCAGCCCTAGATGGAGTTGGTTCAGGAATAGAAGTGTTTACCATTACACTAGGATCAGTTCTAATGTCCTCTTGTAAATGCGGAACTTCTTTTGTAGAGGCAGGGATACTAGAAATAGTTGGAGTAACTGGAGTCTCTAGGGATGTTGAAACACAAGTTTCAAATAAACTAGGAGACTTTGACCCAATTAAATGAGATCGCTTGGCTCGAAATGGTTTCATTTCTAGAGTCAAAGATGGTTGACTCGTTAGTCTCCGTGAATGATGGGGTTTTGATTGACTTTCTTCCATGATTGTAGATTACTTGATCAACTCAAAATAAAAAAAGGGAAAATGTTATCCCGAATTAAATGAATTTTATGACACTTTGACAGAACTTGCTTTTTCAATTTTTAAGAGTCAAGAAAAATCTAAAGATGACTCTAGTCGCCTTCGATTTTTAATGAGCCTGAAGTGACAAGTGCTTAGATGGGTCTTTTATTTTAAGGAATCTTAAAGGAATGAAAGTGACTACTCTGGAAATCTAGACAGAGGGATTACCAAACCAATCGCAAAATTGCAGAATACTTTTTAGGTATGGCAGTCAATCTTCCTGAATGTTGTGTTCAGTGCATTGCAATCGAAAGGGCGGTAGACACGGCTTCCTAAGGATAAAGGAGCCCATTATGGTCTCCCAATATATACTCGACGGTACATGGGAGCACAAGTCCATACTGGCACTTGTCATATCAAAGAGGAGGAATCATGCAACCTACGATGAAAATGATAGTTACCAGCCTTTACGACGCCAGAATACATCTCTAGCCTAGACTTCTATATGTTGTGTGTTAGGTTCCAAAGCATTTTTATATTCATTGAGGTTTATTTTATAGTTGATCTTTCTTAAGAAGTTTTCCTTTAAGGTTCACCGCATGATGTAGATATACAATTCCTAAATATGCAATCTAAGATGATAAACAATTGTTTACTTTCTTTTAGCAATGAAAATCCTAGCTACTAAGGAAAGAGAAGTAAAATTCTTTCAACATAGAGTAGAGAACACACACTAAGATGCACTGTCCTAAATCAATTTCCACATGCAGTGTAAATGAAAATGCACATGCATGTATTTGTTTTTTAGTTTCCTTAATGTGAGAATGACAAAAGAAAATTAAGTATAGGTCTGAACTATCTTTCCTCAAAGTGACACTTTAGCAATTTCTTTTCAAAAACGAAAGGAAGATTTAGGCAACACTTTCAATTTCGACTTGAAAATTACTTTTAACACTTCAAAGAATTGATGATTCAAATCAAATACAATAGCAAAATTGTAATCGACTATCTAAAAGAGGAAGACTTTAAGACACACTTTTCTTTGACTGAAAACAACACTTGCGACACTTTCAAATCAAAAGACGACAGTTCGATTAAGCTACTGTTTGCAAAGGAGAACGGTAAATGATGAAAAATACATAAAAAACATTTACAATTCTTTATCAATGGAGGTTGAATAATGAAAAGGAAGAGAATTTCAACAGTGATATACCAATCATAGACAGTAAAACTACTGAATAGTGCTAAAAACAATGAAGGAAAAACCAAAATCTGGAGGTAGAAACAGTCTCATTCAATCATTGCACCTGTAACATAGGGAAACAGGGATGCATCTCACCTGCAACACATGGGAGGTGCGATGCATCTAGGTTTCCAATGAGAGACAGTGCGATGGTCCAAGGACGAGATTGAGCTTGGTTTTCACTCATAGTTTACAGCTAAGTTCAGGGATTTAGGCCGAGCTAATGATAGACAGTAAACATAAAGTGTAGGGGCTGATCTAATGAGGTTATTTGAGCTACCAATAGGGCTCTTAGGATGTTTGGAAGTTGGATGTTTAGTTCATAAATCAACCTGGAGATTGACTGAAGCAGCGTTGATATACTTTGCAGTTGCATAGAAAAAGTAGTTTGAAAGCTAGCTGGCTTAACTTCAGGCTCCATCTATGATTTATAAAGCAAACAACAACAACTAACAAACAAACTATTTGCTCCCCAGTGGAGTCACCATTTTGTTATCGAGAAAACTAGTGTCTACTCAGATCTGCTAGTCCCACTAAGACGGGTAGCTATCTTAGAAACAAACAATTTAAAGTAACTTGTGTTTTCCTTTATGAGAGATAGATGAGAGAGAACCTGAGAGTACCGACCTCAGTCTTTCGTTTGTCTCCTTGCTTGTTTCCTCTCTCCCTTGATAGAGCTTTCGCCACTCCTTTCTCATTTGTCCCGCTTCAAAGAACACCTGTAGAGTCAAAACAACAAAATACCATCAAAGCATAGAGATCTATAACCATAAACAATGTAGAATCAAATGTACATTAACCATACAAATGCATAAGAAAATATACGATTCAGAAATATACAAGTAAATGGAGGAAAACTCAAATAGCTTTATTGATAGAAGTAGTAGAAGAGAGGATTACAACCCAGCGGTCTGATCCAACGCCATCCTCCCAGCATGAAAGCCCTCTTCACCTCATGAAAAGCTAGATCACCCAACACTATAATGTTTCACAGAGAAACCAACAACACTTCCTTAGAAAATACAAAATTCGAGCCTCTGGATCCCTAGGATGAGGGATCCATATATAGATATTTGAAGGTGGGTGAGTCAGCTTCTAGGATTTTGATTCGTGCCATTTCACTGATATTTCTTGGTTCCACTTGGAGATTTCATGATCTCTTACTCATCCCTGGGTGAATTCAGAGAGGCAAGTGTCAAACGAGCAGTTTCTAGAAGATTCTCTGGGTTTCAACCTAGCAAACTGCCTCTTCCATTTGTCTGTTCTCACTCATCACACCCTATAGAAGGGCTTGTCAGTATGCATCACACCCTTTGCATGTCATAGGTGACATACATCGCACCCTCAGCAAGGAGTAGTCTGTATGGTCCAATTTTGACCAGTTCTGGGTAGTTTTTCAGGGAGAACTTCTGGGAAATGATGGAATCATTTGACCATGTTCCTTTAGGGTATGAAACAACACTTTCAGGGGTTTAGAAGCCCTTGGTTTATGGACATATGTGATTGGGGTTGCAATGTCTAAATATGTCTATAACAGAGAGGAAAAAAGAAAGGAGCCAAGTGAAAGACTAAGGTTGGTGCTCTCTGCTTCTCTATTATCTACCATCCATAAAGGAAAACACAAGTTGCTTTGAATTGTTTGCTTCTATGATAGCTACCAGTCTTATTGGGAATAGCAGATCAAATAGCAACACTAGTTTTCCCGGAAACACCTCATTGGTGAGAGACCAAAAACTGCCTCGACCTTCCCGATTGTCAAAGAAACCCCACCCTCCACATCTACTATTTCACCTTGCTCATGGGATCCATCCCCACATATGACCTCAACCTCACAACACTGCTAGACCCCATTCCCCCTGACACCCGAGTAGGCACTTAAGATATGGAGGTTGAATCGACCGTTTAGTTGTTGGGTTATGTTATATTCTTTCCACGTAGTTAATAGGGGGTTTGAAGGGCACCCGTAACCCCACTTTATGGGGTTCGGGGCAGCACCCCAGAAAATTTTGGTTTTGGAACATATGTTAGGTTGGGCGGACCCACCTATGGTTTTGTGCATGATTTTCGCACATGTTTTTTTGACGCAATGGTTTTCGGTCCATGGTATTGGATGCTTCGGCATGTATAAATATGTGTTGTAACATTGAAAGGAACATAATGAAAAATCAAGCTGGTAGTCCCAATTTTGGGATCCAGGGAAAAATCTCTGTGCATATGTGTTTTATGGCTTATGCTCTCGCAATGTTTATTTTCTTTGTTTAAGAATTCGTATGTAGGTAATTTCTGTACAAGGTTAAAACCTACATTTGGTATTAGAGCTGTTTTGGATTCAAGGGGACGCCTTTGTTGCTGAGGGGTTTCGCTCGGGCTTGTGGTAGACCCTGCTCCGTGGGAGATTTGCGAGATCAATTCTGGTGGTGAAAGAAGAGGGCGAGCAATGGAAAGATAGAGATTGAGAAGTTCAATGGTCAGAATTTTGAGTTGTGGAAACTCAAGATGGAGGATCTGTTGGTGGATAAAGATCAGTGGATCACGGTAGATCCGGGTACTAAACCATCGAGAGTGATCGATGAAGAATGGAAGGAGTTGAATCGGAAGGCAAAGAGAACAATACAATTGTGTGTCTCGGATTCAGTATTGTTGAATGTATCAGGGGAAGCTATGACAAAGGCTTTGTGGGTCAAGTTAGGGACTTTGTACCAATCTAAGTCTCTGGTGAATAAACTGTTCCTACGGAAAAAGCTGTATAACCTGAGGATGAAAGATGGAGACTCGGTGACAGAGCATTTGAATGCGTTTAATACTGTGGTAAGTCAGTTATTATCTGTTGATATTAAAATTTCAGATGAAGATAAGTGCATCAGTCTGTTGTGTTCTCCACCAGATTCGTGGGATAGTCTGGTTATTGCAATAGGTAGCAATGCAACTGCTTTGCAGTTTGATGAAATAGTCTCAGCCTTGCTGACGGAGGAGATGAGACGGAAAAATATGGACAGCTAGAATGGTGATGCCTTGTCTGTACGAGGACGGTCCTAGAATAGAAACAAAAATAAGTCATCGAGTGGGAGATCTAAATCTAGAGGGAGATCTAAATCTCCAGGAAAACCTACAAAGGTGGTGTGCTGGAAATGCGGAAAGGAAGGGCACTTCAGAAGGGATTGTAAATCTAAATCTCCTGATAAAGGAAAGGGATCTGATGATGCTCCTTCTGCAGAGGCAAAAACCACCTCAGATGAAGGTGGGGATGTGTACTTGGATTCTTCAAGTACACATGTAGATCATGAGGCATGGTTGATTGACTCAGGTGCATCCTTTCACTTCACTCCCCATAGAGAGTGTTTTTGCGAGTATGAGAAATACGATGGTGGTGATGTCTTCTTAGCAGATGATAGGAAGGCTAGAATCATTGGTTAGGGAAAAGTAAAGTTGAAGTTGCAAGGTGGAAGGGTTAGAACACTTCCGGGTGTTCTACATATTCCTGCATTGGCCAGAAATCTGAATTCTGTAAGCAAGTTGGATGATGCAGGTGTAAAGACGGTGTTCGAGAAAGATACCTGCAAGATGGTTCGAGGAGCACTGATATTAATGCGGGGAGTTCAGATTGGAACTCTGTACAAGCTGCAAGGTAGCACTGTTGTTGATGGGTGCAATAGTTCTATGGTTCCTGAAAATGGAGTAGAGAATCTAGTGGTCTCTGGAGAGAAGACCATGTTGTGGCATCAAAGGCTTGGACATATTGAAGAGAAGGGCCTTCAAATACTTCATGGTAAAGGTATGGTAGAAGGTATGAATAATAGCTCTCTCGATTTTTATTTATGTGAAAATTGTGTATATGGGAAGCAGAATTGGGTGAGTTTCCCCTCTGGTGGTAAGAGGATGAAACAAATATTAGAGCTTGTGCACAGTGATGTGTTTGGACCTATGAAGGTTCCATCACTGGGTAAGTCTGTGTACTATGTATCATTCATAGGTGACTTCTCAAGGAATACATGGATATATTTTCTTAAGAAGGAATATGAAGTCTTTGACAGGTTTAAGGAATTTAAGGCTCTGGTGGAAAATCAGATAGAGAAGAAGATAAAGGTGCTGAGGACAGATAATGGTGGAGAATTTTGCAGCAAGGAATTTGAAGAATTTTGTAAGAAGTGTGGTATAGCACGGCAGAAGACTATTCCATACACACCTCAGCAAAATGGAGTCGCAGAAAGAATGAACAAGACGTTGATGAAAAGGGCAAGAAGCATGCTCAGTGGCGCCGGGTTAGGATAGGAATTCTGGGCAGAGGCGGTGGATACTGCATGTGACCTGATCAACAGATAACCTTCATCAGCGTTGGAGGATAAGACTCCACAAGAAGTATGGACTGGTAAGAAACCCTCTCTTTCACATCTAAGGGTATTTGGATGTGATGCATATGTACATGTTCCAAAGGAGAAACGAACCAAGTTGGATAGTAAATCTGAAAAGTGCATCTTTATTGGGTATAAGGATGGTTTAAAGGGTTATAAGCTTTAAAATCCAGTCACATGGAAGGTTGTGTACAACCAAGATGTGTTGTTCAGAGAGGTAAAAGATGTTATTCAACATGAAGTCCAACCAAAGGAACCTGAGAAGATAGAGTTTGAGCCAAAGGAGGAAGAATCAGACTCTGCAGTAGAGGAGGAATCAGAAGATGAAGAGCCACAAACTCCAGCTGTGAGAAGATCAGTTCAAGAAAGAAGGCAGCTAGAAAGGTATAGTCCATATGCTTTCAGTTCAAATTTTGCTTTGTCTGTTACTGATAATGATCCTAGAATTGTGAAGGAAGCAGTGGATTCAGAGGATGGAAAACTCTGGAAAGAGGCCATGGTCGATGAAATGGCATCTTTGCACAAAAATGAGGCTTGGGATCTGGTGGAGTTGTCGGCTGGAAGGAAACCCATTGGCAGCAAATGGGTGTTCAAGAAGAAGACAAATGCAGAAGGAAAGGTGGAGAAATACAAAGCTCGGTTGGTAGCAAAAGGTTATTCCCAGGTGCCGGGAATTGATTTTGGTGATATTTTTTCTCCTGTTGCCAAGGTAACTTCTATTAGATTACTTTTATCTGTTGCTGCTGCTTTTGATTTTGAGGTAGAATAGATGGATGTGAAGACAACATTTCTTCACGGGGATTTGGAAGAGGAAATCTACATGAAGCAACTTGAAGGCTTTGCGGTGAAGGGTAAGAAAGAACTGGTATGCAAGTTAAAGAAGTCTCTATATGGGTTAAAACAATCACCAAGGATGTGGTATCAGAAATTTGATACATTTATACGGGGACTTGGCTTCACCAGAAGCAAAGCAGATCATTGTGTGTATTTTAAATTAATTGGTGACCGTATTATTTATCTGGTCTTGTATGTGGATGATATGTTGCTAGTTGGAAATGACAAAGAAATTATCCAGGATTTGAAGACCCAATTGTCCTCCAAATTCGACATGAAAGATCTTGGTGTTGCAAACTATATTTTGGGCATGGAAATCAAAAGAGATCGGTCAAAGAGGAAGCTCTGGTTAAACCAGAGGAAGTATGTGAAGACAATACTCCAGAGGTTTAATATGCAGGATAGTAAACTGGTGAAGGTTCCTATTCCTGTAGGTGTGAGGTTATCTGCTGAACAGTGTCCCAAGACAC
Source organism: Pinus tabuliformis (assembly GCA_031772625.1). Classification (NCBI taxonomy): domain Eukaryota; kingdom Viridiplantae; phylum Streptophyta; class Pinopsida; order Pinales; family Pinaceae; genus Pinus; species Pinus tabuliformis. Next base: position 454,028,635 of record CM062809.1, on the reverse strand, counting down.
AAGAAGAGGAAGAGGACATGTCCCGTGTTCCATATGCAAGTGCAGTGGGTAGCCTAATGTATGCAATGGTCTGTACTAGACCAGACATTGCACATGCAATGGGAGTATTGAGCAGGTTTATGTCAAAACCTGGGAAGGAGCACTGGACAACAGTGAAGCGGGTTTTCAGGTATTTGCGTGGCACTAGTGATTATGGTTTGTGCTACCAAGGAAGACCAGGATTGGACAGAGTGTTGGATATTCATGGATTTGTTGATGCAGACTAGGATGGAGATCTGGATCAGAGAAGATCTACAAGTGGGTATGTGTTTAACCTATTTGGAGGTGCAGTCAGTTGGATGAGTAAGAAACAATCTGTAGTGGCACTATCAACTACAGAGGCAGAATACATGGCAGCCACTCATGCAAGCAAGGAAGCAGTTTGGTTACAGAGATTGTGTTCAAGTATGGGGTTAGTACAGGGAGCTATAAGAATAGACTGTGACAGCCAAAGTGCAATTTTCTTGGCAAAGAACCCTGCTTATCATTCAAAGACAAAGCACATTGATGTTCAGTATCACTTTCTGAGGGATATGATAGAAGACAGAAAGGTGTTGCTGGTAAAGGTGGACACTTTGAAGAATACTGCAGATGCATTGACAAAATTTGTGAGCTCTGAGAAGTTCTCTTGGTGTAGAGAAGAAATGGGAATATCAAGGCTGAAAAAATGACTAAGCTCTCCTGTGGAAAGAAAACAACAAGTGGGAGATTGTTGGGTTATGTTATATTCTTTCCAAGTAGTTAATAGGGGGTTTGAAGGGCACCCGTAACCCCACTTTATGGGGTCCGGGGTAGCGCCCCGGAAAATTTTGGTTTTGGACCATATGTTAGGTTGGGCGGACCCACCTATGGTTTTGTGCATGATTTTCGCACATGTTTTTTGGACGCGATGGTTTTCGGTCCATGGTATTGGACGCGATGATTTTCGGTCCATGGTATTGGATGCTTCGGCATGTATAAATATGTATTGTAACATTGAAAGGAACATAATGAAAAATCAAGCTGGTAGTCCCGGTTTTAGGATCCAGGGAAAAATATCTGTGAATATGTGTTTTATGGGTTATGCTCTCGCATTGTTTATTTTCTTTGTTTAAGAATTCGTATGCAGGTAATTTCTGTACAGGGTTAAACCTACATTAGTTAGCCATGACGCTCCTTGGGGGAGAATTAAAGAGAACATCCATGATATCATTGCTATTAGGATTGGGCCCTATTCCAGGTGAAATGTATGCCTCCTCGTACCCACTGGTTACAACTATTGAATCGTTTGGCGTCCCATTTTCTTTAAATTTTCCTGTTGTTCCCAACCCATTTATTATTCCTCCAAACACTTAGTTTTCACAACCCTCGAAATAAGAAACCTTTCCCCACGACCACTCTGATAAGTCCGTTTCTAATGGCCAACCATTGCAGAGCATATTCCCGCACCCATCTACTATGCAACAAGATAATCTTTAGAACTAGTCCTCTACATAGTTGTTTGGATTCATTCAGCAAGAAGCACTGTGGGTGGATAATATTCACAATGAACTTGTTACCGAACAAGAGCAGCAGAAGTAGCAAATCACCACTCTCACAGTCAAGAGAGGTCAACTCCATCAGAGCAATCAAGATTTGCATACATTGGTTCCCACGGTAACATCACGACTTCAAGCACTTTGGCCTACCATTGTCGATGTAGTTATCGAAGCCCTAGAGGAATTTTTTGTGTGCACCCTAGTCGAATGTTGCAACCATATTCAAGCCGCATGCACTGGGATGATCTCTACCAACAGGGAACTGAAGCAGAGCCTCGATGTTGCGAGAATGGCTCTACCAGATCCGTCCACTAGATACATTACTAAGATTGAGCAAAACCTCACTACTGCTGCCACCTTAAAAGCCTCTATTGCTGATGCCCTAGCCAAGGGTTACATTCTGATAGATCAAGTCCATGATTGGTTAGGAAAATTGGCCATGAAAATTCAATCAGTATACCCAATTCATAACAAATTCAACAACTACTCACTCACATCTATAATTGCAAAGACAAAGACCACTAGAAGAGGATCGAATCCCATGTCAATGCTATGTGCGAACTTTGTGATGAAATGGAGGAGTAGTGGATATCCTTAATGAATAATCGACCTGACCAGCCAACCTCCAACAAGGCTACAAAATTCCTCAAGCAAGCCGACACAATTATCAACACCTGGCCAGTAGCCCTTAATGAGTATACTCGATTCTGCCACGAGATAATAACTACAAAGCCTGAGTTGGCGCCTTCGTTTGGAAAAGAGGGCCAGCATGAAGCAGGATCGTCATAGCAAGAAGTAGCAACATCACCAGTAAAACTCCTAACGATGAAAACAATAGAGGAACCCGCAGAAACATCAACAATGCCAAAAAGAATCATGCAAACAGCACCCAGGGTAGATTGACTAAGGGATGAATCAATGCGTTATGGTCAAGGCTTGTTAGGGCCTTCGTTTTAAGTTTTTTTGGAAAGAGGAGTTAGGGACAGGTGGTGAGGATGGCCGTTGGGGTTGTGGAGCTGATAGTCAAGGGGGGGGGGACCAAACGTGAACCAACAGTTGCGAGAAGGTGGCGAAGAAGAGAAAGAGCAGTCGAGCAAGGAGGAGCAAAGGCAGCTAAGGATAAATTCAATTGATCAGAAGACAAGAAGAATTGGTAGTCTAAGCGCAGGGCAGAGGATAAACGGTAGAAGGGAGAGTAAGAAATGTTTGGCTATTGATTAGACGAGCGGGCCAGGGATCGGTGGAGCCTTCCTAAGTTGTGAAAAGGCGTGAACTGCTCCTCGCTTTGTCTATATTTTTTCCTATGGGTTATGTTACTTATTTCATTAAGGATCATGCTTCAATCCTTTTATAATTCCTTATGTATTTCCTTATGTTAAGATTAATGAAAGAGACAGTTTGGAACAACAAAGTGTTCTTGAGCTCTGAGTTGGTTCTTTAAAATTTTTGAATGTATGTCTATAGGTTGTACGGTTTCCTAAGATGATATGAGTAGAACAATATGGACGTATTAATGTGGATGATTGATTGATATGAGTCAATATCATTTGCTTGTTGTGATTCCCTTGGTGCCTCTTTCTACCCCATCTAACTTCAGTCACAACATGCCTCGGGTGAGACTCCTTACCCTCTACAGGTAAGGTGAAAATGTTGGCGTTGCTCTAAACTACAATGGAGATTACAAAGATGGTGCACATCCTTGTTTACATACTCCCCCTGTTATCTCTACAAATGATTTTGATCATCTTCCTAGACTACTCCTCTACATGTGCCTTTCAAATATTCAGATGCTCAAATGGGACATGCACCGAACAAAGCCTCGCGAAGGAAGGGGAACTTCTTCCTTTGCCTGGGCTCAGGATTCCATTACTTTTTTTACTTTGAAGGGAATAGTATGGCCTTTTCCTCGAACTAAATTAGGCAGGGTCTCTACCCTGTTGTCATTTCCATGCCAATAAATCTTCCCTCATCTGAATAAAAAAAATATATAAAAAACCACCACCACAATAATAATAATAATAATAATAATAATAAACAACTAAATTAGCATAGATCCATATTTCGCCTCTTTTTATTGTTTATCTCTTTCGAAGCTTGATAGGTATAGGGTTAATATGGATTTACATTGCGTTACTACAAGAAGAGATACAATTTACAACAAAATATGGATGAGATGTATAACATAACACTAACAAACTAAAAGTAAATAAAAGTTGAGATCTTTAATGTAAAAGTGATTTTTTTTACCATAATCATAAATAGTATATTCATACTACCAATCTTTCCCTTTTATCATTGGAATTGATGTTATTATATTGTCCTCTACTATACTTTTCTTATAATGCAATGGATTGGTATCATTATATTGTATTCATTATTTAGTCATTTTGTCATAATTTATAAAGTATTTGGAACAAAGTTCATGAAATTTGGAAAAGTTCTTAAAAGGATAAGAGATGCTTTTCTTTTTCCTTATAAGATAGTGAAGCCAATTTCATTGCCAATAAAGTTGATATATGTTCATATGGATGCCATTTTCTTCTCTTTTTCATATACATTTTATCGTGACTTAGAGTTGCAATTATTTTGAGGAAGATTTTTTTTAACACATTGGCATCCAGACCATTGTAAATAAAAGAGTTATATGTTAATATGGATGTCAATGTCCTTCATTTTTTTATAAACATTTGATCATGACTTGTGACTTGTAGATTATTTGCAATCACTTTGAGGTATTTTAGAAAACTTTTGAAAGAATGGAGTCAATTCCATTGTCAATAAAGTAGGTATATGTTCATATGGATTCCATTATATTTTATTTTTTATAAACATTTCTCATGACTTCGAGTGCCTTCACAATCAAATTGAGAAATTGTACAAATATTTTTGAAAAAAGAAAGTATTATCATCCATGACACACTAGTATTTTATGTTCTCAACAATTGTCTTTGCAATCACCTTCAAGGAAATTAGAGTAAATCCTTAAAATAATAAGGGACACTCTTATTTTTTCCTTATAAAACAATGGTGTGAATTTCCTTGTAAATAAAATAGGTATATCTTCAAATGGATTAAATTGTCTTATATTTTTCCTAAACTATTTATCATTATTTACAAAGTCTTTGCAATCACCTTAAGGAATTGTCAAGATATTTAAAAAAAAATCGCATCAATATCGTATGTTCTCATTAATGATACAAAAGTATTTATATTGTTCGTCCATTATCTTTGCAATCACATCAATTTAAATTAGGTATGGATGCAATTATACTATCCTTTTCATAAATATTTCTTCACGATTTAGAGGTTCTTTGCATCCACTTCGTTTCTTATGGAGTTAGGTATTTGGGCAACGCGTTTTCACCAAACAAGACACGTCATTATGCTTCATATGCCTAGGTAGGTTCACTGTCTTTTCTACACTTGTGCATGTCAGTATGTAACACAAGGATTAGCATGTAATCCTCTTCCATGTGAATCACCAATGGCCGATCTTATGCTTCCTATGGTGATGGCGAGTTGTGGCACAGGCGATTGGGCCTCTTGTATGATGGGGTTTTGAAGATATTGCAGTAGATCTCTACCGGTCTTCCTAAAGGTATGCTTTAGCAATTACATGCAAGGGGTGTACTTTGGGAAAATACACCAAGTATTCTGTTATCACTTAGAACTAAAATTGATACATGTAATTTTTTATCCTAGCCCGATGACAAAGGTCAGTGCTAGTTTAATTTGGTTTTAATTTTTTCCCTTAGAATCTGGAGTTTTCAAGAGTTTTTGAGTCAAGTTGTTCTAAACTCCCATTGGTTCTCCTCCATCTACCATTGCTTTATAGCCACCTGTTATCTTATATCAGCCATCCTCCATCTACCATTGTTTTATAGCCACTGTGTCTTTTTGTAATTTCGCAGCGAAATCATGATTAGGCAGTTTCGCAGCGAAATCATGATTAGGCAGTTTCGCAGCGCAATCATGATTAGGCAGTTTCGCAGCGCATCATTCAAATTTAAAATTGACCGCGCTACGAAATCATGGATTCGTACTTTTCGCAGAGAATCTTTCCCGAAATATCAAATCCGTTAGGTGAGTCATAGGCTGTGTCCTCTCATGTCAGCTCATGTACCCCACTTATCACATTTCACCACTCCTTGCCACTATCACCACCACTAGATCTGTTGATACTCATGAATTATCATTCCCAAGAAAGATAACCGTGCATAAATCTTAATGATGGCCGTAAGTCTTGCATGAATGACAAATCTGCAAGGTTACATCTTGAAAGATTTTAAACGGAAAAATTTAAAATTCAAGCGAGGCTGATAATCAAGCGAGGCTGATAATCAAGCGAGGCTGAATTCAAATAGAGACTAAAACACAATTCTAACCGGAGCTGGTAGTTATTGTTTGCGAGGATTTGGAAGAATCAATGGAGAAAAAGGAGCACAGATCTGGCAAACCTCTAAGGACTGAGCCTGAAGGCGTGGATATAACGCTGAGAAATGAAGAGGTGAAGAAAGCATTTAAAAAGGCCGGGTGCTGGAAGTTTTGCAAAAAGTTACAAGGAGGACACGCACATGTAACTAAGGAATTTGCACTTAACTTCACAGGCTTGAATTCAAAGGTAGCCATATTAGAATTGCAGGTTTCACCAGAAGTGATATCTACTGTAACAAAGATCCCACGAGGAAAAGAGGAATGGTTTAAAAATTTCAAATTTGAAATGAATCCTTGCAAGGAGTTTTTGAAGGATGATTATGTAAATGAAGATTTAAGTAAGGCAGTGCCCAGGAATTATGTGAAAGAATATTATGCTCACTTACTCACCTGCATACAGAAATCTCTGACTTGTGAAGGAAGGTATAACAAGGTTTATTCTTACCATTTCAAACTCCTTTTTCATTTCACCGGGAAGGTCTCCATAGACTTACCTTTTTATCTGTTCCATAGTTTGAGTAATATGTGTGATAAGGTACAACTGAGGAAAGAGGATTGTGAAACCTCTTTGTTTCATCATGGTTTGATTAAACTACTGGTTTTAGATGGGCTCCAAAAGATAGACAGGGATTGGAATTCATTCATTTTTATGGCTGGATTCAAAAGCCAGACTGGCCTCACTCCACCACCTGCTAGAGATTTTACAATAGCTGAGATCCAAACAGAAGCAAGAGCTAAAAGAGTTCCAAAGTCACAAGTAAGAAAACAAGTGAAGCCACTTATCATCCAAGATCAACCTCAGCAATCAACTAAGGAAAAAGCTCATGGTAAAAAGACTGTACCTGAAACAAGCACATCTGAAGCAGTCTCAAGGGTAAGAACAAGAAGTCAGATAAATAAGGAAAAAGGTAAAGCAATAGCAGTTGAAGAAAGTCCAGTGTCCAAGGCAAGTTTAAATGATTTATTACAGGCTATTGAATTCGAGCAGTCTCTACCAGTTCAAATCGAATTGATGCAGTCAGAACAAGAAAGCACCAAGAAATCCAAGGCCTCAAAAAGGCTTAGATTTGATGTGCCAGCTGAAGAGTTCGTTTTTAAACCTAGAAGACCTATGAAAAGGAGATTCCAGCAAGTACAGGAAGCACTGCCAAGAACAGAGGAAACAGAGGAAGAGACACAGAAAAACGCAGACAAAACATTCATCACATCTCAAGGAGATAATATAGCAGCTATAAAGAGACAATTGGAACCAGCTAAATATGAGATTGCCAAATTGAAGAAAGCCGCTAGAAAACATGCAGCCATACATGCAAAGTATTATAAAACTCTATGGGAAGGGAATGCTGCTGTAGAAGCTCAGCTGAATTAAGTGGTTGATGGCCATTCACAATTTCACACATGGACAGTACCAGCAATCAAAGAAGCCAAGTACATCAGAAGGATCAATATGCAACTGAGAGCTGGGAATAAGGCTATGAGGAAACAAATTGAAGATCTGAAGGCACAGTTAAGTCAGCTACCTGCTAAATGAGTTTTCACTTCAAGTAAGATTTTGTTTTAAAGTTTTGACAAATTTGCTTGATTTTATCTTTCTGAGGAAATATAAATCCCTATTCGACATGTGGAAAGTCTAAAGGAGTTTTTGGCAATCAAGTACTCGGCTAATAAAGGTCTCGGGTTAAAAGCAAGCTGTTTTAAATAACTCAGCAGTTTCGTAGCGCGCTACGAAACTGCGGAAGGTGATGATTTTAACGCAAATCAAGCAGTTTTGAATTATAAGCGGGAATTTTAAAAGGGAAACGTCTAAAATGCATACAAGGCATCATCTGAAGCTATCAACAGTCAACCAGGTCAAGACAAGTGGAGAAAAGATATATTCAAAATCCAACTTTAAATTTTTGTCGTAAAGTGAGCAATTTACCACAGTTCAGGATATGTTAAACAGTTTACAAGAAACTTTTGCCTGCACACATGTACATGGGAAAAATCTTACAACGCATCAAGGACGTGGTAGACTTCTACATTTTGGGTGATTAACAGATAAAGGACCTGCTTCTTTGCATTCGAATATTTTGGGGAAAACTGAAGCCGAGAAGCAAGGATAGTCTCCTAATATTTCTGGGCAGTTAAGAAGATTCAGCATCCAAGGTCAACATGGAGCATTAAACACCCATCTCAGCCAAACTGAAAGAAAACCAGATGTCAAAGAACGAGGAGAAGCCATCATGCATGTAATATGGAGTTAGAGTCATAGTTGATTTAGATCTCTAAAAAACTCCAGTCAACACCTTGTTGTATTTATTAGTTAGTTAAAGGGTTAATAGGTGTCATTAAAAGTAGTTTTCGAATTCCCCTCATGCTGGAGGAGGAATCTCGATCAGTTAGAATAAGAACTAGATATATATAGCTGAAACAGCAATGTAATCAAGGTTGGAAAATTTTATGATACAGCTTGTATTTGGCTTATGTAAAGACTCATTTTCAGTAATATAATTTTGACTTTACTTCTCAGGATTCATGAAGGATTTCTTATGTTCAGAATATGTGATCTTGTCCTTTCCATAATTTTTACAGTGGTATAGATGTATAATCACTCAGAATTCACTGAATGTGCTCTGATTTCCTGTATGCATTTATAAACTGTGGTTTCATATGAGTTATGTTATGAATGTCCAAATGCTGAGTGCCCTGACTTCTATGTAAGGTTGAGTTCACTGTTATATTGAGGTGTTGTTGACTCCATAAGCCCAATGGATACTTGTTTAATGTATTTCCAGCATTCATATTTTTCACAGTTGTTCTATAAGAGTTAGCCATCTTATCTTTAATCAAAATCATTAATCCTTTAAGAGAGAGCCCTCTCAGGTTGAGGAGGCTAAGCCTCAGCCTAAAGTAGGTCTGAAATAGTTACTTAGAGTCAACCTGACTAGCAGCCTATCAGGGTCTGATTTTGAGATAACATATTCCTTTAATGACAGAGACAATCGAGTAGATGCCATTCTAGAGCGAGTCCATTCAGATGTGTGTGGATCATTCTCGAAAACATCCACAGCCAAACACAGGTATCATGATATATTTGTTGATGACTATTCTCATAAATGTTGGATATTTTTCATGCAGAAAAAGGATAAAACTTTCACAAAGTTTTATGAGTTTAAAAAGTTGGTGGAGAAAGAGTCGGGAAAGAAGGTTAAATCTCTATGGAGTGCTAACGATGGTGAGTATGTCTCAAATGAGTTTAAGAACTTCTGTGCAGTAGAAGGGATTAAACTGGAGTTGACAGCACTCCATAAACCTTAGCAGAATGGGGTGACTGAGATAAAGAACATAAACTTAGTAGGGGAAATGAGGGCGTTGTTGCATGATTAGGGCCTACCACTTCACTTGTGGGTGTAGGCATGCAACACAATGGTTTATGTTCAGAACCGTAACCCACATTGGATACTTGAGATAAAGATACTAGAGGAGGCTTATTCCTATAAGAGGCCAGATGTTCGTCACTTTAGCATTTTTGGGTCATTAGTATATTTCCATGTGACCTAAGATGCATGGAAGAAGCTTGAGCTGACAACAATGTTGGGGATATTTGATCCGGATTTAAACAGGAACGCAACAAATTACAGAGATAACCATATACACAAAGATGCAGTGGAACTAATACTTCATTTCATTAATGGAAAATACTGAAATATGCTTACAACCAGAAATGGAAATAAACCAGCTAGGGCGATGGTAGCTTATCTCTGAGAAGAGATGTGATGGCTACATGCCTCTGAACTATCTTACAATGAGGCTCGAATGCCTATTTATTGTTGAGAAACAGTGGAAAAACCCTTAACATTCCAAAACCTAACCCTAGAAGATGAAACGCCAAACTATGGGGCCCCGTTTGGGGTAAGTTGGTACATCAACTTCCCGGGGTCGTAACTTTGGCATATGATCTCCGTTTGACGCATACAATAGCTCGTTATAAAGATCTATCCAAGCACTATAATTGTTGGAACGGGCAACATCGATCCATTCCTTGGACCCATGTTGCCCCCGGATTCCCCAAAAAACGTCGTTTAGGGCCTCAAAACGGCTCCGGAAGTTCAGGACCCGAAAAACTGCTAAAAATAGTAAGTTGTGCTACAATTAAGGAAACTGAAAATGCTGAGAAGAACAATGGTAGGGGTCCAGGTGGACTTGGCAGGTGGCCACCAATATCCACCTGGATCATTCCTCCCCCCTTAGGAAGCAATGGTCCCCATTGCGTTGAGCTCCTCCATGAGATGAGGAAACTTTTGCTGAACTTGTTCCCTGGTGAGCCACTTGCCCTGCTGAAGCAGTTGGCCTGCTTTGACAACTCGATACAATTGGATATTCTGTTGGCGAGTGTTCTTGATCTGTGTTTCCATGATCCGATCAGTTGCAGCTTATTCCATGCAATCTGGATTTAATTTTGTGGGTTTGAGCTGTTTTGCAATGTCGGATGTGTCTAGCAATGGTGGAAAGTATGGCCGAAGGTGGTCCACATTGAACACTGGGTGCAAGCCAAGGAATGGGGGAATGCTGAGCTCAAATGCATTGTCTCCCATAGCCTTAGTAATGGTGTAAGGACCATATCGGAGTGGTCTCAATTTCCATTAGGCTCCAGTAAGGCGTTCCTTTTGCAAATGCAACTAGACTTTGTCGCCCACCTGAAACTTGTGTGGCACCCGATGTTGATCATGTCGCTGCTTGTACTTGGCATTTGATTTCTCAAGAATGTCATGGACCTGCTGGCGAATGTGTTGGATGCGCTCAATGAAGCTGGTGGCCTTATCTGTTTTGGACTGGACATGAGCTGAATTTATGTGAGTAGCTGCAAGTGGCATGGCCACATCAATGGGGCATAGTGGCTGGAATCCCAAACCCACCTGAAAAGGGCTATGGCCAGTGGAGCTGTGAAGAGCTCGGTTGTAGCTGTGCTGAACATAAGGGAGGCTCTCATCCCATGTGCCTGGATGCTTTGAGTTATACATGCGCAGAATGTGCACAATCATCCTATTGACAACCTCTGTCTGGCCATCAGTTTGAGGATGGAAGGTTGTGGACTTCGTGAGTTTGGTGTCCAGCATTGACCAGAGACTGGACCAAAATGTGCTGAGAAACCGACTGTCCTGATCTGAGATGATAGACTGTGGGATCCCAAAGTGCACCCACACTCATTCAAAGAAGAGTTTAACAGTGGCTTCTGCTGTGATATTCTTCTTGCAGGCCACCATAATGGCCATCTTCGAGAACCTGTCGACGACCACAAAAACACAGTCATTTCCATGCTTGGTGGAAGGAAGGCCTGACATGTAATCCATGGAGATGGATTCCCAAGGTCGACTTGGGGTAGGCAACAGGGTATAGAGGCCGTGCTTCTTAATGGTCGGTTTGGAAATGGCATAGGCAGTACATGATCTGATGTACTTTCCAACATCCTGTCGAAGATTCGGCCAATAGAAATAATTTTGCAGAACTGCCACTGTTTTCTCGACCCCGAAATGCCCAGCAGCCCGACTGTAGTGGGCTTCCCAAATCATCTTGGCACGCTTGCTTGAAGGAACACAAAGGTGACCGAGGTGGCATAATAGGGCATCCTGAAGGTGAAAATCTGGAACACGCCGACCCTCCAAGAGTGTCTGGTATGTGTGGCCGAATTCTGGGTCGCTTTTGTAGAGAAGTGGCCAATCAGAAGTCTCGTGCCCACAAGAGTTGAACACAGTGGTTAACGCCATGATCGGTGGTCGACTGAGGCAATCTGCAACATTATTGGTGCTTCCCTTCTTATACTTGATATTCAAGTGGAACTGTTGCAGGTATGTAGACCACTTCTGATGGCGATCATTCTGTAATTTCCCTTGGGTCTGTATGAACTGCAGGGGTCGGTGGTCTGTGTGGATGACTGTTTCCTTCCCCAAAATGTAATGCTTCCATTGTCGGCAGGCCTGTACAATGGAATACATCTCTTTATCATAAGTGGGGTACTTCCGGACTGTGTCTGAAAGTGTTTCACTGTGATATGCCACTGGATGTCCATGTTGAGTAAGGACTGCCCCAATAGCATAGTCAGAGGCATCTGTCTCGACCTCAAATGGTTGTTGTAAATCTGGTAATGCGAGCACTGGTGCCGTGCAGAGGCGATCCTTCAACTCCATGAATGCCTTCTGTTGAGATTCAGACCAAAAGAATTTTGCTTTCGCCCCTCCCTTGGTGACTCGACTCAAGGGCCAAGAAAAATGAGAAAACCCCAACACAAACCTGTGGTAGAAGTTGGCAAGACCTAGAAAGCTGCGGAGCTCTGTTAGAGTGGTTGGAGAGGGCCAATCTCGAATGACTTGGATCTTGGCTGGATCGACATGCACCCCCTGTTCATCAATGATGTATCCCAGATACTGAACCTGGGTCATGCCAAAAGTGCATTTCTCCAAATTGGCACATAGCTTGTGTTGTCGCAGTGTTTGGAGAACCTGTCGGATGTGGTGGAGGTGCTCTTCCCAACTCTGGCTGAAGATCAGAATGTCATCCAAGTATACTACTACAAAGGAGTTGGTGAATGGTCGCAAGATGTCATCCATTAGCCTCATGAAGGTTGCAGGAGCATTCGTCAATCCAAAAGGCATAACCAACCATTCGAAGAGGCCCTCCTTGGATTTGAAGGCAGTCTTCCACACATCAGAGGGTTTGATTGGTACCTGGTGATATCCTAACTTCAGATCGATCTTGCTGAAATATTTCGCCCCCTTTAGTTGGTCTAGGAGGTCATCAATCCACGGGATCGGGTACCTATTACGGACAGTGATCTTGTTCAGCGCCCGATAGTCAATACAGAGTCTCCATGTCCCATCCTTCTTCTGTACCAACATGATCGGGCTCCCATAGGGCGATGAACTCGGACGGATGTTACCTTTCTGCAGGAGCTCCTGAATCTGCCTCTTGATTTCATCGTTCTCCAGAACGGAGCGCCGATAAATTGGTCCATTGGGTAGCGGCGCACCTGGGGTCAGATCGATGGAGTGCTTGACTTGACAGTGCAGAGGAACCCCTGTCGGGGAGGTGAAGATGTCCGGGTACTCCTCCGCAACCTTGTCCATCTGTAGTTGTCGTGCAGAGGGACCCCGTCTGGAGGCCGCAGCCACTATCTTCTTCTTTCCTTGAGGGCGTATCATCAGGAAAACAAATTTCCTGGTTTTGGAAATGATCTTACTACATTGTTTTGCAGTAATCAAAGAGATGGCGGTAGGTGGTGCTACCTCTGGTATCCTGTACAACTTATTTCCCAATGTAATAATAATAGCACGGGGCCTTGATTCATACATAGCATGTCGCTTCCACAAGTATGGTTGTCCTAGTAATATATCACAAACTTCAAGGGGAGCAATGTCACACAATACCTCATCCGTGAAGGGCTTGATGTTGTATGGAAGGCGACACTGTTGGGTCACGCGAAGATCTCATCCTTGGTGAAGCCACCCAATGGTGTACGGTTGTGGATGTGTTGTGGTCGGTAAGCCCAACCGCTTCATGACCTCTACCGAAATTAGGTTCTTTTGACTCCCGCTATCAACAATGAACTATATCGGGGAGCCCTTTACCCACATCTGGGAGTGGAAGAGACGCTCCTCCTCCTCTGGATCTTCGGGTTCATTTTTCTGGATCTTTGCGGTAGCAACAGTGGCGTTGGGATCCGCATCAATGATCTGCTTCCCTTTTTCATTCCCCTTATCAGGTTCTGACTCAGAGTCGGAACATGCATCTGATTCTGAAACCTTTATCTCAGCCACCAGTGACTGCTTGGCCCGACACTCACTTGTGTTGTGAGTGGAGCTCTTATGGAACTCGCACCATTTTCCAGTGTCCTTTCTCGGCTTTGCGGCGCTGTTCTTTGCTTGCAACTTCGGTTGGTTGTCTTGGGTTGTCCCGCCTTGGGTTTGTCCTTTGTTCTGTGGTTTAGGGGCACCTTTCCCCTGCTTTGGATTCACAGATCCAAAGTCTCGCTTCTTTTGTTTAAACTTCTGCTCGACCTTGACAACATATCGGTATGCTGCGCCGAGCGAGGAGATTTTTAGGAATTGTATTTCTTCCTGGATGTACTTGTGCAGGCAGCCACGATATTTGAGTATCAAATGTTGCTCCGAATCCTTGATACCCAACTTTGTGCGAAGGGTATGGAAAAGATTGGTGAACTCCGGCATGTCTTGGTCCCTTCCCTGCCGCAGCGTGGTCCACTTTATGTATTCATCCCCATAGCTTCCAATAGGATAGTACTGCTCCTTGATGGCATCCCGGAACGAATCCCAGGTGGGTGCGGCTGAAAATAGTGACCCAGTACTTTCATCCTTCTGCTCGCAGTAGGTTTCCCACCAGTCCTTGACGTGGGGGGCTGCTTTGAGAAGAGCAAAAACAATCTTTTCCCGACTCGAAAATTCATGAACAGAAAAATATCCCTCTAGCAGATTTAACCATTTATCTACGGCATTTGCGTCTATCTGACCCTCGAATATGGGGATTTCAAAATTAACTTGTACCTTAAAGGGTGTGGCGTTTCTAGAGTAGCTGCTGGAAGCTGATGCGTTGCTTCTGGGTAGCCGCTGAAGGATCTGGGCAAAGCTGTCCATCATCGCGTTTCGTTGTCGCTCGAGGGCTTCTTCGAGCAAGATTTTGATGGGATCTCCTGCCCCCTCGTCTTTCTTCTCGTCCGCCATGGGAGGCCGTCGGGATTTGCGAGGCTGGTCTTGCAAAGGTTCAACCAGTTCAAGCCCTAACTCCTTATATCCCGACCTTGTTGGGGACATGCAAAGAAAAACAGAGAAAAAGCAGACTGCTCTGATACCACTGATCCGGATTTAAACAGGAATGCAACAAATTATAGAGATAACCATATACACAAAGATGCAGCGGAACTAATACTTCATTTCATTAATGGAAAATACTGAAATATGCTTACAACTAGAAATGGAAATAAACCAGCTAGGGCGATGGTAGCTTATCTCTGAGAAGAGATGTGATGGCTACATGCCTCTGAACTGTCTTACAATGAGGCTCGAAGGCCTATTTATTGTTGAGAAACAGTGGAAAAACCCTTAACATTCCAAAACCTAACCCTAGAAGATGAAACGCCAAACTATGGGGCCCAGTTTGGGGTAAGTTGGTACATCAACTTCCCGGGGTCGTAACTTTGGCATACGATCTCCGTTTGACGCATACAATAAATCGTTATAAAGATCTATCCGAGCACTATCATTGTTGGAACAGGCAACATCGGTCCATTCCTTGGACCCATGTTGCCCCCGGATTCCCCAAAAAACGTCGTTTAGGGCCTCAAAACGGCTCCGGAAGTTCAGGACCCGAAAAACTGCTAAAAATAGTAAGTTGTGCTACAATTAAGGAAACTAAAAATGCTGAGAAGAACAATGGTAGGGGTCCAGGTGGACTTGGCAGGTGGACAGTAATATCCACCTGGATCAATATTTGTGGGGTACACTGATACACCTCACAACTATCGGGTGTACTTGTCGACCAACAGGATGACAGTGGTTCACAGGGATGTCAGATTCGATGAGGAGAAGGCCATGCAAGTTTCCCTTGAGAGGGAGCTTGAGCTACATGTGGATGAGGATCTTTTATCTCCTAAGGTTGAGGAGCCTCAGATTGATGTGGAGGAGCCACATGCAGAGGATCTGGGAGAGGAGACATCCACTCAGGCAAAGTCTTCCAAAGAGGGAATAAAGTGCACCAGCGAGGCTGATAGATTGTCAGATGATGCACGGGAGAATGTGGAAGAAACTACTTCTCAACATAGGCATAAGAGGTCACCTGAGAGGTACACTGGATACATGGCTCTTATGGGTGAATGTGTTGTGATAGATCCATCTTCCTTTAAGGAAGCAGTGTAGTAGCCAGTTTGGGTTGATGCCATGGTGGAGGAGTGTGACTCCATAGTTTGTAACAGTGTGTGGGATGTGGTCCCATGACCAGAGGACAAGTCAGTGGAGAGATCTTGTTGGATTTACAAGGTAAAGAAAACTGTAGATGGTAGTGTGGAGAAGAATAAGCTTATATTTATGGCCCGTCACTTTTCATAGGTAGAGGGGATTGACTATGATGAGACATTTGCTCTTGTTGCAAGGTACTCATCGATCAAATCTATATTGGCACTATCAGCACAGATGGGTTGGAAGATACATTAGATGGATGTGAAGACAACCTTCCTTAATGGCATGATTGAGGAAGAGGTGTACATAGAGCAGCCTGAAGGTTTTGAGACCTTTGACAGTGAGTCGCATGTGTGCTAGCTCAAGAGAGCATTGTGTGGGCTGATATAAGCACCCCATGCTTGGTACACCAGGATATAAAGCTACTTCACTAGGTTGGGCTTCATGAGGAGTGAAGCAGATTCGAACCTATACCACATAGTGGTGGAAGGTAAGTTGTTTATCATTGTACTTTATGTTGATTATCTCATACTGATAGGTGATGATCAGCTAATCAAGTTTTGCAAGGAGGGCTTTGCAAGAGAGTTTGAGATGAAGGAAATGGGGCTCATGCATTACTTTCTTGGCATAGAGGTATGGCAAGGAGATGGGGAGTTTTATGTGTCCTAGGGAAAGTATGCCAATGATATACTCAGGAGATTCCACATGGAGAGTAAAAAACCCATGGAGACTCGTCTAGAAGGTAACTGGAGGAAGGAGGATGTTACTTCAGGGGAAGTAGTGGAAGCTATTTTTTATAGCCAGCTTGTGGGTTCACTCATGTACTTGGTGAACACATGACCGGATATGTGTTATGTAGTTAAGAAACTTAGTTAAGCGATGGTTAGGACTACCAAGCTTTATTGCAAGGCGGAAAAGCATGTGTTGAGATACCTCAGTGAACTTCTCAGTGTGGATTATGGTACAAAAATATAGAGGGATTGAAGCTTGAAGGCTTCACAGACAAAAATTGGGTAGGGAGTCCATTTGAATGGAAAATCACATAAGGAGGGTTCTTCAGTATTGGGTCAACGACAGTTTCTTGGTACAATAGCAAACAGAGATTGGTTGCACTCAGTTCGACAAAGGTAGAGTACATGGCTCCGAGTCAGGTAGTGTGTGAGCCCATCTAGATGAGAAAGATCCTGGTTGGTTTATTTAGTCAGCAGATGGATCTAACTATGATTTACTGTGATAATCAGAATTGTATCAAACTCTTTGAAAATATTGTTTTTCATGATCGGTCCAAACATATTGATATCCGATATCATCATCCTAGAGATTGTGTATTGAGGTAGATATGTTGTTAGAATACATTCCCACGGAGGATCAAGATGCTGAAATTTTGACAAAAGCATTGTGAAGATGTAAATTTGAATTTCATAGAGATAGGATCGAGGTAGCTATTAATCCCTTTCTTGTCGAGAGGGAGTGTTGAGAAATGGAAACAAGAAATTCTAATTTAATTTGTCCTTGAATTAAACTGAGAATTAAAATCGAATTCTATTCTCATAGAAACTTTTAAATATCTAATTAAGTTTAATTAACTTAATTAGCATAGGAATTTCGAGTTGGAAGTCTTTTTATAGTCATGTATATGTTCTCCCTAAATTTTAGGGGTCTAGTATGAGTTTAAATTGAGTTAGAAATTAGATCACTTAGCGTCTTGAGTTAAGTTAAGTTAAATTAGTTCCAAACGATTTGAGGAAACAATAGAGGACTAACAATCAGTTGGTGCACTAGTGCATCCGCTAGTGCTACTCTTGTTAAGTGAATATTCCCTCATGAGAAACTCATGCATGCCAATTCAGAGAAAGACCCAGCAGAGACTGGAGTGCAGGGACAATGTACTATCAATGATATTATTTACTGGAGTGTAAATATAATGCATGTATCAAAGATTGATCCTATGTTTGGATTGCTCAGTTTTGGAAGCATGAATTCCCTTTAAATCCAGGTTATTCATCCTAGGAATTATGCAAGAGATTAGGAGCTTGTAGAGCTTTAAAAGTAGCAAAGTGTTGGCCAAGAGCTAGCTTGTGAGCTGAGAGAGTTGAGCATACTTGTGCAGAATTGTTCTAGTGAGAACAAGCTTTGTATCTTCACTCATATTTCTGATGAATGCAATACAAATAGAGGGGTCTTGAGCAGTGGCTTTCCCCAGACACATCTTGTGTTATGTGCCATTGATTTATCTTCTTCTTGTTCATATTGTTTTCATCGATCTATTGGCTTCCCCTGGATGAAAGTAGAAGTATATTCATGTCCCGTGCTTTAGTAACTTGCATGAGCTTGTGAATGTACAGGATTTTCTACAAGAGCTCATTCTCCTTGGTATTTTATGTGTGAATCTATTGGTTCACATGTGGTTTTTATGGTTGTATATCCTTGTTATTTATGTTGGTTATATGATGGTTATGAGTAAGTTTTATGAAAATAACGGTTTTTGGATCTCATCATGTTTTGATTAATAAATGAATGTACAATGAATATATGACCTAATAGATGATAATTCATCTAAATTATTATAAGGCATCAATGCTTGTTAGCAATTCTCAGATAAGTATGAGGCCCCTATTCTCAAATATCTTTTTATTACATATAGATTGCATATTTGTGACATGTTTGACAAAATTCTTGTCATGGTTAGTAGGGGTCAAGTCAAGTCCTTCATCAATATTGTTATCAAAATCATTGTCTTCATGTCTTTTATCAGTTCTGGAAGTTTCATGGAGTTATGGGTAGTGACTAGGTCCTAGCCCTGGAAAATAGGCTTAAATCACATAGTTATTGGCATAGCATTAGTAGAAAAAGGCTACAGTCGCACTCAAGAAGGCTCATGGGAGAGAGTAGAGGCTCTCATTCACTTGGAGGGCTTGGAAAGGGAGTGACTAGAGCTCTAATAAGGAAATGGTAAGTTTCCTCAGGGGTTTAGCACCCGGAAGGGTTAGTTAGCTCTTGGAGGTTTTGTAGCATGTGTAGAAGGTCATATTGGTCTTTTTGTGTCGGTACCACTTCCTTAACTGTACTTGGGGAGTTTAATCATATCATGGTAACTCTTTGTCACATGTTTACTTCTGTGGATTTGTTAGCTTGGTTAAATGTGGGAGGAGGGTGTTACATAATCCAACACCCCTATTCATGCCCCCTTAGCTATCAAACAACCCAAGTATATGGAAGACACACCTGGAACATCCCACTAGATAAGCAATGTTACACACCTTCTCATAGGAATCAAGTCCTACATTGCAATTAAAATTAAATATAGAATGGAAATCATTAAAGAACTATGGGAAATCAATGTCTATTTTAGGAATCTATGGAAAACAATTTGCTCACTTTTTATTATATTAAGAAGGATATAGAAAATGATCGAAAATTCATTGATAATGAATTTCCAACCTTTGTGAACAATATTATCTTACTTAGTGAGTTCCAAAGGACACAACATAGCCTCCTAGGGCATAAAAGACTAAAGCATATCAAAGCTAGTTGGTCTCCTAGATTTAATATGTTAGAGGAGGCTATTGTTGATTGCACAATTTTTTACAGTAAAAGGAGAAATGCATTTTTCAAATCCATTCAAGTTGTTGATGACATTAATGGTTGATTATAAACTTTATTATTATCTCTAAATATATTTTACATGAAGTGATACAGATTATAAAAACTTCATTGGGTTAGAAATTAGACAACCTGACCAATTTATCAAAAGATGAGATTAAACAATGGTTAGTTACATTTGTAAATTATAATGAAAACTAATTGGCTACAACAACACAATTGCAAGAAGATGTCTGGAGTATTGACAAGGAGATATTCGACTTACATGTCAAGCAAGACATAACAGTTCCTCAAATTATAGATTATATTTAACAATGGCCAAAGAAATAACCGAAATATATTGTTAGTTTGCAAAAATTTTCAAATAGTTATATTAACAACATCTCTCAAGCCATATAATGGAGCATCTTCTTCAACACAAAATAAAGTCATTTGACATCATTTTTGTGAGTAGAAAAATCCTTTGAAGAATTTCCCCTCTTTCTTCCCATTACTTGATCATCTAAATTTCATTATTCTTTATTCACATCATTTAAGCTTATCCCGAACTGTAGATCTTTCTTTTTCTTTAGGAATCTTAAATATTTACTGGTCCATAGGAGCCCAATACTAGTCCCCTTATGGGATGAATGCAATTACTTTTACAACACTAGGTGTCAGGATTTTGAAGAGTGCTTTAGGCACCTAACATTTCTAAGACTTTAAAATTATAATCTTTTCTTTTATTCTTGCAAAGGGATCCCTTTCAAGAAAGCTATTCATTTGTGATTCTCAAAGTTATTTAAAGTAATATGAATTTTTTTAATGTTTTCGTATGCCTTTTATGATTTCCACGAATCCAATTATTATATAGCTCTCTGAATGTTTGGGCCATTATTATTTTGTCTCTATCTATTATCTTGCTTCAATGATGCTTAGCTAACGAGTGATGAATGGAATGGACATGAATGGTTATATTTTCTTTATATTTATAGTTTTTCTATATTTTTTGGTTACAATTACTAGTCCACTCACATGCATATGCTTTTAATGTATATTATTTCTTTATTTATACATATATCATAAATTTGAGTGTGATGAAAAGATGACCACTAGCTCTAAAAAATTGAAGAGGGGCCTATTTCTTGGCCCTATGAGGTTAACTTTCTTTCTTAACCATAAAAATGATCAACAAGGACCTATGGAAGGGCAAGAGGGAAGAGAGGGCTTGTAAAGTGTTGAGAGGGCACGTGAAAGGTAGAGGGGGATGAGAGGTATTTTGTGGGGTGAGAGGGAAAGGAAGGCCCATGGAGGGCCGAGAAGGCTTGAGCAAGAGAATTCAGACATGTTGTGGCATGATACATTGAGAGATATTTTCTCTAAAGAAAGAAAGCTATTCACATGAGAAATATTACAATATTTCTATGAGTGAGATATTTAGTTATGCCAAGTCCAAAGAAAGAGAACAAAGTAGCAAATGAGATCCAAATCAAGGATAGATCTAGGACGCTATCTACTGGATAAGATCCAAAGAAATTGTTGTATATGTAATTTCCTCGAGGGACATTCTCCCTTGTACAAGGGAAATAGATTATTGTTGAAGGACTAATAAGAATTGTGATTTAGGCTAAAAGTTTGTGCTTATTATGCATGTTATAATTATTGGTTTTATAAGTTCCTCTTATTGGGCGCAACCCAACTTGGCCTAGATTTTGGAAAAACTCCGCATTTTGTGGGGTGGAGTGCACAATGGAGAAGCATAGTGAATTTTTAGGAATTAGATATACGTGTGGTGTCATAAGGGCTTCAGGGTGGGTCAAAGCCCCTCCTTTTTGTAAAAGTGCTCGATTTTTTAAGGGATCAATAGTTTTGGGACCATAGTTTCTTGTTTTTGGGAGTCCATGGTATTTGGACCATGGTATTTTGATGATGTAGCCCTACAATGTAATAGTATATATAGAGTAAAATAACAAGAAGACAATCATCGAATTCATCCAGATCAATGTTATGGGAAAATTATTGTGATCTGTAATTTGGTAGAGAAGTCGAGGCTTTGTTGTTGAGTGCGCAAATGCCTGAGTCTACAACTAAGTGCATAGACAACCTGAAACTTAGTGTGCATGCCAAGAACTATCCTTTGTTCAAAGATTTATTATATTAAGCAACAGTTCTTGTGAACGTAGCCCTACATTGGGGTGAACCATGGTAAATTTTTGTATTGATGTGTATATTTTCTTATTATTTGTTGTAGAGTAGCAATTATTATAGTTGCATTTTAATTTAGCACAATGATGGTTTATATGGCATATTTAAGTGATTAATCTAATGCGGCGAAGTGATTTATAAGTACTAAGAATAAGATAACATAATAATGCCACATCTCCCAGTCCCTCAAGGGTGCAAAAACTTGGTTTTGTATCCTCCCATAGTCACTTCAGGTGAGACTACGATTTGCTTGCAGGTCATTTCCTAAAGGGCTAGTGATTGAGGGATTTTTTGGTGTGCAGTACAGATTGAACCTAGGTTAGCCCAAACCAAGTGAATGCCTCTATACCAAATTTATTTCTATTTTGGACATATTAGTGTGTTTTAGTTCATTTGATGTGTAAAGATAATAGGAATTTGTAACCATATATTGTGTGTGTGTGTGCATGTGCGTGTGCATGTGTGTGAGTGTGAGTGTGTGGACACTGAGTTTGGTGCCAAAAATATAACAAAACTATCAACAATTCATAAAAAAAGTGAATATATGTTTTTTTTTGGTTCTCTCTCTTTCACACACACAATTTTAATTATATTAATCTCTTTTCTTTTCAATTTTGTTTTCATGTTACTTTGAGTTATATTGTGAATCCTCTACATTAGCTCATCCCTCCTCTCAATTAAAAAAAATATAAAAAACCACCACCACAATAATAATAACAATAACAAACTAAATGAGCATAGATCCATATTTTGCCTCTTTTTATTGTTTATCTCCTTCGATGCTTGATATATATAGGGTAAGATGGATTTACATTGTGTTACTAAGAAAAGAGATACAATTTACAATAAAATATGGATGATATGTATAACATAACACTAACAAAATAAAATTAAAATTAAATGAAAGTTGAGATGTTTAATGTAAAAGTGAACTTATTTTTACCATAATCATAAATAGTATACTCATATTACCAATCTTTCCTTTTTTTAATTGGGATTGATGTTATTATATTATCCTCTACTATATTTTTCTTATAATGTGATGGATTGGTGTCATTGTATTGTATTCATTATTGAGTCATTTTTTCATGATTTACAAAGTATTTGCAATAACGTTCGAGAAATTTGGAAAAATTCTTAAAAAGATAAGAGATGCTTTTCTTTTTCCTTATAATATAGTGATGCCAATGTCATTGCCAATAAAGTTGATATATGTTCATATGGTTGCCATTTTATTCTCTTTCACATAGACATTTCATTGTCGCTTAGTGTTGCAATTACTTTGAGGAATTTTTTTTTTTTAAACATTGGCGTCCATACCATTGTAAATAAAGGAGTTATATGTTAATATGGATGCCAATTTCCTTCCTTTTTTATAAACATTTCATCATGACTTATAGATTATTTGCAATCACTTTGAGGAATTTTAGAAAACTTTTGTAAAGAATGGAGTCAATTCCATTGTCATTAAAGTAGGTATATGTTCATGTGGATGGCATTATACTTTCTTTTTCATAGACATTTCATCATGAATTAAAGTGTATTCACAATAAAATTGAGGAATTGTACAAATATTTTGGAAAAAAAGGTACCAATACCATATCTTCCCGTCCATGACATGCTAGTATTTATGTTCTCAACCATTGTCTTTGAAATCACCTTCAAAGAAAATAAGATAAATCCTTAAAATGATAAGGGACACTTATTTTTTCCTTATATGACAATGGTGTCAATTTAATTGTCAATAAAATAGTTATATGTTCAGATGGATGGAATTGTCTTATATTTTTCATAAACTATTCATCATTAATTACAAAGTCTTTGCAATCACCTTGAGGAATTATAGAGATTTTTTGAAAAAAATGGTGTGAATATCATATGTTCTCATCAATGATACGAAAGTATTTATATTGTTCTCATCCATTGTCTTTACAATCATTTTGAGATATTGTATAATTTTTTTTAAAACAATGGCACCAATGCCATTGTCAATAAAAAACTACTCGCTGACAGTCGAAATTGTAGAGACAAAGACCACCGAAAGAGGATCGATGCAGAGGTCGCCTCTCTAGAAGCCCGGGTTCAGCAAATTGAGGATGCGTCGACAAATACTAAGAAGATATGAGATTAGAAGCCATCGGTCGAATCCCATGTCAACGCTATGCGTGAACTTTGTGATGCAATGGAGGAGCCTTGGAGATCCCTACTGAATAACTGACCTGACCAACCAACCTCCAACACGGCTACAAAATTCCTCAAGCAAGTTCAAACAATCACTGACACTAGGAAAGTAGCCCTCAATGAGTATAGTCGATTCCGCTAGGAGATAGTAACTACAAAGCTTGATTTGGGGCCTTTGTTTGGAAAAGAGGGCCAGCAAGAAGCAGTAACAATGTTGCAAGAAGTAGGACCGTCATAGCAGGAAGTAGCAACATCATCAGTAAAACTCCTGACGAAGAAAACAATAGAGGCACCAATAGAAACATCAACAACACCAAAAACAATCATGCAAACAAAACCCAGGGTAGATTGACTTATGGATGAATCAATGAGTTGTGGTCAAGGCTTTATTGGGGCCTTCGTTGTGAGTTTTTGTGGAAAGAGGAGCCAGGGACCGGTGGTGAAGATGACCATTGGGGTTGTGGAGCTGACAGCCAAGGGGGGGAAGAACCAAACGTGAAACGACGGTTGCGAGAAGGTGGCGAAGAAGAGAAAGAGTAGCCGAACAAGGGGAGAGAAAAGGAAACTAAGGATAAATTCAACTGAGTGGAAGACACGCGAAACTGGCAATTTGAGCATGGGGAAGAGAATAAAAGGTAGAAGGGAGGGTGAGAAATGTTTGGTTGTTGATCAGACGAGCTGGCTAGGGATTAGTAGAGCCTTCCTGAGTTGCGAAAAGGCATGAACCGCTCCTTGCTTTATCTATATTTTTTCCTGTCGGTTATGTTACTTATGCGATTGATGATCACGCTTCGAGCCTCTTATAATTCCTTATGTATTTACTTATGTTAAGCTTAATTAAAGAGATAGTTTGGATCAACAATGTGTTCTTGAGCTCTGAGTTGGACCTTTAAATTTTTTGAATGTATTTCTATAAGCTGTATGGTTTCCTAAGATGATATGAGTAGAACAATATGGTTGTATTAATGTGGATGATTGATTGGTATGAGCCAATATCGTCTGCTTGTTTCAATTCCCTTGGTGCGTCTTTCTACCCCATCTACTTCAGTGGTGGCATACCTTGGGTGAGACTCCTTACCCTCTCTATGTAAGGTGAAAATGTCGGCGTTGCTCTAAACTAAAATGGAGCCTTGTTGGCCTCTTGTGCCTAAACCAAGGGTCTCTACCTTGTTGTCATTTCTGTACCAACAGAGCTTCCCTCGTTTCAATAAAAAAACTAATATAAAAAACCACCACCACAATAATAATAATAATAATAATAATAATAATAATAAACTGAATTAACATAGATCCATATTTTGCCTCTTTTTATTGCTTATCTCCTTCGATGCTTGATAGATATAGGGTTAAGATGGATTTACATTGTGTTACTAGGAGAAGAGATACAATTTACAACAAAATATGGATGAAATGTATAACATAACACTAACAAACTAAAATTAAATAAAAGTTGAGATATTTAATGTAAAAGCGATTTTTTTACCATAATCATAAATAGTATACTCATACTACCAATCTTTCCCTTTTATCATTGGAATTGATGTTATTATATTGTCCTCTACTATAATTTTCTTATAATGCAATGGATCAGTGTCATTGTATTGTATTCATTATTGAGTCATTTTGTCATGATTTATAAAGTATTTGTAATAACGTTCTAGAAATTTGGAAAAATTCTTAAAAGGATAAGAGATGCTTTTCTTTTTCCTTATAAGATAGTGATGCCAATTTCATTGCCAATAAAGTTGATATATGTTTATATGGATGCCATTTTCTTCTCTTTCTCATAGACATTTCATCATGACTTAGAGTTGCAATTACTTTGAGGAAGAATTTTTTTAATACATTGGCATCCATACCATTGTAAATAAAGGAGTTATATGTTAATATGGATGCCAATGTCCTTTTTTTTAAAAAACATTTCATCACAACTTATATATTATTTGCAATCACTTTGAGTAATTTTAGAATTTATTCGGAAAGAATAGAGTCAATTGTGTCGATGCAATTGTCAATAAAATAGATTTTCAATAAAGTAGGCATTCGTACATTTGGATGCAATTGGCAATAAAATAGATTTTCAATAAAGTAGAAATACCTACTTTTGGATGCAATTGTCAATAAAATAGATTTTCAATAAAGTAGACATACATATATTTGGATACAATTGTCAGTAAAATTATTTTCAATAAATATTTCATCATGATTTACAGGTTCAGTGCATCCACTCCGTTGCTCACAGAGTTAGGTATTTGGGCAACACGTTTTCACTAAACAAGACACATCATTAATGATACAAAAGTATTTATATTGGTCTCGTCCATTGTCTTTGCAATCACATCAATTTAAATTAGGTATGGATGCAATTGTACTATCCTTTTCATAAATATTTCATCATGATTTAGAGCTTCTTTGCATCCACTTCGTTGCTTACGGAGTTAGGTATTTGGGCAGCGTGTTTTCACTAAACAAGACACGTCATTATGCTTTCTATGGGCTTTTCCTATTTCCACCTCTATAGCATTATAAATGCTATTTGACATGCGAGGGGAATAGCCATCGCCCTCTGAGTGACAGCATGTGGAGAGAGAGGGCAAGCGTGGAGAGGGCACTCCATGGCTATTCCCCTCACATATCAGATAGCATTTATAATGCTACAGAGGTGGAAATAGGAAAAGCCCTTCCTATGCCCAGGCAGGTTCACTGTCTTTTCTACGCTTGTGCATGTCAGTATGTAACACAAGGATCAGCACGTAATCCTCTTCCATGTGCATCACCAACGACCGATCTTATGCAACAATTGTATCTACCCGGCTATGATCAATGGTGAATCCCTCCGCTGGTTAGGGGGAGATCAAATTTTTGAAAACAATGACATCAATGGAATTGTAAATAGTAGGTATATGTTCATATGGATTTCCTTGTCTTTTCTATTTCATAAACATTATATCATCACTTAGGAATTCCGCTATCAATAAAATAGGTATGTTTTCATATGGATGTCGTTGTCTTATTTTTTTAATAACCATTTCCTCATGACTTAGAGAGTATTTGCAATAACTTGGAAATATCATCATGATTTAGATAGTCTTTGCAAAGACTTTGAAAATTTCATCATGAATTAGAAAGTCATTGCAATCACTATGAGGATTTGTAAAATTTTTTGAAAACAATGTGTCAATCCCATTATCAATAAAATAGGTATATTTTCATATGGATGTAATTGTCTTCACTTTTTCATAATAATTTCATCATGACTTAGACATTCTTTACAGTTACTTCGAAAATTTCTTCATGACTTGGAAAGTCTTTACAATCACTTTCAGGAATTGTATATAATTTTTGAAAATAATGTGTCAATGTTATTATCAATAAAGTAGGTATATGTTCATATGGATCCCATTGTATCGTCTTTTTCATAAGTATTTTATAATGACTTAGGTAATATTTGCAGTTACTTTGAAAATTTCATCATGACCATGAAAGTCTTTGTGATCAATTCAAGGAATTATACAAAAAATTTGAAAATAAAGTGTCAATTGCAATACAAATAAAATAAATTAGGTATATTGTCATGTGCATGATATTGTATTTTATTTTTCATTAACATTCATCATTACTTAAATAATCTTTGCAAGACAGTTCCGGAGCAGAGTGTGTTCTTGCAGACCCAAGAAATAAGAAGCATATCCTTGCATGTCATATGTAGTTTGAGTGAAAAAATAACACTTATGAATATGAAGCACTCATACTTGGATAGAATAAATCTATTGACCTAAAGGTACAATTTTTAAAGGTAATAGGTGACTCAGAGTTCGTCACTAGTTAGGTATGCAATACTATACACTGTGTTTCACCACATCTTTAAACCTACTAGAAGGAGGTATGGTGTTTGATAAATCATTTTAAATCTTTCAATATTGACTATGTTCTTAAGTTAGAAATGCGGTAGAAAATGCAGCCGCTAGGATGCTTCCATTGAATTTTTTTTTTTTCTATTGAAATTTTATATAAACCATCTATGCTAGACAACATTACTAATTTACATGTTTTCAATCATGACCAACGGATACTACATTTTATGAATAATGTTGATATATTCAAAGGCAATACCATAAAGGAGGATTACCACGATCAGTGTAAGAAGCATCCAATGAAACAAAAGGAAACACTATGTAAAAAGGTGTGATGTCCCCGTAGAGATTATATGATTTGCAATACCATTTTAGAGGACCAACCATTAAAATGACTCAGAGTTCAAAGTTAGAATCTAAGCAAGTCAACCTGGGAACCACACAAGATCCAAAATATGTGAACCTCGGTACATGTTGTTATCCACAAAAAAGGCAAGAATTTATCTACTTATTCAAACAATACCATGATGTATTTGCATGGACATACCATGAATTAAAGACATATGATACTCGTATTATCCAACACCTCATTCCCATAAAACAAGGGGTAAAGCCTTTCGAGTAGAAGCCACGAAAATTTCATCAAACATTGGATCCCCTTATTCAAAAGGAATTGAGAAATTTGTTGGATGCTCAGATCATCTTCAAAGTTAAACATTCCACATGGATTGCTAACTTGGTCCCAGTGAGAAAGAAGTATGTTGAAATGCATCTATGTGTTAATTTTCAACATCTCAACAAGGTTTCTAATAAAAATAACTATCGAGCGCCATCCATGGAGCATATACTCTAGATAGTATCTGGGTCTGAAATGTTTTCACTACTAGACGGATATTGAAGTTATAATCAAGTGATAGTATCAAAACCTAACCAATTAATGACTAAATTATGGACTAAATGAGGAACACTCGCTTTCAAGAAGGTGCATTTGGACTAATAAAGGTCGGTGCAACTTTCCAAAGAATGATGGACGTCACCTTTTGTGGCCTTATATGTCAAACTGTTGTTGTTTATTTATATGACGTTACCATGTTTTCCAAGAAACGATCAAATCACATACGCCATCTTAAGCAGATATTCAAACGATGCTGAAACTATGGGATTTTTCTCAATCCCAAGAAAATAATGTTTGTTATGTCTTAAGGGATTTTACTAGGGAACATCATAATGAAGAGTGGAATTAAAATTTATCCCGGGAGGGTTAAGGCTATCACACAGATCACATTTCTAGTGAATAAGAAATCCATGTAGTATTTCTTAGGGAAGATCAATTTCCTAAGAAAATTGATCTTTGTTTATGCTTAGATAGTTAAACCTATAATGATTAAGAAAGACACAATATACAAATGGGACAAACATGAGAAAGATGCTTCTGTTAATATCAAGTAGGTTATCACCAATGCAGGCATGTTTTTCAGTCCATATAATGGCAAGGATTTCCTTCTCTCTAAATTTGCTTCGAATTTGTCAATTTTGGTTGTGTTTACCTAGAAATATAATGAAGGAAATGAGAAGCCTATCTCTTTTATGAGCACTAGCCTACAAGGGCCTGAATTAAATTACCCTTCTTGATAAATAGGTGTATGCAATATAGAAGGAAGTTAGGTATTTTAGGCCCTACATATTGAAATCTCACACAATCGTATTTTTACCTCATCTAGTAGTAAGAACATTATTCGTGCAACAAGAGATAGGTGAGAAGAGGGCCAAATAGATGACTTGTCCTTAAGAATATGACCTAAATTTAAACTTGTGCATACCCCAAAGGGTCATGGAATTTGTAAATTAGCCACTAAATCAAGAGATGCTCCCGAAAAATATCTTTTAGTGTGGGAGGAGGAGATCAAAATGTATAATATTGAATATGTTCCTCAGTTCACATCTACAATGCTTTGGTATGAATATCTACAATAATATTTGGAGCATGGCACCTTTCCCTCGCACTTATTGAATAAATAAAAAAGGAAATCTGTTTAAAATAATTATCTTACCAATTGGTGCATGGAGTACTTTTTTGGAAGCACTAAAATGGTGTCTCACTGAGATGCCTTGAGTCGTAGGATACAGAGAAGGTCTTAAAAGATTTACATGAGGGGAAGGTAGGTGGTTACTATGTGAGTGACACTACAATGCATAAGGTTATGAGGGATGATAACTATTATTAGTCCACTCTATTTAAGGATGCTAACTATTAGGTACAAAATCATGTCAGAGATTCATCGACCGCAATCAATGGTTAGTTTCCCTACTGCTACCAACAACAGTTGAAGAATCGTTCCAATAGTGGGGCCTTGATGTGATTGGAGAAAATTTTCCTCATTCATTGAAGCAACACTCGTATATCCTAAAAACAACATATTACTTCACCCGGTGGTCAGAATAAATTCCTCTCAGAGAGGTATATGACATGCAATTGATCCACATTTTACAAAAGAACATCATAATCAGGTTTAGAATTCCTACATTGATTGTCTTTGATAATGCAACACATCTTTTGTTGTTAAAACTTTATGAATTTTCATTAGAATGGGATTTTTTTAAAGCATGCATCTAATTATTATCCCTAGGGAAATGGTATGGCTGAATCAACCAATAGTAATATTATCTATATAATCATGAAGATCATTTTATTTGAAAAAAGGAACTGGCATAAGGCTTTGACCGATGCTCTTTTGGCTCACCATGTTACCTCAAAACCTTCCGGAAAACCTTGCCCTACTTCCTGGTTTACGGTAAAGAAGTTATATTTCATCCAAACCTATATCATTTGACCTTGCAACTCTCTCTAGAGTCACAAGTTAAACTTTTCCATGTGGTTCAAAGAAGGATGGATAAGCCAGTTAAACTTAAGGAAGAAAGGCACAAGGTCAAAGAACATTTTTTCGTACATCAAAAATGTGTAAAGTTTTGGATTGATAGAAAATATCTAGGGAATAGAGATTTGATGTGGGTGACCTAATTCTAAAATGGGATAGAACCCATGAAGGCAAAGGTAAACACACAAAGTTCTAGCCTTTGTGGATTGGAGCATCTATTGTTAATGAAAATCTCAACCATAATTCATTTAAGTTAAAATCATTAGATTGGAGGAAAGACACCTTTCCATAAATGGTCGAAATTTAAAACATTATTTCCAATAGAAATTACAACCTTCACTTCCTATACAGTTGCTTTGCTTCCTTTTCTTTCATTTTTCATTTGTTTGTTCTATAGTCATGTCCTATTGCGACTTGTTAGTTGGTAAGTGTACATTAATAATAACCTTGTGTAAAATGCATGGCTCAAGAGGCTTTGTAGTGTAATAAAAGAGAATTGTGATAGCCACAACACTTCGATTTTTATTTTTCTCCTGATTTATTTGCGAAATTCCATAGGTTGAGATAAGGTCAAATGGGAAATATGATTCGTCCAATAGGAGAAAATTGAGGGAACCTATAAGATCCGTACCTATGCTAGAATATGAACTTCTCAACTTGGTGCAAGCCTACTCATGTGTTAACCCTTGTCCAATAGAGTAGAGAAGGGATGAGGGGAAAATATGAAGCATGTAAACCAGTATCAGAGGTCTTAAAATACTTGTCTAAAGGGGAAACCTAATATGTTATCAATAATTCGGGATACCTCTTCTCCCTGCTGAAAATAATAAGTGCCAATGCATAGTTATATTAAAATAGGTAGAGAAAGGGTGAAAGAAGAGAAAGGCTTCTTACACAGGAAGGTGAAGCAAGCGAATTTGCTAGTGAACTGTCCAAGCTTGCTGGAAATGAAGCAATGTTTGTGCTCATGAAGTGACTCCATCGGGGTATTTTCCAAGCCTATAGGTAGCAGAGAAACAAAAAATATGAAAACCAAA
Source organism: Pinus tabuliformis (assembly GCA_031772625.1). Classification (NCBI taxonomy): domain Eukaryota; kingdom Viridiplantae; phylum Streptophyta; class Pinopsida; order Pinales; family Pinaceae; genus Pinus; species Pinus tabuliformis. The sequence goes on along the minus strand of CM062809.1, from coordinate 453,996,966 downwards.
TACTCTAAAAATCATAAACTTTCCATGCACATTACCTTTTCCTTTATTGAAATAATTTTGATATAGTGTATCTTCTGTGTATGTTTCAACTAAAGGGGGAAATAAATAGAGAGGGGCCATAATTGCTACCCTAAATCTCTCTCAATCTCAACTGAAACTAGAGGAGGAGAGTTGATCCTTAGCAGAGAGATATTTCAAATTATTCTTCACCCCAACATTGGTGTTCTATCCCCTAAGATTAAATATCTTTATGACCATCCCAATATCTCTATGTTTCCGGAGCCAAATAATCAAAATTTGAAACTCAATACAAATTGCATTACATTGTATGCCACAAGGGAAGATAAGATAATTCAAAAGAATAGAGAGATACTCATTGTAGCAGAAGAATGCCAGGGATTCACCTTTTGAGAGTGTGAATAATGGTAACAGAAGGACACCTTGAAGCCCTCTTGGAGCATAATTATTCTCTTTATATAGTTCACTTCCACCCCTAACAACTGGAAATTGGACCAATCCCTCAAATTCCCAATCTAGAGATTTTCCTATTCTATCTAGAATGTTCTACAACACTACAAGCGACACTCAAATATTAGGTACAAAGGATGTCATTTCCACAGCGCTCCCTAACTCCTCTTGGATGGAAAATAATACAACTATAACTATGACATTCTCAATACCATCCCTCATACCATAGACCTTAATAAAATCTTCAAAGATTTAAATTACCTGGGTTCCTAATATAGCCAAAATTGAAACCAAGTTGATGCACAAAGTTACTAATTATAACAAGGTAGATTTTCCTTTACTTCAACACCTTCCAAGAAAATTTCCATCTTCAAGAATATACAATGTAATCCATCACTTTCCCCTCTTGGATTTAAAGGTGTTTCATCTTTGTTAGCGTCCTATAAATATAGTGATCTAGGTATGATTATCTAGCCATTTATTCCATAGGGATGTTCTAAATTATTTTTCATTTTAAATTGTCTAGTCTTTGAAAAGAAAAAGAAAAAGAAAAGAAAAGAAAGGAAAAATAGATAAGAAAAAAGAAAAAAATAGAAACAAAAAGAAATAAAAATAAAGGGGAAAAAGATAAATAAATAAATAAAAAATAAATCACCAAAGGGCACGCTAGCCAAAATGCAGCCTAAGTTGTTTTGTTTATCGTTATAGCTTGATTAAATTAGAAAAGATATGTTTTTAAATGTTGAATAAACACCGAGAGGATGTTTTCTTGTTTAGAAATAAGGTTCTGTCACTTTTGGATGAATGAGATCATCCTGCCAAAATCAACGGCAGGGAATGATGTTCGGCCCCCCCGACCTCCCGAAGGTTAATATGAAGGGGGGGGGGGGGGGGGGGGGAGGGGTCCTAAATGTGGTTTGATGGAAACTAAATTTGACCACGTGGCTACTCCACAAACATTGTAGGGGCCTCCTCTCCCTCACCGCTTATCGTTTGAACCCCCCCCCCCCCCGCCACCCCCGAAAAATCATTTTCTTTATCTATTTTCCCCCACTCCCATTGGTTCCCGCTCCACTCATAGCACGCCAACACATCCACCACCCCACTGCATCCATACACGCCACCCTATCTTGCACGTCACCTCCCTCCCTTACGTCACATGACCATTGGCCAAATCTCCCACCAATAGTCATGTAGACGTTGGTCATTAACTCCTGCCAACGTTTAAAACTATTAATTGTGGGACTCCAAAAATAGTAATTTTACCGTTGATCTTCTTTCCCTTTCTGCTTTAAAAATCCTGCATTTCCCAACATTGATCCCTTTGATATTTCATTGTATCAGTGTAGGTTCATGCTCAAAGATCGTTCAGTGTAGTAGTGCCCTTTGCAATCACCATCTTCTTTCAGTACAAATCTAGCACAAATTCGGTTATTTCCTTTGGGCCTCTCTGCAATACTAAAATGTCGTCACCTAGGGGAAACACAAAAATAATGGTCGAGAGTCCATTATTAACCTTTGTTACCTATTTTAATGAGATGCATTTAGTTGACACAAAATATAAGATAACAGAAACTCAATGTGAATTTTATTTGTATGAGCTTCATAATTGGGTGAAATAGAAGTATTTAGATAATAGTGATGATTTAAGCATCTAGGAATCATTTCTACCTCAATTTACCTTTCCCAAGACTCATATTTTCACAGAAGTTGCTGCATAGTGTCATGTCAAACTTCTTTACACCCATTTTCAACTAATGCACTCATGGAAATATACACAAATATTACCTTCCCCCAACAAGTCCATAATTTTGAATGTTTTATGCCTGAAAATTTTGAATTTCCCAAAACAAATCCCCCATATTCTGCTTCTATTTTCCCTAAGATGTTAAGACAAGTTATTTCCGTGGTTACTTGTCTATTAGATTATTTGACAGACCAATGGGTAGATCAAGTAGTGCTAGCTATCTTGTAAATATTTTCAGTTGTTCATAAGCCATCCCTCATTTTCAATTATAGTCAATACTTGTCAAATGTTATTCATGAGAAATTTCTGAAATTTAAAGCTAAAGGTGCATTCAAACACTAGTCAGTCCTTGTGTATTTAAAGTTATTCTATCAAGAAAACAGGTTCAAATTCTAGGTACAGAAGATGGATGATCAAGGAAGTCCACTAGCAGTCATTCACTGGACTTCTTTGGTGAGAAGGAACTCATAAGATTATTCATTCAACCATTTTGTGGATCATTTTTTACATACATCCTTGCGTATTCTTAGTAGGGATATTCTACCAAGGATTTCACCAGAGACCGAGAAGGTTTTGCATATTATAGAACAAGCTCAATCTAGAGACTAGTATCTCTACCAGAACTACATAGAGATTTTGATCTATGGTTCTAAGCTTCCTCCCTATAGATTACCAGTATTTGTACCAGTAAGGATTTTTTCTTTGGAATACATTAGACAAATGTTAAACATGGATGAGCTACATTTTGTATCAAGTAAACGAAAAGAAAAATTTAAATTGAAGGCACATGTTGGGCCTTATATTGTAAAAACCAGAGAAGTAGCAAAGGAAGTGGATGAAATACTAAATTTGATGAAATTTAAGCTACACTTCACATGGTATTATGATCCATTAGGGATAATTTCTAGTCCAAGAGTTGAGAAGAAGACCACACCAGATGCACATACACCTAGGCTAGAGATAAAGAAGTATGCCAATCAGGAGCAGTGGATAGAGAACACACTATAGGAGGATGAAGAGAAAATTGTCAGTCAATCATATATACAAATTCCTATTCCAAAAGAAAAAGAAATCAAGAGACCAAGAGAAATTATTTCACCTACAGATTCATAAGCTCAAGCTATAGAATTTCATGTTTTCAAGAGGAGAAAGAAAGGTTCGAAGACCAATACTAAGATTGGTATTAAAAGTGATGCTCAAATAATAAATATTCAAGAAGAATCCTCACAAGAAAAGGGTTCACAGGAGAAAATAAAATGGTTTTGACAAGCATTCCCACCACTTCCTTCCCATATGTTGATGAGACAACTAAGTCACCTATGTCTTCAACATCTCAAATTCCAACACAACAAAACATTTTTTCCAGATACAAGGAGATCAAGAAGAAAAATAAAGCATTGAAGACTTCAACATATTCAGAGTTTTTGAAGCAAAATGCTACTACCCAACACAGGTTGTTGTATGCACTTGATAGGTATATTTTCATATGGATGTAACTGTCTTCACTTTTTCATAATAATTTCATGATGACTTATAAATTCTTTACAGTTACTTCGAAAATTTCATCATGACTTGGAAAGTATTTACAATCACTTTCAAGAATTGTATATAAGTTTTGAAAATAATGTGTCAATGTCATTATCAATAAAGTAGGTATATGTTCATATGGATTCCATTGTATTGTCCTTTTCATAAGTATTTTATAATGACTTAGGTAATATTTGCAGTTACTTTGAAAATTTCATCATGACCATGAAAGTCTTTGTGATCACTTTGAGGAATTATACAAAAAAATTGAAAATAAAGTGTCAATTGCAGTACAAATAAAATAAATTAGGTATATTGTCATGTGCATGATATTGTATTTTATTTTTCACTAACATTCATCATTACTTAAATAATCTTTGCAAGACAGTTCTGGAGCAGGGTGTGTTCTTGCAGACCCAAGAAATAAGAAGCATATCCTTGCATGTCATTTGTAGTTTGAGTGAAAAAATAACACTTACAAATATGAAGCACTCATACTTGGATAGAATAAATCTATTGACCTAAAGGTACAGTTTTTAAAGGTAATAGGTGACTCAGAGGTCATCACTAGTCAGGTATGTGATACTATACACTGTGTTTCACCGCATCTTTAAAACTACTAGAAGGAGGTATGGTGTCTGATAAATCATTTTAAATCTTTCAATATTGACTATGTTCTTAGAGTTAGAAATGCAGTAGAAAATGCAGCCGCTAGGATGTTTCCATTGAAAAATGTTTTTTCTATTGAAATTTTATATAAGCCATCTATGCTAGACAACATTACCAATTTACCTGTTTCCAATGATGACCAATGGATACTACATTTTATGGATAATGTTGATATATTCAAAGGCAATACCATAAAGGAGGATTACCACGATCGGTGTAAGAAGCATCCAATGAAACGAAAGCAAACACTATGTAAAAAGGTGTGGTGTCCCTGGAGAGATTATATGATCTACAATACCATTTTAGAGGACCAACCATTAAAACGACTCAGAGTTCAAAGTTAGAATCTAAGCAAGTCAACCTGGGAACCACACAAGATCCAAAATATGTGAACCTCGGTACATGTTGTTATCTACAGGAAGGGCAAGAATTTATCTACTTATTCAAACAATACCACGATGTATTTGCATGGACATACCATGATTTAAAGACATATGATACTCGTATTATCCAACACCTCATTCCCATAAAATAAGGGGTAAATCCTTTCGAGAAAAATCTACAAAAATTTCATTGAACATAGGATCCCCTTATTCAGAAGGAATTGAGAAATTTGTTGGATGCACAAATCATCTTCAAAGTTAAACATTCCACATGGATTGCCAATGATCCAGGTGGATGTTGGTGGCCACCCACCTATCCCATCCGGACCCCCACAATTGTCCCTTTCAGTTTTTCTGTTTCCTTAATTATAGCGCAGTTTACTATTTTTAGCAGTTTTTCGGGTCCTAAACTTCCGGAGCCGTTTTGAGGCCCTAAACGATGTTTTTTGGGAAATCTACCGCCAGCGATTTTTTTGTCAAAAAATTGTCTTTTCCATTGGAGATAATACGACCAATTCGCGACCCCGGGAAGTTGATGTACCAACTTACCCAAAAACAGGGCCCACAATTTGGCGTTTTATCTTCTAGGGTTAGGTTTTGGAATATGAAGGGTTTTCCATTGTTTCTCAACAACAAACAGGCCTTCGAGCCTCATTGTAACACAGTTCAGAACAATGTAGAGGCATGTAGCCACACATCTCTTCTCAGAGATAAGCTACCATCGCCCTAGCTGGTTTATTTCCATTTCTGGTTGTAAGCATATTCCAGTATTTTCCTTTAATGAAATGAAGTATTATTTCCGCTGCATCTTTGTGTATATGGTTATCTCTGTAATTTGTTGCGTTCCTGTTTAAATCCAGAATAGTGGTATCAGAGCGGTCTGCTTTTTCTCTGTTTTTCTTTGCATGTCCCCAACGAGGTCGGGATGTAAGGAGTTAGGGCTTGAACTGGTCGAACCTTTGCAAGACCAGCCTCGCAAATCTCGACGACCTCCCATGGCAGATGAGAAGAAAAACGAGGGGGAAGGAGATCTTATCAAAATCTTGCTCGAAGAAGCCCTCGAGCGATAAAGGAACGCGATGATGGATAGCTTTTCCCAGATCCTTCAACGACTACGCAGAGGCGACGCATCAGCTTCCAATAGCTACTCTGGAAATGCCACACCCTTTAAGGTATAAGTTAATTTTGAAATCCCCATCTTCGAGGGTCAAATAGACACAGATGCCGTAGATAAACGGTTAAATATGCTAGATGGGTATTTTTCTGTTCATGAATTTTCAAGTTGGGAAAATATTGTTTTCGCTCTTCTCAAAGCAGCCCCCCACGTCAAGGACTGGTGGGAAACCTACTGCGAGCAGAAGGATGAAAGTACAGGCTCACTGTTTTCAGCCGCACCCACTTGGAATGACTTCCGGGATGCCATCAAGGAGTAGTACTACCTTGTCAAAAGCTATGAGGAAAAATACATCAAATGGACCACACTGCGGCAGGGATGAGACCAAGATGTATCGGAGTTCACAAACATTTTTCATACCCTTCGCACATAATTGGGTATCAAATATTTTGAGCTGCATCTGGTACCCAAATACCGCGGATGCCTACACAGATACATCTAGGAAGAGATGGAGTTCTTGAACATCTCCTCACTCGGCACAGCATACCGATATGCTGTCAAAATCGAGCAAAAGTTCAAACAGAAGAAGCGAGACTTTGGATCTGCAAATCCGAAGCCCAAAGGACAAAGCCAAGGCAGGGTGACCCAAGACAACCCCTCGAAGCCGAAGAAGGACACAGGAAAGTGGTGTGAGTTCCACAAGAGTCCCACTCATAACACAAGTGTGCATCAGACTAAGCAGTTGCTGGTGGCCGAGTTGAAGGCTTCTGATTCAGATGCATGTTCTGACCCTGAGCTAGAACTTGACAAGGGGAATGGCAAAGGGAAGCAGATCATTGATGTGGATCCCAGTGCCACTGTTGCCACCGCCAAGATCCAAAAAAAAAATGAGCTCGAAGATCCAGAGGAGGGGGAACGTCTTTTCCACTCACAAATGTGGGTAAAGGGTTCGCCGTTGCAATTCATTTTCGATAGTGGCAGCCAAAAGAACCTCATTTCAGCAGAGGTCATGAATCAGTTGGGCCTACCAACTACACCACACCCATAGCCGTATAGTATCGGGTGGCTTCATGAAGGATGAGATCTCAAAGTTTGCCAGGAGTGCCGCCTTCCCTACAGCATCAAGCTCTTCACAGATGAGGTATTGTGTGATGTTACACCTCTGGATGTTTGCGATGTACTATTAGGTCAGCCATACTTGTGGAGGCGACATGCTGTGTATGAGTCAAGGCCTTGCACTGTCATTATTTCTTTGGATAATTCATTATATAGGATACCGGAGGTAGCCCCACCTACTGCCACCTCTTTGATCACTGCCAAGAAAGGAAGCAAGCTCATCTCCCAAACTAGGAAATTCATTTTCTGTCTGGTTCGCTCCCAAAGTAAGGGGAAGATCATTGCTACATCCATGACCCCCGCAAAGGGTTCCTCCACACAGCAGCAACAGAAAAGGGATAGGGTCATGATAGAACACATGAACAAATTCTCCTCACCCACAGGGGTACAACACAAGTTTCAGGTGGGCAACAAAGTTTGGATACATCTGCTAAAAGAACGCCTTACTAGAACCCATCAGAAACTCATATCACTCCGACATGGTTCTTACACTAGTACCAAGGCTACGGGAAACAATGCTTGGAAGCACAACATTCCTCCATTCCTTCGCTTGCACTGACTGTTCAAGGTGGACCATCGTCGACCATGCTTCCCACCATTTCTGGACACATCAGAGATTGCAGAACAGCTCACCAGAGACCCAGCTCAGGAGAAGCTTCCTCATCTCAGGAAGGAACTCAACGCAATGGGGACCATTGCTTCTTAAGGGGGGAAAAATGATCCAGGTGGATTTTGGTGGCCACCCACCTATCCCATCCAGACCCCCACAATTGTCCCTTTTAGTTTTTCAGTTTCCTTAATTATAGCGCATTTTACTACTTTTAGCAGTTTTTCGGGTCCTAAACTTCCGGAGCCATTTTGAGGCCCTAAACGACGTTTTTTGGGAAATCTACTGCCAACGATTTTTCTATCAAAAAATCATCTTTTCTATCGTAGTCCTCGGAGAAATATTTCCAACGGGCTATCATGCACATCAAACGGAGATAGTACGACCAATTCGCGACCCCGGGAAGTTGATGTACCAACTTACCCAAAAACAGGGCCCACAATTTGGCGTTTCATCTTCTAGGGTTAGGTTTTGGAATATGAAGGGTTTTCCATTGTTTCTCAACAATAAATAGGCCTTCAAGCCTCATTGTAACACAGTTCAAAATAGTTCAGAGGCATGTAGCCACACATCTCTTCTCAGAGATAAGCTACCATCGCCCTAGCTGGTTTATTTCCATTTCTGGTTGTAAGCATATTTCAGTATTTTCCTTTAATGAAATGAAGTGTTATTTCCGCTGCATCTTTGTGTATATGGTTATCTCTGTAATTTGTTGCGTTCCTGTTTAAATCTGGATCAGCCAACTTGGTCCCAGTTAGAAAGAAGTATGTTGAAATGCATCTATGTGTTGATTTTCAACATCTTAATAAGGCTTCTAATAAAGATAACTATCGAGTGCCATTTATGGAGCATATACTCTAGATATTATCTGGGTCTGAAATGTTTTCACTACTAGATGGATATTGAAGTTATAATCAAGTGATAGTAGTAAAACCTGACCAATTAATGACTATCTTCTGGGCTAAATGAGGAACACTCGCTTTCAAGAAGGTGCATTTCGACTAATAAAGGTCGGTGCAACTTTCCAAAGAATGATGGACGTCACCTTTTGTGGCCTTATATGTCAAACTATTGTTGTTTATTTATTTGATGTTACCATGTTTTCCAAGAAACAATCAGATCACATACACCATCTTAAGCAGATATTCAAATGGTGCTGAAAGTATGGGATTTTTCTCAATCCCAAGAAAATAATGTTTGTTATGTCTTAAGGGATTTTACTAGGGAACATCATAATGAAGAGTGGAATTAAAATTTATCCCGAGAGGGTTAAGGCTATCACACAGATCATATTTCCAATGAATAATAAATCCATGTAGTATTTCTTAGGGAAAATCAATTTCCTAAGAAAAATGATCTTTGATTATGCTTAGATAGTTAAACCTATAATGATTAAGAAAGACACAATATACAAATGGGACAAACAGGAGAAATATGCTTCTGCTAATATCAAGTAGGTTATCACCAATGCACGCATGCTTTTTAGTCCACATAATGGCAAGGATTTCTTGCTCTCTAAATTTGCTTTGAATTTGTCAATTGTGGTTGTGTTTACCTAGAAATATAATGAAGGAAATGAGAAGCCTATCTCTTTTATGACCACTAGCCTACAAGGGCCTGAATTAAATTACCCTTCTTGATAAACAGGTGTATGCAATATAGAAGGAAGTTAGGTATTTCAGGCCCTACATATTGAAATCTCACACAATCATATTTTTACCTCATCTAGTAGTAAGAACATTGTTCGTGCAACAAGAGATAGGTGAGAAGAGGGTCAAATAGATGACCTGTCCTTAAGAATATGACCTAAATTTAAACTTGTGCATACCACAAAGGGTCATGGCATTTGTAAATTAGCCACTAAAGCAAGAGATGCTCCCAAAAAAGATTTTTCAGTGTGGGAGGAGGAGATCAAAATGTATAATATTGAATATGTTCCTCAGTTCACATCTACAATGCTTTGGTATGAATGTCTACAATAATTTTTGGAGCATGGCACCTTTCCCTCACACTTATCAAATAAATAAAAAATTAAATCCATTTAAAATAATTATCTTACCAATTGGTGCATGGAGTACTTTTTTGAAAGCACTAAAATGGTGTCCTGCTGAGATGCCTTGAGTCATAGGATACAAAGAAGGTCTTAAAGATTTACATGATGGAGCGGTAGGTGGTCACTATGTGAGTGACATTACAATGCATAAGGTTATGAGGGATGGCTATTATTAGCCCACTCCATTTAAGGATGCTAACTCTTAGGTACACAATCATGTCATAGATTCATCGACAATGATCAATGGTTAGTTTCCCTACTGCTACCAATAACAGTTGAAGAATCGTTCCAATAGTGGGGCCTTGATGTGATTGGAGAAAATTTTCCTCATTCGTCGAAGCAACACTCGTATTTCCTAAAAACAACATATTACTTCACCCGGTGGTCGGAAGAAATTCCTCTTAGGGAGGTATATGACATGCAATTGATCCACATTTTACAAAAGAACATCATAATCAGGTTTAGAATTCCTACAATGCTTGTCTTTGATAATGAAACACATTTTTTATCATTAAAAATTTATGAAATTTCGTTAGAATGGGATTGTTTTAAAGCATGCATCTAATTATTATCCCCAGGGAAATGGTATGGCTAAATCAACCAATAATAATATTATCTATATAATCAAGAAGATCATTTTATTTGAACAAAGGAACTGGCATAAGGCTTTGACCAATGCTCTTTTGGCTCACCATGTTACCTCAAAACCTTCCGGAAAACCTTGCCCTACTTCCTGGTTTACGGTAAAGAAGTTATATTTCATTCAAACCTATATCATTTGACCTTGCAACTCTCTCTAGAGTCACAAGTTAAACTTTTCCTCGTGGTTCAAAGAAGGATGGATAAGCCAGTTAAACTTAAGGAAGAAAGGCACAAGGTCAAAGAACATTTTTTCATACATCAAAAATGTGTAAAGTTTTGGATTGATAGAAAATATCTAGGGAAAAGTGATTTGATGTGGGTGACCTAGTTCTAAAATGGGATAGAACCCATGAAGACAAAGGTAAACACACAAAGTTCCAGCCTTTGTGGATTGGACCATCTATTGTTAATGAAAATCTCAACCATAATTCATTTAAGTTAAAATCATTAGATTGGAGGAAAGACCCCTTTCCGTAAATGGTCGAAATTTAAAACATTATTTCCAATAGAAATTACAACCTTCACTTCCTATACAGTTGCTTTGCTTCCTTTTCTTTCATTTTTCATTTGTTTGTTTTGTAGTCATGTCCTATTGTGACTTGTTAGTCGGTAAGTGTACATTAATAATAACGTTGTGTAAAATGCATGGCTCAAGAGGCTTTGTAGTGTAATAAAAGAGAATTGTGATAGCCACAACACTTCTCCTTATTTATTTGCGAAATTCCATAGGTTGAGATAAGGTCAAATGGGAAATATGATTCGTCCAATAGGAGAAAATTTAGGGAACCTATAAGATCCGTACCTATGCTAGCATATGAACTTCTCAACTTGGTGTGAGCCTACTCATGTGTTAACCCTTGTCCAATAAAGTAGAGAAGGGATGAGGGGAAAATATGAAGCACGTAAACCAGTATCAGAGGTCTTAAAATACTTTTCTAAAGGGGAAACCTGATCTTTTATCAATAATTCAGGATCCCTCTTCTCCCCATTGAAAGGGTGAAAGAAGAGAAAGGCTTCTTGCACAGGAAGGTGAAGCAAGCAACTTTGCCAGTGAGCTCTATAAGTTCACTGGAAATGAAGCAATGGATGTGCTCATGAAGTTACTCCATCGGGGTATCTTCCAAGCCTAAAGGTAGCAGCGAAACAGCAAATATGAAAACCAAATACTCTGAAAATCATAAACTCGCCATGCACTTTACCTTTTCCTTTATTGAAATAATTGTGATATAGTGTATCTTCTATGTATGTTTCAACCAAAGGGGGCAATAAATAGAGAGGGATGATGAGCCCCAGAAATGAGTAATTATATGGGCTCATTCAACCTCCTAATTCAATTAATCCACCATTCCCATTAGTTTACTGCATTTTTTTTATTATATTTATGCTAATAGAGTGAATTGGGTTAGTCATTATGCCAACAAGTCTAATGTGTGATTTATGCAGATTTTTGGTAATTTTGAGACAAAATCAAGGGTTTAAATGAGCACTTGGCAGCCAAATTCGTGGGAGAAAAAAGGAGAGGATTTGTAGGAAGGTGTCCCTTTCATTTATGATCCCTTACCTCGAATTCTCCATCAAAAACTCGGAGCACAAGGGGCAGCCAAGCAAGTCAAGTAGGACTGCTGTTAACTGCAAGTTTTGGCAGCCAAGTCCCTAAAGTTTAGGAGGATTGTCGGGGTCCTCAATTTGTATAAATAAGAAGGCCTAGGGCCTCATTTCAGTTAGCTAGTATTTAGTTTGATTTTAGGAGGAGTTAGGCAGATGTTAGTTAGATTTTAGTTAGTAGGTTAGCTCTGCATTTCAGCACATTTTCAAGCTTTTTCTTGTGGATAGATTTTGGGATGTAACTTTTTTTTATTGCTCAATAAAGATGAATCCAGCTTTGCACCATCTCTAATCTCTCTTAGGAGGCTGTAGCTCTTGGGGTTGGGCCCAACCCAAGTGCCCAGTACCTCCTTTGTGTACTTTTATGTGTCTTTGCTGCATTCTTAGAATAAATTCTGTTATTTAGGTTACGATCTTTGTGTTTTTGATGATTAAAATAGATTTTCATGCTTCAGGTTGATTTGACAGTTTGGTAAGGGAAAAGATCTTCAGAAAATGCCATCAAGCAGCCCTTGATCTCACCTCTCCCTCCTTGGGACCATGAGCTGAGACCAAGGTGTCCTCGCTGCCACAAAAACGTTGTTCTTGCTTCTTCATGAAATTTATAGTGTTAGATTTTTAGTTAGGAAAGTTGATACCAGTTGTACTTGCATATTTAGAATCTATTCTTACTTAGTTTCCATAGTTATCTTGCAGGATTTGCTGCCAATAAACTTATGTTCATCATATTTCTAGTTTCTGTGTCAAAATAGGTCAAAATAGCTAGATCTTTGGTTTGCATAGCCTTTGTTTGGTTAGTTCTGTAAAATGGCATGAAAAACACCTGTGTTACCTCCTTGCATACCCTTCCTCCATCAAACAACCTGCTCCATCCCCTAACTCAGATTCTTTCCTTTCATTTGCCACATTTTCTCACTTTGCCCTAAATTCTACATTCTTGTGCAACATTGCTCCCTCCATCCGTGAATGAATCCAATCACCCTAATCACTCCATAGCCTCATTCACCAGGTCCTAGACCTCTTCACATTCTCATCCAACCTCCATCTCCACCTTTTCACCCATCTTCCACCATCAACCCTTCAAAATTCCCTTTCGGAACATCCTGTAGAACATCCTGTAAAAGCTATAGAACATCCTGTAGAACCCCTGCAAACTTCCTATAGAAGCTCACGGAAGCGGTTTCTTGAGATCCGAGCTCTGTGAAACTCTCTGGAAGGGTGCTAGGGACCCCTTAGGCCCTCTTATCACCTTCCCAACCTCCTGCAAGCGCCCTTGCCATTTCCTTTCATCAATAAACCTCTACACAGTTAAACATAGTTAAAGCACGTGCATAATAATTCTGACAACTTACTCAAAAATGAAAAAGGATGTTTCCTTCATATTTCTCTTTATAAGTAGCTTACTCACATGCATTTTACCTTTCTAGAAGTCAATGGCATCCATTTATGTAGCTTTCATCCTTTTACTTGCACTAGTAGGGTTATTCGGTAAAACTAGGGTTTGCTAGGGTTTGCATTTCCTTTCAGCTTTCTGCTTCTTTTTGCAAGTAGATTAGCCTCCTTTGAGTTAGATTTCATCAATCATATTTAAAAGCTTCTTCTAAGAGCTCATAGAATTTGGCTTAAGCTCCTAGCAGACTTGCGCCAGCTGATCAAGTGACAACCGTGGTAAGAGCTAGTACTTGTGCATATAGCATCGTCGCTTCCAAGTTTGTTACGAACTACCAGGTTGATAAAAGTAAAGAAGGGAGCCCTAGGAGTTGCAGCATTGTTGCTGCAATACTGGATCCCACCATCGTTTTGGCATCGTTGCTGGGGAAGCGTCAGAGTATTGGTGCTTGCTGCTTTTCTTCTCTACTACAACCTTCTGCTAAGTAGTTTATTTCAGGAAGCGTAGAGTAGATTGTTTCAATTCCATTCAGCAATTTCATTTCCGCAAAAGTAGATTAGACATTTCTCGCTTTCATACATTAGCATTTCAATTCCATAATTTCATTTCTGCAAGTGTAGATTAGCATTTCAATTCTGAAATTTCAATTTTGCAAGCGTAGATTAGGATTTCTATTCCGCAATTTCAATTCTGCAAGCATAGCCTAGCATTTCATTTCTGCAATTTCATTTCAGAAAAATAGATTAGTCCTTTCATGCTTTCATTTCAATTCTGCATTTTCATTTCAGCAAGATAGATTTTAGTTAGTTGTCGTTCAATCTATTTCATTTTTGCAGGTACAAGCAGAAAAATGAAAATCAACCAAAAAGATTTCCTTTATTCCTTGTAGGAGTAGAGATAAGTCAGAAAAATGTTTTCACAACACCCCCATTGTTTCACACAGCCAAACTTCTCTTTTCTTCGATGGTTGTGATTAAGAAGAACCCCTAGGTGGACAACAGGACATATTTGAAGAACCTCTAGGGGAGAAGAAGAAGAAAACATTCCTCTAGAGAAAATGGTTGGAAACCGAAATGATGGGAGCAATACCTTTTTTTCCAACTCATCCATTGAGGGTGAAATTGGAGACATGTGGAAAGATTGCAAAAGCAAGGTGAGGCAGATGCTTGCCATGCATATCAAAAGATATCAAGAGGAAGTTGAGAGGGCTTTGGCCATCTTTTGTCCCAGGTGCACTAGAAAGCACCCTAGGGACAAATGTCCATTGCACTCCATAGAAGTGTGTTTTGTCTGTCAAGAAGACCATCCTACGAATCAGTGCCCTTCCTTGCATGGACTTAAAGCTGCATATCAAAGGGCCAAAGGAGTCACTGAATCACTCTATCATATGAACCAAAGGAGGCCAAATGGACCCATACCTTACCAACAGGGAATGCAAGAGACATCCCAAACCTATTACGACCCCTATCAAACCACTTCCATGTTCTTGGGGTCCCCCTACTCATCCTTCCTGGTCCAAACCCCCTCCTTGGTCGTATCCATCTCAATATCATGCTCAACTAGCTACTCATCCATTTCACCCCTACGCTCAGCCACAGCCTCAATGGAATGCACCTCATCAAGGGTGGAGGCCCCAGTACAACTCTCCTCCCACTCCTTTGCCTCCACCACCTGCCCAACCACAACCCCATCCACATCCATCTCAAATATACATCCCCACTCAACTACCTGAACCACCATTTCCAAACACACACACTGGAATCACTCAACCCGATTACAATGCTGAGGCACAACATGTCCAAACAACTCCTCTTGAGCTCAATGATATTCACCATAGCTCAGGAAGAGTATTGCAAAAAAGAGATTATATTGAAAGCATTGAAGGACCACATCCAACAAAAGAAGATTCAAAGGAGGAGATCAAAGAACCATGGGCTGCACTTGATGAAGAGAAGACATCAGAATTAGAGATCGAGAGAGCTCACCCATGGTTACCATCAAATCCTCCATGTATTCAAAAGAAAAATCATTAAAAAGAGGAAGATGAGAAGGTCATAGTAGAAGGTGACATGAAGAATGATCCAGATCAGCAAAAGGACCAAGGATATCATAGCTATATTGAGATATGGTTCCAGACGGTCACTAAGATGCAACAGTACTCTCTTCCTCAACTATGTTTGATCCCTTCAAAGTCAAATGATTTGGTCTCTGAAATTCGGATAGCTGTCAAAGCATGCATTTCAAGCCTCCACATCATTTTGTCTCTAATTTCGATGTGCACATGGATCCATTGGAAGTATTCTTATAGTTGAAAATGATTTTTTTTTTCAGGTAGGGTAGGGTAGAAAAAAACCAAAAAGAAAAAAAATCAAAATAAGAGGAAAATAAAAATCTAAGGTGAAAACCTCCTCAGAGGTGCCTTAGATTGAATCACTGGTTGAAAACCTCCATGATGTGGTCAATGGGTTGGAAAAAAGAGAAAAGAAAAAGAGAATAAGATCCTTGGGTGAAAACCTCCCTTGGAGGCGCTCAGGGCAGGGAATTAGGGTGAAAACCTCCATGAGGCACCCTATTTGTTTTCAAAAAAAGAGGAAAAGAAATAAGAAAAGAGAAAATGAAAAATAAACTTAATTTCCATTGAATAATTGCAGGTTGTAGCAAGGACATTTCAGGTTAGGAGGATCGCTCAAAACAAAGACAGAGGAAGTTTTATGCCTTCTATAGGAAGTTTTGTGTCTTTTACAGGAAGTTATGTGTCTTCTACAGGAAGCCTACAAACAAGCCAAAATTGATCTCCGAAGAGGACCCAAAGGCTGGGAATATGTCCATGAGGCCTACAAAGATCCATGTTTCCACCCCTCACCCTTCTCCATTATTTTTTCCATCTCATTGTACTTCTTTCCTAAAAACTGTGTGTTCTATAGGAAGTTCCTGTAGAAATTACAGGAAGCTAGAAATGGATTTTAGAAAGCAGTTTGGTGAACATGATAGCTTCCTAAAGGGTTCATAAGTCCTCCTACAATCCTCAAACCTCTCTCCCATCAATTCCAAGTCTGCATTATAGCCCAAGCTCATTTTTTCTTACTATGCAAAAAACTGCAGAATGCTTTGAAACAAAAATACATAGAACAAGAATTTGTTTTTTCCTCACTTGAAAACCGCGCATCCATTTACAAAAATGTTACATGGGGAGTTGTATAGGGATGATGGCAACATGCTCGAGCAATTTCAGCCAATTATAGTGCACGGTTTCCAAGAAATTAGCCTCCATCACCTTCAACCATTTTTGCATTTTCTCCATATTCGTGCATCCATTTCAAAACCTGTTTCATGGGGAGATGCATATAGGTGATACTAACCTACCCAAGTAGTTTCAACCAATTTTGATGCATGGTTTCTGAGAAATTGACCTCTGTAATATTCAACTATTTTCAGTTTTTCTCGAAATCTGTACATCTATTGACCACAATTTTTCTATGGGAGGTGCATAACAATGATATAAGTAGGCTCAGAAAGTTTCAGGTCAATCCGATCTATCGTTTGGGAGCTATGGAGAAAACAAGTTGTTGTCTTGTAAAAATTCAGCATCAACAGCATGAGGGTGCAAATCTGAATGTTGAAGCAGGCTCCTGCAGCGTAGGTCCAGCCAGAGGATACCTGCACCAGGAAATAAGCCATTTATCAGCAAACAGACCAGCATGCATCCACAGAATATGAGCATGCAACAGAAAAAAGGACCAGGACATTCGACTTCCAGGTACGTGACTAAACCCATTCCTCTGTTGCATGAATGTAATTTAAGAACTACGTGAACAATGAGATGGTTGGGATTAAACAAGATCAGTGGCAAGCTAACTGGCCACCCTCGTCTAGTTCAGACAGTGCCTTGTCCAGTTCTCTAGTGCTCAGCCAGAAATCATGCAGCATATGTGTATAGTCAACTCACGTGAAATTTAAAAAAACAGGTAGTGTTGGCTGTTTGAACTCTAATGCAACTGATGACAAGTGATTAACAAGAAGAGAACATACAGTTCATAACAACACTGCAGTCTGCATGGGGCCAATGCACATCGGCCACCTCATCTTCTCACACGAATCACGCTGCAGTTAAACGATGCTCGGCTGAAACTCTCACCACTCTTTGTTCACTGCGCCTTCATGACATTCACAACTGAAGCACGCGTCCACCACTTCCAGATCAGCTAACTAGTGGTCCTCTATAAGATTCCTGCCTGATTTTTTGAGATTTCTGCCATTTTTAAAAAAACCTCCCGCCTATTAGGCTCTAGAGGAAGCGTAGTTTTGTTCTACAGGAAATGAGAGCCTTCTACAGGAAGGCTTCTATAGGAAACGCAAAAAACAGTCGTGCAGAAAGAAAACCTGGGATTTTCAGCGAACTTCAAGCTCAAACAAGGTAGGATTGGGGAAGCTTCTTTGTGCATTATTTGTTTGTGCAAAGTGGTGAATTGAACATGGCATGAGATTGGAAAATCAGTGAAAAATCTGCCTGTGAATTGGAAATAAAATGTTTTCCCGTGTGTTGCACTGTGTTTCTTAGTTGTGTCTGCATCAAGATTTTCCTCCGCATTTCTTGTCTTTAAAATTCTCCTGTAGAGAAGATATGCAACTGTGGGGGCCAACCTGTGTATGGAAAATTTTGAACTTGCATGTTTGTATGTGTGCTGAGAAGAAAAATTGAGCTCTGTACTCAGTCCGTAGAAATACAATTCTTCCTTTGATAAACAGACAGCCGAATTTTGGGTAGAGAGGGCTAAAAAAGTCCACCTAAATGATGTCATAGCCAAAGTAGACACACAAAAATAAAAGCAAAAGACACATCCAGCAAAACAAACAGAAATAGTTGACACAGGGATTTCTACAGGAAGCATGGAAACAGAACAACAAGAGGAGAAATCACCTAAGATATTAGCCAGGGATGCAGCAGCTACACTTGCTGCCTTAAGCACACCTCCAAAACAAAAAGGGAAGCAAAAGAGGCAAACCTCCATGTACTTTAAAGCAAAGAGGAGCACACGGATCAAAGTGGGCAGACCCCAGCCACAGTCAATGGAGCCAATTATCATTGAGGACACCATAGCCAAACAAAAGTAGGAGTCTCCTTCAAAGATAACCATCACCTATGAACGAGGAAGACAAAAACCTTCACTAGAGAGAGAGAATTAAGATGATAGACTCAAAGACAGTTCTACAGGAAGCTGAGAATTCTCTACAGGAAACTAAAAAGTTCAGACATAACACAGATTTCTGAAGAGCAGGAACTACAGGAAGGTTCCCTCGCAGGTTAGGAAATAGTAGAGGAACAACAGCCAAGGGAAGATACACAGTTTGATGTTTAAATGAGGATAAAGTAGTAGCAAGAGAGGGAGTCTCAGGTTGTAGTTGAAATACTGATGCTGAAACAATAGTTGCAAGAGAGAGAAGCCCAGATGGCCTGCACGGCCAGCTAGGCAATAGAAGCCCTGCAATGAATACAACCAGCTTGACCCTATGCATTGTATCCTAAAGACCAAGAAGCCCTCCATACATTCACACTCCCTAGTTGGGAAGTCGTCGGGGACATGACAACAGAAAGTGATATAAAAGCCCTCACCTATGATATCAGTCCTTCTAACAGTGAGGAAGAAGAGCAGAAAGGGGGAGAAGATGAAGCAACTAATGACTCAACAAGACAAGAAAAGGAAAAGGAAGAAACTAAAATAGAAGAGGAAAAGGATGAAGATACAGAACAGGAAAAACACAAGAATTCAAACAAGCGGACTAGGAGGAACAGTGGAAGGACATGGACAAGAAGGTAGGATTTTATGGCACACAAGAGTAGACCACATCAGAAGCTTGGGATGATAAGGAGGCCACCAGGGCCATCAAAGATAAAGAGATAGATTAGTTGCTCAGAGGATGAGCAACACTTTCAGTAGGGGGTGATGATGAGCCCCAGAAATGAGTAATTATATGGGCTCATTCAGCCTCCTAATTCAATTTAATCCACCATTCCCATTAGTTTATTGCATGTTTTTTATTATATTTATGCTAATAGAGTGAATTGGGTAAGTCATTATGCCAACAAGTCTAATGTGTGCTTTATGTAGATTTTTTGGTCAATTTTGAGACAAAATCAAGGGTTTAAATGAGAAATTAGCAGCCAAATTCATGGAAGAAAAAAGGAGAGGATTTGTAGGAAGGTGTCCCCTTCATTTATGAGCCCTTACCTTGAATTCTCCATCAAAATCTCAGAGCACAAGGGGCAGCCAAGCAAGTCAAGTAGGACTGCTATTAACTGCAAGTTTTGCCAACCGAGTCCCTAAAGTTCAAGGGGATTGTTGGGGTCCTCAATTTGTATAAATAAGAAGACTTAGGGCCTCATTTCAGTTAGCCAGTTTTTAGTTCAATTTTAGGAGGAGTTAGTCATATTTTAGTTAGATTTTAGTCAGTAGGTTAGCTCTGCATTTCAGCACATTTTCAAGCTTTTTCTTGTGGATAGTTCTTGGGATGTAACTATTATTTCTTGCTCAATAAAGATGAATCCAACTTTGCACCAGCTCTAATCTCTCTTACGAGGCTGTAGCTCTTGGGGTTGGGCCCAACCCAAGTGCCCAATACCTCCTTTGTGTACTTTTATGTGTCTTTGCTGCATTCTTAGAATAAATTCCGTTATTTAGGTTAAGATCTTACTTTGTGTTTTTGATGATTAAAATAGATTTTCATGCTTCAAGTTGATTTGACATTTTGTTAAGGGAAAAGATCTTCAGAAAATGCCATCAAGCAGCCCTTGATCTCACCTCTCCCTCCTTGGGACCATGAGCTGAGACCAAGGTGTCCTTGTTGCCACAAAAACGTTGTTCTTGCTTCTTCATGCAATTGATAGTGTTAGATTTTTAGTTAGGAAAGTTGATACCAATTGTATTTGCATGTTTAGAATCTGTTCTTACTTATCTTCCATAGTTATCTTGCATGATTTGCTTCCAATAAACTTCTGTTCATCATATTTCTGGTTTCTAGGTCAAAATAGGTCAAAATAACTAGATCTTTGGTTTGCATAGACTTTGTTTGGTTAGTTTTGGAAAATAATGTGCAGAACACCTGTGTTACCTCCCTGCATACCCTTCCTCCATCAATACAACCTACTCCATCCCATAACTTAGATTCTTGCCTTTCATTTGCCACATTTTCTCACTTTGCCCTAAATTCTACATTCTTGCGCAACATTGCTCCCTCCATCCATGAATGAATCCAATCACCCTAATCACTCCCCAGCCTCATTCACTAGGTCCTAGACCTCTTCACATCCTCATCCAACCTCCATCTCCACTTTTTCACCCATCTTCCACCATCAACCCTTCAAAATTCCCTTTCGAAACATCATGTAGAACATCCTATAAAACCCCTGCAGACTTCCTATAGAATCTCACGGAAGCGGTTTCTTGAGATTTGAGCTCTGTGAAACACTTTGGAAGGGTGCTAGGGACCCCTTAGGCCCTCTTCTCACCTTCCCAACCTCCTGCAATCGCCCTCGCCATTTCCTTTCATCAATAAACCTCTACACAGTTAAACATATTTAAAGCACATGCATAATAATTCTGACAACTTACTCAAAAATGAAAAAAGATATTTCCTTCATATTTCTCTTCAGAAGTAGCTCAGTCACATGCAATTTAACTTTCTAGAAGTCAATGGCATCCATTTCTGTAGCTTTCATCCTTTTACTTGCACCAGTAGGGTTAGTCGGTAAAACTAGGGCTTGCTAGGGTTTGCATTTCGTTTCAGCTTTCCGCTTCTTTTTGCAAGTAGATTAGCCTCCTTTGAGTTAGCTTTCATCCATCATATTTAAAAGCTTCTTCTAAGAGCTCATAGAAGTTGGCTTAAGCTCCTAGCAGACTTGTGCCAGTTGATCAAGTGATAGCCGCAACAAGAGCTAGTACTTGTGCATATAGCACCGTCGCTTCCAAGTTTGTTATGAACTACCGGTTGATAAAAGTAAAGAAGGGAGCCCTAGGAGTTGCAAAATTATTGCTGCAATATTGGAGCCCACCAAGGGGGCATAATTACTACCCTAAATATTTCTCAATATCAACTGAAACTAGAGGAGGAGAGTTGATCCTTAGCAGAGAGATATTTCAAATTATTCTTCACCCCAACATTGGTGTTGTATCCCCTAAGATTAAGTATCTTCAGTACCATCCCAATATCTCTATGTTTCCTAAGCCAAATAATCAAAATTTGAAACTCAATACAAATTGCATTACATTGTATGCCACAAGGGAATATAATATAATTCACATGAATAGAGAGATACTCATTGTAGCAGAAGAATGCCAGGGATTCACCTTCTGTGAGTGTGAATAATGGGAACATAAGGACACCTTGAAGCCCTCTTGGAGCATAATTATTCTCTTTATCTAGTTCACTTACACCCCCAACAACTGGAAATTGGACCAATCCCTCAAATTTCCAATCTAGAGATTTTCCTATTCTATCCAGAATGTTCTACAACACTACAAGCGACACTCAAATATTAGGTACAAAGGATGTCATTTCCATAGCGCTCCCCAACTACTCTTGGATGGAAAATAATACAACTATAACTATGAACAATCTCAATACCATCCCTCATACCATAGACCTTAATAAAATCTTCAAAGATTTAAATTTCTTGGGTTCCTAATATAGCCAAAATTGAAACCAAGTTGATGCACAAAGTTACTAATTATAACAAGGTAGATTTTCCTTTACTTCAACACCTTCCAAGAAAATTTCCATCTTCAAGAATATACAATGTAATCCATCACTTTCCCCTCTAGGATTTAAAGGTGTTTCATCTTTGTTAGGGTCCTATAAATATAGTGATCTAGGTATGACTATCTAGCCATTTATCCCATAGGGATGTTATAAATTATTTTTCATTTTAAATTGTCTAGTCTTTGAAAAGAAAAATAAAAGAAAAAGAAAAAGAAAAGAAAAGAAAAATTGATAAGAAAACGAAAAAAATAGAAAGAAAAAGAAATAAAAATAAAGGTGAAAAAGATAAATAAATAAATAAATAATAAATCATCAAAGGGCGCGCCAGCCAAAATGGTGCCTAAGTAGTTTTGTTTATCCTTAAAGCTTGCTTAAATTAGAAAAAATATGTTTTTAAATGTTGAATAAACACCGATATGATGTTTTCTTGTTTAGAAATAAGGTTCTGATGCTTTTGGATGAATGAGATCGTCCCTGCCAAAATCAACAACAAGGAATGATGTTCGCCCCCCCCCCCCCAACCTCCCGAAGGTTAATATGAAGGGGGAGGGTCCTAAACGTGCTTTGTTGGCAACTAAATTTGACAACGTGGCTACTCCATAAACATTGTAGGGGCCTCTTCTCCATTCTTATCGTTTGAACCCCCCTCGCCCGCCACCCCCGTAAATCATTTTCTTTATCTATTTTTCCCCGCTCCCATTGGTTCCTACTCCACTCATAGCATGCCAACACATCCACCACGCTAACACATCTGCCACCCCACTGCATCTGTACATGCCACAATATCTTGCACGTCACCTCCCTCCCTTACATCACATGACTGTTGGCCAAATCTCCCACCAACAGTCATGTAGACGTTGGTCATTAACTCCCGCCAACGTTTAAAACTATTAATTGTGAGACTCCAAAAATAGTAATTTTACCGTTGATCTTCTTTCCCTTTCTTCTTTAAAAATCCTGCGTTTCCCAACATTTATCTCTTTGAGATTTCATTGTATCAGTGTAGGTTCATGCTCAAAGATCGTTTATTATAGTAGTGCCCTTTGCAATTGCCATCTTCTTTCAGTACCAATCTAGCAAAAATTCGGTAATTTCCTTTGGGCCTCTTTGCAATACTAAAATTTCATCACCTAAGGGAAACAAAAAAATGGTGGTCAAGAGTCCATTCTTACCCTCTGTTCCCTATTTTAATGAGATGCATTTAGTTGACATAAAATATAAGATAACAGAAACTCAATGTGAATTTGATTTGTATGAGCTTCATAATTGGGTGAAATTGAAGTATTTAGATAATAGTGATGATTTAAGCATCTAGGAATCATTTCTACCTCAATTTACCTTTCCCAAGACACATATTTTCACAGAAGTTGCTACCTAGTGTCATTTCAAGTACCTCCCCAATCAGAAAGAAGTAATTGCTCAAAAGAAGGAGATCCGATTCTCAACTACCCCAGAAGCTATTTTTCAAGCCCTTCATATTAATTCTCAAACTTCTTTACACCCATTTTCCACTGATGCACTCATGGAAATATACAAAAATATTACCTTCCCCCAACAAGCCCATAATTTTGAATGTTTTATGCCTGAAAATTTTGAATTTCCCAGAACAAATCCCCCATATTCTACTTCTATTTTCCCTAAGATGTCAAGAGAAGTTATTTCCATGGTTACTTGTCTATTAGATTATTTGACAGACCAATGGGTAGATCAATTAGTGCTAGCTATCTTGTCAATATTTTCAGTTGGTCAGAAGCCATCCCTCATTTTCAATTATAGTCAATACTTGTCAGATGTTATTCATGAGAAATTTCTGAAATTTAAAGTTGAAGGTGCATTCAAACACCAGTCAGTCCTTGTGTATTTAATGTTATTCTATCAAGAAAATAGGTTCAAGTTCTAGTTACAGAAGATGGATGATCAAGGAAGTCCACTATCAGTCATTCACTAGACTTCTTTGGTGAGAAGGAACTCATAAGATTATTCATTCAACCATTTTGTGGATCATTTTTTACATACATCCTTGCGTATTCTTAGCAGGGATATTCTACCAAGGATTTCACCAGAGACCAAGAAGGTTTTCCATATTATAGAACAAGCTCAATCTATAGACTGGTATCTCTACCAGAACTATACAAAGATTTTGATCTATGGTTCTGAGCTTCCTCCCTATAGATTACCAGTATTTGTAGCAGTAACGATTTTTTCTTTGGAATACATTAGACAAATGTTAAACATGGATGAGCTACATTTTTTATCAAGTAAAAGGAAAGAACAATTTAAATTGAAGGCACATGTTGGGCCTTATATTGTAAATACCAGAGTAGTAACAAAGGAAGTGGATGAAATACTAAAGTTGATGAAATTTAAGCTACACTTCACATGGTATTATGATCCATTAGGGATAATTTCTAGTCCAAGAGTCGAGAAGAAGACCACACCAGATGCACATACACCTAGGCCAAAGATAAAGCAGTATGCCAATCAGGAGTAGTGGATAGAGAAGACACTACAAGAGGATGAAGAGAAAATTTTCTGTCAATCATATATGCAAATTCCTATTCCAAAAGAAAAATAAATCAAGAGACCAAGAGAAATTATGTCACCTACAGATTCATAAGCTCAAGCTGCAGACTTTCATGTTTTCAAGAGGAGAAAGAAAGGTTCGAAGACCAATAATAAGATTGGTATTAAAAGTGATGCTCAAATAATAAATATTCAAGAAGAATCCTCACAAGAGAAGGGTTCATAGGAGAAAATAAAATGGTTTTGACGAGCATTCCCACCACTTCCTTCCCATATGTTGATGATACAACTAGGGCACCTATGTCTTCTACATCTCAAATTCCAACACAACAAAACATTTTTTCCAGATACAGGGAAATCAAGAAGAAAAATAAAGCATTGAAGGCTTCAACATATTCAGAGCTTTTGAAGCAAAATTCTACTACTCAACCCAGGTTGTTGTATGCACTTGACATGGAAAAGGGGTAGTTCCAAATGTCCTTTTTGGAATCTACAGTTCTAGTTCCCAAAAATGTTGAGGACTACAAAGGCTGAATATTTTCTTTTGATACCAAGAAGGTTCATGCAATCGATCAAATTTATTTGCATATATAGGTAGGTGAAATGATCTATTGAACACTAACCAGTTCAGCGGTGGCTGCCTCAAAATTGCATGTCTCCTTGAATAATATGCATTCGTAGCTAAAGATAGAGCGAATGTCATATTTGGACAAAGACACTAGAACCAAATATTTGGAATATTTAATGATTAAACTAGGATATGATCTTAGTAACATCAAAATAGTTGAGGAGATAATTAAAAATAAAGATTAATATATTCAAGATCTAAGGAAACAACTCAAGCTTCCAACTAGAGAGCTTCCTCAAGCCAAAGAAGTAACTAACCTAGAGATAGAAAATGAAAAGCTATTCAAACTAATATTTGAAAAAAACAATCAAATTCAAAAAATTGCGATAAACATGGAGGCATCGTTAAAGGAGAAGGAAAATTTAGTAGCTACAGGTACATCGCCATGATAGGAAGTACAACAAACAACATAAACACCCATTGCAGATTCTTTTGAAAATGTAGTCAAAGCTTTGGGAGAATTATTAATAACAAACACGGAGAAAGAGAGGTTAATGACAACAATGACAAAGATGGAGGAAAACAAAATCAAATTTTGAAATTCATATTTGGCAGAGGTACAAAGGAATTTCAAATTGACTCAACAAATTGAAAACTACAAGAATAAATTTTTGACAACCCAAATGTTGGAAGAGGCCAAGAAGAGTATATGGCATAACATCAATTCCAATATTACAGAATTGTGGCCATCATTTCAAATTATTTTTTAGCAAGAGGAGCTAGTACAAAGATTCAAAGTAGTGGTTGAGAAAACTAAAGCTGAGATTGAGCACAAAATAGGGGAAGCACACAAAATTATTAAGATGTTTAACTCTAAAACTAGAAATGAGTTAGAATAAGTCTAGATCCAAGACAAAACATGCACAATTATGGAAGTGAAGAGAGTTGTAACAAAGAAGAACCTCATGATACAACTGGAGAATAAATTCAAAGAGTTCGAGTTACAGGTGAAAAGATTTAACATAAAATTTAATGTATTGTAGGAAAAGGGCCTTCTAGCATTGATATCCTCTAATGGAAAACTGATTCCATTAGAGAAATATGAAGACCAGTTATGCAACATAGTTGCAAAATCTTCCAAATTCACCAAGGCCACAATAAAAATAGCTAGAGAAGCTTTCTTGAAAGGACTACAACATGACCTCTACATTTATCATGAAGTACACCATCTATTTATCAATAAGCCAAATTTTCAGACATATACAAGTAGATGAAAAATTTTAAAGCATGGTAAATTTCTCCATTATTAGTGAAGAGCAGTGGGATAAATTGTTCGAGCTTGTCGAATAAGGGAAAACATGAATCCTACAAATTGCGGTGTAGACAAATAAAAAAAGCACAGAAGTAGCCACAATCAACAACAATTATCCTTAAAGTCTTAAAAAAACATCATAAATAGTCTATATTTCCTATTGTTTAGTTCTATTTTTGAAATATTTACATGTTTTCAGTAGATAATATTTTGTAATAAATTTTATTTTTAAGTCCAAATTAATTTGAGACAAAATATATAAATATTTTTTAAGAATATTTAGAAAGGGTTGGATTATGCAAGAAGAAAATATTTTCTGTGATTGTAAGCATTGAAATATATTTTGAAGTAATCAATTAAGTAATACAAAGGCAGTTCGGTTTCAGGATTCTTGTGTCAAGCAAATGGTGATGTTTCACTCTTTTTAAATTTGTTTTTCTTTCAAGTTTCACATGAATGTTCCCTCTTAAATTGTTTACAACAAGATTAAGAGCCGCATTTACTTGCAGTACTCTGCTCTGGCTTGTTAAGCAATCTTAATTTTTTCTTTCTGATATTAAGTATAGAATTCAGCTGTGTATGCTCTATATTTAATTGATGCTAATTATTATTCATCTCATCCACACTACCACAACTCTACAATATCCAAGAGTTTTCCTACCTCACCCTATTTTCTCTCCTTTGTTTATTTTAATTGATTATTGAAGACTTTATGACTCCATGCCCAATGGACTTTTCTTCCATTTTACAACCAAATATTAAAAACATCTATCTTGAACTTTCATACCTACCCTAAAATCTAAAAAGTAAGATTAAAAATCATACAGAGAGAGCCCTCTTTGATGTTGGAAGGGCTAAATCACAACTTTAAAAGTGGTTTGTGGTTACCTCTGCAGTTTCCTTTTTTTCCTAGAAAAACTGTGGAGTGCTAACATTCTGACGACCATACTGGGGAACTTTCCCTAGTACACTTTGATTTCAAAAGAGAAAACCTATTTCCTATGGGTGACATTGAGTTAGGAAACCTTTTAGGCTGAAATCTTCACCCAAAATTTGTCTTTTTACCTAGCTGTAATAAGTTCCTTTGGAAATTTGGCTCCTAAAAATATTTACACAAGATCAAATCTAGATCCTGATCCTACCAAAGTTGTGAATGATCTTTAGAAATTCATTAATAAAAAGAATCTTCAAGAAATTCAAGCAAGAAATAGCCCTCTACTCAGGTCTCACTCACTCCTTGAAAGCTTTCAATCATTTGAGGGTATTAATTCTGATCTGTCCTTTGACCTTAGGCTTTTTATAACCAAGTCAGAAAGCTTTGTTCCAGAAATAGTCTTTGATGAATCCACTTTGAAACCATACAATTTAACAAAAAATCCAATTTTTTCAGATTTTGATAGAGACATTGCATTTCAGTTTGAAAAGCTTGAAGATCTGGCAGCTCAGTTGAATGAGGCTACTCAAGAACCATACATATTTCAACAGACGATCATTTCTCCTATTCCATCATCGACCTCACCTGTGATACCTTATTTTTCTATTGTCCCCATTACATCTCTCATTCATACTCCTTATATAGAAACTCAACAGATCATAGGCCCACTATCTTTTCCACTTCTAACATCAAGTAAAACTACAGTTTCATCTTCCTCTCATATTCCAATCATGACAACCCATTATGCCCCTTTTATTCTGCAACAACCATTAAATGCTATGCCACTTAATTATTCACAACGTATACCCCAATTCACTGGTACTGGGACCACTATAGTTCGGCAACACATTGATAAGATGAATGATTTTACATAACTAGAAGAGGTTGATGATGATGATGATGTTCAAATAAGGTTGTTTGCTCAAATTTTGATTGGTGAAGTAAGAAAATGGTATAGGGAATTAGGAGAAAGAAACATTGCCAATTTAAAACAATTTCATCAAGTTTTTCTCTCTCGCTGGGAGTTTAAAAAGGATCCACTTCAATTGGAAATATGGATATCTAGGAATAAGGAAATTTTCAGAATGTCCTAGATCCCTGCAATGAATATAGACATGATAGCCCTCTCGGCCTGTATGGAGCTGCATAAACCAATCAATGACCCTTCTTTGGATCGACTGGATTCTGCTTGGATGACCTCGTGGAAGGTCCCCTTGACCCCCCTGGATTTGAAGCGCACTCCCTGTGTTTGGTCCAATTGGATTATGAGGCTATCCCTGAAGGAATAGGTGGAATGGTTAAAAACCACAAATAAGTGGACCCTTCAATTCAACAACATGTCAAAAGAAATTCCTGGGGTGGAAGGAGGGGGAGGAATTCTAATTAATCCCAAAGGAATCACTGAATTTAGTTATGCTTGGGGGCTAGGTTGGAAGACCAATAACCAAGCTGAAGCTTATGGAATACTACTAGGACTAATCTTGGCACAAAGAAATGGGATAAAAAAGATTGAGGTGTTAGGAGACTCCATGATCGTTATAAGGCATGTGATTAACACTTCAAAGGCTAAGATCTCTAACCTGAATCAAACCATTTTGAGATCCTAGAACTTGATCCCTGCTTTCAACTTGGTGACCTTTTATCATTTCTTGAGGGGAAATAATCATGATGCTGACAGACAAGCCAATAAAGCAAGCCATCTGGAGGAGCAAAAATGTGTAATAAACGATGTCATGAGAACGGCAAAAATTCCTTAAGGAAATGAAGAGAGATATATGTAGGTTGTAAATAAAGCCTCGATGGATAGCTATGGATGTGGAATATTTGCATCTAACATACCACAATGATATGAAGCCCCCCATTCTCGCTATCTCTTGGCATCTTCCTCCCCCCCTCCCCCTTCCTATCCCTTCCCCCATCCACCCCACCTCCCTTCCCCTTTCTCCCATTCCCCTTCCCCTTCCCTGTGGCCCCTCCCCTTTCTAACCTCCACCTCTACGTTATAAGCTCCACCCTGGGTTCCTCCTCCCCCTCTCGCATCACCCTCTGCAAGCTTTTGCTAGCCATGCAGACTCGTGGCGATCCAGACATGCAGACTTGCTCGAAACATGGCATCCTATGGAAATTTTGTACCACACCTGTTTCAATATTAATTCACAACTTGCGGCCTCATCGTTTCTTCTCTGGATCTTGGAGAATTGGTTTACGCATCACGTCAGGTGTTTATAGGGATTTGAGTTTTACAAAGAAAAATTTAATTCAAGACCATGTTAAGTCAGGCCCATCATGGGAGAATTGTGGGAATTACTAATAGAGATTAGGAAATTGGTGGGAAATTGATCCATGTGGCTCTAGACACATGCAGAAGTCCAAGAGGACTCAGGAAGGGTAAAAAATCAAAGTGTTTGGATTATGCTCGAACCACATTCATGTTAAATATCTCATCTTCATGATCATGGTGGTGCAAACGGTTTGTCAATCCGAGTCCAGATGAGGAAGATAGAGGCAGTTAAAGTTGCCTTGACTTTTGCTGACTGAGCAGGATTAATGGAGACACAATTTGGACTTTTCCTGGTGGACGGAATTTGGCCAACTCCAGCTAGATTCTGGGTGAAATTGTTGCCTCGTTAAAATGACTCTTTCCGTCCAAATCCAGATTTTCAAAAGGGCCATGTTGTTTTATAATTAAAAAAAATATTAAAAAAATAAAATAAATATTAGTGGGGGCAAGCAACCATGACCCCGCCGCACCCAAAACTGCCTAACCATAAGAAACAATGTGGGGTGGGCGACCATGACCCCGCCGCCCTGGGAACCATGCAACGAGAGCACTATTAGTGAGGGGTGCGGACTGTCAACCCCGCCGCCCCTCCACCTCATACACCATGAAGAACGACCAACAGAAAATGGTGGGAGCAGGCCACCGAGACCAACGGACCCACCCCCAAATAAAATATTCAATTAATATATGTGGTTAAAAGAGGAGGAGCAGGATTTGATGCCTCGACCCCTCCTTAACAACTTTCCAAGTTGTCCACTGCGCCATAACTAATTTGTTGTGTAATCTACCCACGATTTCATATTTAAACCTATTTGCTAAGTGCGCCATGGAGGAGGAGTGCACATGTTGTTTGAGGCAACATGGAGGAGCTAGGAGTGGGCATGGAAATTGAGACAAATTTTTAATTAATTTATTTGTAGGTGGAACCATGATTGAGCGAAATTTCGAGGAGGGTGAAATTTTTGCAGTGTCCAAATTGGACAAACTTTACGTCGATCTTACACCTCTCAGCGACACAGACCCAATGGTGCAGTCGGTTTCTTGATCTGGGCAGCATATTTTCAGAGGACCCGAAGGAGGGAATCTTTAAGGAATCTAGGGGGAATCTAAAAGATTCCTTGAGCCCCAGATTTCCATTTTCTCAGAATTCAGAAATTTGACAGTTGATTTTGCACTATTCGATGCCACAAATCTGATGGTGTGTTCAGATTTCCCATTTTCTCATTCTATTTCTCAGCCACTTTTGTAAGTCGAGTGCAGGTGTCAAAATTTGACGTGCGTGCAGTTATTCCATGAGATTCAATGCAGCGAGATTGATGGTACGACTAGCTTCAGTAGTTTCACATCATTTTCTTCAGATGGCCTTAGGATGTGAGGTATATGCAGTGCGTTCATGTACTTCTTTTTACTTTGCATTGTGCTGAACAGATCCTTGTTTGATGTTTGATGTGGGATCTTGTTTTCTTACTTTTTCTCATGATTCCTGCTTGATGTGATGCGGAACCATTTGTGTGATGTACTTGTTGTCATGATTCGTCATGTTTTTTTTGAGATCCCTTTATTGTTATGTTGATGGGATACTCATGTGTCACCATGTATGATTGCATTGAGATCCCTTTTATGCCATGTTGGCAGGATGTTCATTATCATCATGCATGAGTTTATGTCATACTGATAGGAGCCCTTTTTTACTGAGAGTTCTTGCAGCGGAACATCTCTTGGAGCCACTCCTGCATGAGGGAATTTTCCTTGTATTATAGCAATGTCACCCCTTATGTACATCATCACTATTGACAGCACTTAATGCAGTGGCCTACATCATCTTGACATTGGCGCTCGGAGACGTAGTCCCTCCTGGACGAAATCCGTTATCAATGTCTTATGTTTCATGTGTTGATGAATGTCATGTTCCTTTTCTTTCCAGCACGCAGATGTATTATGTTCTTTTAAAAATGAAATTTAACACATCATGAAAGTAAAAGTTTTTGGAAGGGTCCTTTGTCACACCCGGACCTAGATCAAGTGGTATCAGAGCGGTCTTTGCGTGATGTGAATTTCAAGCGTGAAAAATGGAACATGCAGCGACAGAGGATGAAAAAGTGATGTATGAGACCATGCTCAAAATTTCCAAAAGGGTAGAAATAATGTATGAAACTCTACAAAAAGAGACAAAGGAAAAGGAGTGATTGCAGCTTCAGTTGCAAGCCACATAAGAGGCCCTAGAAGAACTGAAGCACAAAAACCAAAATCTTCAAACAGGGAACGCTAAATTGAAGATGCTTCTACATGAAGAGAAAGAGGAGAAACATAGTTTGCTACAACCACTGCAAGCAAAGGACGAGGCCTTGGAAAAGCTACAGTGTGACCCATGTGAGGTAAAATGTAATTCTCTGAATTCATGTATGTGTCCTGATGATGATTTTGCTATTTTTGAAAATCATACCACATGAATTGGCTCCAAACTATTGAAGAGAATGGGGTATGAAGGAAAAGGCTTGGGCGTTAATGGCCAAGGCATTGTCAACCCCATCAAAGTAGAAAATTACCCCGTCAAGTAGGAATTTGGTATGTCATAAAGGAAGTTGGGGAATGCGCTGAGACAACAAGTGAACCAAAAGCAACAGATGATGAGAAGCCATAATCAGTTCTTTCCAAATCGATAGAGGAGGTAAAAGATGTTGATTTCCTTTCAGTTTCATCTTCACATAGTATGCTTTCTTTTGGAGATTTGGAGATCCCAATTACAGGGACAAACATGAGGATCCTTACCAGGGCAAGGCACGAGGAGGAAAAAGAATGTGGTGTTAATAATGAAGGCATAACTCAACCATTGGAGGTTGTGCAGAGACCTCAATTTGGGGGCTTGGGATACACCGAAGGATAATGCTCGAAGGTGTTAGGTTCTTTTGAGACATCGTTGAAATCGTCAAGGAAAGAGAATGATGGGAAAACATCCCCATCATCCCATGGCAGTTCCCGTTGCAGGGAAAGAGCTAAGACAAGCTCTCATCACCATAATAACATCAGAGATAGCAAGGGAAGGTATAACCAGTTTTTATATTCGAATGTCCATTTCGATTATAATCATGTTTTTAATGATGAACGTAAAACATGGCATCAAAAAACACGTACCTTTTGTGGATTACATAACCATACATTTTTGAAGTGTTGGAAAAGAATAGCAACACACAAAAGGAAGAGGCATGAAAGACCCTCTCAATAGCAAGTAAAGAAACATGATAAGCAGATCTGGAGGAAGAAGATGTATTACAGTCATTGCGATGGAAATGGCCATCAAAGAGCCACATGTTGGAGGCTCCATCCAGAGCAGTGCCTTAAAGACAAAGCGTCAGTGCATGAACCAGGTGAAACAATTGTTCGACAAGAAAAACCACCATAAGGAGGTGACCCATTCACCTTGATAAGTGAAAAATGGTTTCTAGATGTGTTAGCTTGTCGTGGTTGTGCTTTTGTAAATCATTTTTTGCATTTTAAAATGTAAAAGTGATGATATGTTTTCCATCACTTGTTAAGCAACAATGATGTCTGGTATTATTTTGAGTTGTATGATGAACGCTGAAAGTGATGTCGTGTTTCCATCACTTGTCAAAACAAAATAGTGTTTGGCCTTATTGTTTTAAATAATGTGTTGCAGTGACGATGTGTTTTCCATCACTTGTTGAAGCAACAATGATATGTTGGCCTTGTTTTCGTAGCTGGGGTATTGTGTCCATCTTGATGTAAACTTGACCACCGAGTATGTGTTATAAACACATGGCAAGTGTGGGATGCTTGGGTCATTAGTTGGTCTTGTAAATCAAGCATGTAATTTGCAGAATTGTACTATAGGTTTACAGAGGTGGCAGTTTCTTAAGGCTCCAAAGAACAAAGGTGAAGGAGATGGAAGCGAGACCTTTTAGGATGCTTGTGATGTAGACAAGGTACAAATAAATTGCAGATTATTTTTCATGCTTTTGGAGGACCAAAAGCTCCTCAATGGGGAGGGTTGATCCAGGTGGCTCCAAACACATGCGGAAGTCCAAGAGGGCTCAGGAAGGGTCAAAAATCAAAGTGTTTAGATTATGCTCAAACCAAGTTCATGTTAAATATCTCGTTGTCATGATCATGGTGGTGTGAACGGTTCATCAATCCAAGTCCCGATGAGGAAGATAGAGGTAGTCAAAGTTGGGTTGACTTTTGATGACTAGGCAGGATTAATGTAGACACAATTTGGACTTTTTCTGGCAGAAGAAATCTGGCCAACTTCGACCAGATTCCGGGTGAAATTTTCGCCTCGTTAAAATGTCTCCTTCAGTCCAAATCTAGATTTTCAAAAAGGGCCATGTTGTTATATATATATATATATATATATTAGTGGGGGTGAGCGGCCATGACCCAGCTACCCCCAGAACCGCCTAACCATAAGAAACAACATGGGTTGGGTGGCCATGACCCCGCCACCCTAGGAACCATGCAACGGGAGCTCTATTAGTGGGGGGCACGGGCTGTCAACCTTGTTGAACAACGGCCAGCAGGAAATGGGGAGAGCGTGCCACCGAGACCGTTGGAACAACCCCCAAATAAAATATTCAGTTAATATATGTGCTTAAAAAAGGAGGGGCGGGATTTGATCCCCTGACCCCTCCTCAACAACTTTCCAAGTTTGCCACTGCGCCACAATTAATTTGTTGTGTAATCCACCCATGATTTCATATTTAAACCTATTTTCTCAGTGCGCCATGGAGGAGGAGTGTGCACGTATTTCGAGGCAACATGGAGGAACCAGGAGAGGGCATAGAAATCGAGGCAAATTTTTAATTAATTTATTTGTAGGTGGAACCATGATTGAGCGAAATTTCAAGGAGGGTGAAATTTTTGCAGTGTCCAAACTGGATAAACTTTATGTCGATCTTACACCTCTCAGTGACACGAACCCGATTGTCCATCAGTTTCCTGATGTGAGCAATAGATTTGCAGAGGACCCGGAGGACGGAATCTTTAAGGAATCTAAAATATTCCTTGAGCCCCAAATTTTCATTTTCTCAGAATTTAGAAATTTTACATTCGATTTTGCACTATTCGACGCCACAAATCTCATGGTGTGTTCAAATTTCCCATTCGCTCATTCTATTTCTCAGCCACTCTTCCAAGTGGAGTGTAGGTGTCAGCATTTGACATGTGAGTAGTCATTCCATGAGATTCGACGCAGCGAGATTGATGGTATGGCCACCTTCAGCAGTTTGGCATCCTTTTTTTCAGATGGCCTCAGGATGTGAGGTATATGTAGTGTCTTCATGTACTTCTTTTTGAGATGTATTGTGTTGCACAGATCCCTGTTTGATGTGTGATGTGGGATCTTGTTTTCTTACTTCTTTTCATGATTCCTGCTTGCTTTGATGCGAAATCATTTGTGTGATGTACTTGTTGTCATGATTCGTCATGTTTTTTTCGAGATCTCTTTGTCATTATGTTGATGGGATACTCATGTGTCGCCATGTATGATTGCATTGAGATCCCTTTTATGCCATGTTGTTACTAGATTTTCATTATCATCATGCATGCGTTTATGTCATACTGATAGGAGTCCTTTTTGATTGAGAGTTCTTGCAGCGGAACATCTCTTGGAGCCACTCCTGCATGAGGGAATTTTCCTTGTATGATAGCGACGTCACCCCTTATGTACATCATCACTATTGACAACACTTAATGCAACGGCCTAGACCATCTTGACACTAGGGCTTGGAGACGTAGTCCCTCCTGAACAAACTCCGTTATCAATGGCTTATGTTTTCATGTGTTGATGAATGTCATGTTCCTTTTCTTTACAACATGTGGATGTATTCATTTATGTTCTTTTAAAAATGCAATTTAATACATCACAAAAGTAAAAGGTCTTGGAAGGGTCCTTTGTCACATTTGGACCCGGATCAGAAATTAATGGAGGGTGGAATTATTATGGAGTACTGATGTGATCTCGATTGCAGCAATCTCCTCGCTCATCTCTGCATCACCTCCCAGTCTGGAAACAAGTATAAAGTGCAAACTGACATGTGGATTTTTTATGTTTTAAGGTTTGAAAGTGTGATAGTGGCCTCTGTGAAAGCCTGGTGACTAGAGACAAGGCTAATGTGTATCTGTTCTTGTGTCACGGAGGCTGGGAATTATGTTATGAAGAGTCAAAATAAGGGTAGGAAGGTATGTCTATCTAAGGTTTTGAAGGGAATAAAGAAATTCTGAGTATAATTGGAAGGTTGTGGGTGCTGAGATTAGGTTGTCCTGAGTGTTTGTAGTCAAGCTGGATTTGGGACATCGAGTGGGTTCATAATTCTCTCTGAAAGAGGGAGGAGAATTAGATTTTAAGCGAGGTTTGGTGGTGCATACTTGTCAAGAATTAGAGTAGTCTGTTGTGGTGAGACATGGTGTCTAGCTTTGGGAGATCATGGAAAATAGTTCCAATTTCTGGAGCTTGATAAAAAGAGAGGTTTTGGAAGCTAGCATGCAGGTTTCTGAAGAAATTTCTTTGTCGGGAATGTGGGGAAGCCATAGGATGAGGTCTATTGGGCTGAGGGCCGATTACTCAGTGCAGGGTGGCAAATACAGACCCTCCTGTCTTTCTTGTGTTCAAGACCATTGGGACCTGCGAGAAGCACTGTCATAAATCCAACGCAGCATGCACCAGCAAATGCACGATAATATGACCAAGCAGGAAAGGGAGATTGAGAAAAGGGAATACATCAAACAACTTGAGGACAAATTGGACACATTGCACCATCAATTGGAAAATTTGAAGCTTAAGGTGGAAGCAATGGAGGATGGTATGGATGCAAACATGGAGGGTGTGACAGACCAAGAGAATTCCAAGTACTCAAAAGAGGCCTCCCCACGCTTGGATATAAACAACCCAACCCCTATGGATTTCTAACCACCTCTGTATTGTTTTTGCTTTTGTTTTACCAAAATGATGAACTGTAAATGTATATACCTCTTATTTCAATTCTATCGAAGTTATAGGTGTAGATATCCCAAAATGGGAAATTTTTGTAAGTAGGATAGCCATAGCTATTGCGATAGTCAAGATGTACCAAGAACTTTTTATCAGCTTGTTGAAGTAGGTATAAATCGATGTAAAGACCTGATTTTGTTGTGAACGAGTGTGACTTTTTAATATAAACTATACTCATTCCGGTTAAAAAAAAAGAATCATTTCAAATTTTTGCAGAATATGGAAGTTTAAGAAGAGCTCCAAGAGAGTCAGTTCAATATTATTCATATATATTAAATAGTATTTATAATTCTATTCCAATAGAAATAAATCCCCCACCAAGATTGGCTTTACTTCGATATTCAGATGGTTTTGATGTTGACATTGCATATCAGTTGAGAGAAATAAATATAACTACTTTAGATTAGATGCAAAAGAATGTTGTTAGTGTAGAGGCTAATCTTATAGCCAATAAAGCTAAGTTGAGGTCTGAGAAGAGAGTGACCATTCAAAGAAACTTCTTCATCATCAGATGTAAATATGGACACTTTAGTTAAAACTATGGAAAGAATGATGGAAATAATAACTTTGACAAATAGGGTTGCACCAAGAGAACCACAAGGGGTTCCTCAGATCAACAATCCAAATTTCATAAGGCAGCAACCCAAAATTAAACAAAGAGAGCCAAGAAACCTAGTAGATCAACAAAAAATTAGATCTCCTTTTTAGGAAAATTATGTATAAGAATAAAATGAGATAGTAGATGAGACAAAAGAGAATCAAATAAATCTCTTTAGTGAAGGAGAAATAGATAACGTTTTCTTAACCAAAGAGGAACAAGATTTGTTCTTATTAGCACAATAAGATGTGATACCTACAGAATCAGAGGATTACATAAAGTGTTATCAAAATTCAATTATGGAAGTGTTATCACCCCAAGAAACTCTCCTAGGTTGTATCTCGGAGATGCTCGGGAACATATAATCTTTAATATTGTTCTCTAAACTATTGGAATAAATGATGGTTTGGATCAAGCCAGATAACCATTTCAACTATGTTTTTACCCAAGACATGCATGAACACCCCCAATAACACAAGGCTTTAGACTACAAATGCTCAATAGTTTGTAGATTTAATGGATAGATGGAGAATACTGACCATACCAGCAAATTGCATATATGAACACATATGAATGGCTAGCTATAGGCAACAAAGAAGCTTGCAAATCTACTATATCAAAGCAGAGATAAGATGACAGTTATCTAGCCATAAACACAGAAGAAACATGAACAACATGTTCAAGTGCAAGCTTAGAACACAAGAGAAAATGGAAATTGAACATATGACAGCAAAAGAAGCTTGTATTACTAAAAAGGAATATGAGAAGCTTGAGTAGCAAAGTCTCATGAGTCTCCAGAAGTTGAACCCTTATTACATGTAGTTTTCTACCTTTTATAGGCCCTTTACAATGCTCCTGAGCTCTCTAGAAGGCTCAGAGTCTTAGACTTGTCTGATCTGTCCCTTAACCATTTGATTCCCTCAATAGGCAGGCATGGCTCGGAGGTTTTCCTCTTCTGACAGAGGAATAACCATATTCAGATATTTTGGGCAGCCTGCTATGATGTTGGGGAGCTCTCTCACGCCAAAGATGCCCCATCATGTTTTTTAGGATGACCGTTGCACTGACAGGATTGTTAATGCCCCATGATTTGGTTTGATTAGGGTTGATGCGTGCAATGGCCCTTCTTCTTCCCTTTCCGGGCTGTGTTTTCCGGCCATTGTCTCTTTGTCGAATCCTTCTTCTGGTATGTATCATGACTACAAGACTCTTCTAAGGATGGCTTGCCACCTGAACCTACAATGGAGTGGCTATCGTGGGCAAAAGGGAATGGAGGGACGTGGGCCGTCAGATCGAAGGATGGATGATCGGATGGCTGATGGGTGGCAAAGATGATCGTAGGTTAACGAGCGGGAGGCCGTACTGGAAGGGCGGTAAGTGGTTTCCCTGCACCAATCTTTAGGAATGAGCAGTTTACGTACATGAGAGCATTATCTAGTAATAAGGCGCTACGTGGTAGGCAGGTCCGGCAGGAAACTGCCTTCCCCGCGGGCTATCGCATGCGTGACTTGCGGGGTGAGGGCTTGCAAACAACGTCGGATGATAAGGTGGGTGCGATTGGACGGTGGGATTCAATCATACGTTAGCAGATGTGATGTGATAGGTGAAAGCCGCGGGCTCAGGATTTATTAAAGCTTAGCGTTACAATTTTTATTATATGTGCGCAGCTAAATTCCTATGGTCATGTGGATTTAGACTATGCACCCGAGAGTTTAGAGGAACATGGGTTTAGGCATGCTTTTATAGTGTTAAAACAAAAACGCCCAGGAGCCTGAAAAAGGACTTAAGCAGGGTTTAAAGGAGAATGAGGAAGATTAAGAGGAAGGAGGAAACAGAGGTGTGGGGAGTTATAAGGGAATAAGGAAAATGAAAGGGAAGGATGAAATAAGATGCTACACACCCTTTACAACCCAAACCAACGCTGTCTGACCTGATTTTATCCATCAAATGTTGCAAAATGTGGTAGAGCTAACACTAGCTCCTTCTGGGGATGAGATCCTCCCTGTGAGGTCTCAAGATCCTGTAGACCAATGCCTTTCCAGCTGAAAACAAATTAGCCAAAATTTCTAGTGTTCCATTGGGCATGGAGTCTACTCCATCTAAACTGAAACTAATAAAAACACAATATTTACAACTTTTAAGGCCAAAGACCTTAAATCACATAAACTTTCAGAAACCGTCCATTAACTGGGCCATCAAAAACTACTTCTCCCTCCATAATTTTCAGTATGAAGGTGTTGTTCCCTTGAATCTGTGAAATGATGAAAGGCCCTGTCCAGAAAGCATCAAATTTCCCATGATTACCTTTCTATTCCTTTAGTGCATCCCATTTCAAAACCAAGTCTCTAACCTGAAAATTGTTTGTTTTTTCCTTCTTGTCAAAGGCTTCCTTGATCATTTTTTGATGTGCTGCAACCTTTTCAACCAGTTGTTCTCTAATCTGATGTACCTCTGCTAAATTAGTGATCCTTTTTTCCATTTCTTCTTCCTCATCTGTTTGAAGGAATTTTGCCACAGGGAGAGTTAACTGAATGGGGAATACAACTTCAACACCATACACCAGCTTGAAAGGAGAATTCCCTGTGGATTTTTTAATGGTCACTCTGTCAGCCCATAGTGCATACTTGAGCTTGGAATCCCAATTCTTTTTATTGTCCTCTAACAACTTTTAAATTATCCTGATCAGACTTTTGTTAGAAGATTCTACTAGACCAATTCCTTGAGGATAATATAAGGTGGAATGAACAAGTTTGATCTCCATTGAATCACACATTTCCACCAATTCGTTTGCCATGAAAGCTTCTGCATTGTCTGTGACCAGTTTATGTGGACAACCAAATCTGCTGAAGATATTCTCTGTCAAAAACTTCATGACCACATTATGATCAACCTTCCTTGTAGGGATTGCTTCAATACACTTAGTGAAATAATCAGTAGCTACTAATATCCACTTGTGCTAGCCACTGGAATGTGGATTGATTTCTCCAATAAAATCCAAGCCCCACTACTAAAAAGGTTCTTTTACAAGTATTGGTTTTAAGGGCGGCGACTTCAACTGTTGTTTTCCTTCAAATCTTTGGCACTTGTCACAAGATTTAACAAAAGAAAATACATCAGAAAATGAAGTGGGCCAATAGTACCCAGCTCTGAGAATTTTATGGGCTGTAGTTTTCCAATAATGATGCCCTCCACACATGCTGGAATGCAACTGCTGCATAACTTATATTGACTTTTCTTTGTCCAAACACCTCAAAAGCACTCCAGATGGATCCCTCCAGTAGAGCAGATTTTGATGAATACAATATTTTTCTGCCCTGAGTTTTAAAGTTCTGGATTGACTTTGCATAAGTTTTGAAGGGATTTCTAGCTTCAACAAGAAAATAACTATTGCAGAATACCAATTACAAGAAGCTAGATTCTCGGCCACTGACTGCTTTCTGTTTGGTTCAGCTGCTTCCTCTTCTTCTGCCTGACCATTTTTTGCAATTGTACTCAGGAAATCGATATCCAATGATCTGCAATTTTCTTCAGCTAATAACTTGGCAAGACCCTGACCTCTGACCAGCTTGGTGGACTTTAATTCTATATTAAATTCTATCATTTTTGAAATCCATTTGGCCCTTCTTCCATCAGCATCAGGTTGTGTTAAGACATCTTTTATTGCAGCTGAAGGTACATATGCAATTATCTTGGAATGCAGAATGTAAACTCTGAAAGATTTCAAGGATTTGATAAGAGCATATGCTTGTTTTTCAATAATATCATACCTTAGTTCAGCATCCCTCAAGTTCTTGCTGAAAAATGCTACTGGATGTTCTGAACCTTCTTCATGTGCCTGCAATAAAACTGCTGCAATAGTGTCTTCAGAGGCAAATGAGAATATATGGAACTCCTTACTGTAGTCTCGGCTTATTAAAGTGGGAGCTTCCATAATAGCTTTTTTGATAGACTCGAATGATTTTCTTGCTACACCATTCCATTTGATCTCTGACCCCTTCTTCAACATAGAGGTAATATGCTTCACAAGTTCTGCAAAATTTGGGATAAACCTCCTTACAAAATTAATCTTGCCCAGAAAGGACTGGATGTCTTTCTTCGATCTCAGGATAGACAAGGTCTGTATCGCTTTTACTCTTTCTGGGCTAATTCAGACACCTGCAACAGAAAAAATATGTCCCAACAACTTGCCTTCTTCTAAAGCAAACTGTGACTTCTTAGGATTTACCGAAATCCCAAACCTTCTGCACTTCAAAAACACTTTCTTCAAATGTTGCACATGGTGTTGATGGCTGCTGGAGTATACTGTTATATCATCAAGGTAGATAAGGACAAATTTATCCTTCTCTCCCACAAATGCTATATCCATAGCTCTCTGAAAGGTGGCTCCAGCATTCATCAACCCAAAAGGCATCTTGGAATACATAAAGGTGCCCCAAGGAGTGGTAAATGCAGTCTTCTCCTGATCATTTGGATGCACAACAACTTGATTATACCCTGAAAATCCATCCAAAAAAGACATCACTTTGGCTCCTGAGACTTTCTGCAGTAAATGCTCCATCTTAGGTAGAGGATAATTGTCTTTCTTGGAGCATTTATTTAAGTTTCTGAAATCAACACAAAGTCTGATTTCTCCACTTTTCTTCCTCACCGCTACTAGGTTGGCTACCCATTTTGAATATCTGAGAGGGACTATGATTTTGGAAGCCAACAATTTTTTTATTTCTTTTTCAATCAGAGGGAGGAGCATAGGATTTATTGGTCTCAGCTTCTGTTTGAAGGGTATGGTGCCTTTGTCCGAAGGGATTTTATGCTGGATGATATTCTTATCATATGTTTTTAGGTCACTATATTCCCAGGCGAAGACATCATCAAATTGCTTCATTAATTTGCAGTATTCAGAACTTTGGTCAGCAGATAGACAAGAAGATAGATTTATGTATCTAGGCAGACTTGGACTCCCTATATCATGTTGACAGACTGCAGATGGATCTTCTTTTTGGGTAGCCTTATAAGGTACATCGTTTTGGTCAAACAATCTTTCTAGAGGAATTAGACCCTTAGGAATATGATTGCTGGGAAGCTGGACAATGCTATCTTTGCCAATTTTGTTTCTAAGATGGGATTGGGGGCTTTTCTTCAAGGCTTCATTCTCTTGGTCAATTTGCATTTCATAGAATTCATCAATGACTTACGGAAACCTATTCACTTCATCATCATCTTCAAAAAATTTCCAATGCTGGACATTATCGGGCAAGGACGGTCTATATTTCATTTAAACTTCATAAACTAGTCTGGGAGGCTTAGGAGGGATAAACATACTAGCTGACACAGCAAGGGAATCAACAAGATGATTTTTTACTCTAGGGATATATGAGATACAAAACTATCAAAAGAACCTTTGAGTCTCCATACCTCATCTTTGTATGCTTTCAGCCTTGGGTGCTTTGCTTGAAATGTTCTGTTTACTTGTTGAATGATCAGGTCAGCATCTCCAAACACCTTTATGTTTTTGATTCCTCTGTCTTTAGCTGCATTAAAACCCAGTATTAGAGCTTCATTCTCTACTATATTATTGGTGACTTGGAAGGCCAGCTTAAAATAAAGCAGTGTGCTTTCTTGTTTTGGAGATATAAACACCACCCCTGCTCCTGCAGTCTCCCTGGAACATGCTCCATCAAAGAACATCTCCCAAACCTAATTTCCTTTCTCCCCCTCGGCCTAAAAAATTGGTTTTTTGAGCTGCAACGAGGTTTTCTGAGATTCTTCAATTTGGAGGATACATGCTCCAAAATCAGTGTCCACCACATAAATGAGATGATTAGAAGGATTCTTCTCATCACTGATATATATGCCAGCTATGCTTCTCTATACAATCTCCTACTTTCTCCTCCAAAAATTGGGACAATGGCATAAGATAGATCATTCTACAATGTCCCACCTAGTCTCTTAATCCACCCTCTGGACAATAGCATGCCAAACTTAGGAGGTACATCTGCCACCACAATATCCATCATTATGCTCTTCATGGGCAGCTGGGTTAGGGTAATGGCTAAATCTTTAATTAATCCCAGACATTTCACCTTTCTTGAATCAGATGAGAATAGGTCATGATATGGTCTGGTGATGTCAAGGCATGACTCTTCCATGACAGTTTTAGGCATCAGATCGTGACTAGAACCTGTATCTAGCAGGCATTTGTGGAGAATTTTGTCATGAATGGTCAAGGAGACATAAAAAGATGGAGAATTATCATTGGCAGGTTCAGTCATTGGGCTTAGCACCATTGCAGGTCTATCGTCTTGCAAATTGACAGAGTCAGTGGAGGTTTGTGTGGTTTTCAGCTCAAGAGCTTCAAGGATAGGCTTTCTAAACACTTCACTCTTCACCAGTTCTACCAGAGGCACAGATATTTTTAACTTCTGAACTTCTAATTCAAAGATGAAAGAGAGAGGTAAATTGTCAGAACCTCTTACCTCTTGAACTAGTGCTTTGAGGATGACTGGATCAGCTGCTGGTCTTTTGTGCTTGCTATTCTGGGTCTCCGTTTGGACGAAAGTTCTTTGGGAAGGATTCTCCTTGACATTATTTTCATTTGACCTCAGATTATATCTTTGCTTCTCCTCAGTTTGTAGAACAACCTCCCTGTCCCACCTTTGACTGTCTTGCTCTTGCAGCAAAGACTCTTCATATGCAGCCAATGTCAAAAAGGCAGTACTTCCTTTATCTTCCATACAATGAATTTCATCCTCATCTTCAATCCGTTCCCCCTCCATGACTACATTTTGGAAATGAGCTTTAACTCTTTGATCCTCGTTAGTTTCCTTACCCATCTGAAAGATCTGCATTTGCTCATTTGTTCTTTTGAATGGATTTGAATTTCTTGGAGCAAATGTATTTGGGAGCCTTGCCTTCCCAGAGTTCGGCTCAACCTCCATCTTAGATATTTTAGTAGCCAATGACTCAACCATTCTAGTCATTTTATCAAGTTTGGTATCTGAAGATGAAGCAGAGGGAGAAGAAGCCTCACCTCTCTGCCTCCTTCTATCAGCGTGACTTTTGAGCTTTTCTGCAGCCATAATGTTAGATTCTACCTCTAGTGCTGCATCCTGCATTTTAGCTAGGGTAGCGCATCTTCTTTCTCTCAGCAGCAAACAGAAATCAGAGTCAAAGGCACTGGCATAGGCAAGTTTGGCAGAGGTGGGGGTAGTCGTTACCTCTGCTGGTATCTTACTATACATACGATTGAATCTTTTATTAAAATCAGGTAGGGATTCCCCATTTTCCCTCTTCAGGTTCCCAAACTCTGT
Organism: Pinus tabuliformis; assembly: GCA_031772625.1. Taxonomy (NCBI): domain Eukaryota; kingdom Viridiplantae; phylum Streptophyta; class Pinopsida; order Pinales; family Pinaceae; genus Pinus; species Pinus tabuliformis. The sequence continues at coordinate 453,952,365 of CM062809.1, read as the reverse complement.
ATGATAGTATAGTAGGTCCTCTTTATCTCGCCAATGTTTTAGGAATGTATCATCTAAAGCTTCGATATCCACTATAGATCTTGGGGCTTGTTCTCTGGACCATTTCCTAGCCTCCCCATCTAGGCTTTGGACAAAGACTCTCATCCACACATCATCTTCACTAATATCCAGATTATCAGCATCGCTATAAAATGACTCAAGGTGTTCTTCAACAGTGACACCTTCAGTCCCAGTGAACTTAGGCATATACTTCTGATATTCTTCAGTGGGCATAGCATTCAAAGGAATGGGTAGTATTAGAGGTCCATACCTAGCGGCTATTATTCTTTCCATTTTGGTGGGTGGTTGCGGACCTGCCATAACTGTGGTGACTAAAAGAGTACTGGAAGTCTGAATGACGGAAGGTGGAGGAGTGATTGACAGGACCAAAGGAGTATGGTGAATAGGAGGTGAGGTTCCCTTTGGGCTAACAACAAAAGGAGAAACTAAAGAATAAGGATATTCTCAACATGTATTTGTTCTATTGTAGGATATTCTTGAAGAGATATAGAATATTGTTTAAGTTTACCTGAACCTGATGCTCCTTTTTGCAATACTTTCTTCCCCTTAATGGTCTTTTTCGGGTCAAGTACTGGTCAGCTCGTGATTTCTGAGGATTTCTCCGAGTATGCCTCACAAACTAAGCCAAAATTATGGAGTGGAGTCACTAAGAGGTTCGGCCTCCAGTAGAGTTGCCAGATAGATGATTACAACCAAAAATGTGCCTAGACTTTGTTTATCATCAAAGTTGGGTCTATGTCGTTTCCCAGGGAAGCTGAGCTTCAATTTCCTCTCCCCAACAACGACGCCAATTTATGTTATCACCCCAAGAAACTCTCCTAGGTTGTATCTCGGAGATGCTTGGGAACATATAATCTTTAATATTGTTCTCTGAACTATTGGAATAAATTATGGTTTGGATCAAGCCAGATAACCATTTCAACTATGTTTTTACCCAAGACATGCATGAACACCCCCAATAACACAAGGCTTTAGACTGCAAATGCTCAATAGTTTGTAGATTTAATGGATAGATGGATAATACTGACCATACCAGTAAATTGCATATATAAACACATATGAATGGCTAGGTATAGGTAACAATGAAGCTTGCAAATCTACTATATCAAAGCAGAAATAAGATGACAGTTATCTAGCCTTAAACATAGAAGAAACATGAACAACATGTTCAAGTGCAAGCTTAGAACAGAAGAGAAAATGGACATTGAACATATGACAACAAAAGAAGCTTGTATTACTAAAAATGAAGATGAGAAGCTTCAGTAGCAAAGTCTCATGAGTCTCCAGAAGTTGAACCCTTGTTACATGTAGTTTTCTACCTTTTATAGGCCCTTTACAATGCTCCTGAGCTCTCTAGAAGGTTCGGAATCTTAGACTTGTCTGATCTGTCCCTTAACCATTTGATTCCCTTAATAGGCAGGCATGGCTCGGAGGTTTTCCTCTTCTGATAGAGGAATAACCATATTCAGATATTTTGGGCAGCCTGCTATGATGTCGGGGAGCTCTCTCATGCCAAAGATGCCCCATCATGTTTGTTAGGGTGACCGCTGCACTGGAAGGATTGTTAATGCCCCATGATTTTGTTCGATTTGGGTTGAGGCGTGCAGTGGCACTTCTTCTTCCCTTTCTGGGCTCTGTTTTTCGGCGGTTGTCTCTCCGCCGAATCCTTCTTCTGGTATGTATCATGACTGCAAGACTCCTCTATGAATGGCTTGCCACCTGAACCTGCAATGGAGTGGCCATCATGGGCAAAAGGGAATGGAGGGACGTGGGTCGTCAGATCACGGGATGGATGATCGAACAGTTGATGGGCGGTAAAGATGATCGTGGGTTAATGAGCGAGGGGTCGTAATGGAAGGGTGGTAAGTGGTTTCCCCACACTACTCTTTGGGAATGGGCAATTTATGTACATGAGAGCGCGATCCAGTAATAAGGCGCCGCATGGTAGGCAGGTCCGGTGGGAAACCGCCTTCCTTGTAGGCTATCGCATGCGTGGCTTGTGGGGTGAGGGCTTGTGAACACCATCGGATGATAAGGCGGGTGCGATTGGATGGCGGGATTCAATCATACGTTAGCAGATGTGATGTGACAGGTGAAAGCTGCAAGCCCAGGCTTTATTAAAGCTTAGGGTTATGATTTTTATTATATGAGCGCGGCTAAATGCTTATGGTCATGTGGATTTGGACTATGCACCTGGGAGGTTAGAGGGACAAGGGTTTAGGCGGGCTTTTATAGTGTTAAAACAAAAATTCCTAGGAGCCTGAAAAAGGACTTAAGCCTGGTTTAAAGGAGAATGAGGAAGATTAAGAGGAAGGAGGAAAAGGAGGTGTGGGGAGTTATAAGGGAATAAGGCAAATGAAAGGGAAGGATGAAATAAGTTGTTGCACACCCTTTGCAACCCAAACCAATGCTGCCTGACCTAATTTTATCCATTGAATGTTGCAAAATGTAGCAGAGCTAACAGGAAGTGCACATTATTCATAGACTTGAAGGCTTGTGATACCAACATTATTCAACATACTATTCCTATCAGAGAAGGCTTGTGATACCAACATTATTCAACATACTATTCCTATCAGAGAAGATCAAATTCCTTTCAAATAGAAGTTAAGGAGAGTGAACCATGTTATGCTGACTTTAATTGAAAAAGAGGTAAGGAATATTTTTGATGCTAATATTATTGTGTCTTTGATATTTTCTAAGTGGTTATCGAATCTAGTACCAATGAGGAAAAAAATTGGAGAAATAAGGCTATGTGTGGATTTATGAAACCTTAATAACATTTCTCTCAAAGAGAATTACCCATTATAGAAGATGCATCATATACCGTAGATGGTGGTTGGATCTAGTAGAATTTCATTGCTTGATGGTTTCTTTGGTTACAACCAAATTTTAGTTCATCTAAATGATCAAGACAAAACACCATTCACAACACCACAGGGAACTTTCATGTATGTTAAGATGCCTTTTGGGCTTATGAATGTAGGGGAATATTTTCAAAGAGAAATGGACATTGATTTTATAGATGAAAAGGACAGATTTATTGTAATATATCTAGATGACATCATTGTGTTTTCTAAAACTGATGAAGATCATTTGTTTCATTTAAAAATTGTCTTTGAGAAATGTAGAAAATTTTGTATTTCCTTGAATCCTAAAAAGTCTCTTTTGGTCTAGAAGAAGGTAAACTGTTGGGTCATATAATTTCCAAAGATGGTATCTGAATTGACCCAAGTAGAATTGAGGCTATCATGAAAATTGATCCCCCAAGAAACAAAAAGGAAGTATAGTCTTTCATTGGTAGAATTAATTTTCTGAGGAGGTTTATCCCAAATTTAGCTGAAATCTTAAGAGCTATCACCAACATGTTGAGAAAGGATAGTGAAATAAAATGGAATGCAGAAGAAAAAAGATCATTCAGTGAGGTAAAGTCAAGCTTGACTCATGCTCTTGTTTTAGCCAGTCCTGATTACACTAAGGATTTCATTATTTTTTCCTTTGCTTTAGAGCATACTATTGTAGCAGTACTGACGCAAAAAAACAAGGAGGGTGAGGAGAAACCCATAATGTTTTTCAGTAGGGGGTTAAGAGATGCTTCTTTGAAATACAATATTACAGAAAAGCAATCTTTTGCCTTGGTAAAAGGCTTGAAAGATTTCAGAGTGTGTATTTTTCATTCTCATATAATTTCTTTTGTTCCCAATGCAATGGTAAAGGACATGTTTACTGAAAATGATTCAGAAGGAAAGAGAGGTCAGTGGATAGTTGTTATTTTATAATATGATATTGAGATTAAGCCCACAAACCTCATAAAGGGTCAGGGGTTGGCCAAATTGATGGCCGAATCAAATTTGCTGCTTTGGGCATCAAATTTCTTACTGCTCTAGATGGTGAAGAGGAGTTTATCCTACAGAAATCAGAAAGCTTGTCACTTCCCCCTGATATACAAACATTGTTTATGTTTTGTAGAATTTACAAGATCCACTAGGCATTACCAAGACTAAAGCAAGATTTCTTAAATTAAAGGCTCTCAAATTATGCATTCTAGATAAAGCTTTACATTGGAAGGATGTTAGGGGGAATTTTATTGAATTTTTTATTAGAGGATGAAGTTGGTAGGATGATGGAATATTTTCATAAAGGTGACTGTGGAGGGAATCTTTTCTAGAATACTGTAACAAATAAAATTCTGAGAGTTGGTTTCTACTAGCCTACTTTGTTTGCTGATGTGCACAAAATGGTTTCTACTTGTCATCAGTGTCACATTTTTTAAGGGAAAAAGAAACTCTTACCTTTGCGTTTGAAGCCTATTTCAGTAGAAGTACCTTTCCAACAATTTGGTTTGGATTTTATTGGGGAAATTCATCCAAGTTCTTCAGCCCAACACAATTGTATTCTAACAAATACAAATTACTTGACCAAATGGATAGAAGAAGTTCCAACTAGGGAGGCCACAAACTTAGTAATTATCCAATTCATGGATGGTAATATTATTTCTATATTTGGTTGTCCTCAAAAAATCATCACTGATAATGATGCTACTTTTAAATCTAAAAACATGTTATATTTTTGAAATAAATATCATATATTTCTAGGACATTCTACTGCCTATTATCATGAAGGAAATGGGTTAGCAGAATCTTATAACAAGAGCTTGGTCAACATAGTAAAGAAGTTGTTACACGAGAATAAGAAGTCTTGGCACAAAAATTTGATAAATTCTTTATGGGTTGATAAGGTGAGCACTAAGAAATCAATTGGAATGTCTCCTTTCCAATTGGTTTATGGAGTTGATGCAATTTTCCCTACCTCCCTCAGAATTCCAGTGTTAAGAATATTTTAGGAATTATAGGTTGAATTAAATGATGTCTAGAGAAGGATAAATCGAATGGTACAATTGCAGAAGACTAGAGAATAAGTCTACAACAACAAACCGATCATTTAGGAAAAAATCAAAAGGATTCATGACAGGAGAGTGAAAGCTGATGATTTTCAGCTTGATGATCTTGTGTTAAAGTGGGATGCCAAAAATGAGGAAAAGGGAAAACAAATAAAATTTTACAGTTTGTCGAAGGGGCATTATAAAATTGAAGCTTTTCATGGGACCAATGCATTTCTATTAAAGCATCTAATTGGAGAATCACTTATTGGAGGGCCTATTAATGAAAGTTTACTCAAACATTAATTTCCCTTAATTCAACTGGTTTAAAACAACATCATAGAATATACCATTTTATCATTTAAAGTGTTGTAGGCGTGGGTGGATATTATCAAAAATTTAAGCCTAGATGGAAGGCACTAAGTCTCAAATGAAATTACTACCATATGTAATCATTTTTCAGTTAATCAGGCCAATTTCAGTTGTTTGAAGATTAAATAAATTCCCAATGGAGAAGGCTACTATCCTACGGTGTTCTTGGTGCCTCACAAGGAGGATGGAATCCCCAATGGAGCCACTATTAGGGTCCTATAAATATAGTGATCAAGTATGATTGTCTAGCCATTTATCTGAGTGGGATGTTGTAAATTATTTTTCATTTTAAATTGTCTAGTGTTTGGAAAGAAGAATAAAAGAAAATAAAAATAGAAAAGAAAAAGAAAATATAGAAGATATAGAAAAATAGAAAGAAAAAGAAATAAAAATAAAGGGGAAAAATAAAAATAAATAAACAAAAAATAAATCCCCAAAGGGCATGACAGCCAAAATGTCACCAAATTTATTTTTCTTATCCTTAAAACATATTAAATTAGCAAAACTATGTTTTTAAATGTTGAATAAACACTGACATGATTTTTTCTCATTTAGAAATAAGGTTCTGGTGCTTTTGGATGAATGATATCATCCCCGTCAAAATCAATAGCAAGGAATGATGTCTACCCACCCCCCGACCTCCCGAACGTTAATATGGAGAGGAATGGTCCGAAAAGTGCTTAGTTGGAAACAAACTTTGACTATGTGGTGATTCCACAAACATTTCGGGGCCCTCTTCTCCCTTACCACTTATCAACTGACCCCCACAAAAACCATTTCCTGTTTCTATTTTCCCCCGCTTCCATTGGTTCCTGCTCCACTCATAGCACACCAACACATACTCCATGCTAATACATCCACCATGCAATCACATCCACCAAGCCAACATATCCACAACCCCATTGCATCCATCTACATCACCCTATCTTCCACATCACCTCCCTCCCCTATGTCACATGATCGTTGGCCAAACCTTCCACCAACAGTCATGTAGACATTATTCATTAACTCCCGCCAACTTTTAAGACTATTAATTGTGATGCTCCAAAATTGGTAATTTTACTGTTTATATTCTTTCCATTTCCACTTTAAAAATCCCACATTTCCCAACATTTCTCCCTTTTCCATTTCATTGTATTAGTGCAGGTTCATGCTCAGGGATCATTCAGTGCACCAATTCCCTTTGCAATCACCATCTTCTTTCAGTACCAACCTAGCAAAATTTGGGTAATTTCCTTTGGGCCTCTCTGTAATCTTAAAATGTCATCACATAAGGTAAAAGAGAAAATGGTGTTCGAGAGTCCATTCTTACCCTCCTATCCCAATTTTAATGAGATGCCTCTAGTTCACACATAGTATAAGATAGTGGAAACTTAATGCAAATTTTATTTGTATAAGCTTCATAATTGGGCGACACATAAGTATTTAGATAATAGTGATGATTTAAGAATATCAAAAGCATTTATACCTCAATTTACCTTTCCCCAAACTCATATTTTCCTAGAATTCGCTACTTGGTGTCATCTCAGGTACCTCCCAAGTAAAAAAGCGGTAATTGCTCAAAAGAATGAGATCCTATTCTCAATTACCCGAGAAGTTATTTGTCAAGCCCTTAGAATTAATTCTTAAACTTCTTTACACCCATTTTCCATTGGTGCACTCATGGAAATATACAAAAATCTTACCTTCCCCTAGCGAGCCCATATTTTAAAATGTTTTCTGCCTGAAAATTCTGAATTTCCTAGAACAAATCCCCCATATTCTGCTTCTATTTTCCCTAATATGTTTAGACACGTTATTTCCATTGTTACATGTCTATTAAGTTATCCCACTGACCAATGGGTAGATGAAGTAGTGTTAGGTTTCTTGTCAGTATTTTCAATTTGTCATAAGCCATCACTCATTTTCAATTACAGTTAATAATTGTCAGATGTTTTTCATGATCAATTTCTGAAATTTAAAATTGAAGGTGCATTCAAACAGTAGTTATTCCTTGTGTATTTAATGTTACTATATCAAGCCAACATGTTCAAGTTCTAGTTACAAAAGATGGATGATCAGGTAAGACCACTATCATACATTCACTGGACTTCTTTGGTGAGAAGGAATTCAAAAATATTATTCACTCAGCCATTTTGTGGACCAGTTTTTACATGCATCCTTTTGTCTTCTTAAAAACGATATTATACCAAGAATTTCACTAGATATCAAGAAGGTTTTTCATATTACACAATAAGCTAAAGTTGGAGACAGGTATCTCTACAAGAATCATATAGAGACTCAAATCTATGGGTGTGAACTTCCTCCCTATAGATTACCTGTATCTGTAAGAGTAAGGATTTTTTCTTTGGAATACATTAAACTGGTGATTAACATGGATGAACTAGATTTTGTATCAAGTAAAAAGAAAGCAAAATTTAATATAAGGCACATGTTGGGCCTTACATTGTAAATACCAAAGAAAAAGGAGAGGAAGTGGATGAAATACTAAAGCAGATGAAATTAAGGCTAAGCTTCACATGGTATTATGATCCATTAGGGATAATTGTTATAGGACAAAATGATCTCCTCATCAACTCAGAGGTGAAAGACAGGATGACTGAAGCAAAGACCGCAATTACAAGCCTTGATTCCACACTAACGCTCTATGCACACTTCTAACCTGCTTTATAAAGATTGTTACCAAGCATAGAGGAGCGTTAGTCACCCTACTAACTCAAGTTGTTAGACCAGGGGGAGCATTAGTGAACCTAAGGGATCTTTAGAGGGTCAAGCAAACGAATCTGCTCACAAATATCTAGATATTTATCCCTAAATTTGCTCAGGAAAAGCAAGGAAACTCCAAAAATCGAGATATTTGGAGAAATTCCAATCTGAGAATGAAGGAAAATGGGAAAAATCTTGAAAACAAGGCAGGTTCATGGCTTTTGCCCTAATGAACTCTAGGAGGAGCTTGGCAGCCCCAATTCGATTGCTACACAAGCAGCGAGAGGGCCATTGTGAAAGGGGTTAGAGCATTTGGAAGGATGGCCCATTAAGCTATTGTGAAATTATCATACACTTGAAGAGGTGAGCTGAAAGAGGGAGAGAGAAAGAGAGAGGAAGAAGGGGCAAGGGAAGGCTGATACAATGGATGGTTGTAATCACTCTTCCATTATAAATATAGAACTGCAGTTGTGTTCCCTACTCCATAGTGTCAATAATGTTGTTCATTAATTTGTTCATTTTGATGCTTGTCGAGATGAGTAGATAAGTTATACACCAATATATGTTTATTGTGCATTATTACATTAGTTTTCAAGAGCGTATGTTGTGATTGGTTACCTTGTCCTTTGTGCAGGAATTGTCTTGGAGCCGGCCTTGAAGGAGTTCTTCTTGCCGCATAGAGATCTCCAAACAAATCTAGAAGGAGTTAAAGGTGATCCTCTTTCCATGACCTGTCAATTTATGTTTGATAGATGAACATGTGCATAACTTGGTAGCTTCTGCAAATAATCTTAAAGTCTGTTGAAGGTCCCGGGAAGGCCTTTGAGGGTAGTTTTCATCTTTGATACACCGTGCATTTTACCCCATAGCAGAATTGGCAACTCCACTGGGGACTATACATCTAGCTCCTGGTCTACCTGGAATCCTCTCAGTTCTTCTCTTTCTTCTAAGAGCTTCCTACTTCTTCAAATCCTTTTATGATCCACCAACTATCTTGTTACATCCTACTAGTTCGCATTTTCCTTAGAAACTGATCCTAAAGGCCCTTTGTTTGAGCTATTTCCGTCACTAGAACAGGTTGCCAGGCTAAACAGAGCTTTATTAAGCACTGTGCCTATGTACAGGGAGCGTTAGTGGCCCAACTAACTCTCCGTTTACACTCAAACAGAGCGTTAGTCTCCCATCTCCATGATTTACAGAAGAGTCTGTGGACCAAAAGGGGGGGAAACTTGTCTCAGGGGCTAAAGTAAGATCTGCAACTATATTATGTTAACAAATTTGGTATCTTGAAAATTTATTTTTAAGAATGTTTTAGTTTTTCTCTCTTAAAATACATTTTTTTGAAAGAAAGACTAATAAATTGTATTCATCCTTCTGTCGAAATAGTTGTAAGCTGCTTCATTTTGGTTTTTAGTAGTTGTTAGAAAATATTGGGAAAAGAATCTTTTGGTTATGCAAGTGTTGAATGGATTTAGATGCACAGAAAAATCCATGAATATGTGAAAAGATGAATATGTAGAATAAGATTTGTCTGCATAAGAAATTGAAAAAAAAACTTAGAGCATTGTTCTGCATGATTTATTTAGTCAAGAGTCTCACCATATTCATACGTCAACACCCCTATCGAAGAAAAATAATCAAGTACACTAAAATTTACATTAAAATCAATCAGTTACTCTTTTGAGCAAACCAAAATTAGCTAGGCTAGGTCCTTGGGATAAGCATGTGAGTGAATTGCCCAAGGTTGAAAACCAAAACTAGTGTCATTAATGAGTGAAAAATCCTTCTACACTCATATTACCAGGACCACTCCACTAACAATGGAACGAAATATGAGACAACATCAGACTGTAATTGAAGGTAGCCCGCCTTCTCTTACAAATCCTTTTATGTGTATTGGGGGTCCCTTCTAGGATTTCAAAACTAAGTTAGGGACTCAAGTATCTTGCCCACACAGCATGCTGTCTACGACTATGTCCCCGCTGGTAATGTCTGTGATTTGAGGTATCTCTAGTGGCCAAAACTTCTAGGTACTTACATAAGGTGAATGGGATGGGCTGTCCTGGTACCTAACACGAACAGATCTACTTTGTCTTCAGTTTTTGGGAGGGTGCTTGTCTTCACAAGAGTACTTGGCCCCTCAATCTGAGGTTCAAGCGAAGATTTAAAGTAACCGTAACCATACATTTGGCCATCCTTCTCTGTGATTCATTGAGAGACTTGGTTTCATCTCCAGTGATCAGTGCTTATCAGACGAGGTAATTTCCCTCTGTTTGCTAATTGATATATTTAGTGTATTTTTTTATTTTTAGGTACCTAAGTGCTATCATTTTTTGAGACTTTAAAGAATATCACATTAAAATTTATTTGATAAAACTTAACGGTCATCATGGCTACATCCAGCCATCGTCGTCACTACAGACGATTGTTAGGACTTCCTCCACTCATTGTGGAAGATCCGCCGAGTTTCACTGACTCAGATTCCTCATCTTCGAGGAATCAGACTCCTAAATCTCACACGGGATTTGTGTGGACGACCGATGCTTCTACTTTGCCGGAGGATTTCTTCATGGAAGGATTTCTTCCTCACTTTAACACTCCTCTCATGAATCCATCAGACCCTATCGTGGTTCCTGTGGTACTTGTACTTCCTTCTTTAGTAGGTGGAACTTTCCCATCTATTCAGTCGACGACTCACGGGTTGTGGAATTTTAGAGACACTGTTGGTCCTCTACCACTTCCCTAGTTGACGGTCATCACAACACTGGTAATGTGGAATCTCGCTATCCCATTTGTCCCAGGTATGACAAATCACGTAACACCCTCTATAAGTGGAACCCAGCAGATGCTAGGTTCCACTCCTATGGTGCCATAATGCATACCTTCGACTAGTGCCACATATAGTGCTCCATATAACACTCAATGCGGCACTATGGGCGCGGTTCCCATTTACCAACAACAAGGTCGGCCGCCAATGTACAGTTCCAACCCCTAGATTCAGATATCTGGGGGGTTCCCAGTATGCACATGCCGGTGGGGAATGTCACAGTTTCCCCTCTATTCTCACGCATTCATGGACAATCACTGATTGACATGAGTGTTCCCACTGTCAATCAAAGCCATATGGTTAGTGTTGTGTCGGTTTGGAATCCACAAGGGGTTCCTAACCAATCCATGGGGGCACCCTACTCACAGACTCAAATGAGTCAAGGGGGCACCGCTTATACTAGGGGAAATTTGTAATATTCCTAACCAAGAATATTCCTCAAACCCCAACAAAAATTCCAACCAAATATGTGCAAATGATATAATAACCCAAAAGTGATAAAATAACAGTGGAACAATATATAATAATGTAAACCGGTAATATAAGCAGATACATAAGAAATGCAGCGAGAAATGCTAAGCCATGTTATTATATTGAGTAATAAATGAGTACAAGAGGTGATTAGACAGATGGAACCTCGACTTGCACAAGGAAAATGAAGAAATACTCTCAGAATGACAAGAATGGTCTCTCTGCGTGGATGCTGCTGCTAGAAAACAAATGATGATTTGGGGCTGCTCCCCTCCTCAGAAAAAGTTGAAATTCTAGTTTCGGGCTCTACTCAAGAAACCCAGAAAAACCCAGAAAGATTTTCTGAAATAGCCGACCCCCGAAAATCACCCCCTTGGGGTTCTGCACAGTTCCTCAAAGACGCTGATGAAACTGTTATTGAAATGCTGATGAAACTACTGCTGAAATGCTGATGAAACTATTGCTAGAATTCCAACAGAGACACTTAATGCACTAAACAATGTTGCAGACTAGCTAAACAACCAGTGTGCTCTAAGTCAAAATGACTATCACAAATGCTCATAACCAGAATGATCTTAAATGAGGGGGTTCCTCTCTATTTTATAGCCTCTGCCTCTCACAATCCCTAGGCTCACTTTCTCCTGCGTGATCCCCTTCTTGCCATGTGTTCCTTTGCTCCTGAGCAGTCCCTCCATGTGTCTATGTGGGCCCCATTTCTGCGTGCCCCTTTGGCCCCCTTGGTTCCCCCTTAAGTCACAATGTTGTGCTACCTAGGAAGTGACTTTTTATTCTAAAGTGAGTTATGTTCCCCCTTCCTCACTTTTTTATTTACAAATAACTATAGAAGGAAAAAATCGAACAAAATCGAATATTCCAAAGCTAATTAGGAATATTACAGTCACCCCCGAGAAAATGTTGCTTGTACTCAAGCAACTAAAGTGATGGATGCTGTAAGATCTCCTCACTCTCCCAAGTGGCATCCTCATTCAGTAAATTCTTCCACCTCACCAAGAATTCCTGAACCGTCCTACTTTGCAACCGTCTCTCCCTAGAGTCAATGATAGCCTTCGGCTGTAATACCAAATGCCCCTCATCATCCATGGGTGGTAGCTCATCCGTCACGGTCACCTGCTGCCCCAATGCCCTCTTCAGGCATGATACATGAAAAATGTTATGAATCTCACTGCCTTGGGGCAACTCCAACTCATATGCAACCTGTCCAATCCTGTGTATCACCCTGTATGGCCCATAAAAGTGGGGCTTGAGCTTCTCAGCCCCCTTCTACTTTAGCAGTGACTGTCGGTATGGCTATAATTGTAGGTAGACCATGTCCCCTATCTCGAACTACCTCTCCACCCGACCCCTGTCGCCATACAGCTTCTGCTGGTTCTACGTTGTAGCCATGTTATCCTTGAGAGCTAGGAGGATATCCTAACTCTCTTGGATCCAAATCTTGGCTCTAAGAGCCCTGCTATCACCAAATATCACGTTGAAAAAAGATAAAGGATGACACCCATATAAGGCATAGAATGGTGACATACCAATGGACATGTGATGCAAAGTATTGTACTAGAACTCCCCCAGATGCAACCACTTTAGCCATGCTCACTGCTGCCCACTAACATAGTTATGCAAGTAGCCCTCCATCCACTTGTGAACTATCTTCATCTATCCGTCCGTTTATGGGTGATAGCTGGTACTCAGTGTCAACTCCGTCGCCACCAATCGGAAAAGCTCTTGCCAAAACCCGCCCATGAAACGGTTGTCCTTGTCACTGACAATGGTCTTAGGAAGACCATGTAGCCTGAAGATCTCCCTGAAGAAAAGCTCGGCCACCTATGCTGCTGTATAGTGTGCGGATATGGCAAAGAAATGTGCGTACTTCATCAGTCGATTAATGATGACAAAGATACAATCCTTGTCCTGTACCATGGGAAAACCTGTGATGAAATCCATCAAAATACTCTCCCATTTCCCCTCCGGAATGGGAAGAGGCTGTAATAATCCTGCGGGATGGCTCATCTCTCCCTTGTTCCTCTGGAAAACATCGCACTCCCGGATGTGTTGGAGTACGTCCTCCTTGAGGCCCTTCCATGAGAACCTCTCCCTAATGGCCAATATGTTTTGGTAAAACCCTGATGTCCTGCAATTGGGGAATCATGTGAGGCCTAGAGTATCTTCTTCTTGAGCTAAGACCCCTCAGTCAAGAAGATTCGGTCCTTGTAGTAGATGATCTCATCGACCACCCTATACCTGCCATCTGCCACCTACCCATCTAGATCCTCACATGCAAATCTGTCCTTGGACTACTCTACTAAGAGTCGAGCCCTCCAATCAGTATCCAAGCTCATACGAGACAACGTGGCTAGTCTACGTGAAAGGGCATCTGCTACCACGTTGTTCTTAACTTTGACATACTCAATGTCAAAGTCATATGCTTGGATCTTACTGATCCACATGTGCTGCCTCTCCTGTAGCTGCTTCTGCTCCAAAAAGAACTTGAGGGTGTTGTGATCAGTCCTCACCCTGAACCTATTGCCTACCAAATACTATCGGTACTTAGCCAATGCATGCATGATGGCCAGCATCTCCTTGTCATATATGGGATACAACCTATCGTGCAGAAGGAGCTTCCAACTATCAAATGTTATAGGGTGACCTCCCTGCATCAATACTGCACCGATCCCCTCTCCTGATGCATCACACACCAAAAAAAATGGTTGCGTAAAATCTGGCAAAGCAAGAAACTCCTGGATAGCTCGTTCTATGTCTCCCTTTCGGAAGATTTCCTCCATTCGATGAGCCGAGACAGTCTGAGGCGGATATGTGTGTTGTCCCCGTATCTTCTCATGCCTCCCTTTCTTCTCATCATCCCACTCCATCTCCAGGGTCTTCCAATCTGTCACAACCTTCCCTAGAGTGATAAGCCACTGAACACCCAGTATCATGTTGGTGTCTGGAATATCGACCACAAAAAAGTGGTCAGTCAATGTGCAGGTGCCCATCGTCACTGAAAGCTCTGGAACATAATGAGCACACATCATGGTCTGATCTCGTGGGACCAAGACTGAAAACCCATCAAATCTCTCTGTCTGTACACCTCTCTGCTCAACCATCTAGGCATCGATGAAGTTGTGGGTTGCCCTACTATCAACCAAAATGGATACGAACTGACCACATACTGTCCCTCGTACGCGTAGCATCAGATACTTGGGAACTCTCTGCAACGCTGCAAGGGCCCCTCTGGTGGGTGCAAAATATGCACTACCTGCTGTTGGTGGTGGAGGTGGAAAAGGTCCCTGTATGGCATGGCTATCTCTTGCCTCCACATCCTCCTTGTCATCCTCTTCTCCACTGCTCTCGGAGAAGACCTCAATAAAATGTGCTTTACTAGCAGCACATCTATGTCCTGGTTCCCATGGCTCTTGACAAGTGAATCGAAATTGCTTCTTCTTCAACTCCCTCCTAGCATCATTGTCAAGCTATACTCATCCTGGATTCCCCTTTGGAGGTGGAATCCTCACCTCTTTCCCCTTAGACTAGAAAGTTTGTCTCTGGGGCTAAGGTGTCCGGGTCCTGGGTAAGACATCCTGTAAGTCTCGGGTCCTTCTGATAGCGTCCTGGAGCGTAGCTGGTCTAGTGGATCGGACTAGACCCCGAAGTGGCTCTACTAGCCCCTCAACATACATATAGACCCTCCGTGCCATGGAGAGGTCTGGCACCATTACAGAGACCCTCAAGAAATCTGCAATGTAGGCCTCTGGGCTCCCTATCTGTTTGAGCCTCGTCATCTCAACGAAATGCTACTCTAGATCCCTCCAATCAAATCGCTCCATCAGTCTCCTAGTAAAATCGGCATATGACATCACTGTTGAGTGCCCCAATGTAACCATTGCATGAAACCACCAATCCTGGGCCTCGCCTTCCAAATGCAATGTTGCCACCTTGATGGCCTTTGCCTCCGACATCTAGTTAAGCTGGAAATAAATGTCCAGCTTCTCCACCCAAGACTTTGTTGAACTATTTGATGAGCCATCAAACATAGGTAAGTGGAATCTGCTCGCTGCACGGTGGGTGTCGCCATCATGGTAATGCCAGTACCCTCTGTGATGATCGCAGGGTCTGCTATCCTGCTAGAGCTGAACAAAATCTTTGAATGAGAGGGCTTCCCTGAACTCCTGCCCATAGGCCTGGTACTCTGCAAAATAATTGCCCATATGCCTGGGCTCTTCCTCCTGGTGGGCTGCGGCCCCCATGTCTGCTCCTAAGAAGGTGGGCATGGTAGAGTGTGTAGGGGCATGTGAGGCCCCCTGCTGCGCAGTATCACGCTACTCTAGAAAGTGATGGGATGCACCTGATCCCTCACCGATCTGAAAAACGTGTGGGCTCTCCCGCTGTCTGGCCTCCACTACCATGAATCTCTGCCCCATCACCTCAATCTGCCTCGACAGATCCTTCACTGGTTTGAGGAGCATATTCGCAAATCTCTTCTCGTCCTCATCTGCCATCTACTATGCGTCCACTACTGGCTCTCTCTGTTCTAAATCTACCATAGGTTCCTCTTGTTCTGCGTTTGCGACAGGAACACAATCACCCTCTCCGTAGGTATTATCCAACCTATGCCCAGTGCCTCTGTATCTCTGACCTCTGTAACAGATATAAGGTTTTTCCCCTGGTGTCATAGACTGCTAGCACCACAGGCTGAGCCAGATCTATTCTCTGATACCACTGTAATATTCCTAACTGAGAATATTCCTCAAACCCCAGCAAAAACTCCAACCAAATATTTGAAAATGATATAATAACCCAGAAGTGATAAAATAACAGTGGAACAATATATAATAATGTAAACCAGAAATATAAGCAGATACACAAGAAATGCAACATGAAATGCTAAGCCATTTTATTATATCGAGCAATAAACGAGTACAAGAGGTGATTAGATAGATGGCACCTCGACTTGCACAAGGCAAGTGAAGAAATACTCTTAGAATGACAAGAATGGCCTCTTTGCATGGATGCTGCTGCTCGAAAACAAATGATGATTTGGGGTTGCTCCCCTCCTTGGAAAAAGCTGAAATTATGGATTCGGGCTCTACTCAAGAGACCCAGAAAAACCCAGAGAGCTTTCCTAGAATGGCCTCACACTGATCTGCGTCCAAGCTGTTGGAAAAATGTCGTGATGTTGTTGCTTTTGCTGGAAATCAAATGAGGATTTGGGGTTGCTCCCCTCCTTGGAAAAAGCTGAAATTATGGATTCGGGCTCTACTCAAGAGACCCAGAAAAACCCAGAGAGCTTTCCTAGAATGGCCTCACACTGATCTGCGTCCAAGCTGTTGGAAAAATGTCGTGATGCTGTTGCTTTTGCTGGAAATCAAATGAGGATTTGGGGCTGCTCCCCTACTTAGAAAAGGCTGAAACTCTGGAATCGGACTCTACTAAAAAAACCCAGAAAAACCCAAAAAGATTTTTTGAAATGGCTGACCCCTGAAAATCACCCCCTTGGGGTTCTGCATAGTTCCTCAAAGATGTTGATGAAACTGCTGTTGAAATGCTGATGAAACTATTGCTGGAATGCCAATTGAAATACCTTACTCGAGCAGGCACTCGAAGTCCCCCAGGGCTAAGGGTGAGAGCTCCGAACGGAGACACTCAATGCACTAAATAGTGTTGCAGACTAGCTAAACAGCGAGCGTGCTCTAAGTTGAAATGACTATCACAAATGCTCATAACCAGAATGATCCCAAATGAGGGGGTTCCTCTCTATTTTATAGCCTCTGCCTCTCACAATCCCTAGGCTCACATTCTCCTACGTGATCCCCTTCTTGCCATGTGTTCCTTCCCTCCTGCGCAGTCCCTCCATGTGTCTGTGTGGGCCCCATTTCTACGTCCCCCTTTGGCCCCCTTGGTTCCCCCTTAAGTCACAACATTGTGCTACCTAGGAAGTGACTTTTTATTCTAAAGTGAGTTATGTTCCCCCTTCCTCACTTTTTTATTTACAAATAACTATAAAAGGCAAATATCGAACAAAATCGAATATTCCAATTAGCCATCGCTAATTAGGAATATTACACAATTTCATACCCCAGTATCAAAATCCTCATGGAAATCCACTCTACAACACCATACCGCAAAGCAACTTCTACACCACGCAACCCATCTACACTATGGAGAACCAAATCATCACCATGGTCCGAGTCAGGAGCACCCAACTCTCTGCCTTTTTTGGAAACGTTGGATATTCTCGACTTATACAAGCTGACAAACAACCCCATCTACCACAATTTACAATGGTCGCTGATCCTGCACAAAATACCAACGGACATTCCAAAGTTCGATGGAAAACAAGGGCAGGATTCGGGCACCCATATCACCACCTACCATCTCTGGTGTGTTTCTAACTCTATGGTGGATGATAGTGTCTGGTTACGTCTTTTTCCTCGCACCCTCACTGGAAATGCTGCAAAATGGTATATTGAGTTACTAGTAAATACCTTTGATGCTTTAGCGATGGAGTTTCTAAAGCACTTTCACTTACCTATCTGCTATGAGACTGGGATATAGCTCCTTACTTCGTTTCGTCAGGATACTGCCACCCACATCTTCGATCATATTCATGAATGGAGACATAGGCAGAGGTTGGTCAAAGCTCCCATCCCTTATTTTCTCTTAATGGACTGGTGCTATAAGTCTTTACTCCCACAGATTGCTAGAGATGTCACTCTAGGTAGTGCGGTCATAGAAGACCAATCCATACGTCATGCCCAACACTTAGATTTGATTTATTCACAGTCTAGCACTCTTTACGACATCATCCCCAATGCTTCCACCACTCGGCACCCTGGAGTGCATGCCAACGGGATTGTCGGCGCAACCTCTGGGGTTGTTGTAAAACAACTCAGTGGTTCCATTGCCAAGATGGCAGTGGACCCCTCTACCAAGGCGACTGCTCTTCCTGCCACTGCGATAAACTCTATGCAGTCTACACAAAAATGCAGTGGCAAGAATAAGAAGAATAAGAACAAGACCACTCCTTCTGAAGAGCAGTCATCCAAGCAGCTCAACCCAAAATAGAAGGCTGTTGCGCCTACCGATGAGGAAAAGGATAAAGGCACCAGATATCCATGCAAACTCTATCTTGAAGACCACGTAACCTGGCGTTGTCCGCGTCTTCAAGAATGCATAGATTACCTTGCCAAAAGGGATTCTGGTAAGGCACCTGCTATCCTTAGAAATCCTTTCCTACTCAACAACAACAAAATGTCATTGCCAAACAACTGCAACCCACACGAGGGGGCAGTGACGGTTTGCAACATCCTTCAGCTGGTAAAGGATCTTCTACTGTTTACACATTTGAAATGGTAGAACTCGCCACAAGAGCCAAATCTTATGGAGCTCCTATCGCTCTGGCAGCAGAACCATCCTTAGGTCAAAACCCATCGTCGCCTAACGATTTGCATATCGAAAGGCCGGTTGAGGACTTTGTAATTTGACTCCCCAAGGGGGCACTTCGATGCACAATGCAAAATACATTTGCACGTGTTGCCCAACACTACAACATCGTAGAGGATTTGGCGCAAGCACCATTGGATATGTCGACATTCGAAGTATTACAAACATGCCCCAAACAATGGAAAGCTTTGCTTTCGGCTATCAGAGGTATTGACCCTACGGATTCCATGCTTGCTATTTTTGACATGGACAAGTGTAAACCTCCCCTTTCCCACCAGCTTGCATTTCAAGTGCTTATCACTTCGAAAGGTAAAGGTATACACTGAACTGTCATCGACAAAGGTGCTTCAACCTGCGTCATGTCAGCTTCATGTTGGCTCGCCCTCGGTTCCCCAAACCTCTCTCCGCCGTCGGACTCCCTTAAAGCTTTCGACGGCCACACCTTTATCCCAAAAGAATACCTAGCTAGTTTTCCCATCACTTTGGCTAGGAAAATAGTAACGGTGGATGAAGAAGTCGTGGACAAGAAACTCAACTATAATCTGTTGTTGGGTCGCAGTTGGACATATGCCATGACGGCCGTTGTATCTACTGTCATTCGCATCATCCAATTTCCATTAGATGGAAAGGTCATTATAGTGGATCAGTTGTCTTTCTGAACCCTTGATTATTCCCCATTGCCAAGTGGCTCTGTACCCCTAGTAGGAGGTGGAACTGAATACTATGTCAGTTTAGGTACCGGTCTATTAAAGGCTTCCTCCCTTATGGGTTGTTTTCCTCTTCATCCGCCCCAGGTTTCACAATTGGTCAACATGCTTTCATCAATTCCTCATGAACTGACCGATCCCTGGATCCTAACGGCTCCTTCAGACCTTGACACATTCAGAGACCAGATGCCACTGTCACCAGCTGAATCGGCCTACCAAGGCATTCAATCTGCATCCACATCTCCGGTCATGTTGGCTATTGCCGACGGTACCACCGCCCTTCCCATAACCGCTCCTCCTTTAGATCCATTCAATCAACTCATACCTATGGATGAAGCCATTCAAGAAATTATGAGTTTTAGAGAGAAACATTAGGAGGATTGGCACCATCGTGTCCCGATATCTGATTCGGACATGATGCCTCTTCAAATCCTATCCTCTGACTTACCAGAAGTTTTTTCCTCACCATACGCGATCATCCAAACTTTGGATGCGGAAGGAAACATGGGTGACACTTCCAGGTCATTACCCATAGATATTTCAGTCACGACAGGCATCGTGGAAAACACCCAGATGCGAGCAGATTACAGTCTTGAGGAAATTGCGAGCTCCACCTGCCTATATGAGGAATTCCACGATGAATTTGTTTGGTCTCATGAGGAAATGCCCGACTTTAATCCATCGTTTGTCGCGCATGAGATCCAACTTTACGACGAGGCAAAACGAAATGGGTGGCCAACCCCTTCCCTAGAAATAACCGTTGAACCCATCCCCAGCCCTACTGACGAAGAAGAATGCCTACTATACCTTAAATAGCTAGATAAACCTCGTTGAGATGCCATTTGGCACTCGCAGCTCACAAGGAGCGGGTACGATCCCAATTTCCGAAAGAGTTTAGGTTTTGTTCTTTCCAAGAAGGCAACTTCGTATCGCTCTATCATCCAAAAGATAACCTCTTGGAGGCATGCACGCTTCAACCCATTTGGCTAGGTCCCTATGTCATAACGAAAGTCCTCCCCACGGGGGCATATGAACTGCAAGACCAGGAAGGAATCCCACTCAAGGAGCCCAAATATGGGCTCTATTTGAAAAAGTATTGTGCCTAGTATTGCACTGGGCATGTGCTTTGTAATTTTATGTATTCATAAGTTTTGCTTACCTTTTTTGATGTGATTGGATTATTTTGTTATTTATTGGAGTACTTGTCTCATGCATTCTTCTCACAATGCAGATGTCATCGCTTCCCTTAGCATACATAGGATACGTGGATGGTGTCAGTCGTCACACACGGCATATTGCATCAGCTACTTGGGTCATCTACACACCCAAGTTGGAACTATTTTGCTCCAAGGGGGTCTTTCTTGGTACCGCCACCAACAATATTTCTGAGTACATGTCCGTCATTTCGCTTCTCACAGAAGCATCATCAAGGGGCATCTCCAATCCGGTGGTTAGGTTAGACTCCCAACTAGTCATTATGCAATTGACAAACCATTATCATGTTCATAATCAGCCTTGTTATGTAACTATCTAAGGGTGCGACTCTTAGAACATCGATTTGAAATAATTACATATGAGCATGTTCCTCGAGAATTAAATATAGTCGCTAATTTGTTAGCTAACTATGTATTGGATTGGCATTTGTCTCATTCTTTATAGCAGCATGCATGCGAAGTAAAACATTTACTAAAGTTAAAAATTTGTTACAAAAAACGTTTAAAAACACATTTACACCACCAAAATACCAAAAATATTTGTATATATATATATATATATATATATATATATCAAAATCTAGTTTTTTACATCAAAATATTCCAAAACTTGGATGATTTAAGTACAAAATGGCTCAAAACCCAACTATAAGCACTCATATGGCTATGCCATAACACCTTCTAAAAAGAGCCTATTGCTCCAGAAAAGCTAAAACAACTCTAGCTACCCTTGGAAGAGGAACCAAAAACCGCTCAGGTACACCAACGGTGTGCCGCTGCATATGAGCAGAAATCTCCCTCATAGGAAGGGCGGGGGACACCCATAGTTAAACCCTCTAGGTTCCTTAGAACCTCATGGAGACTGTCGGCATCGCCCCCTCCAGCAAGTAGTTGGCCACCTCATCACACATAGCGAGGTTCACCTGCAGGTCGAACTGGCGCCACATGCGTGTTAAGCATAAAAGTTTCATATCAATTCTTATTTCACCTTTAAAAAACATTACATATACATTCAAAAAGCGCAAAAATACTTAAGTACTGTCAAAATTATTCTCACCTTGAGGACCCTAGTTGGTCCCAGGAATCTCCCTCATAAGAAGGGTGGGGACAACCATAGTTAAACCCTCTAGGTTCCTCAGAACCTCGTGGAGACTGTTGGCATTGCCCCCTCCAGCAAGTAGTTGGCCACTGCATATGAGCGGGAATCTCCCTCATAGGAGGGGAGGGACACCCATAGTTAAACCCTCTAGGTTCCTCAGAACCTCATGGAGACTGTCGGCATCACCCCCTCCAGCAAGTAGTTGGCCACCTCGTCACACATAGCGAGGTTCGCCTGCAGGTCGTACTGGCGGCACATCCGTGTTAAGCATAAAATTTTCATGTCAATTCTTATTTCACCTTTAAAAAACATTACATATACATTCAAAAAGCGCAAAAATACTTAAGTACTGTCAAAATTATTCTCACCTTGAGGACCCTAGTTGGTCCCAGGTGGTAGCATCAAGTCTAGGTCACCAGTAAAGTCCATGCCTTCATAGGCTTAGTCATCAACAATCACAATTTGGCTACGAAGCCACTGGAAGAAGTCTTTGTAAAAAAAGTGTCGGAGCGGTCCTCCTCCTGTGCGAGGATCGAGTGATGACTAGCGACCCTGCCTTGGTTCCCTCGGATCAAAGGGACCTAAGCTCATCTATGAGCGCATGACAGGTACCCTCTCAAGGAAAAATGAGACTATGATAGTACCGTACCCAAAATTGTGTTGGGTATGGGTCTTGCATGCTGTCAGTTCTGCCTTCAACTGGTGAAGCACTTCTTCACACGAGTTGAACATCTGTGGTTGGACACAGTCAATCACAAGCAATAGTTGGGCCTTTGTCACTACGTGGGGACTTTTCAACCCTTCCAACCATACAATCAACCATAAAACTGCCCTCATAGACCGAGATCGAATCCTCTCTATAGGGACTCTGGTGCTGACTAGTCCACTCTCGGGGATGCAATAGATCTGTACTAGCTCAAAAGTAGATCATAGATCTGACCTACCATCAGTGAGGTTTGCTTGTGCGCCATGGCATGACAAACCTGTCAAAAGGTAAATTTCATCCTAGTCAATCGCCAGCACTTGATCTCTAATCTTGAACACTTGCTCATGTTCATCCCAACGCTGTATGATCCATCTCAGTAAATCCTCATGTCTTTTCATCAGCTCTAGCTTTGCATACTTCAATAAACTACAGCTGCGCAATGCAAGTATGCATGCTGGATCATTTTTTATCAACAATTCCTCCTTTTCATGGGCCCGTTCTCTCCATAGGTGAGTCATTTCAGCCCGAAATTTACACAAAATAACCCTAAAAATAGTTAAAATGGGGCAAAATCTCTTGAGGAATCCATGCATGAGGGTTTTAACTGTGCCCTATGTTGGTATCATCCTAAGACCCCTTTTCCTTCCCCAAAACATATCATTTATCCATACATTTTCATCATATATCCCTCAAAATCCTTGAATATTGATTATTAATCGTTCTATAGTTATTAAATTGCATAGAAATTAATTTAGGGGTTTTATGTTCCAGAATTAGAGGTTTTTGATGACATGGTTACAGGAAGTACCCACATCCTGTAATGAGCTTACCGTTTGACATGTGGCGCAGCAGATGAGCTAGAACGAAAGGCATGGGCGAAAAGCAGAATGTCCAAGCATGGACAAACACCTATCTCCCAGCCAAATCGAGCCTCCTATGCATGCGGTCAACTTAAGTCAAAGCAGGGTACTCTGGCAAATAAAAGCAGCAACAACATCGTTCTATTTTTCATTTTTTATTTTTGTTCTTTTTGAAACATATAGCATGGAAACATTTTGAAAATGCTATGTAATAAACGCGGCAACAGCACTATGTACATTCATTGTATCGATGACATGGCTGTGCGTACGCATATGTAAATACAGTTAGTTTAATGTTTGAAGGTTAATCGTTGAATCGTTTTTCTCAGAACAGAGTTTTAGTTTTAATACAACGACATATTTACAGTCACGAAGTGTGTATACCCTTTGCATTGGTTTGATTGCTGAACGGTGATAGCCAGTATATCCTTAGGACGCGGACGGGCCCTGCGTTCTTCGATTGGTATACTGTCCATTTGTTTTGTTACATTTCAGTTCTTATATGTTGCACAGCGTTTATATTCGATTCGATTTCTATATCACATGGTTTGCATCACAGTTTCGATTTACATAACTGTTGATTTACATAGCATACGGGTTGCATAACATTTATATAAGCTTTCGATTCCTACAGCCTTTGAATTTCATTACATAGATATGGTGTGCGCTTATGAACGGTTTATGGTTATGTTGAATGGTCAGCACTAGGATCTGGAAGGGAGTCTTGTAAGGGATTCGGTCCCTGTGTGACTTATAGATGCATTCTCATAAACTCTGCTTCATTTCACAGTCTATTTATGTTCTCTTTATATAGTTTAATAGTGTAAATATCTTGCATGCTGTGTGTGTTTACCAAGCAAGGGTTTTCTGAGTGATACCTCTGTAAGGAGGTTAGAATCATTGCCACAGTCATACATAGTACTTAGATTCATGATTTGATTTGATAGATATATCTCATAACCAGCATTGTAATCAAGTATATCAGTAGGGTAATCTAGGTGTGTGAATGATAGGCTGCAAATCTCGGTCTTCCGTAAAGAAGCCTTGTAACCTGCCTCATAATCACCTGGTCGGTAATTCTTTATGTCTATATATTTTAGACCACGCCTCTAAGCTTACGCACCTCGGTCGATATTAAATATAGAGTCCAGTCTAGTACCCTAGCTGGATCCACTACATTTTGGCGCCGTTGCCGAGGAGGCGTACGTAAAGGATTCAAACAAAAAAAAAGAAAAAAAATTCAATACACAAAAACAACCAAAAACACAGTTAGAAATCATGTTCATTTATGCCTAGACTTAGAGACAATCAAGGGAGATTTGTAAGAACCCCCCACCATCTCAACACTAACCCATCATCATCAGGAGCAGACTCTCCAGGGAATACAACACCAACTGAGGAGGATATTCAAACAATAGCTGAGAAATTTTATTCAGGACAGCACATTACTCTTGCTGAGAGGGAAACTCTGTTTGCACATAAATCACAGCAGCAACCCTTTCCTAAATCTTCTACACAAGGGAAAAGTAGCACCATTACCAAACAATCTTCCTTTCCCTCTTTTCCACCAAGAGACACTAAGAGACCAAGTAGAATGGCTGAGGAGGGATCTGGATCAGTTCCCCATCAAGAGGAGGAGGAATCAACTTTTAAATTCCATATACAAGAACCACAGGAGGATGAGGAGATCAAAATGAAAAATATACCCTCATCCGTGCTACCCAATTTCTATGGTATGGCTTCAGAGGATCCGGACTCATTCTTATTCGAGTTCGATATTGTGTGTCGAACTTATGGCTATACTGATGATGCTCACAGACTGAGATTGTTTCCAGCCACATTAAAGGCAGCAACCTTGAAATGGTTTATGGGGCTAGGTGAGCATGCCATAGTGGATTGGGATGGCATGAGGAGAATATTTCTGAGGAAATATCAGCCTTATTGCAGATCCAAAGACTCTAAAGATGACATCTTTAGAATGAGTCAACAGGAGGATGAAACCTTAGAAGAATATCTAGAACGGTTTGTCTATAACTTGCAAAAATCTAAACACCGAACAATGCCTCCTAATCTAGTCCGCACAATATTTTTGAAAGGTATCCGGGAAGAATACATGGATGATCTCAACTTAATGGGAAAAGGTGATATCTCTACCTTACCCTTTGAAGAAATAGCTGAACTGTGTGAAAAATATTCAAGAAGTAAAGCCAAAATGGGAAAGAGAACCTTGTCATCTAGGGTCACAAAAACTGCCTCTGCTAGTGTCACCCGGGCTGAAATTGGTAATCTTTTAGAAGAGTTCAAAACAGATTTGTTGAGTACTCTAGGAAACCAGATTGATACCTTAAAAGCCAAAAAGAAGCAAGAGTGAAGCAAGGAATGCGAGGAGATTGTTATCATTCGAGTAGAGTTACAAAGTGAAAGAGTGAAGCAGAGAACGCCGAGGAGATTGTTATCATTTGAGTGGGGTTACAAAGTGAAAATCTGAACAAGGAGCGCCGAGGAGAGTATCACTGTTTGGGGTCGGTTTACACAGTGAAACCGGTGAGCGCCGAAAAGGGAAGCATCACCATTCTATCTCTAACTCCCACCACAGTCACATCGACCAGCCAAGCACCATAATTGAAGACTGAAGGAAGCGATATATGCCAGGTAACCAACTTGACATTTCTGTGTTAAAATTTTAAGGGTATAGACAGAGAAGGGTTAGAGGCACAACCCTCTGCCATCACCATGACTAATAGGGTCGAACCCAGTACATTCGATAGCTCACAATACCATGAGGACTGTATTGAGATTCTTAGAGAAACACAGTGGCTACCTTTTCTGGAAAAATTCCATGGGAGTAATGAAGAAGTCACAAAACAATTTGCCTTTACCTTTAATGGAGAAAAGGCCCTAATAGGCAACTTCTCCTTCAGAATCTCAGAGGATACTATAGCTCAGGCAATTGGAATTAGTCCTGAAGGAGAGAAGTACTTCAAAACCAAGCAATTCAAGGAGAAATCATGGACACAGTTCATGTCCAGATCTAGAGTTTCCTCAGTAAACTGGAAGAAGGGAGTTCCAAGAAGCTGGTTAGTTCATCCTTGGGATGAAATGGTTTACATTCTTCAGAAGTTTATAACCTGTGAAGGTAGATACAACATTGTTTATCTATACCACATCAAGCTACTCCTCCATTTAAAGAAACAATGTGTAATCAGTGTGCCATATTTTCTGTTGCAAAGTTTAACAAAGATGGCCAAAACTATCCAGAAACAAAAAGGGAATGAGGAAAAAAGCCTGTACCATTTTGGCTTGATTAAAATCCTCATTGAACATGAGTTGCAGAAGCGAGGGAAGCCATGGAAAGAATTCCTAGCTGTCAACCAAATCAGAAATGAGGAGGAAAAAGAAGAAGTGCAAGAAGATTCTGGGTTTATGAAGGACATAGATGAGGAAATTCTAGTGTCCAAGGCCAGCAGAGCACCTCAACCTGTGGGCAGCATAAGGACCAGGAACATGCAAAAAGAGGATGCCAAGAGGGCTGAGAAAGACAAAATTTTTACCACCTACTCCCGAAGAACAAGGAGGACACCAAAAACTCAGCTGCAAGAAGACCAATTTGAATCTCATGCCCCTGCAGAAATGGATGTTGAAAGTGGTGATCATTCACCACCAGCACCAGAAGTTGACATAGAGGTGGAAAGCCATAACAAACAGGAAAAATGTTCACCACCTCCCACCAAAAGACAGAAGAAGTTAGAAAAACAAATTGAAGAATTGAAAGAAGAGCTCATGGAAGCTAACATGTTGGAAAAGGTTATTAAAAGAGAAAATGAAATGCTCAGGGCGCAAAGCAAAGAAACACAGAAGACAAATGAAAAGCTAAAGGAAAGAATCAGTGAGTTAGAGACTGAGCAATCTGAGATTTCCAACTGGGCCACTAAGTGGTACAATCAGAAGAAGGCTCTTAAAGAGAAATATAAAAAGTTAAAGCAGGAGCTCAAGGGACAGAAGGATCACCAGGTGAAGAAGAATGTAGATACCTTGCTCAAGGCAGCAGAGATCCATGCAGGCACGGAGTTCAAGGGGAGTACTTCTGGGGTAGCATGAGGACATGCTAAGTCCTTAAGTCGGGGAGAGATGTTGGTATCATCCTAAGACCCTTTTTCCTTCCCAAAAACATATCATTTATCCATACATTTTCATCATATATCCCTCAAAATCCTTGAATATTGATTATTAATCGTTCTATAGTTATTAAATTGCATAGAAATTAATTTAGGGGTTTTATGTTCCAGAATTAGAGGTTTTTGATGACATGGTTACAGGAAGTACCCACATCCTGTAATGAGCTTACCGTTTGACATGTGGCATAGCAGATGAGCTAGAATGAAATGCATGGGCGAAAAGCAGAATGTCCAAGCATGGACAAACACCTATCTCCCAGCCAAATCGAGCCTCCTATGCATGCGGTCAACTTAAGTCAAAGCAGGGTACTCTGGCAAATAAAAGCAGCAACAACATCGTTCTATTTTTCATTTTTGATTTTTGTTCTTTTTGAAACATATAGCATGGAAACATTTTGAAAAGGCTATGTAATAAACGCGGCAACAGCACTATGTACATTCATTGTATCGATGACATGGCTGTGCGTACGCATATGTAAATACAGTTAGTTTAATGTTTGAAGGTTAATCGTTGAATCGTTTTCTCAGAACAGAGTTTTAGTTTTAATACAAGGACATATTTACAGTCACGAAGTGTGTATACCCTTTGCATTGGTTTGATTGTTGAACGGTGATAGCCAGTATATCCTTAGGACGCGGACGGGCCCTGCGTTCTTCGATTGGTATACTGTCCATTCGTTTTGTTACATTTCAGTTCTTATATGTTGCACAGCGTTTATATTCGATTCGATTTCTATATCACATGGTTTGCATCACAGTTTCGATTTACATAGCTGTTGATTTACATAGCATACGGGTTGCATAACATTTATATAAGCTTTCGATTCCTACAGCCTTTGAATTTCATTACATAGATATGGTGTGCGCTTATGAACGGTTTATGGTTATGTTGAATGGTCAGCACTAGGATCTGGAAGGGAGTCTTGTAAGGGATTCGGTCCCTGTGTGACTTATAGATGCATTCTCATAAACTCTGCTTCATTTCACAGTCCATTTATGTTCTCTTTATATAGTTTAATAGTGTAAATATCTTGCATGCTGTGTGTGTTTACCAAGCAAGGGTTTTCTGAGTGATACCTCTGTAAGGAGGTTAGAATCATTGCCACAATCATACACAGTACTTAGATTCATGATTTGATTTGATAGATATATCTCATAACCAGCATTGTAATCAAGTATATCAGTAGGGTAATCTAGGTGTGTGAATGATAGGCTGCAAATCCCGGTCTTCCGTAAAGAAGCCTTGTAACCTACCTCATAATCACCTGGTCGGTAATTCTTTATGTCTATATATTTTAGACCACGCCTCTAAGCTTACGCACCTCGGTCGATATTAAATATAGAGTCCAGTCTAGTACCCTAGCTGGATCCACTACACCCTACAGCCCTAACGCTACCCCCAGTGCTGCACAAGGAGGATTAATGCTCTCCAGTGGCTCATACAGAGGGTTTAACGCTCCCTACTGGCCATCCGGAGGGCATTAGTGGGCAAATAAGGCTCGAGGGCACCTCATATCTGCAAAATTCCACCCATAAAATTGTTAAGAAAGGTTTAGTAAAGAATATAGCAAGGTCTTAGCTCTCACCTGCGACTAACGACACGTTGAATGGTTGCCCAGATCTCCTGCAATGGTCCGTGGAAAATCTGCTCCTCTTTAGGTCCAGCAAGCTCTCACAAACTTCAAAATAGTGAAAATGATGCATGTGAAAGCTCAAAGCATCTCCTTATATAAATTTGAGAGACATGATTTTTTGACAATCATTAAAGAGGAAGTAGTCCATTCTCCATGATTTTTTATCATGCATGAACCTAGATAATAGGAATTGCTGCTTTTTTATACTTTTTACCACTTTTGATGAAAGTACTTTCAGGAATGAAAAGCAGTAAAAGCTGCATGCAATTCTCAATAGAGCACTTTTGGAGATATTTTATTGCTCTTTAAAAAATATAAACATCTTCGAGTTTTTTGTCATGGGGCTCGTTAAAAATACACTGCGATCAATAGAGCACTTTTAGGGATATTTTATTTCTCTTTACAAAATATAAACATCTCCGAGTTTTCATTGTTGCGCTCATTAAAACTGTACGATGATGGTCAGAGCACTTTTTGTGATATTTTATTGCTCTTTAAAAAATATAAACATCTCTAAGTTTTCATCATTGTGCTCGTTAAATACATGCAACGATGCTCTGAGCAAATATTTTTTGATCTTCTTCCAGTTCATAAACTGAAAAATACCAAAGTAGCATTCTTTTTAGTTTCTTTTTTCTCGCTCTTTAAACTGAAAAAATCCCGAGCTATGTCTTGCTGCTGGTTAAACTTGCTAAAGATGACCCAAGCTATGTCTTGTTGCTCATTAAACTTGCTAAAGATGACTCGAGCATTATTTTAGGTACTTTTCTCACTCGTTAAACTGAGAAACCCCGAGTTTTTGTTACTGGGCTCGTTAAAAATTCCCAACGAAACACGCGTTTAGTCTATCGCCTCATACTCGTAAAAAAATGAGGTTGACATCTATTGGAAAAAGGTTTCTTTTTATTTAGGTTCAATAGATTAAAAGATGGAGAAGTAACCGATTCGGGTATACTATTAACCTTTTGTCGCACCTGGTTAACAACTATGACAAAGGGACCACCATGGAGTCTCTCTTTATGATCTTTTCAAACTCTCAAAATATGAAAAGACCACTGAGTTGTCTAGTCTAGACTCTTTAAATTACACAGATAAGATATAGAGTCGTTCTTTTTACGATACTTTTCATACTCTTAAAACATGAAAAAATCGATGAGTTTGCTTGTCTGGACTCATTAAACTAATTAGATAGGTCAAAGAGTCGTTCTTTTTGTGATCCTTTTTAGACTCTTTAAACATGAAAAGATCGATGAGTTTACCCATCTAGACTCATTAAATTAATCAGATGGGGAAAGTGGACAATAAAACTGTATTTCGTATTTGAAAGCGTGGTTTGGTA
The DNA here is from genome assembly GCA_031772625.1 of Pinus tabuliformis. Taxonomy (NCBI): domain Eukaryota; kingdom Viridiplantae; phylum Streptophyta; class Pinopsida; order Pinales; family Pinaceae; genus Pinus; species Pinus tabuliformis. Next base: position 453,921,864 of record CM062809.1, on the reverse strand, counting down.
GCGATCGTTCCCTTGAACAAGGCACTCCCTCAGATAAACCTTCATTTTGAGGGCCTCTCAATATACACCCTACAAACCTATGAGATTTAGCCTATATACCCTGATGTAATTGCATCTCCGTATCCTAACACTCTGTAGTGTTCATGAGTTTAGTGTTGTCTGGTTAAAACCGTTGTCGTGCCTTATATTGTTCAAGGGTCCCCATTTGTTTCCTCTATCAACCGATCATACATATCCTTTCATCATTCCCTTCGTTGTTTAGACCCAAATGCTCAAAAGATTCCCCAAAAACAAAATCATTCTTGTCCAGTTTCGTGTCGACTGATGTAGGACACATCTGTTAGCTACCTATATCAATATGTTTCATATTTCATGATTGACAATGAAAAGGTCCAAATATGCTCTGCTTTGATGATGCAAAGATCACATATTTCCAAGAGAAAACAATCTGTGTATATAGCTTGATGTTGTCTCATTTTTGATGGATGGTCCAACAGCCTAATCTGGATCATGCCATGTTTTAAATTTTCAGTTGTAGAATAGAGAAAGAAGTCTGTCCAAACTGTTTAATCTTGGCAGACAAGTAGCTTAGGTAGAGAAGTAAGGCTCCCAACTGCTTAATCTGGGACCTTAGAAGAAATAAGGGTAGCAGTAGATAGAAAATCAAAAGGAAAAAGCCAAAGAAAAGAAAAGGCAAAGAAGGGTCTGCAAGTCTAAGTGCACCCTCCAAGAAGAAATAAAAAATGCTAGGCAAGTAGATGGGTAGGCAGATGGGGTTGCAGAAGTGTCATTCCTTACGATTAAAGGTGTGCTAGCCTATTTCACAAAGCAGAATCAATGGATTGAGAAGTCCTTCTTCTCTATCAGGTTGCAGCAAAGCTAAGAAGCATGTCTAACTTCCCACTTATCCCCTTTCCCATTCATTACTAATATCCCCTCAGCAGCTGAGATTCATGGAAGAATTGGTGGTCTTGTGATGGTTCTTAGTCCTATTAGAAGCCACATTTCTTGTCTAAAACTCTTTTCATTTTGATCTACTCCCTAAGCTAAGTTATTTTCAAATAAACTTAGTATCATCTCCCCTCATCCACTCCTTTCATCCATATTAACCCTAAATCTATTATATAATTCCCCTATGTTACCCTTTCCCTAGTATTATAACACCATGGTGTATAAACCCCAAACATTGTATAAATATCCCTCCCCTTGGCATTATAGCCATATTTTCTCTGTCAGGGATCGAAATGACATCTGGTCACTTTGATAAACCTAAGTCTTACCCCCCTCCCCTCTTCTAAATCTATTTGGCCCATTAAAACCTTCATTTGCTGAGAAAACCTTATAAAAGACCCATTTTTACCCATACCCGCTTTAAAATGCAAAATAACACCAAAAACCCACTTTTTGCACTTATCCAAAGTATCGACGCATGTTATTTTATTTTTCAAAATACATTGAAAAACATTACAAACCACCGCATCCCAGAGGTGTCCGCCGAGCACAAATCCCGAAAGAAGTATTATTTTAATCCCGCCCCCCTTCCGTATTGACCGAGCACTTCACTGACCCGTCAACCGTCCGATCGAGCGCTTTAGATCGGACGGCCATTATACATATCGGGTTGGGCCCGATGTCCGACAGTTAGTACCCGAGAAACTGTCAGAGGGTGATGTCAGGCCTCGGCCATGCGTCGCCCTCACAATTTCTCGAGTTGCCCTCTGACAAAACCATCACCGTATGGTAGGCAGTCCGAGAAAACCATTACTGCTTTTTTCATTTACCACCAGTTTTGCCATGCCCTCGTCATCACCGTGTCATCACCACGTCACTGCCACCCCACCGCCGCATCAGCTCCTTCGTCCGCCCCCGCGCTGATATGTCCGCCACCTCACTATCCCCGTGGACCAATCATAGCTCGCCACATCACCCGATGACGTCATCCGACCTTGACCCCACTTGATGACGTCATGCTGACGTCATCCAAAAACGCGCCAATATGCCAAAAATCCATATTTTGGCCAATTTTCGCGTTTTTTTTCATACTTTTGCCAATTCGTTGTTGCTCTCTCTGCATGGTTTTTTCACGTCCAAACTTGCACCACCTTGCTGAAATCGATTTGGAGACCTCCAGCGCGCCATTTCTACATACATTTATGATCGTTGCTCACTGTTTACCAGGTATTTACCCTTGTAAATCCTTCATACGCCTAAGTTGTCTGTGAATTCCCTCAAAAAGCTTAAAAGACACCGAAACTTATAAATTGCCGGTAAAATTCCTGTGTCTAGCCCCCATTCGCAACTGTGAGGTCGAAAAGCACCAGCTGAGCCTTGTTTGCCCACATTTTCATAAGAAACTGTACTCTGTTCACGCAATCGCGTACCAGTCACTCAAACTGTACATACCTGCTAAAAGAGACAGATTGATACCAGACATTGGTCCTATTTACACTTCAAAGCAATATTTCAATTGCTGCAGCTGTTCATTTGCCCTCTGTCCCTTGAAATCCACACTTCCATTGTAAAGAGACTCCTCCGGGTTGCTCTGATCATTCAGAACCAGTTTACATACAAATCTGAAGCCTTATTAGCTATGGAGACACCAATAGCCCTGAATGTTCAGCCTCTGAATGCCCCTCAAAGGGAAATAGAATGGAAAGCTCTGGGAGACATGGATCATCAGATGTTAGACTGGTTCCCAATCACATCTAAGTTTAATATTCATATGCTCAATGAACTAAAAGCTCAACACCTTAATGGAGCTGACATTTTAGGGATTTGGGACTCAAATTTGCCCATCTACAACCTCCCTCAAGTCAATGCCCTCCCAGACTTGATCCATAATTGCCAGGAATGCTATGATCCTTGCCAGAGAGCTGTTCTCAGTCCTACAGGCTCAGTTTTGTTCTTCATCACCCCAGAAACCATAAATGAGATGCTGCATTTCCATACTGCCAGGCCATTGACCCCCCTTTCCATGTTGGATCTAATAAAGAAGGGGAGTAATTTGTCAAGTGCCCAGATTACCAAAATTAACCAGTTATTTGTACAGCCAAGCTCTGAAACTATGAGAACTCCTCCTATCGGATATCAATACCTGAATGACTTGGGCAGAATGCTAGTGGATTTGATCAGCTATGTCCTGGGATACAAGGGAATTGAGGATGTTGATGACACTATAATGGCAATGCTGTCCATGTTTTCTCCTGGAAAGCCTCCAGCTGTACACTATGACTATGCCACCTATATTGCAGAAAAGATACATGAACAGCTTATGAATCTACCAAGGGAGAGGGTGTTCAGATTCACCTCATACATCTACCACCTGTTCTTGTTTTATCAACCAGACAGTTTCTCCATTCCCCTCAAGAAACTCAATGCCCAGGGAAGTCCAAGGTCAGTGGTGTTTTGGACTTCAGTTTTCCATAATGTTTCTCAATCACCATACACATACTGTGAATTTATAGACCTGTTCATTCACCCAGCTATGACATTGCTGTATGGTGTCCCTCCTCCAAGGTTAACCGATGACATGCAGAGAATTCTCCATCTCTCCAAATCCTACAGCATTGGTGATTGGTATTTTTACCAACACCACACAGTAATCAGAGTATATGGCTGTGAATTGGACCCTTACAGGCTGCCAAGGTATGTCCCTATGAGACTGTTTGCCCTAGAATACTTCAGGCAGTTTGGAAGTGCAGACTGTTTCCATTTCCAAAGTAGGAATAAGAAGGTGCAGCTGAAGGTAAGAAACCAGCTAGGCCCTTTTCTATACAATAAAAGAGAGGAGGGATGGAAGGAGGCAGATATGATCTTAGAGGGTTTCAAATTGCAAACCAGTTTTAAATGGATACCCTATGACCGTAATCATTTTATCTCCCTCAGAAGGATAAGATACAAATTGGGTAACTATTCACATGTTAGGCTGCCTCATATTGAAAAGTATGCAAATTCATTAAGCTGGAAAGAGGGCACTCTAGAAGAGCCAATCTCTAGAGAGCAGATGCTAGAGAAAGAGGCTAGGAATCTTCAAAAAGAAGCTGACTTGGAAACTTGTGGACAGGTTTCCCCCTCATATCAAAGGCAACTTGGAGCAGCTGCCTCATCTTCAACAACACATCAGCAGACTGCCATGGATACTCAACAGACATCCAACAAAGGCAAAGAAAAGCAGGTGGAGAAGGAACAGCCACCTCCCATGACTGAAGGGCAAGCAGAAAAAGAGATGGAGCAGCAAGAAGAAGTGCAGCAGCAGGTAGAGCAACAGCAACAACAGGAATCACAACAAAGAGAAGGGCAGCACAACAGAGAGCAGCCCACACAGCAAGAAGGGGGAGTTGAGGCCCCAATTCTCACTGAGCAGCAGGATCAAAACATAGTACCTCCTAGGCAAGAAGCTGTTAATGAAACCTCAGTCCTCCAAACTCCACAAAAGGAGGATGTAAGCAGAAAAAGGGATAGAGAAACTCCCTTGACTACATCAATAAGTCATGGTGAGAAGAGGCACAGGATGAATCCCCTTTCAGAGGAAGAGATGCCTATAGGGCAATCTTTGGGTATGGGCCCGCCCAGTTTGGAGGCATCTGCAAGTTCCTTCCAACAGGAACAAGAGAGGACAGTGGGAGGAGAAGTCAGCTCCTCTAGCCAGCAGAGAGAGGGTGAAATGAGCGTTAAACAACAGTTCATTGAAATAAAGAAAAGGAATGAGCCCATAAAAATACAGTTGTATAACCATTTGTTGAATATGGCTCCCACCAACCAGCAGCGACTAATGTCTGCATATGATGTCCAGGAGGGCAAGATGATCATGAGTCACTTCATGCCAACTACTTTGCAGCCAAAGTCCCCTTCAGATTACTTAAGGACCAATCTTGAGGTCCTGGCCAAGGACATCCACCCAATGGATAAAATTGAATTGCATAAACAAACAGGTGAGATGGTCTATGCTTCCTTGGCAGATAAGACATTGGATAATTACAGGCTAGAAAATAGCCTTAATAATACAGCTGCCCAACTTAAGTTGGAAAGGGCATCCTCCCAAGCAAAGGACAACAGAATAAGGTCCTTAGAAGATATAATTATTGAGATTGGGCATGATCCCAAAGATATCAAGGGCATACAAGAAATATTAAAGTTGATGGATGCAGATATGGTAGCTTTGAGGAGAAAGGTCAAACTCCCAGCCACAATTCACCCTCAAACAGATGAAGTAGCTCAACAACGACATGATCAAGATGCCACAGCTTTGCTGGTGTCTCTCTACAAGCAGCTTATCCAGACACAAGAAAAGCTGGGAGAATCAGAGGCTGCACAAGCAGCATTACAAGCAACTCTGAAACAAAGAGAAGAAGGTCAGACCTCCCAGCCTCCTCCTCAAATCATTAACCTTGAGGAAGCTGCTCCAACTACTACTCCTCCTCCTCAACAGGTTGAAAAAGCAGCACCATCTACTTCAGCACCACCAACAACAGAGCAGGCCCCTAGCTTGGATATGCAAAAGCTAAGAAATGAGATTCAGGCCCTGGAAGCTCAAATGACAGAGCTGAATGAGACCAGGGAGAAATTGGCCAAAGTAAATGACAGATATGACAAATCCAAGCAGTCTGTGGTAGAAAATGGCAGGGAGATAAAAGCCCTCAAAGACAGGATCAAAGAGCTAGAGAATGAGCTGAAATTAGATAAGGTTGTGGCTGAGCTTAAAATAGTACTGTGGGCTAATATTGGCCAATCTATTAATGACCAATGGTAGTATATTGAAACAATCCATGAGCAGTTAGAGCTCATTCCAAAAGCACAGAATGAAATTCAGAGATCAAGGGCTGCTCTAAGCAACATGCCTGAAGTGGCCACCAGGATGATTAATGTGCTTAACAATAGAACAAGTACTCAGTTGGCTGCCATGGGAATTTCAAACAGAACTGAGACCATTCAGTTAATCAAGAGGGTTCTTACACTGAGAAACTTGGTGCAGACATTAGAGAGAAGAACCTAGGACATGCAGACTGAGGTAAACAGGTTCATGGACAAATTTCAGATATTACAAAACAGAGGGCTCCCTAGCTTACTGAACAGCGCAGGGAGACTGTTCACACATGAGCAGTATGCCAAAAGGGTTAATGCATTTGCCACAAGTCAGATCAATGAGAAGCCCAGCACCTCAGAGGAAACAGGGCCAGCCATAGGACAAACTCTCTACAACAGAGTAGAAAGTTTATTTTTTATAATGAATGAAATTAAACACCTGTTTGAGGTGCCTCCCAATTTTTATAAATATACAGAGGCAGAGGAGACTATGGATGCAATTCTCAGGCATCAACTACCTACACAAGAATGGTGGACCAAGGCAATACAGATGATTTTATAAACAGGAAGCCATTCAATAAATTTTGTTCATGGAAAATGCAAATTGTCATGCACAGGACAGTTTAAAAGAATCAGCACGCGTTAAAGATGAAAGCTGAGCCAACTCAACAGAACTTACGGAGAACAAAACAAGGTGAGAAGCTACAGGTGTCCAGGCCGAGAAGCTACAGCAAAGCAGCTCCAAAAGCGCATTTCTCAGCATTAATGCAGATCACTCCAACCGACTCAGTGGCCTCCAAAGGCCAAAACATCTTCTGACAGGCATAAAGATGCATTTACTTTGTATTCAATGATGTAATAACTTTCTTATCTAAATATCTTGAAAAGTTGGTGAGCGTGTTCATTTCTGAGATAACTTAGCACTCAGATATTTTGTAGAACCAATTGTATATATTTGCCCCTCGCACAAGCTTGCAAGGGTTGTTGTGGATTTCTCTTGAAGAAGTTCTTATGCTGTAATCTTTTCAGAGTTTAATAAACAAAGTGATGGGATTTCTCAAAGTTCTGAAGTGTTGAATGCGTTCTGGTGGTTGTTGAAAACTACAGGATTCCTGTGTACCTCACAATACAATAAGTTCTTCTGTAACTCTCTTTGTTATGTGTTTCAATCTTTTACAATCCATATATGTTCCTAATTTCTAAGTATTTAGCAACAAAGAAAAAGAATAACCTTCAGGATTTATTCATGCAATACCCTGAGTTCAATCTATGTTGTTAATGAATGTTTTCTTCAGCTATAATCTTGATAAGTGTAATTCTTAATTGCTGCACTTTCAGAATATATCTTTCACAGTGACCTTTGTCTCAGGAATTCAAGTTTGCTCCTGAGCAACATGTTTCACTTTCACATCACCAGCTTAATGGAGAATTCTTAATTGCTTTCTGTTGGCTGACCATACATCACCACTTAAGTTTAAATTTTGTTTGTTGAGATACCCAATAGGCCCTGCAGTCTGAACATCATCACTCCAGCATTTCAAAACAGTTCACAGCTCTAGACTCCATTGCCCAATGATATACTATTGTTTGAACACTACATCTTAAGCGCTGAAAGAAGTCTTTCAACCAAAACATAAACCAAAAACCTGAGCACAATAGCTAGCCTAAAACACTATCAAAACAGAGACAAATCATAAAGAGAGAGCCCTCTCTGATTACAATTTGGCTAGAAACTGTAATCCAAAGATTGGTTAGTGGTTACCCCTGCCGTATTCCCTTGGGAGTCATAGGGAACAACCTGGGTGATAACAACATCATTGCCTACCTTTCGACAGGTTTCTTCCTATCGACTTCAACACTCTTTCTAGGAAGATAACCCAAAAACACATTCAGTGCCTTGGTACTTGCAAACATTAGTGGCATGTTACCTTGTGTTTGATCATGGGTTTTCATTATTGGATCCTGGTTAAGAGATTCTACGAGTGTTCGACGACAAAGAAATCTTTCACACTCGCTAGTTTGCATTGTGCATCATGGAGACCATTACCATTATCGGTGGCCTTCCTTGCATCTATTAATGCTCGCCATTTTTGACTGGTAATCAGATGATTCCGTGCATGTTCGACGTCAACACATCTAATCACATGTACCGATCTATGTTGTTCGGTGAAGTAGAAATCAAGACCTTGGGTAGAGGCTTGCATCATTCCACCTTGTTTCCTCTCCCAAGCTGCAGATATTGTTCTTTGGAGACAACTATTTCAGGATGATCTATTATGACACTGGATCTGCTCTGTGCTTATCGATGGCCAGCATTGTTATATCTTAGAAGAGAAAATTATCTTGACATAGCTACTGAGCATGGGAATGCCCGACTCAGGACATGATTTTAGCAGTTTATATATATGTATATGTGTTGTATCAGGTTTTCCTTGCCGCCCGAAACTTCTCTCTCTCTACAAAATTTTGACAGAAAATTACAGTTTTACTAAAGTGTCTCGGCCATCGTCTCTGCTTCTGATCTCATACTTTAGGGGGCATCTGTTATAGGACAAAATCTCCTCCTCATCAACTCAGAGGTGAAAGACAGGATGACTGAAGCAAAGACCACAATTGCAGGCCTTGATTCCACACTAACACTCTCTGCACACTACTAACTTGCTTTATAAAGCTTGTTACCAAGCATATAGGAGCGTTAGTCACCCTGCTAACTCAAGTTGTTAGACCAGGGGGAGCGTTAGTGAACCTAATGGATGTTCAGAGGGTCAAGCCAATGAATATTCTCACAAATATCTAGATATTTGTCCCTAAATTTGCTCAAGAAAAGCAAGGAAACTCCAAAAATTGAGATATTTGGAGAAATTCCAATCTGAGAATGAAGGCAAATGGGAGAAAGCTTGAAAATAGGGTAGGTTCATGGATTTTTCCCTAATGAACTCTAGGAGGAGCTTGGCAGCCCTAATTCGATTTCTACACAAGCAGCGAGAGGGCCATTGTGAAAGGGGTTAGAGCATTTGGAAGGATAGCCCATTAAGCTATTGTGAAATTGTCATACACTTGAAGAAGTGAGCTGAAAGAGGGAGAGAGAGAGAGAGGAAGAAGGGGCAAGGGAAGGCTGATACAACGGATGGTTGTAATCACTCTTCCACTATAAATATAGAACTGCAGTTGTGTTCCCTACTCCATAGTGTTGGTAATGTTGTTCATTAGTTTTTTCATTTTGATGCTTGTCAAGATGAGTAGTTAAGTTATACACCAATATATGTTTATTGTGCGTTCTTACATTAGTTTTCAAGAGCGTATGCTGTGATTGGTTTACCTTGTTCGTTGTGCAGGAATTGTCTTGGAGCCGGCCTTGAAGGAGTTCTTCTTGCCGCATAGAGATCTCCAAACAAATCTAGAAGGAGTTAAAGGTGATCCTCTTTCCATACCATGTCAATTTATGTTTGATAGATGAACATGTGCATAACTTGGTAGCTTCTGTAGATAATCTTACAGTCTGTCGAAGGTCTCGGGAAGGCCTTTGAGGGTAGTTTTCATCTTTGATACACCGTGCATTTTATCCCATAGAAATAATTTCCAGACTAAGAGTTGAGTAGAAGACCACACCATATGCACATACATTGAGGTCAGAGATAGAGTAGTATGCCAATTAGGAGTAGTGGGTAGAGAACACACTATAGGAGACAAGTGAGTCACCTATGTCTTCTATATCTCATATTCCAACACAACATAACATTTTTTCCATATATAGGGAGATCAAGAAGAAGAATGAAGCATTGAAGGCTTCAACATATTTAGAGTTTTGGAAGCAAACTGCTACAACTCAATAGAGGTTGTTGTCTACACTTGCACAAAAAAGGGGCAGTTCCAAATGGCATTTTTGGAACATATAGTTCCAATTCCAAAAAGTGTTGAGGACTACAAAGCCTCAACATTTTATTTTAATACCAAGAAGGTTCATGCAGTTGATCAAGTTGATTTGCATAAATAGGCAGTTGATATGATCTATTCAACACTGGCAAGTTGAGCCATGGCTGCCTCAAAATTGCATGCCTCCTTGAATAATATGCATTCGCAACTAAAGATAGAGTGAATGTCATCTTTGGCCAAAGACACTAGAACCAAAGCTTTGGAATATTTAGTGATTAAACTAGGATATGATCCTAGTAACATCAAAGCAGTTGAGGAGATAATTAAAAATAAAGATGCAGATATTCAAGCTCTAAGGAAACAACTCAAGCTTCCAACCACAAAGCATCCTCAAGCCAAATAAGAAACTAACCTCGAGATAGTAAAGGAAAAGTTGTTCAAACTAATAGCTGAACATAACACTCAAATTCAAAAAATGGAGGCAGACATGGAGGCACTGTTAAAGGAGAAGGAACAATTAGCAGCTACAGGTACATCCACACAATAAGAATTACAATAAACAACAGAAATATCCACTCCAGATTCTTATGAAAATATAGTCAAATCTTTGGGAGAACTATCTATAATAAAGTAGGGGAAAGAGAGGTTAATGACAACAATGACAAAGATGGAGGAAAAAAAAATTAAATTTTGTAATGCATATCTAACATAGGTACATAGGAATTTCAAATTGACTAAACAAATTGAAAAATATGAGAATCAATCTTTGACAACGCAAATGACAGTAGAGGCCAAGCAGAGGATATAGCATAACATCAATGTCAATATTATAGAATTGTGGCTATCATTTCAAATTATTTTTTAGTAGGACGAGATAGTACAAAGAGTCAAACCAGTAGTTGAGAAAACTAAAGATGCGATTAAGCACAAACCAGGGGAAGCACACAAAATTATTAAGATGGTGAACTCCAAAACTAGATATGAGTTAGAAGAACCAGATTCAAGACAAAACATGCACAATTATGGAAGTGAACAGAGTTATAACAAAGAATAACCTCATGATACAACTAGAGAATAAATGTGAAGAGTTGGATTTATAGGTGAAAATATTTAACATAGAACTTAATGTATTGTAGGAAAAAGGACTTGTAGCTCTGAAAGCCTGTAATGGAAAATTGATTCCATTAGAGAACTATCAAGTCTAGTTATGAAACATAGTCGTAGATTCTTCCAAATTCACCAAGGTCAGAGGAATAATAACTGGAGAAACTTTCCTGGAAGGGCTACAACATGACCTCTACATTCAGCATGAAGTACACCATGTATTTCTCATTAAGCCAAATTTTCATACATATACAAAAGTAGATGAGAAATTTCAAAGCATGGTAAACATCTCCATTCCTAGTGAAGAGCGGTGGGATAAATTGTTGGAGCTCGTTGAATAAGGGAAAACAAGAATATTGTTGAGAATAGCAATAAGAAATACTAAAAATAGCATTCAGAATATTCCAATTTTAATTTGTCCTTGAATTAAAATTGAGAATTAAAATTCGAATTTATTCTCACCATCTGCTTGAAAAATAATTAATTAATTCATCTTGGATTAATTAGTTGGGGAAATTCAAGTTAGAAGTCTTTGTGAAGTCATGCAATAGTTATCCCTTAAATTAAAGAGATTATCCCTTAATTAAGGAGATAAGGTTGAGTTATATTGAGTTGTAATTAGTTAGCTCAGTTAATTGAGTTAAGTCCAGTTAAATTAGTTCCAAACTGTTTGAGAAACTAATTGTGATTTATCAGTCAGTTGATGCATGCATGCACTCAACCAGTGTACTCTAGATATCTGAAGATTCTCGCATTAGAAACTCATGCATGTCTATTCTGAGAAAGACCCAATTGAGCTAAATGTCAAGGACAGTGTACTATCAGTTGCATGTTTTCTCCTATAAAGGAAACTCATGCGTATAGTCAAGGCAAGGTTCCTTGAGGATTACGCAGTTTTGACAGTGTGTTAGAGCAGTGTGTGAGAGCAGTTTTACACTGGGTGAAGGCGATCATCCTAGAGGTAACTGCGCAAGGAAATAGGAGCTTGGAGGGTAGAGAGGAAGGCTTGAGAGAAGCTTTGATTTCCTGTGAGCATCCAGGAGGATTGTACTGAGAGCTGGCTAGCTATGAGAGCTAAGGCTTTGTATAATTTTGATGTATCTCCACCTTGTATGATAATACAGATAGTGGGGTTTTTAGTTGAGGCTTTCCCATGAGTATTTTTTGTGTTTCATGTGCATTGGTTCTTATTCTTCTGGTTATATGTGTTCAACTCGATCTTGCTCAATATTTAAGCTTCCGTAAGTTTGATAGTAGAAGTAGATTATAGTAATTTGCTTTGGTATATTGCATTATCGAGTTAATCTACAGTTAGATTTTCTACATAGATAACAGAGGTAGATTTGTAGAGAATTTGCAAGAAATTCTACATGTTATCAAAGCTAAGTTTATCAGAGCTGTGAACAGTATACGGAGAAGAGAATTTGAATTTTGAAGTTCAGGCTTGCATCTGCAAATTGAATTCATATCATACTTCAAGTTTGGCCAATGGAATTATATGGCTTGAGACTCAAGTATGCCTTGGAAGGCAGCTCGAATTACGTAGCATGGAAAGATCGCATGGAGGCTGTATTAGAAGACAACGGCTTGAAGGATTTCATTGATCAAGAAATCCCAAATCCAGGTTCAGCTAATGCACAAGAGTTGGCTGAGTGGAAGAAGTGTGTGGCGAGGGTGAGACTGATCATCCTTGAGGGAGTTCAAGACCATATTGTCTTGAGTCTCCATGGGAAGGATACTCCATATTCAATTTGGAAGACATTGAAGGACCTCTATTAGAACAGTAGCGACTAGAGGAAACTGGCGCTCAAGGACAACCTTCAAAGAATCAAGATGGAGAATGGTGATACTATTTCCACATATCTGAACAAGCTCACCACCTATAGAGATGAGGTTGGAAGTGTGGGAATAACTACTGCTAATGAAGATATGGTGAGCCTCGCTCTCCTCGGCCTTCCAAAGAGCTAGAATAGCTACCAGGACTCTGTGAATGGAAGGGAGAAACTTTCGGATTGGGAATGACTGTGGTCAGATCTCATGCAGGAGGAGATCAGGAGGAGCACTCGAGATGGCTCTTCATCAAAGAATTATTATGAAGAAAATATGCCCTTAGTAAGTGTTATAGCATTTTATGGTTTTGATAAGTTAGAAAAAATTAGACAAAAAATGAAAATATATTTACAAAATGTTAAGATAGGATATGGACAAAAATAATGTTGAATAAATTTTTTTAGGAAAGTATTTTTATAAATATGTCCATACAAAGAAAATGTTAGGGTAGATGATCAAAAAAATGAAGGCAAAATAAAATGTTAGGTAAGATAGAAAAGAAAAAGAAATAAACTCTGGAAGTGTTGCAAATCTAAATGCCACTACTTTGTTCTAAATTCATTTTGAAAATAATAGTTGTGTGCAGTTTGCTTAGATGCCACACTAGGTTATTTTATCCAATTATACAATTGCATCATAATTGGATTTGTTTTAAATTAATTCTCATATGTAGAAAATAAATTGGCTCAACAGTTTAATCTGAACCAATGGAAGAAATAAGGTATAGAGATAGATTGTTTATAAAAAGAAAATATTGGGTTGCTAGTTCAAATACACTTTGGAAGGATAAGTTAAAATGTTAGGAATAGAAGGGTAGGTAGAAATGTGAAAGTTTGAATGGTTATTTCCTAAAGCTCCATATCGCATAGCATCATTCATAAGTGAATGAATCGTTGGGCAGAGGAAAGTGCAATGTGCGATACCATTGTCAACTGTCGGATGACTGGTAATTCTTGACCGTAGGATCATATCGCATCGCATTGTTCATAAGTGCATGAACCATTGGGTGGAGGAAAGTGCGATGTGTGATACCGATGTCAACCATCGGATGGTTGTTGATTACTAACAGTAGGATCATATCGCATAACATTGTTCATAAGAAATGAAATGTTGGGTGGAAGAAAGTGTGATTTGCCATATGCCATCACTTCATTCATTAAATCACCTGAACCCACAGCCACTGCGTCCACCCATCATATCACGACACCACCATTCATTCCCCGCTCATACATGTTAAACCCCCTCCACATCACCTCCAGGGAAAATTTTAAGAACCACCCTAAATTTATATGTATAATAAATGGGCTAATCGCCATGATACATAGGAAAAATGGGAGGCGATTTTATCAATAACATAATATGTATATATAATTTTTTTAGTGAATCTCTCACCAGATTATATTATCTTGTACAGTGATAGAGAATCTTTAACTGAATTATAAAATCTTGTAAGATCTTGGCAAACTTTTAACTGAATAATAAAACATTATGAAGTCTTAGCAAATGTTTTGTTAAAGTATGAAACCATATATGATAATAAGAAAACATATTCATTAAACTGTAATATACTAACATACATGTTTGGAAAAAAGAAACATAATTTTCTCTTCCTACAATTTTTTTTCCAAGTTTCAGTGGCCGTGTTTGTCAAGGTTCTTACAATACACTCTTTCATATCCTTCTATTAGTTTTGATAATATTCCACAACAAAGTTCTTGTAGGTGTTGATATTGACAATGAGTTTTGTCAAGGTAGGAGAGATTAATCTTTTCTCTACAACTTTTGTTAAGCTACCACTTTTCTCAAGTTATCAAATTTCTTTCTTATCCCATAGACTCCAACTACGAGATAAAAAAAAAACATATCTTGTTTGTTTACCCCAACACACCAACATGTAGCAAGCCCCAACTATATTATATAAGAAAGTATTAGGTATCCCAACGGCTTGAAGGGGATTTAATTGAAAGAAGTGACCATTGTGAGAAGCCTTCCAATCAATATATGAATATATAAATGCATATTTATTATTATTTATTTCGAAATCTTCAATTAAATAATAAAATTTAATTACGTCTCTCCCAATCTAAATTTCTTATTAGCATAATTCACTACCCTCATAGGTATCGCATTTTTTAACAGTGTTGTAACATGTAGATTAATTTCCTTTTTGGTGAACAATCTCCACCTTTTAGGAAAATATGGTGCACTGGCTCCAACCCCTAGAGATCATTAGGACAAACTAAGAATAGCACAGAGGATGAAAGGTTGTACAAACCAACTTATTTTTCAAACAACTAAAACAACTAATCCAACATCAGTACCTAAACTTTTTTCATGAAGATATCATATTGAGAATGTTTGAAAAATAGTGAGAAATCGTCTGCAAGGATGATGTGGAAAGAGTGATAAGGTTTCATTATTTTGAATTTTTTTTGTTAAATCATAAAAATTTAAAAACCAATTTTAATGGAGATATTGGTATTTTTTACTAAATTTTGTGAAGTGACTGAATGTAGCTTTAACCTTTCACTTTAAGATATTTTTACAATATAATTTCCTAAGTCTATTTAATATCTTCATTATCATAAAAACCAACCTATATCCATCTTAACTACACATCTACCACTCATACGAGGATGAAATCTATTTATCCCTCTGAGCACTTGGTAGACCCAGAATTAAGATGGATCTAAGATGATAGAATTTCCCCTTTAAATAGTCTATGCTCACATGAATACCATGTTATTACCATGGGTCAATACCATGGGTTATCATAAACCTGGAGCTTAAAAATTACTATTAGTAATTTATAAAAATTAATAAAATTAATAATTGATTTTTATTTTATTTTTTATTTTAACCAAGTTAAAATGTTTAACATACATTAAATTACAACATCCATTTTTACTTTTGATCCACCAAGCCCCGAGGGGGATCAAATATTTTTTCACTCTATGCTAATTTGCATATCATGGTATTTGATCCCTCTCAAGGTTTAGTAGATCCAGAGTAAATATGGATCTATGTTGGTTTAATTCCCCATTCAAATAAGCTACATTCCACGTGAATAACATGGGTCAATACCATGTGCCATTTTTATTTTTATTAATACTAATATTAGGGTTAATAAGTTTTTTTTCATGGTATTAATAATAATCTAGCCCATGGTATTTGGGCCGTAGTATTTTTCCCATACGATTTCACCTAAATATAACCCATTTTTTGAGTGTTCGGAAATATAAGGTGACTTATGGAGTAAATATAAAAAAATGTTTTATTTGTTTACCATACTTCTAGTTTATTTATATGTTTCTTAATTTACCATACCTCTTTTACAAATATGTTATTTGGCCCATAGGATTCACTTAAATAAAACCTCTTTTCTGAACCTTCATAAATAGAAAGAGGGTTATGGATTAAATATAAAAAGAGGTTTTATTTATTTACCATACCTCTAGTTTATTTATTGTTTTATTTATTTACCATACCTCTCATTTATTTATATTTTTATTAATTTACCATACCTCTTTTATAAATATGGTATTTGTCCCATAGGATTCACTTAAATAAAACCTATTCTTGAAAACTAGGGCGAATGGAAGGTTGTAACTCCTAATTTCAAGAGTTGAATTTACCTTTTTTACCCTCTCCCTTAAAATAAGGTGGGCTATTTGAGGCGATTTGTAAAAATGTATTCTGATACAAAATTTTCCCCCACTAAAAATTTAAAACCCCTTAATTTCGCCTAAGGGTGAACATTCGCCCCTAAAATTTTCCATGATCACCTCTCATCTCGCACACTCCTCCGAAATCACACTGCCCACACTCCCTTTTGGCCCTTATTCACTGTCTAAAGTTTATCGGCAGGGGGGCGGGCGAAATGGGCAGTCCTTAATACCACCCATATAAACCATGAAAGTGCCTTTTAGTCTTTCGGGACTAAAAATCCCAAAACCTCAAACTGCTTTGTCTTACCCTTGAATGCGGTATCCTTCATAGCCATCATCGCCACCCCATGTCACGTTCCACTTCATATCTCCCGTCCAATCATCGACCACCTATCCTTCCAAATTGTAGTGGGAATATTCTGAGATTGAGGAGCAATGCATTCTCTCAATAATATTCGGAAACAGATCAATCAAGGTCAGGCATGTCCCAAAGCGTGACAGGTCATCCGATGACTGGACGCGTACCCTCAAGGGGTGGAAAATCCTACCATTGCCCATTCATTTCCACTCCCGCGCATTTATAACCAAATGTTCGTTAATTAACCCATTGGATAATTAATGAACTTTCAAACGCTCGACGCTACCCTTCAAATCCATTTTTCTCTTTATAAGCACTCTGCCATACATTTCAAAGGCTACAAAGTTAACTTCTGCAACCGAGAATATTCTTCAATCTTTCCTACTCAACAACTCAGCCACTGTCCGACATTCTAGCAACCATTTGTCTTGGTTGTAAGCACACCTTCTAGGTCCATTTGTTAGTTACCTGTCTCCACTCTGTTTACTCCTTTCTTTTATCATTCTGTCACTTACAGTTCATAGTTTCGTTTGCCAAAATTCCTCCCAAGAGAAAAGCAATTGCAGAAGTTTCAAATCCTCTAATTCAACCACAGATTGATTTCCATAATACTCCATTAGTTGACAAGGATTGAAAAATCATTGAGACTTCTTCTCAATTTGATTTATTTGAAATTTATTGTTGGTGGGAAGAGCAACTGATAGACCAGAGTGATGAAATTGGGCTCCAGGAATCCCAATTTCCCCATTATATTTTTCCACAGATACATATAGCTCCAGAGTTTGTGAGAAAATGTCATGAATCCTATGATCCTAGCCAAAGAGCCATTATCCCACATACTGGAGAAATCCTCTATCATATTAAGGCATATTCAATAGAGAAAATGTTGCAGGCCCCTGCCACTACCCCAACTCATCCTTTTCTGATGAAAACCTGATAAAACCTTATAACAAACTAGACTTTACCAAGAGATCGTAGACTCTGGAACTATTTTTAGCAATTGGTAGTCCTCTACCAAAGAGAAGCCCACCTTATGATTCATCTATGTTTCCTGATAGAACCATGCATATTACTACTATCCTATCCTATTTGCTTTGTTATCACTCTGATGAGTCTATCAATGAAGCCATCCTTGGTTTCTTATCCATGTTTTCTTCTGATTCTAAACCTACTATTATTTATGATTTTGGTCGTTTCATAGCTGAAACCATACATGAGCAGTTTGTCAAATTCAACAATGAAGAAGTATTCAAGTACGCTTCAGTACTTATGTATCTGTTTATATATTTTCAGGGGGAAAAATTCCCATTTTCTTTGTAGAAAATTGATGAAGAAGGATCGCCATAGTCAGTGATTTTATGGACTTCAATGGGGATGAAGGAGAAAGAGGAATTCACATACAAGCAATTCATAGAACTGTTTATTCAGCTAGCCCTCAACCTTATGAGCAACACTCCATTACCAAGGATCAGTGAAGAGATTATCAAAGAGCTTCAGTTCATAGATCAAGCTGCAACAGGACATTGGTATTGCTACCAAAACTACATAGAAATAAGGGTTTTTGGCTGTGAGCTTCCACCCTACAAACTACCAAAGTACCTCCCTATTAGAATCTTTTCACTGGAGTACTTGAGGCAAAGATTGAATGCAGATGAACTGCATTTTGTAGCTGCCAAAAAGAAATCGTAATTCAAGCCCAAAGCTCAAGTTGGTCCCTTCATTTGTAATACCAGGGCAGCAAGGGAGGAAGCTGATAAGCTGCTAAAGGAAACGAAATTTTCCCTCAGTTTCTCTTGGTCATATGACCCATTGGGAGTCATCTCCAAACTCAAGGTGGAGAATAAATTCACACCATATCATCATACAGCTAGGCCTGAGATAGAATAGTTCAAGAATCAGTTGGAATGGGCAGAGAATACCCTCTAGGAGGCTAAGGAGCAGGTAGTCTCTACATCAAATATGAAAACTCCAATTGCACAGGGAAAGGCAACCAAGAGAGAGAAGGAAGAACAATATTCACCTACAATAGAGGCAACAAGCCAAGGCTTCAAGGTCTTTTACAGGAAAAAGAAACACAGAGTTTCTATGAATGTTGATTCACAGTCTGGTGAATAGTCTATACAATCTCCAACTCAGTCCACCACTTCTCATGAACAACAAATAATCCAACATGTGGGAGGTATTCCAGAGAATAAAGAGGAAGAAATCTTCCATGTCTTTAGTGAAATCAAAAGAAAGAATGAGGAATTGAAGTTGAATACATACACCCAGTTCTGGAAGCATTCTTCCAGCTCTCAAGAAAGGCTTCTGTCAGTCTTTGACTCTGAGAAGGGGAAGATGCAAATGACTTTCTTGCAGGCCCAAGTTCCTCAGCCAAGACTACAACACAGTATCGAAAACATACTTCTTTTGAGTTCAATGTCCAGGATGTGCATCCAATTGATGAAATTGAGATGCACAAATAAATTGGACAGATGATTGCTTCAACCTTGACAAACATTGCTATGAGTTTGTAAAAATTGCAGGTTACACCGGCCAACATTCAGTCATAATTAAAGCTAGAGAAGGTCTCCTTGTTAGCAAAGGACACCAAGATTCTATTCCTGGAAAATCTAGTGCTAAGGATGGGATATGATCCATCAAACATAAATGCTACAGAGGAGCTCATTAAGAAAAATAACACTGAAGTTGCAACACTAAAGAAACATCTGAAATTGCCAGCATCTGAGGATCCAATGGCCAAAGAAATCAAGGAGAAAGAGACTCAAATGTCAGACATGATGAAGCTCATCATAGAACAGAATTTGCAAATGAAACAAATGGAGGAGCAGATGGAAAGATTGGTTAAGGAGAAGGAGGAATCTATCAAGAACATTCAAACTTCAACAGATGAAGTTTCTCTTTTAGCAGTTCCCATCACCAGAGTTTATACTACATACATTGCATCAGCAACAGGTACAACAGCAGGAGCTGAACAACTTATTGAAGTTGTTCAGAACCTGTCTATCCATACAAGAGAAATCAATAAATTGAAGGATGAACTCAAAAAATTATGGCTCTTGAAGTCTATATCAAACAATACATACACAACTGAAACAAACATAATTAAAGGCCAAGTGGAAGTGTTGAAGAGAGAATTCACACATTCCTTCATAGGAAACAAGTTAGGGTTAGCAAAAGAAATTTTTTGGGAAGAAATCACAGAGGAAATCAATGAGATTTGTCCCTCAATTAAGATAATATTCAACCAAAAAGATCTTTTGGAGAAAGCTCGGGAAGTAGTGGAATCCATAAATAGGCAGCTGGAGGATATGCTAGAGACTACCTCTGATATAATCAAATTTCTGAATTCCAAGGATGATTATGAGCTTGAGGAGTTAAGGATAAGTGATAGAACTGCAACAATATTAGAAGTAAATAAGGTTATCACTAAAATAAATCTCAACCTTTAGCTACAAGAAAAGTGCAACAATGTTAACAACATGGTTAAGAGATTCTTCAACAAAATTGAACCTTTGATCAGCAAAGGTTTACCTTCCATGATGGTTATTAATGATAAATTGATGCCAATTGAAGATTATGTCAAGAAGTTAACAGAGGTGGGCACCCATGCAGCTCCAATAGCCAATATCAAAGGATTAACAACACTAGCTCTCATAGTAAAAAAATTCAGGGATTCTTTCTTTGTCTTGGATGAAATCAAGCATATATTTTTGGTAAAACCTAATTTTACTAAATATACCAAGATGGATGAAATCTATAAGAGGGTAACAAAGATTTCTACCCCATATAAGAAATGCTGGGAAGAATTAACGGATTTACTAGATCGAGGATAATGGAACGACATTCAATTTTTGTGGGAATAGTCAGCCAGCTCCAACCATCTTTCAACTTTTTAGCAATAGTCATCAAACAACACAACACCAAAGCAGTGCCAGATCATTAGACAATTTTACTTTTGATTGTGTAAATAATCTATTTTTGTAAAATCATTTTAGGATATTTCTTCATCCTACTATCGTATAAATAACTCTGTTCATGAGTTATTAAAGGTTGCACCCTTGAAGAAACATTTCTAGACATCTGATGTAATTAATCTTTTTGGATCATTAATACGAAGAAAAGGATTTTGAATTCTGTTTTGCACAGTTTGTGTTTCCTGTAATTGTTTCCAATGTCATTCATTATGTTTTTCTTCATATAATTGTGTCTTGCAGAGATAACTAGGTAGGAGTAATTGTATTTCAATCTATTCCTATAAGCTTTCTGAAGTGATAGTCTATAAAGAGAATGAATTAATGGACTGTTTGTTTAATTAATTCCCTCAAAATCAATAAATCATCAGCATCTTTTGTGAGCGCATGTGTATTGTCTCAAACCTGTAAAAATAGTTTAAAGGTTTTCATACTTATGGTTGTTTAGCTTTCAATTTGAAAATTGTGGCAATCATATTACTTTTTTGTTTATGCTCATCATCTTAAAAGCTATTTCACTGTGTAAATATTTATAGCAGCCCTCTGCTCATATATTGATATTATTCAGAGGTTAGGCACATCAGTTCTATATCTGTTTCATCCATTGGTCTCCCAAATTAAAACAAAACCACCATAAAATTTATCTTATATGTTATGGAATAATAGCTGACCATTATTATCTCAGAGGTACAACATCAAACTGGGGGACTCGAATTTCGTTAAGTTTTCCTGGGGCAACGATATGTATTCTATTCCTTTAAGGTGATTAAATGTCTATAAAGGTTAAGATCCTTCACCTAGCGACTCCACTCTCCCAAACTGGCGCCTTTTAAGCACACCAGATCTCGTTCAAAGGGTAACTTAGTTGATCCTCTGTTAGACCCTGAAAAAATTCTGAGAAAAGCCAATTCTAGAAGGGGACATCAACCCTCTTCTTCTTCCTCTTCAGTCTTATATTCTGAAGATTTACCATCATTTGATTCTTATAGTAACATTCTATCCAATCCATATTACTCCGACCTATCACCTAGGGTTGCTGAACTCTTAAACAGGGGAGTTGATTTTAAATCAACATTCCTCATTCATTCATTTGAAACCCATCCAGAACCCTTGCTACCACCAGGATCACCTAAAAATTAGTCTGACTTGGGTGTTAATTTACCAGAATACAAACCAACAGATTTCATATCCCCTACAACTTATTCATTTGCTCCCACTTTTGGACAACTTGAAGCTTCTACTTTTGAACAACCCGAAGAGACCTTCTCTGTGTATTCAAATCCAATCTTTGAAACAAAGGAGGGTAGTCATCCACAGGTCCAGAAGTTAGTTCTTAAGACTCATTTGAAATCATTTAGGAGATCCCTTCCTTCTTCAACCCCTCAATCACCTTCTTCAACCCCTTCTTCATCTTCTTCAACCTATTCATCCACCCAAACACCTCATACACCACCTCCTACTATGGCTTTGCAACCTATTGTACAGGCTAGATATGTAGCGTTAGTCTTACCTCCTAATCTCGATGCACTCGCAGCTGGATACTTGAAATATCTTCCCAAGTATAATGGAGAAAACGGTCCTTCTATTGAAGACCATCTTCAAGCCTTTTTATAATTTGCATATAATATGAATATTGAACAACAAAATTTTTACATGAGGTTGTTTATACAATCACTTGAAGGAAATGTAAGAATTTGGTTTAGGAAATTACCTGCAAACTCCATTAGAAATTGGGAAGAACTTACAAATATATTTAAAAACTAGTGGGGTGTGAAAAAGGACCCTCTTTACTTTCTCACTGAGTTTGATGAACTTAAAAGAAATTTTGGTGAACCTGTATCAGACTTTATCAAAAGATTCAATCAGCTTTATCATAAAATGCCCACTGATTTTAAACCCCCTGTAGCAGCAACAAAGTCTAGATTTTCTAAAGCCTTTGACGATGATTTTGTTGTCATGCTGAGAGAGAGAACTTCAAGAACTCATGAAGATATGAAAACAAATGCTATTGAGGTAGAAGCAAACAAGGCTGCTTCAACTTCTTTGAAATATAAGTAGGAAAAGGCCCAAATAAAACTCAAATTGATACCAGAAGCTTCCAGTTCCTCTAAGACTAAAACTGAAGATTCAAAAATAGATGAAATAACTTCTCTTCTTAGAAATCTATTTAATAGAATTTCCAATATTGAGACTCAACCTAGGACAATTCAACAAACAGTTACTAGACCCCAAAATCAAAATCAAGGTCAGTATAAAATAAATCCACAATTACAAATTCTTCAGAGACCTAGTAATGATCAGCAAATTCCCACTCCTTTGTTGATAGATGATCATCAACCTGATGATAATACTATGACCATCACTAAAGATATAAATAATATGGATACTTCCTCTAATCAAACAGTCATTATTCCTCTTGCACAACAAAATCAGGTTCAAGAAGATCAAGAATCTTCATAGGTTTCTAAATACCATGCCTTCTTTGAATTTTTAATTGCAGAGTTGAACAAAAGATATGACCTTAGGTCTAGGCCTAGCCTTGGAAGACCTCCTAAGGAAACTCCAGTAATTGAACCTCATGCCAAAACTTCTCAAATTCAAATGACTTTTATTCGATCATTAGATTAGTCAATTGATACTCCTCAAAATGACAAAAATCCATTGACTACATTTAATGTTGAAAAAGGGTTAGAAAGAGTTAAAATCCTGATTCCCCTTTCAGAACTTTCTAAAAACCCTGGTTATAAAAATCAGGTCTCCAAATGATACAAAATACCTCGATTGATGCTGAAGGTGATATCATCAGTTTGCAAGATGAAAAACCAGCAGTAGTTTTTGGCCCAAGCTCAGATATGATAGATGAAATAGTGCCTCCTTTATACGTAACTCTTAAGACAAATAATTCCATGTTGTATAATTGTATGCTTGATTCTGGAGCATCACAAAACCTCATGCTAAAAACTATCATGGATCATTTGAAACTTGACATAACTAGATCCTATCATGACTTGTACACCTTTGATTCTAAAAGGGTGCCTTTCTTAGGATTGATTAAGGATTTAGTAGTCACCCTTGCCCAAATTCCAGTGAAAAGTGTAGTACTTGATATAGTTGTCACAGATATCCCTCCCAAATTTGGAATGCTCCTTTCTAGGTCTTGCTATGCCAAATTAGGGGGAACTCTTCAGATGGATATGTCTTATGCTAATATTCCAGTTTATGGGGGAGAACAACTAAGATTATATAGAGAGGTGAGATTTGTGCACACTGTTTGCAAAATAGACCAGCCAAGGAATCATCCCATTTATGCAATTGGCCAAGATTTTAGTTGCCTTCAACTCTATTCAAACCAAGTGCATGAAACTCAAGTTAAAATTGAATATGTAACTGAACGTCCAGTTCCAAATCAAACTGATGTATGGAATCTATTCTTTGATGGCTCCTGTACAAAATATGGATCATGAGCTGGAGTAGTTTTAATATCACCACAAAAAGAAAACATTACCCAAACATGTAAGCTGGGCTTTGAAGTTACAAATAATGTGGCCGAATATGAAGCTTTCCTTTTGGGATTGCAATTAGCCAAAAGCTTAAAGGTTCAAAATTTAAGTGTTTTTACTAATTCAAAACTTATTGTCAAACAAGTCAGAAATATTTTCTAGGCTAAACACCCTAGACTTAGGTCTTACCGAAATGAAGTATGGGATTCAGTTGAAAACTTCTTTGATGCTTTTAATTTGACTTATATTCCAATAGATCAGAATATTCATGCAGATGCCTTAGATGTTTCTGCTAGTTCCTTTAAAATTCCTAATCAGACTAATTTACTCTACCAAATACAAGTCAAATATAGACCATCTATTCGAGACAATCTAAAACACTGGCAGATATTTGAAGATGATGAAAACTTGAAATCCTTTCTGCAACTTGTAGATCAATTTTCTGTTCTACAAATTGATGAAGATAGATCCAAAATAAATGAAAATACAAGTGAGAATGATACTTCATATCTCAGTTCAAAAATTATTGATCATGATATTATTCAATTGTCTAACAATTTTATTCCCAAAGGCTTGATATCTTTATAAAAATTGTTTGATCAAAATGATGTCCTCCAAAATCCTCAGTCCATTTATTCAGAAGAGGACATAGAAGAAATTAACATTGGAACAAATGATGATGTCAAAATCATCAAAATCTGTGCATATCTAGACCCTGAGATTAAAACTCAATATCTTAAGTTACTTCAAAATTATAAGGATGTTTTTGCTTGGACCTATGTTGATCTAAAAACTTATGTCACTTCATTAATACAACATAATATCCCTTTGAAGCCAGAAGTAGTACCTTATAAACAAAAACTTAGGAGGATTAATCTAGCCCTTCTACCAATTGTCGAAAAGGAAATTAAGGAAATGCTAGATGCTCAGATCATTTTCCCCCTTAGATATTCTAATTAGGTTGCAAATTTAGTTCTTGCTAGGAAAAAGAATGGAGAAATTAGAATTTGTGTGGACTTTAGAAGTTTGAAGAAAGCATCATTAAAGGATAATTACCCTTTGCCCAAAATGGATCAGTTACTTCAAATGGTTTTAGGAGCACAAAGAATTTTTATGCTTGATGGGTTTTTAGGTTATAATCTGGTGAATGTTGATCCAACAGATAGGGAAAAGACAACTTTCACTACACCCTGGGGTACATTTGTGTATGCTAGAATGCCATTTGACTTATCAAATGCTGGAGCAACATTTCAGAGAGCTATGGATGTAGCTTTCATGGGTCAGGTAAACAAATTTTTGGTTATTTATCTTGATGACATTACTTTTTTTTTCTAAATCTGATCAGAAATATCTAAAGCACTTGATCAAGGTTTTTGACAGGTGTAGAAATTTGGGATATCATTGAACCGTAAAAAGTATTTGTTTTCTATCAAAGAAGGAAAAATATTGGGCCATATAATGTTATGAAACCAGCTCAAGAAAAGATAGAAAAGAAAGATCAACGCCTTAGAATTCAGCCTTTTCGAGGGGGCAACCTCCTTTACATTACATAAATGAACAATTCTTGGATGATACAAATGAAAAGACCTCCTTTCTATATATAGGAGTCTAAGGGGTTATAACATAATCAGAGCCGATATAACAATAATAATGTAAGGGCACAATAATAACAATAGTGGGCTTCTATGTGGCACAATAGTAACAATATGGGCACTACATGGGTACATCAATATAATAAGTGGGTTATACTAACAACAATAGGGGGTTACACTAGTAGTATAGGGGCCTAACATGCCCCTCTCCTTCAAAAAACGTTGTCCTCAACGCTTGAGTAGTTCTTGATGCTTCTGTATAAAATTCTTGTCCTCCCATGTGGAATATTCAGCGGGTAAGTTCTTCCACTTGATGAAATACTTTGAAATTGATCGATTTCGTAGCTGTTGGGTTCTTGTTTCCGTGACTGCTCCAGGTTCCAATATGATTTTTCCTTCCTCTTCAATTTCTGACAATATTGCTTGAATTGGGATCTTTTGCAACTTTTGAATAAGTGGCCATACTTCTTCGTCCTTCTTCCATTCATCCCTTGCTTCGTTTATCCAATTTGGTTGGATAATATAAATAGCAAAAAACAATGCTTCCACATCCTCATCCTTGAAGAGTATTCTCATTCGGTAAGGTCGCCATTTTTTAAGTGCATGTAGTATTGCCAACATTTCCTTCTCATAAATAGCTTGCTTGAGATGTAGCAGTAAAAATACCCAATCACCTACATCAAAACATTTTTCACTATGATGTTGATCTACCTGTTGTTTCGTTTGATTTTGCACCGAAGTGGCGTTATCCTTTAAAAGTTGGAGAACTTGTTGTTGATGCTCGATGTGATCTTTCTCTGCTTGAACCTTTTTCTTCTTGATATGTCCTTCTATCTTTTGAGGAGTGGTAATTTCTTCCCGTACTTTACAAGATATGGTTGGATTCATTTCTTGATGCTAAATGGGATCTTTCACTTCTTGAACATTTTTCTTCTTGATGTGTCCTTCTATCTTGATAGTTTGAGGAGTGGTAATTTCGTCCATTGAATTACAAGATATGGTTCGATTCATTTCTTCTTTCTTGATGTGATCCTTCACTACTTGCACCTTTTTCTTCTTGATATGTCCTTCTATCTTGAGAGTTTGAGGAGTGGTAATTCTTTCCAATGATTTACAAGATATGGTCTGATTCATTTCTTCTTTCTCTTGGGTGGTGTCCTGGCGTATATCCTCTTCTTTTGATGTTTCTTGATCCTTTTCTTCCTCCTCTTCATATTCTATGTAAAATAATTTCTTCTCAGCACACCTATGATCTTTAGTGCATTTTCTATCACAATTGTAACAAAGCCCTTTTTCTCTTTTTTCTTCCAATTGTTGTGGTGTAACCCTTGTAGGTTGTGGAAGGCTGGGAGAAACAACACTTCCATCTTTATAGTTGTGAGGGGTATGCTTCCTGGTTTCCATAATTTTTCTTTCCATTATGTCACAAAGCCCTTTTACTCTTTCCAATTTTTGTGGTGTTGCTCTTTGTATCCTCATAATGTGCTATCATTTCCTCCGTGAAAATTGACCACGTAACAAATTTTTTACGAGAACAAAGCCCTTGATACCATAAAAATTGATCTGGTTCTAAATATGAAGATGCAATACATACCTTTTGTAACAGTTGTACACCATGTAGATCAAAATATTGCTCCATTTGAAGTATCCAATTTACCGGATCCTTACCATCAAACTTCATCATCTTGCTTTTTCTTGATTTTAGGAGCTAGACCTTGAAACGACTGTAACTCTGTACTTTTCAATCAGCTAGTTCTGAATTTGTGATCTGCAGTAGCCCTCTATGTCCTCTTTCCAATGCCACAAGTCTGACCCAAATTGGATTCTCCAAGGAAGAGTTATGCAAAATCTCCCACAGTGACTTGATTATAGACTAGTTCAGTAGAGCGAACTTGTACGACGTGCCACGAGTCACTGTTTTGACCTTTGGATCTGAAAAACACCCACAAGAAACTACAGTCCGTCCTCTTTCTGTACCTTCTTACGAAACTTCAATCTGATCCCCAGAGAGAAAGTTATGACGATTTTCCCACAGTCACCTGTTTTGAATGTAATTCAGGAGTTTGCAAAAAGACCAACTTCCTCAGAGCATATCTCCGGAAATATCGCGCTAAAAGATCTGAAATTCGGACCCAAGGTTCAGCGCGATTTCTTCTCAAATGGGTTTTTTTTTGCGACTTCTGAAACGTCACAGAAAAAAAGTTATAGCAAAAATGCCACGATGACCTGTTTGGAGCAGCGAAACCCTAGAATCCAAAGCTCTGATACCAAATGTTATGAAACCAGCTCAAGAAAAGATAGAAAAGATAGATCAACGCCTTAGAATTCAGCCTCTTCGAGGGGGAAACCTCCTTTACATTACATAAATGAACAATTCTTGGATTATACAAATGAAAAGACCTCCTTTCTATATATAGGAGTCTAAGGGGTTATAACATAATCAGAGCCGACATAACAATAATAATGTAAGGGCACAATAATAACAATAGTGGGCTTCTATGTGGCACAATAGTAACAATATGGGCACTACATGGGTACATCAATATAATAAGTGGGTTATACTAACAACAATAGGGGGTTACACTAGTAGTATAGGGGCCTAACATATAATCTCAAAGGAAGGAGTGGTAATTGATCCCAAGCGTGTGTCTGCCATTGAAACATTGACCTTACCTAGAAACAAGAAAAGAAATCCAAGTTTTTATGGGTAAGATTAATTTTTTAAGGAGATTCATCCCAAATTATGCATAGATTGTAAAAGATATAACTAACATGCTCCGAAAGGATCATGGAGTTAAATGGACTATCTCTTCTAGGCATGCATTTGATCAGATCAAGAAAGCTATTTTTGAAGCTCCTACTATGGCCAACCCTGATTATACTAAACCATTCAATATCTTTTCTTTTGCCTCTGAAATAATCCTTTCTTTTGTTCTATTACAAAAGAATGAAGATTCCCATGACCAACCCATAGCCTTTTTTTGTAAGTTTATGAGATATGCCAAGCTTAAGTATGACATAATCGAGAAGCAAGCCTATGCCCTCATTCAAGCCCTAAAATCTTTCAGGATGTATGTTCTACATTCACCTATTATTGCTTATATTCCTAATGGTGTTGTAAAAATTGTTCCAACTTAGCCTGACACTTGTGGGAAAAGAGGTAGGTGGATCACTCAAATACTTGAGTTTGATCTAACTATCAAAACTACAAAGCTAGTAAAAGGTCAGGGATTAGCTAAGCTTCTAGCAGAATCCAACTGCAAAGTTCTTAGAATCAATTATATTTTATAAGTACAAGGGAAGAATCCACAAGAACCTTCTATCCTTGCACAAGGGAAGAATCCACAAGAACCTTCTGTCCATTTACAAGGGAAGAATCCACAAGAACCTTTACCTTTAGATCAGATTATCCCTTTACATATTGATGACAAATTTCTATTGTCAGATTGGTATCAAGACATTGTAAATTTTCTACTCCATTTTGAATTCCAAGCATCATTCTCAAAAGCCCAGTGTAAAACTCTTAAATTGAAAGCAGTCAAGTACTACATCATAAATGCAAATTTGTACTAGAAAAATCCACTTAATATTTTGTTATTATGTTTAACAGGATCAGAAACTAAAGGAATCATTGACCAGTTTCATACAAGATTTCGTGGAGGACATTATGCTTGGAGAGCAACAACATACAAGATTTTAAGGGGAGGATTTTATTGGCAAACATTGTTCTTGCAAGTAGGGGCAAAGGTCAGAGGTTGTGCTCCTTGTCATATGTTTGTTGGTAAATAGAAACTAGCATCTCTTCCACTAGTAGCATAAATAATTTCAACACCTTTCATTCAATGTGGATTAGATTTTGTTGGAGAAATCCATCCCACTTCAAGTAATCAAAACAGATGGATCCTCACAGCAACAGAGTACTTCACTAAATGGGTAGAAGCAATTCCGATAAGAAATGAAACTAATTCAGTAGTAATTAAATTTATTGAAGAAAATATCTTATCTAGGTTTGGTTTCCCAACTCAAATTGTCACAGATAATGCAGAAACATTCTCTAGTG
The DNA here is from genome assembly GCA_031772625.1 of Pinus tabuliformis. Lineage (NCBI taxonomy): Eukaryota > Viridiplantae > Streptophyta > Pinopsida > Pinales > Pinaceae > Pinus > Pinus tabuliformis. Next base: position 453,892,103 of record CM062809.1, on the reverse strand, counting down.
TTAAAACGATTGAGTTTTCCCAAAAATATTAGATTTTGCTACATCATTCAACTCCATACTACCCTCAAGGTAATGGCCTCGCATAATCCTAAAATAAAAGTCTGGTGAAGGTAATCAAAAAGACCCTAGCAGATCATAAAAAGAGTTGGGACTCTCATTTAATTTATGCAATATGGGCAAACATAATAACTCCAAAAATATCTATTGGGAAATCTCCTTTTCAATTAGTCTATGGGAAAGATGCAATTTTTCCCACCAATTTGGATTTCCCAGTTTTAAAATTCTTACAGGACTCAACAGATGAACCTGATGATTTTTCAAGAAGGATAAATCAGATTATTAAACTAAATGAAAACAGAGATGAAGTTCAATACAAATTGAAGAAATATCAGAATAAGATGAAAAGCCTGTTTGACAGAAAAGCCGGGGAAAGAGACTTCAGGGAAGGTGACCTAGTCCTAAGATGGGACTCCAGGAGGGAGGAAAAGGGAAAGCATGGTAAGTTTGACAACCTATGGTTTGGTCCTTTAGAAAATGCTGAAGTAAAGGGTAACAACACTTTTGTACTACAATATTTTGAGGGACTATATTCCACTTATCCTGTAAATGGAAGGTTTCTCAAACATTTCATTCGATACTGAGAAGTTGGAATACATTTCATTGTAAATACTCTGGTTTCTTTTTCTTTTTAAGATGTCAATGAGATTTTTTACAGCAAAGGACTCCATAGACCGAGGAGAACGCACATGGATCTGCAGGTTCTCTACATTCTACAGGAGAAAGCAATCCCTAGTTGGAGCCAATGTTGTAGCATTTTTTGGTTTTGATAAGTTATAATAAATTAGACAGAAAATGGAAATGTATTTACAAAATGTTAAGATAGGATATGGACAAAAATAATGTTGAATAAAAAATGTTAGGAAAATATTTTTATAAATATGTCCATATCAAAGAAAATTTTAGGGTAGATGCTCAAAAAAATGAAGGCAAAATAAAATGTTAGGTCAGACAGAAAAGAAAAAGAAATAAACTCTAAAAGTGTTTCAAAATCTAAATGCCACTACTTTGTTCTAAATTCATTTTGAAAATAATAGTTGTGTGCAGTTTGTTTAGATGCCACATTAGCTTATTTTATCCAATTATACAGTTGCATCATAATTGGATTTGTTTTAAATTAATTCTCATAGGTAGAAAATAAATTGGCTCAATAGTTTAATCTAAGCCAATGGAAGAAATAAGGTATAGAGATAGATTGTTTATAAAAAGAAAATATTGGGTTGCTAGTTCAAATGCACTTTGGAAGGATAAGTTAAAATGTTATGAATAGAAGGGTAGGTATAAATGTGAAAGTTTGAATGGTTATTTCCTAAAGATCCATATCGCATCGCATTATTCATAAGTGAATGAACCATTGGGCAGAGTAAAGTGTGACGTGCGATACCACTGTCAACCGTCAGATGATTGCTGATTCCTGACCGTAGGATCATATTGCATCGCATTGTTCAAAAGTGCATGAACCATCGGGTGGAGGAAAGTGCGATGTGCGATATTGCTGTCAACCATCGGATGATTTCTGATTCCTGACAGTAGGATCATATCACATCGCATTGTTCATAAGTAATGAAACCTTGGGTGGAAGAAAGTGCGATTTATGATATGCCATCACTTCATTCATTAAATCACCTGGACCCATAGTTGTTGCATCTTCCTATCATATCGCGACCCCACCGTTCATTCCCCACTCATACATGTTAAACCCCCTCCACATCACCTCTCACATCGCACACTCCTCCGAAATCACACGACCCACACTCCCTTTTGGCCCTCATTCACCGTCTGAAGTTTATCGGCGGGGGGGGGGGGGGGGAATGGGAAGTCTTTAATACCACCCATATAAACCATGAAAGTGCCTTTTAGTCTTTCGGGACTAAAAATCCCAAAACCTCAAACTGCTTCGTCTTACCCCCAAACGCAGTATCCTTCAGAGTCGTCACCGCCACCCCACGTCATGTTCCACTTCATATCTCCCTTCTAATTATACGCCACCTATCCGTTGCCCATTCATTTCCACTCTCACGCATTTATAACCAAATTTTGGTTAATTAACCCGTTGGATAATTAATAAACTTTCAAGTGCTCGGTGCCACCCTTCCACTCCATTTTTCTCTTTATAAGCACTCTGCCATACATTTCAAAGGTTATAGAGTTAACGTTTGCAACCAAGAATATTCTTCAAGCTCGCCTGCTCAATAGCTCAGCCACTGTCCAACATTCTAGTAGCCATTTGTCCTATTTGCAAGCACACCTTCCAGGTCCATTTCTTAGTTACCTATGTCCACTCTTTTTACTCCTTTCTTTTATCATTATGTCACTTACAGTTTGCAGTTTCATTTGCCAAAATCCCTCCCAAGGGAAAAGTAATTGTAGAAGTTTCAAATCCTCTAGTTCAACCACAGATTGATTTCCACCATACTCCATTAGCTAACAAGGATTGCAAAATCATTGGGACTTCTTCTCAATTTGATCTATTTGAAATTTATTGTTGGTGGGAAGAGCAACTGATTGACCAGAGTGATGAAATTGGGCTCTGGGAATCCCAATTACCCCATTATATTTTTCCGTAGATACACAGAGCTCCAGAGTTTGTGAGAAAATGCCATGAATCGAATGATCCTAGCCAGGGAGCCATTATCTCACCTACTTGAGAAATCCTCTATCCTATTAATGCAGATTCAATTGAGAAAATGTTGCAGGCCCTTGCCACTACACCAAATCATCCTTTTTCTCATGAAAACCTGATAGAAGCTTATAACAAACTAGACTTTACCAAGAGATCCCAGACCCTCGAACTGTTTTTAACAATTGGTAGTCCTCTACCAAAGAGAAGCCCACCTTATGATTCATCTATGTTTCCTAATAGAACCAGACATATTACTACTATACTATCCTATTTGCTTGGTTATCACTCTGATGAGTCTGTCAATGAAGCCATCCTTGGTTTCTTATCCATGTTTTCTTCTGATTCTAAGCCTACTATTATTTATGATTTTGGTCATTTCATAGTTGAAACCATACATGAGCAGTTTGTCAAATTCAACACTGAAGAAGTATTCAAGTATGATTCAATACTTGTGTATCTATTTATATATTTTTAGGGGGACAAATTCCCATTTTCTTTGCAGAAACTTGATGAAGAAGGATTGCCATAGTCAGTGATTTTCTAGACTTCAATGGGGATGAAGGAGAAAGAAGAATTCACATACAAGCAATTCATAGAACTGTTTATTCATCCAACCCTCAGCCTTATGAGCAGCACTCCATTACCAAGGATCAGTGAAGAAATTATCAAAGAGCTTTAGTTCATAGGTCAAGCTACAACAGGACATCAGTATTGCTACCAAAACTACATAGAAATCAGTGTTTTTGGCTGTGAGCTTCCACCCTACAAACTGCCAAAGTACCTCCCTATTAGAATATTTGCACTGTAATACTTGAGGCAAATATTGAATGCAGATGAAGTGCATTTTGCAGCTGCCAAAAATAAATCACAATTCAAGCTGAAAGCCCAAGTTGGTCCCTTCATTTGTAATACCAAGGCAGTAGGGGAGGAAGCTGATAAGCTTCTAAAGGAAAATAAATTTTCCCTTAGTTTCTCTTGGTCATATGACCCATTGGGAGTTATCACCAAACTCAGGGTGGAAAATAAATTCACACCATATCATCATATAGCTAGGCCTAAGATAGAACAGTTCAAGAATCAGTTGGAATGGGCAGAGAATACCCTCTAGGAGGCTGAGGAGAAGGTAGTCTCTACATCAAATATGAAAACTCCAATTTCACAGGCAAGGGCAGCCAAGGGAGAGAGGGAAGAACAATCTTGACCTACAACAAAGGCAACAAGCCAAGGCTTCAAGGTCTTTCAAAGGAAAAAGAAACAAAGAGTTTCTATGAATGTTGATTCACAGTCTGGTGAATAGTCTATACAATCTCCAACTCAGTCCACCACTTCTCATGAACAACAGATAATCCAACATGTTGGAGGCAGTCCAGAGAATAAAGAGGAAGACATCTTACATGTCTTTAGTGAAATCAAAAGAAAGAAGGAGGAATTGAAGTTGAATACATACACCCAGTTCTAGAAGCATTCTTCTAGCTCTGCAGAAAGGCTTCTTTCAGTCTTTGACTCTGGGAAAGGGAAGATGCAAATGGCTTTCTTGCAGGCCCAAGTTCCTCAGCTCAGGACTGCAGCACAATAAAAGAGACATACTTCTTTTGAGTTCAATGTCTAGGATGTGCATCCAATTGATCAAATTGAGATGCACAAACAAACTGGACAGATGATTGCTTCAACCTTGACAAACACTGCTATGAATTTGTCAAACTTGCAGGTTACACTGGCCAACATTCAGTCATAATTAAAGCTGGAGAAGGTCTCCTCGTTAGCAAAGGATAACAAGATTCAATTCCTAGAAAATCTAGTGCTAAGGATGGGATATGATCCATCAAACATAAATGTTGCAAAGGAGCTCATTAAGAAAAAGAACACTGAAGTTGCAGCACTAAAGAAACATCTGAAACTACCAGCATCTGAGGATCCAATGGCCAAAGAAATCGAGGAGACAGAGACTCAAAAGTCAGACATGATGAAGCTCATCATAGAATAGAATTTGCGAATAAAAAAAATGGAGGAGCAGATGGAAAAATTGGTTAAGGAGAATGAGGAATCTATCAAGAACATTCAAACTTCAACAAATGAAGTTTCTCTTTCAGCAGTTCCCATCACCAGAGTTTCTACTATAGCCACTGCATTAGTAGCAGGTACAGTAGCAGGATCTGAACAACTTACTTAAGTTGTTCAGAACCTGTCTATCCATACAGGAGAAATCAATAAATTAAAGGATGAACTCAAAGAATTACAACTCTTGAAGTCTATATCAGACAGTACACACACAATTGAAACAAACAGACATAAAGGCCAAGTGGAAGTGTTGAAGAAAGAACTCACACATTCCTTCATAGGAAACAAGTTTGGTTTAGCAAAAGAAATTTTGTGGGAAGAAATCACAGAGGCAATCAAGGAGATTTGGCCCTCCATTAAGATAATATTCAACCAACAAGATCTTTTGGAGAAAGCTCAGGAAGCAGTGGAAACCATAAATAGACAGCCAGAGGATATGCTAGAGACTGCCTCTGATATAATCAAATTTCTAAATTCCAAGGATGATTATGAGCTTGAGGAGTTAAGGATAAGTGACAGAACTATAACAATATTAGAAGTAAAGAAGGTTATCACTAAAAGAAATCTTAACCTTCAGCTACAAGAAAATTGCAGCAATGTTAACAACATGGTTCAGATATTCTTCAACAAAATTTAACCTTTGATCAGCAAAGGCTTACCTTACATGATGGTTATTAATGATAAATTGATGCTAATTGAAGATTATGTCAAGAGGTTAACAGAGGTGGGCACCCATGCAACTTCAGTAGCCAATATCAAATGATTAGCAACACCATATCCCATAGTAAAAACACTCAGGGATTCTTTCTTCATTCTGGATGAAATCAAGCATATATTTTTGGTAAAACCCACTTTTACTAAATATACCGAGATGGATGAAATCTACAAGAGTGTAACAAAGATTTCTATCCCAGATAAGAAACGCTGGGAAGAATTAATAGATTTACTGGATCGAGGATAATGGAATGACATTCATTTTTGTGGCAACAACCAGCTAGCTCCAACCATCTTTCAACTTTTTTACAAATATTCATCAAACAACGCAACACCAAAGCAGTGTCAGATCATTAGACAATTTTATTTTTGATTGTGTAAATAATCTATTTTTGTAAAAGCAGTTTAGGATATTTTTCATCCTACTGTTGTATAAATAACTCTGTTCACGAGTTATTAGAGGTTGCACCATTGAAGAATCATTTCTATATATCTGATGTAATTAATCTTTCTGGATCATTAATACGAAGCGAAGGATTCTGAATTCTGTTTTTCATAGTTTTTGTTTCCTGTAAGTATTTCCAGTGTCATTCATTATGTTTTTCTTCATATACTTGTGTCTTGCAGAGATAACTATCTAGGAGTAATTGTATTTCAATATATTCTTATAAGCTTTATGAAGTGATAATCTATAAAGAGAATGAATTAATGGACTATTTGTTTAAATAATTCCCTCAAAATCAATAAATCATCAGCATCTTTTGTGAGAGCATGTGTATTTTCTCAAACCTGTAAACATAGTTTAAAGGTTTTCATACATATGGTTGTTTAGCTTTCAATTTGAAAACTATGGTAATCATATTACTTTTTTGTTTCTAATCATCATCTTAAAAGCTATTTCACTGTGTAAATATTTATAGCAGCCTCTGCTGAGATATTGATATTATTCAAGAGGTTAGGCACATCAGTTCTATATTTGTTTCATCCATTGGTCTCCCAAATTAAAACAAAACCCCCAAAACATTTATCTTAGATGCTCTAGCATAATAGCTGACCATTATTATCTCAGAGGTACAACAACAAGTAAGGCAAGGAAAGGGAAGGAGAAGGATTCTCATTCCAAATTGAATTATTCTCATGGAGGGAAGAAGGTTGACAAATCTAAAGTGAGATGCTTTAATTTTCATGAGATGGGTCATTATGCAACTAATTGCCCATCGAAGAAGTCCAAGAAGGGATCCTTAGAAGGATCGAAAGGTGAGGCATTGGCCTCTCAGTTTGAAATGGAATTTACTCTCATCGCATGCATGGTGTCATCAATGATGGGTAGTGGTTGGTTTCTTGACAGTAGAGCCTCATTCCACATGACCAACGATAAAAGTTTATTCAGTACCTTGGAGGAGAAATACCTTAAGATGCACATAGAGATGGGTAACGATGAAAGGTATAGTGTTTTGGGAGTGGGCATAGTTTCTTTTGAGAGGGAGCATGGAGATCTTATTACCTTGACAGATGTGAAGTATGTGCCTGGACTAAAGAAGAATTTGGTATTGATCGCGATGTTGGAGGACAAAGGGTACGATGTTGTCTTCAGCAAGGGAAAGGTTTTCTTGAGACACATCACCATGGGACAATGAAGGAGATTGGTTCACGAGTCAAGAACCTATATGCTCTTGAGGTTCAAGATGCATGCACAGCCTTGAGGAGCAAGGCAAATGTTAGAGACTTGATGGTTGAGAGGGAGAGTAAATTACCTCTCAACATGCAGTCCCAGAAGAAGTCTCAGACAATTGTGGAGGAGCCACAGTTGGAGAAGTCAGCAGAAGGATCCCATGCAACCATACCTCCAGGTGTGAGGTGGGGCAATGTGAAGTGATACTCTCAAGAAAGTTGAAATTGGACAGGGTCCGTTGAGAGGTTTTATCTCATGGGTCATTCCTTGCTACAGGAGACCAAAAGTACATAGTAGTGGGAGGAATCAGTGGGATTGATGCAGTCAGAGATCAAAGTGACAGAGGCTAGAGCAGTCAGATATTGAAGAGCATAGAGAAGGATTGACAACAGTGCAGAAATGTTGAGTCAGCAGAAGCGCAAAGTTTTCAGTTGACAGAGGTAATAGTAGTGAGAGACTTTGATGAAAAATGCATCATACTGATTCAGGTTGGATGTTTTTTTGTTTCTGAAGTTGTTGGAGCGACAACACTTGAGAGAAGTGTTACATGTAGAACATTCCAAAGGTTCAGGATTGGGATCGAGTTGAATTCCTTTCTTGTTGAGAGGGAGTGTTGAGAATAGCAACAAGAAATGATAAAAATAGCCTTCATAATATTCCAATTTTAATTTGTACTTGAATTAAAATTAGAATTTACTCTCACCATCTGCTTGAAAAGTAATTAATTAATTCATCTTGGATTAAATGGTCAGAGAAATTAAAGTTAGAAGTATTTGTGAAGTCATGCAACATTTATCCCTTAAATTACGGAGATTATCCCTTAATTAAGGAGAAAAGATTGAGTTATATTTGAGTTGTAATTAGTTGGCTCAGTTAACTGAGTTAAGTCTAGTTAAATTAGTTCCAAACTATTTGAGGAACTAATTGTGAGTTATCAATTAGTCGATGCATGCATGCACTCTACTAGTGTACTCCAGATAACTGAAGATTCTCTCATCAGAAACTCATGCATGTCTATTCTTAGAAAGACCTAGTTGAGCTAAATGTCAAGGACAATGTACTATTAGTTGCATGTTTTCTCCTATAAAGGAAACTCATGCATACAGTCAAGGCAAGGTTCCTTGAGGATTGTGCAGTTCTGACAGTGTGTTAGAGAAATGTGTGAGAGCAGTGTTACACTGGGTGAAGGAGATCATCCCAGAGGTAACTACACAAGGAAATAGGAGCTTGAAGGGTAGAGAGGAAGGCTTGAGAGAAGCTTTGACTTCCTGTGAGCATCCAGGAGGATTGTACTGAGAGCTGGCTAGTTGTGAGAGCTAAGGCTTTGTATAATTCTAATGCATTTCAACCTTGTATGATAATACAGATAGTGGGGTTTTTCATGTGCATTGATTCTTCTTCTTCTGCTTATATGTGTTCAACTTGATCTTGCTCAATCTTTAAGCTTCTGCAAGTTTGATAGTATAAGTAGATTATAGTATTTTTCTTTGGTATATTGCATTATCGAGTTAATCTACAGTCAGATTTTCTACATAGATCTCAAAGGTAGATTTGTAGAGAATTTGAAGGAAATTCTACAAATACTACAAATTGGGGAGCAGGGAAACATAAGAAGCACAAAAGTAGATACAATCAACAATAATTCTCCTCAAAGTTTGAACAAAACATCAGAAATAGTCTAGATTTCGTATTACTTAGTTCTATTTTTGAAATATCTACATGTTTTCACTAGATATTATTTTGTGAGAAAATTTATTTTGAAGTTTGAAATAGTTCAATACAAACTCTATAAATATTTTGTAAGAATATCTAGAAAGGGTTGGATTATGAAAGAAGAAAATATTTTTCTTTGATTGTAAGGAGTGAAATATATTTTGAATTAATTAATTCAATAATACAGGGGTAGTTTGGTTTCAGGATTCTTGTGTCAAGAAAATGGTGATGTTTCCCTCTTTGTAAATCTATTTTCTTTAAAGTTTCACACGAATGTTCCCTCTTAAATTGGTTACAAGAAGATTAAGAGCCGAATTTACTTGTAGTACTCTACTCTAGCTTGTTAAGCAATCTCAATGTTTTCATTTTAATATTAAGTATAGAATTCATCCTTGTATGTTATATATTTAATTGACCCTAACTATTATTCATCTTGTCCACACTACAAACACTCTACGAGATCCAGGAGTTTTCCTACCTCACCCTGTTTCTTCTCCTTTGTTTATATTAATTGATTACTGAAGACTTTATGAATCCATGCCCACTGTAGTTTTCTTCCATTTTACAACCAAAACTGTAAAAAATATATCTTTACCTTTCATACCTAGCATAAAATATAATCAATAAGATTAAAAATCATATAGAGAGAACCCTCTTTGAAGACGGAAGGGATAGATCCAAACTTTAAAAGTTGTTTGTGGTTACGTCTGCAATTTCCTTTTCATCCTAGGAAAGGTATGGAGTGCTAACAATCTCACTATCCACTTATTTGCACGATTACAAGTACACTATTAATATTCAACCAACATCATATCGTATATATGAATTGCATCACCAAGATTGTCTTCAAACCAAAGAAATCTACCCAAAATGAGCCATAAAATCTGAAACATGGTACCATTATAGTTCATAATCCCATTTTCACTGTCAAAGTATAAAATTACCTCCCAAATCTTACTTCTTCTCATCATTTACATAATCTATACAATCAATGGAATCAAGGAATATTTGAAACCCTTCACTGAATAGTGCATCCCTAACTTGTATAGTAATAATGCTAGAGGCTTGATGTTTACTTGTAGATCGCCTTGATTCATTAAGGCAATTGCATGACCCAACCCTCATTTGGGTGCCACACGGCACTCCCATCCCAAAGAAAATTTTCCCATTAGAGACTATCGAAGGAGTTTTCAAACTTGATTATCATTTATTCTTAATGTTACTTTTTTTAAAGAGGTTCTAGCTTTAGCTAGGGAATTGATTAAACAATAATGTTGTCTCAATATATAGTGGAAATCATAAGAAATCAAAAAATTTAATATCCTCCAAATCTTCTTAAGAATATCCTTTAAGCCCGAGTCTTTTTGGAAAATGTCCTTGATTAAGCTATATATAATGAGTTGTGAATCCTTAATGATCTAGAGTCTAGAGCAAGAATTTGTCCCTGAAGAAGGGAACATGCTTCAGTAAGATTATTTTATTGATGTACTAGCCCCCAAGAGAAGGCTAATTTTATTGTGTGATCGAGGCAAAGGATAAATTGTCCTACTCATGCCACCCCTCTTTTGAAAATCCATACTTATTATTCATTATTTTACTAATTTTTTAATAGTAGTACCCATTTAAGATTTTTTTTCGAATTACTAAGTATGATATACATAAAATGTATTTTCGACAACGTGGTATGTCCGCTAACACAAATTGGTCTCCCTTGTATGAAGTCTAGACTAGACGTCACACAAATACGAAGAGAGCATGCATATACTTTTGAGACAATCAATTAAGTTAGCTTTGTGAAACACGCAATTGAAATGTGTATAAAGAACTTTCATAGAGGAGAAATGATAGTGTGAGCCTTTAGAAGAGAAGTAATAATACCATCTTAATAAAGACACAAACATAGATTGAAAGAATCATTAATTAATTTAAAAAATAGTTCGCAAAGTAATAATAACCATGAATGTAAGCAAGGACAAATAGTTCAATTAAAATGTATACCAAAGCCAATGAAATAGTTCATTTTATGTTGAAAATAACAACATGAGATGTTAAAAATAAAATCAAGAAAGAAAATCCTAGTTTAATTTGTACTTGAACTAAATGGGGAATAAAATTGTAATCCCACATATCATGACAACTTGTAATAGTTAACTAAGTTAATTTGACTTATTTGGCTCAGTTAATTTGAGTCGAGGGTCTAACTAGAGTCATGTAGAGTGTCTCCTATAATTAGGAGCACTAATTGAGTTTATTTTGAGTTGTAATTTTTTAATTCAGTCCAACTGAGTTAAAATTAGTTAAACTAGTTCGAATTGATAGAGGAATTAGTGGGAGGTATAGTAGTAGGGTGTCACCTACGGTAATGGGGTGTAACTTAATGTAGTGGGGTGTAAATTACTATAGTGGAGTGTATCCTACTGTAGTGGGGTGTAACTTACCATGGTGGGGTGTAACCTATTGTAGTGGGGTGTAACCTACTGTATTGGGGTATAACCTACTGTAGTGGGGTGTAACTTACTATAGTGCGGTGTAACTTACTATAGTGGGGCATAAACTGTAGTAGTGGGGTGTGAACTACAGTGATCAACCATTAAAAGCCAAATTCACTCACAATTAACTCATGCATATCAGATCAGAGAAAGACCCAGTAGAGCTTGGTGTTTAGGGACAATTTACTATCAGTTGTAGAATCATCTAGACTAAATAGATGGTGCATGTAGTTAGAAGAAGGCGTAAACTAAATCATTCCTTAATTAGAAAACACAATAACTTTAACAATTCAAAATTCCTTTAAAAGGAGGAATGAAGGAACAAGTTTAATCATTTTTTTGGTGAGCATGAGTTGGTGAGACCAAGTAATAGGAAGCACAATTTTATGCATGGAGCTTGTGATGGAAAGGAAATAGGGACTTGGGAAAGCAAGAAATTGGCTAAGTATTGGCCTAGGTTTGTCTAGGAACTAATGAGACAGATAGAGATAGTGCATAGGTTTCTCGAGCTTGAGAAAAGAATTGTAATATTCTCATAGTTTTTTACTAATGAAATATATAGATAGTAGGGGTTTTTAGTTGTGGATTTCCCCAATAAATCATTGTGTATTTTGTTGATGAATTCCTTCTCTTGTATGCTTTGTGATTTTGCAATAATTTAATTTTTTTTGCTAATGAATAGAGTAGATTCAATTCTATTGTTTTAGTAAATCAAAATTAAAGGTTTGAATTTACAAGGAATTTCTACATGGTATCAGAGCTATATTTGTAGAAATATCTACATTGTATAAGAGCTAGATTTGTAGAAATTTCTACATAGCATCAAAGCTAGATTTGAAGTAATTTATACATAGTATTAGAGATAGATTTGTAGAAATTTCTATATCATATCAGAGCTAGATTTGTAGAAATTTCTACATGGTATTGGAGTTGAAACCATGATAGAAGAGTAGAACTCGAAGTTGTTCTTGTAGAAACATGCAATGTGAATTTCCCAGTAGTAGTATGCAGGTGAAATTCCATCCAGGAGATTCTGAATGAGAAGCTTTGTAGTCTAGTTTCCAGTGCAGGAGGATAGTGCAAGTTGATAGGAGGGAGCAGAGAGATTTCCCATAAGGAAATTGAGACTCAGAGGGAATCTAATTTCATAGGGGAAACCCTATGGAAGCTTACATCAGGATATCAAGAGATCAAACTCATTATTGCAATAGTTGTAGCAACAATGTGGAAGTAGAAGCAAAGTAGTAGTACCAGTAGTATAAGTAGATCAAATTTAGCCCATGCATGAAAATCCTTGAGGAGAAAGGAAAAGGTTAAAGACTTGGTAGTTGAGAGGGAGCATGAACTACCTCTCAACATGCAACCTCAGAAGCAAACTCAACAATTTATGGAGCATCCATAGTTGGATAAGAAAAGAGGAGACCGAGTGATGACATCCACTCAAGCAGAGACCTCTAGTAGAGGGGAATTTTGATCCAAGTGGGAAGAGGGAGAACATGCAATCATACCTCCAGGTGTGAGGTGGGATCATGTGAAGAAATAGTCCCAAGAGTGCAAAAAGTTGGGAAATATCCATTGAGGTGTTTTTTGTCTCATTGTTGTGAAGATAAATCTCGTATGTGGACAAAAGTGATCTCTCTAGTCCTATGAATGGATCTAGCAGCCAACCATACAAAATAGTGCAATATTTCCTAGTTTATGTTTGAAAATGTAAAGTGAGAGAGATAAATGCACCTCACTCTAATGCTAAGTCCTAGACCTTTGGTGATGATCTCAATCCCATAGCTTCCATGCTCACTCCTCATGATTGCTTGCGTCTGAATACCTACAAGAGAGATCAAAAGACAACAAGAGATAAAAGAGTACATAGTATAACTCAAACATAAAATACATGATAGATCAAAGATGATCATGCTAAATGAATAAAGATTTAGAAATTTATGGAAAGTAAGAACCAAATGTATTTATTAATGAATCAAAAAGGGAAGCATACAACCATTGCCTTAATGTTGGAGACCTTCTTTGTAGTGGATTTCCAAGTGCATGCCAAAACTATTCAAGCACTTCTTTCTCCTTAGTTAGATGGGCAACATTTGAGCATAGTTTTAGCATAGGAATGAAGGCAATAAATGACAAAACATTGGGGATGGAAGGGACTTGATTTATAGGAAGGGAGAGGAAGTTAGGGATCCAAAAAAGAGGGAGGAAGGTCCACATATCAAGGGGAAGATCCCTAAAGGTATGATCAAGGAATCAAAGTGGGAGATATCATCCATATCTTTATCCAACAACACCAGCTCATTGTTCTAAAAGATTATATGACGTGAAGCTTCTCCTCCATTTTGGGAAAACCTAGCAAAAGAGGTTCAACATAGGTTTTCCTATCAAAACCCTTGTTGGTAGCACTAGGTCAACAAGCTGCAACCTGCAATCAGCACTGGCCAGCAGTAATGCAAAGAGCATTGATCCTGAAAACTAGGGTTTTATTAAAACTTCTCTATAATTGAGTCAAGGAATGTTAGGAAACCAGATCACAAAAAGTAGAAAAGATAGATCAACGCCTTAGAATTCAGACTCTTCGAGAGGGAAACCTCCTTTACATTACACAAATGAATAATTCTTGGATGATACAAATGACTAAACCTCCCCTCCATATATAGGAGTCTAAGGGGTCATAATATAATCAAGTCGACATAATAGTAATAACATAAGGGCACAAAAATAACAATAGTGGGTTTCTTTGGGGCATACTAATAACAATATGGGGACAAAAGGGGCACAATAATAAAAATAAAGGATACAATGACAATAGTAATGGGGGAATCACTAGTATTATAGGGGCCTAACATGCCCCTCTCCTCCCAAAAAGTGTTGTGCTCAATGCTTGAGTAGTTTTGGATGCTTCTGTATAAAATTCTATCCTCCCATGTCAAATATTAAACGGATAAGTTCTTCCACTTGATGAGATACTCCAAAATTGATCATTTTCGTAGCTGTCGAGTTCTTGTTTCTGTCACTGCTTCCGGTTCCAATATGATTTTTCCTTCCTCGTCAAGTTCTGGCAATATTGTTTGAACTGGGAACTTGTCACCCATAACCTTCTTTAATATGAAACATGGAAAACTGGGTGCACTCGGGAAGCTGCAGGAAGCTCCAATTTGTATGCCATAGTACCAATATTTTGTAACACCTTGTACGGACCATAATACTTTGGCGATAATTTATTATACTTCTTAGCTTGCTTGAGGGACATCTATTTATATGGTTGTAGCCATAGGAATACCCAGTCACCTACATCAAAACTTATTTGGATGTGATGTTGATCTGCCTGTTGTTTCATTCTATTATGTGCCAACGTGAGGTTATCCTTTAAGAGTTGGAGAACTTTTTGTTGATGCTTGATGTGATGTTCCACTACTTGAACCTTAGAATTTTCTCTTAAATATGATGTGATGGATGGTGGATGATATCCATAAAGTGCCATAAATGGGGTCATTTTTGTTGTAGTACGGAAGGAAGTGTTATACCACCATTCAGCCAGAGGAAACCATTTGAACCATTGTGTCTATTTATCAGATACAAAGAAACGAAGATATCCTTCCAAACATTTGTTTACTATCTCAGTTTGCCCATCAGATTGAGGATGATAAGAGGAGCTCTGAGCTAACTGAGTACCAAGGCAAGAAAATAATTATGTACAAATATTTCCAGTGAAAATGGGATCTCTGTCGCTTACAATAATCTTTGGGTTTCCATGTAGCTTTTGAATTGTTTCCATAAATGTAGTAGAAACTGTATTGGCTTTAAATGGATATGATAATGCACAAAAGTGTGCATACTTGGTAAGTATGTCAACTACCACGATGATGACACTCTCTCCCTCGGACTTGGGTAAACCTGTGATAAAATCCATTGAAACCTCCTCCCAACGTTGGCTTAGAATGGGTAAAGGTTGTAATAGACCTAGGGTCTTAATTGTTTCAACTTTATTTTATTGGAAAACTAAACATTCTGCCACAAACTTTTGAATACTTGATTTAAGGCCATCCCAAAAAAAATCCTTCTTAACCCTGTGGTAAGTTTTTAAAAATCCTGAGTGCGCTCCTAAGGTAGATGTTTGCAATTCCATAAGAATATTTTGTTTGAGTTGGGAATTCTTACATAGGTATAAGCGATCTTTGTACCCTAACGAATCATTTTTCCAGCTAAATGTATCAGATGTACTGGGATTTTGTTGTAGCTTTCAAATGAGTTCCCACACTTCTTCGTCATTCTTCCATTCCTCCCTTGCTTTGTTTATCCAATCTGGTTGGATAATATAAATGGCGCACAACAATGCTTCCACATCCTCATCCTTTCTTGAGAGTGCATCTGCCACAACATTTTTCTTCCCTTTTTTGTAGATGATTTCAAATTCATAACCCAACATATTTGTGACCCATTTTTGTTTCTCTTCAGAGGATAATCTTTGTTCTAAAAATTATTTAAGACTATCATGATCTGTTTTTACATTGAAGTGTCTTCCCATTAGGTAGGGTCACCATTTCTTAAGTGCATATAGTATTGCCAACATTTCCTTCTCATAAATTGCTTTGTGTAAATACATTCCCTTGATTGGATGACCTTCGAAAGAGATGGGTCTTTCATCTTGCATTAAAACAACACCAATTCCATTTCCAGAAGCATCACATTACACAATAAAGGTTTTTTCAAAGTCCGACGCAGCTAAGACCAGTTCTTGGCACATTTCCTCTTTAAGATGTTTGAAGGCCTTTGTTGCTTATGGAGTCCATGAAAATGCATCTTTCTTCAATAATGTTGTTAGAGGTGCTGCTATTCTCCCATAATTCTTAACAAACTCGTGATAATACCCTGTCAACCCAATAAATCCTCACAGATGCTTTATGGATGTGGGGATTTTCCATTCCTTAATGGCTTTAATTTTGCTAAGGTCTACCTTAACACCTTCATGAGATACAATATGACCCAGATATTCCACCTCTTGTACTCCAAAGAAACATTTGGATCTCTTTGCATATAATTGTTTATCCTCCAATAGTTTGAGCACCGTGTCAACATGTTCAACATGATCCTTCCAAGACTAGCTGTAGATTAGTATATCATCAAAAAATACTAACACAAATTTTCTAAGGAAGGGTTTGAAAATGGAATTCATCAAACCTTGAAATGTATAAGGTGCGTTGGTAAGGCAAAAAGGCATGACCAAACATTCATAATGACCCTCATGAGTTCTAAATGTTGTTTTCAGAATGTCTTCAGTCTTCAGTCTTCATTCTGATTTGATGATATCATGAACAAAGATCCAACTTGGTGAAGTAAATTGATCCATGAAATTCATCCAATAATTCATCAATGACAGGAATGGGAAATTCATCTTTAATAGTGATCTTGTTGAGCTCCCTATAATCCGGACACATGTGCCATGATCCATCCTTCTTGTGCATCAATACTACTGGAGCATAGAAAGAAATTTGACTAGGTTGAATTATACCAGCCTCTAGAATTTTTGCAACCATACATTCAATTTCACTCTTTTGGGCATAGGGATATCTGTACGGCCTGATGTTGGGAGGAACACTTCCTGGAATCAAATGAATAGCATGATCATGATCATGAATAGGTGGGAGACCTTTGGCAGTATCAAATACCTTGGAATGATTGTCCAAGGCTTGTTGGAGATCTGGAGAAATAGATGAATTTGATGTGGGAACCTCTAGCGAACATAATTGTGCAATTACACCTCGTTGTTCCTTCTTTAGAAGCTTTGTCATACCGTTAGAGATGATTATCTTTCTCGGTTTCCCTGCAATACCCCTTAATTCAAATTCCTTTCCTTCTGCACAAAATTTCATGAAAAGTTCTTGAAAAGTAAAAGCTATTGTACCCAAGGATTGTAGCCATTGGACTCCTAGTACAATATCAACACCACCGATTGGAATGGAAAGCATTGGGCTATTTAATACATATTCTTCCATGGATAGCTTGATATTATGGCACTTTCCAGAGAAATTTATGATTCCTCCACTTGCAACCATCACTTGACACTTTGGTGTTGGATATATCAAGCAACTCAATTCCTTTTCTATCTTACAATGAATAAAATTATGGGTACTTCCCGAATCAATCAACACTATTACCTTTTTCTTCTTGATATGTCCTTCTATCTTGATAGTTTGAGGAGTGGTAATTCTAGCCAATGCATTACAAGATATGGTCATATTCATTTCTTCTTTATCAAGGGTTTTTTCCTGGAGTATATCCTCTTCTTTTGACATTTCTTGTTCCTTTTCTTCCTCCTCTTCACAATCTATGTAGAATAATTTCTTCTTAGCGCACTTATGACCTTTAGTGTATCTACTATGACAACTGCAACAAAGCACTTTTTCTCTTTTTTCTTCCAATTGTTGTGGTGTCAACCTTGTAGGTTGTGGAAGGCTAGGGGCAACAACACTTCCATATTTATAGTTGTGAGCGGTAGGCTTCCTGGTTGCCATAATTTTTCTTTCCATTTTTCTTGCTAACCTGAATGCCTTCTCCAAGGAATCAGGTTCCCAAAGGCGAACCTCATGTTGGATATTATCCTTTAAAGTCCTTATGAACACATCAATCCTATGCTCCTCTGGAATATCTTTTACCCTTATGTTCAATTTTTGGAAGTCCTCAATGTGCTCCATCATTGAACCCTTTTGTTTAAGATTTATCAATTGGCTAAAAAAGGTGTTGCTTTTTGTATCCTCATAATGTGCTATCATTTCTTCCATAAAAATTTCCAAAGTGACAATTTGTTTACGAGAGCAAAGCCATCGATACCATACAAACTGATTTGGTTCCAAATATAAAGTTGAAATACGTACCTTTTGTGTGTTTTGCACATTATGGAGATCGAAAAATTGCTCCATCTGTAGTATCCATGTTCTGGGATCCGTGCCATCGAACTTCCTCATATCAATTTTTGGAACATGGTGGGTCTTCAATACAACATTAGATTCTATGAAATCATTATCAACATTTCTTCTGTTCTCATCATGAGTTTTATTTACTACCCTTTCACCATTAGTGACCATTTCTTGTAGCAACTTATTCAAATTTATCTTCAATTCTTCCATGTTATCATCTATGCCATTCATATTAGCATCCATGCCATTCATCTTAGCATCCATGCCATCCATCTTAGCCTCCATCTTAACTTGCATTCCATTCATATTAGTTTCCACGGCATTCATCTTGGCTTCATTTACCTTTAGTGAGAGTGAAATTTGTTGTACTTGGTCTTGTAATTTTGATATATCATGTTGCATTTCTTCCTCTTCTTCATGAGTCTTGCTAGACCTTTCAGGTTGCTTGCTAGGTGTTTCCATTTTATTTCTTCGAGGCATTAATTAATGCTAATAATTCTTCACTATTCCCTTTGAATTCCTTCAAACTAATTTTTCAAACCAATCTTATGAAAAATTAAAAAAAAAACTACACACCTTTTTTTTCACTTTGCAAGATCTTGATATTGAATTTGTTGTATCTCTATAACTATAGATCTCAAATATTTAAAATCTTGTTCTGCAGTATCCCTCTGAGTCCTCTTTCTAACCCCATAAGTTTAATCAAGATTGGATTCTCCAAGGAAGAGTTATGCCAAATCTCCCACGGTGACCTGATTATAAACTAGTTCAGTAGGGCAAACTTGTACGACGTGCCACGTGTCACTATTTCGACCTTAGTACTTGAAACTGATATAAAGAAAACTAAAGGTTGTCCTCTTTCTAAAACTTCTTACGTAATTTCAATTTGATGCTCAAAACAAAAGTTATGACAATTTTCCCCAGGTCACCTGTTTGGAATGTAATTTAGGAGTTTACAACAACCCTAGCTTCCTCAGATAATATCTCCACCAATATAGTGAGACAAGCTCTGAAATTTGGACATGAAGTTTAGAGCAATTTTGTATCAAATGGTTTTCTTTGTAGCTTCTGAAACGTTGCAGAAAAAAAGTTATAGCGAAAATTCCACAATGACCTGTTTGGAGTAGTGAAACCCTAGAATCCAAAGCTCTGATACCAAATGTTAGGAAACTAGCTCACAAAAAGATAGAAAATATAGATCAACGCCTTAGAATTCAGCCTCTTTGAGGGGGCAAGCTCCTTTACATTACACAAATGAAAAACTCTTGGATGACACGAATGACTAAACCTCCCCTCTATATATAGGAGTCTAAGGGGTCATAATATAATAAAGCCGACATAATGGTAATAACATAAGGGCACAAAAATAATAATAGTGGGTTTTTATGGGGCATACTAATAACAATATGGGGACAATATGGGAAAGATAATAACAATAAGAGATATAATGACAATAGAAATGGGGGAATCACTAGTATTATATGGGCCTAACAGGGAAGTTTTTCTTCTATTCTTCAGGGATGTTTGTATATGTGTTTCCTAGTGATTACACTTCACAGTTTTCACCATTTTTGTGCTTCAGGTAATGGAATGGAAAGTTTCACAAAATATTGTGGAGCACTCATCGATCATTACCTTGATATGGGGGGCCATAGTATTCAGTAGCAAGAGGATTGGTGTCAGTAAGATACTGAGGAGTGTAGAGCATATTTGACAACAGAGAAGGAGGCTCAATATTATCACCAAAAAATGATTACCTAGCCATCTCTAACTAGGCAGATCAAAATACACCATGTAGATTTACTTTTACCATAGTAAAATCACTTTCATTGAGTAAAATAATTTAGTAAACCACTTTTATTAAATTATTTTATGATTTAAATAAAAAAACCCATGACAATAATTAGATAAATAATTATTTATTTAATTTTATCTAGGAATTATTATTAAATAATTATTTAATAATTATTCCTTCTCACATTTGACTAAATCCCTTAGGAATATTTAAATAAATAATTATTTATTTGAATTTCCTTATTTTTGTTATTAGAATAATTATTAATTCACTATTTAATAATTATTTTGACTTCACACAGTTCTCGTTTCTCGCGAAATAATTAATAAATCATTTAATTTGTTAATTATTTCTAAATAAAGGAATTTAGCCATTTTAAATTCATTTTCCCTCTCTAATAAATATAATAAATTATTCCAAGTATTTAGATATGGATTTGGTCAATAATATTTTATTATTCTCCATTTTCGAGATTAACTCCACACTTTTCTATATAAAGAGGGTTTTTCATTCATTCTTCATTATGATCATTATCATCGTCAACATTATCACCTTTTTCTTGAGCTACCATTTCAGTTCTTCACTTTTGTTTGGGTTTTTTACAGATTGAGAGTGGGAATCTATTTCTAAAGCGTCAAGGATATCAAACGACCCATCCCACATAGGTGGACTTATAGACCAATCTATAGATCTCCTTCACCAAATGTCATCAATAAAGATTTATTCATTCAAATACTCGTTCTGATTGGGTTATTATATTGGATACATTATTCTGCTACTATATGTTTTGGATCTTGTTTTCTTCTACTATAGGTTTTCTATTTGTGTTGCAGATCTAGAACGACAACAACCATCAACTTGTTGTTAGGGTCACTTGTCACCTAGTGGCTTAAGTGAATTATTTTTCATACACCTTCCAAGAATTTTCACACTAACAAATGGTGACTCCACTGGTTTAATAACAATGTCCTTAGGTGACTGAAGTTTCAGAAATTTTAGGTTTTCTTCAACTATTTTTTCAGTCTCTCAATTTATATTTATAGTTTTAAACCCTATTTTCTCAAATTTTTAGATTTTGTTGGGTTTCCAGTCTTTTCCACAGGTCACAGGTACCATTCGAGAAGGAGACAACAAAATTTGTCTGAGATCTATTGGCCAAGACTCGTGGGAACATAACACTTTTTTTCCGCTTAAGTGAGTTGTAGAGCGCATTTTTTGGCTCCAAAAATGTGTTTTCACCAAAAACATGTTAATATTTGTGTTTTGTAGCTTTTCTGGAAAATTTTCAAAATTTTTACAGTTTTGCCGAGAGTGTTGTCTGTAGACTGGCTTGGGTTATTCATCTTTGTTAATCAGTCTCCCTTATGCCTATATCCACTTAATTTGTCACTTTGAGGAAAGAAATATCCCCCTAGGGTTTAGAGACATTTGTCGAGTGAGGAGTCTAGGTGTTGACGGTGCTAGACCCGCAAACATGTTAGGGGATCTCCCTGGTAAGAAGCCCCAACTAGACCTCAGACCCTTTGGAGTAGGAGTCCCAATAGTGGGTAGTACGGTATCGACTTGATTGCGTTTACGTGTAGAGGTAATTAAGATGCCCTTGTTGGTAGAAAAGGTGTGAACTTTGCAGCAAGTCAAGGGAGGTCCATGAAAGGCTCTAAAAATGAAACGGGGGATGAGTGTGCCCCTTAGAAACCTGTGATAACGCACAGCTTGAAAGGGAATACATGAGCATAAAGAAATCACAAGCTGAAAATCAGGATAGTTGATGATTCAAAGTGATGGTTATACCAACAATACATTTCAATAAGATTCATACAAACATATACAAAACAGTCCATACATATACACGTAAATAACTACTACATATATAATTGGAGTAACCAGGATAGCCAAACTACAATAAAAACATATGCATGAAACATGTTGGCTTTTTTATATTAAGAAAGTGAAATATCCAATCATACATACAACCATGACCAACCACTAGTCCCAATAGCGGAACATTACAATCATTTTTGCCTGCTCCTCCAAAGAGATATACTAGATCTGCACTGTGGAGAATCCAAGGTTTGTTACAATACACTCCATTCTTTCTCTAAGTTATACCTATAGGAAGCTTGGCTCCCAAACAACCTGTAACATTGAGTTATGAGGTTCTATAAATAGCAAAGGGAAGGGTGACCCTCGACATTCCCCTTTGTGACTCTTCACCTACCTTCATGACTCTTCAATTACTACATGATTGTTACATTCTACTATTGACAATTGGTCTTTCACTTTTGCAACATGTTACATTACAATCTAAACATGTACCCATGTTAGACAAGAATAGTCTTGAGTAAGCCATGCAAGACATCACTAAGACTCAGAAAGTTGTAGGAAGACCAAGGCTTCCACATCCTCACGATGATCGATGGTGGTGAACTGATGCCAAGCTTGATATCCCATGACAATGTCCATGTGCTCTGTGGTGACATCCTTTTGAAAGAAAACTCTTGCCTCTATTGCATCTGGGTACACTAATTTGACACCTTTTTCCAACTCATCTGATAACATGCATATCATAGTCTTGAGTGTAGCTGGAACAACAACATACTGATGCATAGTGTCTGCGCTGATCTCCAAGTCTGCGCTGGTGGTTACGTGCATCAACTGATCAAAGTAAATGTCTAGATGCAGCCATTCTTGGTTCTTTGTCTTCACTTCAGTGAGTGTGCCGATGGATGGGATCACATGTGTGCACACATTGACATCCATACTCATGAACGCCCTTGCATGTGAAGCCTACAAACTAGTGATGAGTTGCGGGAGTTCCCATTTTTTCAGATCTAACTGACTGTCTCGAGAGATGATACTTCATCAGGTATCACTCTCCTCAACTCTGCTCTAGAAGATGTTGTAACATGTTCTCATCCCTTCTTGGCCATTTGTAACTCTTTAGCCATGCTCTTGTTCTTAGCTATCAATAATCTAACACTCGAGTTGGTGGCTTTGGCATATGATTTGGTAGCATCAGCCAATGCAGATGGATTCTTGCGCACATTGGACACAATCACTCACTCTTCAAACTGCACAAGAGATACATGGACATTCGAAGTGGGCACTCTACGCGACTACACAACTCTGTGTTTTAACTCATTGAAAGATATGCTATGCATCTCTACCTCCAGATTGTCTTCAAGGATTTTTATGTATCCTTGATCACTTGGGAATTTCTCTACTTCCAGATCTGCTGAAGCCGATGGGATGACCTCTTGGTCTTGAGGCATGAGTTCAATATCTTGATCTAACTTAGGTTAGACCATATCTATGTCCATATGCTCTAGCATATGTTCAATCTCTTAAGAAAAGTCCTGATCCTACGACTACTCACCCTGTCTACTCTGTGCCATCTGCTTAGATGAGTATAGAACCTACATGGGTGCAGCTTCATCAATTTGTGCATGTTGCACTTCCTATTGTACCTGTTCCTACAACACTTCCTTCTCTCTTATGTAGAGCTCTTGTTCTTCCCAGAGTTGTTCCTTCAATTCCTGTAACTCCTTTTCTATTTCCTCCATCCAAAGTTTCTCCCTCTGCCTCTATGTGATCATCCTCTCGCGATGTCACCTCTTAGACTCAATCTCAAAAGCTAGTTTCATCACAAGTCGATCTACTTTGAAATCACATATTTTATTTGCCTATGTGTTATCGGGAAATCTAGTGTCCACTCGGAGTTGCTAGTCCCGCTAAGACGGGTAGCTATATTAGAAACAAACACAATAAAACTACTTCCATTTTCCTTTATGAGAAGTAGATAAGAGAGGAACAAAGGTACCAACCTCAGTATTGTGCTTGGTTCCTTGCTTGGTTCCTCTCCCTTCTGATAGATCTTTGTCGCTTTCTTCTTTGCTTCAAAGAGCACCTGTAGAGTCAAAGCAGCATAACACTATCGAAGAAAAGAGATCGACAATCATAAACAATATAGGATCAGATATATATTGACCACAGAAATGCATATATCATCAAACATACAAGAATGTGGAGGAAAACTTGAATAGCTTCATTAATAGAAAGAATAGCAAAGAGGATTACAACCAATTGTTCTGACCCATCATCATCCTCCTGGCATGAAAGCCCTTCTTCACCTCATGAAAATCTTAGATCACCCAACACTATGATGTTTCACCAAGAAACCAACAACACTTCCTTACAAAATGCAAGATTCCAGCCTCTGGATCTCTATGATGAGGGATCCATATATAGATGTTTGCA
This sequence comes from Pinus tabuliformis, assembly GCA_031772625.1. Taxonomy (NCBI): domain Eukaryota; kingdom Viridiplantae; phylum Streptophyta; class Pinopsida; order Pinales; family Pinaceae; genus Pinus; species Pinus tabuliformis. The sequence goes on along the minus strand of CM062809.1, from coordinate 453,867,808 downwards.
GGGGGGTGAGTCAGCTACTGGGTTTTTGATTAGTTTCCTCTCTCTGATAGTTCTTGGTTACACTTGGAGATTCATGATCTCTTACTCATCCCTGGGCGAATTTAGAGAGGCAAGTGTCATAGGAGAAGTTTCTAGAAGATTCCATGATCATCCACCTTGCAAACTGTCTCTGCCATTTGTCTACTCTCACTCATCGCACATTACAGAAGGGCTATCTAGTATGCATCGCACCTTTTACACTGGGCAGGTGGGATGCATCGCACCCTTAGCAATGGGCAGTCTGTATGGTCCAGTTTTGACCAATTCTAAGCAGTTTTCCATGGAGAACTTCTGGGAGATGATGTAATCAGCTGACCTTGCTCCTTTATGGTGTGAAGCAACAATTTTAGGGACTTAGAAGCCCTTGGTTTATGGACATGTATGATCGGGTGCAGTGCCCAAAAATTTCTATAACAATTTCCCCCTAAAGCATGAGGTCGTTAATCTTTTGATGTCGGGTGAAATTCTTTATCATGAGGATCTGAGGTTTTTCGAGCTGGAAGGCGACCTGTAATAAGACACAATACAATACATTATCTTCATAATATTTTCATGATCTATTTGAGGCGGGCATTCCCATGCTTAGCTTTATAAATTCATTTTCATGTACATAGGACAGAAAATTGTCTATGTAGCAGACTGATGATTCGGACGGAGTCATCATCCTTTGATTTGGATGATTATCAGTTCGGAAATGATGTACATTTGATGTCTTTATTTCCCTGAATATATTGCAGCCTGGATGGATGAAATTAGATTGGGGTCTTCTAACTCGTTCAATCTTCACCCGGAGTACAAGTCGATCCATGTGAAATATGTTCTGGAGTCGAACATGGAAATACATCGCCTGATTACCAGCCAATGATGTAAGTTGTTAACAGGCACGAGAGGAATCATCGATAATGATGATGACCCTCAAGGTACGATAGTACAATTCACGTGGTGTGAAAAAGGGACTTGGCGTCGAACACCACGTAAAATCTTTTGGTCGAAGTCCATTGATGTAAACTTGTCGCCAGAAGTGAGAAACTTGCCATTGAGTCATGCAAGCTTCAAAGTATTGAAAGGGTTGTTCCTAGGTCGAATTCTTGGATAATGAGTTGATGTTGACAGGGAGTGACCTGTCATAGGAGGGCCTTAATGGATCCCACATCTATGACACGAAACGGAGCAAATGATTTTTATGGAGGTGAAAACGATCTGATGATACAGGGTTCAAGGTGGCGGTCATGAAAAAATGGAGCGTGAACGTATTGCAACGGATGAGACACAGGTGAATTCTCTGAGTGACTTCTCTTGAACATATCGGTGACACTGAAATGGATTGGTAGCGTTAACCCCAAAATTGGATGGCGTGATGGACCAATGGTAATATGATCGGTGAACGGAATAACCCAACCTGACTCAGCCATGGAGTGAAAGTGTCATGTTCAAGAGCGACTTGCTACCAATAAGGATTCTTCAAGTTTTCTTCCCAATTTTCCCCAATCATTGCTGACCAGTACCTCTTTATTTTTATCAAGCTTGAGGAGGATAACATATGCTTGTTCTATAATTTGCCCTTCGGGTGAACCCATCGCTATGTTTTAATGAGCCTAGCGATAGTGAAACTCATTCTTGTCTATATGACAAGTTTGTCGCTACTGGTTTTAAGGAGTTTAACGAAAATGATAACTCGGTCCTTTTTCAATTTTAGAGAGTCTGAAAAAAGGGATGGAAAGGAAACTCCAATAATCCCTTTTTGTCATATAATCCCTTAAGTCTGAAAAAGTATAAAATAAAATGAAAGGGATGAATTTTCAATAGTTTTAACGAGCCAAACAAGATAAGCGCTCGATATTTTTGTGTAATAATCCCTCGGGTCCAAAAAGATTAAAATCTAGAGGAAGGATAACACTTCCGGTAGCTTTAACAAGCTGGAGAGGCCAATCGCTCGACAATATTTTCATATTTTACGAGTCAAAAGAAAAGAGCTTAAAGGAGACTCATTTTTTGAGGAACGAGTGATGATTTCAGATAGCAGCTAATTCTAGGTAAGGTTTGGAATTTTCCAATCACGACAATCTCACAAGGATGGCTAACAAGATCACTCGTCACAGATGTTCCTCAAAAAGGGTAAACAATCAAATGGAGGCATATGATCGGCCAAAAACAGAGTGGAGTTGATGATGAGAACATGACCAAGGCTCAAAAGCTGATGATAATGCATTCACAATGGTTATTTACCTGAGATTGGTTCATTTTTTAATGAGCTTAAACTCTGGGGGAAACATTTGCTCATTTCTTAGGTTTAATTTTTAACGAGCTTGAACTTCACAAAAAAATGCTTGTGTCAATCATATAATAAGGACATCTCATCCTAGATTCCATTTTTATGGAGCTTGCACCTTTCGAAGCACTGCTCGGTTGCCTCTCGCATGTAAGTTAAGAATGACCAACTACTTTCCTAGGGGTTAGTTCACTACTAAGGTCAGGTAGGAAAATTTTTCCTTTACTTTGCGGTGCCATTTGGCCCCTGTGAAGGTGAATGGTCAATTCGACCACTCACCCAACTTAAGCAGTGGAAGTTAGCGGAACTATAGAGGTCGCTTTTCACTTTCACACAAAAAGTTTTGCATTCCCCCAGGTATAGCGAAGTAGAGTTTCCAGGTTACCCTTCAGTTATCACTCAGGTTGTTCCCTTTGACTCCCAAGGGAATACGGCTGAGGTAACCACTAACCAATCTTTTGGTCACAGGTTCTAGCCTACCTGTGACTAGAGAGGGCTCTCTCTTTATGATTTAACTTTGTTTGTGTAAGATTTTAGGCTAGTTATAATGCTTAAGGTTTGGTTTAGGAATTTGCTGGATGGTGATTTCAGTCAAGATATATATGTGCTTTACGAGGGTGTTCTAGGCCATTGGGCATGGAGTCTGTGATGCTTGAGCTGCTTGATATGTCTGTTTTGTTACCATAGTGGTGCTGCAGAGCCAGATAAGTGTCTGAGAAACAATTCTTTGAATCTGTGATTTAAATGTGATATAACCAAGGTATGAAAGGCAATTAAGAATCTTTCAACAAACTGGTATGGAGAACAGTGAGAATATTATTTAGAAGCAGTGAAGAATTTCTACATAACATTCATATTTATAGAATTAATGAAAACATGAGCAATTAAGAATTCATGTTCATGGTCAATTCTGAAGAAAACATTTACAGCAATAGAGATTGAGCACAAGGTGTAATCAAACATTTCCTGTACTATTCCTTTTCCCTACTGCTAGATTAGTGAAACATGTATATGATTTAGATAAACATAAGAAGACAAAACATAGATAGAGAAAACTTATTGGTCCATTAGACAGCACAGGAATTCTGCAACAGCACGCATAGCATCAGCAAGACATCAAACTTCTCAGGAAATCACTGAACTTTTCCAGCCTTTTGTATTAGATAGTCTGAAAGTATACAATACATTTGCCTCAGAATGAAAATCACCAACCCCTTATACGCTGCGAGGGGAGGTATATATACATAATTTACATAAGAAAATATCTAGCTGATGAAATAAATGTTTCATTAATGTCGTGCCAACTTCTGCAGCATAGTAGCTAAGAAAGTAAATGCTGTAGTAACTCTTCAGTCCCTTAGCTGTCCAAAACGGTCAGAAACTGTTGAATTCGTGGCTTTTGGAGTCGGCTGAGAATACGCTGTCCAAAAATTGCGTATTTCTTATCTCTTGGACTTGCTGTCGTTGTCCATATGCTGAGTCACTTTTTGGCTGCCTTAAATGCTGACTTTATTCTGTTGATTGACTTTTGCTGAGTGGAGCTGGCAATAACTGAGCAACTGAGGCTATTGTGGCAAAATTTAAAGCATTGCCTACCACCAATCCTCCTTGGGCATTTGGTGTCTTCGAATCTTCACTAAAGTTTCATCTGCCTCTGTATATCTATAAAAATTTGGAGGAATTTCAAAAAGGTGATTTACTTCATTTTCAATAAAAAACAAACCTTCAAGTTTATTGTATAGGCTCTGTCCTGTTGGAGGCGCTGTTTCCTTAGAAGTACTGCCAGATGCAGTGATTTGGTTTTCAATATAATTTGACATTCTGGGGGCATATTGCTCTCGGGAGATCAGTCTTCCTGCACCGTTTAGTAGGCTGGGCAGTCCCTTTTGTTGCAATGCTGCCAATTTGAGTTGGTACTCATCCACCTCAGCCTATATCTCATAGCATTTTCTCTCCACAGTTTGTACAAAATTTCTGAGAGTTAGCACCTTTTTAGCTGTGAGGACAGCCTCTATTCTACTGACAATGCCGAAGTGTCACGCGGAAAGAGTCGCTAGTGCGGACACAATCGACCTTCCTAGAAAGCCTAAGACTCTCTAATGACAAACAAGACAAATAAGAGCAATCCTTCCCTAAATATGCTTTTACAATATGAGAAATCAAGTGTTTAGATCCTACCTGTAATCCAACGCTGTTGTAGTAGTCCAGCTTCGTTGATCCGGATGAGCTCCTCCTTCTCTTCGAAACCTGCATTCACCAACAATCAAACGATTAAATAGCACCTGAATATCACATAAAGTAAAACATATTTAACATATAGACCAAGGAGTATATGAAACAACTCATTAATAACAAATTGTTGAGAATAATGGACTAATTTGTATTAAAAGGTAACAAAAGGAACCATTACAACCTGAGCCTTGGTGTTGTGCAAGCTCCTCCCAGGGTCCACAAGAGTTCTCCCTTACTCTGATCAGCTCACCCACCTCCCAATGGAAACAAGTAAAGATGGTAATCTCTCCTCACAAGCTTCTACAAGGAAGTCCTAATTCCAGCAGCATCTACCCTTAGGAATGTTCAGCTTTCAACCTCCCCTCCCTTTGGCCCAATGCCTATTTTTATAGTGCTCTAGAGGAAGTTATTCAGGTCCACCATCAATGGGATAAGTCCCTCTTTGGATGGGATAGCTCCCTTATTGATGGGATAAGTTCCTCTTTGGTAGGGGTACATGAACCATCTGGAGGCGCTTCATACACGTCAAACATACTTCTAGAAGACTCTAGAAATGACCACAAGTAACTTTTTTGGAGTGAAACTTGCGCCTTTTGACCTTTACAGGAGTACGCACCCATCCCTTTACATACAGAGCGTACAAGTACGCAGGTTTTGTGAACTTGGGTTGCGTACCCGCAGGTAAGGCTAAGAGAAACTGCGTACCAGAGATAATTGACTTTTAAATGACTTTTCTCTCTTTCTTGAAGTTTGACATGGGAAGCAGAGGCATGAGACTTGCCAAGGAGGATAGTATGACAGTGGATGGAGCCATACTAACTGCAAATAGTCATGGTGACATTTTTTAGTGTAACAGATTGCCCCCTAAAGTGCGAAGCCTGTAGTAGGTTAGGGTTTTTATGATCTAGGAAGGGTGAAGTACTTTATCATTTCAAGGAGTATCTTGCGGAGGAACTGGTCAGAACCTGCAAATATTCAACACAAAATACATATATAAGATGATATCATCGCTGAGGTAGGCATTCCCATACTCATATTGAAAACTTTAACTAACAATCTAACTACTGCTCTGATACAAGAATGATTTTGCAGTACATCACAATCATAGACTTTTGTAGACACAGTATGGACGCAGCCATCTGTTTATGATTAGTCTACTGTATAATGAATACAAAACTCCTCGCAGCCTGGATGGTGGAAACTAGATCCAGGGTCTTCATTTCTACCTCCTGAATTGGTACGATTCTATCCATGCGAATAAATGAGTTGATGTCGAGTATGGTAGAAACCACTTGATTACCAGTCAATGATGTAAACCGTTAACAAGTGTGAGAGAGACCACCAGTGATGTCAATGGTTCTCAAAGTACCCAGTACAATCCATGAAATGTGAATGAATGAGTTGATGTCGAACACGTCACGGAATCCTTTGATCGAAAGTCAATGATGTAAACTGTCGTCAAAGGCGAGAAACCTGCCATTGATGCATGCAGACTTCAAGGTACTGTCGATTTCTAAGTCATCTTTCTAGATAATGTGCTGATGTCGATAGAAAGCGACCCGTTGCAGGCAAGCCCACAACACGAAATCATTGTTCAAGTTGAAGAAATGTTGCTGTAAGGACTGACTCAGGGATGGTCAAATGGATGACAAGTATTTTGCATATGAATGGTTTATTTCCAGAGACCTCTTGAACACATAACGACACGACAGATGGTTTGGTGACGATTGACCCAAAGTTAATACCCGGAAATGGTTGAAGACTTTCAAAGTGGTTTGATCAACTTTTAAGGCAAAGGATTTCCCAACCCACGTGAACGGAAAGTGTCGTGTTCAAGAGCGGTGACAAGGTTCTTCTGTAACAAAGGATGACAAATCGGTTCATTCTTCTCTCTTTTCCCCCACCATTTCTGGCAAGTACCTCTTTATTTTTTACAAGCTTGATGAGGATAACATATGCTTGATTATAAGCTCATCCTTCAGATGAGTCCAACTTAGCTTAGATTCGGACCCTAAGAAGGAGTGGTCCGTTCCTGTTTGTAATCGAACAGGTCCTTTACTGTGAAATTTTAACGAGTCCAGTATAGGAGAAACTCGGCGTTTTTCATTTTTAGAGAGTCTGAAAGAACTAAAGAAGACTCCATGGTGAACTTTTTCGTAAATTTGTGTCTCCCAAGTCCGAAAAAGTATAAAATAATACCTGAGAGAACCGCTTGATCTTGCGACCAAGGAGTACTTTCATGATTAGTGTCTCTGACCTGAAAAGTAAAAAGCGATCAAGGACACGTCGTTTTATTTCCGTATCGAGTTTGAAACGACAAAAACCCGACAATCTTTTCCTGTTTTTTACGGTCAGAAAAGAGCTATAAGGGGACCGTCTTTTAGTTCCGTTTTAACGAGTGTAAAAGAAACGCTCGGCAATCTTTTCATGTTTTAGGAGTCAGAAAAGAGCTTAAAAGATGACTCTGATGTTTTGGTTTGTGAAAAATGATGATTTTACTCTAAAGTCCTTTTGTCCTGCACAAAAACGACACATTACTCATACCTGTTTAAGATGGGTAAAAATACATTGAAAAATGTCCTTTCATGGTGAAAAATAAACAAACTTAGCATTCATTCATCCAAAAAACCTATAAAAAGACTTTTTACCATGTCATTTTACCATTTTACTGTTGAGGTTGAGAAAAGGGCTTTTGACAAGAAAACTTCCCGTGGACTTTGCGGAGAATCCGACCGTCAGAATCGAGCGCTGTCTCATCAGGTATTCTACAACATCCTTCTCTTGCTTTCCATCCGTTTAAAATTCATTTTTAGGTTCTTATTTTATTTTTTGGAGGTCTTGGGGTTTCAAGATGCGCCCTTCGGGGTATGCAGGTCATGCACTGCTGACCTGCGTACGCCGATATTTTCTCAGTGGGGAAAATACCGGGAGTACGCACTTGGGCTTAAGGGAAGGTGCGTCCGGACGCTCTGTTCCTAAATGCCGGGGTACGTACCCCGCAAAACGCATTTTGAAACCCTCATTTCTCCAAAATGGACCAAAATTTTAAAATTTTATGGACTCTAACAGATGTTTTATGATGTGCAGGGTGCACACCATGCTTGATTGGCGTGAAAGAGAACACGAGGACGTTGATTTGGCCACAATAGGTCATCAACCTTCTATTGATGCATTAAAGGCATGCGGACTCTATAAGTACTGGGCCATACCTGGCATGAGGGCCCAGGTGCCATTCCTTGAGTGGCTGGTTGAAAGGTGGAACATTCAGGATCAGTGTTTTTACATCGGAGAAAACCAGCTCGAGATAGAGTCCTCCGACATATACTTTCTCACTGGCTTGCCTAACAGGGGCGAGCAACTCTCTCTATTCGGGACTAGGCCGGGTGGCCAATCCCTTGCTAGTCTCCGGCTAGAGTGGTGCAACAATCAAAACCAGGAGAAGGGGATAGAAATCAAATATATATCCCGACCTGAACTTATGGTGATAGCCTTTACTGTTACCAGACTTTGCGGCGCGGCCGCTTTGCACCATGCCACCGGGTCCCAAATGCGGATGGCTATAAATTGCTTCCAAGGCACCATTTTCAACTGGTGCGATGCTGTGTTGGCCAATATGAAGGGCCAACTAACCAGGGAAAATAGAGGACAACTGAAGACCTTTGGATATGGGCCTTTAGTTGTGAGCTTTGCCCTAGAGAGAGTTCCAATGCTGATCCCCCAGCATCTTACAGTTCCAGTTGGGCTTCCTCGGGAGCCTAAGTTGACGAGATGGGTTGCGGTAATGGCCCGGCATCCTGATGAGGGAGAAGCAGTTGTTCGATTTCCTGACAGTTACTTTCACTGGCTAGAGGGCCAGGTCTTTGCGATTCAGGATTTTCCGTACGCCGGAATGGATTTTCGCAATGATCCTGACATGGTTCTTCCACAGGGAGAACAATGGGACGACAGAGGTATTTCATTCTTCACAAGTTTTTAAATTATGTATTTTTTTGTTTTTTATATATCGTCTCAAAACTGACAGCACAAATTTTCAAAATGCAGATGTAGGTCCACGGCGTCCGGCCAGCCTCCGGACTTTTGAGAGGAGAGTACCAGCTGTACCAGCACCAGCCCCACAGGATGCGGCTGTAGAGACCTTAGCCGAGCTGGAACAGGATCTAGAGCGTCTGACGGCGGATATACCAGAGACCACTATAGATGACATTCCTATCCGACTTCAGCGCTACGTGGTCGCAGTCCCAGGACCTTTCAGGAGGTTCCTGTGTAGGGTAGCGCGGGCAGTGGTCTCGTATAGAGAGCACCACCAGTGATTGGCTAGTCACTTTTGTAGACACATATGACATTTTTGGTTTTTTGTACTTATCATTTTTGCCGATCATAAGGTGTTTTTCAACCTATGATCGAAGACGATGTATATTTTTGACACACTCCTATCTATATATATCATTATTACCGGCTTATTTTGTTAAACATGTGTGATGAAATGTTTATAAATTTACATTTATGATTGTTACAAATGTCTATTTAACATTCGAGACGCCATTGCATCTGCTAATGTATTTAAAGACCTTGGAATATGCTGATATTCAATGTAATCAAATTCACGTTCCAAGAGACGCACCCTCAAAAACAATCTTAATAACACTGGATTTCTAATGGCATAGACTCTATTAAGCTGTAATACAACGAGTTCAGAATCTAACCTCACTATCAAACTCCGAATCCCAAATGAAATAGATTCAAATAATAATTCAATCACTGCACTGTATTCTGCAATGTTGTTTGTTGTTTGACCGAGGCTCACCCCATGCATAGAAACTAACTCGTCAGAGGGCGAATAGATAACCCAAGCTGCGGAAGAGATATTCCGTGTACTACGACAAGCACCATCAGCAAATCCAATGTACATTTGGAGAGGCGTCGACATCTGCAATATCAAGAGTAAAACCAAGATAAGCCAGAATAACGACAAAACACACTCTTTAAACTAAGCACACAACCTAAACTAAGCAAACATACTAGTTAAAAAGAAAATTAACCTAACTAGGACTAATTAAATCTCCATACCCACCATTTAAGCATAATACCTCTTTAGGTAAAGTCCATTTCTGGGCTTACCAAAGAGTCCCCATCAAAATCTACCAGCTCATAGGCCCCTTTTGCCAGCTTTCGCTTGACAATGTAGGGTCCATGCCACATGGGAACGAATTTTCCAGCACCTAATTTATCGTTAGCTTGATCATATAATAACACTAGGTCTCCTTCTGAAAAATTACGAGGGGTCACGTTATGATCATACTGAGCTTTCATTCTTTTTGCGTGAGTCTCGATTGCCAAAGCAGCGTCACGTCGAGTCTCATCTAATTTAGCTAAGTATAACAGACGCTTCTCCTCTTCAGAAGTAGTTGGGAGTAATTCGATAGCCATTTGAAGTGATGGGATTTCGCATTCAATGGGCAACACTGCTTCCAAACCATAAACTAGTTGGAAAGGAGTGAACCCTGTTGATGTTTTTACTGAGGTTCGATACGCCCAAAGCGCTGAGAATAACATGTTGTGCCAATTCGACTGATGAATACCAATGATTCGTCGGATCATGATAACTAGAACTTTGTTGATGGATTCAACCAAACCGTTTGCTTGAGGATAATAAGGAGTAGAACTATCATGGCGTAAACCAAGCTGGCTTGTAAGTTCTGTCATCATAATGTTTCGAAAATGGCACCCATGGTCAGTGATGATCGCTTGTGGGACACCAAACCTAGCAATAATATGATTGAATATGAAAATCGCTGTTGTTTTGCCGCTTGCCTCGAATGTAGGCATCGCCTCAGCCCATTTAGTAAAATAATCAACCGCAAGGATGATATACGCATGCCCCCCGGCCGAGTGAGGGTTACAAGTAATAAAATCGATACCCCATTTAGCAAAAGGACCAACGGCAATTATAGGGTGGAGAGGAGCAGGTGGTGCGTGCATCTTGCGATCAAACACTTGGCAGTTGTGGCATTTTCGGACCGCAATGATACAATCTTTAAACATGGACGGCCAGAAATAGCCAGCACGCAACACCTTCTGAGCTGTGGCATACCCAGACATATGACCGCCACATGCTCCAGAATGACAGTCATTCAAAACCCTTTCTGCCTCTTCATGAGTTAAGCAACGACGAAAAACCAAGTCCGCCCCACGACGATAAAGAGTATCTCCAATAATTTTGTATTGTTGGGACTGGAATCGAATTTTCCGGCGTTCCGACTTTGAAGCTTCGGGCCGAAAGGATTGGGTTTGGAGATAGACAATTATATCCCCATACCACGGATCTAAAGTGATGATAAGAAACAAAGATTCGTTCGCAATGGGTTCCTCTGCCACAGTTTCCGTGTCAGCACGCGGGAAGTCACACATCAATTCTGCAAAAACTAAGGATTTCTTAGACTTGGACTTCTCAAACTCCAAATCGAACTCCTGCAGGATAACAATCCATTTGGAGTACTTGCCCCCTAGCAATTGTTTTGTCAAAATGTAAATCATAGGGTTGCAATCCGAAATCACTGTAGTTTTACGGAGAAGAATGTAATGACGAAAACGCTGGACAGCTTGAACAGCTGCCAGGGCCAATTTCTCCACATGCGAATATTTTAGCTCAGTGGGATTTATCATCCTGCTAAGATAATATATCACATGTTCCGTTCCGAATTCATCTTCCTGAACTAAGACCATTCCAATGATGGAGTGGGAGGCGGCGAGATACAAAAAGTAGTCCTGGTTGTAGTTGGGAGGATGCAGCAACGGTGCATGGGTCAACGCGTGCTTAAGTGCATCAAAAGATTTCTGAGCTATCTCATCCCAAGAAAATTGAGCGTTTTGTTTCAACAACCGGGTGAAACCCTTTGTAACCTCGGCGTAGTTAGGAATGAATCGACGTAAAAAGTTTGCTTTCCCTTGCAAACTTTGGAGTTGGCGCAAACTCGAAGGAGGAGGCAATTTGATGATGGCTTCGACCTTCGAGGGATCGACGCAGATACCGGCTTTTGAAACGACAAATCCTAGCAATCGTCCCACTTCTATGCAGAAGACACATTTGTGTGGGTTCAACCGAATTCGATAATGCCGACACCTCATAAAAATAGCTCGTAAGTGGACAAGGTGATCAGCTCGATGTAAAGAATGAGCAGGCAAATCATCGAGATACGGTTGCACAATGTGCTTGATGTCGTGAAACGCATAAGACATTGCCCGTTGGAAAGTGGCTCCGGCATTCTTAAGTCCAAAAGGTAATTTGCAATAAGCAAATGTTCCCCAAGGACAAATGAAAGCCGTTTTTGGTTGATCGGCAGGTAGAATATTGATTTGGTTGTAACCGGAAAAACCGTCCATAAAGGAAAATATTTCACTGCGGCACAATCATCAATTATTTGATCGATATAGGGTGTAGGATAGTTGTCTTTTGGACAAGCACGATTTATATCCCTATAGTCGATACATATTCTTATTGTTCCTTGTTTCTTGTTAACTGGAACAATATTCGATACCCAATCCGTTAACGGGATCGGATAAATGAAACCTGCTTTCAACAGCTTCTCGACTTCTGCTTTAATCGCAGCCGCTTTCCTAGGGTGTATCTGACGCAGACGTTGCCGAACGGGTTTAGCGTCCGGGTAGGTCTTGATTTCATGAACAACAATGGAGGGATCAATTCCTGGCATTTCCTCATAGGACCAGGCAAACACGTCGCGAAATTCTTGAAATAGGACCTTGTATGTTTGAATTTCGTTATCTGTACATGAGGCACCTATATGAATGTTTTCAATAACTCCGGTTTTGACTGAAATGTCGATGGCAATAATTTGGGAAATGTTTCCCAAATTCAACTCTGAATCAGGATGTTTCATGGGATTCTGAGCGTCCTTGACATATTCAGCTGTAAAAATTGATGAAAAATCATTTCCAAAGTCATCAGTCTCAGGTAAAAACGAAGATCTATGATGAAGATCTTCCCATGGTAGATCGTCTACACTTAGGATTTCGCGAAGTTGTTCGTCAGATGACACGACTTCAGGAAACGTTATCCGTTCTGAGGTTGATGTGAAAAGTGATTCCTCACAGACCACATTCATTTGGTCGAATTGGGTTGAACTGGAGTCGGAAAAAGACTGCACGGCTTCATAAGCAATTTCATATGGACTCAAAGGCATTGCATTACCGAAGGAGTCTATTTCAGATTCAGATGGGACAATCCAAGGATCATCGTAAATAATAGTGTCTAAAGTAATCATATGAATGGATGCGAATGAAGGGTCTGCATTGATGGAAGGAAATGGAAAAGTTCCCAGTAAACCAGAATCTTTAACCAATCCTACACCAACATCCCTGTAAGGGATAGTCATTTTACCGACATGCTGGATACTCTCTGAAGAGGCTGGGTCGGATGAAAAGTAAGCCAGCTGGTCTATCGTCACGATCTTACCATTATGTGGAAACTTTATAACTCTGAAGACCGATGACACGACTGCTGTCATAGCATAAGACCAACTGCGACCCAAAAGAAGGTTGTAGTCTAGAGGGGCATCAACCACCTCCACATCCAGACTAACGGTTTTTCCTTCAACCCCTATAGGAAAATCCTGTAGAATGCCAAACGGATGGAACCCACGGCCATCAAAGGCCTTAAGAATTGTCGGGGATTGGTTCAGTGAAGGAGAACCAAGCGATCTCCAACACTGAATCGACATAATACACGTAGAAGCTCCTTCATCAATTACAGTCCGATGAATAGGTCTGTTTTTTACTATCACTGGAATCTGGAAAGCCATTTGATGAGGGAGACGCGGTGTACTATTTTCTAGATCAAAGATTATCAGGTTTGGGTCCTGAATATCAACAACTCCTATAGCCGACAAGAGTAATTTTCGTTGTGCTGGGCATGATTGCAGCACTTCCAAAGCCGACATTGCTGAGGGTGAAACAACTAAATCCTCAACAATGTTATAATTCTGAGCTGCTCTCGCATGTGGATTGAAAGCAGACTTTCGAAGTATACCCTTGGCGGGCGGTTTAATTATCAAGTCCAGGTTAGGTTTCTCGATCTGTAGTGGATCGGAACCGGGAGCTGAGGTTGATGGATTAGAATGAGAAGATTCTGCTTCTTTGCCATCAACAGGATTCTTACTACCATAATCTTGCGATCGAGTCGCAATCCGTACATGAGACATCATCAATATGGGTTCTTCACTGGCACTCGAGGAAGAACCTATCATTTTACTCTCCTGCTTCGGAAATGGATCTTTCAAAACAGCAGGAGTTGGGGAACCCTTAACGATTTTCACAACCTCTGCCCGATGAGGGCAATCTCTTGTGAAATGATCTTCTTCACAAATTAAACAAGGATAGCGAGGTTTGCGCTTTTCGTCGTTAGATTCTGACTTCTCTTTTTTCTCCTTTGGAGCCTTGTCTGCTTTATCCTTCTTCTTACCTTTCTTCTTACCACCGTTTTTTGATTTAGCCGTAGATGACTCTACAGCATGAATATCGGCAGTAATTTCAGGAGAAGACTCTCCTGTCGGGGAGTCCAGTAAGGTTATTATTGGAGAATAATTCTTTGAGGATTTCTTCTTACTTTTAGTATTCACCATACCAATCATGCCATCAGCAGCATGAGACCCCGAAGGAGCAGCAGCAATTTGATTCGACTTAGGAAGATCTGGGATCTTCTCGTGCAACGTACCCGACTGAGTGTAAACTAAGTCAAGGTATTGGGCTTGAGCAATGACTTGCTCCTCAGTAACTACTCCAGCCTTAGCTACATCTTCAGTAATCTTCGGTAATAATGATTTTACAAACCATTCAGCTAAGATTTGGTCCGGGATAAAAACTTTCACTAAACGTCTTCGACGTCTCCATTCATGAATATGATCGGAAATATAAGTGGAGGTCGACTGTTTTAATGAAGTTAATAGCTTCGTGCCGTTATCGTATCTGACCGGCAACTGAAAATGAGTTAGGAACGAGGTAGCTAACTCGCTAAAATTGTAAAAAGAGGCCCGTGGTAACTCAATGTACCACTTGGCCGCGAGACCAATGAGCGTACGCTGGAAAAGACGTAAGCGGATCGAATCATCCGAGATAGAATTGGAAGCACACCAGAGGTGGTAAGTCATCACGTGATTGGACGGATCCTCTCCAGACTTACCTTCGAACTTGGGTATATCACTGGGCAACTTATTTGGCATTGGCGGCCAGAACGGAAGATATTGAATTGGATCGTTCGTTAGGCGCGTCAAGTCTGGTAAATCCAAAGTTGCGATAAACGGTAACTGCCGGTTAGGATCTCTAAAACTCTGGGTCACAAGACCAGTTCTAGGAGGAGGATATCCAGGATAACTAGGAACAGGAATCGCATTAGGGATATTATATCCTCCTGGAAAACCAAGATTAACCGGACCGTACTGGGGTTGTTGAGGTTGTTGATAAGTGTACCCAGGATACAGTTGATACTGGTAAACCGGTTGTTGGACAGTACTGTTGGTGGGTAAATTGAGGTTGAGTTGTTACAACAGTACTTGAACCAAGCTGCCCTACAGGCATCTGGACCGTGGTTTGAATCGTAGATCTGGACAATGGTAAAGATGTCTGAGGAGTGGTTGCAGAGACAGTAGAAACCGGAGCTGTCGATACTCCAAAAGTAAGTGTGGTAGATGTTGCAGTAGTTGCAGCAGCCGTTTGAGATGGAGTACTAGGTGCAATTGGCGGCTGAGTAACTACCGAAGTTACAGAAGTTTGAACATTTGACTGGACAGGTTGCGGTTGCTGGGGTGGACCAGAAACTACGGGTTGTCCAGTTTGAGGTACCAACTGTATACTTGGCTGCAACACCTGTTGACCCTGTGATGGATCCCACACTATCATTCCGGAGTATTGACCCATAACAGGTTGAGGATACTGAGATCCATAACTGGATTGAGGATAGGATTGATAACTAAAAGGCATAGTTCCCATACCTTGAACATATGACTGACCTTGAGGTGGTTGATAACCTTGACTCGAGTATTGACCTTGAGGTTGATAACCTTGGGGTAAATACTGATACTGGGGTTGACCTTGACCTTGAGGTTGATACCCTTGAGGTTGATACCCTTGGGGTTGATACCCTTGAGGTAAATATTGATACTGAGGTTGACCCTGGGGTACATATTGAGGCTGGGGTTGACCTTGAGGCATGTATTGTACCATAGGTACATACTGACCTTGAAGCTGCCCCCCAGACACAATTTGTGTACCTTGAGGTTGCCCCCCAGGTATTAATTGAGGCTGCCCCCCAGGCGGTAATTGACCACCTTGAGGTTGAGAAACGGGAACTGAACCTGACATCATGTAAATGCCCCCTAAACCCAATGGTTTATTACCATTGTTTCCAGCTAATAACCCACGATTAATGGGTTGAGGAGATGCCCCCACAAAGGTACCAGAAAGTGATTGATAACCGATGGGAACAGAAGGACCGCCGTGCAAGAAAGATTCAGGAGATTGAGTAAACACGGACGACTGACCAGACATATTTACAGGAGTATAAATACCTCCAGGTGGAAAAGGAGTACGAGGTGGAGAAAAACCTACCCCTGAGATGTCTAAATAATTGGTTAACGAAAGGTACCAAGTAGTACTTTTAGGAGGACTGTAAAAGATAGATTCACGCTCCCTTAGCTCAATAGTAGGTTGATCTTCAAGGGTAGATACGCCTAATTCTTCCTCTGGAGCAAGTTCTTCAATAGCTATCAAACCAGTAGGAAGATTTTCGGTGATGACTCTTTCTACCCTAGGTGAATCTGGTACACTATAAGTTGGAGTAACAGGTTCAGATATTTCAGGTTCTTCATCTATATCACTAGTAGATGAAAAACTACCAGCAAGCTCAGAAACTTCAACTGCTTCAGGATTATAACCTGTCTCTAGACTTTGGTAATCTTGATGGACTACCAACGAAGACTCCCCTTCTTCTGGTGAACCTACTCTACTGCTTCTAGGAGGAGTTACAAGGACCTTTAAACCTTCGTAATGACCCGGGATGTCTTCAGGACGTCCACCCCGTGATCTATGGAGTTTCCTCAACAAATCGGTTCCGGTAACAATCTCAAGTGACTTGCCTCGAAGTCTACATGACTGTCTCGGTAATTCCACCACAGTTAAAAACTTTTAACTACTGCACACACAAACAAAGTAAAATTTCAAAACAAACCACCTAAAGTCTCTAAAGAACCAAACAAATTTGAATCATACGCCTAAAGAATCTAGGGCGTCAAACCAAGCACAAACAGTAGCCTTCCAGACCGAAAACGCTAGTTGGAGATGAAACCCAACATCGCTGGATTCAGTACAGAAGTGGCGGGTGGAACAGTTACCCCGGCAACCTGCTTAATGAATAGACTGGCACAAGTTCCTCCACTTTAACCATCTCGAGTGAATTGAACCCCCCGGAAAATCCAAGTGAGTCTAGCCGACGTCTGCTCCAGGTACAGTTGGATCTTCCCTCCACCGTCACCTCGGTAGAATCCTAAAGATAATGGTCACTAAGGTTACCAACCACAACAAATGCACCTGGGGGAACAGTCTACACTCCGACAGCACGCAAGGGCAGAGTATCAAGCTCAATCGCCTTGCCAGTTCCTTGACAATAATCCAAGGTTTACCGATAAGTGACCCCTGGCTCCTTGACAATGGTTAATCCGAGGTTTACCGTTTGTAATACGTGCGTGTCTGGCTTCGTTCCCAACGAGGGAGGATTAATCCCCTCACTGGTTCGGACACGAGCTCGTGCTTCTCCTTTAAGAGGAGCTTTCCCAGAGTACAAATGAGACAATTGGATTTATTCTATCACAAGATAAGCTACCTGTTTGGTTTTTTTGTCTTGGAGAGTTAATTACTCTCCTACTCCAAGACACTAGCCTGATCTAAATTGGTGTTTCAGAGCCCTAGTAAATAAAAGTTACTACGTTGATTTTACTTTAAGCATTAATTTTATGGTTTTTCTTAAAGACAAAAGGTGATGGAGATGAAACTGGTGGTGTGTAGACTCGACTCGCAACCACTACAAAGATGCACATAAGATGATTTACACTACTTTTCTTTTTCAATGAATGTCCTAACTAAGAGAGTTGGAGAATGCAAATTTTATAGAAAACAACTTTCTTAGTAAAGACAATCAAAGAAACAATTCTTTTTATCTTTTCAAGACACACAACTCATGACCACTAATTACTCTACGAAATTTCCTTTTTCTCCCAAAAGTCTACAAATGCTACTAAAGCAAACTTTTTCCAAAAGAATTTTTGTGTTTTTTTCTATATTAATAAAGCATGCAAAACTATTTTATCAAATCAAATTTAACAAATCTAATACAATCAAATCAAATTCATTCAAAAGCAAATTTACCTAAAAGTAAAAATAATGAGGACAAAAGCCTACAAGGATGATTCCCGGATGTTTTACTTAGTCAAAATGCAACTAAGGATCAGTTCATGCAGAATCATAAACTAACCAAAAAACAAAATCGAAATCTTTTTGTTCTTTTTTTTTCTCAAAAATGGAATTCAAGGCTTTAACAAACAAACTTTTCGAGATTCGCAAAGAGAAGACACAAAGGTAGGTCTCTCACTAGGGTGACTTCTATGACAGGTCCGACTCCTAAGAGGACTAATCAAAACTAGGGAGATCCAAAGTTTGACAACCTCTAACACCAAAGTCACTACAGGACCAGTTAAAAATCAAACCCTAAGGCAAAATCCCTATGAATTCCACCAAAACCCTCGACACTAACAGGACAAGTTCAGGTGAAGATCTTTGACAGTAAACTGATGGATTTGGGCAGTAAAAACAAAGTAAAAGCAAAATCAAAAAGAGCAAAAAGCAAAAATTGAAATTTTCTCAAAATTGACAGGGGTACGCAGGTCATCTGTTCACACAGGTGCAGGTACGCATTGTGCACAAAGACGCAGTGCGTACAAGTACGGACTGTGTTAAACCCAGAGACTGCGTACTGCTGGCAATGCTAAGAAAAATAAAAAACTAAATTGACTCTAAGCTAACCCACCCAAATACACAGTTAGACAACCAAAAATCAGAAAACAAGCAATTTTTCTCAGATCAAAATATCAAATCAAAAAGAACTCAAACACATTAATGGAGTCCCCAGCGGAGTCGCCATTTTGTCACGCGGAAAGAGTCGTTAGCGCGGACACAACTGACCTTCCTAGAAAGCCTAAGACTCTCTAATGACAAACAAGACAAATAAGAGCAATCCTTCCCTAAATATGCTTTTACAATATGAGAAATCAAGTGTTTAGATCCTACCTGTAATCCAACGTTGTTGTAGTAGTCCAGCTTCGTTGATCCGGATGAGCTCCTCCTTCTCTTCGAAACCTGCATTCACCAACAATCAAACGATTAAATAGCACCTGAATATCACATAAAGTAAAACATATTTAACATATAGACCAAGGAGTATATGAAACAACTCATTAATAACAAATTGTTGAGAAGAATGGACTAATTTGTATTAAAAGGTAACAAAAGGAACCATTACAACCTGGGCCTTGGTGTTGTGAAAGCTCCTCCCAGGGTCCAAAAGAGTTCTCCCTTACTCTGATCAGCTCACCCACCTCCCAATGGAAACAAGTAAAGATGGTAATCTCTCCTCACAAGCTTCTACAAGGAAGTCCTAATTCCAGCAGCATCTACCCTTAGGAATGTTCAGCTTTCAACCTCCCCTCCCTTTGGCCCAATGCCTGTTTCTATAGTGCTCTAGAGGAAGTTATTCAGGTCCACCATCAATGGGATAAGTCCCTCTTTGGATGGGATAGCTCCCCTATTGATGGGATAAGTTCCTCTTTGGTAGGGGTACATGAACCATCTGGAGGCGCTTCATACACGTCAAACATACTTCTAGAAGACTCTAGAAATGACCACAAGTAACTTTTTTGGAGTGAAACTTGCGCCTTTTGAACTTTACAGGAGTACACACACATCCCTTTACATACAGAGCGTACAAGTATATAGGTTTTGTGAACTTGGGTTGCGTACCCGCAGGTAAGGCTAAGAGAAACTGCGTACCAGAGATAATTGACTTTTAAATGACTTTTCTCTCTTTCTTGAAGTTTGACATCGGAAGCAGAGGCATGAGACTTGCCAAGGAGGATAGTATGACAGTGGATGGAGCCATACTAACTGCAAATAGTCATGGTGACATTTTTTAGTGTAACACGAAGGCTGCCAGTTCTTCTTTAGTTTGGTTATTCAAAAAATCAATCATTCTATTGGCCTGCTCAGGCCTATTTCCCAGCATTGTTTTGGCCTTCTGAATTTCTATCTGTGATTGGCCAATTAAATCCATTTGTTCATGTACAGTTTTAATTGACTTCCATTGTTTAGTGATGGATTGGTCAATTTTGGCCCACAAGATTCTTTTTATTTCAGCCATGGTACTTTCTAGATTCAACTCTTTCTCCAAGGCCTTTATCTTTTCTTTGAGGGCCTTTATTTCTATTCCTTGCTCTGCCACAGTCATTTTTGATTTATCATATTTGGTATCCAGCTCTGCCAACTTTTCCTTGGCTTGCCTTATTTCAGTGGCCTGGAGCTCCATTTCTTTAATAGCCCTAGTCAATTCTTCCATGCTTGTACTGGAGTCTGGAGCTGTTGTTGTTGCTGCTTCTGTTGTGGCTGTGGTTGTGACAGGGGCTACTGCTGCCTCTGTTGTTGTTGCAGTGGTTGAAGTGGTTGGAGGAGCTTGGGATGTAGATTCTCCCTGCTTATCTTGTAATGCCCCTTCAAGTTCCTTCTCCAAATCGAGGACCTTCTGGTTGAGCTGCATTATAAGGTCCAGTTGCTCATCGGCTTGTTTTTCCTTCTGTAATTCTGCTGTCTGAGGGTGCTCCGTGGGCAGCAGCTTCAACCTTTTCTTCAGTGCATTGAGGTCATCTTCCTTTTTCTTCAGGAGGGCCCTTACGCCCTTTGGATCATGTCCTAGGTCGATAATGATGTCCTCCAGTGATTTTATTCTGTTATCCTTGGCCATGGAGGACATTCTTTCAAAATCCAACTGAATGTTGGTATTTTTCAGTGATTCTTTTAACTCATGGGCCATGGTTGCCCTGTCCACCAAGGTGGCATAGACCATTTCTCCAGTTTGCTTGTGGAGTTCTATTTGGTCCATGGGATGAATGTCCTTGGCCATGACCTCCACCCTTGTCCTTACAAAATCTGTAGCTGATTTTGGCTGCGACACCTTGGGCTTAAAGTGGCTGAGGATC
Organism: Pinus tabuliformis; assembly: GCA_031772625.1. Taxonomy (NCBI): domain Eukaryota; kingdom Viridiplantae; phylum Streptophyta; class Pinopsida; order Pinales; family Pinaceae; genus Pinus; species Pinus tabuliformis. The sequence continues at coordinate 453,846,964 of CM062809.1, read as the reverse complement.
ATTTTCTCCTCTTGAAGGTCATAAAAAGACATCAGTCTTTCTTGCTGGGCTGGTGTTGCATTTAGAAACTGTTTATAGACTTCTACCCTCAGCAAGTCATTTTTTGCCTTTATTTGCTTGAACGAAGCCTTAGTGCTTTTAGGCTTCTTGCTCTGCTGAGTGGAGGATGACACCTCCAAGCCAAGCTGCACTCCCTGCTCCTGCTGAAAGGAGCTTGTACCTGTTTGCTGGCTGCCTTCCCCATCTTTCCTTGAGCTATCAAGGACTTCTTCACTGATTACTTCTATCTCTGGGGAGTCAGCCCTTTGCCTTTTGGTCTCCGGTTGCTGGGAGGATCCACTTGCAGGAGTAGACTCTTCTCTTTCTCTCTTCTTACCCCTCTCCTCATGTGTTGGAGTCTGCAAGATTAGAGCTGCTGGTGGCTCAGTTTGTGGAGGGGGGGTCTGCTCTTGTTGCTGCCCACTTGAGGGGGCAGGCTGTTCTTCTAGTGCTTCCTCTTTAGCACCCATTTTTCCTTTACCTTTACCTGTATCTGGTGCTGCTGTAGAAGGTGCCTGTTTGGTTGGTGCAGCTATTGAGGCTGAGGTCCCTTCTCCTACTGGCTGCGGTTGTTTGAAGGGTACCTGCTGCACAGAATCTAGGTCAAGATTCTTTTCCAAATCCTTGACATTCTTTTGCATTAACTCTTCCTCAGTCAATTTTTCAACTAATGTATCTGGTTTCCATTCTTGCTGATTGGAATATTGTTCAATGTGTGGATATTTTCAATGCTCATAGCCTAGCAGCCTGTATTTGACTCTCCTAGCAGTGATGAAGCCTTCAGGGTCATAAGGGACCCACCGGAAGCTTTTTGAGAGCTTGTACTTCTCTTCAAGGATTAGTTCAGCATCTTGCCATCCCTCTTTCTTATTCATAATGAAGGGGCCCAGGTGGTGCTTGAACTTGAGATGGGCTTTCTTTTTGGAGCGGTGAAAGTGAGTGAGGTCAGAGTGAATGAGCTGCCTATAATACTCCAAGGCAAACAGTCTCATAGGCACATATTTTGGGAGCCTGTATGGACAGAGCTCACAGCCATAGATTCTGATGACTGTATGATCCTGGTATAGGTACCAGTCACCTATTTTAAAAATTTTGGAGAGCTGCAGGATCTTCTGCATTTCAAATGACACTCTGGAAGGAGGGGACCTCATCAACAAACAAGAGGCTGGGTAAACAAATTGATCAATGAATTCACAATATGAATAAGGTGAATCTTGCACTCGGTGGAAGACAGATGTCCAGAAGATAACAAATCTTCTTTCTCCTTTAGAATCCAGCTTTTTGATGTGGCATGGAAAAGCCTCGGACTGATAGTACATGAACAAGTGGTAGATGTAAGATGAATACTTGAAGATGCCCTCCCTGTCTACTTTGAAAAGCTGCTCATGTATTCTGTTAGCTATGAACTTGGAAAAATTGTATTTGTAGGCAGGAGGTTGGCCTGGGCTATAGGCAGCAAGTAATACCAGCACTGTCTCATCAACAAATTCGCTGGTTTTGGACCCCAACACATAAGCAATCATGTCCAACAGGAGCTTGCCTACCTTAGTGAAGTGCACATACAAATAGGGAGGTGGCCCTGTGGGTTGGCGGTCTGGCCTCATAAATGTCTGGGTGACTTTTTGGATGTCAACAGTGGACATTTTGGCACCTGTGTCTAGCAGATAGTTCATAGAGAAAGGGAACAACAACTGAGTTTGTTTGAAATTGAGCATCTCGTTGATGGACTCAGCATTAATGTGAAATAGGATGCTCCCAGATGGAGACTTGACAGCTCTTTGACTAGCATCATAATTCTCAGCACACAGTCGGATAATCTCTGGAAAGATATTGACAGAGGGGAGGAAGTAGTAAGGGAGATTCGATTCCCATATCCCATATTTGTCATTATTGTTCAGGTAGTCATCTCTCAATTCCCTGGAAGTCTGCAAGTGATTCCTATCACCTACAAAGTCCTGAATGAGGAAATCTTTGTCAGCAAGTGGTAAGGACTCCAAGTCTTTATTTGGTGCATTTATGGGGGCAACGCTGAGAGTTGTGGGTGCAGGAGCAGCCATTATGTAGTTTCTGAATTGAACAAGATAAGTGCAAAAGCTTGCAAGGTTGCTCAAAGCTCAAGTGACAGACTGAATACAGACAGTGATAGAGATTTTCTTCAAAGTAGAATAAGCAGGCTATGTAGGACTGTCTCTGCTCTGTTTGGGTAATTTCACAGGGATTGTGAATTGATGAGGATGATTTGCAGAGGGTGTGGTAGGATTACAACTGGTGAAATTTAATTTTTTAAATATGTACCCGGCAAAAGGGAACAATGCCGGGCGATTTGGATGATAATTTGTGAATTGAAGGCCGCGAATTATGGTTTTATCATCAGATTTTAGAGCAGGGGGCAATGCAGGCTGATTTGGCGCAGAAATGATTAAATGACAGTCCTTAATGTTGGATTGAGCAGGTGCTTAATGGACAATTTGTAGAGAAATGGCATAAACACGGGTTGAATAGATGAATTTGGGAAAATACCTGGAAAAAATGACGCCGAGAGCTGCCGGGTTGGATAGTGAATGAAGAATGCACTTGATTTGGCGAGTGGAGGCATCTGAATCTTTAATTTCGCAGTTTGGCGGCAATTTTCACAGTGAACGGAAAAAACGGCTCTTGTTTGTTTCCAATGAAAATGACATAAAACGGCTAAACAACGCGTTTTAACGAAAAATTTGGAAAATGGGGGTCATTGGCGCTTTTCCGCCGATGACGTTAGCATGACATCATGGCGGGCCCCGGGTACGGAGGGTGACGTGGGCGCTGAGCTGGAGGCCAGCGTGGCAGGACAGGGTGGCAGACGGTGTGGGGTGGCATGGTTACGTGGAGGGCCACGAGGCGCGAGGGCGGGCGGAGGTGGCATGACATCACGATGATGTGGGGGCCGACGTGATTGCGGAGGGATGGTATCGGGGAAGGTGGTAAGCGGTCTCCCTGCACCACCTTTGGGCGAAGGCGGTATCGGGGAGGGGGGCTCCGAACAACTCCGCCACTTGCCACGCGTCCTGGGTAAGGCCACTAATACTGCCATCTCCCCAGACGTTAAAGGGAGACATGTCGAGATTTGAAAAAGATCGCCCACCATTGGATCGAGGGCGGCGGATGATCGACGGCTGGCGGGTGCCCCGATCCGTCGTGCAACTTCAGGTTGGGACCCGCCCAATAATAAAATAATTATTTAACCTGCGCGGGTTTAGAACTTTGGGTTAGGGGGTTTTTGTGGGTTTTTTGGGGTGTGAATTAATCTGTCGGGTGGAACAAAGGGTTAGAGTTAGGTTTGAGCAGAGAGAAGGGGTTTTTTTATGAAAATTTCGGAAAAGAGGGGAAATGAGGGTTAAGTATAGGTTATTGCTCCGACCAGAGGTTAGGGTAATCCCAAAACAAGGTTGACCATAGTCCCAGGTGGACTAATGTCTCCCTTAGATCAGCTATTCAGCCATAATGCTGAAGGGGGGATATTTATACAATGTTAGGGGTTTATACACCATGGTGTTATAATAATAGGGAAAGGGGAACATAGGGGATTTAGTGTAGATAGAGTTAGTAGTTAGTACTAGGGGGGAATGAGAATGGGAAGTGATGGACACTAAGCTTTTCAGGAATAAAACTTAGTTAGGAAGTAGATCAAAATGAAAAGAATTTTACACAAGAAATGTGGCTTCTTATCAAAGACAGAAGTCATTTATGACATAAAATTTTCACAAATGAAGAGTGTAAGGAGGACTGATCAGGCAGATCCTGCAGTGCTCATGGGGAGGTTAGTAAGAAACTTTTAAAGGGGATGAGGGAGGTTAGTGATGGTTTAGTAGTATGCCAAATAGGCCATTGCTCTTGCCTTCCTCCTACTGATGGCAACATCTGTGACCCTTTCCAAGTGATGTGCTTGGATCTTGCTTTCTGCAACCTTCAACTGCCTACCCTTCCTATTATGCCTAACATTTTTTCTTCCCTTTGTATGGGTGCACTTAGCCTTGCAAATCCTGATAATTCTCTTTTTCTTTCTGCTGCCCTCCTATCTAAGTCTACCCTTATGACTTCTAAGGGCCCAGATTAAGTAGTTGGGCTCCTTTCTTTCTCTATCCACCTAGTCATCTGTCAAGCTTGAACTGTTTGAACAGGTACTTCCTCTCTAATCTACAACATGAAATTTAAAACATGGTGAGGCCGAGCTTGAGCTGTTGGGCCACCCATCAAGGTAGTAGTGGCGATTTGAACTAGCCACTTTCATGGTCTTTGTTTGGGGTTCATTTCTTTTATTTTTTTCTTTGACCAATTCATTTTCTTGCCCTTTGATTTTTCTTTTAAGGCATACCCTCTTTACATTTTTTAACATGTCTGCTTTCTTCACAAAAATGGAACCTTAGTGCTATGGAAGGTGAGCATTTTTGGCACTTCCACTGTCAATCATGAGAGATGAGAACCTATTGGTATAGGAGGCTAACAGTGGCTCCACTTGGGGATGGCTTTTCCAGATGAAAGGCCAAGAACAGCAGGTCAGATTGCCTGAGTTTCTGCTCCCTTGCTGCTGGCTGAATTTCTGTGTTGTTGGAGCCTAATGGTTAGGACCCCAAATGTTTGCAAGCAGCACCCAGTAAGCTGATTTGCTGTGAATTTGCAGACCTGTTTTCTACCTGTTTCTCAAACTTTCTCTTGCTGATTTGATAGTTACCCTTTGCTTTGCTTGCTGCCCAAATGCCAGGATCCAAATTTCCCAAGAAATATCATAGTATTTCATCCTGGTCTTCTCAAAAATATGATGCACTTTGCTGCTTTACTTATCTGCTGTAATTTAAAATACTGGAAATACAAATATTTATGTACAATACATGCCTGTTTAGTGTTTGATCAAGGGAGTCAAAATAGTGCTTGAGCATTCTCCCATTAACTGGGCCTTCCTCAGTGTTTGAGCCATCCAAACTTCTTAGAAAATAGGTGTTGTTTCCTTGTATAGCATAGATGACATAGGGTCCCTTCCATAAAAAATCAAACTTACCATGTTTGCCTTTGTCTTCCCTTCTGGAATCCCATCTTAACACTTTATTTCCTATAAAGAAATCTTCAGCTTTGGTTCTTTTGTCAAATATTCTTTTAAGCTTCTCTTGTAGAATCTGAGTTCTTTGATAGACTTCTTCTCTTGTTTGCTATAAATGAATTGTTTGATTAATTCATCTTTGGATATCATTGGGCTCAGCTTGTATTTCTTGCAGCAACTTGATGATAGGAATTCCTAAAGATGTAGGAAACTTTGCTTCTAGCCCATAGACCAGTTCATATGGGCTCATGCCAATTGATCTCTTAGTGGTCAGTCTATCAGCCCATAGTGCATTTACCAACTTTTTATGCCAATTCTTTTTGTTTTCTTCCAAAACTTTTTTGATGATGTGGATGAGACTTTTATTGGAAGATTCAGCTAGGCCATTACCTTGAGGGTAATAGGCAGTGGAATGACCTAGGGTCATGTGATACTTGTGGCAAAAATTGATCATTTTCTTGGATTTGAAGGCTGCAACATTGTCTGTGATGATTTTGTCTGGACAGCAAACCTGGACAAGATGTTGGTTTCTAGGAATTGTATGATAACGGAGTCATTGGCCTGCCTGCAAGGGATGGCTTCTATCCATTTGGTGAAATAATCTGTGGCAGTGAGAATCCACCTATGCTGACCAGAGGATGGAGGACGAATTTCACCAATGAAGTATAAACCCCATTGCTGGAATGGTCTCTCAGTTGAAATTGGTTTAAGTGGTAAATGCAGTAGTGTCCTCTTGCCCTAAAAAATTTGGCATTTGTGGCAAGACATTACAAATTTCTTCACATCAGAAAACAAGGAAGGCCAATAAAATCCAGCCCTTAGGATTTTATCAGCTGTGGATTTCCAGTATAAGTGTCCTCCGCAGTCACCTGCATGAAATTCTTTGAGGACATTGTCAGTTTCTTCTATTGTTAAACAATTGAGTAGGATTCCTTCATGATTTCTCCAAAACAAAACATTGTCAATAATGCAAAACTTGGATGCTTTCATCTTTAAGAATCTTTTCTTGGTTCTGGACAACCCTGGAGGAGCTTGCAGGTTCAATAATACAAAACATATATCAGTATACCAGGGAGATTGCATAAAGGCTTGGTTGATCTATGGAGTCGCCATCTCCTGTTCGTCGTCCAGTTCATTAATATCAAGGGCTTGAAAATTAGTTTCAGTCATTAGTTTAGCTAGGCCTTGTCCTTTTATCATTTTGGTAGGCTTAATCTCAATGTCATATTCTAAGATATTGGCAATCCATTTGCCCCTCTTGCCTTCAATTCCATCTTGGGTTAAAATATCTTTGACCACCGCATTAGGAACATAAGCAATTATGTGAGAGAAAAGGATATAAATTCTGAATTCCTTGATGGCTTTTACCAATGCATAGGCTTGTTTTTCCATGATCTGATATTTCAAAGGAGCATCCCTAAGGGCTCTACTAAAAAATGCAATGGGTTTTTCACAGCCTTGATCATCTTTCTGTAGCAGAACAGCAGCAATTGTATGCTCAGAAGCAAAAGAAAAAATAAGGAAATCTTGATCAAATCTAGGGCTTGTGAGGACTGGTGTGTTTGTCAATGCTCTCTTGATATCCTCAAAGGCTTGTTTAGCTTCCATAGTCCATTTGACCTTGGAATCCTTTCTCAGCATATTGTTTAGCAGTCTAATGAGTTCAGCCAAGTTAGGAATGAACCTCCTCAAGAAGTTGATCTTTCCTAGAAAGCTTTGCAGTTCTTTGATGTTTCTTGGATGAGGTACTTGTAGAATAGCTTGAATTCTGTCCGGGTCAATCCTAATACCATCTTTTGAGATTATATGTCCCAGGAGTTTGCCTTCTTCCAGCCCAAATAGTGATTTCTTTGGGTTCAGTGATATGCCATACTTTCTACAAATTGTGAAAACTTGTCTTAAGTGTTCTAAGTGTTCTTGATCTGATTTTGAGAAGGCAGTTAGATCATCAAGATAGACAACTAGGAAGTCATGAATTTCCTTGGCAAAGGCAATATCCATTGCTCTCTGGAATGTGGCCCCTGCATTTTTAAGTCCAAAAGGCATTTTGACATATTTGAATGTTCCCCAAGGTGTTGTGAAGGCAGTTTTGTCTTGATCATCCGGGTGTACTAAAATCTGATTGAATCCTGAGAAACCATCTAGTAAAGAGATCCTAGCAGCTCCCACTACCCTTTGCAAGATATGATCCATTTTTGGTAAGGGGTAATGGTCTTTGAGGGATACTTTGTTCAGATTTCTCAGGTCAACACATAGTCGGATTTCCCCTGTCTTTTTTCTGGTAGGCACTAGGTTTGAAATCCACTCTGAGAATCTGATTGGGGCAATGATCCCAGCTTCATACATACGCTTAACTTCTTTTTCAATAAGGGGAAGTAGGACTGGATTGACTCTTCTAAGCTTCTGTTTGAAAGGCTTTTGATTTTCTTTTAGAGGGATAGTGTGTTGGATAACTGATGTATCATAGGATTTAAGGTCCTCATAGCTCTAGGCAAAGACATCTTGAAACTCTTTAAATAACTCAATGTATTTCAGTTTCTGCTCAGGTGGTAATGCTTTGGATAATTTGACCATTTTGGGATTTTCAGGGGTCCCAATATTACAATCCTCTATTTCAGCATTCAGTGGTTGCATTTTCGGTTTTCTTGAGATATCATTTGAATCAAACAAATCTTCCCAAGGGGTGAGACCTATGGGCAAAAAATTATCCTTTAGGTCAATTACCTCATCTTCTACTTCAACCATTTCTTCTTCATCTGATTGTTTCAGCTCATGTATAGTTTCTTTTTCAAAGGTGGTAGGATGCAAAACTAACTCAGTTGTTTCAGCTGATATTTTCTGTGTAATTGTGCATAACCGTGGTTGGTCATCTTTAGTGCTCGTGTCAATATTCATACCAGAAAATTCTTCCTTTAAAGTGAGAAAGTTGTTTATTTGTGTATTATTCTCAAAGACTTGCCAATTATTGATGTTATCTGGAACTGAAGGTCTGTGTTTGATTTCAACAGTAAATGTATGATTAGTTTTGAAAGGCAATTTACAAGTGCTGGCAAAAGTTGCCAAACTGTGAGCATGTAGATTGAGTTCTCTGGAAATTTTGGTTAACTGTGATTGTGAGAAGCTCTCAAGTACTTGGATAGCTGCCCCCTTGTATGCTTTCAACCTCAGATCATTTGTGGTGAAATTCCCCTTCATCTGTTGTATGACCAAGTCAGAATCTCCTAAGATTGAAACTTTAGTTGCACCTAGATTTTTTATAAGTTTCAGACCTAACAGAAGGGCCTCATATTCAGCCATGTTGTTGGTGCATCGAAAGTTTAGTCTGTATGCATGGCCCTCAGCTTGGTCATTGTGCATATTATGGATCCAGACTCCTGCTCCAGCTCCTAACTTGTTTACAGAGCCATCAAATTCAAGATACCATAAGGTTTCATGATCAAGATTTAGATTGGGATCACTAGGAAGTTGGATCATGGGTAGGTTGGTTTCTTGCAAGTTACTTGGCACATCATGTTCTTCACTCTTCTTATCAGCTATGCCCATGGTCTCTTGGTCTTTACAAATACCTTGCTCATCCAACTCCTCGGTCTCTACTGTCATTAATAGTTCAGAATAGGCTTTGTGACAGATGTCAGCATTGTAGAGAATAAACGAGTCCATGTCAGAGTGTATTGAGTAGATTGGGAAGTTTTGAGGCTTTTCTTGACTGCTTACCACATATTTCATCAAAGTCTCCCGGTATAATCTCTTTGGCTGCCCAAAGACTGAGATAGTTGCATAGGACATATCTAATTGCAGAGATCCTTGGAGTTTGGCCCCCCAGGATCTGGACAAGAGCATGCCATACTTAGGGGGTATGTCAGCTACCACTACATCCATCAAGATAGTTTTGGTTGGGTATTGAACTAGGGAGACACATAAGTCTTTAATTAGGCCTAAACACCTGACTTGGCTTGAATCAAATGAGAATAGATCTTTGTAGGGTCTTGTGATGTCTAAGTCAAGTTTTTCCATCACAGATTTGGGCATTAAGTTGTGTGAGGCCCCAGAATCAAACATTGCATTATGTAGGACCTTATCATGAATGTTTAGACTGACATAAAAGGGTGGCACCCCTCCATTCTCTGTTTTTCCATTAACCTTAGGTCCGAACAGCAACTCTAGTTGGTCATCTAGCACATTCACAGCATCTTTATTGTCTGATATTTGGAGTGATTTGTTGATCTGTTGTCTGTATATGTCATGTTTGGCTAGTTCTGAAAGAGGCACTGATATTTTTAGCTTACTAATTTCTGTTTCCAAGTTGAAAGGTTTTTCCATTTGAATTTTGGCATTTAGTGCAGCAGATTTTTCCTTTTCGGCTGAATTATCAGGTGTCTTCTGCTCATAGTTGGGTCCATCTTGAGTGGATCTGGTGCCCTGTTTGTTTCCCGGAGGAGTATTTTCCTTAGCTTTTGATGGGTGGGACAAACCTGGCTGATTTTGAGAGGACTGTTGCTCTGAAATGTCCTCCACAGTTACTTCTGTAGCAGGTGAATTTGAGCTGTCAGCTGGTTTGGGGAGAGTAGTATTTTCATTGATCTTTTTTGGTTGTTTATTATCCTTTGGTTTGAGGGGTGTAGGTACATCTATTGTTCTACTCCTTAGTTTGTACTGTTTGTGCACCTCATACATAGCTGCATCATATCCTTCTTTGAAGTCGAAAGATTCTCCTGATTTAGTGTGGAATTGATTGTCATTGTAAACCTCTTGGTCCTCTTGTGTCAAAAAAACTTGATTTTCACTGTCCAAACCCATTAGATTGATGTGAGGATCCTCACTAGGTTCACTAGATGTTGAAGCCTCAGCATAATTCTCTTGAAAAGGAGGTCTAACATGCTGGTCAAGATCAGTCCTACTAACATTAGGATTTTGATTCTTTCTAAAGTTTGGGTTTCTAATATTGCTTGTTTGGCCTTCCCATGATGATTTTCTTTCTATGGTTTCTACCCTTTCTCCAAGTCTATCCATCCCTTTGATGATTGCATCTAGCTTTTGCTCAAATGATGAGGGCTCTTCTTTGAAAGTAGTTCTCCTTTCAGTCCTGGCCCGGTTTCTTTTGGCAATTAGATTTGCCTCTACACTAACAGCTATGTTTTGCATATCTGCTAGAGTTGCAGGGGCTCTTTCTCTCAGTTGATATGCCATATCAGCATCAAATCCATCAGGGAATTTAATCAATGATAAATCAGGTGGAGGTCTAATGTTTTGAGGAATAGCATTATAAACAGTGTTGAATCTAGTGCAATAGTCAAGGACAGTTTCCTGTGGGCCTCTTCTTATGGTGTCATACTCAGATAGAATGTGTAGAGGTTCCTTTTCCTTTTCCCATCTGTTTAAAAAGGACTGATAAAGGGCACCAGAATCGGCTATTGAATTTGGGGTCAGAGACCTGAACCAAGTTCTTACTTCACCTGTCAAACTTTGGACAAAAATTTTCATCCTTACATCATCATCATCTATCTCATAGTTCTCAAAATAATCTTGCATTTTCTTAGTATGCTGTAAGGCAGTGTATGTACTGGTTCCATCAAAATAAGTAACCTTGCTTTGGTAATCCTGAGGCATAGCCCTAGGATTGCCAGGTAACTGAAGTGGTGCATAACGGTTAGCCATATTTGGGGGAATAAGTGGGACAACTGGTAGAAATGGAACAGCTGGGACAACAGGGAAAACAACAGCAGTCTGTGTGTTGGGTTTGGACAATATGTTTTGTGAAGTGGATGATGAAGAGGGTGAAGAATGACTTATATGGAGGTGAATAGACGGCTTAGCAGGGGTTGAAATAAAACTCTGCTGACCTGCCTCAGGGCTAGCTTCAGGAGATTGTTCTGGTTCCTAAGAGTTTTAGGGATGAGATTTGGATTATCGAAAACAGGTGGGGGATTTGGGTCAGGATTTGACCTGGTGTGCCTAGTTCTCTTCTTAGGAGCCAGCTTCTGAACTTGTTTTTGGTATTTTTGGGGCTGTTTTAGAACTGTTTTAAAGGGACTGTTTAAGCTTTTGGAACCACTGTCTAAGAATAGACAGCAGCTGAAAATACGCTCTTTCCCCAGTGGAGTCGCCAATAATGTTATCACTCAGGTTGTTCCCTTTGACTCCCAAGGGAATACGGCCGAGGTAACCACTAACCAATCTTTTGGTCACAGGTTCTAGCCTACCTGTGACTAGAGAGGGCTCTCTCTTTATGATTTAACTTTGTTTGTGTAAGATTTTAGGCTAGTTATAATGCTTAAGGTTTTGTTTAGGAATTTGCTGGATGGTGATTTCAGTCAAGATATATATGTGCTTTACCAGGGTGTTCTAGGCCATTGGGCATGGAGTCTGTGATGCTTGAGCTGCTTGATATGTCTGTGTTGTTACCATAGTGATGCTGCAGAGCCAGATAAGTGTCTGAGAAACAATTCTTTGAATCTGTGATTTAAATGTGATATAACCAGGGTATGAAAGGCAATTAAGAATCTTTCAACAAACTGGTATGGAGAACAGTGAGAATAATATTTAGAAGCAGTGAAGAATTTCTACATAACATTCATATTTGTAGAATTAATGAAAACATGAGCAATTAAGAATTCATGTTCATGGTCAATTCTGAAGAAAAAATTTACAACAATAGAGATTGAGCATAAGGTGTAATCAAACATTTCCTGTACTATTCCTTTTCCCTACTGCTAGATTAGTGAAACATGTATATGATTTAGATAAACATAAGAAGACAAAACATAGATAGAGAAAACTTATTGGTCCATTAGACAGCACAGGAATTATGCAACAACACACATAGCATCAGCAAGACATCAAACTTCTCAGGAAATCATTGAACTTTTCCAGCCTTTTGTATTAGATAGTATGAAAGTATACAATACATTTGCCTCAGAATGAAAATCACCAACCCCTTATACGCTGTGAGGGGAGGTATATATACATAATTTACATAAGAAAATATCTAGCTGATGAAATAAATGTTTCATTAATGTCGTGCCAACTTCTGCAGCATAGTAGCTGAGAAAGTAAATGTTGTAGTAACTCTTCAGTCCCTTCGCTGTCCAAAACGGTCAGAAACTGTTGACTTTGTGGCTTTTGGAGTCGGTTGAGAATACGCTGTCCAAAAATTGCGTATTTCTTATCTCTTGGACTTGCTGTCGTTGTCCATATGCTGAGTCACTTTTTGGCTGCCTTAAATGCTGACTTTATTCTGTTGATTGACTTTTGCTGAGTGGAGCTGGCAATAACTGAGCAACTGAGGCTATTGTGGCAAAATTTGAAGCATTGCCTGCCACCAATCCTCCTTGGGCATTTGGTGTCTTTGAATCTTCACTAAAGTTTCATCTACCTCTGTATATCTGTAAAAATTTGAAGGAATTTCAAAAAGGTGATTTACTTCATTTTCAATAAAAAACAGACCTTCAAGTTTATTGTATAGGCTTTGTCCTGTTGGAGGCTCTGTTTCCTCAGAAGTACTGCCAGATGCAGTGATTTGGTTTTCAATATAATTTGACATTTTGGTGGCATATTGCTCTCAGGAGATCAGTCTTCTTGCACCATTTAGTAGACTGGGCAGTCCCTTTTGTTGCACTGCTGCCATTTTGAGTTGGTACTCATCCACCTCAACCTGTATCTCATAGCATTTTCTCTCCACGGTTTGTACAAAATTTCTGAGAGTTAGAACCTTTTTAGCTGTGAGGACAGCCTCTGTTCTGTTGACAATGCCAAAGGCTGCCAGTTCTTCTTTAGTTTGGTTATTCAAAAAATCAATCATTCTATTGGCCTGCTCAGGCCTATTTCCCAGCATTGTTTTGGCCTTCTGAATTTCTATCTTTTCTTGGCCAATTAAATCCATTTGTTCATGTACAGTTTTAATTGACTTCCATTGTTTAGTGATGGATTGGTCAATTTTGGCCCACAGGATTCTTTTTATTTCAGCCATGGTACTTTCTAGATTCAGCTCTTTCTCCAAGGCCTTTATCTTTTCTTTGAGGGCCTTTATTTCTCTTCCTTGCTCTGCCACAGTCATTTTTGATTTATCATATTTGGTATCCAGCTCTGCCAACTTTTCCTTGGCTTGCCTTATTTCAGTGGCCTGGAGCTCCATTTCTTTAATAGCCCTAGTCAATTCTTCCATGCTTGTACTGGAGTCTGGAGCTGTTGTTGTTGCTGCTTCTGTTGTGGCTGTGGTTGTGACAGGGGCTACTGCTGCCTCTGTTGTTGTTGCAGTGGTTGAAGTGGTTGGAGGCGCTTGGGATGTAGATTCTCCCTGCTTATCTTGTAATGCCCCTTCAATTTCCTTCTCCAAATCGAGGACCTTCTGTTTGAGCTGCATTATAAGGTCCAGTTGCTCATCGGCCTGCTTTTCCTTCTGTAATTCTGCTGTCTGAGGGTGCTCTGTGGGCAGCAACTTCAACCTTTTCTTCAGTGCATTGAGGTCATCTTCTTTTTTCTTCAGGAGGGCCCTTACGCCCTTTAGATCCTTAGGATCATGTCCTAGGTCGATAATGATGTCCTCCAGTGATTTTATTCTGTTATCCTTGGCCATGGAGGACATTCTTTCAAAATCCAACTGAATGTTGGTATTTTTCAGTGATTCTTTTAACTCATGGGCCATGGTTGCCCTGTCCACCAAGGTGGCATAGACCATTTCTCCAGTTTGCTTGTGGAGTTCTATTTGGTCCATGGGATGAATGTCCTTGGCCATGACCTCCACCCTTGTCCTTACGAAATCTGCAGCTGATTTTGGCTGCGGCACCTTGGGCTTAAAGTGGCTGAGGATCATTTTCTCCTCTTGAAGGTCATAAACAGACATCAATCTTTCTTGCTGGGCTGGTGTTGCATTTAGAAACTGTTTATAGACTTCTACCCTCAGCAAGTCATTTTGTGCCTTTATTTGCTTGAAAGAAGCCTTAGTGCTTTTAGGCTTCTTGCTCTGCTGAGTGGAGGATGACACCTCCAAGCCAAGCTGCACTCCCTGCTCCTGCTGAAAGGAGCTTGTACCTGTTTGCTGGCTGCCTTCCCCATCTTTCCTTGAGCTGTCAAGGACTTCTTCACTGATTACTTCTATCTCTGGGGAGTCAGCCCTTTGCCTTTTGGTCTCCGGTTGCTGGGAGGATCCACTTGCAGGAGTGGACTCTTCTCTTTCTCTCTTCTTACCCCTCTCCTCATGTGCTGGAGTCTGCAAGATTGGAGCTACTGGTGGCTCAGTTTGTGGAGGGGGGGTCTGCTCTTGTTGCTGCCCACTTGAGGGGGCAGGCTGTTCTTTTAGTGCTTCCTCTTCAACACCCATTATTCCTTTACCTTTACCTGTATCTGGTGCTGCTGTAGAAGGTGCCTGTTTGGTTGGTGCAGCTGTTGAGGCCGAGGTCCCTTCTCCTACTGGCTGCGGTCGTTTGAAGGGTACCTGCTGCACAGAATCTAGGTCAAGAGTCTTTTCCAAATCCTTGACATTCTTTTGCATTAACTCTTCCTCAGTCAATTTTTCAACTAATGTATCTGGTTTCCATTCTTGCTGATTGGCATATTGTTCAATGTGTGGATATTTGCAATGCTCATAGCCTAGCAGCCTGTACTTGACTCTCCTAGCAGTGATGAAGCCTTCAGGGTCATAAGGGACCCACCGGAAGCTTTTTGAGAGCTTGTACTTCTCTTCAAGGATTAGTTTAGCATCTTGCCATCCCTCTTTCTTATTCATAATGAAGGGGCCCAGGTGGTGCTTGAACTTGAGATGGGCTTTCTTTTTGGAGCTGTGAAAGTGAGTGAGGTCAAAGTGAAAGAGCTGCCTATAATACTCCAAGGCAAACAGTCTCATATGCACATATTTTGGGAGCCTGTATGGACAGAGCTCACAGCCATAGATTCTGATGACTGTATGATCCTGGTATAGGTACTAGTCACCTATTTTAAAATTCTTGGAGAGCTGCAGGATCTTCTGCATTTCAAATGACACTCTGGAAGGAGGGGACCTCATCAAAAAACAAGAGGCTGGGTAAACAAATTGATCAATGAATTCACAATATGAATAAGGTGAATCTTGCACTCGGTGGAAGACAGATGTCCAGAAGATAACAGATCTTCTTTCTCCTTTAGAATCCAGCTTTTTGATGTGGCATGGAAAAGTCTCGGACTGATAGTACATGAACAGGTGGTAGATGTAAGATGAATACTTGAAGATGCCCTCCCTATCTACTTTGAAAAGCTGCTCATGTATTCTGTTAGCTATGAACTTGGCAAAATTGTATTTGTAGGCAGGAGGTTGGCCTGGGCTATAGGCAGCAAGTAATACCAGCACTGTCTCATCAACAAATTCGCTGGTTTTGGACCCCAACACATAAGAAATCATGTCCAACAGGAGCTTGCCTACCTTAGTGAAGTGCACATACAAATAGGGAGGTGGCCCTGTGGGTTGGCGGTCTGGCCTCATAAATGTCTGGGTGACTTTCTGGATGTCAGCAGTGGACATTTTGGCACCTATGTCTAGCAGATAGTTCATAGAGAAAGGGAACAACAGCTGAGTTTGTTTGAAACTGAGCATCTGGTTGATGGAATCAGCATTAATGTGAAAGAGGATGCTCCCAGATGGAGACTTGACAGCTCTTTGACTGGCATCATAATTCTCAGCACACAATCGGATAATCTCTGGAAAGATATTGACAGAGGGGAGGAAGTAGTAAGGGAGATTGGATTCCCATATCCCATATTTGTCATTATTGTTCAGGTAGTCATCTCTCAATTCCCTGGAAGTCTGCAAGTGATTCCTATCACCTACAAAGTCCTGAATGAGGAAATCTCTGTCAGCAAGTGGTAAGGACTCCAAGACTTTATTTGGTGCATTTTTGGGGGCAACGCTGAGAGCTGTGGGTGCAGGACCAGCCATTATGTAGTTCCTGAATTGAACAAGATAAGTGCAAAAGCTTGCAAGGTTGCTCAAAGCTCAAGTGACAGACTGAATACAGACAATGATAGAGATTTTCTTCAAAGTAGAATAAGCAGGCTATGCAGGACTGTCTCTGCTCTGTTTGGGTAATTTCACAGGGATTGTGAATTGATGAGGATGATTTGCAGAGGGTGTGGTAGGATTACAACTGGTGAAATTTATTTTTTCAAATATGTACCCAGCAAAAGGGAACAATGCCGAGCGATTTGGATGATAATTTGTGAATTGAAGGCCACGAATTATGGTTTTATCATCAGATTTTAGAGCAGGGGGCAATGCAGGTTGATTTGGTGCAGAAATGATTAAATGACAGTCCTTAATGTTGGATTGAGCAGGTGCTTAATGGACAATTTGCAGAGAAATGGCATAAACACGGGTTGAATAGGTGAATTTGGGAAAATACCTGGAAAAAATGACGCCGAGAGCTGCCGGGTTGGATAGTGAATGAAGAATGCACTTGATTTGGCGAGTGGCGGCGTCTGAATCTTCAATTTCGCAGCTTGGCGGCAATTTTCACAGTGAACGGAAAAAACGGCTCTTGTTTGTTTCCAATGAAAATGACATAAAACGGCTAAACAACGTGTTTTAACGAAAAATTTGGAAAATGGGGGTCATTGGTGCTTTTCCGCCGATGACGTGAGCATGACGTCATGGTGGGCCCCGGGTATGGAGGGTGACGTGGGCGCTGAGCTGGAGGCCAGCGTGGCAGGACAGGGTGGCGGACGATGTGGGGTGGCATGGTTACGTGGAGGGCCACGAGGCGCGAGGGCGGGCGGAGGTGGCATGACGTCACGATGACGTGGGGGCCGACGTGACAGCGGAGGGGCGGTATCGGGGAAGGTGGTAAGCGGTCTCCCCGCACCACCTTTGGGCGAAGGCGGTATCGGGGAGGGGGGCTCCGAACAACCCCGCCGCTTGCCACGCGTCCTGGGTACGGCCACCAATACTGCCATCTCCCCAGACGTTAAAGGGAGACATGTCGGGATTTGAAAAAGACCGCCCACCATTGGATCGGGGGCGGCGGATGATCGACGGCTGGCGGGTGCCCCGATCCGTCGTGCAACTTCAGGTTGGGACCCGCCCAATAATAAAATAATTATTTAACCTGCGCGGGTTTAGAACTTTGGGTTAGGGGGTTTTTGTGGGTTTTTTGGGGTGTGAATTAATCTGTCGGGTGGAACAAAGGGTTAGAGTTAGGTTTGAGCAGAGAGAAGGGGTTTTTTTATGAAAATTTTGGAAAAGAGGGGAAATGAGGGTTTAGTATAGGTTATTACTCCGACCAGAGGTTAGGGTAATCCCAAAACAGGGTTGACCATAGTCCCAGGTGGACTAATGTCTCCCTTAGATCAGCTATTCAGCTATAATGCTGAAGGGGGGATATTTATACAATGTTAGGGGTTTATACACCATGGTGTTATAATAATAGGGAAAGGGGAACATAGGGGATTTAGTGTAGATATAGTTAGTAGTTATTACTAGGGGGGAATGAGAATGGGAAGTGATGGACGCTAAGCTTTTCAGGAATCAAACTTAGTTAGGAAGTAGATCAAAATGAAAAGAATTTTACACAAGAAATGTGGCTTCTTATCAAAGACAGAAGTCATTTATGACATAAAATTTTCACAAATGAAGAGTGTAAGGAGGACTGATTAGGCAGATCCTGCAGTGCTCATGGGGAGGTTAGTAAGAAACTTTTAAAGGGGATGAGGGAGGTTAGTGATGGTTTAGTAGTATGCCAAATAGGCCATTGCTCTTGCCTTCCTCCTGCTGATGGCAACATTTGTGACCCTTTCCAAGTGATGTGCTTGGATCTTGCTTTCTGCAACCTTCAACTGCCTACCCTTCCTATTATGCCTAACATTTTTTCTTCACTTTGTATGGGTGCACTTAGCCTTGCAAACCCTGATAATTCTCTTTTTCTTTCTGTTTCCGTCCTATCTAAGTCTACCCTTATGACTTCCAAGGGCCCAGATTAAGTAGTTGGGCTCCTTTCTTTCTCTATCCACCTAGTCATCTGTCAAGCTTGAACTATTTGAACAGGTACTTCCTCTCTAATCTACAACATGAAATTTAAAACATGGTGAGGCCCAGCTTGAGCTGTTGGGCCACCCATCAAGGTAGTAGTGGCGATTTGAACTAGCCACTTTCATGGTCTTTGTTTGGGGTTCATTTCTTTTATTTTTTTCTTTGACCAATTCATTTTCTTGCCCTTTGATTTTTCTTTTAAGGCATACCCTCTTTACATTTTTTAACATGTCTGCTTTCTTCACAAAAATGGAACCTTAGTGCTATGGAAGGTGAGAATTTTTGGCACTTCCACTGTCAATAATGAGAGATGAGAACCTATTGGTATAGGAGGCTAACACCTTCAATTTGCAGACAAAACATTTGTTCTATCGGGAAAGGCCTACCTTTTCAGGTTACCCTTCAATTTGCAGACAAAAAATTTGTTCTATCGGGAAATGCCTACCTTTTGACGGAGGTATCTTATTCCGGTCCAATCCCCTCTTCCTATACGGACGGGGATCAGACCAGTCATATATCCTTCGCAGAAACCTACTCTATACCTAGAGTTTCCCTGCTGAAGCAGGCCAGGGTGCATGCCCCCTGGGTTTCAGTCATGAATCCCGAATTACTCGCATCCTTCTGGTGGTCGGACTAGAGATTGATGAGACATTCCTTGCATGGAAAGACCATTTAGGGATGGTATTTGACTATTAGCTATGTGTGAGCCGGGGAGCGAAAGCTGGTCTACGAGCTTGACCACTTGGCCTTCATGCGGAAAACACATTACTTGAAAGAGTGAGGAGACAATGGCTCCCATGCAATAAATATAGTCACGTCCGAGGAGTAGATTATAATCTAGAGGTCCTTGGACTACCATTACATTCATATAAACGGTTTTCCTTCTCAACATTATAGGTACATTGGGAAGGATCCCTAATAGTCGATTGGTTCCTTTGTTGAAGCCCGTCAGATTTCTCATTTCAAGCAGATGTGATGGCGAACCAAGTTCTTTCCAAG
Organism: Pinus tabuliformis; assembly: GCA_031772625.1. Classification (NCBI taxonomy): domain Eukaryota; kingdom Viridiplantae; phylum Streptophyta; class Pinopsida; order Pinales; family Pinaceae; genus Pinus; species Pinus tabuliformis. Next base: position 453,827,867 of record CM062809.1, on the reverse strand, counting down.
CAGTCGAGGAAAGGATACTCACAGAAGCCCCTTCATCTATGATGGTACCATCCATGATCATTCTGTAAGCTTGTACAACTATTCAGAATGGTACACTAGCTGGTAAACGGGGTCTGCCTAGTAGATTCCAATCGAAGGAAACAACTAGGTTGCTTGGAGGTGGGAAGGAACAGACGGCCGGATATGACTCTGACGAACTTCCTTCCTACGGTAAAGGAAAGGGTAGATTTCCCCTATGTTCATTGGAGTCTGTGTTTACAAAAAGAATTTAAACGGAATGGTTCTCATTCTCTTTAGTGACTGTAGCATCTGCATATGGACCTTCTGAAGGCAAGACCGGGTCGACCACCACCTCGACCTTTTGACTTTTTTCTGGTGTGGATTCAGAGGGTTTATCTTCAATGATATATGCTTCGATCGACCACAATGGTGTGTCAGTCGGATTTTCAACTAGTGATGGACTCGGCAAGAGTTTCTCGTATCCAGGAGGAAGCCATAGCGGTGAAGCAGGACAATTATCCAAGACTCTTTTAGCCTCATCTAGGAAGGGACAACGGTAGGCGACGTGATCACCTTCACACAGTTTACAAGGAAATTTACATTTCCTTTTCTATCCAGATACTTCGCCTTCACTAGTTGATGGTGTACTTTCAACATGATCCTCAGAGGTTGATGACACCGGATTATGCAAACGAGGAGGCCAGTCCCTTAAGATCTGAGGGATGCAACGACAATCTCGATGATAGTGGTCTCCTTTGCAAATGACACATGGATATTTAGGCTTGGAGGGTGCAGTGTGTGGATTTTCACTAGATGATGCTCGGTTACCCCTTTTTGCCTTTGGCTCCTTCTTCTTATTTTCCTTCTTCTCCTTCCCCTTCTTCTCCTTTTCAGTTACTTGATTTTTAGCTTTACCAACTTCATCAAGCGAAGAGGAAGGAGGAGAGGGAGAAACGGATGAAGTAGAAGGTTGGGGGGTAACTCTAGTATCATCTAGTTGTTGACTTGATTGTTCAGGAATCACGGTATTCTGAATGACTAAGGTCAAGAAGAGACATATTGGCAAGCCAATCATTAATCTTGGAAGTGACAATGTGGCCATATGGGGTGCACCAACATCTCCCCAAGAGGAGAAAGGACTAGGATTTCCTCCAAGGGGAAATCCTTGGTTGGGGGACTCCATTTTCTTCAACCTAAGACCAACGTGGGAACAGTGATATTATTCCAATTAAAATAAATTTTAGATGCTTTGACACAACTTGTTTTTTCAATTTTTAAGAGTCGAGAAAAAATAAAAGATGACTCTAGTTGCCTTCGATTTTTAATGAGCCTAAAGTGACAAGTGCTTAGATGGACCTTTTCCTTTAAGGAGTCTGAAAAGGAATGAAAGAGACTAATCTAGAAATCTAGACAGAGGGATTACCAAACCAATCGCAAAACTGCAAAATACTTTTTACGGTACAGCAGCCAATCTTCCCGAATGTTGTGTTCAGTGCATTGCGATCGATAGGGCGGCAGACACAGCTTCCTAAGGATAAAGGATATAGCCTATTGTGGTCTCCCAATATATACTCGACGGTACATGGGAGCACAAGTCCGTACTGGCACTTGTCATCTCAAAGTCGAGGAATCACACAGCCAACAATGAAAGCAACAGTTACCAGGCTTTACGACACCGGAATACGTCTCTAGCCTAGACTTATTAATGTTGTGCGTTAGGTTCCAAAGCGTTTTTATGTTCATTGAATTTATTTTACAGTTGATCTTGCTTAAGAGATTTTCCTTTCAGGTTCACCATGAGATGTAGATATACAATTCCTAAAATGCAATCTAAGATGATAAACAATTGTTTAATCTTATTTTTGCAATGAAAATCCTAGCTACTGAGGAAAGAGAAATGAGATTATTTCAACATAGAGTAGAGAGCACACACTAGATGCACTGTCCCAAATCAAACCAACAAGTAGTCTAAATGCAAATGCACATGCATGTATTTTTTTTCGTTTTCTTAATTTGTGAATGAAAAAAAGAATGATGAGCACAAAGCTGAATTATCTTTTCAAAGCGACAGTACTAACAAATTTCTCTTCAAAACGAAAGGAAGATAATGACGACACTTTGCGATTTTGAATTGAAAATTTCTTTTGACACTTGAAAAAACTACTAATTCAAATCAAATACAAGAGTAATAGTATAATCGACCATCAAGAACAATAGGATTCTTTTCTTTGACTGAAAATGACACTTGCGACACTTTCAAATCAAGAAACGACAGTTGATTACGCTACTTCTTTGTAAAAGAGAACTGAAAATGGCGCACAATACATAAAAACATTCACATTTCTTTGCACGATGGAGGTAGGATAATGGAAAGGAAGGGGGTTTCCACAGCGGTATATTGATCACAGACAGCAAAACTCCTGAATAGAGCTGAAGAGAGTGAAGAAAAAATAAACTCTGAAGGCAAAATTAGCCTTTTTTTATCAATGCACCTATTACACAGGGAATCCAATATGCATCCCACCCACTACACACGGGAAGTGCGATGCATACTAATTTCCTTGAAGAGAGGGTGAGATGGTACCAGGACAAGACTTTACTTGGCTTTTGATCACAATTTGTAGCTCAATTCAGGGATTTAGTCCGATCAAGTGATAATCAGTAAATACAAATCACAGGGGCTGATCTAATGAGGTTACTAGAGCCACCACCAGGGCAATTAGGATGTTTGAAAATTGATTGTTCAGTTTATAAACAAAACCCAAAGATAGAATGAAGCAGCATTGATCTACTTTGCACTTGCATAGAAAATGCAGTTCGAAGGCTAGCTGGCTTGACTTCAGGCTCCGTCTGTAAGTTTATAAAACAAACAAATATAGACAAGAAAACAAGCTATTCGCTCCCAAGTGGAGTTGCCATTTTTTTATCAGGAAATCTAGTGTCCACTTGGAGCTGCTAGTCCCACTAAGATGGGTAGCTATCTTAGAAACAAACACACTAAAACTACTTTCGTTTTCCTTTATGAGAAGTAGATAAGAGGGGAACAAAGGTACCAACCTCAATCTTGTGCTTGGTTCCTTGTTTGGTTCCTCTCCCTTCTAACAGATCTTTATTGATTGCTTATTTGCTTCAGAGAGCACCTGTAGAGTCAAAGCAGCATAACACTATCGAAGAACAGAGATCTACAATCATAAACAATATAGGACTAGATATATATTGACCACACAAATGCATATATCATCAAACATACAAGAATGTGGAGGAAAACTTGAATAGCTTCATTGATAGAAAGAATAGCAAAGAGGATTACGACTAGTTGTTCTGACCCAGCGTGATCCTCCCAGCATGAAAGCCCTTCTTCACCTCATGAAAAGCTTAGATCACCCAACACTATGATGTTTCACCAAGAAACCAACAACACTTCCTTACAAAATACAAGATTCCAACCTCTGGATCTCTATGATGAGGGATCCATATATAGATGTTTGTAAGGGGGTCAGTCAACTGCTGGGTTTTTGATTAGTGTCCTCTCTCTGATAGTTCTTGGTTCCACTTGGAGATTCATGATCTCTTACCCATCCCTGGGCGAATTCAGAGAGGCAAGTGTCATAGGAGAAGTTTCTAGAAGATTCCATGATCATCCACCTTGCAAACTGTCTCTGTCATTTGTCTACTCTCGCTCATCACACCCTACAGTAGGGCTATCCAGTATGCATTGCACCTTTTACATTGGGCAGGTGGGATGCATCGCACCCTTAGCAATGGGTAGTCTATATGGTCCAGTTTTGACCAGTTCTGAGTAGTTTTCCATGGAGAACTTCTGGGAGATGATGTACTCAGCTGACCTTGCTCCTTTAGGGTGTGAAGCAACACTTTTAGGGACTTAGAAGCCCTTGGTTTATGGACATGTATGATTGGGTGCAGTGCTAAAAAATGTCTATAACACTATGTGTTGTCAACAACCTTCCTCTTTCCTTTTTCATGCGCAAGTCTGCTACCCTCTACTGCTATTGATGATGTTACTCTCTCATATGTTTCTACCTTCTACTTTGCTAACCACTCTACAGTTATGTTGACTGGTTCATCGAGCCTTAAGAAGTGATAGCAATATCTCCATGGGTCTTCCTCAGGCCAATGACACACCTCATGGATCCAAGGATGTTGAACTCTCGTATAGTGGTCCTTCACTAAGCAATGCAAGTCATACAGATTGAAAATTCTGGGGCTGAAGGTGAATCTCTTAAACTCCTCTGTTTCAGCCTCAACATGCTTGAGATTCAGGATCTCATACAACAAGATACGTAAATGAAGAGCGGGATAATGTTCCTTCTTCTTCCTGGGCAGTCTAGTTAACAACCGTGTCGAGATGTGATATGACACTTCTTGCATGATGTGCTTGTCCATGAAAAACTTTAGTAAAACATGCAGATCCTTCTCCATGTTGTACATCTATATGAAGGTGCCAAGGGGTGAGGCATACCAATCTACTATGTCGATCAATGCCTCCATCATTACCTACAACATGCAAGGTGGATCCTTCTCAGATATCACCTTGTACACCATGGTGATGAAGTGGTTTGATAATTTTGTGATAACTCTGTGGAAGCCTCATTCTGAGAATAACTTGCAATAAGTTTTCCCAGAGGTTTTCGAAGTGTCCATGCCCAACCCAGGCCTGGGAACTTCTGACGGGCACAAATCGCATGAAGTATGTAAGAAGACATGTATAGCTTCTCTTGTTGACCCTTGGGTTGATGTCGGGCTTCTATTACCTGTTCCTTCAACCTGAGAGCCAACATGTCGAACCAGCTAAAAGGACTTCCTTCGCTCGCCAGTTGATTCAATGCAATCACCCAACTCTGGGAGAAGTTTTATGTGCGCTCTTGGCTGTATAAGCGGCATATATGACCAAGGGCTGATATGCCTTCTGCAGTACCTTTTTCTTGTAAACCTGGCTGAGTGTTGCCTAGAACTTGGATGGCTCTTTAACCTAGCTCTTCAAGATGTCTCTAAAGTTTGCACTACTGCTGGATATGCTGAAGGGTGTATCCATCACGATCACGGAATGTGGCAAGTGATAAATCTTCTGAAATTCCTTCGCCCTGAAGGTAGCAAGCTCTATTCCACTAACACTACTCAACACCACTTCCTTTAGATTGGTATGCCAGACAATCCAGTGATTCATGTTCATGCATGGAAACACAGAATACCTGCATGCAATCCAGTACAAGCCAGACTTGTGAATGTTGACATAGATCCCGTGGTCTTCCATATCTTCCTCAAATGTGCCCAAGAAGGTGTCATTGGTGTCCTTCCATTTCATTGTGATATCCTTTTCTATGAACAACTTGGTGTCTTCATATATGGGAAAGCTCATAGACACTTTCTCAATTGCATCTCTAGTTGCACTCTCAACAGTGTCCTTTGACCCTACTCTCTTGGAAGCCATTGTACCTGTACTACTGAGAGAAAAACAAACAAGTGTGATAGCTAGGGACATAATAACACTCATGGCAAGGAATTTTTCAGTTGAAAACCAAAATCAACTTGAAGACTGACATGCAACATACCTGGGTGACTGATTGGGAAGATTTCACAATTTTCACAGGGAGGCTGGGCGATTGACTGCCAAAATTGTGAAAGGCACAGTCCGGGTTGTTAGGAGGATGACTAACTACTGGGGCTGTGCAATTCATAGTCCATCCTAGCCTGATGAGGACTAAAACTATGTATTACGCAATTTCAGTCGGCAAGGACTGCAAACCAACAACAACATTTGCGCAATTTTTGGGGCCAACAAGGCACTACCTCTCATAATTGCAAAGAGCAAGCCTAGAGGCTAGTTCTGAGCCAACTTTGCATGATTTCTAGGAGGAAGATAGACCCTTGACTCTCATAAATGTGCATTTCAAGTCGATAAAGGCAAGGTCTAGGCCAAGGTAGCCCAGTCCCGCCGACGGGCGACTAAAAACATGAAAATTTTGAATGCATGGTGAAGCTGAGTGCAAACAAGCGTGAATGCTAATGCATAAAAATAGTGAGTGAAAGATTCAAAAAAGAGGAAAATGAGGATGTGTGTGAAGCGAGTCACTGCAATGATGATCATTAGTGTAGAAACAATGGCATGCATGCGACAACAGTGAGATGCAATGAAAAACTGAAACAAGACTTCTACAAGCTAACATGCATCAAAATGATAGCAAGCATTCATTGAAACCAAGAAAACAACATTCACACAAAGCGAAATACAAAAAGCAACAGAAAAGCAGCAAAAGACATGAAAAGCAAACTTACCCAGAAAAATATGAGGTGAGTGTGCCAAATGCTTCTAGATGCGATGTGGGATGTTAGAGCTCCAATATTGATGTGACAAATGAGCTTTGTAGCATCAAATAAATAAGTTTTGATAAGATTGAGGCTTATGATGTGCATGCCACAAATTTAGAAAAATGACACTTTGTTGGAGGTTTCTAAAACAGATTTTGCATGTAACCTCCAACTGCTAAAAATGGATCCCTAAAATCAAGGGATGGATAGAGTCCAAGAACTGCTTTACCTTGACACCCTTTTTGCCCATATTTCGTCCTTTTTCCTATCCCTATCATCTAAATAAATGTAATAAATATAAGGTTTTGTTAATGTAAGCACTTACATGTACTCTTTTTCATATTTTTCCCATATACCTTATTGTTTTATTAAAATTTTCATTCAGCTACTGAATTCAGCTGATTTTGTAGCTAATCCAAAGATATGCAACTACTTCCATTGTTGATAGGATTCGAGTGTGCCATCTCAGCAAAGGAGTATATGGGTAGATAGAGAATGATCCCCTCATGGATTTCTTCCTGTTTACTCAAGCCAATCCATTAAGATAATCGCACTATAACGCAGTCAACCATTACAATCAACTTCAAGATAATGTGCTGGAACAGAGTCCGAGTTTCATGAAATATTATCGCTTTGATTTTTCAAATAGAAAATCGATGATTAAGCAATATGGTGGAAAATCGATTATTAAGCAATATGGTGAAGATACTTAGGCTTGAATTTCTCATGTTGTTAATTAAGAAAACGTTATAAGAACAATGGTCGCTCTGTGTTTTGGTGCGCACTGCTGTATATAATTTTGAAAGCATCATGTTAAAAATATTTTCCGATTAATAGATCTTGGTTCATACATTTAATGTTTTGTTGATTAGTGTTGTTGACTGCCTCATGGAGGGCCCTTGCACATAGATCAGGTCTTTGACTCACTGCAAATAGATTTTTTTTGGTTTCTTAGAATTAAATTATGGATGCTCTGTTTTATATTTTTTGGATCCAGTCCAATGGAGTTCACGATTAAATTGACATTTTCATCAATAATTTCATTTTCTTTATACCTAGCATAACTTGATCATTTCATTTGCTTTCTACCTAGTATAATTCAGTTATTTCATTTCACAGTTTAGTTATTTCATGGCTTATCAATCTCGTTCTTGTCTACCTTTTCATTGAGTGAAGCTGCAATAGTTAAGAGTGACAGTGTTTTCTTAGCAACTGAATTCAAGCATCATTCATTTTCCAATTCGATAAAGTAGGATCTCCTTCACATCATTTCATGCTTTCATAGCTAATCTAGCTTGGTTGTAGCATAAAAATCCAAACATAATAAAAAAAAACAGTCTAATAGAGTAAAGTTAGGATCAATATTCAACCATCCCACAAAATTCAATACAATTAAGATTAATTTTATAATAACCAGTTAGCAGGTCTTAAGAATAATACTCTAATATAGATATTAACATCATCCCCATAATGATTCTAGATTTAGACATTAACCATAACATGAACACCTTAACGACATAAGTAACTTCTAGAACATATAGTGCACTTGTACTTCATCAGTTTACTTTCCCTAGTTGATAATTTATGCTTACAATTTAAGAACATTAAATTGACTAAACATTTTGGCGTCGTTGCTGGGGAAGTACAAATAGAAGTAAAAAAAAAATGAGAAAAGAATCATCAATTAAATACATGATATGTGTAGGGATCGAGACTCTAGAGGTAGATTTTTAGGGTGAGGAAGAAGCTTAATCCCCACAAATCCACTCACTTCACCACGACTTAGAAATTCCACGCCACCTACTCAAACCCGAAATCCATTTGTAGGTATATGAAGACTTCCTGAAGTCTCAAGATCAGAAATCCAATCCATAATTTCACCTACTTCATCTACTGAAGCTGTAATTGAAGAAAATCCTATATCCCCAACTATAGGAGTAGTTTTTTTATCTTCCACTCATGAACAAATTCTAGGAGAAGAATTAGAAATTCCCATTGAAGAAGAGGAACAAGAAATGTATATTGGCTACCCATTGATAGAGGAACCAGAAGAATTAGAAGAGCCTTACAATAGTTTCGAAGAATCTATCATGGTTGAAGAAGGGGGAGGTGAGGTACAAAATGTCAATGGTGAGGAAAATAGGACTGGAGGATGTAGAGTTAGAGGAGGAGGTAGAGATAGAAATAGAGGAGGGGTAGAGGTAGAGGAAATCAAGATCCTTTTGGATTTCCTATTTTTGATGAAGATACAACCCTCACAATGAAAAATATTTCACCTTCTATTCTTCCTAATTTCCATGGAAAAGGAAGTGAAGACCTAGAGACATTTCTCATCGACTTAGAAAGTCATTGCAATCACTATGAGGAATTGTACAAATTTTTGATAACAATGCGTCAATCCCATTATTTTCATATGGATGTAATTGTCTTCACTTTTTCATAATAATTTCATAACGACTTGGAGATTCTTTACAATTACTTTGAAAATTTCATCATGGCTTGCAAAGTCTTTACAATCACTTTCAGAATTGTATATAAGTTTTGAAAATAATGTGTCAATGTCATTATCAATAAAGTAGGTATATGATCATATGGATTCCATTGTCATCTTTTTCATAACTATTTTATAATGAATTAGGTAATATTTGTAGTTACTTTGAAATTTTCATCATGAACATGAAAGTCTTTGTGATCACTTTGAGGAATTATATAAAAAAATTAAAATAAAGTGCCAATCGCAATATAAATAAAATAAATTAGGTATATTGTCATGTGCATGATATTGTATTTTATTTTTCATTAACATTCATCATTACTTAAATAATCTTTGCAATCACCTTGAAAATTTCATCATGACTGAGAACATCTTTGTAATCACTTTCAACAATTGTACAAAATTTCTAACAATGTGTGAATGCCCTTATTGACAAAGTTGGTATACGTTCATATGTATTCCATTGTATTTCCTTTTAAATTAACATCTCATCAGTACTTAGATATTCTTTGCAATGACTATGATTTTAATTGACTTAGAAAGTCTTTAGAATCACTTTATGTAATTATACAAAACACTTGAAAGCATTTTGTCAATGTCATTACCAATAAAGTAAAGTATATATACCTTCATAAGGATGTCATTGTCATGTCTTTTTCATAGACATTTCATCATGAATTTGATAGTCTTTGCAAATTCCATCATAACTTAGAAATTCCTTACAATTACTTTCAAAAACTTCACAAAATTTTTGAAAACAATATGGAAATGCCATTATCACTAAAATATGTATATGTTCATATTGATTCCACGACCTTTTTTTCATAAACATTTCACCATCACTTAAAAAATCTTTGCAATCACTTTAAAATGTTGTACTTTTTTTTAAAGAACTAGAGTCATCTTCAATTTATTTTAAAAGAAATAACATTAATTCCATTGTCTTGTCTTTTTCATTTAGTAACTTCTCATAAAAGAGAGAATCTATATAATAATATCTGAAAATTTTAAGAAATGATAAATAAAACCACTTTAATAATGCCTCAATGCCGCAAATTTTATGTGTTATTAGTTTATCTTTAAATATTGTAAACTAATTTTAACTACATCTTAACCTCAACATTTTTCATACAAAGACATTTAGAGAGATCAAAATTGCTGTGCAAAATTAATCCACACATATAATTAATATTTAGGGTAAGGATATGTAAAAGATACTTTTTGGGTAACTATGTGAATATTATCTACATCTAATTGAAGGTTTTTCATATTTCCATTACAAATTACTACCTCCTCCATCACTCATTTGGAAGCTCATAGTCAACTTGACTAAACTTATGTGGAATTTAGTTGCTCCCATCTGACTCTACCCCTAGAGAATCGAAAAGGACTACCTCAAACATGTTATCTATTGACACAACTACCTACACAAAAATAAAACCATGGTGTGCCCAATTAACTCTATACTAAAAGAACAAAGTCTTAATATAAAAATTAAAACTAAAATTAAATGGTAGGTGGGGTCCTTTCTCCATGGGTGATATAAGGTTATTATTTTAGATATCAGTTTTGGGATTCAACTGCGTTAAGTAAGTAATTCACGTATGACCATTTCCATGAGAGGTAGTCGTAGCTGACTAATTTCTCATGATTTTTGAATACTTCACTTAGCACTCATACTAATTTCTCATGATTTTTGAATAGTTCACTTAGCACTCATTGCATCGGGTGATGCTCACAGGGGTGAAGAAGTGGGATTGAAACTAGTAAAATGAATCACATAGCATCAATCATCACTTCCGGGGCTTGCACCCGGTAACCAGGACTTCCCAGGAGGTCACCCATCCCAGATCTCCTCTGGCTCAAGCACGCTTAACTGTGGAGTTTTCCCCACAATCAAGCCCACTTAGCTTGCTACCCCATTTGCAAAACCTTAGCAAGTATTGTGCCTCATGAACCATTCAAGTAGAGATCCCTTCACTCTTTTTTGAATTTAAGTATGGGCGTTTACGCAGTGCATTATATTAGATATAATTTTTGGGATTCAACTGCATTAAGTAAGTCATTCACGTATGACCATTTCCATGAGAGGTAGTCGTAACTGACTAATTTCTCATGATTTTTGAATAGTTCACTTAGCACTGGGATGGGTGACCTCCTGGGAAGTCCTGGTTACCAGGTGCAAGTGAACTATTCAAAAATCATGAGAAATTAGTCAATTACGACTACCTCTCATGGAAATGGTCATACGTGAATGACTTACTTAACGCAGTTGAATCCCAAAAATGATATCTAATATAATGCACTGCGTAAACGCCCATACTTAAATTCAAAAAAGAGTGAAGGGATCTCTACTTGAATGGTTCATGAGGCACAATACTTGCTAAGGTTTTGCAAATGGGGTAGCAAGCTAAGTGGGCTTGATTGTGGGGAAAACTCCACAGTTAAGCGCGCTTGAGCCAGAGGAGATCTGGGATGGGTGACCTCCTAGGAAGTCCTGGTTACCGGATGGAAGCCCCGGAAGTGATGATTGATGCTATGTGATTCATTTCACTAGTTTCAATCCCACTTCTTCACCCCTGTGAGCATCACCCAATGCAATGAGTGCTAAGTGAACTATTCAAAAATCATGAGAAATTAATCAGTTATGACTACCTCTCATGGAAATGGTCATACGTGAATGACTTACTTAACGCAGTTGAATCCCAAAAATGATATCTAATATAATGCACTGCGTAAACGCCCATACTTAAAAGGTTATTATTGTTATTACTATTGTGCTATATTTGAACACCCTCCAAAATTTCACTACATTCAAATTTTGGAGCCTACTTCATTGTCGTATCAAGTGTCACCTCGTTCATCAAGTGTCATTTCATGTTTCTCTATATGTTTAAGTTTTCTTGAATGTTCTCAAGTGTAATCACATTTATTATAACATCTCTAGATGCATTTTATGGTCATAACATCTTTGTTGTGGTAAAACAACACTTTTAGGTCGCAGCCGCACAAACTTGACTCGTAATACTTGGGGAATGTGTATAAAGTGGATTTTTTATGTATATTCATTGTTGATCAAGGTTGTCTAAGTTTTCTCAATGATTTGGTTTGTGTCGCACATGGTTTTATGACTAGAACTCATCTTGCTCACCTCTTTCCCTATCATCTAGACTTATAAAAATTTTGGTTTCAAAGTGAATGCATAAAGACCAAGAGTGCACAAGCACACTTTAAATCCTTGATGGGAAACCTTTAATTTTTCAAGGGTGCACCCTATGCCCTCCAAGAGTGTAGAGCTCATTCCTCAAGCCCAATTCCCCTTACTTGTTCCAAACTGCACCCTCTAAAAATGACTAATTCTTCCGTTAGTGCAATCCTTCAACTCAAAGAAGTGTGCCCTGCTTGAGCGCATTAGCACATCCTAAAGACCCAAATCCCAATATTTCAACCTTCCCCAATGCGCCATGCACCCTCCTAAACTTCTTGAGCACACCAACAAACTATGAAGGCAGGACACCCCAGGCTTTAGCCTTCAAGAGTGCGCTCTGTGCCCTTCTTGAGGCCTCTTGAGCACATGAGTGCACCCCAACGGCATGAAGCCTTAGCCTTTAGCCTTCAAGACTATGTCCTATGCCCTCCCTCTCTCCCTTGAGTGCACAACGCACTTGGGAAGCCCAAAGCCTTCCCCTTCATCCTTCAGACTTGAGCCTTGCACCCTGCCTTGACTGGCTTCTTCTTTTGGGAGCATGAGCACATGTAGAAGCCCCGAAGCCTCTCCTCTTAAGCCCTTTATCATTTCAAAGTGCTCCCTTGCACCCTTTAGCCCCTTTTACCCTCTTTGAGTGCACTCGAAAGGACTAAACATAAAATATGCATGGATCATTGTCGAATAGGAGATTTTTAGGTTGATAATTCCTCTTCATGAGTGTTTGTAGATACATGTATTCCAAAAACACCACAACAATCACACACAGGGAAGATTGGACAAGGAGAACAAGGAAAGGAAGCATGGAAAGAATAAATAACACACTTAAATCTTGATGATTGAAGCACTGTAATGACTCCATGATTGAAGACCCTTTGGAGGGTGAAAGCGTCGTGATCAAAAGAACAATAATGAATGAGCACATATATAGCACCCATGTCACCACCGAAGAAAGTCCATGTAATCAATCACTATTAGTCCCAGTCATCAAAATAGTGACATGTCAAGTCTCATCACATAATGATGTGGAAGTAATGATATATTATTGTAATCATTGTAAATGACAAATAATTGGAAGTCCAAGAGTCATGTATGAACTAAAGAGTCATGGAAGTCCAAAAGACATGTAATATCAAAAGTTATATGTAATTCCAAAAGTCATTTGGAATCCCAAAGGTTGTAGAATTCTAAAGATCACAAGAAGTTATAAAGTCAAGAGTCATGAGTATACGAAATGTCATTCCTCAAGATATATATAGATCCTCATTTTACATTTAAAGGACTAGTGGTGTTCATTGCATTTATGTATCTTGGGACTTTTTCTTAATATTGAAGCCTTCTAGGAAAACACGTTTTCACACATGGATTGTGAATGTTTCTAATACTATTCTTTGAATTATTATGGGTCATGTTTTCTTTCATCAGTACAGGAGTAATTAAACTATTTTGGTGACTTCAGTGCTCCTTGTTGAAAACGTATTGTTATGTTTATAATGATCATCACTTCCTTGTTAACTATTTCGCTTGATGTTATATAGGCCTTTCTCTTTCATGTTTGTCTCCATTAGCATAGTACTATTACTTCTCTCTTAGAGGTTCACTTTATTTTTCTCTCCATAGTAAGAGAACATTGATACATCTGCAATTGAACATTCATAAGGCATACTAGCTTGCTCATTTGAAAGGACAATTGATTTTCTCTCTCATGTTGACAGCTAAGGCCAAGGCATATATGTAAGTAAATGATAGTTGGGCTGTATTTTGGATGGGACTCCTACACCAAGCTGTGTGAGGTCTAGTTGGGCCCTTATAATATCAGGGAGATGCCCTATATGTTTGTGGTATCCAACATCATCAACATTCTTGCACTAGAAGTATGACCACCATTTTTTTATGGCTAATCACTCCACACACCCTCATTATTCTCCTTTCGGTCAACGTAGAAACATTCTTAGCACTACTATGATTCCTGAAGCAGGAGGATATCCTCAGTTTGGCCAGGAATCAACTTGTGAAGTTACTTATGAGGAGATATCGACAATTCGATCTATAATCCATTGGTTCATGAAGGTTGTTGGATTAGTTCCTGGAGCACAAAATCTCTCACATTTTATAAAGAAGAAAGATACAATCGGTGCCAGTATCTTGGCTTCCATAGTGGAAGATTTGGTTTTTTCCACTCTTGAGTAGTTGGAAGAATCTGCAAAGGATATCTAACATCAAGAAAAATTTCTAGCTCCTAACGAAGGATACAAATATGATACAATTGTTCCTTATCATCACCTTTTCGATGGATTAGATGGTGAATATTCCTTCTATTTAGATTAGGAGGAAGAACGTAGAGACGAGAACATGGTAGAATAGGATTTGGATTGGATAGCCGAAGGGTCTCTTTCTCTTCTGGATAACCTACATAGGATGTCGAGACATCTAGAAAAGTTGCTCTCAAAGTATGATCTCGATAAAAGGATGAAGGTAGAAGATAATCTCGATGAATTTTACCTGCCTTTATGAATGTTGGAGATGAGGCATGATCATGTTTCCTAGAGGATTTTCCCTTATACATTAGAAGGCAGAGTGACATCATGGTACCATAGTCTGCCCATTAATTCAATCTACACTTGGAGGGAGTTCAAAATTCTATCTCTTGAGATGTTTTCTAATGAAAAAACTCCCACCATGCTACTCAATTAGCTCAGAAGCATGAAAATTGGGGAAAAGGAGAAAGTGGAATATATTAATCAGAAATTCAATCGTATATTGAATAATTCCCCTAGACATGCAACTACATGATTCAATTACTATAGAATACTATACAACTGCCTTTCTCACTAGTATTTCCTAGTTGATAAAGAGGTTTGCAAAGGCAACGTTGGCACTAAATTTTTCAGAAACAGTTGCCATTGAGAGAAAATTTTGCGTGATGGGGGTCATTATGGACAATGAAGAATAAAAAGGCTCCAAATTGACTAGTAAGAAGTCACAACCTCTTGCTATTAAGGTTAAAGAGAAGGAATCATATGATATCGAGACCTTAACCAGGATGGTGAAGATGCTCACCAATGAAATTTCAAAACTAAATAAAAGGTCAAGTGAGACTTATATTAGTAGAAAGCCTCCCAAGTCCTTTCCTTTTCAAAGGAGTAGTAATAACAACAACAATCAATCCGCCAGGTTTGTGCAAAGTTTAAATGTTGTGATGAACATGGAAAGCATTGGCATGGATAATTATTTTTCTTTCCATTGGGAATATCATTTATAAAAAACATGCCCTTAGTGGAATAACACATTTAACTCTATGTCTACACACACTATAGATATGCCATTAGCAAATGAGGAGAAAAAACAAGCAGAAGCATTAGAATAACTCACTATGGTCGAGGAAGGAAAATGTTTTGGACATGCATTGAATGTCTATCATTGTATTTACAATGTTGATAAGAAGGATGCTAAAGAACCACAAAAAAATGAACCCCCTCTTCCGAATAAAAATGGTTGATATAAACAAAGGAGTAAAGGGCCCATCTCTAAAAAAGAATTGACAAGGCAAAAGTTAAAAGAGTAGTTTCTAAGAAGAATTTATCCACCTTTCAATCCTGATCAGAATACAAAGAGTAAGTCTGGGGACTTAGCCAAGTCTAGGAACACTTCCTATAGTAACAAAGGTAACTCTAGTATTCTGGAAGTGTCAAACACATCCACTCCAAACACTTCAACATTGATTGTTATTGGTGAAACAATTGATTATAATATTCGGGAATATATGAAGAAAACACGAGCCAACATCTCTATCTACGAGCTCAAAAATATTTCAGGCAAACATGAAATCATTTTCTAGACATTTTCACAAACTTTGACGGGTGGTAAAGATTCCTTCCATCAAAGGGTGTCAGATAACTCTTCTAGTCCTCTTGAATATGTAGCAAATGTTTTAACATTAGAAGCTAACACTCTCTACCCACCGTTTTTGTTAGAATTTTAAATTTTAAAGTATAATGTCCATAACTATTTATTAGACTCTAGTGCATCCATAAATGTAATTCCTTTATCAGTAACGAAGAAAATAAATCCAAAATGGGAGGAAACCTATGCACAAATTGTCCAGCTGGACAGGTCTCTTGTCTAAGCTATTGGTGAGCTTAAGAATGTTCTTATTAGATTATCAAAATATTCTCAAGTTCACCAATGTATAAATATTGTAAGTGTGTACATACCAAAATCCTATGGTGTATTACTTAGTATAGACTAGTCTAACAAATTATAGGAATATTTTGCAACAAACTGGTCACATATGTGGCTTCCATATAAGGGCAGGAATAATTAGATTCAAATGAACATCGAGTCATACATGAAACACATCGTGACACCACTCAAGGGACACAGCAAGCCTCTCAATTTTGTTAATTTTAATTTTGGGAATTTCTTTCTCAAAATTGATCTTGGGTGTTATTAGGTGAAACCATCACCTATTCCACCATATACACAACTAGAAATACTTCCTTGTTCTCCAGTTGGTGCAAATAAAACCTGTAATATAGATGTACATATTAGTAGTAATATTAATAATAGTTGTATAGGAAGTAGCTTGGTAGCTCATAGTATTTTTATTTATATTTGGATGGTTCAAAGACATAAGACAATTCTAGAGAAGATTGTGTTCTTGCAGACCCAAGAAATAAGAAGCATATCCTTTCATGTCATCTAGATCTCGAGTGAACAAATAACACTTACAAATATGAAGCACTCGTATTTGGATAGAATAAATATATTGACCTAAAGGTATAGTTTTTGAAGTTAATAGGTGACTCGTCAGGTATGCAATAATATACACTGTGTTTCATTGCTTCTCAAAAACTACCAATAGGAGGTGTGGTGTTTGATAAATCATTTTAAAGATTTCAACATTGACTATGTGCTTAGAGTTATAAATGTGGTATAAAATGCATTAGCAAATTCATCCGGTAGGATGTTTCCATTGAAAATGGGTTTTTCAATTGAAATTTTATATAAACCATCTATGCCAGACAACATTACCAATTTACGTGCTTTCAATGATGACCAATGGATAAAACATTTTATGGATAATTCTGATATATTCAAAGATAATACCATAGAGGAGGATTACCACGATCGAGTTCTGTAAGAAGCATCCAATGAAACGAAAGGAAACACCATGCAAAAAGGTGTGGTGTTCTTGGAGAGATTGTATGATCTGTAGTATCATTTTAGAGGACCAACCAATAAAAAGACTCAGAGTTCAAAGTTAGAACCTGAGCAAGTCAAGTTGGGAATCCCACAAGATCCAAAATATGTGAACCTAGGTACATGTTGTTCTCCACAAGAAGGACAAGAATTTATCCACTTATTCAAAAAATACCATGATGCATTTTCATGGACATATGATCACTTAAAGACATATGATACTTGTATTATGCAACACCTCATTCCCATAAAATAAGGGGTAAAGCCTTTCAAGCAAAGCTAAGAAAATTTCATCAAACACTGGATCCCCTTATTCAGAAGGAATTGAGAAATTTGTTGGATGCTCGGATCATCTTCAAAGTTAGACATTCCACATGGGTTGACAACTTGGTCCCAGTTAGAAAGAAGTATGTTGAAATACATCTATGCGTTGATTTTCAAAATCTCAACAAGGCTTCTGATAAAGATAACTATCTAGTGCCATCCTTGAAGCATATCCTCTAGATAGTATCTGGGTCTGAAATGTTTTCACTACTAGATGGATATTGAATTTATAATCAAGTGATAGTAGCAAAACCTGACTGATTAATGACTACCTTCTGGACAAAGTGAGGAACATTCTCTTTCAAGAAGATGCATTTGGACTAATAAAGGTCGGTGTAACTTTCCAAAGAATGATGGACATCACCTTTCGTGGCCTTATATGTCAAACTGTTCTTGTTTATTTATATGGCATTACCATGTTTTCCAAGAAATGATCATATCACATATGCCATCTTAAGCAGATATTCAAACGGTGTTGAAGGTATGGGATTTTTCTCAATCCCAAGAAAATAATAGTTGTTGTGTATGAAGGGATTTTATTAGGGAACATCATAGCGAAGAGTGGAATTAAAATTTATCCCTAGAGGGTCAAGGATATCACACAGATCTCGTTTCCAGTGAATAATAAATCCGTGTAGTATTTCTTGGCAAAAATCAATTTCCTAAGAAAAATTATATTTGATTATGCTCAGATAGTTAAACCTATAATGATTAAGAAAGACATAATATACAAATGGGACAAACAGGAGAAAGATTCTTTTGTTAAGATCAAGTAGGTTATCACCAATGCATGCATGATTTTTAGTCTAGATAATGGCAAGGATTTCCTGCTCTCAAAAAGATAATGAAGGAAATGAGAAGCATATCTCTTTTATGAGTACTAGCCTACAAGGGCCCGAATTAAATTACCCTTCTTGATAAACATGTGTATGAAATATAGAATGAATTTAGGTATTACAGGACCTACATATTGAAATCTCACACAATCATATTTTTACCTCATCCAGCAGTAAGAACATTGTTCGGGAAACAAGAGTTGGGTGAGAAGAGGGCCAACTGGGTGACCTGTCTTTAAAAATATGACCTAAATTTGAACTTGTGCATACCACAAAGTGTCATGGAAATTTTAAATTAGCCACCGAAGCAAGAGATGCTCCTGAAAAATATCTTTTAGTGTGGGAGCAGGAGACCAAAATGTATAATATTGAATTTGTTCCTCGGTGCATATCTACAATGCTTTGGTATGAAGATCTATAATAATTTTTAGAACATGACACCTTTCCCTCACACTTAACGAATAAAAAAAAAAGGTAAATCTGTTTAAAAGCATTATCTTACCAATTGGTGCATGGAGTACTTTTTCATAAGCACAAAAATGGTGTCCTACTGAGGTGCCTTGAGCCGTAGGATACAAAGAAGGTCTTAGAGAAACAACAAATATGAAAACCAAATACTCTAAAAATCATAAACTCACCATGCACATTACCTTTTCCTTTATTTAAATAACTATGATATAGTGTATCTTCTGTGTGTGTTTCAACCAAAGGGGGCAATAAATAGAGAGGGGCCACAATTACTACCCTAAATCTCTCTCAATATCAATTGAAACTAGAGGAGGAGAGTTGATCCTTAGCAGAGAGATATTTCAAATTATTATTCACCCCAACATTGGTGTTCTATCCCCTAGGATTAAGTATATTTATTACCATCCCAATATCTCTATGTTTCCTGGGCCAAATAATAAAAATTTGAAACTCAATACAAATTGCATTACATTGTATACCACAAGGGAAGATAAGATAATTCCCAAGAATAGAAAGATACTCATTGTAGCAGAAGAATGCCATGGATTCACCTTCTAAGAGTGTGAATAATGGGAACATAAGGACACCTTGAAGCCCTCTTGGAGCATAATTATTTCCTTTATCTAGTTCACTTCCACCCCTAACACCTAGAAATTGGACCAATCCCTCAAATTCCCAATCTAGAGGTTTTCCTATTCTATCCACAATGTTCTACAACATTACAAGAGACACTCAAATATTGGGTACAAAGGATGCTATTTCCACAAGTCTACCCAACTCTTCTTGGATGGAAAATAATACAACTATAACTATGAACATTCTCAATACCATCTCTCATACCATAGACCTTAATAAAATCTTCAAAGATTTAAATTACTTGGGTTCCTAATATAGCGAAAATTGAAACCAAGTTGATGCATAAAGTTGCTAATTATGACAAGGTATAATTTCCCTTACTTCAATACCTTCCAAGAAAATTTCCACCTTCAAGAGTATACAGTGTCATCCATCATTTTCCCCTCTAGGATTTAAAGGTGTTTCATCTTTGTTAGGGTCTTATAAATATAGTGATCAAGGTATGATTATCTAGCCATTTATCCCAGAGGGATGTTGTAAACTATTTTTCATTTTAAACTGTCTAGTCTTTGAAAAGAAAAATAAAAGAAAAAGAAAAAGAAAATAAAAGAAAAATTGAAAAGAAACAGAAAAAAATAGAAATAAAAATAAAAGGGGAAAAAGAAAAATAAATAATAAAAAATAAATCCCCAAAGGGCACGCGAACCAAAATGTCACCTAAGTTGTTTTGTTTATCCTCAAATCTTGATTAAATAAGAAAAAATATGTGTTTAAATGTTGAATAAACACCAACAGGATGTATTGTCATTTAGCAACAAGGTTCTGGTGCTTTTGGACGAATGAGATCATCCCTACCAAAATGAATGGCAGGGAACAATGTTCGGGCCCCCCCGACCTCCCGAAGGTTAATATGAAGGGAGGCTAAACGTGGTTTGTACGAAACCAACTTTGACCTTGTGGAAACTCCATAAACATTGTAGGGGCCTCTCCTACCTTACCTCTTATTGTATGAACCCCCACCCCGCCCCCGCCCCCAAAAATCATTTTCTCTATCTATTTTTCCCCCTCCCGTTGGCTCCCACTCCACTCATAGCACGCCAACACATCTTCCGTGCCAACACATCCACCATGCCAACACATCCAACACCCCACTGCATCCATACATGTCACCCTATCTTGCACGTCACCTCCCTCCCTTACGTCACATGACCGTTGGCAAAATCTCCTGCCAACAGTCATGTAGATGTTGGTCACTAAATCCTGCCAATGTTTAAAACTATTAATTGTGACACTCCAAAAATGGTAATTTTACTATTGATATTCTTTCCCTTTCTCCTTTAAAAATCTCGCATTACCCAACATTTATCCCTTTGAGATTTCATTGTATCAGTGTCGGTTCATGCTCAAAGATCGTGAAGTGCAACATTTCCCTCTACAATCACCATCTTATTTCAATACCAATCTAGAACAAATTTGGTAATTGCCTTTGGGCCTCTCTGCAATATTAAAATGTTGTCACCTAAGCGAACCACAAAAATGGTGGTCAAGAGTCCATTCTTACCCTCTGTTCCCTATTTTAATGAAATGCATTTAGTTGACATAAAATATAAGATAACAGAAACTCAATGTGAATTTTATTTGTATGCGCTTCATAATTGGATGAAACAAAAGTATTTAGATAATAGTGATGATTTAAGCATCTGGGAATCATTTCTAGCTCAATTTACCTTTCCGAAGACTCGTATTTTCCCAGAAGTCACTACTTAGTGTCATGTCAGGTACCTCCCCAATCAAAAAGCAGTAATTGCTCAAAAGAATGAGATCCTATTCTCAATTACCCCATAAGCTATTTTTCAAACCCTTCATATTAATTCGAAAACTTCTTTACGCATATTTTCCACTGATGCACTCATGGAAATATACAAAAATCTTACCTTCCCCAGTGAGCCATATTTTTGAATGTTTTCAACTTGAAAAATTTGAATTGTCGAGAACAAATCCCCCATATTTTGCTTCTATTTTCCTTAAGATGTCAAGACAAGTTATTTATATGGTTACTTGTCTATTAGGTTATCTAACAGAACAATGGGTAGAACAAGTAGTGCTATGTATCTTGTGAGTATTTTTAGTTGGTCAAAATCCATCACTCATTTTCAATTACAGGCAATACTTGTCATGTCTTATTCATGAGCAATTTTTGAAATTTAAAGCTGAAGGTGCATTCAAACACTAGTCAGTCCTTGTGTATTTAAAGTTATTCTATCAAGAAAACAAGTTCAAGTTCTAGTTACAGAAGATGGATGATCAAGGAAATCCACTATCAATCATTCACTAGACTTATTTGGTGAGAAGGAAATCAAAATATTATTCATTAAACCATTTTGTGGATTATTTTTTACATACATCCTTGCGTATTCTTAGTAGCGATATTATACCAAGGATTTCACCAGAGACCAAGAAGGTTTTGCATCTTATAGAACAAACTCAATCTAGAGATTGGTATCTCTACCATAACTATATAGATATTTTGATCTATGGGTGTGAGCTTCCTCCCTATAGAATACCAATATTTGTACCAGTAAGGAATTTTTGTTTAGAATACATTAGACAGATGTTAAACATGGATGAGATGCATTTTGTATCAAGTAAAAGGAAAGAACAATTTAAATTGAAGGCACATGTTGGGCCTTATATTGTAAATACCATAGCAGTAGAAAAGGAAGTGGATGAAGTACTAAAGCATATGAAGTTTAAGCTAAGCTTCACATGGTATTATGATCCATTAGGGATAATTTCCAAAAGAAGATTCGAGTAGAAGACCACACCAGATGCACATACACGTAGGCCAGAGATAAATCAATATGCCAATTAGGAGGAGTGGACAAAGAACACACTACATAAGGCTGAAGAGAAAGTTGTCAGTCAATCATATCTGCAAATTCCTATTCCAAAAGCCAAATAAATCAAGAGACCAAGAGAAAGTATGTCACCTACAGATTTAGAAGCTCAAGCTGCAGAATTTCGTTTTTTCAAGAGGAGAAAGAAAGATCCAAAGACCAATACTAAGAATGATATTAAAATTGATGCTCAGATAATAAATATTCAAGAAGAATACTCACAATAAAAGGATTCACAGGAGAAAATACAATGGTTTTGACAAGCATTCCCACCACTTCCTTCCCATATGTTGATGAGACAACGAAGTC
The DNA here is from genome assembly GCA_031772625.1 of Pinus tabuliformis. Lineage (NCBI taxonomy): Eukaryota > Viridiplantae > Streptophyta > Pinopsida > Pinales > Pinaceae > Pinus > Pinus tabuliformis. Next base: position 453,805,229 of record CM062809.1, on the reverse strand, counting down.
ACCTATGTGTTCTACATCCCAAATTCCAACACAACAGAACATTTTTTCCAAATACAGGGAGATCAAGAAGAAAAATGAAGCATTCAAGGCTTCAACATATTCAAATTTTTTGAAGCAAACTGCTACTACTCAACACAGGTTGTTGTATTCACTTGACATGGAAAAGGGGTAGTTCCAAATGGCCTTTTTGGAACCTACAGTTTTAGTTCCCAAAAATGTTGAGGACTACAAAGCCTTAATATTTTCTTTTGATACCAAGAAGGTTCATGCAATCGATCAAATTGATTTGCATAAATAGGCAGGTGAAATGATCTATTCAACACTAACCAATTTAGCCATGGCTACCTCAAAATTGCATGTCTCCTTGAATAATATGCATTCATAGCTAAAGATAGAGCGAATGTCATCTTTGGCCAAAGACACTAGAACCAAATCTTTGGAAGATTTAGTGATTAAAATAGGATATGATCAAAGCAATTGAGGAGATAATTAAAAATAAAGATGAAGATATTCAAGCTCTAAGGAAACAACTCAAGCTTCCAACCATATAGCTTCCTCAAGCCAAAGAAGTAACTAACCTAGAGATAGAAAAGGAAATGCTAATCAAACTAACATTTGAACAAAACACTCAAATTCAAAAAATGGAGAAAGAAATAGAGGAATTGTTAAAGGAGAAGGAACAATTAACAACTACAGGTACATCGTCACAACAGGAAGTACAACAAACAACAGAGACATCCACTGTAGATTCTTCTGAAAATCTAGTCAAAGCTTTGGGAGAACTATCAATAACAAACACGGAGAAAGAGAGGTTAATGACAACACTAAAAAAGATGGAGGAAAACAAAATCAAAGTTGATAATCCATATCTAGCAGAGGTACAAAGGAATTTCGAATTGACTCAACAAATTGAAAAATATGAGAATCAATCTTTGACAACGCAAATGTTGGCAGAGGCCCAAAAGAGCATATGGCATAACATCAATTCCAATATTACAAAATTGTGGCCATCATTTCAAATTATTTTTTAGCAGAAGGAGCTAGTACAAAGAGTCAAAGCAGTGGTTGAGCAAACTAAAGCTGAGATTGAGCACATACTAGGGGAAGCACACAAAATTATTAAGATGTTGAACTCCAAAACTATAAATGAGTTAGAATAAGTCCAGATTCAAGACAGACCATGCACAATTATGGAAGTGAAGATAGTTCTAACAAAGAAGAACCTCATGATACAACTGGAGAATAAATGCAAAGAGTTCGAGTTACAGGTGAAAATATTTAATAGAAAATTTAATGTATTGTAGGAAAAAGGACTTCTAGCACTGAAATCCTCTAATGGAAAATTGATTCCATTAGAGAACTATCAAGACCAGTTATGCAACATAGTTGCATAATCTTCCAAATTCACCAAGGTCACAATAAAAATAACAAGAGAAGCTTTCCTAGAAGGACTACAACATGACCTCTACATTTAGCATGAGGTACACCATCTATTTCTCAATAAATCAACTTTTCATACATATACGAGTAGATGAGAAATTTTAGAGCATGGTAAATTTCTCCATTCTTAGTGAAGCGTGGTGGGATAAATTGTTGGAGCTCATTGAATAAGGGCAAATAGGAATCCTACAAATTGGGGAGAAGGCAAATAAAATAAGCATAGAAGTAGCTACAGTCAGCAATAATTATCCTCAAAGTCTAATCAAAACATCATAAATAGTCTATATTTCCTATTACTTAGCTCTATTTTTGAAATATTTACATGTTTTTAGTAGATATTATATTTTAATAAATTTTATTTTGAATTCCAAATTAATTCGAGAAAAAATCTATAAATATTTTTGAAGAAGATTTAGAAAGGGTTGGATTATGCAAGAAGAAAATATTTTTCTGGGATTGTAAGCAGTAAAATATATTTTGAGGTAATCTATTCAATAATACAAAAGCAATTTGGTTTCAGGATTCTTGTGTCAAGCAAATGGTGATGTTTCCCTCTTTGTAAATTTTCTTTTCTTTCAAGATTCAAATGAATGTTCCCTCTTAAATTGTTTACAAGAAGATTAAGAGCTGCATTTACTTGTAGTACTTTTATTTGGCTTATTAAGCAATATTAATTTTTTCTTTCTGATATTAAGTATAGAATTCATCTGTGTATGCTATATATTTAATTGATCTTAATTCTTATTCATCTCATCCACACTACCACAATTCTACAAGGTATAAGAGTTTTCCTACCTCACCCTATTTTATCTCCTCTATTTATTTTAATTGATTACTGAAGACTTTATGACTCCATGCCTCTGGTGACGTAAAATTATAAGTGCAGACACAAACAAATTCCTCTAGCCCGATGATGGGTCTAGCCACAACAGATACATTCTATGGAATATTTCCTTAGGTTAGAATCAATCAAGAGGGCCTACCTCTTCGTCACTTATCTTGCTCGATGATGTCCTTGCTTACTCACTCCAGCAATCTCTCGCTTCCTTCTTCAAGCTCCTGAAACAAGTAAACAACAACAACACACAAACATAATAATAGAAAAATTGCAATTCAACCTACTTAACAGGGAAAGAAGCATTAAGACAAGAATATGAAATATTACAAAACATGTAGGAAATTAATTGATAGTTGCATATATTAATATCAGGAGAGATTACAACCATTCGTCTTGACATCGCAGTCTTCCTCTGACAAGACTAGGTTCCCACACACTTGTACTAGCACTTCATGATGGCTTCAAACAACAATAGTTTAAAGGCTCTTCCCTTTAGGCTTCTTCCTCACACAACTAGATGGCTACAACTAGTAATAGCTTGCTTGTCTAACCAAAATAGAATATTCACACTCAGCCAACACTCTAACTATGACTGCAACTATTTTGTGCTTGGGAAGAAGGGAGGTGTATATAGTAAATATGGATGGGAGATGGATCCCCTTCTCATGGGAGAAGGACTTATCCCTTGAGGTAGTTCCATCATTATAGGGGAAAGGAGCCCAAACTCTCATCCTTGACCCCATCTGGCCAAACCATTTACCAGACTTCCGTTACGAAGCATCTAGAGCTAGAAGCTTCGACTCTAATTTAAAAAGCTTTCCATAATAGGACTGGCGCGCCTGGAACATAGCTCAGTTGCACCGATCGGCATGAGGAAGAGTGCTAATCTCTGCACATCGGCAAAGGAGAGGCAAAGCTCATTAGAATCAACCTTGTAAACTGGGAAAAACAAAAGTTTCAGGGGAAATGGTGCAAAAGGGAAATGATCTGCTCATGAAGAGGGACATAATGGGAGTTTCTCCATGAAGGCAAAGAATGCGGGGTTCACTGTAGAGATTCTCCAGGATCAAGGAACGAGGAGTACAGGGACAGTGACAAAATGTTGTGTAGAATATGCCCCCTAAAGCATGAAGGCCGAGCCGGAGTGAGGGATGAAATGATTTATAAATCAGTGTAGGGAACCAGAGTGCCGTTGGAAAACCTGCAAGCAAGTACATATACATATACATAAACTGAGATCTCTGTCAAATGATAAATGAATCGTGGCATGGATGCAGCCATCCAAAGAATGATCATGTAAATGGATCCAAGTATGGGCGCAGCCATCCATCAAAGAGGATCATAATGGAACCAAGGTATGGTCACAACCATCCAATAATGAGAAGGATCACATATGGTAACTCATGGTTTGGTTGTAGCCAACCATATGAAAGAGACATGCATATAATCATAACCATGTCACACCACTTCACAACCTGGACTTTTAGTGATCTGAGTCTAAGGTCTTTCACTCCATCATGACCCGATAAAAGTACATATTCTAGCATGCGAATAGATGTGTTGACGTCGAACATGCTAGAAAGTCGCTTGATTACCAGTCAATGATGTAAACTGTTAACAAGCGCGACATAAACCACCAATAATGAGAATGGTCCTCAAGGTACTTTCAGCACAATCCACACAATGTGAATATAGGAACTGAAGTCGAACACCCATGAAATCACTTGATTCAAAGCCAATGATGTGAGCTTGTCATCGAGTGCAAAGAAATTGCCATTAGGGCATGCAATCTCTAAGGTACTGGAAGGGAGTCTCTCGGTCAACTTCCTGGATAATGAGTTGAAGTCAACGGAAAGCGACCGTGTCGAAGGAGGGCCATAATGAATCCCACATTATCAGCGCGAGACGAGAGGATGCAAAATGATTTTAGATGATACAGAGAATTAGAGGTAAGTGTAACTGCAGAAGGAAAACTCTTGAACATATCGGCGACACAAGTAGAAGTTTGGAAGCTTTTGGATCCATGGGATTGGTGTTCATAATAACGTGGTAGAGATCAAATGGAAGGAAAAAATAAACGGACCACACTTAGGAAGGTCAATGATACAAAGGAGGATGCCCCAACCTGACACAAAGCAAAGAGTGTCATGTTCAAGAGTAAGCTGCCGACACGACCGATAGATTTCGAAACTTTTCCCCCACCATTTCTGGAAAGTACCCCAATTATTTTTTAATTGAAAGTTTGAAAGGGATAGTATATGCTTGCACTCTAATTTCATCCTTCGGATGAATCCAACCTAGTAAGTTTAATGAGCCATAGGAAGGAGAAGCTCATGTTCGTCATGGCAACAAATCCGATGTCGTTTAATAGTTTAACGAGTCTAACAAAGGTGTAACTCAGTACATTTTTCATGTTTAGAGAGTTTGAAAAAGACACGTAAAAGAAGACTCCACTGGTCCCTTTTCGTACATTCGTGTCTCTCGAGCCCGAAAAGGTAGAAAGCAATACTTGAGAGAAACGCTTGACCATTTCAGCCAAGGAGTACCTTTTTGGTAAACAGTGCATCCCAGCTCGAAAAAGGGGTAAACTTATACTAGGCACACGAAATTTCGCATCCATTAACGAGTTTGAAATGACAAGGGCTCGGCCATATTTTCACTTTTAAAGGGTCGGAAAAGAGCTGAAAGTGGACCCCCAATTTTTATTCTCTTTAACAAGTCAAAAAGGGAAAAATACTAGGCAATCTTTTCATATGAGTTTAACAAGTCGAGAAAAGAGCTGAAATGTGACTGATCGTCATCGTTGAACATCCATCACTTGTCGCTGCACAAGTAAGGCAAAGTGTATTATCGAGTCCTTGAGGAAAAATAGGTAAAAAATATTTACAAAACCTTAAATTTTCATGAAAAAATGAATAAAAAGGGGAAAATAAATATGTCTTTACCATTTACCATTTTACCTTTGCAGTGAAGACTTTTTACCCACTTTTGCCCTAGTTTTTCCAAAGCAGATTGCAAGAGAACCGGGAGGTCAATCGATGAGCCATTAGTTCTAGGTAACAACCGAAGCCCTAAGCTCTATTTTTATGCCACTCATTTATGTTTTTAGCCATTTTTTCAGATTTTTAGGGAGGTATTTGAGAAAACCTTTCACCCTCAGTTAGCACGATTTCCGAGCATGTGATCGCCCCAACCGAGGGTGATTTGCATAACCATCCATGCTGACTAGTGCGAACGTTTCTAGAATAGGCCCGTCAGTGCCAAGGATAGGGCAAAACCATTTTTTCTCAAGAAATGACCGTTAAAACTTGAATTTTATGTGCCAAAATTGATCATTGACTCAAATAAATGACTTTTGTAGGAGAGAAATCACTGAAAATGGTGGATTGGAAGGAAAGAGAACACAAACATGTTGACACCCAGGCATTGAATGATCCAAATTTCCTAGAGTCTTTGAGGGCTTGCAGGCTCCTCAACGTTTTCCTTACACCAGGGATGCGGGCCAACTCGAGTTGCTTCGATACTTGATAAGCCTTTGGAACATCAATCATGAGATTTTTATCATTGGGAACCAGGAGATGGAGTTGACAGCTTCAGATATCTACTTCATCACTGGACTGTCTCACAGAGGTGAGCCAGTGAACTTGTATGGGTCACGTTCGGTCGAGGCAAGCATATCTTCCATGCTTGTCGAACACTATCCTGAGGGCCTGAAATCCAAGGGTGGGAAGATAAATATTTCCAGTGTGTGGAAATCTGGCACTAAGGGTGCTTTTATTGAATATCAACATAGTGGCGGGGTCCCAGGTGGAACGTGAGACTAACAAGTCAAAGTTCCTTTATGCTATTGATTGCATAACTTCTACGATCTTCAATTGGGCAAAGGCTATGAAGATGAACATCAAGCGCCAGTTGTCCAAGGCCAAGGCGGGGAATCTGAATCAATTCAGCTTTGGATAAGTACTTGTGACCTTCTTCTTGAAACGAGTGCCACTGCTCCAGTATCAGTTGACTGAGGTCGATCCTCCTATGCCACGCAATCCGCAGATGGCCCGTTGGAGTCATTAGATGCCCAGGATCACTGGGGGTCAGCATATGTCATACCGACCGATATTCTTCTCATGGCTACGATGACAAAATATTGTTGTGGAGGATTGGCCGTACAGCGGCACTAATTTTCGTGGAGACCTAGATATTCCCTTACCAGATGGAGAGGACTTCAATGACGAAGGTGAAAAATCAAATTTTTAATTTTGATGTTTTTTAATTGTTGTTGGTATATGCATGCTTATAACATTTCTCTTGCCTATGTAGATGTTGGACCAGAGTGGCCATCCAGGATGTCCCTGATATCTAGGTGTGTCCCCTATCCTATTAACGTTGTCGCCCCTTATCAGGAAGGCAGCGATAACGAGCAAGAGATTGCGAGGAACTTCGATGGGTTGACTCATGGTATCCCGGAGTATGCTTGGATAGCATACATGCCTCAGCGGCACTAGAGGCACATAGTGGGAGTCTCAGATCGGATCCACCGACTGCTGAGTCGTGTTGCACGAGTTGTCTCGTGCTACCTTGACCACCATGTTCAGTAGTTCCTAGGTCCAGTACTTACATATTTTTTGAGGCATGCGTGCCATGGATGTACGAGGCCTATGAGCCATTGATGTTATTATAGACACACATATTATCTTTTGGGTCCTGATGTATTAAACATTCTTTCTCACACACAAACACACATATGTGTGTGTGCGTGTTTTGCATTTTCCTATTTATTATGATACAAATGGTTTGTCTTATCTTTTAAATGTTTCGTATGTCAATCCAACATGTAATTAGCTAATGCATCTATCATTGTATTCATGCATCTGGGAATATGATGATATGTAATATAATCAAAATGTCTTTCCAATAGATGGATACGGAGATACATTCGTAATTATTGAAACTTCCTGATGGAATACTTCCCGTTGAGTTGGAGGATGACAAGCTCTGAATCCAGGTTGACAACCAATTCCCTTATGCTCAGGGCGATGGCTTCTGACAATAGTTCGATGGCCACACTGTATTCAGCAATGTTGTTGGTTGTACGACCTAGGCAGATACCTTGAAGGTCAATCAACTCACCGTTAGGGTCATAGATATCCCATGCTGTGGATTATAGGTTCCAGGTACTACGACAAGCACCATTGGCGAAACCAACATGAGGAGTTGCAGACATCTATAAAGAAAGAAAAGAATAGTAAACAAGAAAGTTGTTTGAAAACTATCACACAAAACCATGTTGTACAAAAATGAATCGCACACTAATGTACATAAGTAACCATGCATGATGACCTAAGCATAATACTTTTTGAGCTAAAGCCCGTTTTGGGGCTTATCGAGAGGATTTCCTTCATGATTAATAAGCTCATAGGCTCCTTTCTGCAAAACATGTTTTACAATATAGGGCCCATGCCACATAGGTTCAAACTTGCCTTCCCCCATCGTATCATTAGCTTAGTCATATAACAGGACCAAATCATCCACAGAGAAAGCGTGAGGGGATATTGACTGATCGAAATGGGATTTGACCCATTTCTTTTGTGCTTCGATGACGAGGGCAGGGAGACAACGAGTCTCGTCTCGTCGCTCTAAATATAAGGGGCATTCCTCTTGAGGTGATGTTTCGGGGAGGATTTTAACAGCTAACTTGAGCAAAGGAATCTCACATTTGATCGACAATGTTGCTTCCAGACCATAGACTAGCTGGACAGGTGTGAAACCAGTTGCATCTTTGGTTGAAATTTAGTAGGCTTAAAGAGCTGAAAAAAGCATGAGATGCCAATTTGACTTGTGCATCCCAATAGTACGTTGAAGCATGGTGACCAAAACCTTGTTCATGACTTCAACTTGGCCATTGGCCTGAGGGTAATATGGGGTCGAGCCATCGTGGTGCAAGCCCAATGCAGATGTCAGTTCTGACATCATGTAATCTCTGAAATAGGAGCCATGGTCTGTGACAATGCCTTGGGTTATGTCGAACCTAGAAATAACATGGTTAAAAATGAATTGAGCCACTGTCTTACCATTTGCAGAATATGTAGGCATCGCTTCAGCCCATTTCTAAATAATCCATAGCGGCGATAATATAGCCATGCCCCCCGACCGAATGAGGGTTACATGTCATATAATCGATGCCCCATTTGGCAAAGGGACTAACGATAATGACGGGGTGTAGGTGAGTGGGTGGGGCGCGCATCTTGCAGTGGTAAATTTGGCATTCGTGACACTTGTGGACAACAAGAATGTAGTCCTTGAAGATAGATGGCCATAAATAACCAACACAAAGAATTTTATGAGCTATAGCGTAACCATACATGACCACCACATGCCCCAGAGTGGCAATCATTAAGAGCTTTTTTAGATTCCCCAATCGTGAGGCTTTGGCGAAGAACATAATCAACACCAACACGGTATAAAGTATCACCAATAATATGGTAGGGTTGGGAATGATGTTGAATCCTTTGACTATCATCCTTGGCTAACGTAGACCTAAATGTGGAGGTTTGTAGATACACGACGATATCACTGTACCATAGATCAAGGGTGCTAATTAGGAAAAGGGTCTCATCTGGAAGTTGTTCATCTGCACTAACAGGGAGAGCTTTGGAGGGAAGGGAACAAACCAATTCAGCAAAAATAACTGATGTCTTAGATGTGGCCGTAGTGAAGACCAAATCGAATTATTGCAGGATAATGATCCATTTAGAATACTTGCCCCCTAGCTATTGACGAGACATGATATAGGTCATAGGGTTACATTCAAAAATCACTATAGTTGTACATAAAATAATATAGTGCCAAAAACGTTGAACAACCTAAAAAGCAGCCAAAGCCAACATCTTGACATGTGCATAACGTGTTTCGGTGTCGATGAGATTCTGGCTAAGGTAGTAGATCACATGTTCGCCACCTCCGTCATCGTCTGGAACCAACATCATAGTAATGGTGCTAGGGTTTGTATCTAGGTAAAGGAAGTAATCTCGATAATATTCCACTAGATGAAATAGAAGAGCAGTTATGAGGACAGACTTAAGATCATCAAAATATTTTTTGGCCACCTTGTCCCATGCAAAGGGTGTTCCTTGTTTGAGCAACCGGGTAAATCTGATGGCTAGCCCAGTGTAGTTGGGTATAAAATGACAGAGAAAGTTGGCCTTGCCTTGCAGGCTCTAGAGTTGGTGCAATGAAGAGGGACGGGGTAAATTTACAATGGCCTCGACTTTTAGCGGATCTAGGCGAATCCCATCCTTGGAAACAATGAAGCTGAGGAGTCATCCTGATTCCACATAGAAAACACATTTGTGTGGATTTAAACAAATGTTATAGTGTCTGCAGCATAGAAAAATCTGCCAAAGATGGTCTGGGTGATCTTGGCACTTACGAGAATGGGCAGGAAGGTCAACCATGTAAGGTTGGGCAATGTTGTGAATATCATGAAATGCATAGGACTTTGCCCGTTGAAATGTAGCTCCAACATTTTTGAGGCCGAACGGGAGCTTCCTGTATGCAAACATACCCCATGGGAAGATAAAGGTTGTCTTCTCTTGGTCGGCCAGTGCAATATTAATTTGGTTATAACCAGAAAAATTGTCCATAAAGGAAAAGATCGCGCTCCCGGCACGTTCATCAATGATTTGATCAATGAAGGGGGTAGGATAGTTGTCTTTAGGACATGCACGATTAAGATTTTGATAATCCACGTAAACGCGGATCGTGCCTTATTTTTTGGTCACCGAGACAATATTGGACACCCAATCTGTAAGGGGGATGGGATAAATGAACCCAACTTTGAGAAGCTTTTTTACTTCACCCTTAATAGTAGTAGCCTTCCTAGGGTGCACTGGGTGAAGCCATTGGCGAACGGGCTTCGCATGTGGATACATTGGTATTGTAGGTTTTAACCCCATACAGAAATTACCTGCATACGAATTCTAAAACACAGAAAATAAACAATGCGAGAGCATAACACATAAAACACATATGAGATTTTCCAAAACCGGGACTACCAGCTTGATTTTTGATTATGTTCCTTTCAATGTTACAATACATATTTATACATGCTGAAGCATCCAATACCATGGATTGAAAACCGTCGCGTCCAAGACCATGGTCTAAAAACCATCGCGTCCAAAACCATGTGCGAAAATCATGCACAAAACCATAGGTAGGTCTCCCCAACCTAGCATAGGGTCCAAAACCAAAATTTTCCCGGGCGCTGCCCCAGACCCCATAGAGTGGGATTACCTGCACCCCTCAAACCCCCTGTGACTCCCCCCTCTACACAATTGGTGCAATGAAGGCGGGGCTCCACCCCCCTCCTAACCCTCCGGTCAACTACGTGGGCTAGTCATGGAAAGAATATAATACAACCCAACATTCTCCCACTTGTTGTTTTCTTTCCATAGGGGGCCATAAGAGAGATTAGTCATTTATCCAGCCTTGCAATACCCATTGTTTCTCTACACCAAGAGAACTTCTCAGAGCTCACAGATTTTGTCAATGCATCTGCAGTATTCTTCAAAGTGTCCACCTTTACCAGCAACACCTTTTTGTCTTCTATCATATCCCTCACAAAGTGATACTAGACATTAATGTGGCTTTTCTTTGAATGGTAAGCAGGGTTCTTTGCCAAGAAAATTTCATTTTGGTTGTCACAGTCTACCCTTATAGCTCCCTGTACTAACCCCATACTTGAACACAATCTTTGCAACCAAACTGCTTCCTTGCTTGCATGAGTGGCTGCCATGTATTCTGCCTCTGTAGTTGATAGTGCCACTGCAAATTGTTTCTTACTCATCCGACTGACTACACCTCCAAATAGGTTAAACACATACCCACTTGTAGATCTTCTCTGATCCATGTCTCCAGCCCAGTCCGCATCAACAAAGCCACGGATATACAAAACTTTGTCCAATCCTTGTATTCCTTGGTAGCAAAAACCATAATCATTAGTGCCACACAGATACCTGAAAATCTGCTTCACTGTTGTCCAATGCTCCTCCATTAGTTTTGACATAAACCTGCTCAATACTCCCACTGCATGTGCAATGTTTGGTCTAGCATAGAACATCGCATACATCAAGCTACCGACTACACTTGCATATGGAACACGGGACATATCCTCTTCCTCTTCTTGTGTCTTGGGACACTATTCAATAGATAACTTTACGCCTACAGGAATAGGAACCTTCACCGATTTACTATCCTGCATATTAAACCTCTGCAATATTGTCTCGACATACTTCCTCTGGTTTAACTAGAGCTTCCTCTTTGCTTGATCTCTTTTAATTTCCAGGCCCAAAATATACTTTGCAGCACCAAGATATTTCATGTCGAATTTGGAGGACAATTGGGTCTTCAAATCCTAGATAATTCTAGGTCATTTCCAACCAGCAACATATCATCCACATACAAGACTAGATAAATAACATGGTCACTAATTAACTTAAAATACACACAGTGATCTGCTTTGCTTCTGGTGAAGCCAAGTCCCCATATAAATGTATGTTATGAAACCAGCTCAAGAAAAGATAGAAAAGATAGATCAACGCCTTAGAATTCAGCCTCTTCGAGGGGGCAACCTCCTTTACATTACATAAATGAACAATTCTTGGATGATACAAATGACAAAACCTCCTTTCTATATATAGGAGTCTAAGGAGTCACAATATAATCCAGCCGACCTAACAATAATAATATAAAGCCACAAAAATAACAATAGAGGGATTCTATGGGGCACAGAAATAACAATATGGGGGCAATAGGGGCACAACAATATAAATAAGGGGTATAACTACAATAGTAATGGGGTAATCACTAGTATTATAGGGACCCAACATGCCCCTCTCCTTCAAAAAAGTGTTGTCCTCAACGCTTGAGTAGTTCTGGATACTTCTGCATAAAATTCTCATCCTCCCATGTGGAATCTTCAGCGGATAAGTTCTTCCACTTGATAAGATACTCTGAAATTGATCGATTTCGTAGCTGTCGAGTTCTTGTTTCTGTGACTGCTTCCGGTTCCAATATAATTTTTCCTTCCTCGTCAAGTTCTGGCAATATTGTTTGAATTGGGAGCTTGTCACCTATAACCTTCTTTAAACATGAAACATGGAAAACTGGGTGCAATCGAGAAGCTGCAGGAAGCTCCAATTTGTATGCCATAGTACCAATCTTTTGCAACACCTTGTACGGACCATAATACTTTGGTGATAATTTATTATCCTTCTTAGCTTGCTTTAGGGACATTTGCTTATATGGTTGTAGCCGTAGGAATACCCAATCACCTACATCAAAACTTCTTTCACTGCGATGTTGATCTGCCTGTTGTTTCATTCTATTTTGTGCCAACACGAGGTTATCCTTTAAGAGTTGGAGGACTTGTTGTTGATGTTCGATGTGATGTTCCACTGCCTGAACCTTAGAATTTTCTCTTAAATATGATGTGATGGATGGTGGTTGATACCCATAAAGTGCCATAAATGGGGTCATTTTTGTTGCTGTATGGAAGGAAGTGTTATACCACCATTCAGCCAGAGGCAACCATTTGACCCATTGTGTCTGTTTATCAGATACAAAGCAACGAAGATATCCTTCCAAACATTTGTTTACTATCTCAGTTTGCCCATCAGATTGAGGATGATAAGATGAGCTATGAGCTAACTGAGTACCAAGACAAGAAAATAATTCTGTCCAAAAATTTCCAGTGAAAATGGGATCTCTGTCACTTACAATAATCTTTGGGTTTCCATGTAGCTTTTGAATTGTTTCCATAAATGCAGTAGAAACTGTACTGGCTTTAAATGGATGTGATAATGCACAAAAGTGTGCATACTTGGTAAGTCTGTCAACTACCACCATGATGACACTCTTTCCCTCAGACTTGGGTAAACCTGTGATAAAATCCATTGAAACCTCCTCCCAACGTTGGCTTGGAATGGATAAAGGTTGTAATAGACCCGGTGTCTTAATTGTTTCAACTTTATTTTGCTGGCAAACCAAACATTCCGCCACAAACTTTTGAATATCTGATTTAAGGCCATCCCAAAAAAATTCCTTCTTAACCCTGTGGTAAGTTTTTAAAAATCTTGAGTGCCTTCATAAGGGAGAAGTGTGCAATTCCATAAGAATCTTTTGTTTTAGCTGGGAATTCTTACAGAGGTATAAGCGATCTTGTTGTAGCTTTCGAATAAGTTCCCACACTTCTTCGTCATTCTTCCATTCCTCCCTTGCTTTGTTTATCCAATCTGGTTGGATAATAGAAATGGCACACAACAATGCTTCCACATCCTCATCCTTTCTTGAGAGTGCATCTGCCACCACATTTTGCTTCCCTTTTTTGTAGATGATTTCAAAGTCATAACCGAACATCTTTGTGACCCACTTTTGTTGCTCTTCAGAGGATAATCTTTATTTTAAAAAGTATTTAAGGCTATCATGATCCGTTTTTACCTTGAAGTGTCTTCCCATTAGGTAGGGTCGCCATTTCTTAAGTGCATGGAGTATTGCCAACATTTCCTTCTCATAAATAGCTTTGCTTAAAAACTTTCCCTTGATTGGACGACTTTCAAAAGCAATGGGTCTTTCATCTTGCATTAGAACAACACCAATTCCATTTCCTGAAGCATCACATTCCACAATAAAGGTTTTTGTGAAGTCCGGTGTAGCTAAGACCGGTGCTTGGCACATTGCCTCTTTAAGATGTTCAAAGGCCTTTGTTGCTTCCGGAGTCCATGAAAATGAATCTTTCTTCAATAATGTTGTTAGAGGTGCTGCTATTCTCCCATAATTCTTAACAAACTTGCGATAATACCCTGTCAACCCAAGAAATCCTCGCAGATGCTTTATGGATGTGGGGATTTTCCATTCCTTAATGGCTTTAATTTTGCTAGGGTCTACCTTAACTCCTTCATGAGATACAATATGACCCAAATATTCCACCTCCTGGACTCCAAAGAAACATTTGGATCTTTTTGCATATAATTGTTTCTCCTCCAATAGTTGTAGCACCCTGTCAACATGTTCAACATGATCCTTCCAAGACTTGTTGTAGATTAGTATATCATCAAAAAATACTAACACAAATTTTCTAAGGAATGGTTTGAAAATTGAATTCATCAAACCTTGAAATGTTGAAGGTGCATTGGTAAGGCCAAAAGGCATGACCAAAAATTCATAATGACCCTCATGAGTTCTAAATGCTGTTTTCGGAATGTCTTCAATCTTCATTCTGATTTGATGATATCCCGAACGAAGATCCAACTTGGTGAAGTAAATTGATCCATGCAATTCATCCAGTAATTCATCAATAACAGGAATGGGGAACTTATCTTTAATAGTGAGCTTGTTGAGCTCCCTATAATCTGGACACATGCGCCATGATCCATCCTTCTTGTGCACCAATACTACTGGAGCTGAGAAAGAACTTTGACTCGGTTGAATTATACCAGCCTCTAGCATTTCTGCAACCATACGTTCAATTTCACTTTTTTGGACATAGGGATATCTGTACGGCCTGATGTTTGGAGGAACACTTCCTGGAATCAGATGAATAGCATGATCATGATCACGCATAGGTGGGAGACCTTTGGAGTCTCAAATACCTTGGAATGATTGTCCAGGACTTTTTGGAGATCTGGAGAAATAGATGATTCCAATGTGGAAACATCTAGCGAACATAATTGTGCAATTACACCTCTTTGCTCCTTTTTTAGAAGCTTTGTCATGCCATTAGAGCTGATTATCTTTCCTGGTTTCCCTGCAATACCCCTTAATTCAACTTCCTTTCCTTCCGTAGAAAATTTGATGAAAAGTTCTTGAAAATTAAAAGCTATTGTACCCAAGGATTGTAGCCATTGGACTCCTAGTACAACATCAGCACCTCCCATTGGAATGGAAAGCATTGGGCTAGTCAATACATATTCTCCCATGGATAGCTTGATATTATGGCACTTTCCAGAGCAATTTATTGTTCCTCCATTTGCAATCATCACTTGACACTCTGGTGCTGGATATAGGAAGCAATTCAATTCTTTTGCTACCCTACAATGAATAAAATTGTGGGTGCTTCCTGAATCAATCAACACTATTACCTTTTTCTTCTTGATTTGTCCTTCTATCTTGATGGTTTGAGGAGTGGTAATTCCCGCCAATGCATTACAAGATATGGTCGGATTTATTTGTTCTTCATCTAGGCTTTGTTCCTGGAGTATATCTTCTTCTTTTGACCTTTCTTGCTCCTTTTCTTCTTCCTCTTCACAATCTATGTAGAATAATTTCTTCTCAGCACACTTATGACCTTTAGTGTATTTGCTATCACAACTGTAACAAAGCCCTTTTGCTCTTTTTTCTTCCAATTTTTGTGGTGTCAACCTTATAGGTTGTGGAAGACTAGGGGCAACAACACTTCCGTCTTTATAGTTGTGAGTGGTATGCTTCCTAGTTGCCATAATTTTGCTTTCCATTTTTCTTGCTAACCTGAATGCCTTCTCTAATGAATCAGGTTCCCAAAGGCGAACATCATGTTGGATATTATCCTTTAAAGACCCTATGAACACATCAATCCTATGCTCCTCTGGAATATCTTTTACCCTTATGTTCAATTTTTGGAACTCCTCAATGTGCTCCATTACTGAACCCTTTTGTTTGAGACTTATCAATTGGCTAAAAAAAGTGTTGCTTTTTGTATCTTCATAATGTGCTATCAATTCTTCCGTAAAAATTGCCCAAGTGATAAATTGTTTACGAGAGCAAAGCCATTGATACCATACAAACTGATTTGGTTCCAAATATACAGTTTACATACGTACCTTTTGTGCGTTTTGCACATTATTGAGATCGAAGAATTGCTCCATCTGTAATATCCATGTGGCGGGATCCTTGCCATCAAACTTCCTCATATCGATTTTTGGAATATGGTGATTCTTCGATCCAACATTAGCGTCTATGGAATCATGATTAACATTTCTTTTGTTCTCATCATGAGTTTCCTTTACTACCTTTTCACCATTAGTGACCCTTTCTTGTAGCAACTTCTTCAATTCTTCCATGTCTGTCTTCAAATCTATCTTCAAATCTGCCATGTCTCTCTTCAAATCTGTCTTTGAATCATCCATCTTAGCTTCCATGCCCTTTATCTTAGATTCCACGCCATTTATCTTAGATTCCACACCACTTATCTTAGCTTCTGTTAGCTTTTGTGAGCGTGACATTTGTTGCACTTGTTCTTGTAATTTTGATATATCATGTAGCATTTCTTCCTCTTCTTCATGAGTCATCCTAGAGCTTTCAGTTTCCTTACTAGGTTTTTGCATTTTCTTTCCTCGGGGCATTAGTTACCGATAATAATGCTTTACTATGCCCTTTGAATTCCATTAAACCAAGCTTACACAAAAATTTAAAAAAAACTACACACCTTTTTTTCACTTTATAGAAGCCTGATATTGAATCTGATGTATCTCTGTAATTTCAGATCATCCAATTCTGACATTTCTAATTGTAGTAGCCTTCTGCATCCTCTTTCCAATGCCACAAGTCTGAGCCAAATTGGATTCTCCAAGGAAGAGTTATGTGAAATCTGCGACAGTGACTTGCTTTTAGACTGGTTCAGTAGAGCGAACTTGTAAGACGTGCCATGAGTCACTGTTTCAACCTTTGAATCTAAAGCACACACACAGGAAACTAAAGTCCGTCCTCTTCCTGTACCTTCTTACAAAATTTCAATCCGAACCCCAGAGAGTAAGTTATGATGATTTTCCTCAGGTCACCTGTTTTGAATGTAATTCAGGAGTCTGCAAAAAGACCAACTTTCTCAGATCATATCTCCGCAAATATCACGCGAAAAGCTCTAAAATTTGGACCCAAGTTTCAACGTGATTTCTTTTCAAATGGGTTATTTTTGCGACTTCTGAAACGTCACAGAAAAAAAGTTATAGCGAAAATTCCAGGATGACCTGTTTGGAGTAGCGAAACCCTAGAATCCAAACCTCTGATACCAAATGTTATGAAACCAGCTCAAGAAAAGATAGATCAACGCCTTAGAATTCAGCCTCTTAGAGGGGGAAACCTCCTTTACATTACATAAATGAACAATTCTTGGATGATACAAATGACAAAACCTCCTTTCTATATATAGGAGTCTAAGGAGTCACAATATAATCCATCCGACCAAACAATAATAATATAAAGCCACAAAAATAACAATAGAGGGATTCTATGGGGCACAGAAATAACAATATGGGGGTAATAGGGGCTCGACAATATAAATAAGGGGTATAACTACAATAGTAATGGGGTAATCACTAGTATTATAGGGACCCAACAATGTATCAAATTTCTGATACCACATCCCTGGTGACTGTTTTAACCCATACATAGACTTCTTTAACTTGCATACCAATTCTTTCTTACCCTTCACTGCAAAGCCTTCAGGTTGCTTCATGTAGATCTCCTCTTCTAGATCCCCATGAAGAAATATTGTCTTCAGATCCATCTATTCCACCTCAAAATCAAAAGCAACAACAACAGATAAAAGTAATATAGTAGAAGCTACCTTGGCAACAGGGGAAAAAATATCACCAAAATCAATTCCCGGCACCTGGGAATAACCTTTTGCTACTAACCGAGCTTTGTATTTCTCCACCTTTCCTTCTGCATTTGTCTTCTTCTTGAACACCCATTTGCTACCAATGGGTTTCCTTCCAGTTGACAACTCCACCAGATCTCAAGCCTCATTTTTGTGCAAAAATGCCATTTCATCAACCATGGCCTCTTTCTAGAGTTTTCCATCCTCTAAATCTATTGCTTCCTTCACAGTTCTGGGATCATCATCAGTAATAGATAAAGCAAAATTTGAACAGAAAGCATATGGATTATACCTTTCTGGCTGCCTTCTTTCTCGAACTGATCTTCTCACACCCGAAGTTTGTGGCTCTTCATCTTTTGATTCCTCCTCTACTATAGAGTCTGATTCTTCCTCCTTTAGCTCAAACTCTATCTTATATCTAATCAAAAAATATATGATAAATAACAAATATACCCAAAAAATAACCAAATCTGAATATAGATAGAAATTCTTCTTTATTGATCAAACCCTTAAGGTAGGGCAACACCATACATTCACTCCTTAAGGAAGGAGAACACTCCACAAGCCATATGCCTATTCATACAATATTCATTGACATCTCTCAATGGGGAGTCTCTAGCCTCTACGTAGGCCTCATACATAGAATACCATGGGTCATTACCATGGTTCCCTCAATACCATCTATCTAATACTATGGGCTTATTACATTATTTCTAACTACTTGTGGTCCCTTACATGATACAGGTTAACCACTTTATTTATTACTATGGCCCATTCCATTATTACATTATTCCCTTGGGTACCTCCCTCTGATACACCATACTATTCCCCCCAGGTATACTACACTTTGGTTGGACTTCATGTTTAATAACATCTTTCACCTCTCTGAACACCACATCTTGATTGTACATAGCCTTCCTTGTTACTGGGTTCCAAAGCTTATAACCCTTTAAACCATCCTTATACCCAATAAAGATGCACTTTCTAGATTTACTATCCAACTTGGTTCGTTTCTCCTTTGGAACATGTACATATTCATTACATCCAAATACCCTTAGATGTGAAAGAGAGGGTTTCTTACTAGTCCATACTTCTTGTGGAGTCTTATTCTCCAACGCTGATGAAGGTGATCCATTGACCAGGTAACATGTTGTCTCCACTGCCTCTACCCAGAATTCCTATCCTAACACGACACCACTGAGCATGCTTCTTGCCCTTTCCATCAATGTCTTATTCATTATTTCTGCAAATCCATTTTGCTGAGGTGTATATGGAGTAGTCTTTTGTCATGATATAACACACTTATTACATAATTCTTCAAATTCCTTACTGCAAAAATATCCACCGTTATATGTTCTCAGCACCTTATCTTCTTCTCTATTTGGTTTTCCACTAGATCCTTAAATTCTTTAAACCTGTCAAAGACTTCATATTTATTCTTAGGGAAATATATCCATGTATTCCTTGAGAAGTCATCTATAAATGATACATAGTACACAAGCTTACCTAGTGATGGAGCCTTCAGAGGTCTAAACACATCACTGTGCACAAGCTCTAATATCTGTTTCGCCCTCTTACCACAAAGGGGAAACTCACCCGATTCTGCTTCCCATATATACATTTTTCACAGAAATCAAAATCCAGAGAGATATTACTCATACCTTCTACCATACCTTTACCATGAAGTACTCAAAGGCCCTTCTCTCCATTATGTCCAAGCCTTTGATGTCATAGCATGGTCTTCTCTCCAGAGACCACTAGATTTTCTGCTTTACTTTCAGGAAACACGGAACTATTGCACCCATCAACAACAATGCTACCTTGTAGCTTGTACAGAGTTCCAATCCGAACTCCCTGCATCAATACTAGTGCTCCTTGAACCATCTTGTAGGTATCCTTCTCAAAAACTATTTTTACACCTACATCATCTAGCTTTCTTACAGAAATTAGATTTTTGGCCAATGTAGGAATATGCAGAACACTCGGAAGTGTTCTAACCCTTCCACCTTGCAACTTCAACTTTACTTTTTCACAACCAATTATTCTAGCCTTCCTATCATCCCCTCAAAAGACATCACCACCATTGTATTTCTCATACTCGCAGAACCACTCTCTATGGGGAGTGAAGTGAAAGGATGCACCTAAGTCAATCAACCATGCCTCATGATCTACATGTGTACTTGAAGAAGCCAAGTACACATCCCCACCTTCATCCGAGGTGGTTTTTGCCTATGCAGAAGGAGCATCATCAGATCCCTTTGTTGAAAATGCAACAAGATGATGGAGCTTAGTGGAAAGAAGTCGCCTTCACTAAGTGGGCCCGCAAGCTATTTTTGGCACAAAGTCTATTTTTAGACTATGTCTATTTTTAGACATATGGATCATGGTCTATGAGTTGTAGGATGCTATTTGTGGATGATTGGTCATGTTGGTAAAAATAGATGGACTTCTATTTTTAGACATATGGGCGGAGTCTATTTTTAAACTGCTCAGTCTAAATATAGAACAATCGAATATTATTAGCTCTTATTAATATTTGGACTACAAACATTATCTTATTATCTTGGAGCACTTTAGTTTGAGCTACGGATGTGGCACATGCAGCTGTCAGAAGGAAATACACTTTTCCTATGAGTTAGTTGAGCTATTGCATGGTGGACTTCATTTAGAACTCAAGTGGTTGAGTTCTAGTGGAGTTGATTGAGGAGTTGATGGAGTTATGTTCAGTTTGACTTGGTTGAACTAGTTGTATTTTAGTCTAACTAAAGAAAACACTAGTGATGAGTTGTGTGAATTAATTATTAATTAATTCACTAATTATTAACTCATAAAGCAACTGAAGAATACATCAATTAACTCAGTGCATGGACAGTTCAGTGGAGACAGGTGTTAGAGGTAAGTGAAAGGGCAAGACAACTGTCAGTTGTGACTATAGTTGTGCATGATATTTGCACATGCATGGATTGAGATTTCCCAAGAGGCTGCACAGTGTCACACAAGGTAATAACAAGTTTGCTTCAGCCATTCATTATTATTCTCTTGCGGGATTGCGCAGTGGAGGCAGGCAAATGGTGGAGGAGATTTGAGGCTTTAGATCTGAGCTAGTTTGTGTGTAACATGTGGAGATAGTACTGAGTACTTGCGAGGAGTATTGTACTATGTATTTTTACATGTTCTCAATCAATATAATATACAGATATTTGGGGGTTTTCAGCTTATGCTTTCTCTGGGTTACATACTGTGTTAATGTACGCATGCGATTGATGTTTCATTGTTTTTAATGCGGCTAAATTGATGATCAACGTAGAGGAGGTTATGCATTATGCATGTATTCTGCAATAGTGTATAATCGGGATAATCTCTGTGAATAAGTGTCATATTATTCAAAATTTCTACATTGTATCGGAGTTGTTGATCATCAGATCTATTATTCAGAAAGTGTTTACATTTTATTTCTTCAAGCAGAGTTTGTAATCGGGCCAGGTAGCCTCTGGATTCATCCTTCTTTTGGAAGGTGAGATATCTGGTGAATTCCCATATAGTCAATCTCTGTACAAGAAATACTTTGTTCTCATGAATTTTAGATTATAGGCGGCTGATTTTTGAGCTGGTGGAATTCGAATTTGCAGTAGTGTTTTCTTGGTGAAAGTTGCAATGTCTTTCAACAGATTGCGATTAGAGTATGCTCTTGAGGGCAGCTCGAATTATATTGAATGGAAAGACAGGATGGAGGCGGTGTTAGATGATAACTGGCTGAAGGAGTTCATAGAGGCTAAGGTCCCAAAGCCTACTGATGCTGCTCACGTTAATGCTTGGCAAAAGAAGACAACAAAGTGTCGAAGGATTCTGTTGGAGGGCATGAAGGATCACATTGTGTCCAGCCTGCATGGAAAGGCTTCTCCATACTTGATGTGGAAAGCGTTGATAGAATTATTCCAAAGCAAGAGCAACCAGAGGAATTTGGCGCTCAAGGATAAACTCAGAAACATTAAGTGCGAGAAGGGCGACAATATACCCAAGTATCTCACGAAGTTCACTCAATGCCAAGATGAGATGGGAAGTGTGGGGGTGACTATCGATGATGAGGACTTGGTGAGCTTGGCTCTCCTTGGTCTTTCGAAGAGTTGGCATTCTTATCAGGACTCTATCAATGGTTGGGAGAAATTGCCAGGATGGGAAAGACTTTGGTCAGATCTTGTGCAGGAGGAGATCAGGCGGAATACTAGAGACGAATCTTCATCAAAGGCAACTAATGAAGAAAATTGCGCTTTGGCTACCAAGAAAAGAAGAGGAAGAACAAGAAATCTTCTCATTCAAGTGCGAAATGAAAGAAGCAAGACATGTCCAAGGTGAAGTGCTTTCACTGTCACCAGATGCCACAAATTGTCCGCAGAAGAAGAAAAATAAGCAAGCTGCTGGATCTACAGCGGGAGAGGCCTTAGCCTCGCAATTTGAGCTTGATTTTTCATTGAATGCATGCTTGGTATCAAGTGTGATGGGATCAGTATGGTTCTTGGATAATGGTGCATCTTTTCACATGACAGGAGATCAAGATTTGTTTTCTGATATGGAGGAGAAAGATATTGGAGTGCACATCGAGATGGGCGATGATGGTAGATACAGTGCGACCGGTATCGGTAAGATTTCCTTTGACAGGGAGTCTGGTAAATCCTTCGTATTGAAGGAAGTGATGCATGTTCTAGGATTGAAGAAGAATCTTATCTCTGTGGCGATGTTAGAAGACGAGGGATATGATGTTGTTTTCAGCGAGGGAAAGGCTTTCCTGCGCAGTAAGACAACTAGAGAAACCCGGAAGATAGGGGTTCGAGTTAGGAACCTTTATCAATTTCATGTAGATGGCTGCGCAGCAATGGCATGCAAGGCAGAAGGATTGGTGAGCCAGGATGATGGCGAGCTGTGGCACAGGAGATTGGGTCACCTTCACCATGGAGCCTTGAAGATACTGAAGCAGATCACTAATGGGCTTCCTAAACGCACTCTTGCGAAGTTAGATCAGTGCAAGGGATATACTTTGGGAAAGTTTGTGAAAACCACCCTTCACGAGAAGGATAGTCGCACCACGATGATCCTTGAGAGAATTCACACAGATGTGTGTGGACCTTTCTCAGTAGCTTCGACAGCAAAGCACAGGTATTACGTGATCTTTGTTGATGATTTCTCTCAGAAGTGCTAGATCTTTTTCATGCAGAAGAAGAGTGAGACATACTCAAAGTTATGTGAGTTCAAAGCATTGGTCGAGAAGGAGTCGAGGAAGAAGGTGAAGGCTCTTAGGAGCGACAATGGTGGTGAATACATATCTAGCGAGTTCAAGGATTTTGGTAGTGCAAAAGGGATTCGAAGAGAGCTCATAGCTCCCCATAACACACAGCAGAACAGGGTTGTTGAGTGGAAGAACAGAATGATCATGGGTGTTGCATGGGCGATGCTCCATGATCAAGGCCTACCCCTTCACTTGTGGGTGGAAGCATGAAATACTGTAGTATATGTGTAGAACCGTTGTCCTCACAGGATACTTGGCATGAGTACACTTGAGGAGGCTTATTCTGGTAAGAGGCCTGATATTTCTCATTTGAGGATTTTTGGTTCTAACATTTAAATGCATGTGACGAAGGATGCCAGGAAGAAGCTGGAACTGACCGCAGAGGTTGGGATATTTGTGGGGTACACTGATACGCCCCACAACTATCGTGTGTATTTTCCAGACAGTGGCAAGACTTTTGTGCGACGGGATATAAAATTTCAGGAGGAGAAAGCCATGAAGTGTTCGCTTGAGAAGGAGCCACACTTGCATGCAGATGAGGAGCTATTAGTTCCAAAGGATGAGCTTCAGGACGTGGATCAGCCACAATACGAAGTTCATAGAGTGGAAGAAACCACTCATGCAGCGCCAACCATCAGAGGGCAAAAGTGCTTGAAAGAAGTTGATCAACTGGCTCAAGATGTAGAGAAGGCTGTAGGACCACCTACAGCTCAATGTAGACAGAGACAGTCACCTAATTGGTGCACTGGATACATGGCTCTGGTGAGAAAATGTGTTGTGACTGAGCCATCCTCTTTTGAGGAAGCTGTGGAGGACCCCGCATGGGTAGATGCCATGGTGGAAGAGTATGATTTGATTGTCAGAAACAGTGCATGGGAGATTGTCCCAAGACCGGAAGGGAAATCAGTGGTGGTTTCGAGATTGAACTACAAAGCTAAGCAGGCAGCTGAGAGGAGTGTGGAGAAGTACAAGGAAAGATTTGTTGCCCGAGTCTTTTCACAGATAGAGGGGATCAATTATGAGGAGACCTTTGCACCTGTCGCAAGGTATTCTTCCATACGGACGATTCTTGCTCTCTCAGCACAGATGGGATGGCACATTCATCAGATCGATGTGAAGACTGCGTTCCTCAATGGAGTCATTAAGGAGGAGGTGTACATATAGCATCCCGAAGGTTTTGAGATCTTCCGCAGCGAGTCGCATGTGTGCAGGCTCAGGAGAGCGTTGTATGGGTTGAAACAAGCACCACATGCTTGGTACACACGGATAGACAATTATTTCACTGGACTTGGATTCTCCAAGAGTGAGGCGGATCCTAACCAATACTAGATTATGGTGGAGGGTAAGTTGCTTATCATCGTACTTTATGTAGATGATTTGATTTTAATGGGAGATGAGTTGTTGATACTTTCATGAAAGGATGATCTTGCTAAGGAGTTTGAGATGAAGGACTTGGGCCTCCTTCATTATTTCCTGGGATTGGAAATTTGGCAACGCAGTGGTGGACTAATTGTTTCTCAGGGTAAGTATGTCGGGAGATACTGGAGAAGTTCAACATGCATGGCTGCAAGCCTGTTGATACTCCTCTTCCAGGAGGTTGGAGGAAGGAGGATGCTACTTCAGCAGAAGTATTGGATGCCACTATTTATCGACAGTTGGTGGGGTCGCTTATGTATCTGGTCAATACACGACCGGATATATGCTATACTGTTAACCAGCTTTCAAAAGCTATAGTTAAGCCAACCAGGCTCTTCTGGAAGGTAGGCAAGCATGTATTGCATTATCTTAGAGGCACATCGGGATATGGTTTTTGGTACATACAGGAGGATGAGGTGAAGCTATGTGGCTTCACGGATGCAAATTGGGTAGGGAGCCCAACGGACAGAAAGGGCACATCTGGAGGGGTCTTCAATATCGGGTTGACAGTCGTTTCTTGGTACAGCAGGAAGCAGAGATCCGTGGCACTCAATTCAGTAGAGGCTGAGTATATGGCAGCAAGTTTGGCTGCATGCGAGGCTATATGGATGAGGAAGATCCTAGTTGGGTTGTTCGGTTCATGCTTGGAGCCTACTGGGATTTATTGTGATAACTAGAGTTGCATTAAATTCTCGGCTAATCCAGTATTTCATGATAGATCTAAGCACATTGAAATCAGGTATCATCATATTAGAGATTGTGTGTAGCGGAAGATCATGTGACTTTTATACATTCCAACGGAGGATCAGGTTGTTGATATCTTGACAAAGGCGCTCACCAGGATAAAATTCGAATACCACCGAGGTAGGATAGGGATTTTTGATAATCCATATCTTGTTGAGAGGGAGTTTTGAAAATGCAACAAGATGATGGAGCTTAGTGGAAAGAAGTCGCCTTCACTAAGTGGGCCCGCAGGCTATTTTTGGCACAAAGTCTATTTTTAGACTATGTCTATTTTTAGACATATGGATCATGGTCTATGAGTTGTAGGATACTATTTGTGGATGATTGGTCATGTTGGTAAAAATAGATGGACTTATATTTTTAGAAATATGGGCGGAGTCTATTTTTAAACTGCTCAGTCTAAATATATAACAGTCGAATATTATTAGCTCTTAATAATATTTGGACTATAAACATTATCTTATTCTCTTGGAGCACTTAATTTTGAGCTATGGATGTGGAACATGCATCTATCATAAGGAAATATGCTTTTCCTATGAGTCAGTTGAGCTATTGCATGGTGGACTTCATTTAGAACTCAAGTCGTTGAGTTCTGGTGGAGTTGATTGAGGAGTTGATGGAGTTGTGTTCAGTTTGACTTGGTTGAACTAGTTGTATTTTAGTCTAACTAAAGAATACACTAGTGATGAGTTGTGTGAATTAATTATTAATTAATTCACTAATTATTAACTCATAAATTAACTAAAGAATACATTATTTAACTCAGTGCATGGATAATTCAGTGGAGACAGGTGTTAGAGGTAAGTGAAAGGGCAAGACAGATGTCAGTTGTGACTATAGTTGTGCATGAGATTTGCACATGCATGGATTGAGATTGCCCATGAGGATTGTGCAGTGTCACACAAGGTAATAACGAGTTTGCTTCAGCCATTCATTATTATTCTCTTGCAGGATTGCGCAGTGGAGGCAGGCAAACAGTGGAGGAGATTTGAGGCTTCAAATCTGAGCTAGTTTGTGTGTAACAGGTGGAGATAGTACTGAGTACTTGTGTGGGGTATTGTACTATGTATTGTTACATGTTCCCAATCAATATAATATATAGATATTTGGGGGTTTTCAGCTTATGCTTTCCCTGGGTTACATACTGTGTTAATGTACGCATGCGATTGATGTTTCATTGTTTTTAATGCGACTAAATTGATGATCAATGTAGAGGAGGTTATGCATTATGCATGTATTCCGCAATAGTGTATAATCGAGATAATATCTGTGAATAAGTGTCATATTATTCAAAATTTCTACATGGTATCAGAGCTGTTGATCATCAGATCTATTATTCAGAAAGTGTTTACATTTTATTTCTTCAGGAAGAGTCTGTAATCGGGCGAAGTAGCCTCTAAATTCATCCTTCTTTTGGAAGGTGAGATATCTGGTGAATGCCCATACAGTCGATCTCTGTACAAGAAATAATTTTTTCTCACGAATTTTAGATCAGAGGCGGTTGATTTTTGAGTTGGTGGAATTCGAATTTGCAGCAGTGTTTTCTTGGTGAAAGTTGCAATGTCTTTCAACGGATTGCGATTGGAGTATGCAATTGAGGGCAGCTCGAATTATATTGAATGGAAATATAGGATGGAGGTGGTGTTAGATGATAACAGGCTGAAGGAGTTCATAGAGGCTGAGGTCCCAAAGCCTATTGATGCTACTCACGTTGATGCTTGGCAAAAGAAGACATCAAAGTGTCGAAGGATTCTTTTGGAGGGCATGAAGGATCACATTGTGTCCAGCCTGCATGGAAAGGATTCTCCATACTTGATGTGGAAAGCGTTGACATAATTATTCCAAAGCAAGAGCGACCAGAGGAAGTTGGCACTCAAGGATAAACTCAGAAACATTAAGTGCGAGAAGGGCGACAATATACCCAAGTATCTCACGAAGTTCACTCAATGCCGAGATGAGCTGGGAAGTGTGGGTGTGACTGTCGATGATGAGGACTTGGTGAGCTTGGCTCTCCTTGGTCTTTCGAAGAGTTGGAATTCCTATCAGGACTCTGTCAATGGTCGGGAGAAATTACCAGGATGGGAGAGACTGTGGTCAGATCTTGTGCAGGAGGAGATTAGGCAGAATACCAGGGACGGATCTTCATCAAAGGCAACTGATGAAGAAAATTGCGCTTTGGCTGCCAAAGCAAAGAAGGGGAAGAACAAGAAAGCTTCTCATTCCGGTGCGAAAGGAAAGAAGCAAGACATGTCAAAGGTGAAGTTCTTTCACTGTTGAAAAGTGTGCAACAAGAAATTCTTGTTGAGAATGCAACAAGATGATGGAGCTTAGTGAAAAGAGTCGCCTTCACTAAGTGGGCCCACAGGAAAATTATGGCGCAAGTTCTATTTTTGATCATAGTGTGGATGACCATAGTGTGAGTAATCACAGTGTGAGTGATCACAGTGTGGGTGACCATAGTGTGGGTGACCATAGTGTGAGTGATCATAGTGTGAGTGATCAAAATCTATTTTTAGACTCGCTGTCAAAAATAGAAAAGTCAAATATTATTAGCTCATAATGGTATTTGGACTATAAACTTGATCTTATTCTCTTGGAGCACTTCAGGATGAGCTACGGATGTGGTACATGCAGATCCCAGAGGGAAATACATGGTTACCTATGGGATGACTTATATTTGCATGCAGGACTTCAGTTAGAACTCAAGTGAGTTGAGTTTAGTGGACTGGAGGTGCAGTTAATGGAGTTGTGTTCAGTTTAGCTTTGTTAAACTGGTTGTATTTAGTCTAACTGGAAAATAGACTAGAAATGAGTTGGGTGAATTAGTTATTAATTAATTCACAAGTTATTAACTCATAATTCAACTATAGAATACATCAGTTAACTCAGTTGCATGTCAGTGCATGTTCGGTTCAGCAGGGACAGGTGTTATAGGATCAGATTGCTATCATTTGTGACTATAGTTGTGCATGATGATTTTAACAATCATAGGGATTGAGTATGCCAATGAATTGGCCAATATCAAGAATTGTAGCTTGTGCTCACATCCAACAGAGTGTGAGTTATTATTTGCAGGTCAAATACAAGTTTGGTAAGCCATTCTCATCAGTTCTTGAGCAGGTATTGAGCTGGAGAGGCAGGCAAGTAGTGGAATAGATTTGGAGATCAGATCTAAGCTGTATTGTGTGTAACTGGTGGAGCTGGTACTGGATTTCTTGTGATAAGCATTGTACTTTGTAATGTTACATGGTTCAATCAATATAATATACAGATAGTGTGGGGTTTTTAGTGAGATGCTTTCCTCGGGATACATACTGTGTTAATGAGTTTGATTGATGCTTCTATGTGTGCCTGTGAATGTTTCTGCTTCTGTAAATTGATGATCAATGTAGAGGAGATTATGTATTATACATGTTCCACTTATAATTGTATGATCAGGATAATCTTTGTGAATATGTGTTAAATTATTCAAAATTTCTACATGGTATCAGAGCTAGATGATTTGTAGAAAAAGTTTCTACATGGTATCAGAGCTGCTTGATTTGTAGAAGAGATTTTTATAGGATATCAAGCGAGGATTGATCATATGATCTACTATTCAAGAAGGGTTTACATTCTATTTCTTCAGGCAGAGTCTGTAATCGGGCCAAGTAGCCTCTGGATTCATCCTTCTTTTGGAAGGTGAGATATTTGGTGAATGCCCATACAGTCAATCTTTGTACAAGAAATATTGTGTTCTCACAAATCTTAGATCTGAGGCAGTTGAGTTGGTTGCTGGTGGAATTCGAATTTGCAGCAGTGTTTTCTTGGTGTCAACGCAGCAATGTCTTTTAACGGATTGCGATTGGAGTATGCTCTTGAGGGCAGCTCAAACTATATTTCATGGAAGGACAGGATAGAGGTAGTATTGGATGATAACAGGCTAAAGGAGTTCATAGATACAGATGTCTCGAAGCCTACTGATGCTACTCAAGCTGATGCTTAGAAAAAGAAGACCGCAAAATGTCGAAGGATTCTGTTGGAGGGCATGAAGGATCACATTATGTCCAGCCTGTATGGAAAGACTTATCCATATCTGATGTGGAAGGCTTTAATAGATCTGTTCCAAAGCAAGAGCGATCAGAGGAAGTTGGCGCTCAAAGATAAACTCAGAAACATCAAAAGTGAGAATGGTGACAGTATGCCCAAGTATCTCACAAAGTTCACACAGTGTCGAGTTGAGCTAGGAAGTGTGGGGGTTACTGTAGATGATGAGGACTTGATGAGCTTGGCTCTCCTTGGTCTTTCGAAGAGTTGGCATTCCTATCAGGACTCTGTTAATGGTCGGGAGAAATTGCCAGGATGGGAAAGACTATGGTCAGATCTTGTGCAGGAGGAGATCAGGCGGAGCACAAGAGATGGTTCTTCATCCATGCAGGATGAGTAGAACTGTGCCTTAGCGAGTAAGGTGAAGAAGGGGAAGGGGAAGGTTTCTCTTTTCGAATCCAGTTCTTCCAATGATGGGAAGAAGGTTGACAAGGCGAAGGTGAGATGCTTTTGTTGTCATGAATTGGGTCATTATGCTACTAATTGCCCAAAGAAGAAGTCCAATAAGGGATCCGGGAAGGATCTGAAGGTGAGGCACTTGCTTCATAGTTTGAGTTGGATTTCACACTCTTCGCATGCATGGTTTCATCCATGATGGGAAGTGGTTGGTTTCTTGAAAGTGGAGCTTCTTTCCACATGACCGATGACAAAAGTTTATTCCGTACTTTGGAGGAGAAAGATCTCCAGATACTCATAGGGATGGGTAATGATGAGAAGTATAGTGTCTCAGGTGTAGGCATGGTTATTTTTCAGAGGGAGCATGGAGCTCGCCTTACCTTTACCGATGTCAAGTATGTACCAGGACTGAAGAGAAACTTGGTGTCGATCACGATGCTGGAAGACAGAGGCTATGGTGTAGTCTTCAGTAAGGGCTTAGACACATCATCACTAGACAAGAGAAGCAGATTGGTTCACAGGTCAAGAGCCTGTATGCTCTGAGGTTCAAGATGCATGCAAAGCCCTGAGCAGCGAGGAAATTGATGGAGACTTGGTGGTTGAGAGGGAGCGTATATTACCTCTCAACATGCAAAGCCAGAAGAAGTCTCACACGATTGTGGAGGAGCCACGATTGGTGCAGCAGCTTCAGGAGGTTGTGGAGCAGCCACAACAAGGGAAGTTGAGAGGAGATCGAGTAGAGACATCTACTCATGTAGAGACCTCTAATAGGGGGAAACTTCAATCCAGGTGGGCTGAGGGATCGCATGCAGCCATACCTCCAGGTAGGAGGTGGGGTGATGTGGATTGATTGTCCCAAGGAGGAGGGGCAGGATCCTTGAGGTACCCAACCTCTTGGATGAGACCTTGCTACGAGAGCCCCAGATGTGTAGTAGCAGGAACTGACTGATTGGGCAGATGCAGATGGAGTGACAGAGAGAGCGACAGTGTAGGGAATCCCAGGACAACACATAGTAGCAGGCTGCAACAATGCGAGAGTGTTGTTGGGAAAAGTATCCATTCAGAACGCCCCTATCCCACTCTAAGGTGTGATAGTGCCTTAGCAACAAACAAGGAAAACTATTTTCGTATTCTTCTTTATGAAATGTAAACGAAGAGGAAGGATGTAACTAACCTGTGTCTTTCGCTAGTTTGTTGATCCACTCGCTCTTCTCTTTGTTCATTTCCCACTGCCTGCTCCCTTACTGGTCCAGCTTCACCAAGTTCCTGCAAGATCACAAGAGAGGAAAACTACACAAAAGACATAGATTTACATTCATAACTAGTTTAGGATCAAATTTAAACTAAACATGCAAATATAACAAAGCATCATTGATAGACAAGCATATAGGAGAAACTCAAATAGTTTTATTGATATGATAAGAAAGTCCAAGAGGAGATACAACCAAGTGAGTCCCGATCCAGCATCTACCTCCCAGCAAAGGAATACCTTCCTCTCCTCCAACAAAGCATAAATCACCCAATGCACTAATCTCAATCTCATACCAACAGCAATTCTCTGCAAAGTACAAAATTCCAGCCTCCGGATCTCTGGGATGAGGGATCCATATATAGATGTAAGAAGAGAGGATGAGTCAGCTTATGTTTTGACTTGTGGCTTCTCTCTATCAGTTCTTGCTTCCACTTGGAGGCTGAGAGCCTCTTACTCATCCCTGGTCGAATTCATTGAGGCAAGTGTCATTGAGGAAGATTCTGGAAGCTTCCAGTGTTTGTACACCTCGCGGAATGACACTGCCATTTGGAATTTCTCGCTCAGCACACCCTGGTAGTGCATTTAGGTGCGTTGCAATGCACCTAGCTAGTGTACTGGGGTGCATTGCAACGCAGGCAGCTAGTAGAGCATCTGAATTGTTCCTGAATTGACTGATTCTGAGTGGTTTTGGGTGGAGAACTTCTGGGAGAAGTTGTCATTCCTTGTTCCTTTAGGGGCAGGAACAACTCTTTTAGGGACTTTGGATCCCTTGGATTATGGACATTTCATGCTCAATGCTGTAAGGCACAAAAATGTCTATAACAGTTGCCCCCTAAAGTATGAGGCCGTTTATCGGGTGAAATGCTTTATTAGGAGGATCTGAAGTTCTTTCAATGCTGGGAGGAGACCTGTAATAAGATACAATACAATACATTATTTTTCATACTGTTTTCATGATCTAGCTGAGGCGGGCATTCCCATTCTCAGCTTTATAAATTCATTTTTATGTACATAGGACAGACAATCGTCTGATGGTAGACTGATGATTATGATGAAATCATCATCCTTTTGGTAGGATGATTATCTGTGCTGCAATACTGTACATGTCAATGTCTTTATTTTTCTTGAATATATATCACAGCCCGGATGGATGAAACTAGATCTAGGGTCTTCAATCTTGTCCGATCTTCACTCTAAGTACAAGTCGATCCAAGTGAGAAATGCTCTGAAGTCGAACATGGAAAGACATCGCTTGATTACCAATCAATGATGTAAACTGTTAACATGCACGAGAGGAATCACCAATAATGATAATGACCCTCAAGGTACTGCAATAAAATTCACGTGGTGTGAATAAAGGACTTGGCGTCGAACACCACGCAAAATCTTTCGGTCGAAGGTTATTGATGTATACCTGTCGCTGGAAGTGAGAAACTTGCCATTGAGGCATGCAAGCTTCAAAGTACTGAAGGGGGTGTTCCTAGATCAACTTCTTGGATAATGAGCTGATGTCGACAAGAAGCGATCCGTCAAAGGAGGGCCTTAATGTATCCCACATCAGTGACATGGAACGGAGCAAATGATTTTGATGGAGGTGAAAATGATCTGATGATATATGGTTCAGGGTGGCGGTCATGAAAGAATGAAATATAATGTATGGTAGTGGATGGGACACGGGTGACTTCTCTGGATGACTTCTCTTGAACATATCGGTGACAATTATATGATGGATTGGTAGCATTTACCCCAAAGGTGGATGGTATGGCGAGACCATGGTGATGTGACCGGTGAATGAAACAACCCAACCCGACTCAGGCACGGAGTGGAAGTGTCATGTTCAAGAGCGACTTGCTACCAATAAAAGTTCTTTGAGTTTCTTCTCAATTTTTCCCCAGTCATTGCTGACCAGTACCTCTTTATTTTTGTCAAGCTTGAGGAGGATAACATATGCTTGTTCTATAATTTTCCCTTCGGGCAAACCCATCGCTATGTTTTAACGAGCCTAGCGATAGTGAAACTTGTTCTCGTCTAAAGACAAGTTTGTCGCTATTAATCTTTTTAACGAGTCTAACGACAAAGATAACTCGGTCCTTTTCATTTTTAGAGAGTCTGAAAAGGTACGTAAAGATAACTCCGAAAGTCCTTTTTCGTCATCTAATCCCTTAAGTCCGAAAAAGTATAAAACAATACAGAAGGGATGAATTTTCGATAGTTTTAACGAGCCAAACAAAACAAGCGCTCGATCTTTTTGTGCAATAATCCTTCAGGTCCAAAAAGATTAAAATCTGGAGGAGGGATAGCACTCCCGGTCGCTTTAACGAGCTAGAAGGCCAAAACTCGGCAATCTTTTCATATTTTACGAGTCAGATGAAAAGAGCTTAAAGAAGACTCGTCTTTTGAGGAACGAGTGATAAAACGGGTAGCAGTTGATTCCAGGTAAGGGTTGGAATTTTCCAATCACGGCAGTGTCACAAGGATGGCTAGTGAAATCACTCTTCGCAGCTGTTCCTCAAAATGGGTAAACAATCAAATGGAGGTGAATGATCGACCAATGGAAATGTGGAGGTGACGGTGCAAACACGACCAAGGCTTTAATGGCTGATAAATTTACATTCACAGTGGTTATTTACCAGAGGATAGTTCATTTTTTAACGAGCTTAAGCGCGGATTGAAACGCTTGCTTGATCTTATGTTTATTTTTTAACGAGCATGAACTATGTGCTAAAACTGCTCGATCTTATGTTTATTTTTTAACGAGCATGAACTATGTGCTAAAACTGCTCGATCTTATGTTTATTTTTTAACGAGCATGAACTATGTGCTAAAACTACTCGATAACTTGGTCTAGTTTTGATTTTTTACCATAAATAGCTTTTCCTTTTCAAAGATAGTACCGTACCCTCAATTGCTGCATCAAACTAGTTAGAAATGAATAACATTTGCTTGAAAATGAGATTAAAACGCTAATATTTCACTTTGAACTACGTAAAAAGCAATTAAAAAGTGTTTTTACCTCTCATTTTACCATTTCATTTGAACTTGGTTTGTTGGAGTTTTGGAGGTGCCTCTTCCCCCTTGATTTTCATCAGCTGATTTCGGGAGATTCTGTGGACGATTCTCGGCGTCGTCTGGACCAGGTAGGAGCTAAACCTGAGCTCTTTTATTTCATCGTTTCCTTTCTGCATTCTGTGCTTCATTCCCTGCTTTTCTGAGCCCCTGGGGTTTGATGGGGTCGTTCTGCCATCAGCGCACCTTGGCCACTCGAAACCTGCGCTGAATGTCAAGCAGTATGAAGGTAGTTTGACCTTCAACGCAGGTGGAACACTGTGCAGGTGCGCTGGGCGCAGAAAAGGATTTTGTTGCATAGTTTTTGATGAAAATTTTTGCCTGTTTCTCATAAAAACCAGGATCTAACTCCTCTCATGTTTGTTTTTTAGAGATCTTGGAGCAAAATGACCCTTACATGGCGAGAACGAGAACATGAAGAAGAGGACATGATTGCCCTACATGATCCGGTTACGGTGAACGCGCTGCGGAACTGTGGTCTACTGAAGTTCTTCCGCATCTCTAGCATGAGACAGTAGATCAACCTACTGCAATATTTGCTCGATGCTTGGGATCCTATCAATCAAGTTTTCCAGATTTGACCGCAGTAGACATTTACTTCTTGACTGGCTTGTCGAGGCGGGGTGCCCCCATCTCTTTGTCAGGTTCAGCCCGAGGGAGTGACTCCGTGAGAGATTATGTCCGCCAGTATTGCAGGGAAGGATCTCAGCCGAGTAAAGACGGCAAGATTGTCATCCGTGATGTTACTGACAGGTCCCTTAGGTCTATCCTGTATACTTTTGGTAGGATGGCCGGAAGTGCGTCTCTTCATGTAGCCAACAGATCCTATATGAAGCATGCCTTGGAGTGCCTCCAACCGAAAATATTCAACTGGTGTGATGCAGTACTTCTCGTGATGAAAAGTCAGTTGACCAAGATAAAGGATGGGAGGTTGAAGAACTTTGGGTTCGGTTCCATTTTGTCCGCCTTTGCCTTGGAGAAGATACCACTGATGCAGCCGCAATACATTGCTCTCGACTTACCTTCTCCTACTGAACCATGCATGCAGAGATGGGTTGACCATATGTCTAGGCATGCTGGTCAATCTCAGATTTATTTTTCTGATACCTTCTTCAGGTGGTTTGATCGTCAGGAGATGGTGTATTCCGAGTATCCATATGTTGGCATGGATTTCCGGGGTGATCCGGATTTAGTACTGTCGGATGGCGAGCAGTGGGGTGTTATTGGTAAAATCTTCGACCATATCAATGTTTACTGTTTTTATTTATAATGTCCTTGTGCTTTATTCTATCAAGACTTTAATCAAACTCATGTGTGCATGCAGATGTTGGTCCTGTTCGTCCAGTAGTTCGCCTGAGAGTTCCAGCCGCTGCCCCAGCAGGAGAGGCCGTTGGGAGGGTTATCCTTCATGACCTTGATGTGGCCGAGACTCTCACAGCCGTGTAGGAGCAGGTTGAGAGCCTTACTCTCAGTATTCCAGATGTGAGGATCGACGAGTTACCTTTACAGTTGCAGCGGCATACTACTGGTGTGCCCAGACGATGGACTCGTCTCTTACGCATGATCGCACAGGCTGTGACTTGCTATCATGAGCATCACTAGACTAGGGTTCCCCCTAGCATTTTGAGTTTTTGGGTCATGTGACCGATTTTTGTCTTGGTTACAGAACATTATATGTAAACCATAAACAACTATATATATATATATATATATATATATATATTTTGATTTTCGGGGTTTTATTCTGGTTGAGTTATATGATCCACATGTAAAACATTGATGATGTGTTTCTTTTTATAAATGTCGCAAATGTCTATCAAACACATAGTTTGCTAATGAGTCGGTTAATGTGTTTAAGTTTCTAGAAATATGTTGGTATTGAATCAAATCAAATTGTCTTTCCAAAATCTTAACCCTTAGGAACATGCGATAAATGGCTGGGTTTCGGACGGAATATATACCATTGAGTTGTATTATTACGAGTTGTGAGTCTAGCCTGACGATTAGTCAGCGTATACCATGGGTGATGGCATCAGAGAGAAGTTATATCAACGCGCTATACTCAGCGATGTTATTCGTTGATTGACCAATACATACACCTCTGAAACTTACTAACTCACCGCTTGGATAAAAAATGGCCCAGGCTGCAGAGGACAGGTTCCGCGAACTACGACTCGCTCCTTCGGCATATCCCACACATGTCTCCAAAAGGTTTGACATCTGCAATAAATGTAAAAAGGTGGATTAATCGACCAAAACGACCACTTTAGCGAAAACAAAATACAACAAAAGCATATTGGTTACTATTTAAGCATAGTAACACTTGAGGTACAACCCATTACAAGGTTGCACCAGTGGAATTCCGTCATAATCCATTAACTCGTAGGCTCCTTTTGCTAATACTCGTTTAACAATATAGGGGCCCATCCATAAAGAATTAAATTTACCTGCTCCCAATTTATTGGATTCTTGGTCGTAAAGCAAGACCAAGTCACCTTCTGAGAAGACACGGGGTTTGACATTTTTGTCGAACTGCGCCTTAACTCATTTCTTATGGGCTTCGTTAGCCAAAGCGGCATCACGATGGGTTTCATCCAATTGGATTAATTCCAAGAAACGAGCCTCTTCTTCTGAAGTTCTGGGGAGGAGATCGATTGCGAGTTTAAGAGACGATATTTCGCACTGGACTGGTAAGACTGCTTCCAGGCCATATACCAGTTGGAAGGGTGTGAACCCGGTCGCATTCCTTACCGATGTTCAGTAGGCCCACAAGGCTGAGTACAGGATTAGGTGCCACCTTCCTTTGTGCACTCCGATCATCCTTTGCAACATACGCTTCAGGACTTTGTTGATCGCCTCAACTTGTCCGTTGGCTTGCGGATAATACGGAGTGGAGCTATCGTGAGATAGTCCTAGTTTGGCAGCTAATTCGAGCATCATGTGATTGCGAAAATGTGATACATGATCTGTAACTATAGCCTGTGGTACGCCGAATTTGGCGACTACATGATTGAAAAAGAAAAGGGTAGTTGTTTCACCAGTGTTATATAATGTAGGCATCGCCTTGGCCCATTTGGTAAAATAGTCAACGGCGACTATAATATACCCATGCCCCCCGGTCGAGGTGGGGTTACATGTCATGAAATTGATGCCCCATTTGGGGAAAGGCCCAACAGCAATTATTGGCTGTAAAGGTGCGGGAGATCTTCTGGTTTTGCTATCAAAAATTTGACAAGCATGGCAACTTCTGACTACGGTTATGCAATCTTTGAACATGGTTGGCCAGAAGTATCTTGCTCATAGGATTTTTTGTGCTGTAGCATATCCAGATTGATGCCCCCCACACGCACCTGAATGACACTCATTCAAGGCTTTTTCGGCCTCCTCATGGGTGAGGCACCTTCTCAGAACTGTATCGATACCACGATGGTAAAGCGTATCACCGACGATCATGTAGTCTTTTGCTTAGTATCGTATACGTTTTTGTTCAGAGTGAGAGGTGTTAGGCCTAAAATTTTGGGTTTGGAGATAAATTATTATATCTCCATACCACTCATTGCTTGTAGATATCAGAAACAAATTCTCGTCCACGATTGATTCTTCGGATGTTTCATCATTGGACGACAATGGGAGATCGCATAATAATTCTGCGAAAACTAGAGCTTTCTTTGATTTGGATTTTACAAATTCCAGATCAAACTCTTGAAGGATTGCTATCCATTTTGAATATTTGCCCCCCAGCAACTGTCGTGAAAATATATAAGTCATGGGGTTGCAATCTGACAGAATGGTAGTTTTCCGAAAGAGGACATAGTGTCGAAATCTTTGTATCGCTTGAACAGCTGCAAGCGCTAGTTTTTCAACATAAGAATATTTGCTTTCTGTATCATTTAAGTTTATACTTAAATAATATATAGGGTGTTCAATTCCATCGACTTCTTGAACTAAAACCATTGCGATGGTTGTATCTGTTGCAGCCAGATATAGGTTAAAATCTCTTTGCTAATCGGGGGTGTACATTAATGATGCTTTTATTAAGGAATCTTTTAAAGCATCAAAGGAAGCTTGCGCAACCTGATCCCAGAAGAAGGGTACCTCCTTTCTCAAAAGACGTGTATAACCTTTAGCAAGTTCGGCGTAATTTGGAATGAACCTCCTCAGAAAGTTTGCTTTCCCTTGGAGTTTCTGAATCTGAAGCAAATTTGAAGGTGGAGGCAAATTTATGATTGCCTGGACCTTGCACGGGTCGAGACGAATCCCATCTTTGGAGACAACAAAGCCAAGTAAACGACCAGAACCGACGCAAAATAAACATTTGTGCGGATTGAGTCGTATCTTGTAGTGTCGGCAACGTAGAAATATCGCTCTTAAATGTTGCGGATGATCAGTCCGCTTTCGCGAATGAGCCGGGAGGTCGTCGAGGTATGGTTGAACGATGTTATTGATGTCATGGAAGGCATAATTCATTGCCCTCTGAAAGGTCGCCCCTGCGTTCTTTAAACCAAATGGTAATTTTCGATATGCTAATGTGCCCCACGGACAAATGAATGCAGTCTTTGACTGGTCCTGTGGGCGGATATTTATTTTATTATACCCGGAAAATCCATCCATGAATGAAAAGATTTCGCATCCGGTGCATTCATCAATTATCTGGTCGATGAAGGGTGTAGGGTAGTTGTCTTTCGAACAAGCTTGATTTACATCCCTATAATCAACACACACTCTAATTGTCCCTTGTTTCTTCATAACAGGGACAATATTTGATACCCAATCGGTTAGAGGAACTGGGTATATGAAACCAGCATGGAGAAGTTTTTCAACTTCTGCCTTAATGGCAGCGGCTTTCTTGGGGTGCACCTGCCTGAGCCGTTGTCGTACCAGTTTGACATCTGGATACATCTTAATTTCGTGTTCAACGATACTTGAGTCAATGCCTGGCATTTCATCATATGACCAAGCAAAGACATCTCTGAATTCGCGAAAAATAGCGTTGTATATTTCCAGTTCTAAAGGAGAACAACATTTTCCGACATAAATATTCTCTACAACATCTGTTTTAGTCGAGATATTTATGGTTATAGTCTCTTCAATGTTGGATAAGTTTCACTCGGAATCCACCGTATTTACAGTATTTGATAGGAATTCAAAAACTGAAGGGTGATAAAGGTCATCTTGAGTATCTTCTTCATAATCTGGAAGAAGGGAACGATGGTGGCAATCATTCCATGGTGCCCCTTCAATCAACATTGATTTTACAATTCCTTCGTCGGTTCCATGCACTCGCGACCAAGGATCTGAAGGGGTACCATATTCTCTAGACATATCTACCCAAACGCTTGATGAGCGTTGATTCGGGTTTGCCTCCCATGCTAGAAACATTGATTGCTACAATACTTCTATTGGGCTTGGGGGCAAAATCATTGCATGATCCATGGTGATATCGTTTTCTGAGATCTTCGTGGAAGATATCATATTGCAGGTTCCTATCGACGCTACTTCTGCCAAGTTGATTGGAGGTGGAAGAGCGAAAGTTCCCATTAGTATAGGATCTTTTAGTAGGCCTACTCCGATATTCTGAAGCGAATGGGGGCTTCCATGGATCATGGGAATGCTTCCTGTAACCTGTGAACCATTAGGGAGGAAGTTTTGTTGGTCGACGATTGTAATCCCCCCTGAAAGGGAAATGCAATCTTTCTAAAATAGGTCGACACAACAGCTGCCATGGCATAGATCCACGGTCTTCCTAGTAGGATGTTTTAATCGAGATTCCCATCGATGACTTCAACATCTATTTCTACTGTTTTTCCCCCTAGTTCAACCTTCAAGTTATTTAGGATACCATATGGGGTATATGTCCTTCCGTCGAATGCTTTTAATGTCGTCGAAGATCGCGACAAGGTTGGAGATCCTAAAGTTTTCCAGCAACTCATCGACATAATACATGTAGATGCCCCCTCATCAATAATTGTTCGATGAACAGTTTTGTTGAGGGCTTTCACTTGAATAAGGAAAGCTAGTTGAGCTGGTAACTGAGGATCGTATCCTTTGTGGTCAAAGGATACAAGAATGGAATCCTTAGGATCAACCCCACCAATGGCTGATAACAAAGCCTACCTTTGGGATGGGCAATTTTGTAGTACTTCAAGAGTCGACATAGCGGATGGCGATTGGGCCAAATCTTCCACTATGTTATAATGTTGCGCCGCTCTAGCACGAGGATTAAACGTCAACTTGTGTACTACTCCCTTTGGCGGTTTTATCGTTAATTCAGGAATGATGGGTGGTACAACTTCTGTCGAAGTTGTTGTCGAACTACTTGGTTGATCTTTATCCTTGTCGTTCGACAGCTGCGGATTCCCGTAATCTTTGCTCCTTGTCGAAATCAAAGCATCATTTTGCTGCTTGGAAATCGACAACATTAGCACTTGCGACGGGGAAGCATTTCCACTTTCAACCAGATTTGTTCCTGGATTTGGAAACGGATCAGCTAACCCAACTGAGGTTTGCGAACTC
The DNA here is from genome assembly GCA_031772625.1 of Pinus tabuliformis. Lineage (NCBI taxonomy): Eukaryota > Viridiplantae > Streptophyta > Pinopsida > Pinales > Pinaceae > Pinus > Pinus tabuliformis. Next base: position 453,764,575 of record CM062809.1, on the reverse strand, counting down.
TTAAAGAATCTTTTAAGCTCAGCTTTGTATGGACATTGTGAGGTCCAATGATCCTCATCACATATGTGACATCCTGCGGGGGGTTTCCTATTTCCAGGAGGGTTTGAAGAAGTTTTTTCAGGAGACGGTTCATCCTGTTTCTTCTTCTTCCCTTTGCTTTGTTTCTTCTTGCTTCCTGTTTGTTTGGTTTCTTTGCCCTTATTTGTCGATACGGCATTTACTTCCAAAGCAAGAACTTTGTCTTTTTCATTTTGATCTGAAATCTTACGGGCTTTCTTGGACGTAGCCTTTGTCGATTTCGCGTTTGTCGTGCCAATCACGCCATCGCCGGAATGAGAGTCATTATTTGATTTAGGAGGAGGAGGAATTGAGAATTCCAGTCTAGGGGCGTCAGGTATTTTGTCGTAGAGCGTGCCAGGCTGAGTATAGACCAAGTCCAGATATTGCGCACGAGCGATAACTTGCTCTTCCGTTACGACTCCCCCCTTTGCCACATCTTCCGTTATGGCAGGAAGTAACGACTTGATAAACCATTCAGCTAATAGCTAATCGGGAATGTACGTTTTTACCATCCTACGACGTCGTCGCCACTCATGTATATGATCAGATATGTGAGTGGCCGTTGTCTGCTTGAAGTTGGTTAGGATTTCCGTTCCCGTTTCATACCTTATCGGTAATTGAAAATGGGTTAAAAAATTCGTGGCTAAGGTGCTGAAGTTGTCGAACGAAGCTCTAGGCAATTCAATATACCATTTTGCCGCTGGACCCGTTAACGTCCTCTGAAAAAGGCGAAGCCTTATCGAATCATCGTTTAGGGTGTTTGATGAACACCATAAATGAAATGTCATCACGTGATTCGACGGATCTTCACCTGGATTTCCATTAGATTTAGGAATATCTGATGGAAGTTTATGAGGAATCGCTGGCCACCAAGGGGCGTAAGCAATTGGATCGTTTGTTAACCGATGTAAATCGGGTAACTCTAAAGTTGCCACGAATGGTAACTGTTGATTCAGGTTAGGTGAAGCATACCCAGGATATGATGGAATTTCCTGAGCAGTTGGCCTTTGCATACCAGCATAATGTAGTTTATGCTGGTACGACTGATACGGTTGGTGGACATGACCACTGTAAAGTGGTTGATTTTGACCGTTTTGAATGTATGGCTGTCCACTGTTCGCAAAGATCTGCTGCTCAGAACCTTGGTATACTTGTTGGAATTTTGGTTGTTAGTATTGCACCAGCCACGGTTGTGAAGCCATGTTCTGTTGCGCTATACTAACCGTTGGACCAAGGTGTGGGGTAATTGTACCCGTTTGGACCTGTGTCGCCCCACCAGTTGGCGATTGTGGTTGAGTCACAGGGTCAAGGGGCTGTTGCATTACAACCTGAGAAATCTGAGGTTGACATACAACAGGCAGCGTTTGAACTTGTGACATTGTCACAATAGCCGGTGTATTCAGGATGTTCGACATAGGTACACATTGCTGCATAGAATACACAACCCTTGGTTGTTGGGGTAATATAGGTACCCAACCACTTGACGTAACTCCAGTATAACCTGAATACTGTTGTGAACTCTCGTATGGGTATCCTCCCGGAGGGGGTAATGAAAGGGCATACTGCCCCCCATATGGTGGTAATCCGGAACTTAAGGGGATTATCTACCCTTGGGGCTTGGATTGCCCAAATTGACCTCCAAATGGATCAATTTGTCGAGTCTCAACATAAGAGTTGCCGGATATTATTCTGGAGGAACAAACAGGAATGGACCATACTGTCGAAATAGCCCCTGGATGGACACCTTCTAGCGGTTGTGAGCTAGTCGGGACAGATGGTACGCCGGCAAACATTGTCGGAGTGACGGCAGGGAGTTCTGCTGTCGCTGTGTCAGTGGACACAGTACTAGATTTTGACGGTTGTTCAGACATTTTGAGTCTTTCCAAAAGATTACCTAGCGATTCTACAGGAACTTCCATTGGTGGTAGACTAACTTCTGATGTCGAAGGAAGTAGAGTGACCCCGACTCCAAAATGTGTTGGAGTACTTGCTTGCGGATCTTCTACAATTTCCTCTATCGCAATCAAACTAGGTGGAAGGGGAAGACCGTCAGGTCCGTAAAATATTTCTGGTGCCGAAGAAGGGGTTGAATCGACAGAGACAGATGTTTGAGGAGCAAGACTCTCCGAACCGGTTGCAGATGGAACTGGTTCAGTAACACAAGTGTTTTCTCTCAGACTAGGATCAGTGTCACTGTCCCTCTGTGGCTGTTGAACTTCTTCTGTAGAGGCAGGGTTTCCAGAAATGTTTGGAGTAACCGGAATCTCGGATGTTTTTGGAACACTTGTTCTAACTTTAATAGGAGATTTCGAACCGGTTAAACGAGTTCGCTTTGTCCGTACTGTTTTCGATTCCAGAGACAAAGACGGTTGACTCGTAAGCCTCCGCGAACGACGAGGTTTCAATTGACTTTCTTCCACGATTGCGGATTACTCGATCAACCGAAATACAAAAAGGGTGGAATATGTTTCCGAATTAAATGAATTTTAGACGCTTTTAGACACAACTTGCTTTTTCAATTTTAAAGAGTCGAGGAAAAGCAAAAGATGACTCTAGTCTCCTTCGATTTTTAATGAGCCTAAAGTGACAAGTGCTCAGATGGACCTTTTCCGTTAAGGAGTCTGAAAAGGAACGAAAGGGACTGCTCTGGAGTTCTAGGTAGAGGGTGTGCCAAACTTTTCGCAAAACCGCAGAATACTTTTTAGGGTACGGGCGGTCAATCTTCCCAAATGCTGTGTTCAGTGCATTGCGATCAGTAGGGCGGTCGACATGGCTTCCTATGGATAAAGGTTTTATGCCTATAGGGGTCTCCCAATATATACTCGACGGTACGTTGGAGCACAATCCGTACTGGCACTTGTTGTCTCTTAGGACGAATCACCCAACCATCAGTGAGGCAACAGTTACCAGGTTTTACAATGCTGGAACACATCTCTAGCCTAGACCTCTATGTTGTGCATTAAGTTACAAAGCGTTGTTAAGTTCATTCAATTTATTTTAGGTTGATCTTTCTTATAAATTTTCCTTTTTGGATCACCACGAGATGTAGATACAATTCCTAAATGCAGTCTAAAGATGATAAGAAAGCTTTTATATCTTTTCAACAATGAAAATCCTAGCTACAAGGGGAAAAGAAAGACACAATCTTTTCTCAAAGAGCATAGAGCACACTGTAAATGCACTTTTCCTAAATCAAATCATACAAACTGTCAAAATGCAAATGCACTTGTGCATGTATTTGTTTTCACTTTCTTAATATTGGTGCCTAAAAAGAAAGTTGTTGTACAAATTTGAATTCGATTTCAAGTGAAAACACAAACAAGCTTCTTTTTGAAAACAAAAAGACGATTACGATACTTTATGATTTTGAAGTAAACACTTGTTTCGACACTAGAAATTCATAAACTCAAACCAAAAGACAAAATTAAAAGTGTAATCAACTATCAACAGCAAACAAACTTACTCCTAAGATCAAAACGACACTTACGACAGGTCTAGATCTAAGGGCGAGAGTATGACTAGTTTACTTTTGTAATGGGAAACTGCAAATGATGTAACAAATACACAAAAACAAATACAGTTTCTTTTATACAACTGAGGTGGAATTAAGGCAAAGAAAAGGGGTTTCCAGATAGGTACACATACTGATAACAGGCTGCAAAAATCAGAGATAAAACTGAACAAAAAGAGGCAAAGAACCACAACTGCACAGGGCAAAGGTTGATCAGCGCACCTGTTGCACAGAAAAACTGAATTGCAGCGCAGGTAGCCCTCTCGGGACCTACGTTGAAATGCAGAACCTCTTCACAGAGCCTGCGCTGAAGCAGAAACGAGAATTGTCTCTGGGTTCTGGGTCACGGTTTGCAGTTTAATCTACGGTTTTTGGCCGGATAAAAGCTATCAATAAGGTACAATTAGAGGGATGATTTAAAGGAGGACTAAGAGCTATCACAAAGGGAAATTAGAGCATTTGTGGATCAGCTGTTTAGATCATAAACAGGCCCAGTGAATGGACTAGAGTAGCAGATCTCTACTTTGCATTTGTAAATGGCAAATGCAGTTCGATTCGGCACTCCTGAGTTTATGAGATGAACAACAATAGAAACACAAATAAACTAACTAGATATGTTCCCCAGTGGAGTCGCCAATTTGTTGTTGGGAAAAGTATCCATTCAGAACGCCCCTATCCCACTCTAAGGTGTGATAGTGCCTTAGCAACAAACAAGGAAAACTATTTTCGTTTTCTTCTTTATGAAATTTAAACGAAGAGGAAGGATGTAACTAACCTGTGTCTTTCGCTAGTTTGTTGATCCACTCGCTCTTCTCTTTGTTCGTTTCCCACTGCCTGCTCCCTTACTGGTCCAGCTTCACCAAGTTCTTGCAAGATCACAAGAGAGGAAAACTACACAAAAGACATAGATTTACATTCATAACTAGTTTAGGATCAGATTTAAACTAAACATGCAAATATAACAAAGCATCATTGATAGACAAGCATATAGGAGAAACTCAAATAGTTTTATTGATATGATAAGAAAGTCCAAGAGGAGATACAACCAAGTGAGTTCCAATCCAGCATCTACCTCCCAGCAAAGGAATCCCTTCCTCTCCTCCAACAAAGCATAAATCACCCAATGCACTAATCTCAATCTCAAACCAATAGCAATTCTCTGCAAAGTACAAAATTCCAGCCTCCGGATCTCTGGGATGATGGATCCATATATAGATGTAAGCAGAGAGGATGAGTCAGCTTATGTTTTGACTTGTGGCTTCTCTCTATCAGTTCTTGCTTCCACTTGGAGGCTGAGAGCCTCTTACTCATCACTGGTCGAATTCATTGAGGCAAGTGTCATCGAGGAAGATTCTGGAAGCTTCCAGTGTCTGTACACCTCGCGGAATGACAATTCCATTTGGCATTTCTCGCTCAGCGCACCCTGGTAGTGCATTTAGGTGCGTTGCAACGCACCTAGCTAGTGTACTGGGGTGCATTGCAACGCAGGCAGCTAGTAGAGCATCTGAATTAATCCTGAATTGACTGATTCTGAGTGGTTTTTGGTGGAGAACTTCTGGGAGAAGCTGTCATTGGTTGACCTTGTTCCTTTAGGGGCAGGAACAACTCTTTTAGGGACTTTGGATCCCTTGGATTATGGACATTTCATGCTCAATGCTGTAAGGCACAAAAATGTCTATAACAGAGAGGTACAAGTGTTTTGCACAGTGCTAGGTGGCACAGAGAGGTGTGCAATGGTGCAAGATGCATGGAGATGTTGCAGTAGTGTAGATGTCAGAGAGGGAGCACTTGTCAGCATCAAGTAGAGCTTCAACATTAGAGGGTGTTTCTAGCCCAATATGGAGGTCAGTTGGGAGGTGTAGTGCAGATGCAATGCTGGGAGATAGAACTAGCAGCAGCACGGATGCAGTGAGAGATCAAAGTGACAGAGGATAGAGCAGTTAGATACTGAAGAGCACAGAGATGCAGAGTCTTCAGTCGACAGAGGCAATAGCAGTCAGAGACTTTGATGACAGAGCAAGTGGACCGGCCAGATGTGTTGCATGGAGGACATTCCAAAGTTATAAGATCAGGTTTGAGAGGAAGCCTTTCTTGTTGAGAGGGAGTGTTGAAAAGTGTACAACAAGAAATGCTTGTTGAGAATGCAACAAGATGATGGAGCTTAGTGAAAATAGTCGCCTTCACTAAGTGGGCCCGCAGACAAATTATGGCGCAAGTTCTATTTTTGATCACAGTGTGGATGACCACAGTGTGAGTGATCACAGTGTGGGTGACACAGTGTGGGTGACCATAGTGTGATTGATCACAGTGTGAGTGATCAAAGTCTATTTTTAGACTGGCTGTCAAAAATAGAAAAGTCAAATGTTATTAGCTCATAATAATATTTGGACTATAAACGTGATCTTATTCTCTTGGAGCACTTCAGGATGAGCTACGGATGTGGTACATGCAGATCCCAGAGGGAAATACATGGTTACCTATGGGATGACTAATATTTGCATGCAAGACTTCAGTTAGAACTCAAGTGAGTTGAGTTTAGTGGACTGGAGGTGCAGTTAATGGAGTTGTAATCAGTTTAGCTTTGTTAAACTCGTTGTATTTAGTCTAACTGGAAAATAGACTAGAGATGAGTTGGGTGAATTAGTTATTAATTAATTCACAAGTTATTAACTCATAATGCAACTATAGAATACATCACTTAACTCAGTTGCATGTCAGTGCATGTTCAGTTCAGCAGGGACATGTGTTAGAGGATTAGATTGTTATCAGTTGTGACTATAGTTGTGCATGATGATTTGCACAATCAGAGGGATTGAGTATGCCAATGAATTGGCCAATATCAAGAATTCTAGCTTGTGCTCACGTCCAACAGAGTGTGAGTGATTATTTGCAGGTCAAATACAAGTTTGGTAAGCCATTCTCATCAATTCTTGAGAAGGTATTGAGCTAGAGAGGCAAGAAAGCAGTGGAATAGATTTGGAGATCAGATCTGAGCTGTATTGTGTGTGACAGGTGGAGCTGGTACTGGATTGCTTGTGATAAGCATTGTACTTTGTAATGATACATGATTCAATCAATATAATATACAGATAATGTGGGGTTTTTAGCGAGATGCTTTCCCCGGGATACATACTGTGTTAATGAGTTTGATTGATGCTTCTATGTGTGCCTGTGAATTTTTCTGCTTCTGTAAATTGATGATCAACGTAGAGGAGATTATGTATTATACATGTTCCGCTTATACTTGTATGATCAGGATAATCTCTTTGAATATGTGTTAAATTATTCAAAATTTCTACATTCACTGTCACCAGCACAGACACTATGCCACAAATTGTCCGCAGAAGAAGAAAAATAAGCAAGTTGTTGGATCTGCAGCGGGAGAGGCCTTAGCCTCACAGTTTGAGCTTGATTTTTCGTTGATCGCATGCTTGGTATCAAGTGTGATGGGATCAGTATGGTTCTTGGACAATGGTGTGTCTTTTCACATGACAGGAGATAGAGATTTGTTTTCTGATATGGAGGAGAAAGATCTTGGAGTGCACATCGAGATGGGTGATGATGGTAGATACAGTGCGATCGGTATCGGTACCATTTCCTTTGAGAGGGAGTCTGGTAAATCCTTCGCATTGAAGGAAGTGATGCATGTTCTAGGATTGAAGAAGAATCTTATCTTTGTGGCGATGTTAGAAGACAAGGGATATGATGTTGTTTTCAGCGAGGGAAAGGCTTTCCTGCACAGTAAGACAACTGGAGAAACCTGGAAGATAGGGGTTCGAGTTAGGAACCTTTATCAGTTGCATGTAGATGGATATGTAGCAATGGCATGCAAGGCAGAAGGATTGGTGAGCCGGGGTGATGGCGAGCTGTAGCACAGGAGATTGGGTCACCTTCACCATGGAGCCTTGAAGATACTGCAGCAGATCACTACTGGGCTTCCTAAAGGCACTCTTGCGCAGTTAGATCAGTGCAAGTGATGTACATTGGGAAAGTTTGTGAAATCCACCTTTCACGAGAAGGATAGTCGTGCCACGATGATCCTTGAGAGAATTCACACAGATGTGTGTGGACCTTTTTCAGTAGCTTCGACAGAAAAGCACGGGTATTATGTGATCTTTGTTGATGATTTCTCTCGAAAGTGTTGGATATTTTTCATGCAGAAGAAGAGCGAGACAAACTCAAAGTTCCGTGAGTTCAAAGCACAGGTCGAGAAGGAGTCGAGGAAGAAGGTGAAGGCTCTTAGGAGCGAAAATGGTGGTGAATACATCTCTGGTGAGTTCAAGGATTTCGGCGGTGTAGAAGGGATTCGAAGAGAGCTCATAGCTCCCCATAACCCACAACAGAACGAGGTTGATGAGCAGAAGAACAAAACGATCGTGGGTGTTGCACGAGTGATGTTTCATGATCAGGGCCTACCCCTTCACTTGTGGATGGAAGCATGAAATACTATAGTATATGTGCAGAACTGTTGTCCTCACAGGATACTTGGCATGAGTACACTCGAGGAGGCTTATTCTGGTAAGAGGCTTGATACTTCTCATTTGAGGATTTTTGGTTCTAACGTTTACATGCATGTGATGAAGGATGCCAGGAAGAAGCTGGAACCATCCGTAGAGGTTGGGATATTTGTGGGGTACACTGATACGCCCCACAACTATCGTGTGTATTTGCCAGACCGTGGCAAGACTGTTGTGCGACGGGATATAAAATTTCAGGAGGAGAAATCCATGAAGTGTTCGCTTGAGAAGGAGCCACACTTGCATGCAGATGAGGAGCTATTAGTTCCAAAGGATGAGCTTCAGGATGTGGATCAGCCATAGGACGAAGTTCGTGGAGTGGAAGAAATCACTCATGCAGCGCCAACCATTAGAGGGAAAAAGCGCTTGAAAGAAGCTGAACAATTGGCTGAAGATGCAGAGAAGGTTGTAGGACCACCTACAGCTCAACGTAGATAGAGACAGTCACCTGATCGGTACACTGGATACATGGCTCTTGTGAGAAAATGTGTTGTGACTGAGCCATCCTCTTTCGAGGAAGCTGTGGAGGACCCCGCATGGGTAGATGCCATGGTGGAAGAGTATGATTCGATTGCCAGAAACCGTGCATGGGAGATTGTCCCAAGACCGGAAGGGAAATCAGTGGTGGGTTCGAGATGGATCTACAAAGTTAAGCAGGCAGCTGACGGGAGTGTGGAGAAGTACAAGGAAATATTTGTTACCCAAGGCTTTTTACAGATACAAGGGATTGATTATGAGGAGATCTTTGCACCTGTCGCAAGGTATTCTTCCATACAGACGATTATTTCTCTCTCAGCACAGATGGGATGGCACATTCATCAGATGGATGTGAAGACTGTGTTCCTCAATGGAGTTGTTATCACAAAATCAGGTACTGAAGGCTGCCAATCAGCAAGACTCTGTGTAACTGTTTCAAACCAGGCTTTAGACTAAGGCTTAGCCTCCTTAGTCAGAGAGGGCTCTCTCACAGACTATGGATATTAACTAATAACAAGGAAAGATGTCTAACTCTTAAAAAACATGAAAAAATAAGCTGGCTGGACAAATATCAAAGTGATTCCCATTGGGCTTATGGAGTCTCACACATCTCAGCAAACAAAAACACTATCTTTTCATGGAAATCAAGGCTCTTTACATCAGATGTTCAAACATACTTTACATAAAACACAGCTTGCAAAGCATACAGGAAGTCAGAGCATGAAACATGAATTCTGAGTGATTATGCTGTAACAAGACTGTAAAAGAACACTAAGAGAATAAACCACCATACATTTGAACAATAAGATCTATTGAGAATCTTGAGAAGAAACAACAGCTGTTTGTATTACTGAAATCTTCTTTTTTACATAAACCAAAATAGACTTGTTCTTTATCAAAATCTCCAACCCTTATTACATCCAAGTCTGATCCATATATAGGAATACATGCTTAACCACCTCGAGCTTCCTCCTCCAGCATGAGGGGAGCATCGAAGGTTGCTATTAACTATCCTTATCTACTGTGTAACTAATTCATTAATTACATAATTGCTGAACTGTAATTACAAAAGGTCTTAATTTATTCAAAACTTAAAATCTGTCCTCCTCGTAGCATGATGCTTTTCTGACTCTTGACACATGTCTTCTTTCTGTTTTGGTTGAGGTATCTTGGAGGAGAATACACTGAACAAGCTGGCTTTGGATACTGGTTGTGTAGATGGCTCATTAATTGACCAAGATAAGTGCCCTGTTTTCACGGTCTCTGTCTCCCATCATTCTTCACTACTTAAAGAACATGTTTGCAGCTCTTTAATTCTTCACAAACAACGCATATCACCATACTCTCCAATGAGCTGGAAGCCTTATGAACTTTTCCAAAATGCACATCTGTCATTCTCTGAATAGCTAGGAGAGTCTTTTATGGTTTCCCTTATGTCCTTGAGGCTTTTCCTTCAAAAATTTGCTGACCTCATCATTAAACTCTTTGATTTTCTAATAAAACAGCACCTACAGCAGTTTCGTAGCGCGCTACGAAACTGCTGTTTTTGCTAAAACATAGTACATTTGCACTAAAGCATCTTTTGTTTGAACTTATGACTTTTCAAACTTCCTCTACAGGTGTCAAAGACTTAGATGACTTCAAAATAGTGGAACTTAAACAAAATTGACCAAAACTAAGAATATCACCTTTTCCTCAAATCAGTGAGCTAGCTGACCTAGTTGTGTCTTCAAATTTGCAATCTCTTTCTTCAAAGCTTTGTTTTTAGCTCTCAGGGTCATGTTCATTTTTCTGATGAGTTTAGCTTGCTTGAGGGCTGGAACCGTCCAGGTATATACATCAGCCACGGAATCTGTCTGACCCACTAGGCTTTTGCTACCCTTTAACACAGCTCTTTTATAGTTGGCATACCTAACTGCACGCTCCTTAATCACATTCTTTGCTTTGACAACTTCCTCTTTGGCTGCTCCCACCTGATCCTTTATGGCTGTTTCCACTTGATTCTTTATGGCAATCACATTTCCTCCTTGGGTGATGATGATCTTTCTGTTTTTATCTTTATGTTTGACTGCCTCCACCGTTTTGGTCAATACTTCAATTACCTCTGTTCTGGGTGACTTTACAGCTTTCTTTCCTTTATGCACTTTCTCCTTTACAGCTTCTTCTCCTTTATGCACTTTCTCAGCCTCTTTAATTTGTTTCCTTGTAACTGGCCTTCTTGGCTTGAACATAAACTCCTCACTAGGCTCATCAAACCTTAATCTCTTTGAGGCTTTTGATTTCTTAGTGCTCTCAGGGGAAGATTGGGTCAAATCAATATGCATGGGTTCAAGATGCACTGGTTCTTCCTGCTCAAATTCAATAGCCTCAAGTAGATCACTTAGGCTGGCCTTTGAAATTGGACTTTCCTCCACAGCTACTGATTTACCTTTCTCCTTGCTTAATTGACCTCTTGTTTTAACTCTTGATGCTTTTTCGGATCCAGTTGATCCCTGTACATCTTTCTTCTGCTTGACCTTTTCCTTTGATGATGACTGAGGTGGCTGAGGCGGCTCTTTAATAACCAAGGGCTTGACTGGTTTGTTCAACTGAGATTTAACCTTCTTTTTCTCCCTAGCCTCCTTTCTAAGCTCAGCAATAGTAGGTTCCTCCACTGATTTTTCTTTTTCTCTAAGTGGCTGTGGGGTGAGGCCTGTCTTACTCTGGAAACCGGCCATATAGATGAAAGAACTCCAATCCCTACCAATCTTCTGCAAACCATCCAGCACTAACAGTTTAACTAGGCCATGGTGAAACAATGATGTCTCACAATCATCCTTCCTCAATTGGATTTTGTCACACATCTTGCTGAGGCTTCGAAACAAGTAAAATGGGAGGTCTATAGATGCTTTACCCGTGAAATGAAGCAACAACTTGAAATGATAGGAATAAACTTTGTTATATCTGCCCTCACAAGTTAAATATTTTTGAATACAAGTAAGAAGCATAGCATAACTCTCCTTAACATAACTTCTAGGTACAGCCTTGGTTAAATCTTCATTCACATAGGCTTCCTTCAAGAATACTTTACAGGGGCTCATATCAAATTTGAAATTTTTGAACCACTCCTGCCCTCCTCTAGGAATCTCAGTTACCCTAGCAATAGCCTCTGGAGATACTGGGAATTCTAACATAGATACCTTGGAACCTAAGCCTGTAAAATTCAAAGCAAATTCTTTTGTTACCTGAGTGTGTCCTCCCTTCAGCTTTTCACAGAAACTCCAGCAACCAGCGTCTTTGAAGGCCTTTTTAACACCTTCATCCCTCAATGTCAGGTCCAATCCTTCGGGCTCTGCCCTTTGACACCTTCCAGACCGATGCTCCTTCTTCTCCATTACGCTTTGAAAACTTTTGCACAGAGAAACACCGGCAGTCTCAACTCGAAAAGCAAATTCAAATTTTAGAACGCAGGCTCGCTTGCAATGCAGCTCTCTTGAAGAAGAAACTCGGGCTCATTTCAATTCAAATATCTTAACATATAAGCTGGCCACTTCATGTAATATTAACAGAACATCATGACACAACTATGCATGACAAAAACATTTGAATGAACTTAATGTGCATGACTATGAACCTATTGGTGGAATGATGGCTCGTAAGTGCTTGGAAGGTACACTAACTGACAACAACCGACCGGACACAATGACTCATCCCCGGACATGACATTTCGAAGATCTGCGCTGCAAAATCCCCGAATCCGCGATTTCGTAGCGCAGACAATTATAACTTAGCGACATGTGCTGCGAAATGGCTGGCACTACGAAAAGGCTAAAACATTATTGCGCTTCAAAATCAGCCAATCAAACTGCGCTACGAAACTGCGAAAAGGACAAATGACATATACGAGATAAGACATGTCTTAATCAATCATGATGGAGGATGACTAACGGTTTTGAAAATGATTCTCATCAATATCATTGAAAAACATGACCCCTAAGTAGTAAACATAGGATAACAACCATTTGACATCCATTTTTAACAATGAAATTTTGGACTCAACTTATATACATGTGACTGCAGTTCTCAGTGATAACAGGAGTCATTGAGGAGGAGGTGTACATAGAGTAGCCCGAAGGTTTCGAGATCTTCCACAGCGAGTCACATGTGTGCAGGCTCAAGAGAGCGTTGTATGGGTTGAAACAAGCACCACGTGCTTGGTACACACGGATAGATAGTTATTTCACCAGACTTGGATTCTCCAAGAGTGAGGTGGATCCTAACCTATACCAGATTGTGGTGGAGGGGAAGTTGCTTATCATTGTACTTTATGTAGATGATTTGATTTTAACAGGAGATGAGTTGTTGATACTTTCATGCAAGGATGATCTTGCTAAGGAGTTTGAGATGAAGGACTTGGGCCTCCTTCATTACTTCCTCGGATTGGAAATTTGGTAGCGCAGTGGTGGACTATTTGTTTCGCAGGGTAAGTATGCTGAGAGATACTGGAGAAGTTCAACATGCATGGATGCAAGCCAGTTGATACTCCTCTTCCTGGAGGTTGGAGGAAGAAGGATTCTACTTCAGCAGAAGTAGTGGATGCCACTGTTTATCGACAGTTGATGGGATCGCTTATGTATTTGGTCAATACACGACCCGATATATGCAATGCTGTTAACCAGCTTTCACAAGCTATGGTTAAGCCAACCAAGCTCTTCTGGAAGGCAAGCAGGCATGTATTGCGTTATCTCAGAGGCACATCGGGATATGGTTTGTGGTACAGACAGGAGGATGAGGTGAAGCTATGTGGCTTCACGGATGCAGATTGGGTAGGGAGCCCAATGGACAAAAAGAGCACATCTGGAGGGGTCTTCAGTATCGGGTCGACAATAGTTTGTTGGTACAGCAGGAAGTAGAGATCCATGGCACTCAGTTCAGCAGAGGCCGAGTATATGGCAACAAGTTTGGCTGCATGCGAGGCTATATGGATGAGGAAGATCCTAGTCAGGTTGTTCAATTCATGCTTGGAGCCTACTGTGATTTATTATGATAACCAGAGTTGCATTAAACTCTCAGCTAATCCAATATTTCATGATAGATCTAAGTACATTGACATCAGGTACCATCATATCAGAGATTGTGTGCAACAGAAGATCATGTTACTTTCATACATTCCAACGGAGGATTAGGATGCCGATATCTTGACGAAGGCACTCACCAGGAGCAAATTCGAATACCACCGAGGCAAGATAGGGGTTGCTGATAATCCATATCTTGTTGAGAGGGAATGTTGAAAATGCAACAAGATGATGGAACTTAGTGGAAAGAAGTCGCCTTCACTAAGTGGACCCGCAGGCTATTTTTGGCGCAAATTATATTTTTAGACTATGTCTATTTTTAGACATATGGATCATGGTCTATGAGTTGCAGGATGCTATTTGTGGATGATTGGTCATGTTGGTAAAAATAGATGGACTTTTATTTTTAGACATATGGGTGAATTCTATTTTTAAACTGCTCAGTCTAAATATAGAACAGTCGAATATTATTAGCTCTTAATAATATTTGGACTATAAACATTATCTTATTCTCTTGGAGCACTTCAGTTTGAGCTACGAATGTGGCACATGCAGCTGTCAGAAGGAAATATGATTTTCATATGGGTCAGTTGAGTTATTGCATGGTGGACTTCAGTTAGAACTCAAGTGGTTGAGTTCTGGTGGATTTGATTGAGGACTTGATGGAGTTGTGTTCAGTTTGACTTGGTTGAACTAGTTGTATTTTAGTGTAACTAAGAATACACTAGTGATGAGTTGTATTTTAGTCTAACTAAAGAATACACTAGTGATGAGTTGTGTGGATTAATTATTAATTAATTCACTAATTATTAACTCATAAAGCAACTGAATAATACATCAGTTAACTCAGTGGATGGACAATTTAGTGGAGACAGGTGTTAGAGGTAAGTGAAAGGGCAAGACAGCTGTCATTTGTGACTATAGTTATGCATGATATTTGCACATGCATGGATTGAGATTGCCCATGAGGATTGCGTAGTGTCACACAAGGTAATAACGAGTTTGCTTCAGCCATTCATTATTATTCTCTTGCAGGATTGCGCAGTGGAGGCAGGAAAACAGTGGAGGAGATTTGAGGCTTTAGATCTGAGCTAGTTTGTGTGTAACAGGTGGAGATAGTACTGAGTACTTGCGAGGAGTATTGTACTATGTATTGTTACATGTTCTCAATCAATATAATATACAGATAGTTGGGGGTTTTTAGCTTATGCTTTCCCCGGGTTACATACTGTGTTAATGTGCGCATGCGATTGATGTTTCATTGTTTTTAATGCTGCTAAATTGATGATCAACGTAGAGGAGGTTATGTATTACGCATGTATTCCACAATAGTGTATAATCGGGATAATCTCTATGAATAAGTGTCATATTATTCAAAATTTCTACACCCTTTCCTTTGCCAGGAGCTTTAGATTTATAGTCCCTTTTGTAGTGCCCTACCTTTCTGCATTTCTAGCACACCACCTTTACAGGTTTTCCTGGAGATTTAGATCTCCCTCTAGATTTAGATTTCCCACTCGATGATTTTTTTTTTTTTCTTTTCTGGGACCATCCTCGTCCAGGCAAGGCATCAACATTCTGGCTCTCCATATTTTTCCGTCTCATCTCCTCCGTCAGCAAGGATGAGACTATTTCATCAAACTGCAAGGTAGTTTCCTTGCTACCTATTGCAATAACCAGACTATCCCACGAATCTCTTAGAGAACACAACAAAATAATGCACTTATCTTTGTCTGAAATTTTGATATCAACAAACGATAATTGACTTACCACAATATTAAATGAATTGAGATGCTCTATCACCGAGTCTCCATCTTTCATCCTCAGGTTATGCATCTTTTTCTGTAGGCATAGTTTATTCACTAGAGACTTAGATTGGTACAAAGTCCCTAACTTGTCCCACAAAGCCTTCTTCGTAGCCTCCCCTGATACATTCAATAATATTGAATCTGAGACACACAATCGTATTGTGCTCTTTTCCTTCTGATCCAACTTCTTCCATTCTTCATCAGACACTTTCGTTGGTTTAGTACTCAGATCTACCATGATCAACCGATATTTATCCACCAACAGATCCTCAATCTTGAGTTTCCATAACTCGAACTTCTGACCATTAAATTTCTCGATCTCTATCATTCCACTACTCACCATCTTCTTTCACCACCAGAATTGATCCTGCAGATTTCCCACTGAAAAAGGTCTACCACAGGACCGAGTGAAACCCTCAGCAAAAAAGGTGTCCCCTTGAAGCCAAAATAGCTCTGATTCCAAGTGTAGGTTTTAACCCCATACAGAAATTACCTGCATACTAATTCTAAAACACAGAAAATAAACAATGTGAGAGCATAACACATAAAACACATATACACAGAGATTTTCCCCTAGATCCCAAAATTGGGACTACCAGCTTGATTTTTCATTATGTTCCGTTCAATGTTACAATACATATTTATACATGCTGAAGCATCCAATACCATGGACTGAAAACCATCGCGTCCAAAACCATGTGCGAAAATCATGCACAAAACCATAGGTAGGTCCACCCAACCTAACATAGGGTCAAAAACCAAAATTTTCTAGGGCGCTACCCTGGACCCCATAGAGTGGGGTTACCTGCACCCCTCAAACTCCCTTGACTCCCCCCATTACGCAATCAGTGAAATGAAGGGTGGCTCCGCCCCCCTCCTAACCCTCTGGTTAACTACGTGGGCTAGTCATGGAAAGAATATAACACAACCCAATAGGTATTTCATGCACCATAATGCTAGGATCGATGTTAGGCATTTCTTCGTAAGACCATGCAAACACGTCATAGAATTCCTAGAATAGACGAGTATATGTCTTGATCTCATCCGAAGAACAGGATACCCCAACATAAACGTGTTCAATGACACCAGGTTTGATAGAAATGTCAATCGGTATCGTTTGGGTAATATTACCCAAATTTCCTTCCGACCATACTTCATGAGTAATAGTCAGTGGTGGAAATGGAGAAGAGGACTCTTTTAAAGTGGTAGACATGACCGCCAGGCGAGGCAAGAACGAGGAGTGATCAGGTATCGATCCGTGGTGGTTCCTCGAGAGACATGATTTCCATGATACCTTCATTGACGAGGAAGGTCTCAGTTAAGGGATTGAATGATTCCAAAGTGCCAAGCTAGGGAGATTGAGAGTACATATCAAGAGAGGTATTCTACATATGATAATCAGAGGATGTAGAGTTCGAAGCCGAAACAATTTCCATGTAATTGACCTTGGCGGGACTAAGCAGCATGACCTTGTCCCAAGCATCAACAAGATCTCGTGCAAGTATGACCCAGGGATCATATTTGACCGAGACCATGTTGACAGAGGCAACATGAGGAGGTGGGAGTGGAAAAATTCCCATTAAGGTAGAATCTTTGAAGAGACCTACCCCCACACTCTCATAGGGAGCACCAGAGTTCTTTACGTACGAAACATTTCCACTTGATGAGGAAGAGGCAAAGAAAGACAACTGATCAATGGTGACAATCTTCCCTTGATGGGGAAAACGGATCACGTGAAAAAAAGAGGAGGCCATGACACGCATGGCATGAGTCCAACATCGGCCAAGTAGAAGATTATAATTGAGGTTGGCGTCAACAATCTCTACTTCAACTTGCACTGTCTTACCTTCTAGGGCAATGGCAAGGCTAGGTAATACACTGAAGGGCCACGAATCGCACCCATCGAAAGCTTCCAGAGTGTTCGGAGACTAGTTCAGTGTAGGGGAATCGATAACCTTGCAACATGTAGTTGACATGATGCAGGTGGAAGCACCTTCATCTATGATAGTGCGGTGGATGGTATTCTCGTTAATGATTACCTGAATAAGAAAGGAAATCTGATGAGGGAGCTGCAGAACATGGTTCTCCATATCGAAACAGATCAAATTAGAATTGGTGGAATCGATGCCCCCGATAGCCGACAGCGAATATTTCCACTACAATTGGTAGCTTTGGAGTACCTCAAGAGCCAACATGGCTGACGATGCCTGAGCCAAATCTTCAATGATATTGTAGTTCTGAGCGGCTCAAGCATTGGGATTATACGAGGATTTCCTCAACACACCTCGAGAGGGTGGCTGCATAGTGGAATCAAGGTTAGGGCGCTCGATTTGCAGAAGGCTAGAACTCAGGGTAGAAGAAGAAGGCGCAACTTCTTTCTCTTTCCCAATTGCCAGAGCTGTAGTTTTATAATCTTTCAATCGAGTAGCCACATTACTGGGCGTGCTCATCATGAACACTTGAGATTTGGAGGAAGCATATCAGGTTTGGTCTACCATCTAAGTCTGTTGAGATGGAAATGGCTCTTTAAGGACAACAGGGGTCCCTTTGAATAGGCGACTAACTTAGGATCATCATGGAAAATCCTTATTATAGCGATCCTCCTTGCAAATGAGGTAGGGATACTTAGGTTTCGGTTGTGAATATTTGCCAGCAGACAATTTGGGGGGACCCTGTTTTGGGGAATCGACTTTAGGTTTTCCTTTCTTTTTTCCTTTCGAGGATTTGTCCGCTACGGTAGACTGGACAACATGGACCTCTGAGGTTTTACCAGGGCCTGGTGGATTTTGAGATGAACTATTAGGAGCAGCATTCCAGACCGACTTCTGTTTGGAAGAAGTTTTAGCAGGGGTCTGGGATACTTTACCAATAACTCCACCAACGGGAGAAATAGCTGGTGACTTTGATGTTGTAGGATCGGATGATGGCCATGGATCATTAGGTAATAACTCGTATAAGGTGCCAGACTGAGAGTAAACCAGATCCAAGTACTGGCCATTGGTAATGGCTTGCTCTTCAATGACGCATCCACCCATAGCTATATCACGAGAAATTGGGCTACGAATAATTTGTTAAACCATTCAGTGAGCAATTGATCAACTATCTTGAACTTGATCAGGAAACATCTATGTCTCCATTCATGGGTATGATCAGAGATGTGCATCGCAGTGTATTTCTTAAGTGATGTGAGCAAATAGGTGCCAGTTTCATAACGAACCGGTAGCTAAAAATGCGTGAGGAAATCCATGGCTAACGAATTGAAGTCATGGAAAGTACTTCGAGGTAGCTCAACATACCATTTCACTGCGGCACCTGTGAGGGTCCTTTGGAAAAGGTGAAGACGAATGGAATCATCCACGTACGAGTTCGACGAGCACCAGAGGTGATATGTCATCACATGGGCCTGAGGATCTTCTTTAGCTTTTCCATCGAACTTTGGGAAATCACTTGGTATCTTGGACAGAACCAGAGGCCAGTACGGTGAATGAAGGATCAGATCATTTGTAAGACACGATATATCTGGAAACTCAAGTGTAGCCAAGAAAGGTAATTGAGTGTTAAAATGCATGGGAGGTCTATAAGCGAGCCCATAAGGAGGAGCCCATCCCTGCTGGTAAGGATTTTGGCCCCACAGTGGGGGATTTTGGGCATATCGCATCTGAGGCTACACCCATTGCAGATTACCCTGACCAAAGGGAGGATTCAGACCTTTAATATCTTGAAAGTGTCTAGGCACAGGTTGATGTTAAGCAACGTATGGATTAAAAGGTTGTTGAGCCTATTGACCTTGGACATATGGATATGGGACCTGTTGTCCTGGAACATAGGGCTGTTGGGCCTATTGTCTCTGAACAAGAGGGTTCTAGACCTGCAATCCTTGGGCATAAGGTTGATACACTTCTTTCCCTTGGACGTAGGGGTTTTGTACCTGGTGCCCTTGGTCGGCAGGTTTCTAAACCTGTTGACGCTAGTCAAGAGGATATTGCACCTGCTGCTGCAGGATTTGACCTTGACCCTGTCCCTGCAAGGGTTGACCTTGTTGATATGTATACAAGGGTTGTTGTTGCCCGGGTTGGTTTTGCTGTTGCAAGGGCTGACCTTGCGGTTGCAAAATTTGTCCCTGGGTTTGTAGTGGTTGGCCCTGCGAAGGTATGGGTCGAGAAGTATGTCGAGCATATTGCATCTGCTACTGCGTGGCCTACTACAACTGTTGGAAGGACTGACCTTGCGGTTGTTGCAGGTAACCTTGATGCGGGATAATCTTCCCTTGCTATTGCACATAAAGTTCTTGTTGTAACAAAGGTTGCCCTTGTGGTTAAAAAAGCTACCCTAGTTGTTATAAAGGTTGTCCTTGCTGTTGCAAGGGTACTTGAATAGTGCCCGGGAAATTACCAAACTGAATCTGGTCATAGCCAAGCTGGATATAATGCCTAGATTGGAGGGTGTAAGGTTGATTAACCGATCCTTGAGAACCATATGGAACGTAAGGATTTTGGTATTGGACCTGAGCCCCATAGGGCTGCTAATACTAAACATTGCTCAATCCAGACGGACCACCGGGATTCTAAACCTGTTGATACTGGACATTTCTTGATCCAGTAGGGTTAACAGGGTTATAAATAATACCAGAAAAGGGCTGGTTTATACCAAGCACGTGAGCTTGTGCGTTGCTCACATTAGTGGCACCTGACACCATAGAGACAATCAAGTTTTGCCACCCAGGTGGTGGCACAATTTGGACAATGACTAATGGGACAGAAGAACTGATAGAAATAATCTTTGAAACCACCAGTTTTGACTAACGTGTAACTGCGATTGATGATACAAGAGTATTTGGAATGGTGGGTTGCACTAGGACTGAAGTAACAGCTGGTTGGGAAGTTGTGTTTGTGATGAACAGACCTGACGTAGGCCTGATGCCTAACACCCAAATAGGATTATGGTAGAGTGATGAGGCACTAGGTATGCCTGAAACTAAGTGCCCTAAAGACACATAGCCGGGTGGCAAGCTGGCAGGAATACCTTCTGAATAAGGGAAACCCTTGGAGGAAACTGCAATTGCAATTCTTCCCCCTCAATAGTTTATGGAGTAGAAACTTCAGACTCATCCGGAGAAGTGACTAGAGCATCGCCTTCAGGTTCCATGTCTGAAAACAAATGACGATGAATTTCCGAATGTGTACTGGGGGATAGTTCCAAAGGAACACTCGGTTGGTCGTACGGACTGTAAGGATGCTACAGTGATATCTCAACAACGTCAAATAGAGGGTTTGGAGGATAGATAACTAGTCCAAGCTAACCATCAGTGGTCGGTGAGTTCTCTAGAGTTCGAACGAGATTATCCGGAGATTCCGGGCCAAGATTAGAAGATGATCCTGAATCGAAATTAGGGGAAGCACGAGAGGAAAATGGTTGAACACTCAAAACAGTTGCGAGTTCAAAATTTTCGTCCTCAAGTGACTTTGATAACTCAGAAAACAGCTCCTCAGACAATCTTTCAGACAGAGGAGAGGAAGACGAATTGGGTGAAGTAGATGGTTTAGCCATGATGACCTTGTCTTAGTTGACAGAACAAATAACTTCAAGGCTTTAAAATGTACTTTTAAGGGAACTCAAGATTTTGTCAAGGAGACTAACATGATGTTTTGGATTGTGGGCAATCAATTATTAAGATTCATAAAAGATTGATGTTCTTTCATTTTTAAAGAGTTTAGAAAGAAACAAATATGACTTTATCACTTTCAATTGGAAGCAAGATCGAAAGGACAAGTGCTCGAATGATATTTTAAGTTTAATGAGTCAAAAAGATCAAATGACTACTCTGGATGATCTAGGTAAACAGGATTACTAGGCAAACGTGAATTGTAGAATACCTCCTCGTGAACCAAGAAGTACAAGTAGGCTATTTCCTCGAATGTTGTGTTTGGTTTATCACGTTCGCAAGGCAGCCGACTTGGATTCCTAAGGATAAAAGGATTGCAGCTTAGTGGGGTCTCCCATTATATAATCAATGGTACGGGGAGCACAAATCTGTGCTAGTGTTGTCTAATGCCGAAGCTAACGACGACTGCTAGGTTTACAGACACTGGAACATGTCTCTAGCCTAGACCTTTGAGATATGATCGTTAATGTCAAATGCACCTTAGGTTAATTGAATTCATTTTAGAGTTGATCTTGAGTTAAGTTTCAGTTTTCAGGTCTTAGCGATGCTACTCAAAAAACCTAAAATAAAACTAAATGGGACAAGACCCTTTCAATTCAATGAAATACCTACACTAGAGAGGGTAGAAACTACTCAATCAAATGCAAACAATCAAGCAACTGAAAATGAAATGATCTTTCACTACTTCACTTTTTAAAAAATCAACTAATGAAAAATGCATTCCAATTCCTAATTTCCGGACAAGCACTTATCTATTGGTCCTTTCAAAATGAAAAAATTCCTCTTCCTTTTTCAAATGCTGATGCAATTCTAGTTTTTAAGAGATGCAAATCATAATGATGCAAGAAGCTAGAATTTCATACTTTCTCATGAAACAATGAAACAAACTTTTCCGCATACAATCCTTCAATGAAAAAGTTTTTGAGACTATGAGATCTTCAAGCAGATACAAACATGAAAAGAAAAGTTCATTCAAATCAATGAAACACTAACTTTACCAAACACAAGACCAAAAATATAATCTATTTTGGAAAAAGACGTTCAAACTAGTACAGGAAACTTTTTCAAACTTGTGCAAAGGAGGTCAAAGTCGTAGAGGGACCAAAAGCAAATGCAAGGATCAAACACACCCACAACCAGACTTGATGAGTCCACAAGTTCCTAAATGGGTGGCTAACTAGATTTCCTAGTGTCGCTGACCACTCAATGACTCAATCAATCAAACAACAAGATGACAAGCCAACAAGCAAGCAAAACCAAATAAAAAGTAGCTTCCTAATCAAGGAGAAAACAATAAAAAAGGCTCATGGGCTCAAAAACACAAGAGCAGAACAAACCGGCCAAGAATGGGGTCTAGCCCTAATCTTCACTTATATGGATCAGTGAGACTGCCTAACTGGAAACAAGCACCAAAGGCTAGTCGGCGTGACTGTTCCTCCACAATTCGCACTAGTCGACATGACTGTCAACCAATTAAACACGCTGTTCGAGGGAACTAAGGAAATAAAAAAAAAAAATCAAAACAGGGACCGAATCTGCTACTATGAGTATAGACTTAGGCCAGTAAGCAGGATAAAAGAAACAAAACCAAAGGGAAAACGTGAAACTAGCAAAGTTCTCACGAAATCAGGAAATCCAAAACAAACAAAAGATGGGATCTCCCCATCGGAGTTGCCAATTTGTGGTGAAGTAAAATTATAACTGCAGACACGAACGAATTCCTCTAGCCCGATGATGGGTCTAGCCACAATAGATACATTCTATGGAAGATTTCCTTAGGTTAGAATCAATCAAGAGGGCCTAACTCTTGGTTGCTTATCCTGCTTGATGATGTCCTTGCTTGCTCGCTCCAACAATCTCTCGCTTCCTTCTTCCAACTCCTGAAACAAGTAAACAACAACAACACACAAACATAATAATAGACAAATTGAAATTCAACCTACTTAATGGGTCAAGAATCATTAATACATGAATATGTAATATTACAAAACATGTAGGAAATCAATCGATAGTTGCATATATTAATATCAAAGAGAGATTACAACCATTTGTCTTGATGTCGCAGTCTTCCTCTCACAAGACCAGGTTCCCACACACTTATACTAGCACTTCATGATGGCTTCAAACAAGAATAGTTTAAAGGCTCTTCCCTTTAAAATTCACTCCAAACCAAACACACTTCTTCCTCACACAACTAGATGGCTACAACTAGTAATAACTTGTTTGTCTAACCAAAATAGTATACTCACACTCATCCAACACTCTAACTATGACTGCAACTAGTTTGTGCTTGGGAAGAAGGGTGGTTTATGTAGGAAATATGGATGGGAGATGGATCCCCTTCTCACTTATCCCTTGAGGTGGTTCCATCATTATAGGGGAAAGGAGCCCAAATTGTCATCCTCGACCCCATCTGTCCAAACCATTTACCAGAATTCCATTACGAAACTTCTAGAGCTGGAAGCTTTGGCTCTAATTTAAAAACCTTTCCATAACAGGACTAGCGTGACTGGAACACAGCTTAGTCACATTGATCAGTGTGGGGAGTAGTGCTAATCTCTACACATCAGTGCAGTATAGACAAAGGTCATTAGCATTGGCCTTGTAAACTGGGAAAAATAGAAGTTTCAGGGGAAATGATGCAAAAGGGAAATGATTTGATCATGAAGAGGGACATAATGGGAGTTTCTCCATGAAGGCAAAGCATGCGAGGTTAACTGTAGAGGTCCTCTAGGATCAAGGAATGGGGAGTATAGGGGCAGTTACAAAATGATGTGTAACAATGCCCAATGGAATTTTCTTCCATTTTACAACCAAAACTTAAAAAAAATATATCTTTACCTTTCATAACTACCCTAAAATAATAATAATAAAAAAAATAAGATTAAAAATCATACAGAGAGAGCCCTCTCTGAAGCTGGAAGGGCTAAATCCCAACTTCAAAAGTGGTTTGCAATTTCCTTTTTTTCCTCGGAAAACTATGGAGTGATAACATTCTGACGACCATACTAGGGATATTTCCCTGGTAAACTTTGATTTCAAAAGAGAAAACCTATTTCCTGTGGGTGACAGTGAGTTAGGAAACCTTTTAGGCTGAAATCTTCACCCAAAATTTGTGTTTCTACCTAGCTGTGATAAGTTCCTTTGGAAATTTGGCTCCTAAAAAGATTTATACAAGATCAAATCTAGATCTTGATCCTACCAAAGTTGTGAATGATCTTGAGAAACTGATTAACAAAAAGAACCTTTAAGAAATTCAAGCAAGCAATAGTTGTCTGCTCAGGTCTCTCTCACTCCTTGAAACCTTTCAACACTTGAGGATATTAATCTTGATTTGTCCTTTGAGCTTAGGCTTTTTAGAACCAATTCAGAAATTTTTGTTCCAAAAACAGTGTTTGATGAATCCACTTTGAAACCAAACAATTAAACAAAAAATCCTATTTTTTCAGATTCTGATAAAGACATTGCATATCAGTTTGAAAATCTTGAAGATATGGCAACTCAGTTGAAACAGACTTCTCAAGAACCATCCATAGTTCAACAGACTATCATTTATCCTTATATTCAATCATTGACCTCACTTGTTATTCCTTCCTTTTCTATTGTCCCCATTACATCTCTCATTCATACTCCTTATATAGCAACTCAATAGATCAGAGTCCCACTATCTCTGCCACTTCTAACATCAAGTACAACTAAAGTTTCATCTTCCTCTCATATTCCAATCATGACAACCCATTATGCCCCTTTGATTTTATAACAACCATTAAATGCTATGCCACATAATTATTCACAATGTATACCCCAATTCGATGGTACTGTGCCCACTACAACTCAAAAACACATTGATAAGATGAATGATTTTGCATAACTAGAAGAGGTTGATGATGATGACGTTTGAATAAGGTTGTTTGCTCAAATTTTGACTAGTGAAGTAAGAAAATGGTATAGGAAATTAGAAGCAGGAAACATTGCCAATTTACAACAATTTCATCAAGTTATTGTTTCTTGTTGGGAGGTTAAAAGGAATCCACTTCAATTGTGTTGGACACCTAATCCTCTATGGATTAGTGTGGAAGCCAGATAGACTAAGGAAGTCCAAGAGACATTGGGATGTGGAACCCAACGGTCACACAATGTACTATAAATGCATATCATTTGTTAATAAAAATATACTCTCATGTTTTATCTTTCATACTCTTTCTGCCATGTATGTGTTTAACATGGTATCAAAGCAGGTGATCTCCTGCCCTGCTCAAGTGTCATCCACCTATTTTTGTGGCCTTTGTAAACCAATTATCTCCTCCTGATTATACCTTTCTGAGCATTTATTACAATAGAGGTTGTTACCTCTATCAGCTCTGCCATTCCTCTGTTGTGAGCAGTCCTGGCCCTCTGCGACTTAAATTCTCTATTCTGAAATCCTATCAGCCATATTTTAGCTACATTCTCTGTGCACACTAACCCAAATAGAAAATCCTAGCAGCTCTGACACTGACACTTCCACTGGCCTGAACGCATCATTATTCCACCTGTTATTCACTATTATTACTCCTGTGGCTGCTCCACCTACTATTCACTATCATTATTCTCTGCTATGTTGCTCCACCTGCATACATAACACTGCTCTCTAGCATTGCAAGCATTTATTTTGAAGATTTTCTCTCCAGTCTTACCATCACCTAGAGGAGTCTTCGAGAAGGTCGTGGTATCTATTGTACTGTGTTGAAATGCTATCAATGTATTGAAAACGCCATTGTATTCATTATTACACATACCACCAGTCTCGTCCCACAGATTGCTCCAGGGTCTTTGTTCACATCAGGGTGATACTGGCGAGCGAGTCTTCTGTAAGCTGATTTAATCTCCTTTGTGTTTGCAGACCTCGATACTCCCAGTGTTGCGTAGTAATCACCTGCCATACAAACGAACCGGTGTGCCTTTCTGTGTTTGTCATTGCAATTGAAATCGTATGAAAGCTTCGCGTTCCTCCATAAACCCTGCCCACTATTAAAGAATTGAGATGAATCTAACCCTAGGTTTGAAAACTCAGACCAACGGTGGCGGTGTTGGTGCTGGTGGCGACGGTGGCGGTGAAGTGGGCAGTTGTTATCAGTGCAGTGACTTTGGTCATTTTTCCCAAGATTGCTCTAAACCATGAAGGTTAGGCATATCGGAAGCCTGCATCCAAAGAATTTGCTACCTACAAGAGCTGTGGTCCCGTGACAGTCGAACGAAGGTTGTTCGCTTCAACACGTTCAATTTGTGGTTTCTGCAAAGGCGGTGAGTGGTTATACTCGCGCAATCCCATGTCCGACAGATGGTGATCCATGACAATCGCTGGCAAGAGGAATAAATATGCGAGAGACCACCTGTGTCTGAACATATCTGCCGAGGACGTAATCATGCGAATCGATTTTCTAATAAAAAGATTGCACGGGCTCCTGCATTTCTCGGAAGCAATTATTGAAGATTTGTATGGAGTCTGCGGGAGAGGAAGATCCCATGGAAGCTGTCAAATCGCTTCATGAATCCATACAGGTTTTCATAGTCGATGACTGTGTCTATCTTTGACTCCAATAGATGGCAAGGCCAAAGGTAGAGATCTATGCATTATTTTCATAACTGTTGTTTTGATATCTCTCTCTCTCTCTCTCTCTCTCTCTCTATATATATATATATATATATATATATATATATATATATATATATATATATATATATATATATATATATATATATATAGATATATATATATAGATATATATATATCTCTATATATATATATATATATATATATATATATATATATATATATATATATATATAGATATATATACATATATATATGCTATGCTCTTAAACATTGTTTTGACATATATAAGTTGTTCAGCTTTGGCACACCACAACGAGCGATTTGAACGTAGACATTGAGGAGCTTTCTCATTTGATAACCATTGCGAAAAGGCCTAGAATTTGGGCCTTGCTCACTGACGAGCTTCAGCAGTTGCAAAGTCAAAAGGTCCAGTAAAGATAGCAACACCTTTATAAACCTCTACTGCAAAAAGACCGGAAGCATCCTACACAACACTCGGATCATTCAGCTGGGATCAGGATAATGGAAAAATCAAGGTATATATATTTCTCGAGGGAGTAAATGAAGAGAAATTTGTTTCTAATTTCAAGCCTTGGTCATTTGATGTCAAACTTCATTATTGAAAAGAAAAAAAATTATCATTGTTTGGCCTCTTAGATCTCAAGCAAGCTAATTCATTGCTCACTACTGAACTGAAGATCAATAGTTTCATTTCATGGAGAAAAGGTGATTATTTCCTGTAAGGGATGACAGAGATGTCCTCCTAATTGTGTGAAATTTTTTGCGTGTTTTTTTAAGTGATGTCATTCACTGCAGTCTTGATTATTTTATATGAAGAAATTGATGATATTGTAAGCACTTGTTTTGGAAAAACTTGTAACAAAGTTTCACCCCAGGGTTTCGAGGGTGAGCACTTCATCATCTGCCATTTCAAAATTAGCAAATGTAAGGCACTTCTTATGTGCTTTCAACTTTGCAGTTTATGAGATTATGTACAACTCTTTCTCTGGCTTTTTGAAGGAGTATTTCAAGGATCCAAGCAAGTTTGCAGTTACTGCTACCCCAGTTGTGGCATTGTATTTAAAACTCATTATAGTTTTTGTGTTCAGTGTTGAAGTTCCCGTAGAGTATTAAAGTATATAGAAGTTATCCCCTTATTCCAAAAATTGTATGATTTCACCATTCAGCCAAAACCTGGTGAAAATCAAAATTGGAGCAAATTCTCATATCTTTGAAAATAAGTGTATTTAACAGAGTTTGATTTGTTGATAAAATGGGAATAATTTATGGAGTACTAAAGTTACTGAATACACTAATACATTCTAGTGTCGAAAACATAGTCGAAATCAACAAAGTCTCTCTCTTTGAAATTCAAACTTGTCTGCAAAATGCACATGAAAAGATAGAGTTTCTGCAACTTGAATCACAACTGCAACAGGAAGAATTACAACAATGGAATCATCATTCTGACTCCCATAAGTAGAAATTTGATTCAAATCTAGTTCCCAAGGAAGTAGCAAAGTCACATGTAGATGCAGAGTTCAGTTTGCACTTCTCAAGCCAATCATCAGACCTTGGGAAGAGCTTGTCCATAACAAGCATAGAATAGGTCTTGGATATGAGAAGGACATGTCCTTTCATATTCCAGACTACTCCAAACCAATCCAATTTCAAAGTATTGGATTTCTTGAGGACGGTTCATCTTCACCTGTTCTTCATGACAATTCACCTTCAACTATTCCAGATTCTTCCCCTCTTCCACATC
Organism: Pinus tabuliformis; assembly: GCA_031772625.1. NCBI lineage: Eukaryota > Viridiplantae > Streptophyta > Pinopsida > Pinales > Pinaceae > Pinus > Pinus tabuliformis. Next base: position 453,736,125 of record CM062809.1, on the reverse strand, counting down.
AATAGGAACAACAACAGATTGTGAAATGCCAACACTGTGACCAAGTTGGCCATATGAAAGATCACTCTTTTGATCTTCATCCATGTAAGCATTGTCATAAAACCAGCGATTCTTCAAACAAATGCTTCAAAAACAAACCTCCTATAAGAACAAAGATTCATCTTGGATCGATCGCTTCTTGGTAATGGGCATCAACGACCAAGAAGATATTTCAGTCACATGTCAGAACTTGTTCATGAGTATTGAACAGTCTTTCAGTTGAGTTTTCTCCATCATCTCACCTTGTATCTAACAGGGGGGGAAATGATGGTCATCTGCAAGCTTAAAATCCACATCAAGCGAGCTTGAGCCACAACCTGCCATACCAGATTCAGACTTGTAGCCAGAGACAAACATGCCCCTGATCATGACTTTAGTTGGTAATGCCTCTTCAAATAATTTTGGACACTTCCTCTAGCAGAAGACTTCAACTTCTTGCTAGTTTCGAAATAATTCTAGGAATAGAATTGGGGACACTAATTCCTCTAGCAGAAGAATTCATCTTCTTGCCAGCTTTGGAAGATTTCCAGGAATTGCATTAAGCATTCCAGAGTTGTTGGTCATCCTTAAACCATCATAGGTTGAGACTTCCCTTTTCAAGTTGAAGTTCTCCCTTTTATGCGAGGTGAGACCTCCCTTTCATGGTTGAAGGTTTCCCTCTTCAAAACAATAGGAGCACTTCCTCTAGCAGAAGAGTTTAGCTTCTTGCCAGTTTTGGAAGAGTTCTAGGAATTGCACTAAGCATTCCAGTGTTGGTGCTCATCCCTAAACCACCACCCTTTATACCAACATTTCAGAGAGCACATTCAACCTAGTGTTGCCATGCATTTTTGCATGTTTCATATTACAACTCTCTTCTTGGACTCATACATAACCCTTCAAATTAACGGGGGAATGTTGGACATCAAATCCTCTATGGGTTAGTCTGGAAGCCTAATAGACTAAGGAAGTCCAAGAGACCTCGGGATGTGGAACACAACGGTCACAGAATGTACTGTAAATGTATATCACTTGTCAATAAAAAATGTACTCTCATGTTTTATCTAGGAATAAGGCGATTTTCAGATTGTCTTGGATCCTGTCAAGGAATATAGCCATGACAACCCTCTCAGCCTGTATGGAGCTGTATAAACTGGTCAATGACCCTTCTTTAGATCAACTGGAATCTACTTGGATAGCCCCATGGGAGATCCCCCTGACCCCCCGAGATTTGGATCGTACTCCCTGTGTTCGGAACAATTGGATTTTGAGGCTATCCCTGCATGAAGAGGTGGAATGGCTAAAAACCACAAATAAATGGACCCTTCAATTCAGCGGTGCGTCAAAACGAATTCTTGGGGTGGAAGGAGGGGTAGGGATTCTCAATAATCGTGAAAGGAATCATTGAATTTAGTTATGCTTGGGGGCTAGGCCGAAAGACCAATAACCAAGTTGAACCTTATGAAATGCTCTTGGGACTAATCCTAGAACAAAGAAATGGGATAAATAAGATTGAGATGTTACGAGACACCATTAATCATTATAAGTCATATGATTAACACTTAAAAGGCTAAGATCTCTAACCTAAATCAAATCATTATGAGAGCCCATAACTTGATCCCTACTTTCGATTCGGTGACCTTTTATCATGTCTTGAGGGGAAATAATCAGATGCTGACAGACAAGCCAATAAGTCAAGCCATCTGGAGGAGGAAAAATGTGTAATAAACGATGTCATTCTTGACAAAAATTCCTTAATAAAATCAAGAGAGATATATGTAGGTCAAGAATAAAGCCTTAATGAATAGATATGGATGTGGAAAATTTACATCTAACATACCATAATGATATGAAGCCCCCCCCCCCCCCCTTCTCCTCCTATCTCTCTCGTAGCATCTTCCTCCCCCCCCCCCACCTCCCCTCCCCTTTCTCCGATTCCCCGTCACCTTCCCCCTTCCTTGTGGCCCCTCCCCTTTCTAACCTCCACCTCTACATTATAAGCTCCAACTTGGGTTCCTCCTGCCCCTATCGTATCAACCTCTGCAAGCTCCTACTAGCTATGTAGACTTGTGGCAAGTTGGAAATCCAAACTCGTTTGAAACGTGGCATCCTATGGAAATTTTGTACAACACCTTTTTCAAGATTAAGTCATAGTATGCGGCCTCACTGTTTCAACCCCGGTTCTTGGAGAATTGTTCTGCACATCACCTCGAGCATCTGCAGGGATTTGAGTTTTGCGGAGAAAAATTTAATTCAAGACCATATTGAAGTTAGGCTCGTTCATGAGAAAATTGTGGGAATGACTGATAGAGATCAGGATCTTGGTGGGAGATTAATGGAGGAGGGTGGAATTATGATGGAGTACTCATGCGATATCGATTGCATAAATCTTCTCACTCATCTTTGCATCACCTCCCCGTCAGGCAACAAGTATAAAGTGCAAACTCGTATGTGGATTTTCTATGTTTTAAGGTTTGAGAGTGGGATGATGACCTCTATGAAAGCTTGGTGAATAGAGATGAGGCTGCTATGTATCAGCTTATGTGTCACGAAGGCTGTGAATTATGTTGTGAAGAGTCAAAATAAGGGTAGGAAGATATGTCTATTTGAAGTTTTGAAGAAAAATAAAGAAACTTTGAGTATAATTGGATGGTCGCGGGTGTTGGGCTTGGGTTGTCCTAACTGTTTGTAGTTAGACTGTATTTGGGAGATCAGGTGGTTTCATAATTCTCTCCTGAAGAGGGAGGAGAATGGAGTCGAGGTGAGGTTGGACAGTGCATACTTTCTGAGAATCAGGGCAGTTTGTTGTGGGTGAGAGAGGGTGTCTAGTTGTGGGATATCATGGAAAATAGTGCCAATTTATGGAGCTTGATAAAAGAGTGAGGTTTTGGAAGCTAGCATGTAGGGTTTTGAAGACATTTCTTTGTTGGGAATGTGGGGAAGCCAAAGGCAAAGTTCTGGTTATCTAAGGACCAGTTCCTCAGCGAAGGGTGGCATATATAGACCCTCCTGTCTCACCTATGTTCAAGATCATTAGGACCTACAAGAAGCACTGTCAGAAATCCAATGCATCATGTACTAGCAAATGCACGAGAATATGACCATGTGAGAAAGGGAGAGTGAGAAAAGGGAACGTATAAGACAACTTGAGGATGAAGTGGATGCACTGAGCCATCAGCTGGAAAATTTGAAGCTCAAGGTGGAAGCAATGGAGTACGGTATGGAGGCAAACGTGGAGGTCGTGACAGACCAAGAGAATTCCAAATGCTCAGAAGAGGCATCCCCAAACCTAGATCTAAACAGCCCAAACCATATGGATATCTAACCGCCTATGTATTGATTTTGTTTTTTTTATGAAATGATGAACTGTAAATGTATATACCTCTTATTTAAATTCTATCGAAGTTATAGTTGTAGATATCCTAGAATAGGAAATTTTGTAAGCAGGATAGCCATAGTTATTGCAATAGTCGAGATGGACCAAGAAATTTTTATCATCTTGTTGAAGCAGGGATAAATCGATGTAAAGACTCGATTTTGCTGCGAACGGGTGTGACTTTTTAATATAAACTATACTCATTCTAGTTTAAAAAAAAGAATCCATTTCAGAATCTTACAGAATATGAAAGTTTAAAAAGAGATCCGAGAGAATCAATTCAAGATTATTTAGATATATTAAGCAATCTTTACAATTCTATTCCAATAGAAATAAATCCCCCATCGAGATTGGCTTTTATTCGATATCCGGATGGTTTTGATGCTGACATGGCATATTAATTAAGAGAAATAACTACAACCACTTTAGAATAGATGAAAAAGAATGTTGTTAGTGTAGAGGCTAATCTGCTAGCCAATAAATCTAAGTTGAGGTCTGAGAAGAGAGTGGCCATTAAATAAGAAGCTTCTTCATCGTGAAATGTAAATATGGACACTTTAGTTAAAACTATGGAAATAATGATGGAAAGAATGACTTTGATAGATAGGGTTGCACCAAGAGAACCACGAGGGATTCCTTAGATCAAGAATCCAAATTTCAGAAGGCAACAACCCCAAATTAAACAAAGAGAGCCCTGAAACCTAGGAGATCAACAACAAATTAGACCTCCTTTTAAGGAAAATTATGTAGAAGAATAAAATGAGATAGTAGATGAGCCATAAGAGAATGAGATAAATCTCTTTGGTGAAAGAGAAATAGATAATGTTTTCTTAACCAAAGAGGAACAAGATTTTTTCTTATTAACACAATAAGATGTGATACCTACAGAATCAAAGGATTACAAAAATCGTTATCAAAATTCCATTATGGAAGTACACAAATAGTATAATCTAGGAAATAAAAAAGTTGTAGGAAATCCTCCTAAAAATATCCAAATTGATACACCTTCTACAAGTCAAAGAAAGATTGATCCTCCAAAGGAAGCCCCTAAAAAAATGATGCAAATGTGAAAGAGGTATAAAGGTGTTAGGCCCCTATACTACTAGTGTAACCCCTTATTGTTATTAGTAAAACCCACCTATTATATTAATGTACCCATGTAGTGCCCATATTGTTACTATTGTGCCACATAGAAGCCCACTATTGTTATTATTGTGCCCTTACATTATTATTGTTATGTCGGCTCTGATTATGTTATGATCCCTTAGACTCCTATATATAGAAAGGAGGTCTTTTCATTTGTATCATCCAAGAATTGTTCATTTATGTAATGTAAAGGAGGTTGCCCCCTCGAAGAGGCTGAATTCTAAGGCGTTGATCTATCTTTTCTATCTTTTCTTGAGCTGGTTTCATAACATTTGGTATCAGAGCTTTGGATTCTAGGGTTTCGCTACTCCAAACAGGTCATCGTGGCATTTTCGCTATAAATTTTTTTCTATGACATTTCAGAAGTCACAAAAAAAAACCCATTTGAGAAGAAATCGCATTTAACCTTGGGTCCGAATTTCAGAGCTTTTCGCGCAATATTTTCGGAGATATGATCTGAGGAAGTTGGTCTTTTTGCAGACTCCTGAATTACATTCAAAACAGGTGACCTGGGGAAAATCGTCATAACTTTCTCTCTGGGGATTGGATTGAAATTTCGTAAGAAGGTACAGAAAGAGGACAGACTGTAGTTTCTTGTATACATTTTTCAGATCGAAAGGTCAAAATAGTGACACGTGGCACTTCGTACAATTTCACTCTTCTGGAAAGGTCTATAATCAGGTCATCTTGGGAGATTGTGCATAACTCTTTCTTAGAGAATCCAATTTGGATCAGACTGGTGGCATTGGAAAGAGGACACGGAGGGCTACTATAGGTCACAATTTCATAACTTAAAGATCCAAAAGTATAGAGTTACAGTCGTTTAAAGGTCAATCTCCTAAAATCAAGAAAAAGCAAGATGAGGAAGTTTGATGGAAAGGATCCGGTAAATTGGATACTTCAGATGGAGCAATATTTTGATCTAAATTGTGTACAACTATTACAAAAGGTATGTATTTCATCTGCATATTTAGAACCAGATCAATTTTTATGGTACGAAGGGCTTTGTTCTCGTAAACAACTTGTTACGTGGTCAATTTTCACGGAGGAAATGATAGCACATTTTGAGGATACAAAGAGAAACACCTTCTTTAGAGCAACACCACAACAATTGGAAAGAGTAAAAGGGCTTTGTGACATAGTGGAAAGAAAAATTATGGAAACCAGGAAGCATACCCCTCACAACTATAAAGATGGAAGTGTTGTTTCTCCTAGCCTTCCACAACCTACAATAGTTACACTACAACAATTGGAAGAAAAAAGAGAAAGAGGGCTTTGTTACAATTGTGATAGCAAATGCACTAAAGGTCATAAGTGTGCTGAGAAGAAATTATTTTACATAGATATGAAGAGGAGGAAGAAAAGGATCAAGAAACATCAAAAGAAGAAGATATACGCCAAGACCCCACCCCAGAGAAAGAAGAAATGAATCAGACCATATCTTGTAAAGCATAGGCAAGAATTACCACTCCTCAAACTCTCAAGATAGAAGGACATATCAAGAAGAAAAAGGTGAAAAATCACATCGAGAAATAAGAAATGAATCCAACCATATCTTGTAATTCATTGTTCGAAATTACCGCTCCTCAAACTATCAAGATAGAAGGACATATCAAAAACAAAAATGTTCAAGAAGTGAAAGATCACATCGAGCATCAAGAAATGAATTCGACCATATCTTGTAAAGGATTGGAAGAAATTACCACTCCTCAAACTCTAGATATAGAAGGACATATCAAGAAGAAAAAGGTTCAAGCAAAGAAAGATCACATCGAGCATCAACAACAAGTTGTCCAACTTTTAAAGGATAACGCCACTTCGGTGCAAAATCAAACGAAACAACAGGTAGATCAACATCGTAGTAAAAAAAAAATTGATGTAGGTGATTCGGTATTTTTACTGCTACATCTCAAGAAAGCTATTTCTGAGAAGGAAATCTTGGCAATACTTCATGCACTTAAAAAATGGCGACCTTACCGAATGGGAAGACTCTTCAAGGATGAGGATGTGGAAGCATTGTTTTGTGCTATTTCTATTATCCAACCAAATTGGATGAATGAAGCAAGGTATGAATGGAAGAAGGACGAAGAAGTATGGCCACTTATTAAAAAGTTGCAAAAAAACCCAATTCAAACAATATTTCCAGAAATTGAAGAGGAAGGAAAAATCATATTGGAACCTGGAGCAGTCACAGAAACAAGAACTTGACAGCTACGAAATCGATCAATTTCAGAGTATCTCATCAAGTGGAAGAACTTACCTGTTGAACATTCCACATGGGAGGACAAGAATTTTATACAGAAGCATCAAGAACTACTCAAGCATTGAGGACTACGCTTTTTCAAGGAGAGGGGCATGTTAGGCCCCTATACTACTAGTGTAACCCCTTATTGTTATTAGTACAACCCACTTATTATATTGATGTACCCATGTAGTGCCCATATTGTTACTATTTTGCCACATAGAAGCCCACTATTGTTATTATTGTGCCCTTACATTATTATTGTTATGTCGGCTCTGATTATGTTATGACCCCTTAGACTCCTATATATAGAAAGGAGGTCTTTTCATTTGTATCATCCAAGAATTGTTCATTTATCTAATGTATAGGAGGTTGCCCCCTTGAAGAGGCTGAATTCTAAGGCGTTCATCTATCTTTTAACATTGAATATAAGTTGTCAAAAGTTAAAATTTATGTTACTCTAACTGAATTAATGAAAAAGGATGTATATATATGTCAAGTTATAAAATCATTAAATATAGAAGAGTGAACAAATACAGTAAATCTAAGTGATGAGAATGGACATTGATTTTATAGATGAAAAGGAAAGATTTATTGTAATATATCTACATGACATCATTGTGTTTTCTAAAACTTATGAATATCATTTGTTTCATTTAAAATTTGTATTTGAGAAATGTAGAAAATTTTGTAATTCCTTGAATCCTAAAAAGTCTCTTTTGGTCTGGAAGAAGGTAAACTGTTGGGCCATATAATTTAGAAATATTGTATCTGAATTGACCCAAGTAGAATTGAGGCTATCATGAAAATTGATCCCCCAAGAAATAGAAAGGAAGTACAGTCTTTCATTGGTATAATTAACTTTCCAAGGAGGTTTATCCCAAATTTAGCTGAAATCTTAAGACCTATCACCAACATGTTGAGAAAGGAAAGTGAAATAAAATGGAATGCAGTAAAAAGATAATTCAATGAGGTAAAGTCAAGCTTGACTCATTATCCTGTTTTAGCCAGTCTTGATTACACTAAGTATTTCATTCTTTTTTTCCTTTTCTTTAGAGCATACTATTGCAGTAGTACTGATGCAGAAAGATAAGGAGGGATAGGAGAAACCCATAGCGTTTTTCAGTAGGGGGTTAAGAGATGCTTCTTTGAAATACAATATTATGGAAAAGAAATCTTTTGCCTTGGTAAAAGACTTGAAATATTTCAGAGTGTATATTTTTCATTCTCATATAATTTATTTTGTTCTCAATGCAGTAGTAAAGGACATGTTTACTAAAAGGAAAGAGAGGTCAGTGGATAGTTGTTATTTTAGAATATGATATTGAGATTAAGCCCAAAAAAATTATAAAGGGTTAGGGGTTGGCCAAACTGATGGCAAAATCAAATTTGCATGCATTGGGCATCAACTTTATTGCTGCTCTAGATGGTGAAAAGGAGTTTATCTACAAGTATCAAAAAGCTTGTCACTTTCCCTTGATATACAAATGTTGTTTATGTTTTGCAGAATTTACAAGCTCCACCAGGTATGACCAAGACTAAAGCAAGATTTCTGAAATTAAAGGCTCTCAAATTTTGCATTCTAGATCAAGCTTTATATTGGAAGGATGCTGGGGGGGAATTTTATTGAATTATTTATTAGAGTATGAAGTTGGTAAGATGATGGAATATTTTCATAAAGGTGACTGTGGAGGGCATCTTTTCTAGAAGACTACAACAAATAAAATCTTGAGAGTTGGTTTCTACTGGCCTACTTTGTTTGTTGATGTGCAGAAAATGGTTTCTACTTATCATCAGTGTCATATTTTTGAAGGGAAAAAGAAACTCTTACCTTTTCCTTTGAAGCCTATTTCAGTATAAGTACCTTTCCAAGAGTTGGGTTTAGATTTTATTGGGGAAATTCATCCAAGTTCTTCAGCCCAACACAAATGGATTCTAACAACTACATATTACTTCAAAACATGGATAGAATAAGTTCCAACTAGGCAAGCCACAAACTCAATAATTATCCAATTCATGGATGGTAATATTATTTCTATATTTGGTTGTCCTCACAAAATCATCACTGATAATGTTGTTGCTTTTAAATCTAAGAAGATGGTAGATTTTTGCAATAAATATCATATATTTCTAGGACATTTTATTGCCTATTATCATCGAGGAAATGGGTTATCAAAATCTTATAGCAAGAGCTTGGTCAACATAATAAAGAAGTTGTTACACGAGAATAAGAAGTCTTGGCACAAAAATTTGATAGATGCTCCATGGGTTGATAAGGTGATCACTAAGAAATCAATTGGAATGTATCCTTTCCAATTGGTTTATGGAATTGATGCAGTTTTCCCTACCTCCCTCGGAATTCCAGTGTTGAAAATATTTTAGGAAATAGAGGTTGAATCAAATGATGTCCTGAGAAGGATAAATCAAATGGTGCAATTGCAGTAGACTAGAGAATAAGTCTACAACAACACATAGATCATTCAAGACAAAATCTAAAGGATTCATGATTGGAGAGTGAAAGGAGATGATTTTCCGCGTGATGATCTCATGTTGAAGTGGGATTCCAAAAATGAGAAAAAGGGGAAACATGGAAAATTTTACAGTTTGTGGAAGGGGAGTTATAAAATTGAAGCTTTTCATGGGACCAATGCATTTTTATTAAAGGATCTAACAAGATAATCACTTACTGGAGGGCCTATTAATGGAAATTTACTCAAACGTTACTTTACCTTAATTCAGTTGGTTTAAAACAACATCATTGTATATACCATTTTATCGTTTCTAGTGATGTAGGTGTGGGTGGATATTATCAAAAATTTAAGCCCAGAGTAAAGGCCCTAAGTTTCAAATGAAATTGCTACCATATGTAATGATTTTTCAGTTAATCAGGCAAGTTTTAGTTGTTTGAAGATTAAATAAATGCCCAATGGAGAAGGCTACTAGTCTACGGTGTTCTTGGTACCTCACAGGGAGGATTCCATCCCCATTGGAGCCACTCTTAGGGTCCTATAAATATAGTGATCAAGGTATGATTATTTATCCATTTATCCGAGTGGGATGTTGTAAATTATTTTACATTTTAAATTGTCTAGTCTTTGAAAAGAAGAACAAAATAAAAGAAAAATATAAAATATATAAAAATAGAAAGAAAAAGAAATAAAAATAAAGGGAAAAAGAAAAATAAATAAATAAATCCCCAAAGGGCACGGTAACCAAAATGCCTAAGTTATTTTTATTATCCTTAAAGCTTGATTAAATTAGAAAAGATATGTTTTTAAATGTTCAATAAATATTCACAGGATTTTTTTCATTTAGCAATAAGGTTCTGGTGCTTTTGGATGAATGAGATCATCCTTGCCAAAATCAATAGTAGGGAATGATGTTTGCCCCCCCAACCTCCTGAATGTTAATATGGAGAGGGAGGGTCGAAAAGTCGTTAATTGGAAACCAACTTTGACCACGTGGTGACTCCAAAAACATTTCGGGGGCCTCTCCTCCCTTACCACTTACCTTCCAACCCGCACGAAAACCATTTCCTGTTTCTATTTGCCCCAGCTCCCATTGGCTCCCACTCCACTCATAGCCCACCAACACATCTACCATGCTAATACATCTGCCATGCCAACACATCCACCACGCCAACACATCCACAACCCCACTGCATCTGTCTATGTCACCCCATCTTCCATGTCACCTCCCTCCCTTACGTCACATGATAGTTGGCCAAACCTCCTGCCAACAGTCATGTAGACATTGGTCATTAACTCCCACCAACGTTTAATACTATTAATTGCGACGCTCCAAAAATGGTAGTTTTACTGTTGATATTCTTTCCATTTCTGCTTTAAAAATTCTGCATTTCCCAACATTTCTCCCTTTTCCATTTCATTGTATCAGTGCAGGTTCATGCTCAGAGATCATTCAGTGAACCAGTTCCCTCTGCAATCACCATCTTCTTTCAGTACCAACCTAGCAAAAATCGGATAACCTTCTATTCCCAATTTTAATGTGATGCCTTCAGTTCACATAGAGTATAATATGGTGGAAACTCAATGTGAATTTGATTTTTATGAGCTTCATAATTGGGCGACACATAAGTATTTAGATAATAGTGATGATTTAAGCATCTCATAATCGTTTCTACCTCAGTTTACCTTTCCCCAAACCCATATTTTCCTATAATTCGCTACTTGGTTGCATCTCAGGTACCTCCCTATTCAAAAAGCGGTAATTTCTCAAAAGGATGAGATCTTATTCTCAATTACCCCAGAAGTTATTTTTCAAGCCCTTCGAATTAACTCTAAAACTAATTTACACCCATTTTCCACTGATACACTCATGGAAATATACAAAAATCTTACCTTCCCCCAGCGAGCCCATATTTTTGAATTCAGCCTCTTCGAAGGGGCAACCTCCTTTACATTACATAAATGAACAATTATTGGATGATACAAATGACAAAACCTCCTTTCTATACACACGAGTCTAAGGAGTCACAATATAATCTAGCCGACCTAACATTAATAATATAAAGCCACAAAAATAACAATAGAGGGATTCTATGGGGCACAGAAATAAGAATATGGGGGTAATATGGGCACAACAATATAAATAATGGGTATAAATACAATAGTAATGGGGTAATCACTAGTATTATAGGGACCCAACATGCCCCTCTCCTTCAAAAAAGTGTTGTCCTCAACGCTTGAGCAGTTCTGGATACTTCTGCATAAAATTCTCATCCTCCCATGTGGAATCTTCAACAGATAAGTTCTTCCACTTGATAATGTACTCTGGATACTTCTGCATAATATTCTCATTCTCCCATGTGGAATATTCAGTGGATAAGCTCTTCCATTTGATAAGATACTCTGAAATTGATCAATTTCCTAGCTGTTGAGTTCTTATTTCTGTGACTGCTTCTGATTCCAATATAATTTTTCCTTCCTCGTCAAGTTCTGGCAATATTGTTTGAAGTGGGGAGCTTGTCGCCTATAACCTTCTTTAAACATGAAACATGGAAAACTGGGTGCAATCGAGAAGCTGCAGGAAGCTCCAATTTGTATGCCATAGTACCAATCTTTTGCAACACCTTGTACGGACCATAATACTTTGGTGATAATTTATTATTCTTCTTATCTTGCTTTAGGTACATTTGCTTATATGGTTGTAGCCGTAGGAATACCCAATCACCTACATCAAAACTTCTTTCACTGCGATGTTGATCTGCCTGTTGTTTCATTCTATTTTGTGCCAACACGAGGTTATCCTTTAAGACTTGGACGACTTGTTTTTGATGTTCGATGTGATGTTCCACTGCCTGAACCTTAGAATTTTCTCTTAAATATGATGTGATGGATGGTGGTTGATACCCATAAAGTGCCATAAATGGGGTCATTTTTGTTGTTGTATGGAAGGAAGTGTTATACCACCATTCAGCCAGAGGCAACCATTTGACCCATTGTGTTTGTTTATCAGATACAAAGCAATGAAGATATCCTTCCAAACATTTGTTTACTATCTCAGTTTTCCCATCAGATTGAGGATGATAAGATGAGCTATGAGCTAACTGAGTACCAAGACAAGAAAATAAATCTGTCCAAAAATTTATAGTGAAAATGGGATCTCTGTCACTTACAATAATCTTTGGGTTTCCATGTAGCTTTTGAACTGTTTCCATAAATGTAGTAGAAACTGTACTGGCTTTAAATGGATGTGATAATGCACAAAAGTGTGCATACTTGGTAAGTCTGTCAACTACCACCATGATGACACTCTTTTCCTCAAACTTGGGTAAACCTGTGATAAAATCCATTGAAACCTCCTCCCAACGTTGGCTTGGAATGGATAAAGGTTGTAATAGACCCGGTGTCTTAATTGTTTCAACTTTATTTTGTTGGCAAACCAAACATTCCGCCACAAACTTTTGAATATCTGATTTAAGGCCATCCCAAAAAAATTCCTTCTTAACCCTGTGGTAAGTTTTTGAAAATCCTAAGTGCCCTCCTAAGGGAGAAGTGTGCAATTCCATAAGAATCTTTTGTTTTAGTTGGGAATTATTACAGAGGTATAAGTGATCTTTGTACCATAATGAATCATTTTGCCAGCTAAATGTATCAGAAGTATTGGAATCTTGTTGTAGCTTTCGAATAAGTGCCCACACTTCTTCATCATTCTTCTATTCCTCCCTTGCTTCGTTTATCCAATCTGGTTGGATAATAGAAATGGCACACAACAATGCTTCCACATCCTCATCCTTTATTGAGAGTGCATTTGCCACCACATTTTGCTTCCCTTTTTTGTAGATGATTTCAAAGTCATAACCCAACATCTTTGTGACCCACTTTTGTTGCTCTTTAGAGGATAATCTTTGTTCTAAAAAGTATTTAAGGCTATCATGATCCGTTTTTACCTTGAAGTGTCTTCCCATTAGGTAGGGTTGCCATTTCTTAAGTGCATGGAGTATTGCCAACATTTCCTTCTCATAAATAGCTTTGCTTAAAAACTTTCCCTTGATTGGACGACTTTCAAAAGCAATGGGTCTTTCATCTTGCATTAGAACAACACCAATTCCATTTCCTGAAGCATCACATTCCACAATAAAGGTTTTTGTGAAGTCCGGTGTAGCTAAGACCAATGCTTGGCACATTGCCTCTTTAAGGTGTTCAAAGGCCTTTGTTGCTTCCGGAGTCCATGAAAATGAATCTTTCTTAAATAATGTTGTTAGAGATGCTGCTATTCTCCCATAACTCTTAAAAAACTTGCGATAATACCCTGTCAACCCAAAGGCATTGGTAAGGCCAAAAGGCATGACCAAAAATTCATAATGACCCTCATGAATTCTAAATGTCGTTTTCGGAATGTCTTCAATCTTCATTCTAATTTGATGATATCCCGAACGAAGATCCAACTTGGTGAAGTAAATTGATCCATGCAATTCATCCAGTATTCATCAATGACAGGAATGGGGACCTTATCTTTAATAGTGCGCTTGTTGAGCTCCCTATAATCCGGGCACATGCGCCATGATCCATCCTTCTTGTGCACCAATACTACTGGAGCTGAGAAAGAACTTTGACTCGATTGAATTATACCAGCCTCTAGCATTTCTACAACCATACATTCAATTTCACTTTTTTGGACATAGGGATATCTGTACGGCTTGATGTTTGGAGGAACGCTTCCTGGAATCAGATGAATAGCATGATCATGATCACGCATAGGTGGGAGACCTTTGGGAGTCTCAAATACCTTGGAATGATTGTCCAGGACTTTTTGGAGATCTGGAGAAATAGATGATTCCAATGTGGAAACATCTAGCGAACATAATTGTGCAATTATACCTCTTTGCTCCTTTTTTAGAAGCTTTGTCATGACATTAGAGCTGATTATCTTTCTTGGTTTCCTTGCAATACCCCTTAATTCAACTTCCTTTCTTTCCGTAGAAAATTTGATGAAAGTTCTTGAAAATTAAAAGCTATTGTACCCAAGGATTGTAGCCATTGGACTCCTAGTACAACATCAGCACCTCCCATTGGAATGGAAAGCATTGGGCTAGTAAATACATATTCTCCCATGGATAGCTTGATATTATGGCACTTTCCAGAGCAATTTATTGTTCCTCCATTTGCAATCATCACTTGACACTCTGGTGCTGGTTATAGGAAGCAATTCAATTCTTTTGCTACCCTACAATGAATAAAATTGTGGGTGCTTCCTGAATCAATCAACACTATTACCTTTTTCTTCTTGATTTGTCCTTCTATCTTGATGGTTTGAGGAGTGGTAATTCCCGCCAATGCATTACAAGATATGGTCAGATTTATTTGTTCTTCATCTAGGCTTTGTTCCTTGAGTATATCCTCTTCTTTTGACCTTTCTTGCTCCTTTTCTTCTTCCTCTTCACAATCTATGTAGAATAATTTCTTCTCAGCACACTTATGACCTTTTGTGTATTTGCTATCACAACTGTAACAAAGCCCTTTTGCTCTTTTTTCTTCCAATTGTTGTGGTGTCAACCTTGTAGGTTGTGGAAGACTAGGGGCAACAAAACTTCCATCTTTATAGTTGTGAGTGGTATGCTTCCTAGTTGCCATAATTTTGCTTTCCATTTTTCTTGCTAACCTGAATGCCTTCTCTAATGAATCAGGTTCCCAAAGGCGAACATCATGTTGGATATTATCCTTTAAAGACCCTATGAATACATCAATCCTATGCTCCTCTGGAATATCTTTTACACTTATGTTCAATTTTTGGAACTCCTCAATGTGCTCCATTATTGAACCCTTTTGTTTGAGACTTATCAATTGGCTAAAAAAAGTGTTGCTTTTTGTATCCTCATAATGTGCTATCAATTCTTCCGTAAAAATTGTCCAAGTGATAAATTGTTTACAAGAACAAAGCCATTGATACCATACAAACTGATTTGGTTCCAAATATACAGTTTCCATACGTACCTTTTGTGCGTTTTGCACATTATTGAGATCAAAGAATTGCTCCATCTGTAATATCCATGTGGCGGGATCCTCGCCATCAAACTTCCTCATATAGATTTTTGGAATATGGTGATTCTTCGATCCAACATTAGCATCTATGGAATCATGATTAACATTTCTTTTGTTCTCATCATGAGTTTCCTTTACTACCTTTTCACCATTAGTAAGTATTTCTTGTAGAAAATTTGTCAAATCTGTCTTCAAATCTGCCATGCCTGTCTTCAAATTTGTGTTCAAATCTATCTTCAAATTGTCCATATTAGCTTCCATGCCATTCATCTTAGCTTCCACTCCATTTATCTTAGCTTCTGTTAACTTTTGTGAGCGTGACATTTGTTGCACTTGTTCTTGTAATTTTGATATATCATGTAGCATTTCTTCCTCTTCTTCATGAGTCATGCTAGAGCTTTTAGGTTCCTTACTAGGTGTTTGCATTTTCTTTCCTCGGGTCATAAGTTACCGATAATAATGCTCTACTATGCCCTTTGAATTCCTTCAAAATAAATTTTCAAACCAAGCTTAAGCAAAAATTTAAAAAAATCTACACACCTTTTTTCACTTTGTAGGAGCTCGATATTGCCTCTGATGTATCTCTGTACTTTCTAATAATCTAGTTCTGAATTTGTGACCTGTATTAGCTCTCTGTGTCCTCTTTCTAATGCCACCAATCTGATCCAAATTTGATTCTCCAAGAAATAGTTATGCACAATCTCCCAAGATGACCTGATTATAGACCTTTCCAGAAGAGCGAACTTGTATGAAGTGCCACGTGTACAATTTTCGATCTTTGGTTCTGAAAAAGATATAAAAAAACTACAGTCCGTCCTCTTTCTGTACCTTCTTATGAAATTTCAATATGATTCCCAGAGAGAAAGTTATGACAATTTTCCCGAGGTCACCTGTTTTGAATGTAATTCAGGAGTCTGCAAAAAGACCAACTTCCTCAGATCATATCTCCGCAAATATCATGCGAAAAGCTCTGAAATTCAAACCCAAGGTTCAGCGCACTTTCTTCTCCAATGGGTTATTTTTGTGACTTTTGAAATGTCAAAGAAAGAAAGTTATAGCGAAAATGCCACAATGACCTGTTTGGAGTAGCGAAACCCTAGAATCCAAAGCTCTGATACCAAATGTTATGAAACCAGCTCAAGAAAAGATAGAAAAGATAGATCAACGCCTTAGAATTCAGCCTCTTCGAGGGGGCAACCTCCTTTACATTACATAAATGAATTACTGGATGATACAAATGACAAAACCTCCTTTCTATATATAGGAGTCTAAGGAGTCACAATATAATCCAGCCGACCTAACAATAATAATATAAAGCCACAAAAATAACAATAAAGGGATTCTATGGGGCACAGAAATAACAATATGGGGGTAATAGGGGCACAACAATATAAATAAGGGGTATAAATACAATAGTAATGGGGTAATCACTAGTATTATAGGGACCCAACAGTTTCCTGCTTCAAAATTCCGAATTTCCTAAAACAAATATTCCATATTTGCTTCTATTTCCATGAAGATCTCTAAACAAGTTATTTACATTGTTACATGTCTATTAGGTTATCCCACTAACCAATGGGTAGATGAAGCAGTGCTAGGTTTCTTGTCAGTATTTTCATATGGTCATAAGCCATCACTCATTTTCAATTATAGTCAATACTTGTCAGATGTTTTTCATGATCAATTTCTAAAATTTAAAATTCAAGGTGCATTCAAACACCAGTCAGCCCTTATGTATTAAATGTTATTCTATCAAGCCAATAGGTTCAAGTTCCAGTTACAGAAGATGGATGATCAGGTAAGTCCACTATCATTCATTCACTAGACTTATTTGGTGAGAAGGAATTCAAAATATATTCATTCAACCATTTTTTTGATCAATTTTTACAAGCATCCTTGTATATTCTTAGCAACAATATTGTACCAAGAATTTCACCAGAGATCGAGAAGGTTTTGCATCTTACATAACAAGCTAAATTTGGAGAGTAGTATCTCTACAAGAATGATACAGAGACTCAAATCTATGGGTTTGATCTTCCTCCCTATAGATTACCTGTATTTGTAATAGTAAGGATTTTTTCTTTGCAGTACATTAGATAGGTGTTTAACATGGATACCAAGAAAGTTCATGCAGTTGACCAAGTTTATTTGCATAAATAGACAGTTGAAATGATCTATTCAACACCGACAAGTTCAGCCATTCGCAACTAAAGATAGAGTGAATGTCATCTTTGGCCAAAGAAAGATAATTAAAATAAAGATTCAGATATTCAAGATCTAAGGAAACAACTCAAGCTTCCAACCATAGAGCATCCTCAAGCCAAATAAGTAACTAACCTCGAGATAGAAAAGGAAAATTTGTTCAAACTAATAGTTGAACAGAACACTCAAAATCAGAAAATGGAGGCAGGCATGGAGGCATTGTTATAGGACAAGGAACAATTAGCAGCCACAGGTACATCGACACAACAAGAATTACAACAAACAACAAAAACATCCATTGCATATTTTTATGAAAAGATAGTCAAAGCCTTGGGAGAACTATCACTAGTAAACAAGGAGAAAAAGTGGTTAATGACAACACTCACAAAGATGGAGGAAAAAAAAATCAAATTTTATAATGCATATCTAGCAGAGGTACAGAGGAATTTAAAATTGACTAAACAAACTGAAAAATATGAGAATCAATCTTTGACAATGGAAATGTCAGTAGATGCCAAGTACAGCATATGGCATAACATCAATGCCAATATTATAGAATTGTGGCTATCATTTCAAATTATTTTTTAACAGAAGGAGCTAGTACAAAGATTCAAACTAGTAGTTGAGCAAACTAAAGTTGAGATTAAGAACAAACTAGAGCAAGCACACAAAATTATTAAGATGTTGAGCTCCAAAACTAGAGATGAGCTAGAAGAAGCTCAGATTCAAGAAAAAATAGACATGGTTATGGAAGTGAAGAGAGTTTTGACAAAGAAGAACCTCATGAAACAACTAGAGAATAAATGTGAAGAGTTGGATTTACAGGTGAAAATATTTAACAGAAATTTTAATGTATTGCAGGAAAAGGGACTTGCAGCTATGAAAGCCTTTAATGGAAAATTGATCCCATTATAGAACTATCAATTCTAATTATCAAACATAGTTGCATATTCTTCCAAATTCACCAAGGTCAAAGGAACAATAACTGGAGAAACTTTCCTAGAAGGACTACAACATGACCTCTACATTCAGCATGAAGTACAATATCTATTTTTCATTAAGCCAACTTTTCAAATATATACATAAGTAAATGAGAAATTTCGTAGCATGGTAAATTTCTCCATTCCTAGTGAAGAGTGGTGGGATAAATTATTGGACTCGTTGAATAAGGGAAAACAAGAATCCTACAAATTGGGGAGCAACGAAACATAAGAAGCACAAAAGTAGATACAGCCAGCAACAATTCTCCTCAAAATTTGAACATAACATCAGAAATAGTCTAGATTTCATATTACTTAGTTCTATTTTTGAAATATCTACATGTTTTCACTAGATATTATTTTGTAATAAATTTTACTTTGAAGTCCAAATTACTTCAAGACAAACTCTATAAATATTTTGTAAGAATATTTAGAAAGGGTTGGATTATGCAAGAAGAAAATATTTTTCTTTGATTGTAAGCAGTGAAATATGATGAGCACTAGTATTGCAGCAAAAATGTTGCAACTCCTGGGGCTACCAACTTTACTTTATCAACCCGAGGTTCATACAGACTTGGAGGTGACAGTGTTGTATACACAAGCAGATGCGATGGGTCCACTTTTTGGAACTCCTGAGCTGGCAATAGACCACTATGGTTTCTCAAACCAGCCTTCTATTGATTCAGAAGAAGTTTGATTACCAATGAAGGAAGGGCAATTTTATCCTAATTGGAAGAATGGAAATATTGTCTAATGCAACAATGAAAAACTTAAATAAATGCTTTAAACACACCACTCATCTAACTAATTTCTAATATATCTTACTTCAGAAGAATTATAAGCTAACATGTGTGTAATCCTAACTGTCCTAGGCAGGCAATCTGAAATAACCAAAAATTTTACTGTTGTGCATATGAATGAACACAATAACTCTTTTTTCCTTTTTGTCCTTTTTTGTGAAAATCTGAATGTTAAATCTTCTTGGTGATTTGGAAGGTGGGTTAGAGATGGCGGTGAAAGGTTAGATGACTTAGGAGGCAAGTAGGGGTCTTCTCCTATCTTCCTGGATGCCTTTTCCACAAATCAGCCTCAAAATAGGCTATTACAGGTCGTCCTAAAGGATGTCCTAATGCACCTATAGGATGTCCTAATGCTTCCTACAAGATCCCCTGTATTCCTACAGGATCCGACCGAGAGAAATAGGAGTGATTTGTAAGATGGTATAGGGCTTAGGGAAGGTGAATGATGGAAGAAATAAGGCAAGGGAGTGGCTAGGACTTCCTCAGAGCTCAAACCAAAGTTTGTAAGATGGTTGGATTTTCTCAACAAACCTGGAAAGTTGTTCTTATGGAATGATGAATTGGTTGATGGACTTAGTGGATTTTGGTGATCATGGATGGATGAAGTTAGGTTGGGGCTGCTGGCATGAGATCTTCCTGCACTATTGAAAACTCCTGCAATACATACATCACTGGCACTTACCCATGAATCATGTCAAACAAGGAAGATTTCCAATCAATCATAAGAAAATAGAATTACATTATTTAGTTGCCTAGTTCATGCATGGAAATACTTGCAGAATATTGTGAAACACCATGAGATCTAATACAAAGCTGGAGATATCAGAAATAACAACTGAAACCTATTCTTGAAAACTGAAAAGATGCTGGCCTAAGTAGCAGAAAACCCTAAATTCCATAAGAAATCAGAATTTTATCTTTTTGGGGTTGAATAGGAGTTTTTCCTCAAACCATGGTCCCTGTAGGGAGGAGTGAGGCCAAATCCACCTACTATCAACCTTTTTGGTATTCCTTTATCTTTCTAAAGCTACTACTAAATATATGCATAAATGGAAGCACATTAGTCAACTTCACCATGGCTTGCAATGAAACAATGCTAAAATCAACTCAACAATTAATCTATGAAATAACCTAAGCATACAAGTACAAATAAGGGGAACCTCTACTGCTAGGGTTGGGCCCTAACCCAAGAGCTTCAGCTCTCTGAGTCAACTCAGTGCTAGATCAAGGAAATTCTCATTCTTATTATCATATCACAAAAGTTACATAAGAATGCTTTGCCACAAAACTTTAACTCGAAAATGCTTAGTGCTCTTACATAAAAAAACAAAAAAAAATAAAAAAAATCTGAATCCTAATGAGGATCTAGGCCTCCTTATTTATACAACTGAAGTTTGCAACAACTTCCTTAAATCTAGGGAGGCTTGGCTTCCAAACTCAAGATGAATTTGTTCTTAACTATCACTGGCTCGGCTGCCCATGATCTCCATGACTCAATAGCTTGCAACTCCGAGCTAGTTTGAGTAGATTGAGGAATATTCGAATGAGTGAGGGATTTAATGAGGAGGATGTATATCCTATAATCTATCCTCCTTGTCTCATTCGAGTTTCTTCCCTTAATTAGCCAAAATTGCCATGATTTTCTCTCAAAAACCTGCAATCAATGCACATTAGACCACTAGACATAACATCTTACTTTTACTCATCTCGTTAAGAAAAATATAATTAAAACATGTAAGGAATTATGAGAAGAGTTTATTTTAGTAAGCTTGGAGGTGTATTAAGGTCCATATAGTTACCCAATGATGAGTCTCATCATCACCCCCCTACTGAAAGTGTTTCTCATCCTCTCAGCAACTTAATCTATATCCATGTCCTTCATTGCTCTAGTGGCCTCCCTGACATCCCATGCTTCTGTTGTAGTTTCTTCTTCTTATGAATAAAATCCTTCCTTCCTCTCTATCTCTTCCCACTTCTTTGTTTCTTCTTCTTCTTTCCTTCCTTCCAACATTAATAAAAGCAGTGGTGGATTGAGTCTCAAGCCAATCCAATTGACTTTGAGTCTTTGTACAGCTTTCTTGTACATGGGTGTTCTATTTAGTGCCTCTCTCATTCTCCGAGGAGAATGATACTCTCTGATTTTCAGGCTGTACAGCAAGTTGTTCCATCTCCTTTGGAAAGCTTGCATGTTGTCATCTCCTAGTAATCTGAACATGTCTTCAAAGTGTGTGACTACTTGTTCTTGTGAGACAAGGTACCTAGGTGCAAGCTTAGGATCATTTGCAATCAGGTTGTGGGTGCCGATGAAAACCATTGGATTTGATTGCTCAGCTTTGATCATAAGGGGTTTTATATCTTCTCTTGCCATTACCTTTTTCATCTCTATAGCTCCTTCCTCCTCATGATTCATCCATGATGCTAGGGCCATCAATTTCAAGTCCCATAGTTTTTAATTTGGGTCCCACAGATTCAAATCAGTCAAGGCCAAGTTGTGCAGGTAAAATTCAAACATTTTTGCTCTATCTTTGAAGGTGCTTTGATCACAGAGATCAATTAATTGTCTATAGTCTTGGAAGGTCATTGTTCCTCTTTGTGCTAAAGTCTTAATTTGGAATTGTAACTGTTAGCACCTAAATCTGCCTTAGGCTAAAGGAAGGAAAAAATTAGGGTAACCACAAACCACGCTCAGTTTGGTAGCTAGCCCTACCAGAACAGGAGAGGGCTCTCTCCGAGTCACGCTCACTGAATAGATAATCGAAAACGGTCTAAGATGACTTACAATGAAATATTTACCTTAGGCTAGTAAGTGAATAGGGATTAGGGAAACAATTTTCATGAATGACCGAGCTTCTGGGATGTTATGGGATCGACGCTCAGCAAAGAACAGAGAATTTAATACAAAGGCATAGATTATTCCCTGAGTCAAGGTAGGCAGAGAATGTAACAATTTAGTTTGAGGTACTGCGACATGAATAGATTGCTGAAGAAAGTGAAAAGGACATAGTGACATGAATCCTTTTCAACAGAAGAATAACACTGAACATGAAATTTTCCCACAGGCAGAGCAATAAAATTGAATTCTACCTAATCTCACTCAGAAAATCACTGGAAATGAACATGAATTGAATTATGAAACATAAATAAATACATATGAAAACATAAGAGACACATTTTCTACACTCACAGCCATAAGAATCTCATGAAACAGAGCCACTGCCTTTCATTAATTCTCTGTCAAAAATACACAGTGAAGAAACAAAGTTTCTTTCCCACAGTCTCCCAGAAGCTACAAGCCAACCAACCCTTTGCAAATAAATTGCATACAATATATAGAATGTGTGAGAAAGAGATAGAACGCCCAAGGTTTGGGGAGTTACTCGAATCATTGCAAAATGGAAATGGAGAGCCAACAATCAGCTACAGGTGCAGCGCTACAAACATGACATTTAGCTTTGGGTGACTGTTTGCCTTCCTTCGCGACTTGGATAGAAGCCAATCTGGAGAAAAAACTCTTTAAATGCCACCTTTGGTGCCAAAAAAATTGAAGTTTAGATGAGCGGGCCGACTTGGAGAAGTCGTGAACCGAAATTTCGCGAAACAGAAGCAAATTGGCAATTTTTCCTCTGTGCGCCGTGCCATTTTCTCTGTGCGTAGCACTACTTTGGGACCTATTTTGGGGCACTTTCAGGTGTCCAAAATGTGCCCAAGTGGGCTTGCTAGAAAGCTTGTCCTGTCTACTTTCTAACCCAACTAGAATTTTCACATTTGGTGCTCCTTTACGCCTCCAAATCTCCATTCTCCCAAGACTGCTTTCGATGTGTCCAAAAAGTGGCAGAGAGGCCATTTTTGGGTGTTTTTTGACCTTTAGGAGACCCAGATCTTGCCCAAATTTCTTTCCCGGACACTAGTAGTCGTAATTTTCCATGTTGAATCCAAAACTACAAGCCATTCCTCATTTGGAGCTCTAGAATTTTAGCATCGTGCCAGTGGCGCGGTGCACAGGGAGAAAATCCCTGTTTTTTGCCCAAAAAATTACCATGTGACCAAAAATTCCCCAAATTTTTTGAAATTTGGGCTGGAGGATCTCTATGGGGTGTTATGATGGGCCAAGGAAGCCTCAGCCAAGATTCGAAGCCGATCTTGCTCATTTGCCCTTTTTTCTCTTCTTGTTGCTTTCCTCAATTTTTCCTTCAAGTTCCTTATTTGGGCCTCTGCACTCATGTTTCGCACCCTCTAATGGAAAGCCATATGTCTCAGTAGAGAAAGGTCCTAGTCGGCCTTGTCCATTAGCCTCTCCAAATGCATGTTGATCCTCTCAAGGTTGGCCTCCCGATCCTCATTGATTTCTTGCTCCAAAGATGTGAGCGCAACCCTTCTTCTTTGAGCAGCTTGGCGATGCTCACGAATGTTTTGCAGCTCCATGATCATCTGTTGGTCCTCAAGCTGCTTGTTTCTTTGCTCCAGGTACGTCATGTTCCACTTGGCCCTCTCCAAGTCAAGGGATAAGGACTCAATCACTGATTGCTGCTCCTGGATGATCTCTGTAAGCTCGTCATTTGTTGGTTCTGCATCTGTCTCATCATCGTGGAGGAGAAAAAACTCGGTCTCTCGCTCACCTGATGGCCCTTCCTCCTGCACTGGCACCTTACCCTTGCCCTACTCCTGTGATGTTGATGTCAGAAGCAAGGTCCCTTCCACCCCGGGTGGAGATAACACTCACTTTGCTATTGTAAATAAGGGTCTACTACCTCTCTGATAGGTGATGTATACTGGTATAGTAGCAGTCTCATGTCACTCATACTGATGAGATGGGCCACCTATCTCATGCTCTACCTTTGATACTACCTATGGAGTGGTGAAGAAGTCACGGGAGATGAAGTCCTCCCAAGAAATACCCTGCAATCCCAACTGGTGGTCCACCAAAATCCGAATAAGGGCAAAGTGATAAACACTGTTAAGCTGTTGTCAAGGGGTCTTGTGCTACATGAAATTCTTCATCCTCTCTATGTTCCTGTAGATGAAAAATGGGAGGTTCATCATCCGCATCCTGGTAAAGTGCATGAGCAACCTGATGTTATAGGCATAAAGGCAAGAAAACCTCCCCTCACAACTGAAGCACTTCATGATCAATTTCATGATCGGGGCATACTCATCTCTCAAAAATATGAATCGAAAAACTCTCGTGAGGTGGCTTAAACAGTTATCCTTGATGTAAGGCTCATAATGATGTCTCTCCACCTTCTTCTTCTCATGCCACTACTCTCCAATGTTTGGTATGCCTGTTTCCACTTATATGGTTTCGGGTGTCAATGTGAAAGTGACCCCAGCCAAGATAGACTGTCCTCCATGCAGGTGAAGTGCAAAAAGACGGGCCAACTCATGATGAACTATGACATTTTCCACCCTCTGACAAAATTCAAAACATGCTAAGTGTTGGAAACAGGACATAGCAAGAGGGCATGCCTGCAACTCGGTGAGGGTGTTTGGCTCATCTCTAAGATGTCTGCCACTCCGATGATGTCTCCTGTGGGCCCTTTCTCCTGAAGTTGTATCATTGTTGGTCTCTTCCTCATATTCTGATGAAACGTCGGATGCCATGACTGCTGCTTTGTACCCTAAGTTTTAGGCTACCCTTTGATTCCAATGAAGCTGGTAGTTGCTCTGACAATCTGCCACCAAGGGGACAATTAAACAGGGAGTATTAGGAGGGGAATGATGTAATGGGAATAGGGGTTAAAGGGAGAGATTTGTCAGGGACTTGGGAGTAGTTTGGGTATAGTGTTGATGGGGTAGGGTTTGTGTTGTTTGCAAGGTAGGGTTTGGGTTTTTTGAGCAATAGGAAGGGGGGAAAGGGAGTATGATTTTTTGGTAGGGTTAGGGTATTGATTATGAGGACAATAGCATAGGGGAATGAGTAATAGGGGTAGGGTAGGAAACACCTTGGCAGCACTGTCACTGTAGCACAAACCCTAGGATCATGGTTTCTTTGTGTCTTCTTTTGTTTGCTTTATAAAAAAAATTGCATTTGATTTATAATCCTAAAACCATGCTATTCCTTTCAAATTTGATGCAAAAGTGGAGGTAGGTTTCCTACCTTTCAAATTTGATGAGCATCCACAAAATTTTTGGGCAAATTCAGTGATTTCTGGGCTTTATATCTCTGTGTGTTGCGTCCAATGCCCAGTGCGCCGCGCCAGTGGCGGATTTACACAGTGGATGGGCTTTGTGTGCGCCGCGCCCAATGAGTATGTCGCGCTCCTTTGTGTGTGCGCCACACGCTCTGAGATCACCCTAAATTGCTCCTAATTGCTTCACTCTTCAACTCTTCGACCATGCACCTTTCTTCCACCACCTTGCTTGCATAATGAGCTTGTCTTATGGTGATTTTGAGTTGACCGAATAGTGGAGGGATAGGGAGAGGGTTTGGTAGTAATTTAGGGCAAGGGTTTTAGGAAAATGATCAAGGGGAAATGGGAAAAATGATAGGTGAGGGGAAAAAGGTGAGTGGAGTGAAACCTTTGCACTAACAACACATTTTAACAACCCTAGCCATCATTTTCTTGGTGATTTCTTATGGTTGACCTTATGCATTTTGGTGACATTCAAACATCTCTATAAACACCATATCATTGATAAAATTTTATGAACAGGTGATGTCGTAAGGCCTACCTCTCGATTTGATAGCATTCACCAAAATTTGGAGTGGTTTGGCAATGTTTTTCGGCCCCTGGTCTATGTGCACCGCGCCTATGG
This sequence comes from Pinus tabuliformis, assembly GCA_031772625.1. Lineage (NCBI taxonomy): Eukaryota > Viridiplantae > Streptophyta > Pinopsida > Pinales > Pinaceae > Pinus > Pinus tabuliformis. The sequence goes on along the minus strand of CM062809.1, from coordinate 453,710,104 downwards.
GAACTTTCAATTGTGGGCTGGCTCTGTGTGCGCCGCACCCGGTGAGTGCGTCGCGCTCGTGGGTATGTGCGTCGTGCCCTCTAAAACCAGCTCCCACTCACTCAAATGCTCACGTTTTCGCACTCACACCTTTGCAATGTCTCTCCAAGGCTTGTAATAGCACAATGCCCTTGATTTGGATAAAAACATGTATATATAGCCTTGGAAGAGATGGGTTTAATTTTTGCTTCCTTGAAAACCCATTTTTATAATGTTGTGTTTTGCACTTTTTCATTGACTTTAAAACACAATGATTTTCACTTTCCCTTTGAAATTTTGGCTCAAATGATGAAATTTTCGACGCATCTTTGCAGGGACTGTATGACAGGGCATTTGGCCACGGAAACCATGACTGCATCTAAAAAAATCAACTGGATATTTTTTGGAAAATTTTGTCGTAAATGACACTGTTTGACTTTTCTTCAAAACAGAGTTTTGAAGAAGATTCGAAGTCTATCCACATGACGATGAAGCTCTCTGAACCATATCTGTGTAAGGGCCTCCGTCTGGCTTGCACGTCTTTACTGGACATGTTTCAAAGACCAAATTGATGAATTCCTAGACCCAAACATAGAAAATGATTTTTCCCTGTAAAGGACCAGACCTTGACTATCATGGACTTTGGTGATTATTGACAAAAGACCTGAGCCAGCGGGAGCTAGACATGAGGGGAAATGATTAGCATGACTTTCTCCGTCAGATCATGGCATGCCCCTAGTGAAATGCAGCTGAGTGAATAAGGCGGGACACCTAAAATTGAAATGCACAAAGAGTTTTGATCTCTAACGGAGGGCTGACCAGACCAACTCTAACATTGGCTCCAATGGGGCATGGTAGCTCCTTGGAGGTGCCAAGAACAGCAGATCTCTAGAGGAGCTAGACAGTGCCTTTTTTCCATTGGGCTTTGGAGTCATCATTTCGATAAACAGCACAAGTCAGTGACTTATTTATGAAACTGAAATGACCAAGAAATTGACTCAAACTTGACATTGAAATAACTCAAAAACTAAATTTACAGACTGAAACCAAACTGAAATAAAAATGGTATTTACAATGACAGTGGAAGCAGTGTTACTAAATCAGCAGTGGTACCGCTTGAGTAGCCGACCATTGATCGGCACTCCAGGACAATCTTCCCCGTTCATTTCCTTCAAAAGAAAGGCATACTGACCCCTATATGCTGCAATCTTGAAAGGACCTTTCCAAAGGTTTTCAAACTTTTCGTGCTTGCCTTTCTATTCATTCCTTGCGTCCCACTTCAGCACCACATCATCCAACTAAAATTTATCTACTTTTTATTTTCTGTCATATATTTTCTTTATTTTCTCCTGCAATTTGGATGTGTTCTTGAAAACTTCTTCTCTTGTTTGCTGCAAGTGGATCATTCGATTCAACCTTCTCTGCATGGGATCTTCTTCACTACTGACCTCCTGAAGAAGTCTAACCACCGGGGCAGCAAGAGAGGCGAGAAATAGTGTGTCAAGTCCATAAACAAGCTCAAGCGGTGACATACCAATGGACTTTTTCTAACTGATCCGATCTGCCCAAAGCGCATGGACCAACCTCTTATTCCAACTCTTTTTATTTATTTCCAGCAGCTTCTTGATGATGTTGACCAATGATTTATTCAAAGATTCTGCCAATCCATTGCCTTGCGGATGATAGGCAGTTGAATGACCCAAAATGATGTGATATTTATGAAAAAATTCTACCATCCTTTTCAATTTGAACGCTGTTGCATTATTGGTGATTAATTTGTTTGGACAACCAAAGCGAGACAAGATGTTATTTTCGAGGAATGAAATGATTACCATGTCTATAGCTTGTCTGGTGGGAACTGCCTCAATCCATTTTGTGAAATAGTCTGTCATTGTAAGGATCCATCTATGTTATCCAGAAGAGGGGGGATGAATTTCCCCAATGAAATCCAACCCCCACTGCTGGAAAGGAGCGCTCACCTCAATAGGCTTAAGTGGAAAAGGCTGTAATTTATGTTTTCCTTCGAAAATCTGACATTTATGACAACACTTGACCATGTTTGGTGGGTCCCAGTATTGCAGCAATAATGCTGCAACTACTAGAACTCCCTCCTTTAATTTTATCAACCTGGTAGTTCGTAACAAACTTGGAAGCGACAGTGTTGTATGCACAAGTACTAGCTCTTGCCGCAGCTGTCACTTGGTCAGCTGGCACAAGTCCGCTAGGAGCTTAAGCCAACTTCTATGAGCTCTTAGAAAAAGCTTTTTAATTGATGGATGAAAGCTAACTCGAAGGAAGCTAATCTAATTGCAAAAAGAAACTGAAAGCCAAAAAGAAACACAAACCCTAGCAAACCCTAATTCTACCAGCTAGTCCTATTGACGCAAAGGAGAGCATGCAAACTACTGAAAGAGATGCCATTACTTCTATGAAGGTAAAATGCATGTGTCTAAGTTATCACTATCTGAAGAAAACATCTTTTTGTATTTTTGATTAAGTTGTTGGAATTATCATGCATGTGCTTCTAACTATTTTTGACTGTGCAGAGGTGGATCAAGGAGGAGAAATGCTTGGAAGAGGTCGGGAAGGTTCAGAGAGGGCCTAAGGGGTCCCTAACACCCTTCTAGAGAGTTTCACAAAGTTTGGATGCCAAGAAACCGCGTTTATGAGCTTCTACAGGAAGTCTGCAGGGGTTCTACAGGATGTTTTGGGATTTCTACAGGATGTTCTGTAATTTTTCTACAGGATGTTTAGAAATGGGGTTTTGAAGCATGGATGGAGGGAAAAAGTGGAGGAATGAGTATGGAGGTGAAATAGGGGTGTAGGGGAGTTCAAGAATTGGAGGATGGAGTTGAGGAGTGGCGTAGATGGTGAGATTTGTTCAAGGAGGGATGAAACGATGTTGCACAAGAAGATGAGAATCATGGCAAAGTAAGCGAATGAGGAAAATGTAGGGTAAGGGTTCTAAGTGAAGGGTGAAGCAGGTAGGTTGGATGGAGTATGGGCAGGTAAGGAAGGATAACAGGTACTCTGCAAGCAGTTTTTCAAACTAAACAAACAAACACTTATACAACCTATGACCTAGTTACTTCACTCTAATCTGACCTAACCGCAAAAGGAAATGAAAAGAAGTTTATTCGAAATGAAATACGTGAAATAACTATGCAACTAAGCAATCATAAACTGAATCATGCAATAAAAACTAATATCAAGTTCGACAACTAAAAATCCAACACTACTAATTGCATGGTGAAGAAAAAAGACATTGTTTTTGTTGGCAGCAAAGTCACATTGGTCCCAACTCATGATTCCACTGAGGGGGAGGTGAGATCCAAAGTACTTGGTAGCCTTTTTCTGAATATATTCCCTGTGATTAACCAATCAAGTAAATCTGAACATGAAGAACCTTTTTAATCATCAAGAGCAACTTAAATAACAACACCACATTTAAATCTAAATAGCAGATTTTATTCTAAGAATGCAACAAAGACACATGAAAGTAAACAAAGGAGGTATTGGGCACTTGAGATGGGCCCAACCCCAAGAGCTATAACCTCCTAAGAGAGATTTAGAGCTGGTGCAAAGCTGGATTCATCTTTATTGAGCAAGAAAAGAAGAGTTACATCAAAACTATCCACAAGGAGAACTTGAAAATGAGCTGAAAGCAAAGCTAATCTATTGCCTAAAAATCGAAATACAAACTAGCTAACTTCGGCCTACAAAATGACTAACCATTGGCCAACTACTAGCTACAAAATGACTACCAACTAGCTAACCAAAATGACTAACTGAAATGACGCCCTAAGCCCTCTTATTTATACAAATTGAGGACCCAACAGTCCTCCTAAACTTTAGGGACTCGGCTGCCCAAAACTTGCAATTAACAGTAGTCCTACTTGACTTGCTTGGCTGCCCTTGTGCTAATTAACTTGGTGGCCCTTGAACTCCGAGCTGATGGTGGAGAATTCGAGGTAAGGGCCCATAAATGAAGGGAACACCTTCCTACAAATCCTCTCCCTTGTTCTCCCACGAAATTGGTTGCCAAGTGCTCATTTACACCTTTGATTTTGTCTCCAAATTGACCAAAAAGGCTACACAAAGCACACATTAGACTTGTTGGCGTAATGACTAACCCAATTCACTCTATTAGCATAAATATAATCAAAAACATGCAATAAACTAATGAGAATCGTGGATTAAGTCGAATTAGGAGGTTGAATGAGCCCAAATAATTATCCATTTTTGGGGCTCATCAATCTTATACACATCAGCAAACAAAGTATGCTAGTAGTACCCTGCTCTCAAAATTTTGTTCGTTGTTGACTTCCAAAAAAGGTGACCACTGCAATCTCCTCCATGGAAATCCTCCATGACTTTCTTTGCCTCCTCTTCCACCAAACAATTTAACAAAATTCCACTGGGATCTTTCCAGTACAGTGTAGAATTCAAAATGCAAAACTTGGCAGCCTTCAATTTAAGTGTTCTCGCTTTGTTTCTAGTCATGCGGGCGGTGGTGACAGATTTTTCAGCACATATATTATATCTGAATACCATGGGGACAAAGCAAACATTTCAGATACCTGAACGGATGATATTTCCTCATTCTCATCGTACATGGCAGCGATCAAATTTATGTCCAATGCATGCAAGTTTGATTCGGCCATTAGCTTTGCCAACCCCTGTCCTTTGACCAGCTTTGTGGGCTTTATTTCCACATCATATTCCAGCAAGGTTGTAATCCATTTGCCTCTTCTTCCTTCCAGATCGGTCTGCACTAAAACATCTTTTACAATAGTATTCGGAACATAGGCCAGAATGTGAGAATGTAGGATATACACCCAGAAATCCTTCAATGCCTTCACCAATGCCAGGGCTTGCTTCTCAATGATGTTGTACATTAAAGCTGCATCCCTTATATCCCTGTTGAAGAATGCAATGGGTCTTTCATGATCATCTCTCCTCTGCAATAATACCGCTACCATAGTGTGCTTAGAAGCAAATGAAAACAATATGAAATCCTGAGTGTGGTCCGGGTTGACTAGAACTAGAGCTGAAGAAAGGGCCAATTTGACCAAGTTGAAAGATTTTACAGTCTCCTCTGCCCATTTCACCTGGTTGTCCTTCTTAAGCATGTTGGTCATTTCTCTTAAGTGTTCTGCAATATTAGGCACAAAGCGACCCAGAAAATTCATCTTATCATTGAATGATTGTATCTCTTTTTTGTTCCTAGGTAGATCGATTTGCTGAATTTATTGCACACGTGCTGGGTCTATACGAATGCCAGCCTTTGAAATGATGTGCCCAAGTAATTTTCCCTCCTCCATGGTGAACAAAATTTTCTTAGGATTCAGCGATAGACGATATTTCCTGCACTTTTGAAAGACAATTTTTAGGTGATGCATGTGCTCTTCATCCAATTTGGAAAATACCGTCAAGTCATCCAGGTACACCACTAAAAACACATCCTTCTCATTTGCAAAAGCCAAGTCCATTGCCCGCTAAAATGTGGCACCTGCATTCTTTAAACCGAAGGGCATTTTGGTGTAGTGAAAGGTTCCCCATGGAGTGGTGAATGTTGTCTTGTCTCTATCATATTCATGGACAAAAATTTGGTTATATCTGGAATAACCATCAAGCAGTGACATACGCGATGCCCCCACTACTTGTTAAAGTATATGGTCCATCTTGGGCAGTGGATAGTTGTCCTTTAATGAGACTTTATTTAGATTTCTGAAATCAATGCACAAGCGGATCTCACTGGTCTTCTTTCGTACAGGCACTAAGTTAGATATCAAATTTGAAAATCTGATGGGCACAATGATACCTGACTTGTACAACCTGTTTACCTCCTTTTCGATAGATGGCAACAACTTTGGATTTATCCTTCTTAGCTTCTGTCTAAATGGTTTTTGATTGGGCTTAATGGGTATTGTGTGCTGAATAATATTGGCATCATAGGTCTTTAAATCATAATAGTCCCAAGCAAACACATCTGCAAATGAAGCCATCAAACTGATGTATTTGTCCTTGATCTTTGGCAGTAATGCTTTAGACAATTTTACCAAATTTGGATTGGCAGCTGTACCGATGTTGACCTCTTCTACACCCTTCTCTGTTGGCTGCAATGTTGGCTTGCGGGCTACATCATCCTGATCAAAAAGTTCCTCTAGAGGTATCAAGCCTTTAGGAATGATGTTATTTTTCAGCTGCAACACATCCATTTCATTGATCTGCACCTCATCTGTACCATTCCCTTTTCCCTCATCGTTTTCTACATCAATTGAGGTTTCTTTGAATTTGCCTTTGTTTAGCAGAAAATCCTTAATCTCCTCATCATCTTGAAACACTTGCTAATATCGCTGATTGTCTGGAATGGTTGGACGATGCTTGACATGGATTTCCAATTTATTGCTGGAGTTCATGGGGATCTTCAAACTACTTGTTGCCTTGGCAAGAGCATCAGCAATACTATTTTGTATACGAGGCACACATGTCAAGGTGTATTCTGAAAATAACTTCAAGATGTCTAAAACTGCATTACGATAGGCCCGCATCCTAGGATGTTTTGCTTGATACTCACCTTTGACCTGCTTTATTACCAATTCGAAGTTTCCATATACCGAAATCCTTTTTTCATTCAACTTTCTAAGAATATTCAGGCCAGCAATCAGAGCTTCATACTCAGCTTCATTGTTTGAACACTCAAAGGCCAGCTTGTAAGAGCAAACCCTCACGCTGCTAGGAACTTTGTTTGGGGCAGAGAAAGGACTGCGTACCCAAATTCCAATTCCAACGCCATCATTTCCTACTGCTCCATCGAAATCCATGGTCCACAAGCCTTCTTCCTCCTCTTGTAAGTGCTGGAAATCTGTTTGTACTGCCTTGTCTGCTCGCTGTCCATTACTTTCAGCTGATTGCCCAACATTTTGCTGCTTTTCTTGTCCTTCTTTCTTCAAAATTTCTCTGAAATTTTCTGTTATTTCCAGAATGTCGTCTGCTTCTACTATCTGACTATCTATATCATTTAAACTATCTGAAAACAAAAAAAAAGACTCTAAATCTGTATGTACATAGTTAATAGGATGATTTATAGGTTTCTACTTGCTTGTGATCATATATTTCATTTTTTGTTCCCAATATAACTTACTCATTCGTCCAAACACCGGGATTGTTGCATAGGAGAAATCCAGCTATAATGTCCCTTTCAATTTCGCTACCCAAGACCTGGAAAGAAGCATGCCAAACCTTGGAAGAATATCTGCTACCACCACATCCATCAAAACATTTTTCATAGGAAGCTGATCCAAACTCACAACCAAGTCTTTGATGAGTCCTATACATCTTACTCTGCTAGAATCGAATGAATAGAGATCATGATATTGCTGGGGGATGTCTAGACCAAGCTTATCCATGATAGCCTTGGGCATGAGATTGTGAGAAGCTCCAGAATCGAACATGGCATTATGTAACACAAAATCATGCAAGTGTAAGCTAATATAGAAGGGTGGAACATTGCTATCAGGAGACTCACCATTCGATTCTGGTCCAAACATCATTTCAGGCTGATCATCTTCTACATTTACCATGTCAGACATTGGGTCCAAATTCAACATTTTAGAAATTTGCCCTCTATAACTGTTGTTCTTTATTATTTCAGTCAAGGGGATGGATACCTTTAACTTAGAAATCTCATTCTCTAAGCTAAAAGCGGGAGTCTTTTCTACCTCTTTGACTAGGATCTCTTTCCTTTCCTTTTCCTTTGATGTAGCTTGCTATTGTGGTTGTTCTGCTGATTTTGATTTGCTGCTTTCCGGACCAACCGCCTCCTTTCCTTTTCTTTGTGTAGCTGATGAATCGTTCTTTGGTGCTTCAACCTCCTTCTTTTTCTGAATTGGTTTGGCCGTCACATCTCTATTTCTAAGTGAATATCGCTGCTGTTGTGCGGACAAAGCATTCATATATCCCCTTTGATATTCTTCCAGTTCTTCTTCCAAAACAGTGTCGCTAGCTAGAATAAAATCCGCGTCTTGGTGTGCAGCTGAATTCACTACACATTCTTCTTCTTCGGTAATGTAAGTAGGCAACTCATCTGGAGTAAAGAGGTGGTTTTGCTCACCTATTACATTCCCGTCCTCATCTAACTCCAGTCCATGCACAAAATTCTGCTGCAAAGGTGTTTGTACCGGCTGTTGTGCTGTCTGCTCTTGAGTTCGCTGATCTCTCTGTCTTATTCTATATTGTGGCTGCTGCTGGCCACGGAAGTTAGGATTCCTAACTTGTGGCTCAGGCTTGTCAAGTTTTACCCTTTCAAGCATCTACTCTACCTTTTTGAGTAGTTGATCCATTGAAGAAGACTCTTCTTTTACAGTGATTTTCTTTTCCGCTTTCGCTCTAGCTCTTTTGGACAACAGATTTTCTTCAATGCTGACCGCGATTTTCTGCATATCTTCCATTGTGGCCGGTTCTCTCTCTCTTAATTGGTATGCCATGTCAACATCAAAACCATCTGGAAACTTCATCATTGCTAGTCCCACAGGTGGCTTTAGATGATCTGGAATTTCGTTATAGACTGCATTAAATCTAACATAATAGTCTTGGACTGACTCACCAGCGTTCTGTTTGATTTGTTCATATTCGGCCAGAATTTGAAGGGGATTCTTTTTCACTTCCCACCGGTTCAAAAATTGTCTTTGTACTTCAGCCAAGGTAGTGATACTTGCTGCCGGCAAACCTCTAAACCATTTCCTCACATCACCTACAAATGTTTGTACAAAAGAGCCTCATTGCCACGTTCTCCGCATCAATCTCATGAAGTTAATAGAAGGATGCCATTTTGTCTACATGTTGCTGAGCAGTAATGTTGTTAGGAGTGCCATCAAAAAATGGGATTTTACTCTGATAATCCGTTGGCATGTCATCTAGAACTTGGGGTAGAACAAGGGGTGCGAAATGGGAAACCATCATTCTCGGTGGATTTGGCCTTGGAGGTGTTGGAGGAGTGTGCACAGTTTGCGAGGGGCTTGCAATTGGAGTTTGGGGCTATGTTTCAATGTAATTATCAATTAACCTATTAGCTCTTTCTGTTTCAAGGTCTACAAGAAATTGCGGATTGGGGACAGTGTAGTCAACAACCCTTTCGGATTTAGACTCAAACAATGACATCTCAAACCTTTCGTCAAACTCAAGCTCCTCAAGATACTCAAAAATGTCGGGACATGAATGGGATATGAATATGGGAGTTATGGTGCTTTCTTGACGAAGGAGCCTTGGGATCAAATTGGGGTTTTCGTAAATATGAGGAGGATCCGGGTCTGGATTGGCTCTGGTATATCGTCTCGCAGCCAGCGTGCTATTGAGAAAAATCACAGGACACAACCAACTTACTCAACCTTTCCAATCCTAAGCTCATCATCCGGAAGCTTAGAATTATTATGAAACAATGGGATTTGATTTTAGTTTTGTCCCCAGCGGAGTCGCCACTATGTTAGCACCTAAATCTGCCTTAGGCTGAAGGAAGGCAAAAATTAGGGTAACCACAAACCACGCTCAGTCTGGTAGCTAGCCCTACCAGAACAAGAGAGGTCTCTATCTGAGTCACGCTCAGTGAATAGATAATCGAAAACGGTCTGAGATGACTTACAATGAAATATTTACCTTAGGCTAGTAAGTGAATAGGGATCCGGGAACAATTTTCATGAATGACCGAGCTTCTGGGATGTTATGGGACCGGCGCTCAACAAAGAGCAGAGAATTTAATACAAAGGCATAGATTATTCTGTGAGGCAAAGTAGGTGGAAAATGTAACAATTTAGTTTGAGGTACCGCGGCATGAATAGATTGCTGAAGAAAGTGAAAAGGGCATAGTGACATGAATCCTTTTCAACAGAAGAATAACACTGAACATGAAATTTTCCCACAGGCAGAGCAATAAAATTGAATTCTACCTAATCTCACTCAGAAAATTTCATTGGAAATGAACATGAATTGAATTATACAACATAACGAAATACATATGAAAACATAAGAGACACATTTTCTACACTCACAACCACAATAATCTCATGAAACAAAGCCGCTGACTTTCATTAATTCTCTGTCAAAAATACACAGTGAAGAAACAAAGTTTCTTTCCCATAGTCTCCCAGAAGTTACAAGCCAACCAACCCTTTGCAAATAACTTGCATACAATATATAGAATGTGTGAGGAAGAGATAGAACACCCAAGGGTTGGGGAGTTACTCGAACCATTGCAAAATGGAGATGGAGAGCCAACCATCAGCTATAGGTGCAGCGCTACAAACATGACATTTGGCTTTGGGTGACCGTTTTCCTTCCTTCGCCACTTGGATAGAAGCCAATCTGGAGAAAAAAATCTTTAAATTTAACCTTTGGTGCCAAAAAAACTGAAGTGTAGATGAGCGGGCCCACTTGGAGAAGTTTCGAACCAAAATTTCACGAAATGGAAGCAAATTGGCAATTTTTCCTCTGTGCGTCCCGCCATTTTCTTGGTGCATCGCGCTACTTTGGGGCATGTTTTGGGGCACTTGCAGGTGTCCAAAATGTGCCCAAGTGGGTTTTCTGGAAATCCTGTCCTATCTACTTTCTAACCCAACTAGAATTTTCACATTTGGTACTCATTTTCCCCTCCAAATCTCTATTCTCCCAATACTACTTTCTGTGTGTCAAAAAAGTGGCAGAGAGGCCATTTTTGGGTATTTTTTGACCTTTAGGAGACCCAGATCTTGCCCAAATTTCTTGCCCGGACACCAGTAGTCATAATTTTCCATGCTGAATCCAAAATTGCAATCCATTCCTTATTTGGAGCTCTAGAATTTTAGCGTCGCACCAGTGGCGCGGCGCACAGGGAGAAAATCCCTATTTTTTGCCCAAAAAATTACCATGTGACCAAAAATTCCCCAATTTTTTTGAAATTTGGGCTGGAGGATCTCTATGGGGTGTTATGATGGGCCATGTAAGCCTCAGCCAAGATTCAAAGCTGATCTTGCTCTTTTGCCCTTTTTTCTCTTCTTGTTGCTTTCCTCAATTTTTCCTTCAAGTTCCTTATCTAGGCCTGTGCACTCATGTTTCGCACCCTGTAAAGGAAAGCCATATGTCTCAGTAGAGAAAGGTTCTATTCGGCCTTGTCCAGTAGCCTCTCCAAATGCATGTTTAGCCTCTCAAGGTTGGCCTCCCGATCCTCATTTATTTCTTGCTCCAAAGATGTGAGCGCAACCCTTCTTCTTTGAGCAGCTTGGCGATGCTCACGAATGTTTTGCAGCTCCATGATCATCTGTTGGTCCTCAAGCTGCTTGTTTCTCTTCTCCAGGTACTTCATGTTCCACTTGGCCCTCTCCAAGTCAAGGGATAAGGACTCAATCACTGAGTGCTGCTCCTGGATGATCTTTGTAACCTCCTCATTTATTGGTTCTGCATCTGTCTCATCATCATGGAGGAGAACAAACTCAGTCTCTCGCACACCTGATGGCCCTTCCTCCTGCACTGTCTCCTTACCCTTGCCCTGCTCCTGTGATGTTGATGTCTGAAACGAGGCCCCTTCCACCCCGGGTGGCGATAACACTCACTTTGCTACTGCAAATAATGGTCTACTGCCTCTCTGATAGGTGACGTATACTGGTATAGTAGCAGTCTCATGTCGCTCATACTGATGAGATGGGCCACCTATCTCATGCTCTACCTCTAATACTTCCTATGGAGCGCTGAAGAAGTCACGGGAGATGAAGCCCTCCCAAGCAATACCCTACAATCCCAATTGATGGTCCACCAAAATCCGGATAAGGGCAAAGTGATAAACACTATTGAGCTACTGTCGAGGGGTCTTGTGCTGCATGAAATTCTTCATCCTCTCTATGCTCTCGGGGATGAAAAATGGGAGGTTCATCATCCGCACCCTAGTAAAGTGCATGAGCAATCTGATGTGATAGGCATAAAGGTGAGAAAACCTCCCCTCAAAACTGAAGTACTTCATGATCAATTTCATGAGTGGGGCATACTCATCTCTCAAAAATCTGAATGGAAAAACTCTCGTGAGGTGGCTCAAACAACTGTCCTTGATGTAAGGCTCATAATGATGCCTCTCCACCTTCTTCTTCTTACGCCACTGCTCTCCAATGCTTGGTATGCCATTTGCCACTGATATGGTTTCAGGTGTCAATTTGAAAGTGACCCCAGCCAAGATAGACTGTCCTCCGTGCAGGTGAAGTGCAAAAATACGAGCCAACTCATGATGAACTCTGACATTTGCCACCCTCTAACAAAATTCAAAACATGCTAAGTGCTGGAAACAAGACATAGCAAGAGGGCATGCCCGCAACTCGGTGAGGGTGTTTGGCTCTTCTCTAAGATGTCTCCCACTCCGGTGATGTCTCCTGTGGGCCCTTTCTCCTAAAGTTGTATCACTGTGGGTCTCTTCCTCATATTCTGATGAAACCCCGGATGCCATGACTGCTGCTTTGTACCCTGAGTTTTAGGCTGCCCTTTGATTCCAATGAAGCTGGTAGTTGCTCTGACAATCTGTCACCAAGGGGACAATTAAACAGGGAGTATTAGGAGGGGAATGATGTAAATGGGAAAAGGGTTTAAAGGGGGACATTTTTCAGGGACTTGGGAGTAGTTTGGGTATAGTGTTGATGGGGTAGGGTTTGTGTTGTTTGCAAGGTAGGGTTTGGGTTTTTTGAGCAATAGGAAGGGGGGAAAGGTAGTATGATTTTTTGGTAGGATTAGGGTATTGATTACGATGACAATAGCATAGGGGAATGGGTAATAGGGGTAGGGTAGGAAACACCTTGGCAGCATTATCACTGTAGCACAAACCCTAGGATCATGGTTTCTTTGTGTCTTCTTTTGTTTGCTTTATAAAAATTTTTGCATTTGATTTATAATCCTAAAGCCATGTTATTCCTTTCAAATTTGATGGAAAAGTGGAGGTAGGTTGCCTACCTTTCAAATTTGATGAGCATCCACAAAAATTTTGGGCGAATTCAGTGATTTCTGGGCTTTGTATCTCAGTGCACCATGCGCAATGCCCAATGCGCCGCGCGCTCTAAGTGTGCCGCACTAGTGGTGGATTTACATAGTGGACGGGCTCCGTGTGCGCCATGCCCAATGAGTGCGCCGTGCTCCTTTCTGTGTGCGCCGCGTGCTCTGAGATCACCCTAAATTGCTCCTAATCGCTTCAACTCTTCGACCATGCACCTTTCTTCCACCACCTTGCTTGCACAATGAGCTTGTCTTATGGTGATTTTTTGCTGACTGAATAGTGGAGGGATAGGGAGAGGATTTGGTAGTAATTTAGTGTAGGGGTTTTAGGAAAAATGATCAAGGGGAGATGGGAAAAATGATAGATAAGGGGAAAAAGGTGAGTGGAGTGAAACCTTGGCACTAACAACACATTTTAACAACCCTAGCCATCATTTTCTTGGTGATTTCTTATGGTTGACCTTATGCATTTTGGTGACATTCAAACATCTCTATAAACACCATATCATTGATAAAATTTGATGAACAGGTGATGTTGTAAGGCCTACCTCTCGATTTGATAGCATTCACCAAAATTTGGAGTGGTTTGGCAATGTTTTTCGGCCCCTGGTCTATGTGCGCCACGCGCAAAACCCAGTGCGTCGCGCACTGGGTATGTGCCGCGCCTATGGAAACTTTCAACTGCGGGCTGGCTCTGTGTGCGCCACACCTGGTGAGTGCGTCGCGCTCCTGGGTATGTGCGCCGCGCCCTCTAAAACCAGCTCCCACTCACTCAAACGCTCACGATTTCACACTCACACCTTTGCAATGTCTCTCCAAGGCTTGTAATAGCACAATGCCCTTGATTTGGATAAAAACATGTATATATAGCCTTGGAAGAGATGGGTTTAATTTTTTCTTCCTTGAAAACCCATTTTTCTAATGTTGTGTTTTGCACTTTTTCACTGACTTTAAAACACACTGATTTTCACTTTCCCTTTGAAATTTTGGCTCAAATGATGAAATTTTCGGCGCATCTTTGCAGGGACTGTATGACAGGGCATTTGGCCACGGAAACCATGACTGCATCTGAAAAAATCAACTGGCGATTTTTTGGAAAATTTTGTCATAAATGACACTGTTTGACTTTTCTTCAAAATAGAGTTTTGAAGAAGAGTCGAAGTCTATCCACATGACGATGAAGCTCTTTGAACCATAGCTATGTAAGGGCCTCCCTCTGGCCTGCATGGCTTTACTGGACATGTTTCAAAGTCCAAATTGATGAATTCCTAGACCAAAACATAGAAAATGACTTTGGTCCTGTAAAGGACCAAACCTTGACTCTCATGGACTTTGGTGATTATTGACAAAAGACCTGAGCCAGCAGGAGCTAGACATGAGGGGAAATTATTAGCATGACTTTCTCCGTCAGATCATGGCATGCCCCTAGCGAAATGCAGCTGAGTGAATGGGGTGGGACACCTAAAATTGAAATGCACGAAGAGTTTTGATCTCTGACAGAGGGCTGACCAGACCGACTCTAACAGTAAATTTTGTTCCTTGAGATACAAGGCATAAGACTTTGCTAGCATCCTACACTGGATTGCCTCTAAGGATAAACTGGCCATAGTTTCCAACTGGATTTCCCTTTCTTGTAGTTGTCCCCTTAGCCATGCATTCTCTACTTCTAACTGAGATTTCATCATTGCCTCTTTGTCCCTTATGCTACTTAGTTCTCTGCCCATCTCCTTCAGTTTCTCCTCCATGTGGCCTATATCCTCCACTCCCTTTGATTTGGCAATTTTCATCCACCTGTGTTTTCTTGCCCTTTCTTTTTCAAGTTCAAAGAATAAGGGGATGGAAAAATTATATGGGATGACCCTACCCCCTTCAATGAACCTATAGTAAGAGTTGAGGTTGGGTTGTGGACTAGGTTCTCTCAGTTCTGGGTCTTCCTTCTTCGTTTCTTGCTGAGTGATACCTTCTTGGTCCATTTTCTGAGTTTCCTGTAGGTTTAACAGAGTTTCCTCTAAGATGGCATATGCGTCCTGTAGGTCTTATGTGTCTCCTGTCGGGTACATTTTCCCTTTGATGAGGCAGACCTTGTGAGAGGAATCCTAACATAAGTGATGGGAGATTTGGGAGAGGCTTGTCCTGATGATCCTTCTCCTTGATTTTTCTCTAGAGGAGCTATCTTTTCTTGCTGCTTTGGTGAGTCTTCAATGACAATAGGAGTTTTGGTGGGTGTTTGAAGTCTTCCTTGCCTAATCCTTGTGATATTTCTTGTCCTAAATTCCAGTGGTGTTTCTATTTGTCTTTTCCCTTTTGGCTTTATAGGTGTACTTAGGGAAATAAGAGCAGCTGCTGCCTCTTTCTCTGTGGGTTTTGGAGAGACCCTTGGTGATTCTTCCCCTTCTCTGCCTTGAACTGTAGACCTTTGTTCTTCCTTCTATTTTATTTACTCTTTTCCATTCTCCTTCTCATCCTTGTCTTTCTCTTTCTCTTCTTCCTCTAGCTCCTCTCTCTGCTCATCTGTCTCTTCATTTGTTTCTTCTTATGTCTCTTAAGTTTCCTCCTCCTTTTCTTCCTCTTTTTCCTCCTCTGTTTCATTTTCATTTCCTCCTTTTGTTTCTTCATCCCTCTCACTAGTAGTGGGATTTGTCATATTCAAGAGTTTGAATTTCTCCCTATGCATGCATGTCTCTGAACATTGTCCATGTAATAGGGAGTCTTAGGTTTTGTAAGTCATCTTCTAGGATAAGTTTGATCAACCCATGATGGGCTAGTTTTTGACGTTTTCCCTCCTGCACTTTGATTCTCATATCTATCATTGATTGAAGAAGAAAGTAGGGTATACTTAATATGTTTTGAGGAGGTGTGTCTACCCCAAATCTCAGTTCTTGGAGGAGCCTGAAGTGGTATCCATACACCACACTGTATCTCCCTTCACGTGATATGTATTTAATGAGGTGGTAACTAAATTCATTCCAAGGGTATGGAATTCTTTCTCTTCTAAAACCATTTTTGTCTTCCATTTCCTGCCTCCCTCCAAAAATAATTTCTTCTTTGCAAGGGTGTTGTTACCCTTATCTTCTTTTCTCCAAGGTAACCCTAAAGGGAGTGTGGTGATTCTTCTTATAACTTCAGGGGTGATTACTACTGATAGGCCTTTCACCACAGCAGTGGCATGGGTCCTAGTGAGGGGTATGAGTGAGAGATAAAAGTCCCTAGCCACCTCAACATTGTATCCACTCATCATCTCAAAGAACCCCATCCATTGGTGCCTTGTGAAAATTTCTACTACAAGAGGATGTTGGTGAATTCTCACTGTGTTTGTGGGTTCTCTCTTGTTAAAACCCCCTATCATCTTTCCCTGGTAATTGTGGAGGCTTGTATGGATATAATTCAAGAATTCTGGTGGGTGAGAGAGATTTAAATGTTAACTTTGCAATTTAATTCTCCTAGACTGCAACTTCCTTAATCAAATGGAGGATTTTTCTTCTTTTTAAAAACATGGAAGGTATAGCTCCTACCTCACTGGTTATGTTCTATTGAGCAAAACCTTTGATTTCTCCTCCCTTAGTGCCCACTGATAATCCTGTAGATTGACTGCTTTATATCCTGTAGGTTTTCCTGTAGGATCCTGTAGGTCTCCTGTGCTGCAAAATTCTAATTGTCTCTTGTAGGTGCTGCTTCAAGAAGGTCGAGGAAACCTCTTTTCGATGAATTCTTGAGATTGCTAATGCTCTTTTAGTGTCAGAATCAATTTTTTATTTCCTTATATGGATGATCGTGTGGGATGGTGTGCTAGTTGTCTAAGTATGAGCACCTCCTTTTGGACCAATGGTCCCACTAGCAATCCATCGTTCCACCTTACCTTGTAATCATCTCCCACTTCTTTCCTCCATAACATAACCTTTTTTTGGCCTTATCTCCTTTTTCTTCTGATTTGACTACTGCCATGTGTGGAGTGGTATAACTATTTTCTCCTCGTCGACTAGCCAAAGGTGGCCAATTTATCTAACCCCCTTTACTTATAAAACCAACTCTTACATAATCCTACATTTTTATTATATCATGCTAATGAGAGAGCATGAGTAATATGACATACATGTGGGTAAGATGCTTTGATGATGATGCATGTTGGAGAATGATGTCCTTGTGCTGTGTGTTTGTTGCATATCCTTTTCTGTATTGGCCTCTTTTGATGCTTGTTTCCATTGATGTGTAGGTGTTGGAGAGTGATGTTGGTGATCCTGCTGTTATTTCTGAGCTCTGGAGGATCTTCCTTAACCTTGGAATATTTGTGTTGAAGATGGCTACAACCCTATGAAGTTTCCTTTGTGGGATAGGGTGCTACAGGATTTCCTACAAGAAACCTACAGGACGTCCTGTAGCTGCCTCTCACCTAAACTTTCATACTTTTTTCACTTCTGGAGCATGAGGATTGTTGACATGAGTAGAGAAGGGTTCTAGTGAATGGTAGGTGAGAGGTATAGCCTTCAGGTATCATCCCTCTATCCTCCATTCTCACTTTCTTCTATTTGTTTTTTTCTTTTTGAAAAATTGTATATTTGTTTTTTTTTAATTGACTTATTGGATGGATGCAGGGGTAACATGGTGTTGAAAGGCATGGTGATGATGTGGTGGAGTGAATTTTTTATTTTTTAGACACGGGATTGTCATCCCCTTGCTCTAGGATCACTTTTCTTGGGATTTCAAAGCCACTGTAATTCCTACAGGAAACTCTTGTAGGTTTTCAGGGAATCCTGTAGAAAACACAGAGCCTGTGTAAACTGAGCTGGAGGAGTTCATAAATGGATGGATAAAATAATGAAGAATATGAGATGGAGGGATTAAAATATGGATTTTGTAGGTCCTTTTGTTCCTCTAAAGCTGTGCTAATCCTCCTCTTGCTGACCTACAAACAAAATTTCCAAAAAAAATTCTCTCTCTTTTTATTTTATTTTATTTTTCTTTTCTCGTTTTTTGAAAACAACTAGTCTACCTCCAAGGAGGTTTTCATCCTACTTGCCTTCCCTAGGTGCCTCGAAAGAGGTTTTCACCAAGAGATCTTTTTTTTTTTCTTTTTTCCTTTTCAACACCATTGGGCCACCCCAAGAGGTTTTCAACCCAACAGTGAGACTAAAGTGCCTCATGGAGGTTTTCAACCCAACAATGGGACTCAGGTGTCTCATGGAGGTTTTCAACCCAACAGTGGGACTCATGTGCCTCATGGAGGTTATCACCTGAGTCTCTTTTTTTTTTTTCCAAGGACTTGATGCGGTGGAAGCTGAGACTTGCTCCACCACCATCACTATCTTTCTAATGCCATTGATGAATTATTTCTTTGACAAAGGCTTATTGTAGACCTTCAATCTGTACCCATTGATAAGTAAAGGTATATCCTCTGCATCAATGGTTCTTATTTGTACTAATCCATTATCATGACATTTTTCTATGACATAAGGCCCTAGACATCTAGTCCTTAACTTCTTGAAACTATTTCTCCTTTATGTTCTTTACATGCCAAATTTTCCTTTGAACTTGAGTCACCTCTGTGTGCAGGAGGGCATGCATCCTAAATTTATATAACCCATTCAGCTAGAGCAATCTTTCTTGTTGTGCCCTAGTGAGATCTAGATCTAGTTGTGCCATCATTCTTAAGGTGTTGTTTTCAAATTCAATGGACAATAGGGCCTTCTTCCCATAGACTGGCTCATAAGGAGTGAATCCAGTGGTGGTCTTCGAGGTGGTATTGTAGGCCCAAGTGGCCTCAACTAATCTATCTTCCCAATCCTTTTTGTTGCTACTAGTCACTTTGGTCAGAATGCCTTCCAACGCTCTGTTAGTTACCTCCACTTTCCCATTAGCCTGTGGGTGGAAAGGAGTGGATGTTCTATGCTTTATCTTGTGCTGGCTTAACAAATTTTCAGTCATGTGAGATGTAAATGGATTACCTTGATCAGTGACTAGTTATCTAGGGTACCCAAACTTATAAAATACATTCTCCCTTAAGAATTCAACTACTTTCCCTTATGTTGCTGCTTTGATGGCCTTGGCTTCAACACACTTGGTTAAATAGTCAGTGCACATAATGATGTATTGCTTTTTCTTGGATGGAGGGTCAACTGTTCCAATGAAATCCATGCCCCACTTGACTAACGGCTCGAAATTCACTTGAGGTTGCAGAGAAATTTCATCCCTTGGGGTAGGTTTCCCCATTCTTTGGCATCGATCACAGTGAATAGTATATCTCCTCACATCTTGGTGAAGAGTGGGCCAATAATAACTAGCTTGTAGTACCTTAAATGATGTTATGTTGGCTGCAAAGTGACCTCCACAAGGCCCGTCATGACATGTCAAAAGAATGTCGAAGACTTCCTCCTCCCTGACACACCTTCTCCGAATTTGATCCGGGCATAGTTTGAAGAGGTTGCCCCCAATCCAAGTGAATGGGGCGCTCTTCCTTACAATCTTGCTCTTTTACTTGGAGGATAAATTTGGTGGAAACTATGCAGACACCAAGTAATTTGCTATGTCAGCAAACCATGGAGAGAGAATTAAAATGGCGAATAAGTGTTCATCTGGTAACTGATCATCAACCATTCCTTCCTCACCTACAAGCAAAGTTAATCTGGATAAAAAATCTGCAACAACATTCTCCTTGCCAGGCTTATCAATAATAGTTAAATCAAACTGTTGCAATAAAAGTAACCATATAATAATTCAGGCATTTACATCAGGTTTATTCATCAAGTATTTAATTGTAGCATGGTCAGTATGTACAAATGTTTGGTAACATGTAATGTAATGCCTAAATTTGTTCAATGAATGCACAACAACTAGGAGCTCCTTTTCAGTCACTGTGTAGTTTAGTTTGGCTTTTGACAGATTCTTACTTATGAATTAAATGGCATAAGGTAGCTTGTCATCTATCTAGTCTAGAGCTTGTCTCATGGCTTTGTGAGAGTCATCGACGTGTATATGGAAAGGAAGAGCCTAATTTGGGCCTTGAAGAATAGGTTTTGTTAGTGTCAGTCTTTCCAGCCTTCCTCCAGTGATCAAATATGCTCTTACAAAGTGGTCTCAGAGTGTCAAGGTCAAATTTTGTCATTTCAGTGAGTCTTCAAGCAAAATTTGGTGACTAGGCATTAGGTCTAGGGTTTGCTTTCACTCCTTTCAAAGTTGCCCAAATGTCAGTCTATGTAACTATTCAGTTGAGTCTATCATCATTCAGAGGGTTATCATCATCATGTCAGGTTCCATTGGGTCATTTTACACCTTGTTCATGCTTCAGTTGTGCCTAGGCAAGGTTCATTTCCCTCTCCTGGGATTTTGAAGGCAATTTTTCTTGAATGGTCAAATCATTAGCAAAACCTGTATCCAGATGTTCATACACCTTCCCATATCCTTCATGCACCTTATTAAACACTTCCCATCACTGAGATCCCCCAAATTCCTCATTTTTGCACAAACCCTAGTTTCTTGCTACAACACGGCAATTTTTTAGGTTGGGCCTGTGTTTTGCCCTTTGGGACCCCTAGCCAAAATTTCAAGAAATTTGGAGAAATTTTTTTCAATTTTGAAATTTTTGGCACAAGAAACAGGCTTTTTCTCTATATGCGCCGCGCCACTTGCGCGGCGCTTAGGATTGGGAGCTCCAAATTACAAATGGCTAGCAGGTTTGGATTTGTCATGAGAAATCATGAATTTCGGTACTTGGAAAAGAAATTTGGGCAAGTTCTGGGTTACAAAAAGGTCAAAAAACATGCAAAAAATGACCTCGCTGCCCCTATTTTGACACACAGGAAGCAGTCTTGGGAGAATGCACTTTTGGAGAGGCAAATGGACACCAAATTAGAAAATTCCACTTGGGTTGCAAAGTAGACAGGTAGGGCTTTCCAACAAGCCAACCTGAGCTCAATTTGGAGATCAGAAAGTACCTTAGAATCAGCAGAAAAGTAGCGTGTCGCATATAGAAATCAGCGCGGCGCATATAGATTTTTTGCCCAATTTTTCATCTTTCAGCTCAGAAATTTGGCCAGTTTGACTAGTTTTGATTTGTGATGTAATTTTTTACTTCTCTTAATTTAATTGAGTGAACATGATGTAATTTTGGCACTTAGTTACTTGTTTTATAAGATTCATTCACCAAAGAGTGAAAATTTAATGAATGAATCAGTTTCCTACCTTATAGAGGCACTTTGTTTTGACTACCTAGATTGTAGTGCTCTGTTTAGAATTGGTTGAAATAGCTCCCAGAATGATGAGCTCGACCCGTAGACGAAAGGGAATAGGTTGGCTTTCCTATATTATGTAATTTCTAAGTCATTTTCAAGGTTGGACTCTTGGGAAAAGCTTGACACTCTATTGTACATTCACTTCTGCATTTTTTGGCAAAGGAAAGACCAGGGTTTTGCAGCACTGTTTGGGATCCATGTGGCTTTATGTGTTGATGGTGTGCTTCTTTCAGTATTTGTAAGTTGTTATGTGTATCATCTTCCTTCTCTCATCTTCTGCAATTGAACAAATGAAGTGTTAAGGTAGAATCCATAGATTGTTATGCTCTGCCTTTGAATTTGTTTGATTTTTCATGTTTTCATCTGTTTAAGGAGAATCCTTGAAAGCTTCTTGCTCTCCTTAGCTTCTCACCAGTCAGATCTAGCCATTAATTTTCTTTAAAAGCATCAAGACAATCGCCTACCTTGCCCCAAGTAGACCTCTACAAAAACTGTGTCTCATCCCCGCACCCAAAATTGCCTTTTCCTTTGATTCAACAAAAACCTCAAAAATCAACTTCAAACTCCTTGTACTTCATACCTAGCCTAAGATCAATTGCCAATTTAGTCATCTCGAGCCTCATTGATCACCTTTTGCCGAGATTGACCCGGAGAGAGCCCTCTCCTGTCCTCGTAGGGCTAGCTACGAGGCTGAGCATGGTTTGATGTGGACCTAGAACCTTGTCTTTTCAGCCTGAGACAAATCTAGGCTCTAACAGGTGCAATAGTCAACTTGTCCTTTAGGGTTTCCAAGGCCTCTTGACAGATTTCTGACCATAAAAATTCAGAGTCTTTGGAAAATAACCCAAATAAAGGAGAAGTTAACTTCCTGAAGTATTTTATAAATATCCTATAGTATCTAGCTAAACCTAGAAGACTTCTGACATCCCTTTTTTTTTGCGAAGCTGGGACCCTTTGGATGATGGCTATCTTATTTGGGTCTACCTGCAGTCCTTTCTGGGATATTGAATGACCTAGAATAGTCCCTGCAGTCATCAAGAACTCACATTTTTTGGGACTAAGGAACAAGTTCATTTCAATGCATTTGTTCAGCACCTTACCCAAGTTGGAGAGAGCCTCCTGAAAATCACACCCATAGGGTGTAAAATCATCCATATAAAGTTCCACTGCATCATGGAATAGCTCAAAAAAGATACTCAGGACTACCCTCTGGAAAGTGGAAGGGGCATTGCATAGGCCAAAAGGAAGGACCCTATAAGAGAAAGTACCCCAAGGACATGTGATGGTGGTTTTATCCTGGTCATCTAGGCTAATCTGGATTTGATTGTACCCACTGAACCCATCTAAGAAAGAGAAAAACGTTTTCCCTTCTAGGCCATCTAGCACTTGGTCAATGAAAGGTAAAGGGAAATGGTCCTTCTTTGTTGCTTTGTTTAACTCCCTGTAATCAACACAAATCCTCCACTTCCCATTTTTCTTTGGAACCAACACCAAAGGAGAAACCCACTCAATGTCTGAGATAGGGTAAATGAATCCTGCATCCAGCAACTTTTGCAGTTCTTCTTTGACTATATCCTTGAGAGGTGGATTCATTCTCCTTTGGGGTTGTCAGACTGGATTGAAACCTTCTTTGATATAAATGTGGTGAGTACACATCGATGGGTGCACTCCCTTCATTTCTTTGTAACTCCAAGCAAATGCATCCAAATTTTCCCTTAACATGTTGCACAACTCTTCTTCTTGGTGTACAGAAAGAGAGGGGTTGATTTTCAAAGTTCTTTCAAGGCCCAAATCTATTTTCTTGACACGAGTAGGGTTTGAATCAACTAAGCATAGATCAATCTGATGGTTGCTCTTGCTTTCCTTTACTACTTCCTCTAAGGATAAGGTGTTGGGAGTTGGATTTTAGAGAATGTGTTCAATCAAATCATCTTCATCCGACTGCCCTCCTCCCATGGCAGTTTCTAGGGTATAGATTTGGGCTAAGTAGACTTCATCTTCTTCTTCCTCTTCTAGCCATAAAGGTGAATCATGTTCTAAAGATGGTTGAGCAGGGGGGTATAAGACCAAATTCTTGGATAGATGCCCATTTTTGATAGTCATGTTTCTAGCCCTGCAGCTGATGTAGGCATCAGCAATGCCTAACCAAGGTCTCCCAAGTATGAGAGGATAACCATTAAGCTTGGCCTTAGGCTGGAGAACTAGGAAGTCTGTAGGGTACTCCCAGGAGTGTATAGAGACCATAACATCCTCAACGATCCCCTTAGGGGATATTGTGGCACGGTCTGCCATCTTCAATATTGTTGTGGTCATTCTTAATGAACCCTGGAGATTTAGCTTGAGCATGGTGTCCTTAGTCATTAAATTAATGGCAACCTCCAGATCAATCAAGGTGCATGGGACAATGGTTCCATTGATGTGCACATCTACTAGAGGGCTTCCAAGGTCTAAATACTTTGGGCAAATTACTTGCCCCGACATTAATTCAGACAGTTGTCTAATGAAATTAATGGTAGGGGTGTCTCTTTTTCGCCTCCCTGGATGTTTGAAACACTTTTTTTTAATCAGTTTGATGTAAAGAGGTACATCCTTAATGGCTTGGAGAAGTGGAATTTTGACACACAGATTTTTCAATTCAATCAGAAGTTCATTCTCTTCTAGGGTAGGCTGGAATGGATGAGTTAATCTTTTGTGAAATGGTGGTGGATTCACTCTAGGCATACTTTCCTCTCTTTCCTCCTCACTCTCCCAAGGTGGATATGGAGGTTGGTTGTCTTGGAGTACTCTCCCAAACCTTAGGTTGATTTTCTAAATTTCCAAATCATAAGTAGGGTAGGATGTCTCCCCATTGTATACCTTTTGTGCCTATCTGTTTTTTAGGTTCAGATTTGGCTGGGAAAACATCTGAGGTTGTTTAGTTGGAGCAAGGTGTAAAATTTGTGGTTGAATAGGAGGTGAAGGCAATAAAGCTGGATCATTGTTGTATGGGGGCCTCCATCCCTGGGGTGGTGCACTCCACTGAGGCTGTGGAGGAGTATATGGCTTAAATGGTCGGTTGATCAGCTAGGAATGGTACTGAGGTGGAAAAGAACAAGAAGAAGGTGTAAACAATAAGGGATGAGAAGGGGGCCCCCAAGAGGGAATGGATGTGTTTTGGTTAGGGTTGTAAGATGCATAGGATGAGCCTTGCATGCCATTTTGGTACGGTCGAGGTCCATGAGGCCTGCTTTGATTTATGTAGTAGAGCTATTAAGTCACCCCTTTAGTTCCTTGATGCACAAATTTTAGTCCAGGTAGAGAAGGGCACGTGTCTATGGAGTGGTTTTCTTCATAGGCCGAGTAGATTTCTATAAGGTTTAATGAACATTCCTTCGTAGGGTGCCTCCTTGTGCATCTAGGGCAGAAGATGGCTAATTTTCTCCCTGCTTCCTCTTGCTATCTCTTAATATGCATAGTGTCCATCTATATGGCAAGGGTTTGTAGCATTTTACTCTTGAAATCTTCCAGCGTATTTTCAATTTCACCTTTTATGGATGTGTTGGAAGAGGATGAGATGGCCATTGGTTGACTACCCCTACCCTTTTTCCTAGCTGCCCTAGAATGGTTCTTAAAGATAGTATTGATATCTTCATAGGTTAGTTGGTCGATGTCCCCTCCTACTAGGAGGTTTAGGGTATCCAAAGGATCTTCCTTGACCCCCTTGAGTAGGACTAGCTTCAGTGACTCAGGATCAAGTGTTCACCTAAGCCTTTTGTAGCTAAGATGGAATCTTTTCTCATAATCCTCTAGGGATTCATCATGCCCCAAGGTCATTCTAAACATTTCATCTTTCATGTCTTTGGACCCACAGTAATCTTGATACATGTTGTTGAAGTCTTGTTGCATCTGAGCCCAAGTTGTGATGGTATCCCCAAGTAAGCCCATGAACCAGTGCAAAGCTACATCCTTGAGAGTGGATGGTAATAATTTCAACTTCTAATCATCAGTGGTGTAATCATAAGTTCTACATATGACAGCGAACTCAAATAAGAAAGTATCTGGATCTTCTGAGGTTAGACCATGGAAGTGAGGAAGAGCAGAGGGGCTTGTGTTTTTCATCTTGGCATCCCCATTGGTTTCTCTAATGGGAAAATCACCCTCAATTCTTTCTCTATCTCCTCTGTCATTTCTATTTTCAGCCATTAGGTCAGTTGGAATGGGTTCTCCTTCTTCTTCTCCCCCTGTAGGCTCTTCAAAAATCTTTGGTTTCTCGCCTAAGTGGTCCTCCAATTCACAGCCATCAAAGAAGAGGGAAGGTTGGCTGTTTGATGTAGTGGGGGTATTTGGTAGAAATTTTCCTAAGTTATCCCTATTACTACGATGCATGAAAGAAGTGTTTTTGTTTTGTTTTGTTTTTCAAGCTTTCAGATTAATTATAGAATTTAACTAACAAACTGAATGGAAACTAACTACTGAATGAGGTGTCACTTGCAGAATGGAAAATAAATCAAACCAACTTACAATTAATTTTGTGGAAATGAAGCTAATAACATAATGAAAGAGATAAGAAATGGAAGAAAGAAATCAGAAATCACATCTTACTTAGACACCTCCTTGGCAATGATGCCAAAAAGTGATGAGCACTAGTATTGCATAAAAAATGTTGCAACTCCTAGGGCTACCAACTTTAATTTATCAACCTAGGGTTCGTACATACTTCTAGGTGATAGTGTTGTATACACAAGCAGATGCGATGGGTCCACTCTTTGTCACTGCTGAGCTTGCGATACACCACTATGGTTTCTCAAACCATCCTTCTATTGATTCAGAAGAAGTTTGATTACCGTTGAAGAAAGGGGAATTTTATCCTAATTGGAAGAATGGAAATATTGTCTACTGCAGCAATGAAAAACTGAAATAAATTCTTTAAACACACAAATCATCTAACTAATTGTTAATATATCTTACTTCAGAAGAATTCTAAGCTAACATGTGTATAATCCTAACTATCCCAGGCATGCAATCTGAAATAACCAAACATTTTACTATTGTGCATATTAATGAACACAATAACTCGTTTTTCCTTTTTTGTGAAAATTTGAATGCTAAATCTTCTTGGTGATGTGGTAGATGGATTAGAGATATTGGTGGTGAAAGGCCAGATGGCTTGGGAGGCAAGTAGGGGTCTTCTCCTATCTTCCTGGATTATTTTTCCACAAATCAACCTCAAAACAAGCCACTATAGGTCATCCTACAAGATGTCCTAATGCACCTATAGGATGTCCTAATGCTTCCTATAGGATCCCCTATATTCCTACAAGATCCAACCGAGAGTAATAGGAGTGATTTGGAAGGTGGTATAGGGCTTAGGGAAGGTGAATGATGGAAGAAATAAAGCAAGGGAGTGTCTAGGACTTCCTCAGAGCTCAAACCAAAGTTTGTAATATGGTTAGATTTGCTCAACAAACCTGGAAAGTTGTTCTTATTGAATGATGAATTCGTTGATGGAATTAGTGGATTTTGGTGATCATGGATAGATGAAGTTAGGCTGGGGTTTCTAGCATGAGATCTTCCTACACTATTGAAAACTCCTACAATACATACATCACTAGAACTTACCCATGAATCATGTCAAACAACGAATATTTCCAATCAATCATAAGAAAATGGAATACCACTATTTAGTTTCCTAGTTCATTCATGGAAATACTTGCAAAATATTATGAAACACCATGATATCTAATACAAAGCTATAGATATCAAAAATAACAACTGAAACATATTCTTGAAAACTAAAAAGATGTCAGCCTAAGTAGCAGAAAACCCTAAATTCCATAAGAAATAAGAATTTTTTCTTTTGGGGGCTGAATAGGAGTTTCCTCAAACCGTGGTCCCTGAAGGGAGGAGTGAGGCAAAATTCACCTTCTATCAGCCTTTTTGGTATTCCTTTATCTTTCTAAAGATACTGCTAAAGCTATGCACAAATCGAAGTAAACTAATCAATGTCGCCACTACCTGAAATGAAACAATGCTAAAATCAACTCAACAATTAATCTATGAAATAACCTAAGCATACAAGTACAAATAAGAGGAACCTTTACTCCTAGGGTTGGGCCCTAACACAATATCTTCAGCCTTTGAGTCAACTCAATGTTGGATCAAGGAAATTTTCATTCTCATTATCATATCAAAAAAGTTACATAACAATGTTTTGCCACAAAACTTTAACTTGAAAATGCTTAATCTTATTACATAAAAAATCTGAATCCTAATGAGGCTCTAGGCCTCCTTATTTATACAACTGAAGTCTCCAACAAATTCCTTAAATCTAGGGTGACTTGGCTCCCAAACTCAATATGAACTGGTTCTTAACTATCACTAGCTCAACTCACCATGATCTCCATGACTCGGCTGCTTGCAACTCCGGGCTAGTGTGAGTTGACTAAGGAATATTTGAATGGGTGAGGATTTAATTAGGAGGATCTATCTCCTATAATATCTCCTCCGTGTCTCATTCAAGTTTCTGCCCTTAATTAGCAAGAATTTCCATGATGTGCTCTCAAAAACCGGCAATCAATGCGCATTAGACCACTAGACATAGCATCTCACTTTTGCTCAACTCATTAAGAAAAATATAATTAAAACATGTAAGGAATTATGAGAAGAGTTTATTTTAGTAAGCTTGGAGGTGTTTTAAGGTCCATATAGTTACCCAATGATGAGGCTCATCAAAATATATTTTGAAGTAATCAATTCAGTAACACAGAGGCAGTTTCATTTCAGGATTCTTGTTTCAAGCAAATGGTGATGTTTCTCTCTTTGTAAATATATTTTTCTTTCGAGTTTCACATGAATGTTCCCTCTTAAATTGTTACAAGAAGATTAAGAGATGAATTTACTTGTAGTACTCTACTCTAGCTTGTTAAGCAATCTTAATGTTTTGTTTCTGATATTAAGTATAGAATTCATCTGTGTTTGATCTATATTTAATTTATCCTAATTCTTATTCATCTCATCCACACTAAAATAGCTCTACGAGATCCAAGAGTTTGCCTACCTTGCACTGTTTATGTTCCTTTGTTTATTTTAAAATATTACTAAAGACATTATGACTCCATGCCCAATTGACTTTTCTTCCATTTTACAACCAAAACTTTAAAAAATATATCTTGAACTTTCATAACTAGCATAAAATATAAACACTAAGATTAAAAATCGTACAGAGAGAGCCCTCTTTGAAGCTGTAAGGATAGATCCTAACTTCAAAAGTTATTTGTGGTTACCTCTACAGTTTCTTTTCATCCTAGGAAAAGTATGGAGTGCTAACAATCTCACTATCCACTTAGTTGCACGATTACGAGTACACTCTTAATATTCAACCAACATCATATCATATATATGAATTTCATCACCAAGATTGTCTTCACACCAGAGAAATCTACCCAAACCAAGCCATAAAATATGAAACATGGTTCCATTAAAGCTCATAATCCCATTTTCACTGCCAAAGTATGAAAGTACCTCACAAATCTTACTTCTTCTGATCATTTAAATAATCTATATAATCAATGGAATCAAGGAATATTTGAAACCCTTCATTGAATAGTGCATCCATAACTTGCATAGTAATAATGCTAGAGGTTGGATGTTTACCTGTAGATCACCTTGGTTCATAAAGGAAATTGCATGACCCAACCCGCATTTGGGTGCCACATGGCACTCCCATCCCAAAGAAAAGTTTCCCATCAGGGACTATGGAAGGGGTTTTGAAACTTTTTTATCATTTATTCTTAATGTTCCTTGTGTTAATGAGCTTCTAGCTTTAGCCAGGGAATTGATTAAACAATAAAGTTGTCTAAATATATAGTGGAACCCATAAGAAATAAAAAAACTTAAGATCCTCCAAATATTCTTAAGAATATCATTTAAACCCAAGTCTTTTGGGAAAATGTCCTTGATTAAGCTATAGATAACAAGTTGTGAATCCTTAATGATCTAGAGTCTAGAGCAAGAATTTGTCCCTGAAGAAGGGAACATGCTTCAGTAAGATTATTTTACTGATGTACTAGTCCCCAAGAGAAGGCTAGCTTTATTGTGTGATCGGGGCAAAGAATAAACTGTCCTACTCATGCCACTGCTCTTTTGAAAATCCATACTTATTATTCATTATTTTACTATTTTTTTAATAGTAGTATCCATTTAACATTTTTTTTCAAATTCCTAAGTATGATATACCTAAAATGTATTTTTGACAATGTTGTATGTCTGCCAACACAAATTGGTCTCCCCTGTATGAAGTCCGGACTAGACCTCACACAGTTTCAGATAGGAGCCCCATCTATGAAATCAACCTGACTGCCATTATATTTATCTTAAATATTTTCCCTGGCTGCAATAAACAACATAAGAGAGCATGCATATACTTTTGAGATAATCAGTTATGTTAGCTTTGTGAAACACACAATTGAAATTTGTATAAAGAACCTTCATAGAGGAGAAATGATAGAGTGAGCCTTTAGAAGAAAATTAATAATACCATCTTAATAAAGACACAGACATAGATAGAAAGAATCATTAATTAATCTAAAAAATAGTTCGCAAAGTAACAACAACCATGAAAGTAAGCAAGGACAAATGGTTCAATTAAAATATATACCAAAGCCAATGAAATAGTTCATTTTATGTTGAAAATAACAACATGAAATGTTAAAAATAACATCAAGAAAGAAAATCCTAGTTTAATTTGTACTTGAATTAAATTGGGAATAAATTTGTAATTCCACATCTCATGACAACTTGTAATAGCTAACTAAGTTAATTTGAGTCGAGGGTCTAACTAGAGTCATGTAGAGTGTCTCTTACAATTAGGAGCACTAGTTGAGTTTACTTTTAGTTGTAATTATTTAATTTATCCCAACTGAGTTAAAATCAGTTAAACTAGTTCGAACTGATGGAGGAATTAGTGGGAGGTATAGTAGTGGGGTGTCACCTACAGTAATGGGGTGTAACTTACTATAGTGGGGTGTAACTTACTGTAGTGGAGTGTATCCTACTGTAGTGGGGTGTAACTTACCATAGTGGGGTGTAACCTACTACACTGGGGTGTAACCCACTATAGTGGGGTGTAACTTACTGTAGTTAAGTGTAACTTACTATAGTAGGGTGTAACTTACTATAGTGGGGTGTAACCTATAGTAGTGGGGTGTAACCTATAGTGATCAACCATTAAAATGAAGATTCACTCATAATTAACTCATGCATATTAGATCAGAGAAAGACCCAGTTGAGCTTGGTGTTCAGGGAAAATGTACTATCAGTTGTAAAATCATCTGGACTAAACAGATGGTGCATGCAGTCAGAAGAAGGCCTAAACTAAATCATTCCTTAATTAAAAAACACACTAATTTTAACAATTCAAATTGCCTTTAAAAGGAGGAATGAAGGAACAAGTTTAATCATTATTTTGGTGAGCATGAGTTGGTGACACCAAGTAATAGGAACCACAAGTTTATGCATGGAGCTTGTGAGGGAAAGGAAATAGGAACTTGGGAAAGCAAGATATTGGCTAAGTATTGGCCTAGGTTTTTCAAGGAAGCAGTGAGACAGATAGAGATAGTGCATAGGTTTCTCAGGCTTGAGAAAATCATTGTAATCTTCTCATAGTTTTTGACTAATGAAATATATAGATAGTAGGGGTTTTTAGTTGTGGCTTTCCCCAGGAAATCATTGTGTAATGTGTTGATGAATTCTTTCTCTTGTATGCTTTGTGATTTTGCGATCATTTTTTTTTTGCTAATGAGTAGAGTAAATTCAAGACTATTGTTTTAGTAAATCACAATTAACAGTTTGAATTTACAAGGAATTTCTACATGGTATCAGAGCTAGATTTGTAGAAATATCTACATGGTATAAGAGCTATATTTGTAGAAATTTATACATGGTATCAGAGCTAGATTTGAAGGAGTTTCTACATGGTATTAGAGCTAGATTTGTAGAAATTTCTACATGGTATCAGAGCAAGATTTGTTGAAATTTCTACATGGTATCGGAGTTGAAATCATGATAGAAGAGAAGAACTTGAAGTTGTCCATGCCAAAACATGTAGTGTGAATTGCTCAGTTGCAGTATGCAGGTGCAATTCTAGCCAGGAGATTCCAGCGAGAAGCTTTGTATTCTAGTTTCCAGTGCAGGTGGACAGTGCAAGTGGATAGGAGGGAGCAGAGAGATTTCCCATACAGAAATCGAGACTGAGAGGGAGTATAATTTCATAGGGAGAAACCCTATGGAAGCTTATATCAGGATATCGAGAGATCAGACTCATTATTGCAGTAGTTGCAACAACAATGTGGAAGTAGCAGCAGAGAAGTAGTAGCAATAGTATGAGAAGATCAGATTTAGCTCATGCATGAAAATCCTTGAGGAGAAAGGAAAAGGTTAAAGACTTGGTAGTTGAGAGGGAGCATGAATTACCTCTCAACATGCAACCTCAGAAGAAACTTCAGCAAATTATGGAGCAACCACAATTGGATAAGAAAAGAGGAGTCTACCGAGTGGAGACATCCACTCAAGAAGAGACCTCCAGTAGGGGGGAATTTCGATCCAGGTGGGAAGAGGGATAACATGCAGCCATACCTCTAGGTGTGAGGTGGGATGATGTGAAGAAATAGTCCCAAGGGTACAAAAAGTTGGGAAATATCCATTGAGGTGTTTTTTGTCTCATTGTTGTGAAGATAAATCCCATATGTGGACAGAAGTGATCTCTCTAGTCCTATGAGTGGATCTAGCAACAAACCATACAAACTGGTGCAAGCTTTCCTAGTTTATGTTTGAAAATGTAAAGTGAGAGAGATAAACGTACCTCACTCTAATGCTAGGTGCTCAAACTTTGGTGATGATCTCGATCCATTAGCTTCCAGGCTCACTCCTCACTATTCCTTGCGTCCGAATACCTAGAAGAGAGATCAAAAGACAACAAGAGATATAAGAGCATACATAGTATAATTCAAACAAAAAATACATGACAGATCAAGGAGGATCATGCTAAATGAATAAAGATTTAGACATTTATGGAAAGTAAAAACCAGATGTATTTATTAATGAATAAAAAATGGAAGCATACAACTATTGCCTTGATGTTGGAGACCTTCTTTGTAGTGGATTTCTAAGTCCAAGCGAAGAATATTCAAGCACTCCTTTCTCCTTAGTTACATGGGCAACATTTGAGCATGGTTTTAGCATAGGAATGTAGGCAATCAATGACCAACCATTTGGGGATGGAAGGGACTTGATTTATAGGAAGGGAGATGGAGTTAGGGATCCACAAAAGGGGGAGTAAGGTCCACATCTCAAGGGGAAGATCCCTAAAGGTATGATCAAGGAATCAAAATGGGAGAGCTCAACCATATCTCTATCCAATAACACCAGCTCGTTGTTCTCAAAGATTCTAGGAGGCGAAGCTTCTCCTCCACTTTGGGAAAACCTGCCAGAAGAGGTTCAACACGAGTTTTCCTATCAGAACCCATGATGGTAGTGCTAGGTAAACAATATGAAACCTGCCATCAACACGGGCCAACAGAAGAACAAAGAGTGTTGATCCTGAAAACTAGGGTTTCAGTCAAACTTCTCCAAAATTGACTCACAACATTTTTTATTCTATTCTTCAGGGATTTTTCTGTATGTGTTTCCTAGTGATTACACTTCACAGTTTTTATCATTTTGGTGCTTCAGGATATGGGACGGGAAGTTTGAAAAAATACTATGTAGCACTCATGGATCATCACCTTCATATGGGGGCCCATATGTGACGCAAGCAAGTTCCCTCTATGGACAGAGGGAACCCCTCTAGCCCTAGAGTGTGTCTAGTCACAACAAAGACAATAACAAAGAAAATTTCCTTAGAAAGTTGGTGTCATGAAGGCCTACCTTCAAATCATCGTTCGATGAAGTCCCTATTGTGTTTCTCTAGCTCTCGTTCTTCTAATCACTTGTACCTGAAAACAACATACAAAGCACAACCACGAACATAATAGAGAACGACAAAAACAATCTACTTAAAGAGTCAAGGAACTTCAGGCTATCAATACACAATTCAATATAAGATATAGGAAATAAGCTATTGATTTGTATTAATGTAAATTGAAGTAAGACTTACAACCAAGCCTTGACATCGTAAGTCTCCTTGAAGGGTCTTGTTAGCATGTATCTGCAAGAATTCACTCATAAACTGTCTCCTAAAAAGACAAATAACTCTCTCTCCTGCCCAAAAGGCTAATGCTATAACACTCTTAAGATCAAGCTAGCTCCACTCAAAACCATCCCAAGCTAGGTTACATGAGAGGCTACTTCCACACTCTAGTAAAACTCTCTACTTCTACTGTTGAATTCTTGAAATCTGAAGCTAGTTGATCTCAGTCATGGAGGAAGTATTTATAGGAGGAGGAGCTTCCATAAGAGATGGGAGAAAGAGCTTATCCCTTTGAGAGGTTGCATAAAAGGTGGAACAACCATCCAAAAGGAGAGAGGCGAGCTGATCTGATCCAACAACCAACCCTAGGACCACCCATGAAGCTTTTACACTTCGAAGCTTTGACGAGTCGTTTAAAAAACTTACCAAAAGTAGCTCGTCGCGAGTGAAACACAGAGATAGAGTGAAGACTTCGGTAGGTCTAGTTCAATCTTGGCCATCTTCGTGGGTGGGGCAACTGCTGACTCACGACGACCCAAAGACATAGGTAAAAAGGGGTCTGCTCCAGGAGTAGTGAATTGAGGTATTCTTCCTGAGATGACAAGGAAGACATTGGCACATAGTTTGGAACATGACACAAGGCAGATGTCAATAACATAGACCAGAAGTGTCTGGAATCAGGAAATGTGGGGTCAATGACAAATTACTATGTAACATATGCCCCCTAAAGCATGAAGGCTGAGAGAGTGGGAGGGGTGAAATGTCTTACGAATCCATAACTGAAATAGAACACCATCACGGAGAACGTAGAATGCAAGTACATCTGATATCTCTAATACATGAGTACATAGTGAAAGGAAATACATGTGCATAAGCCATGGGTGCAACCATCCATAATATAAACATAAATGATTTGTGGTATGGATGCAACCATCCAATCAAAAGGACCATATAAAATACTCAGGTATGTTTGTAGCCATCCAATCAAAAGAGTCATGTATACAATCATGAATCAATCCGCGCAACCTAGATTTGTGTAATCTGAGCCCATGGTCTTGAATCCCAACCCAATCATGGTACAAATTCTAATATTCGAATAGATGTGTTGAAGTCAAGCATACTAGAAAATCGCTTGATTACTAGTCAATGATGTAAACCGTTAACAAGCGCGAGAGAGACCACCAGTAATGTCAATGGTTCTCAAGGTACCGCTAGTACAATCCATGAAGTGTGAAGAATGATCTGAATTTGAACACCCATGAAATCACCCGATCGAAGGCCAATGATGAAAGCCTATCTTCCAATGCAAAGAACTTTCCATTAAGGCATGCAAGCTCCAAGGTACCAGAAAGGAGTCTCTAGATCAACTTCCTGGATAATGAGTTGAAGTCGACAAGAAGTGATCGGTCGAAGGAGGGCCATAATGTTTCCCACATCATTGACACAAGACAAAGGAACAAGATGAATGTAGATGAGATAGAGAATCTTAGGAAGGTGTGTAAGGATACAAACTGCAGAAGGATTAAGCTCTTGAACATAACGACGACACAACTCTGAATTTTGGCAGCATCTTGGTACCAAGGGATCAAAGGTCATGATGATGTAGCAAGGATCAGATGGAATTAGGCAAAATGGATAACCAAAAACCTAGAAGGCCAACGATTAAGTGAGGATATTCCCAACCCAAAACAAAGCAGAAAGAGTGTCAATGTTCAAGAGCGACAAGCTGTCATAACTATTAATACTATCAACAGAATGCTTCCAAATTCCCCACCATTTCTGGTGAGTGCCCCAATTATTTTTGAAACACAAGCTTGAAGGGGATAGCATATGCTTGCAATATAAGTTTTTCCTTCGGAAAAATCCAAACTAATAAATTTTAGTGAACCCTAGGAAGGAGAAGCTCATCTCATTATGATGACAAGTCCAATGTCGTCAGGGTTTAATGAGTCTGACATAGGTAAAACTCAGATTCTTTTTCATATTTAAAGAGTTTGAAAAAGACACGGAAAAGAAAACTCCAAAGGTCCCTTTTCATAAATTTGTCCCTCGAATTCGAAAAGGTAGAAAACAATACCCAAGGGAACCTATTGACCATGATAGATCAACATAAACCATTTTCGTAAGTAATCTATCCCAGTCTGTAAAACGTGTAAACTTATACTGGGTAGATGACGCTTCGCAGCCTTTAACGAGTTCAAAGTGATAAGAGCTCAGAAATCTCTTCATGTTTCAAGATTCAGAAAAGAGCTTAAAGATGACTCCAAAAGGGGCTTTTTCATGTTTTTACTGAGTCCGAAAAAAGTATAAAATATGAATCATAAATCATCACTAGAGTATTTGGAACCTGTCGTTGCACAAAAAACAAGTGTAAGATCTGTTTTTGACGTAAAAACGCATAAAATATCAAAAAATAGACCTAAAACCCTAATTTTCCAAAAAGAGTTTATAAAGGGCCAATTGGTAAAAAACTATTCACTTTTTACTTTTACCTTGGAGTGAAAAAAATTACCCTTGTGCACTTGCGATTTCGGCGATTGATTGGAGGAGATTCAGAAGCTTGTTCATGAATCTGTCCGGTCCAGGTAGGCACCACGCCTTTTTCCTACATTTTAGAGACAATTTATCTCATTTTTTTATGTTTTTAGCCATGATTTAGAGGATTTTTGTGGATGTGAGTGTCAGTAGAGGTCAATGCGGGTTCCCAGCTCGAAACCATGAAGAGCCAGATTTTTCAATGGAGAGAAGATAAGCTCTTTGTGACTATACACCAAACAGTCACGAAGAGCCCAAATTTTCCAAACCCCGGTTTCCGGCTCGACACACCTGTTTGAAAAAGAGGCGCAACGAGTGCTGAGAACAAAAATCCTCCATATTTTAAGAAATTTCATGAGATTTTAAACACAATTATGGCATTTATAATTAAATTTTTATGTGTTTGCAGGGATAAAATCATGGTGATTGAATGGAAAGAGTGGGAACATAGCAACAATGATGTGTTGGCCATAGGGGATCCAAATGAAGGGAGATTCAACATTCGAGGGTAGGAATTAGAAATTGATTCCACCGACATCTATTTCCTGACAGGGTTACCACGAAGGGGAGAAAGGCCCCGAATGACAGGCACTCGGATCATAGGAGAGACGATGGACATGCTCATCAAAAGGATGTGTCCAGAGGCCCAGAAATCGGACAAGGGAGGAAAACTAAAGATCGCAACAGTAGTTGACTTGTCCCTATGAGTCCTCCTTTCCACCGTTACTAGAGCAGTCGGTTCATAGACGCCACATGAGGCCACCAAGACTCAACTCCGGCTGGCCGCTGACTGCCTAAACCCCACCATATTCAACTGGGAGATGTTGTATCAGACAACCTCAAAAGGAAGCTAATGAAATGTCAACGAGGTGATACCAAATAGTTCAAGTATGGCTCAATCCTTGTACCATTCATCCTGGAATGGCTTCCCATATTTCAGAGACAGAAAGTTGTTGTGGGAAGGGCACCACCACGGGAGCCACAGATCACTCGCTGGGCTATACTGATGCCTCGAGGAGGTGGCGGTCAACAGATGTCGTGGAGGCCAAACTTCTTTGAGTGGCTTGATCGCCAACTCATTGTTGCAGAGGACTGGCCATATGCCAGGATGAACTTCAGAGGTGATCCAGACCTAGTACTCCCTCCTGGAGAACACTGGGATGATGGAGGTAACAAACTCATTTTTTGATTTTTTAAATAGTTTTGTAATTTTTTATTAGTTTTTATGTATATGTCTTGATCATTATGTTTCAATCTTACAGATGTTGGACCTGAAAGAGCTACCAGTTTATCTCCCATTGCTCGCAGAGTCGAGAGGGAGTTCGAGATGTGGAGGATGAGATTGCCCGTGACTTGGAGGGCTTGATATAGGGATCCTGGATTATGTGGGATTCGAGGATGTCCCTCAACAGTACCAGTGACACATAACAGGGGTGTTGAATAGGATCCATCGACTGCTTAGACGAGTTGTCTAGGCCGTGGTGTGCTATAGAGAGCATCACGCAGATTAGACCCCTAGGTTTATTTTCTGCAATTTTGAGAGACATGTTGTCTCATGATGTAACCTGAACACATATTTTTTGAGCACTATGATGTGCAACACATGATATATATATATATATATCTGTGTGTGTGTGTGTGTGTGTGTGTTCTACTTTATCAACTTATTATGTCTCAATGTTTACTTTTACAAATGTTGCAAATGTCTATCTAACACATGATTTGCCAATGCATTTGTTAATGTATTTAGTCTTCTAGGAATATGTTGATATGTAATGTAATCAAAATTCCTTTCTAGTAAATGAACACGTAAATACAACCTTAAAATCTGAGGGTTTCTGACGAAATAATGTCCGTTGAGTTGAAGAACAACAAGTTATGAATCTAGATTTATGATCAAGGCGTGAATATTGAGGGAAATAACCTCAGTCAATAGCTCAATAACTGCACTATATTCAGTGACATTGTTCGTAGTACATCCTAGACAAACACCTTGAAGATATACCAACTCACTGTGAGGATCATAGATAACCCATGCCGCGGAGGAAAGATTCTGAGTACTGCGACAGGCACCATCAGCAAAACTAACATAAGGTGTGATAGACATCTGCATAAGAAGAAAAAGGACACAATAAGCAAAAAATGATTACATACCAAGCCAAACATGTACAAAAATGAAAACACACTTATGTACATAGAAATGCACAAAAGACTCATGCATAATACTTCTTGAGATAAAGCCCGTTTCGGGGCTTATCTAAAGGATTGCCTTCATAATCAATCAGCTCATAGGCACCTTTTTGCAAAACATGTTTTACAATGTAGGGCCCATGCCACATGGGTTCAAATTTTCCTGCCCCCAGCTTATCATGAGCTTGATCATACAACAGGACTAAATCCCCTTCAATGAAGGAACGTGGGTTGACTGTCTGATCGAAGTGAGCTTTCACTCACTTCTTCTGTGCCTCAATGACCAATGAAGCAAGTCAACGAGTCTCATCAATTCGTTCTAAATAAATAAGATGCTCCTCCACTGGAGTGGTATTCAACAGTAATTTGATAGCTAATTTAAGAGAAGGAATTTCACATTCAATTGGAAGGGTAGCTTCCAGACCATAAACAAGCTGAAATGGTGTAAATCTGGTAGCATCCTTAACTGAGGTTCGGTAGGTCCATAGAGTGGAAAACAACATCAAATGCCAATTGGACCTATGCATTCCAATTGTATGTTGAAGCATGGTGACCAACACTTTGTTCAATGCTTTGACTTGGCCATTGGACCTGGGGTAATATGGCGTCGAACAGTCGTGACATAAGCCCAACTGAGTTGTCAACTCAACCATCATGTAATTATAAAAATGAGAACCATTATTTGTAATGATGGCCTGAGGGACTCTGAACCTGGCAATCACATGATTGAATTGAAATTGAGCAGTTGTCTTACCCTCGTTAGTCAATGTAGGCATTTCTTTGGCCCATTTCGTAAAGTAATCAACGGCAACAATGATATACCTATGCCCCCCGGCCGAGTGAGGGTTACAGGTCATAAAATCAATGCCCCACTTTGCAAAAGGTCCAACGGTATTGACAACATGCAAAAGAGAAGGTGGTCTGGATGGTCTACACATTTAGCTGAATGAGCAAGAAGATCATCGAGATAAGGCTGAACAATGTGTCTAATATCATGAAAATCATAGGACATTGCTCTTTGGAAAGCTACACCAGCATTCTTCAAACCAAAACAAAACTTTTTATAAGCAAAAGTAACCTAGGGACAGATAAAGGCAGTCTTGTACTGATCAGTAGGTAAAATATTGATCTGGTTATAGCCAGAGAAGCTGTCCATAAAAGAGAATATTTCACTCCGAGCACAGTCATCAATAAGCTAGTCAATAAAAGGAGTGGGGTAGTTATCTTTTGGACACGCGTGATTGATGTCACGATAATCAACACAAAATCTAATAATGCCCTGCTTTTTAGTCACAGGGACAATGTTAGAGACCCATTCTGTCAATGGAATAGGACAAATGAACCCAACCTTAAGAAGTTTTTCAACCTCTCCTTTAATTGTAGTTCCCTTTCTTGGGTGCATCAGAATACGTAGGTATCTCATGCACCACAATACTCGGATCTATACCAGGAATTTCTTCATACGACCAAGCGAACACGTAGCGAAACTCTCAGAAGAGACTAGTGTAAATATTGATCTCCTCAGGAGAACAAGTGACTCCAATGTGAATATTCTCGACAACCCTTGGTTTAACAGAGATGTTGATAGGCATGGTCTGTGTGATATTTCCCATATTCCCTTCAGAAAATACCTCATGAGTTAATATGGGCGTCTGAAGCAGTTGATAAGTAACATGGGAAGCAAAATTATCGAGATAGGTAGCCATTGCCCGAATGATAGGAAGAAATGAGGAACGATGGTGACTATCATCCCAAGGAGGATCCTCAAAAGACAAAGTTTCAAGAGTAGCCTCATCAAAAAGAAACGTCTCTTGCAAAGGATCAGGAGAATTGATCTCTCCAAGCCAAGGGGATTGCACATACGTGTCAAGAGATCTACTCAAAGGAGTAGATTCAGAAGAAGAAGCTGAAGCCGAGACAATTTCAACATAGTTAAGCTCATCAAGGCTTAATGGAATAACATCACCCCAAGAATCTACCTGGTTGAGGGGAGGAATCACACAAGGAGCAGGGTTAACAGATATCATATTAACGAAGGCAACATTAGGAGGTGGGAGCAGAAAAATGCCCATGAGGGTAGGAGCTTTGAAGAGCCCAGCATCCACACTCTCATGAGGAATACTAGTATGCTCCACATATGGAAAATTTCCTTCTAAGGAAGAAGAAGCAAAGAATGACAACTGATCGACCATAACAATTTTCCCCTGATGAGGAAAAAAGATTACACAAAACAATGAAGAAGCAACGACATGCATAGCATACATCCAACTTCGACCCAGTAGAAGGTTGTAGGTCAAATTAGCATCAAAAACCTCTACTTCGACGTTGACCATCTTGCCTTCTAAGGTAATAGGAAAATGTGGGAGAATACCAAATGGACGAGAATCTCTTCCATCAAATGCCTCCAGGGTATTTGGAGATTGACTCAAAGATGGAGAACCAATGGCTTTCCAACAAGCAACAGACATGATGCAAGTCAAGGCTCCTTCATCGATAATAGTACGATGAATAGTCTTTGAGTTAATAACAACCTAGATGAGAAAAGCGATCTAGTGAGGTAAATGCGGCACATGATTTTCAAGATTGAAAGTAATCAACTCGGAATCAGTCGAATCAATTCCACTGATGGTGGACAGTAATGAATTCCGTTGGGGAGGACAACTCTGGAGAACCTCCAATGTAGACATAACCAAAGGAGCTTGGGCTAGATCTTTGACAATACTATAGTGTTGTGCAGCACGAGCATTGGGATTATAGGAATATTTCCAGAGAATTCCTTTAGCAGGTGGTCGAATGACGGACTCATTACTAGGCCTTTCAATATGAAGAGGGCTAGAACTAGATGAGGGAACACT
Source organism: Pinus tabuliformis (assembly GCA_031772625.1). Classification (NCBI taxonomy): domain Eukaryota; kingdom Viridiplantae; phylum Streptophyta; class Pinopsida; order Pinales; family Pinaceae; genus Pinus; species Pinus tabuliformis. Next base: position 453,669,125 of record CM062809.1, on the reverse strand, counting down.
AGAAGGAAATTTCGGTTCTTTCCCAGCTGGTGGTGCATAATCTTTTGATCGAGTAGATATGTGAATAGGAATAGTCTCGGCCATAAAGACTTGGGAACCAGATGAGGAAGAGGATTGAGGCTGGTCCACCATTTGAGTTTTCTCAGAAGGAAAAGGTTCTTTAAGCACATCAGGAATCCCTGAAGTCCCCTTAAGTAAACGACTTACCTCAGATCATCGAGGACAGTCCTTAGTGAAGTGATCCTCATCACAGATAAGACAAGGATACTTAGGTTTGTGTTTAGAACCATCATCAGTAGGAGTCTTAGGAGGTTCTTGATTTGGCATGTCAGACTTATTTTTACCTTTCCCTTTCTTCTTACCCTTTGAAGTTTTCTCCGCCGTGGTGGACTGGACGACGTTAACTTCTGAGGTTTTCCCAAGATTGGATGGAGACCAAGAAGTAGTTTCAGTAAGAGCAATGGATTTCTACTTCGTAGGAGCCGTGGAAGAATTTTGAGAAGACTGAGTGATGGAACCAATAACACCTTTGACAAAAGGTGTCGGAAAAGCTTTAGAAGTTCCAGGTCACAGAGCATCGAGCAAGACGTCATAAAGCGTGCAAGATTGAAAATATACCAAATCAAGATATTGAGCATAGACGATGGCTTTCTCTTCAGTAACGCATGCCCCCATTGCAATATCTTTGGCTATTGGACCGACAAAAGAATTAGTGAACCAATTAGTCAACAGCTAATCAGGAATCCAGAACTTGATCAAATGGCGACACCTTCTCCATTCATGAATATGATCAGAGATGTGAGTAGTCGTGTCCTGTTTCAGAGAGGTAAGAAGACGTGTTCCCATTTCATAGCGAATCGGTAATTGAAAATGCGTAAGGAATGCCATTGCGAGAGAGTTAAAATCTTGGAAAGTCCCACGAGTGAGTTCAATGTACCACTTTGCATCGAAACCAGTAAGAGTCCTTTGGAAAATATGGAGACGAATAGAATCATCAAGCCAAGAATTGGATGAACACCAAAGGTGATAAGTCATGACATGTGCCTGGGGATCTTCTCCGGACTTGCCTTAAAAATTAGGATGGTCACTAGGGATCTTGGTTGGAACAGGGGGCCAATATGGATTATGAAGTATAGGATCATTTTTCAACTTCGACACATCGAGCAGTTCCAAAGTTGCAAGAAAAGGTAACTGAGGATTGAAAGACATCATGGGTCTTTGATAAGGACCAGCATTAGGGTTCCAACCAGGGCCTTGTTGCCCCCATGGATCTTGTCCTAGAGGATTTTGTCCATAAGGGTTATAGTTGGGCAGATTGAAACCATACCCTGGTTGTTGACCTGGATTTTGACCTCCAGCAAACCATTGATTACCAGCTTGACCAACAGGGGCAACATATGGCTGCTGAAAATTATGATAAGGATTAACCTAAGGTTGTTGATAGTTCTGATATGGATTACCCTGAGGTTTCCCTTGGGGTTGTTGAGGTACTTGAGGACCGAACTAAAACTGAGGCCCAAACTGCGCTTGGGGCCCAGGTTGTATCTAATAAACAGGTTGAGCTTGGAATCCAAACTGAGCCTAGGGACCGGTTGAGTTTGGGGACTAGCTTGAGCTTGAGGTCCAGGTTGCATTTGAACACCAGGTTGACTAACAACTGGATTGACCTAGCCAAAAGGTTGTCCTTCCTAAGCAGCAGGTTGTCCTTGTTGGAATTGGGGCTGACCTAACTGACCAAAAGGTTGTCCTTGTTGAGCAGCAAGTTGGCCTTGTTGGAACTAGGGCTGACCTAACTGACCAGAAGGTTGTCCTTGCTGGGCAGCAGGTTGGCCTTGCTGGAATTGAGGCTGACCTAACTGACCAGAAGGTTGTCCTTGAGATAAAGGAGGTTGTCCTGAATAAACAAAGGATGAACATGTTTGGGCTAAAGGTTGTCCCTTAAAGGGTTGTCCTTGTGAGCCTAAAGGTTGCCCTTGCTGACCATAATATTGTCCTAACAAGGCAAAAGGTTTTCCCTAAAAGGGTTGTCCTTGCGAGCCGTGGTAAGTAGTGTGATTCCAGGAAATCGAAGGTGGAATTTGACTATCAATTGGAGCTATCTGAGGAAGAGATCCAGTATAATAAATATCAGCTCCATCATGATCGTAATAGTGTGGAGGGTTATGCAGAACAGATATCTGCTGAGAACCAAGAGGGTTATAAGTTGGATTTTAAAGAGCAAACAGATATTGATCATACGACAATCCCCATAGAATGGAATTTAAGGAGATAGGTATATTACCCGTAGGTTGACTGACTCCGGACGCCAGAGACAAAGGACCACCGTCAACGGGTCAGGAAGATATCCCAGTATAGCAGTGACCACCGAGGATGCAGTAACCGCACTAACAAGAAGAGCTGAAGATGCCACATAAACGGTGGGCATCGATGGAACATATGTAATCTATCTAACCTGCATCCGAGGGATGGAGGTCATGGCCAACTGAGTAGACACGAATGGCCCTGAAGTTGGAACCATTGTACGAGACCATACAGAGCTCTGATGTAGAGATGTAGAACCAAGTATGTCAGCCAGAGCATGATAGTGAAGCGGTAATGAAACATCTGGAGAGGTGTGGAAAGGGAAACCTTCTAGAGGAAACTAATATTCCCTAGTTGACACAAGGCTCTCTTGACTGCTAATAGGACTCGACTCATCCATGTCGGAAGAGGCCATAGGAACTGAAGCACCAGGGGGAGTAGAAGGAAGATCTTAGTCTAAAAATTCCAAAATGTTAGGAGGAGTCCAGTTGATATCAAAAGGTTCCTCACTCAGAGCTCGAGAGGCAAGAGGCTGAACACTTGGAACAATAGCAAGAGTGCCACTAATAGATGATACCTCAAAAGAGATGGGGGAAGAAGGCTCTTTGTCACTTGGTAAAGATGATGGAATAGGTGAGTCCGCTAAGATGGCCTAAACTCAAAAGACTAGGAGAGAAGATTTTATTAAGAGGGGTTTAAATTCGTTTCAAGGATATAACTCATGATTTGGCCAAAATTAACAGGTAGGATGTTATCATGGGCAACTAAATTTTTTGACACTGGAACAAAACTTTGCCTTTTCATATTTAGAGAGTTGAGAAAAAGGGAAAAAGATGACTCTAGTCTCCTTCGAAGTTTAATGAGCTTGAAAGGACAAGTGCTCAGATGATCCTTTTACTTTTAAAGATTCGAAAAGGAATGAAAGTGACTACACTGGAACTCTAGGCAAAAGGTTTACTAGACAAATCGTAAAACTTCATATACACCTTGGTAATAAAATGAAAGAGAAATGACCAAGGACTTTTCGTACGGCAACTAATCTTCCCGAAAGCTATTTTCTGTGCGTTATGATTCATAAGGCGGCAGAATTGGCTTCCTATGGATAATAAGATTGTAACCTAGTGGGGTCTCCCATCATATACACGACGGTACAAGGAGCACAAGTCTGTCCTAGTACTTATCGAATCACAAAAGGAGGAATCACCCAACCTTAGTGAAGACAATAGCCACTAGTTTTAACAATGACAGAACACGTCTCTAGCCTAGACCTCTAGATATGTGAGTGTTAAGTTCCAATGCGTTTTTATATTAATTCGATAAATTTGAGTAGTTAATCTTGAATTAAATTTCAGTTTCAAAGCCCTGCCAAATGTATCTTCAAAATCTCCTAGAATGCAACCGAATGAGTAAAGAAACCATTTCTTTTCAATGAACAACTAACTAAAGAAAAGTGAGTGGTTCATTTCAAAGCAACCAAAGCGACATCAAGCAAATGCAAGAAAACCAATCAAGAAGAAAGAGAAATGCTTCTATCTTTCACTATCTTGCAAGCAACCTAATTAGGAAAATTAAAAATACATCCTTCGCTTTCAATTTCTAAATGTCAAGAATTTACTAATGCAAAAGATTGTTCTCATTTCCTAATGCAAAATGAATGCAATAATTTGATTTTTCAAATAAATTACAAGAAACCAAATGTAAAACTCAAAACAATGCTAGTTTTAAGCCTTTTTCGAATGAAATCATTCAATAAGCGAAGAGAAACATTCTACTCTACATCGAATCAAAGACTCAAAACCAAGAAGATGTTTCTTTTTGCAAAACTGGAAAGCTTTCTCACTCACCGGGAAGAAATATGATCTATGCCAAGTGAAGGAAGGAAACCAAACAAACAAGACTTGAAAGTTTTGGTAACTGAATGTCACATGCCAATTACGAAGACGAAAAAACAATTAATAAGGAGAATCCTCAAACAAAGCAAGGGATCATGCCAAACATAGCCCAAAGATCCAAACGAACAAGTAACCCAAGAAAATCTAATGCTTCAAGAAACCCTAAGGTAAACAGGTCACATAGTTCAAAAGGAGAAGTTTCAAGGGAATGAAACTTGGAGTCAAATATTCTAGCAATCAACAATTTGACACACAATAAAGAGGCAGAAGACAAGCTCAAAAGGATAGGACACACTGGCCAATCAGCAAACAAAACTTCAAAATTGAAACCTACAGGAATCTTCACGAGCATAAAACTGACAACATGCGCCGACAATGAAACGTCGCACCTCCCTAACTAGCCACTTTGCAACGTCATCACCGAAGTACACCAGTTAACAATGCTGAGCCGATTTCAGAGCTCTTTGCGACTGTGAGATGATTTAATCATGCTAAATAGGAGAAGGCATAACTAATCAGATAGTGTAGGCACGACTATCTTCGTGACTATCATAAAATAAACTACAATGACCCTTCAAATCGAAGGAAAATTTTCAAAATCTAGTTGAGGGAAGGCCAGACCTATCACTTATGACAAAGGGAAGACTACCAGGAGTAGTCAAACAACCTACAACATGAAGAATTCATCTCAAAAGTAAAGGAGACAATAAACAAGAAAAACAAAATCAAATCAAGAGACAAAATACAAAGTTCCCCAGTATGGTCACCACTTTGTGATGAAGGCAAGTTCCCTCTGTGGGCAGAGGCAACCCCTCTAGCCCTAGAGTGGGTTTAGTCACAACAAAGACAATACCAAAGCAAATTTCCTTAGAAATTTGGTGTCATGAAGGCCTACCTTCAAATCATCATTCGATGAAGTCCCTATTGTTTTGCTCCAGCTCTTGTTCTCCTAATCACTTGTACCTGAAAACAACATACATGGCACAACCATGAACATAATAGAGTATGACAAAAACGATCCACTTAAAGAGTCAAGGAACTTCAGGCTATCAATACGCAATTTGACATAAGATATAGGAAATAAGCTATTGATTTGTATTAATGTAAATTGAAGTAAAACTTACAACCAAGCCTTGACGTCGTAAGTCTCCTTGAAGGGTCCTGTCAGCATGTCTCCGCAAGCATTCACTCATAATCTGTCTCCCAAAATGATGAATAACTCTCTTTCCTACCCAAAAGACTAATGCTAGAACACTCTTAAGATCAAGCTAGCTCCACTCAAAACCATCCCAAGCTAAGTTACATGAGAGGCTACTTCCACACTCTAGCAAAACTCTCTACTTCTACTGCTGAATTCTTGAACTCTGAAGCTAGCTGATCTCAGTCATGGAGGAAGTATTTATAGGAGGAGGAGCTTCCATAAGAGATGGGAGAAAGAGCTTATCCCTTTGATAGGTTGCACAAAAGGTGGAAAAACCATCCCAAAGGAGAGAAGCAAGCTCATCTGATCCAACAACCAACCCTAGGACCACCCATGAAGTTGTTACACTTCGAAGCTTCGACGAGTTGTTTAAAAAACTTGCCAAAAGTAGCTCGTCGTGAGTGCAACACAGAGACAGAGCAAAGACTTCGCTAGGGCTAGTTCAATCTTGGCCATCTTCGCGCGTGGGACAATTGCTGACCCGCAATGACCCAAAAACATAGGTAAAAAGGGGTCTGCTCCAGGAGTAGTGAACTGAGGTATTCTTCCTGAGATTACAAGGAAGAAATTGACACATAATTTGCAACATGACACAAGGCAGATGTCAATAACACGAAATGGTAATGCCCAGAGTCAGGGAGTGCGGGGTCGATAACAAATTACTGTGTAACACCATAGTATTGAGTAGCAAGAGGATTATTGTTAGTAAGATACTGAGGAGTGCAGAGCATAGTTGACTAGAGAGCAGGAGGCTCAGTGTTATCACCAAAAAATGATTACCTAGCCATTTCTAACTAGGCAGATTGAAATAAACCACATAGATTTAATTTTATCATAGTAAAATCACTTTCATTGAGGAAAATAATTTAGAAAAACCACTTTTATTAAATTATTTTCTAACTTAAATAAAAAAACCCCATGATAATAATTAGATAAATCATTATTTATTTATTTTTCTCTAGGAATTATTATTAAATCATTATTTAATAATTATTCCTTGTCACATTTGACTAAATCCCTTAGGAATATTTAAATAAATCATTATTTTCTTGAATTTCCTTATTTCTGTTATTAGAATAATTATTAAACCATTATTTAATAATTATTTTGACTTGACACCTTTCTTGTTTCTCGCAAAATAATTAATAAATCATTTTATTTGTTAATTTTTTTCTAAATAAAGGAATTTAGTCATTTTAAATCTATTTTCCTTCTCCAATAAATATGATAAGGTATTCCAAGCAGTTAAATCTCGATTTGGTCAATAATATTTTATTATTATCCATTTTCGAGATTAACTCCATACGTTTCTATATAAAGAGGGTCTTTCATTCATTCTTCACCATGATCATTATCATCGTTAACATTATTGCCGTTTTCTTCAGCTCCCATTTGAGTTCTTCACTTTTGTTTAGGTTTTTTACATGATTGAGAGTGGGAATATATTTCTGAAGCGTCAAGGATATCAAAGGACCCATTCCACAATGGGGGACTTATAGACCAATATGTAGATCTCCTTCACTAGGTGTCATCAATGAAGATTTATTCATTCAAATAGTGTTTCTGATTAGGTTATTATACTGGATACATTATTTTGCTGCTATCTATTTTGGATATTGTTTTCTTTTAATATAGGTTTTCTATTTGTGTTGCAGATCTAGAATGACAGCAACCATCAACTTGTTGCTAGGGTCACTTGTCACTTAGTGACTTAAGTGAAGTATTTTTCATGCACCGTCCAAGAATTTTCACACTAACAACTGGAAACTCCTCTAGTTTAATAACAGTGTCCTTGGGTGACTAAAGTTTCATAAATTTTAGGTTTTATTCAACTATTTTTTCAGCCTCTCAATTTCTATTTATAGTTTTAAACCCTATTTTGTCAAATTTTTAGATTCTGTTGGGTTTTTGTTATTTTCCATAGGTCACAAATACCAGCCGAGTAGGAGATGACAAAATCTATCTGAGATCTGCTGACCGAGACTCCCAGGAATAGAACACAATTTTTTTCCTCTTAAGTGAGTTGTAGAGCACACTTTTTGGCTCAAAAAATGTGTTTTCACCAAAAACAACTCAATAACTGCGTTTTGTATCGTTTTTGGAAAATTTTCAAATTTTTTATAGTTTTGCTGAGAGTGTTGTCTACATACTGGTTTGGGTTATTCATCTTTGATAATCAGTCTCCCTTAGGCCTGGATCCACTTGATTTGTCTCTTTGAGGAAGGAAATAGCCCCCTAGGGTTTAGAGTACACCTCCACATTGTTAGGAAGACATTTTCTCAATGAGGAGTCTAGGTGTTGATGGTGCTAGACCTGCCAACATGTCAAGGGATCTCCCTGGTAAGAAGCCCCAACTAGACCTTGGACCGTTTGAAGTAGGAGTTGCAGTAGTGGGTAGTACAGTATTTCCTTGACTATGATTGCGCGTATAGGTAAGTAAGATGTCCTTGTTGGTAGCAAAGGCGTGACCTTTGCAGCAAGTCATGAAAGGTGGATGAAAGGCTCTAACACATGGAATGAGGGATGAGCGCGGCCCTTAGAAACCGGTGATAACAAACAGCTTCAAAGGGAACACAAGAGTAGAAATACATCACAAGATGGAAAGCAAGATAGCCGACAATCCAAAGTGATGGTTTTACCAACATCACATTTCGATAAGATTCATACAAACATATATAAAATAGTCCATACACACATGCGTGAATAACAACTACATGTATCATTAGAGTAACCAGAACAAACAAACTACAATAACAACATATGCATGAAACGTGCTGGATTTTTTATATTAAGAAAGTGAAAGATCCAATGATACATACAACCATGACCAACCACTAGTCCTGATAGCGGAATGTTACAGTCATTGTCACCTGCTCCTCCAAAGAGATATACTATCTCTACACTGTGGAGAAGCCAAGGCTCATTAAAATACACTCCAAGCTTTCTTTAAGTAACACCTCTAGGAAGCTTGGCTCCCAAAAAACCCATACAATGAGTTATGAGGTTCTATAAATAGTAAAGAGCAAGGTGACCCTTGACATTCCCCTTTGTGACTCTTCACCTACCCTCATGACTCTTCAACTACTACATGATTGTTACATTCTATTATTGACAATTGGTCTTTCACTTTTATAAAATGTTACATTACAATATGCACATGTACCTATGTGAAACGAAAATAGGTTTGAGTAAGCCATGCAAGACATCATTAAGACTTGGACAGCTATGGGAAGACCAACGCTTTGACATCCTCGCCATGATCAATGGTGGCGAACTGATGCCAAGCTTGGTAGTCTGTGATGGTTTCCGCATAGTCTCTGGTGACATCCTTCTGAATGCAAACTCTTGCCTCTGTTTCATCTGGGTACACTAATTTGGCACCTTTGTCCAACTCGTCTGATAAAATGCACATCATATTCTTGATTGCAATCGGACCAACAACATATTGATGCATAGTGTCTGCGTTGATCTCCAACTCTACCCTGGTGCCTACGCACATCAACTGCTCAAAGTACATGTCCAGCTCCATTCATTCTAGGTTCTTTGTCTTCACTTCTGTTAGTATGTCGATAGATGGGATTGCATTTGTGTGCATAATGACATTCATACTCCTGAGCACCTATGCATGTGAAACCTGAAAACTGGTGATTAGCTGCGGGAGTTCCTCATAGTCCTGAATCTAACTTTGGATGCATGCCTTCAAATTTATCACACTTGGCTTCATCATCTTTGGCAAGTGAAATGGGGCTCCCTTGTACCTCATTGTCCATATTTTCATGTGATCGGAAACAATGTGTAAGTCTATCAAGATACATTCTCTCATAGCACAACGATGCTTCCAACCATTGAGATGGACAACTGACTTATGCATAGTGACAAATCTGAAATATAACTTCTACATGACTGTTGTGGGGAAAAGTATCCGACTCAGATGACCCTATCCCTACTCTAAAGGTGACAGTCTTTAGCAACAACTGAAAGTAAAGCTTTAATGTTTTCCTTTATGAAAGTACAGAGAGAAGGAAGAAAAGATTAACCAACCGGTGTCTTTCGCTTTTGTCGATCCTTATCCTCTCTCTTTGTCTCTTGTTCCCGGCTCCTTGCTCCCTTTGCCGGTCCAGCTACACACAGATCCTGCACAACAGAGAGAAGAAGACTACAAGATACATGTACTCATAACTGATGCATGGATTAGAGTGAATCAAATATACAAGTAAATACAATACATCAATGCAATACAAGTATATAGGAGAACATTCAAAGCTTTATTGATAAAAGTAACAGGGTTCTGAGAAGGTTACAACCATCAATGGCTCCAATCCAGCAGCACCTCCCCAGCAGCAAGAAGTCTCCTCTTCACCTCTAGAAAAACAATCACCCAATAGCTCTAACTGTAAACCAACAGCACTTCCTTACTTTGCACAAAATTCCAGCCCCACTAGACCTCATAGAAGAGCTCTATATATAGGAGATTTGGAGAAAGGATGAATCATCTTGAGGCTGGCTTCAAGCTGACTAGTGTCCTCTCCCACTTCAGTTATACTTCAGTTCTTGAGTCCACTTGGAGATCCTTGCTTCCACTTGGAGTTTAAGAACCTCTTACTCATCACTGGGCGAATTCCCTGATCCAAGTGTCATTTTGGAAGCTTCCTGGGCATTGACACCTTGAGAAATGAGCCTGCCACTTGTCCAAACACGTTCAACGCAGGTAGCTAGTGTTGGAGTTGACATTCAGCGCAGGTAGCCAGTGTAGCAGTTGACATTCAGTGCAGGTAGCCAGTGTAGCAGTTGACATGATCCAGAATTGCCTTTTTTTCGAGCGTTTTCAGGTGGAGAACTGATTTGAAGTGCTGTGGTTTGCTGACCTTGTTCCTCTAGGGGTAAGAACAACATGTTTAGGGACTTTGGATCCCTTTGATTATGGACATTTCATGCTTCATGCTGTAAGGCACAAAAATGTCTATAACAGTTGCCCCCTAAAGTATGAGGTCGTTTATCGGGTGAAATGCTTTATCCAGAGGATCCGAAGTTCATTCAAGTGCTGAGAGGTGCCCTGTAATACGATACAATACAATACATTATTTTTCATTCTGTTTTCATGATCTAGCTGAGGCGGGCATTCCCATGCTCAGCTTTATAAATACATTTTGGTACATAGAACAGACGATCGTCTGATGGTAGACTGATAATTCTCTGCTGAAATTATCATCCTTTGAATAGGATGATCATCTGCTGCAATGATGTACATGACAAATGTTTTTATATTTCCTGAATATATTTCGCAGCCCGGATGGATGAAACTAGATCCGGGGTCTTCAAACTCGTTCGATCTTCACTCTAAGTACAAGTTGATCCATGTGAGAATTGCACTGAAGTCGAACATGGAAAGACATCGCTTGATTACCGGTCAATGATGAAAACCGTTAACAAGCGCGAGAGGAATCACCGATAATGATAATGACCCTCAAGGTACTGCAGTACAATTCACGTGGCGTGAATAAGGACTTGGCGTCGAATGCCACGCAAAATCTTCTGGTCGAAGGTCATTGATGTATACCTGTCGCCGGAAGTGAGAAACTTGCCATTGAGGCATGCAAGCTTCAAAGTACTGATGGGGTTGTTCCTAGATCAACTTCTTGGATAATGAGCTGAAGTCGACAAGAAGCGATCCGTCAAAGGAGGGCCTTAATGAATCCCACATCAATGACACGGAACGGAGCTAATGATTTTAGTGGAGGTGAAAACAAACTGTGACATATGATTCAGGGTGGTGATCATGAATGGATGAAGGATAATGTATGGCAGTGGATGGGACACGGTTGACACTTTCAGAATGACCTCTCTTGAACATATAACGACACTGATGCGATGGATCGGTAGCATTACCCCAAAATGTGGATGGTTTGGCGAAGACCATGGCGATGAGACCGGTGAATGAAACAACCCAACCCAATGTGGTACGGAGGAAAAGTGTCATGTTCAAGAGCGACTTGCTACCATTAAGCTTTGATGTTCTCCCAATTTTTCCCCAGTCATTTCTGACCAGTACCTCTTTATTTTTGTCAAGCTTGAGGAGGATAACATATGCTTGTTCTATAACCTGCCCTTTGGGCAAGCCCATCGCTATGTTTTAACGAGCCTAGCGATAGGGAAACTCGTTCTCGTCTAAAGACAAGTTTGTCGCTATTTAATCATTTTAACGAGTCTAACGACAAGGAAAACTCGGTCCTTTTCATTTTTAGAGAGTCTGAAAAGGTACAGAAAGTTAACTCCAAAATTCCTTCTTCGTCATCTAATCCCTTAAGTCCGAAAAAGTATAAAATAATACAGAAGGGATGAGTGTTCAGTACTTTTAACGAGTCGAACAAGACAAGCGCTCGATCTTTTTGTGCAATAATCCCTCAGGTCCAAAAAAGATTAAAATCTAGAGGAGGGATAGCTCTTCCGGTCGTTTAACGAGCTGGAAGGCCAAAACTCGGCAAACTTTTCATATTTTACGAGTCAGATGAAAAGAGCTCAAAGAAGACTCGTCTTTTGAGGAACGAGTGATAAACAGGGATAGCAGCAGATTCCAGGTACAGGTTGGAATTCTCCAATCACGGCAGTGTCACAAGGATGGCTAGGTGAAATCACTCTTCGCAGCTGTTTCTCAAAAGAGGTAAACACACAAATGGAGGTGAATGATCGGCCAAATGAAAATTGGAGGTGACGGTGCACAAACACGACCAAGGCTTTTATGGCTGATGGATTTACGATCTCAAAAGGTTATTTACCGGGATAGGTTCTTTTTTTTTTTTTTTAGATAAAAATGAGCTTAAACTCTGGAGGGAACATTGCTCACTGCTTTTATTTATTTTTTAACGAGCATGAAGACCGCGTTAAAACTGCTCGAATCTTGCGTTTATTTTTTAACGAGCATGAACCATGTGCTAAAACTGCTCGATTAAGTTTGCATGCCCCCAGCATAATGTCTTCAAATCGAGGTGCATGCCCCCCAAGCTTCATTGCATTCAACTTGGTGATTGGAATGAAGGTTCACTTTTGAGATTTGAAGAGGGGATTGTTTCATTTTTTAACGAGGTTGACACAAGATAAGAACCGTCCTCGGGTCCTTGTTTTCATTTTTTAACGAGGTTGACACAAGATAAGAACCGTCCTCGGGTCCTTGTTTTCATTTTTTGACGAGGTTGAAACAAGATAAGAACCGTCCTCGGGGATGATCCATGTCGACAAAATATTTAGGAATCTTCCGAATCCAACCAGAAGATTGGATTAGATTTCATTTTGTAGGTTTCCACCGTGGCCACTCCCGCCAGATTACTTGGAGGCGGTAGGGCGAAAGTACCCATTAAGGCAGGGTCTTTTAGGAGACCTACTCCGATATTTTGGAGCAAATGATTCCTTCCATGGATCATTGGAATGCTTCCTGTAACTTGTGAACTATTGTGGAGAAAAGTTTGTTGGTCGACGATTGTAATTCCTCCTTGGAAGGGGAATGCAATCTTCCTGAAGTAGGTCGACACAACTGCGGCCATGGCATAGATCCATGGTCTTCCAAGTAGGATGTTGTAATCGAGGTTTCCATCAATTACTTCAACATCAATTCCTACTGTTTTGCCCCCCAGTTCTACTTGCAAGTTACTCAAAATCCCGTATGGAGTGTATGATCGTCCATCAAATGCTTTTAACGTCGTTGACGATTTCGACAAGGGTGGTGAGCCTAAATCTTTCCAGCAACTCATCGACATAAGACATGTAGATGCCCCCTCATCAATAATTGTTCGATGAACAGTTTTGTTGAGGGCTTTCACTTGAATAAGGAAAGCTAGTTGAGCTGGTAATTGCGGGTCATATCCTTTATGATCAAAGGCCACAAGATTGGAATCCATTGGGCTAATCCCACCTATTGCTGATAATAAAGCTTGCTCTTGGGAGGGGTAATTTTGTGGTACCTCAAGTGTCGACATAGTGGACGGCGATTGGGCCAGGTCCTTTACTATATTATAATTATGTGCTTCTTTGGCACGAGGATTAAATGTCGATTTGTGTACTACTCCCTTTGGCGACTTTATCATTGGCTCAGGAACGATGGGTGGCACAACTTCGGTCAAAGTTGTTGTTGAACTACTAGGTCGTTCATTAACCTTGTTGTTCGACAGCTTTGGATTCCCGTAATCTTTATTCCTTGTCAAAGCATTATTCTGTTGCTTTGAGGTAGACAACATAAGCACTTGGGATCCTGAAGCATTTTGATTAGCAACCGGATTTTGACCTGGATTAGGAAACGGATCAGTCAATACTGCTGGGGTTTTTGAACTCTTAAAGAGTTTCTTAACTTCAGCTATATGTGGAAAATATTTCGTCCAATGATCCTCATCGCATATATGACACCCTGCCGGGGGTTTCCTTTTTCTTCCTGTCTTTTTCTTCTTGCCCCCTGGTTGCTTCAGTTGTTTGCCCTTGTCGGTCGACATGGCATTTACTTCTGAGGTAAGAAGTTTTTCATTTGCATTTTGACTATAAATTTTGTGCTTGCCAATCACGTTCTCGCCGGCGTGAGAGTCATTGTTTGATTTAGGAGGAGGAGGAATTGAGAATTCCGGTCTAGGGGCGTCAGGTATTTTGTCGTAGAGCGTGCCAGACTGAGTATAAACCAAGTCTAGATATTGCGCACGAGCTATAACTTGCTCTTCTGTTACGACTCCCCCCTTGGCCACATCTTCCGTTATGGCCGGAAGTAATGACTTTATAAACCATTCAGCTAATAGCTGATCAGGAACATATGTTTTTACCATCCTACGACGACGTCGCCATTCATGTATATGATCAGATATATGAGTGGCCGTTGTCTGTTTGAAGTTGGTAAGGAGTTATGTTCCCATTTCATACCTTATCGGTAATTGAAAATGGGTTAAAAAGGTTGTAGATAAGGCACTGAAGTTGTCGAACGAAGCTCTAGGCAATTCAATGTACCATTTTGCCGCTGGACCCGTTAACGTCCTCTGAAAAAGGCGAAGTCTTATCGAATCATCATTCAAGGTGTTTGATGAACACCATAGATGGAATGTCATCACATGATTCGACGGGTCTTCACCTGGATTTCCATTAAATTTAGGAATGTCTGATGGAAGTTTATGCGGAATCGCTGGCTACCAAGGGGCATAAGCAATTGGATCATTCGTCAGCCGGTTTAGATCTGGTAATTCTAGAGTTGCTACAAAGGGCAACTGTTGATTCAGGTTAGGTGAAGCATATCCAGGATAAGATGGAATCGCCTGAGCAGTGGGTCTTTGCATACCAGCATAATGTTGGCAACTTTGACAAGGTTGATGGGCATAACCATTAAAGTATGGTTGCCCATTACTTACAAAGACTTGTTGCTCAGGTCCTTGATATGATTGCTGGAATTGCGGTTGTTGAGTTCGAACCATCTCTGGTTGTTGGACCATTTGCTGATGCCCAATACTAGATGATTGACCAAGATGAGGAGTCACAGTACTTGTTTGATCCTGAGTCGCTCCAGATAAGGAGGCACTGCCCTGAGGTTGCGATTGAGATGTCGAGACAAGAGGCTGTTGTATGGTAACCTGAGAAACTTGGGGTTGACATACAGTAGGCAGCGCTTGTACTTGCGACGCAATCACCATACCAGGTATAGTGGCAACATTCGACACAGGGTGGACTGGTTGCATTGAATATGCAACTCTTGGTTGTTGAGGCAGTATTGGTACCCATCCGCTGGATGTATTTCCAGTTTGACCTGAATTTTGTTGTAAACTCCCATATGGTTGTTCTCCAGGGGGGAACAATGAAAAGGCATACTGTCCTCCATATGGTGGCAATCCAGTACTTAAAGGGCAGATTGGCCTTTGAAGACACGTTGGATTGATTTGTTGAGTTTCAACATAAGAAATACTAGATGATAATCCGGATGAAGAAATAGGAACTAACCATGTCATCGTCCCTGATGGGACTCCAGCTTGTTGTTGATAACTTGCCGGGACAGATGGTATACCATCGAACATTGTTGGGATAGCAGCAGGAGGCTCTGCCGCTGCTGTGTCGGATGACACAGTCCTGGATGTCGACGGTTGTTCAGACATATCTAGTCTATCCAAGAGATTTTCTCTCGATTCTACAAGAACTTACACTTGTGGTAGACTAACTTCGAAGATCAACGAGGGAAAGGTGATGATTATTCCGCTTAAAATGAATTTATTAACGACGCTTTAGACACAACTTGCTTTTTCATTTTTTAAGAGTCAAGAAAAAGCTAAAGATGACTCTAGTCTCCTTCGATGTATTAACGAGCCCGAAGTGACAAATGCTCGGTTGGACTTTTTCAGTTATAGAGTTTGAAAAAGGCCAAAAGAAACTGCTCTGGAGATCTAGTCAGAGGGTGTGCCAAACCTTTCGCAAAACCACGGAATACGTTTTACGGTACGTGTGGTCAATCTTCGTGAATGCTGTGTTCACTGCATTGCGATCAGTAGGGCGGTCGACACGGCTTCCTAAGGATAAAGGATATATGCCTATAGGGGTCTCCCAATATATACTCGACGGTACGTGGGAGCACAAGTCCGTATTAGTGCCACCGACTCTTAGGAGGAATCACCCACCTTCGTAGAGATCGACAGTCACTACGTTTAACGACGCCGGAACACGTCTCTACCTAGACCTCTATTGTGAGCGTTATGTTACAAAGCGTTTTTAGATTCATTCAATATATTTTAAGTTGATCTTGTTTAGCAGTTTGTCTTTCAGGATCACCACGAGATGTATTGGTACAAATTCCTAAATGCAGCTAAAATGATAAGCAAGCTTTACAATCTTTTTAGCTTTGAAAATCCTAACTACTAAGGGGAGAGAAAAACATTATCTTTCCACACAGAGCACAAAGCACAAACTAATGCACTTTCCCCTAGATCAATCACGCAAACTTATCAAAAAATGCAAATGCAAGATGCATGTATTTCTTTTCTTTTCCCTTAATGTTGATGTAGACAAAAGGAAACTGTCGTATAATTTTCAAATTCAATTTGAAGCGTAAACAAACAAGTTTTGTCTAAAATCAAAAGACGCCTTACAGGTACTTGTTTCGACACAAAAAATGTATGAATTCAAACCATAAAATGAAAAACAAACAAACTCAAACAGCCATGAACAGTAATAAAACTAGCTCTTAAGATCACGACGACACTTTTACAGTTCAGGATCTAAGAGGTCACCGCTATACTGGTTTGCTTTTCACAATGGGAAACTGTAACTGAAGCAAGAAATACTGAAAGAACACTCACAGTTTCATCTCACAACTGAGGCAGAATAATGTCAAGGAAAGTTGGTTTACAGCAAGTACAATGACCAGCAATCAGCAGCAAAAATCAGTGAAAAAAGGGCTAAGACATAGTGGGAAACCTCAGGAAGACATAGCCTAACTGGGTCAGCGCAGGCTCTGGTCTGTCAAATTGACTCTCAGCGCAGTTCCCGAAGGGAGTACCTGCGCTGAAATGCAGACTGCCTGTGGATAGCCTGCACTGAGACACGAGAGTTTCGTTTACAAGGATTTCCGGGTCATAAAAAGCTCAAAAATGCACTGTTTTTGCTGAAATAAAAAGCTATAGGTCAAGTACAGGCTAAGGGATGATCAAGAGGATGAAAAGCTATCACAAAGAGTACAAGAGTCTTTTGTAGATCAGCTCTTCAAATCATGAATCTGCTCAAAAAATGAGCAAGAGTAGCAGCCCCTCTACTTCACTTTTGATATAGTCAAAAGCTTTTCGATTCGGTACTTTTTGGTTCAGGAAATGAATAGCAAAGATACTACAAACACCAACAAGATACTAGGCTCCCCAGCGGAGTCGCCAGTTTGTTGTGGGGAAAAGTATCCGACTCGGATGACCCTATCCCTACTTTAAAGGTGACAGTCTTTAGCAACAACTGAAAGTAAAGCTTTAATGTTTTCCTTTATGAAAGTACAGAGAGAAGGAAGAAAAGATTAACCAACCGGTGTCTTTCGCTTTTGTCGATCCTTATCCTCTCTCTTTGTCTCTTGTTCCCAGCTCCTTGCTCCCTTTGCCGGTCCAGCTACACACAGATCCTGCACAACAGAGAGAAGAAGACTACAAGATACATGTACTCATAACTGATGCATGGATTAGAGTGAATCAAATATACAAGTAAATACAATACATCAATGCAATAAAAGTATATAGGAGAACATTCAAAGCTTTATTGATAAAAGTAACAGGGTTCTGAGAAGGTTACAACCATCAATGGCTCCAATCCAGCAGCACCTCCCCAGCAGCAAGAAGTCTCCTCTTCACCTCTAGAAAAACAATCACCCAATAGCTCTAACTGTAAACCAACAGCACTTCCTTACTTTGCACAAAATTCCAGCCCCACTAGACCTCATAGAAGAGCTCTATATATAGGAGATTTGGAGAAAGGATGAATCATCTTGAGGCTGGCTTCAAGCTGACTAGTGTCCTCTCCCACTTCAGTTATACTTCAGTTCTTGAGTCCACTTGGAGATCCTTGCTTCCACTTGGAGTTTAAGAACCTCTTACTCATCACTGGGCGAATTCCCTGATCCAAGTGTCATTTTGGAAGCTTCCTGAGCATTGACACCTTGAGAAATGAGCCTGCCACTTGTCCAAACACGTTCAGCGCAGGTAGCTAGTGTTGGAGTTGACATTCAGCGCAGGTAGCCAGTGTAGCAGTCAGTGCAGGTAGCCAGTGTAGCAGTTGACATTTAGTGCAGGTAGCCAGTGTAGCAGTTGACATGATCCAGAATTGCCTTGTTTTCGAGCGTTTTCAGGTGGAGAACTGATTTGAAGTGCTGTGGTTTGCTGACCTTGTTCCTCTAGGGGTAAGAACAACATGTTTAGGGACTTTGGATCCCTTTGATTATGGACATTTCATGCTTCATGCTGTAAGGCACAAAAATGTCTATAACAATGACTGTCTCGAGAGATGATAATTCATCAAATATCGCTCTCCTCAAATATATTCTAGCGGATGTTGTAACCTTCTCTCCTCCCTTCTTAGTCTCTTGTAACTCCTTAGCCATGTGCTCATTATTAGCTATCAAGAATCTAACACTATAGTTGGTGGCTTTGGCATATTTTTTAGTAGCATCGACCAATGTAGATGGATGCTTGCGCACATCAGACATGATCACTCGCTCTTCAAACTGCGTAAGAAATACATGGACATATGGAGTGGGCACTCTGTGCGACTGCATAACTCTGTGTTGTGACTCATTGAAAGATATGTTTTGCATCTCTACCTCTGGATTGTCTTCAGTTATTTATGTGTCTCCTTGATCGCTTGGAACTTGCTTTGCTTCTGGATCTGGTGAAATCGGTGGGGTGACCTCTTGGCCTTGAGGCATGAGGTCAGTATCTTGATCTAACTCAGGCTATACAATATTTGTGTCCATATGCTCTAGCATCTATTCAATACCTTAAGAAAAGCCCTGCTCCTATGACTACCCACCCTGTTTTTTCTGTGCCAGATACTCGGATAAGTCTATAACCTGTATGAGCGCAGTTTCATCAATATATGCATGTTCCACCTCCTATTATACGTGTTCCTATTGCGCTTCCTTCTCTCTTCTGCGCAAATCTAATTCCTCCCGAAGTTGCTCCTTCAACTCCTTCAATCCTTTTTTGTTTCCTCCATCATCTATTTCTCCCTCTGCCTCTATGCGATCCTTTTGTTGTGTTGTTGCCTCTTTGCCTAAATCTCAAAAGCAACTTTAATAACAAGTAGATTTCCTTTGAACTTGCAGCTTTGCTCCACCTCTGCCCTGTTAACAACCTTCCTATTGCCTTTTTCATCTGTAGGTCTACTACCCTCTGCTCCTACTGATGATGTTGCTCTCTGAGATGTTGCTGGCTCTGCTTCGCTAACCACTCTACAACTATGTTGACTGGTTCATTGAGCCTTGAGAAGAATAGCAGTATTTCCATGGGTCTTCCTTAGGCCAATGACATGCGCCGTGGATTCAAGGATGTTTTACTCTCATACAATGGTCCTTCACTAAGAAATGTGGGTCATATGGATTGAAACTTCTGGGGCCTAAGGTGAATCTCTTGAACTCCTCCATTTTGGCCTCAACATGCTTGAGATTTCAGATCTCATACAACCTAATCCACAAAGGAAGAGCGGGCCAAGGTGCCTTCTTCTTCCCTTGTAGTCTAGCTGACAACCTTGTCGAGATGTGATATGACACTTCTTGCATGACACGATTTTCCATGGAAAACTTTAGTAAAACATGCAGAGCGTTCTCCACGTTGTACATCCATATGTAGGTGCCAAGGGGTGAGGCATACCAATATTCTATGTCGATCAATGCCTCCATCGCTGCCTACGACATGCAAGGTGGATCCTATTCAAATATCATCTTGTACACCGGGGTGACGAAGTGGTCTAATAACTATGTGATAACTCCATGGAAGCTTCATTTTGAGAACAACTTGCAATAAGTTTGTACAAAGGTTTCTGAAAGTGTCCATGCCCAACCCAAGGATGGGAACTTCTGATAAGCATAGATCGCATCAATTATGTAAGAGGGCATGTATAGCTTCTCTTCCTGGCCCTTGGGTGGATGTTGGGCTTTTGTTATGTGTTCCTTCAACCCGAGAGCCAACATGTTAGACTAGTTGAAAGGTTTTCCTTCGCTCGCCAGTTGATCCACTGCAATCACCCATCACTACGGGAAGGTTTATGTGCTCTCTTGGCTTTATAAGAGCCACAAAAAGATAACCAAGATTTGATATGCCTTTCACAGTATCTTTGTCTTTTAAACTTGGCTGGGTGTTGTCCTAAACTTAGATGGCTCTTTAACCCAGCTCTTGAAGATGTCTCTGGAGTTTGCAGTACTGTTGGGTCTGCTAAAGGGTGTATCCATCACAATCACCAGATGTGGAAAGTGATACATCTCCTGAAAGTCCTTCGCCCTGAAGGTAGAAATCTTTGTTCCAATGACACTTCTCAACACCATTGCCTTGAACCAATATGCAATACAATCCAAAGGATCATGTCCACGCATGGAAACACGCGATACCTACATGCAATCTGGTACAGGCCAGACTTGTGAATGTTGACATAAACCCTGTGGTCTTCCACATCTTCCTTAAATGTGCCTAAGAAGGTGTCATTTATGTTCTACCATTTCATCTTGATATCATTGTCTATGAACAACTTGGTGTCTTAATAGATGGGCAAGCTCATAAACACTTGCTCAACTGCATTTGCAGTTCCACTCTCAATGGTGTCCTTTAACCCTACTCTCTTGAAAGCCATTGTACATGTACTGTTGAGAGATGGACAAACACCTATGATACCTGGAGACATAGCAACACTCATGGAAAGAAATCTTTCCGTTGAAAACCAAAAGCAACTTAAGGACTGACATGCAACATACCTGGGTGGCTAATAAGGAAGATTTCACAATTTTCACCAGGAGGCTAGGAGACTGATAGCCAAAACTACACAAGGCACAGTATAGGTTGTCAGAAGGCTGACTGACTACTGGAAATACATAATTCACAGTCCAGACTGGCCTACCGAGAACTAAAACTAAGTTTCACGTAGTTTCAGACAGCAAAGACTGCAAACCAGCAACTGCGTTTGCGCAATTTCTGGGGCCAGCAAGGGACTGCCTCTCAGAATTGTACAGATAAATCTTAGAGGTCAGTGCTAGGCAAGATTTGGGAAATTTTAGGGAGGAAAGCAGAGCCTTCACACTCAGAAATGCACATTGCATGCTGGCCAAGGCAGCCCAGTCCCACTGACTGGCGACTCAAAACATGAAAATTCTGAATGCATGATGAAGCTGAGTGCAAACAAGAGTGAATGATCATACATACAAATAGTGAGTGCAAGATTCAGAAAAGGGGAAAATGAGCGTGTGTGTGAAGCAAGTCACTGCAACGATGACCATTAGTGCAGAAACAATGTCATGCATGCGGCAGCAGTAAGATGTAATGAAAAATAGAAACAATTCTTCTACAAGCTAACATGCATCAAAATGAAAACAAGCATTCATTGAAACCAAGCAGAAAGCATTCACACAAAGTGAAATACAAAAAGCGACAAAAAAGTAGAAAAATATATGAAAAGGGGACTTACCCGGAAAAACATGAGTTGAGTGTGCCGAATTCTCCTAGTTGCAATGTGGGATGTCAGAGCTCCATGATCGATGTGAGGAATGAGCTCTTCAACGTCGAATAAATAAGTTTTGATAAGATCGAGGCTTATGATGTGCATGCCACAAATCTAGGAAAAAGCGACACTTGGCAGGAGGTTTCTAAAACGACTTTTGCATGTAACCTCCAGCTGCTAAAAATGGATTCCTAAAATCAAGGGATGTTTTTTTCCTTTTTCTTTTTTCTTTTTTGGGAAAAAGCAGTCTATGCATGCAAATCAAGATTTCTTAGTCCTGGAGGGGACCGGACAACCTGGGAGCACATGCAACAGCCTGCAAGCCTGGGAATGACATTTGCATATTTTTTGAGCTGAGTAATTCTGGTTGTCCCTCATGCATTGTGCAATTTCTAGACTGAAGCCTTGGCTGTCAATTAGAATTGTGCAATTTTTTAGATGAAGCCCTATTTTGGGCTGCATTGCGTAGTTTTTAGAAGGAAGGCTGCTTGGCTGGATTGCGCATTTCTGGAGCCCAACAGGGAGCCCAGATGGATTGCGCAATTTCCAGAGGGGAGGTTGGTTCCCCTCAAGAATTGCATAATTTTCTAGGTGAGCATCACAACCAAAAAATGACTAAGTCCTGGAGTGTCAGCCTATGGGTGGAAGGCAAACAAGTTGACAAGCATAGGTTTGCAAGCCATTGAAAATCAATTGAAGCATTTGTACTTGGACAGTGCAAGACACGCTACCAAGGATGGTTGGTAGGCATGATCTAAAATGAAGCTAAGGAAAAATTTTGGAGGTTGGTTGTAGCCGCTACAACACTTGGCGACACACTGGTATAAATCTAGTTCTTTGAATGGACCTTGTTTCGTAAAAAAAAATTCTAACTCCTCCAGAAGTATTGTTAGATTCTCTGATAATCTTAGCTTCCACACTAGCTTGATTGAAATATGTAGCACCTTCCATGCTCTTGGTCGGTCAACACATGTTCGAAGCCAAGTCAACACAGTTGTTTCGATTGGGGATGAGGGTTATATTGGTACACAAGGAATATGACTGTCATAGTTTAAGTTTCATATTTGGTGTTGCTCCACTACTAGTAGACCTAGACAGTACCCCAACAGAGTGACACAGGAACACAAGCATTACTCTGATGTCAGCGAGCTTGGTCAGTACCCCGACAAATTTACTTTCATCACCTCTCTATGCAGGAAGCCTTTCTCTTCTTTCGCCTTATTCATTTTTCATTTTTTTTCAAAATTTTTCACATTTTCATTTTTCATTTTTTCAAGAATTATGCATAGCACTTATACATTTAAGAGGCGAAAGAGGGATCCTGACTTATTGATATCAGAAGAGGTTGTTTTTTCAGAGAAGTATTTTGTATATACCTCTGAATTACTTGTTAAGGTTTTCTCCCTCACCTTACTCTACTTGACTGAGCTGACAAGTGCTAACCCAAAACAACCGACTAGTGTAGGTGATACTAGTTAGTGCACAATCATTGTCTTTTTATCAAGGTTCACTACGAACAAAACGTTTTTTACATTGGTGTATCATGGATTAAAGACAACAAGTTCTTCATAGAGAGATAAGACAACAGATAACCAAGTATTGATAACTGCACAAGTCCTATTTTACTTTTCCCTGCTTGTTTCAAGAGTTGCACACGATTTGATGTAAAACTGTCATACAGATGTAAACAAGCAAAAAAACAACAAAGCAAAGAGTAGAAGAAAATGAGAAAGTAAGGCCAATAAGAAAAGCAAGAAGGCAAGCAAATAAACACACAGAAAATAAGCAAACATGCATGAAAGAAAACAAGACATAAAGCAAACACTACTCCTACTCCTAGGCTAACGATGCATGGGCTTGATCACGTGAAGTTATATTTCCAATGCAGCCACCAACGCATTGGTTGAACGATGTTGGTGAATGCATGGTTCACGAACAACATAGTCATGTGAAGTGTGTATGAAAGAAGCAATATGACCTCGACTTCATTGAACTCATCTGAATCCTCCAAGAATGCAAGGAAGTCATGTAAGTACTTAGGCCAGGCCACTTTTCCTTCACCATCGTACGTGAATTTCGATAAGAGATCATAAAGCTCCCTCGTGATGTTGAAGGGTTGTGCGTTAGATAAACATCGTGGAGAGAATATTCTAACGATATCCATGACAGATGTGTGAAGGTTCAAAACAAGATGTGAGGATTCAACTTGTCATCTAGCCCTCCTTCTAGCACCATAAATGTTGACGGTGTTGGACCTGCCAACATGTCAGGGAATCTCCCTGGTAAGAAGTCCCAACAAGACCTCAGACCATTTTGAGTAGGATTCCAAAAAGTGGGTAGTATGGGTAGTACGGTATTGCCTTGAATGCAGTTGCGTGGATAGGTAAGTAAGACATCGTTGCTAGTAGGAAGGGTGTGACCTTTGCAGCAAGTCAAGGAAGGTTCATGACAGGCTCTAACACACGGAACGAGGGATGAGTGCACCCCTTAGAAACCTGTGATAGCATGTAGCTTAAAAGGAAACACACGAGCAGAAAGACATCACAAGATGGAAAGCAGGATAGTCGATGATCCAAAGTGATGGTTATACCAACAACACATTTTGATAAGATTCATACAAACATATATAAAATAGTCCATACATACATGCGCAAATAAAAACTACATATATCATTAGAGTAACTACTACAGTCGAACTACAATAACAACATATGCAGGAAACATGATGGCTTTGTTATATTAAGAAAGTGAAAGATCCAATCATACATACAACCATGACCAACCACTAGTCCCGATAGCGGAACGTTACAGTCACTTCCGCTTGCTCCTCCAAAGAGATATACTAGCTCTGCAATTTGGAGAAGCCAAGGCTTGTTATAATACACTCCAAGATTTATCTAAGTTACACCTATAGGAAGCCTGGCTCCCAAAAAACCCATACAATGAGTTATGAGGTTGTATAAATAGTAAAGGTCGGGGTTACCCTTGACATTCCCCTTTGTGACTCTTCACCTACCCTCATGACTCTTCAACTACTACATGATTGTCACATTCTACTATTAACACTTTGTCTTTCACTTTTACAACATCTTACATCACAATCTACACATGTACCCATGTGACACAAAAATAGGCTTGAGTAAGCCATGCAAGACATCACTAAGACTCTAACAATTGTGGGAATACCAACTCTTCAACATCCTCACGATGATTGACGGTGGAAAACTGATGTCAAGCTTAGTAGTCCGTGATGGTGTCTGTATACTCTATCGTGACATCCTTCTAAAAGAGAATTCTTGCCTTTGTTGCATCTAGGTACACTGATTTGGCACCTCTATCCAACTCATTTGATAACATGCACATCATAGTATTGAGTGCATTCGGACCAGCAACATAATGATGCATAATGTCTGTGCTAATCTCCAAGTCTACGTTGGTGGCTACGCGCATCAATTGATCAAAGTACATGTCCAGCTCCGGTCAGACTTGGTTCTTTGTCTTCGCTTCGGTGAGTGTGCCGATGGATGGGATCACATGCGTGTGCACAATGAAATCCATACTCTTGAACACCTGTGCATGTGAAGCCTACAAACTAGTGATGAGCTGCGAGAGTTCCTCATAGTTCCAAATCTAACTCGGGATGCATGCCTTCAAATCTATCACCCTTGGCTTCATCATCTTTGGCAAGTGCAATGGGGCTCCCTTGTACCTCATTTTCCATATCTGCATGTGATCGACAACAATGTGCAAGTCTGACAAGATGCGTTCTCTCCTAGCACTGCGTTGTTGCCAACCGTTGAGATGGACAACTGACTTATGCATGATGATAAATCTGAAATACAATTTTCGCATGACTGTCTCAAGAGATGATACTTCATCAAGTATCACCTTTCTCAACTCTGCTCTGGCAGACGTTGTAACCTTCTATCCTCCCTAAGTGGTCGCTTATAACTCCTTAGCCATGTTCTCATTCTCAGCTATCAAGAATATAACACTCGAGTTGGTGGCTTCAGCATATGCTTTGGTAGCATCGTCCAATGCAACTAGATGCTTGCGCACATCGGACACGATCACTCACTCTTCAAACTAAACAGGAGATACATGGACATATAGAGTGGGAACTCTATGCGACTGCACAACTCTGTTTTGTGACTCATCGAAATATATGTTGTGCATCTATGCCTTCGGATTGTCTTCAAGGATTTTTGTGTCTCCTTGATCTCTTTGGACTTCCTTGCTTCCAGATCTAGTGAAGCTGGTGGGGTGACCTCTTGGTCTT
This sequence comes from Pinus tabuliformis, assembly GCA_031772625.1. Classification (NCBI taxonomy): domain Eukaryota; kingdom Viridiplantae; phylum Streptophyta; class Pinopsida; order Pinales; family Pinaceae; genus Pinus; species Pinus tabuliformis. The sequence continues at coordinate 453,643,282 of CM062809.1, read as the reverse complement.
GAGGCATGAGGTCAGTATCTTGATCTAACTCAGGCTAGACCATATCCGTGTCCATATGCTCTAGCATATTTTCAATCTCTTGAGCAAAGTCATGCTCCTACGACTGCTCACCCTGTCTACTCTGTGCCACCTGCTCCAGTGAGTCTATAACCTGTATGGGCACAGTTTCATCAATCTGTGCATGTTGCACCTCCTGATGTACACGTTCCTATTGCACTTCCTTCTCTCTTCTGTGCAGCGCTTATTCTTCCAGGATTTGTTGCTTCAACTCTTGCAACTCCTTTTTTCTTTCCTCCATCCTTTTTTTCTCCTTCTTCGTCTACTCAATTCTCCTGTCATGCTGTCACAAGTGGATCTGCTTTGAACTTGTAGCTTTGCTTCACCTCTATTTTGTCAACAACCTTCGTCTTGCCTTATTCACGCATAGGTATGCTACCCTCCACTGTTGTTGATGATCCCGCTCTCTGAGATATTTCTGCCTTCTGCTTCTCCAACCACTCTACAGCTACGCTGACCAGTTCATTGAGCCTTAAGAAGTGATAGAAATAACCCCATGGGTCTTCCTCAGGCCAATGACATGCCCCGTGGATCCAAGGATGTTTCACTCTCGTAGAGTGGTCCTTCAATAAGCAATGTGGGTCATACAGATTGAAACTTCTAGGGCTGAAGGTGAATCTCTTGAACTCCTCCGTTTCGGCCTCAACATTCTTGAGATTCTGGATCTCATACAACCTGATCCGAAAAATAAGAGTGGGCTAAGGTGCTTTCTTCTTCCTGTGTAGTTTAACTAACAACCCTATTGAAATGTGATATGACACTTCTTGCATGCCGAGATTATCCATGGCGAAATTCGATAAAACATGCGGAGCCTTCTCTGCGTTATACATCTGTATGATGGTGCCTAGGGGTGAGGTATAAAATCTGCTATGTCGATTAATACCTCCATCGCTGCCTATGACATGCAAGGTGGATCATGTTCAAATATCATATTTTACATTGGGGTTATTAGCCACAGGGAATGGAGTCTCAACGAAATTTCATACAACTTTGAAAAGAGAAAAGAAGGAAGGAGATAACGACTATTATAGAAAATACAACACCAAGCGAGGCGGGAAGGGAGAAAATATCGACTTAATCAACAAAGAACACATTAGGTAAAATTTTAAGGGCTAATATTTGCAAGTGGGCTAATTTTCCATGGTTTTTCCAAAAAAAATATTTTTTAATTTCCATCTCTTCTAAAAATTAGTTCCCCAAATTTTATAGTATAAAAATTTTTTACCTTAAAAATCGCCAAATTTTTTATAGAGACTATATAAAATTCTTAGAAATTTCATTACTTTTACACAAATAATTTTACAAATTGCATATTATGTACCAGTGAGATTCGCCAAGGTTTCTAAACTTTAAAATAATTTTCCATCCTTAAAAGTTTCCCTGGTCAACACATTCGATTTGTCTGCTATATCATTGCTGGGATTTGATGCCGCACTTTCAAGAAATAAATGCACGCTGGACACCATCTCAGTCGCGGAGCATTGCGCAAAAGGTGAGCCACTAAATTTGGTCGCATTTGTGTTGAATGAACTATTCGAGGAATGTGAGGATGTGTACAGAAGAAGCACTAATTTTATTTTCAGCTATCTCATCATGACCCTAGCAATGTAGAAGTGGTGCCCTCCACCAGGAAGGGACTTGGCACAAATATCCAAAGACCATCCCTACGATCTCACATACACACCATGGTGAACGTCAAGGGATTCCAGCAACAAAGAAATTAATGAAGCATCCTTCAATGACTCGTACGTTAAAATATTAGGGGTCATAAGGGCTGCTGAAAGGATTCCCACAATGTTGCTTGATGAGTACTAAGAGGTAATCTGGTTCAAGGGGATACACGACAACACTTTCCTCAAGCCACACTGTGTCCACCCAGACACTTTCGAATGCGGGCACAAAAGTTGATATTAACAGCTGAAGCATTCAACGGAGAAGTTGAGTCATGGTGAGGAGTTGCCTCCAAGATAAGAGAAGGAAGATGACGATACTTGTTTAGGGAAATGGTACCACAACTACTAACAGGAGATGCAAGCTTGAACACTAGGAAGAGGATGACAAAGCAATAATTACAGCCAATGGTCACCCAAATGAAGAAACATATGAGTTCCATAAAGTAGACCATTGCAAGCTTAATGGGTTCATCAGGTGAGGCCTCTGAGTCTGTTGAGTTGCAAGGATTTTCGTAGCATAATCCTATAATCACTACACCCCTAGCTATTGCTATCCTACATACAGGGCCCCATTCGTTGTCCAAGCCAGCAATCCCCAAGCCAAAGCAGCCAAAAAGCACCAAGCCCCCTGCTGCAAAGAAGCAAAAGGCCATGCTTGCCATGTCTGTAGTTGACCTCATTGGCTAGAGACCACATACTGCCTCAGCCTTCTCGATTTCCAAAGAAACCCCACCCTCCATGTCTACTATTTCACCTTGCTCATGGGATCCATCCCCACATATGACCTCAACCTCCACAACACTGTTAGACCCCATTCCCCCCGACACCCAAGTAGGCACTTAAGATATGGAGGTTGACTCGACCGTTTAGTCAGCCATGATACTCCTTAGGGGAGAAATCAACACCACATCCATGATATCATTGCTATTGGGGTCGGGCCCTATTCCAGGCGAAATGTCTATCGCCTCGCACCCACTGGTTACAACTATTGAACTGTTTGGCATCCCATTTTCTTTAAATTTTCCTGTTGTTCCCAACCCATTTATTATTCCTCCAAACACTTAGTTTGTGCAACCCTCGAAATAAGAAACCTTTCCCCATGACCACTTTGTAAGTCTGTTGCTAATGGCCAACCATTACAGAGCATATTCCCATGCCCATCCACTATGCAACAAGATAATCTTTAGAACTAGTCCTCTACATAGTTGTTTAGATTCATTCAGCAAGAAGCACAATGGGTGGATAAGATTCACAATGAACTTGTTACCGAACAAGAGCAGTAGAAGTAGCAAATCACCACTCTCACAGTCAAGAGAGATAAACTCCATCAGAGCAATCAAGATTTGCATACACAGGTTCCCCAGGTAACATCACGACTTCAATCACTTTGGCCTACCATTTTTGATGTAGTTATTGAAGTCCGAAAGGAATTTTTGTGTGTACCCTAGTCTAATGTTGCAACCATATTCAAGACGCATGCACTGAGATGATCTCTACCAACATGGAACTGAAGCAGAGCCTCGATGCTACGAGAATGGCTCTACTGTATCCATCCACTAGATACATTACTGAGATTGAGAAAAACCTCACTACTGCTGCCTCCTTGAAAGCCTCTATTGTTGATGCCCTAGCCAAGGGTTACATTCTGATAGATCAAGTCCATGACTGGTCAGGAAACTTGGCCATGAAAATTTAATCAATATACCCACTTCACAACAAATTCAACAACTACTCGCTCACATCTAGAATTGCAAAGACAAAGACCACCAGAAGAGGATCGACGCAGAGGTCATCTCTCTAGAGGCCCAGGTTCGGTAGATTGAGGATGTGTTGGAAAATACTAAGAAGAATATCTGAGATTGCAAGCCATCGGTTGAATCCCATGTCAACGCTATGCATGAACTTTGTGATGAAATGGAGGAGCAATGGATATCCCTACTGAATAATCGACCTGACCAGCCAACCTCCAACGAGGCTACAAAATTCCTCAAGCAAGCTGACACAGTTATCGACACTTGCCCAGTAGCCCTTAATGAGTATACTCGATTCCGCTAGGAGATAGTAACTACAAACCCTGAGTTGGGGCCTTCGTTTGGAAAAGAGTGCCAGCAAGAAGCAAAAGTAGTGTTGCAAGAAGGAGGACCGTCATAGCAGGAAGTAGCAACATCATCAGTAAAACTCCAGATGATGAAAAAAATAGAGGCACCAACAGAAACATCAAGAACGTCGAAAACAATCATGTAGACAACACCCAGGCTAGATTGATTAAGGATGAATCAATGCGTTATGGTCAAGGCTTGTTAGGGCCTTCGTTTTCAGTTTTTGTGGAAAGAGAAGCTAGGGACAAGTGGTGAAGATGACCATTGGGGTTGTGGAGCTGACAGTGAAGGCGGGGGCGTGGAGAACCAAATGTGAACTAACTTTTGCGAGAAGGTGGCGAAGAAGAGAAAGAGCAGTCGAGCAAGGGGAGAGCAAAGGCAGCTAAGGATAAATTCAACTGATCAGAAGACAAGCAGAACTGGTAGTTTAAGCGCAGGGAAGAGGATAAAAGGTAGAAGGGAGGGTGAGAAATGTTTGGCTATTGATTAGATGAGTTGCGAAAAGGCGTGAACCGCTCCTCGCTTTGTCTATATTTTCTCCTGTGGGTTATGTTACTTATTTCATTGATGATCACATTTCGAGCCTCTTATAATTCCTTATGTATTTCCTTATGTTAAGCTTAATGAAAGAGAGTTTGGAACAACAATGTGTTCTTGAGCTCTGAGTTGGTTCTTTAAAATTTTTGAATGTATGTCTATAGGTTGTACGGTTTCCTAAGATGATATGAGTAGAAAAATATGGATGTATTAATGTGGATTATTGATTGATATGAGTCAATATCATCTGCTTGTTGCGATTCACTTGGTTCCTCTTTCTAACTTTAGTCATGACATGCCTCGGGTGAGACTCCTTACCCTCTACAGGTAAGGTGAAAATTTCGGCGTTGCTATAAACTACAATGGAGATTACAAAGATGGTGCACATCCTTGTTTACGTACTCCCCCTGTTATCTCTATGAATGATTTTGATCATCTTCCTAGACTGCTCCTCTACATGTGCCTTTCAAATCTTCAGATGCTCAAATGGGACTTGCACCGAACAAAGCCTTGTGAAGGAAGGGGAACTTCTTCCTCTACCCGGGCTCAAGATTCCCTTACTTTTTTTACTTTGAAGGAAATAGTATGGCCTTTTCCTCGAACTAAATCAGGTAGGGTCTCTACCCTGTTGTCATTTCTGTGCCAACAGATCTTCCCTCATCTTAATAAAAATATATGTATAAAAAAACCACCACCACAATAATAATAATAATAATAAACTGAATTAGCATAGATCCATATTTCGCCTCTTTTTATTATGTATCTCTTTCGATGCTTGATAGATATACGGTTAAGATGGATTTACATTGTGTTACTAGGAAAAGACATACAATTTACAACAAAATATGGATGAGATGTATAACATAACACTAAAAACTAAAAGTAAATAAAAGTTGAGATCTTTAATGTAAAAGTGATTTTTTTTACCATAATCATAAATAGCATGCTCATACTACCAATCTTTCCCTTTTTTCTTTGGAATTGATGTTATTATATTGTCCTCTACTATATTTTTCTTATAATGCAATGGATTGGTGTCATTGTATTGTATTCATTATTTAGTCATTTTGTAATGACTTATAAAGTATTTGCAATAAAGTTCGTGAAATTTGGAAAATTTCTTAAAAAGATAAGAGATGCTTTTCTTTTTCTTTATAAGATAGTGATGCCAATTTCATTGCCAATAAAGTTGATGTATGTTCATATGGATGCCATTTTCTTCTCTTTTTCATAGACATTTTATCGTGACTTAGAGTTGCAATTATTTTGAGGAAGATTTTTTTTAACACATTGGCATCCAGAGCATTGTAATTAAAAGAGTTATATGTTAATATGGATGTCAATGTCCTTCCCTTTTTTATAAACATTTGATCATGACTTGTAGATTATTTGCAATCACTTTGAGGTATTTTAGAAAACTTTTGGAAAGAATGGAGTCAATTCCATTGTCAATAAAGTAGGTATATGTTCATATGGATTCCATTATATTTTATTTTTCATAAACATTTCTCATGACTTCGAGTGTCTTCACAATCAAATTGAGAAATTGTACAAATATTTTTGAAAAAAGAAAGTATTCTCATCCATGACACACTAGTATTTTATGTTCTCAACAATTGTCTTTGCAATCACCTTCAAGGAAATTAGAGTAAATCCTTAAAATGATAAGGGACACTTTTATTTTTTCCTTATAAAACAATGGTGTCAATTTCCTTGTAAATAAAATAGGTATATGTTCAAATGGATGAAATTGTCTTATATTTTTCCTAAACTATTTATCATTATTTACAAAGTCTTTGCAATCACATTGAGGAATTGTAAAGACATTTTTTAAAAATGGCATCAATATCGTATGTTCTCATTAATGATACAAAAGTATTTATATTGTTCTCATCCATTGTCTTTGCAATCACATCAATTTAAATTAGGTATGGATGCAATTGTACTATCCTTTTCATAAATATTTCATCATGATTTAGAGGTTCTTTGCATCCACTTCGTTTCTTACGGAGTTAGGTATTTGGGCAGCGTGTTTTCACTAAACAAGACACGTCATTATGCTTCCTATGCCTAGGAAAGTTCACTGTCTTTTCGACACTTGTGCATGTTAGTATGTAACACAAGGATCAGCATGTAATCCTCTCCCATGCGAATCACCAATGACCGATTTTATGCTTCCTATGGTGATGGCGAGTTGTGGCACAGGCGATTGGGCCACTTGTATGATGGGGCTTTGAAGATATTGCAGTAGATCTCCACCGGTCTTCCCAAAGGTATGCTTGAGCAAGTACATGCAAGGGGTGTACTTTGGGAAAATACATCAAGTATTCCTTTAATGACAAAGACAATCGAGTAGAGGCCATTCTAGAGCGATTCCATTTAGATGTGTGTGCATCATTCTCAAAAACATCCACGGCCAAACACAAGTATCATGTTATATTTTTTGATGACTATTATCGTAAATGTTGGATATTTTTCATGCAGAAAAAAGGATAAAACTTTCACAATGTTTTATGAGTTTAAAGAGTTGGTGGAGAAAGAGTCAGGAAAGAAGGTTAAATCTCAAACTGTTATGAGATATTTTGTAATATTTTTTGTATAAATACTTCACATTTCGAAGTATTTAGTGTGGATTCAAAGACATTTCTGTAGACTTTTATCTAAAATCAAAGTGCTATTGTATAAAAAACTGGATTGGCTTGCTGGATCATGGAATAAAGCTTATAAATTTTACAGGATTCTTGTGTAAAGCAAAAATCAAATAAGTATTTTCTCTTGTTTATTATTGTTTTTCCTTATGTTTCTTAATAATCATATGTGTTTCTAAGAAATCTGAATGTTAAACTAGGAATGATATTTCAGAATTTGCTTCAATGCACTCTGTCTTAACTGTTTACATTCTTAATGTTTTCCACTAAGCTATCTTAGCTAAGGAATTCTTAGTTGATCCTTAGCTTTTGTAGTTTTCCTTGTGGTCTATGTAGCAAAGGATTCTTAATTTCCCTTTTTTGATGGTCACTCCCTGTTCCTCATTTTGATCCTAGTCCAAGGATTCTTAAGTGCCCTTTTACCCTGGGTAGAGTCATTCCATCCATCAGCCTTTGAAGATTTGCCTTTTGTTTTGCTAGCCTACCCTATGAACACTCCCTTTAATGATCTGATCCAGTTATGCAATCCTTTTATTGACTCCATAGCCCAATGGCTTGAAGACACTAGCTCTACCCAACTATTCCTAGAATTCCACCACCCCACCAAAATCAAAACCTTATGAACACTAAGAACTAGCCTAAAATCCCATCCAAACAAAGTTAAATTATAAATAGAGAGCCCTCTCTAGACTTAGGTTGGCTAGAACCTGAGTCTCAAGATTGGTTTGTGGTTACCTCAGATTATTCCTTCTTTTGGTAACTTCTAAAGAAAACTTCTGAGTGATAACATAGTGGCGACCATACTGGGGAACTCAAATCCTCAGCCTTAATAAACCTTTGAGAAATTTCAAATCTTTATTTCAGGCCTCTTGAAGGGTTTATTAGAAGTTATTTGCAAAAATTTCATAAAGAGAAAGTAACTAGGAATGTTTGAAACTTTGGCTTCAAGGAATCACCGAATATACCCTAGGTGTAATATGATCTTCCATGCCACAACCATACATGAATTAAAATTGATAAATGCCGAATAAAGGTGGTAGTCCCATTGAAATGCTTTATTGTCTTCCAGACAGATCTTGGGGAATCTACCATCCATGCCACGACATGACATGAATTAAAAGAAATGTAGTCCCAACTCAAGATGGAAGTCCCACATAAAGGCTTCATTGTCTTCTAGAAAGATTCCCCACTCTAATGTTTTGGTTAAGAATTCAAATCATATGTGAAGCATCATAGACACTTTCTTAATTTGATAATTCAAATTCTTATGTAAAATGACTGAAATAGGGTTTGAGTGATAATGATGTAATTGGGCTCTGCAGTGGTGTAAAACACACTTAAAACTTGAGTGGCCTCCATTTCATAGTCCCCACACAATTGAAACTTGCAATGTACTTACTAGAAAGCATGCAAAAGGGGTATTCATTTTTAATGGTAACAATTTGGGTATGGACTGGCCATGATGCTTTGTGATTTTATAAAGTCTAACAAGTAAACAAGTAAGATGAAAAGAAGAATATGAAATTGTTTAAAAATATTATAAAAATTAAGAATAATTATAATAATATAGTAAATAATAATAATAATTTCATAATCTAATAAAAATGTGAAGTTTATATATATTTTAAATATTTTTTATAATTTAATATGTGAAAATAAATATATTATTAAATGTAAGTATGTGAAAATAAATGTATTATTAATAGACATAGTCCAATTTATAGATATAATGATTTTTTTAGCATCTTTTCTGGTTAATTTTAACTAAAATTAGGTTAATTTATAAATTCAATTTCCCCAAGAGTTTTTCAAAATGTTAAATCTATTTATCTATGTTGCCAGGAAACGTGGGTTCGGGGACGGGAACGGGGACGTCATTTTTTGAAACAGGGTGCGTGGGTTCGTCGGGGGTATATTATAATTTATATATATAATATATAAATATTATATTTTATAAATTATAATATATGTGAAATTGTATATTTTTCAACTTTAAACAAGAAAACTAAAATACTTGTGATTTAAACTTTAGATATTTAAGCATGCACATCATTGAACATTCAACATTCACAATGAAAGTTCAAAATTTCTAGTGTTATATCAAGTGTGGATTGGAGTTTACATATTAATAAGAATCATGATATATGTCCATAGTCATTCTACATTCAAAATTTGCCTTAAGGCATCTCCAAACAAAAACTAGGAAATTTTAAAATACTAAAATAAAAATAGCTAATAGTGAACAATGGCTTCCTCAAGCCATGTCATCAACATCACTCAGATTTTCAGTTAGCATGCTCTCCAGGTAGGAATCACTCTCATCTCGAGGCTCTTTCTCATCCATAGCAACTGGAGGTAGCTCAATAAGGCCATCTGGTTGTATCTCCTCACCCACACACATAACATCATCTGTGTATTGGTCCCATCTCTTGAAAGGACCCTCCTTGTAACGAAGATCTTTTCAAGATATGAGACAAAGTGTGCTATGAATGTACACTAAGTTCTCTGCCTTCTTTGAGCCCAACCTATTTCTCTTTACTGAATGGATAAAGACATAAGTACTCCAATTCCTCTCGAAAGATGCAGAACTAGCTACTTGGAATATTAGGGGAAGCCCATTAAATTAATTAAAAATTTAAAAATTAAAATTAAAATGAACTCCAAAGAACCCGATTTTGGGGTTCCAAGTACCCATCATCAGGGTTCTTCGTACCTGTCAAGACAAAAGAACCCAATTTTTTTTAATGGAGAACCCGGTTCTTTATAGAAGAACCCGGTTCTTTATAGAAGAACCCGGTTCTTATGGGTTCTTCTCAGAAGCACCCATCCAAGAATCCGGTACTTGGGTTCGAGAACCCGGGACGGGTTCGAGAACCCCACCCCCGGGTTCGGGAACCCGTGCAACATAGCTATTTATGCATTCAAAAATGTATTTTAAATAACAAAAAAAATCACAATCTTACATGAAATTGTATCATCTAACTAAAAAAACTATTTCATCTATAAATTAGACTACACCTTATTAATATATATATATATATATATATATATCTATATATATATATATATATATATATATATATATATATATATATATATATATATATATATATATATATATATAGATATATATATATATATATATATATACAGTGGAATCGGCAATAAGGGCAGCCTCGCGACTCGCGTTACACCGGGTCGAGTCTGAAGCCTACTCAACTCTCTCCTCCATAAGTTGCTCACTTTCCAACCACCTTCCATATGCTCTAGCATCCCTCAAGGGGTCTAAGGACTACTCAGTCTTCCTGTCCACAAGTTCCTCTCTTTCCAATCACCTTCCATAGGCCCTCTCAACCCTCAAGGGGTTTGGTGTGCTCTTGGTTCTCTAATTGCTTAAAATATGGGTTGATATGGATGTGTTTTGGTTACTATTATGGTCATACTTTTTCACTTCTATGTTACGAGCCTTAAAAAAAACTTCATTTTAGTTAACACACATTACAGACCTCATCTGTAAAGAGTTGTAAAATGTCACTAAATTAGCTTGTAAAATATTTATATGATTTAGGATTGATTTTTCTCTAAAACTAAGCATATATATAACCCCAAATATTTTTCCTTTGGGATTATGATAATAGTTCAAAATATTTTTCCTTTTAATCTTTCTCTTTCTCAAAATACGTTAATTCAAGATTTATTAAAATCCACCACCATTTCAACTAAAATTATAAATTATAATTGAATATATAAATTTATTAGCTTTGAAAACCTCTCTTGCACTCAAATTATATAATCCATAGATTGGATATGAAATTTTATTAAACAAAAAAACTTATTTATAGTTTCAATGAAATGTCTAGTTTAACTTCTTTTCATTTTGGTCAGATTAAAAATGGATAATTCATTAAGCTATATCCCTTAACAAATATGCAAAACTAATAAAATTTAAGTTAATTACATTAAAGTTAACAAGGTTAAAGACATTAATGTCAGGTAAAGTTCATTACAAGAAAGGAGGCTTTTTAGGGGATATCATTTCTTCAAATTGTGGTTCCCTACTTGTCGACATGTATGGAACCCACCTTCCAAGTCATTTTGTTTGTCCCACTTTATATTCAATTCATGTTGCCATCCTATAGCTCATTCACATTCCATGTCCATCGGAGGTCTATTGAGTTCTTTTTTAATGAGTTCTTCAAGCTCCACTTGCACTTGCTCTAGTATGAAAGGTTATTTTATATACTTCACATTTGAGGTCTTTTGCATTATGGGATTAAAAAAAGGGAAAAAAAAAATGTTTAACAACAATTTTCCTATTTCTTGTATTTCTCTTAGCTTATAAATGAGATTTTAAGAAACTAGGCATCTTGATTCAATATTATTTCAAGTAATTGAGTGACACTCTTAGATGGATCATGAGGGGACACTTAGGAAAAATGTATAGTAAGAGGTTGGGGAAACATTGTCTAGCAAGAGATTGATCAATGTTAAGATGGTTAATAAGTAATTCGTTTTAGTTCCTATAAGTGAGGAATTGTGTGACATTTTATCGATATGATCCTTGCATACCATTATATATCAACATACTAAGAAATTAATCTCTAGTTGTATTTGTTGTTACGTCATTTGGGAGTAATGATCTACTAAAGGAGCATACTTGCAAACATTGGGAAAAAGTAAATAGAAGGGTTACGTTGAGAAATTGATCTTTAGTTGTATTTGTTTTTGTCCCATTTGAGATAAATGATTTTCTAAAAGAATGTACTTAGAAAGATTGGAAAACTAAGAAGAGGGGTTTCTCTTGCATCAAGGAGATAAGGAAGGAGTGACAATTTTGATTTAGAAGGTGAGGAACCCTCTAGCCGCAATGAACATGAGTTTATGAGGCATGAACAAAAGTGGTTGTAGGCATAGATATAATTAATTGAAAAGATATATAATTATCCAAAAGTATATTCTATTCACGACTTACTTTAAACTACAACTAATGCAACCATGTAAATTAAATGGTTGGTAAATGACAATAGACATTGATCCATGACAAGCATCAAAACACTTACTTTACGATATATCTCACATTGCCAAACTATAACTTTTTTTTTGGTGCGTCATGGAGTGCCCTAAAAATACACTCATTCACTATCAATCCTAAGCCCCATGGGACATTGCCAAATTATAACTTTATTTTAAGATATTATTATTATTAATTATTAAAAGAGTTAATATATGAGTTAAAATATATACATTTAAAAAAGAAAAACATGGAACAAGATTCTTAACTATGGGGAACAATAGAATTTTTTAACTTGTGAATAAGCTTTGTTAGAATCTCATGGGATAATATCATGGCTTACAAATACTACATGCCAAAAAAACTATAACTCATCTCATATGATACTTGTTCATATGATTTTTTTTAATCAATTGGTTTCATTAAAAGGGCAACAATTGCATAATTACTTTTGAGGTTAATCTTATATTTGTAACTATTACTAAGAATATTTTATAATATTCCATGAAAGTTAAATCCATACAATCCTCCCCTTCGAATTCAATCTCGGTCCCCATCGTGGTCCATCCCTCCTCATTTACCCTTGGTCATGCAACTTCCTCCCTTGTTGAAGACTGCCCTTCAAACCTAGATTACTCCTCCACTATAAAAAAAATCCCCTGTCATTACTAAGTTTGTATCTTACCCTTGTTCTAGGATCTCCACTCCTTTGTCATCCGTCAACAATAATTTAGTTTCCCCTATGTTAATAAGAGAGTTGTTAACCTCTCTAATTTTTCTTATGATCCTCCAGTATATAGACTTTTGGAAAAAGGGTTAAACTTCACCTTTGTTTCGAGAAATATCCTAGTGGAGGAAATCATTTGTGATGTTGAATATGAGATTAAGGACTTACCTAATAGCATTCAATATGTTATTATGAAATATTTCATGGTCCTTAGAAAATCCAATCCTCCTTAGAGAAACATTAGCAAGTCAGAATTCGAATCCCTTCTGTCCTTGAACATGAACCCTGCCATTACTATTTTCAAAGATGATAAAGGTGGGGTAGTTGTTATCTTAGATAAGGATGACTACCATAGAAAAATGTTGGATGACCCTCATAACAATGGTAGTTACATGAAGCTTAATAAGAACCCTTTAAAGAAAATATAAATTTTTTTTGCTTCATCTATTAAATCTAATAGCACCATTAATTCAATAAGCCTCAAGCTTATCAACTCTTACTCCTAGGATCTATAAGCTTCTCAAGATCCATAAATATGGAGTCCCCCTTAGACCCATTCTTAAGACAATAGATTGGTCGAATTACCTTCTAGCTAAACATTTAGCCTAGAAGCTAAAGTGTTGGGTCCCTATAATACTATTGATTACCCCATTACTATTGTAGTTATACCCCTTATTTATATTGTTGTGCCCCCATTACCCCCATATTGTTATTAATGTGCCCATAGAATCCCTCTATTGTTATTTTTGTGGCTTTATATTATTATTGTTAGGTCAGCTGGATTATATTGTGACTCCATAGACTCCTATATATAGAAAGGAGGTTTTGTTATTTGAATCATCGAAGAATTGTTCATTTATGTAATGTAAAGGAGGTTGCCCCCTCGAAGAGGCTGAATTATAAGGCGTGGATCTCTCTTTTCTATCTTTTTGTGAGCTGGTTTCATAACATTTGGTATCAGAGCTTTGGATTCTAGGGTTTCGCTGCTCCAAACAGGTCATCGTGGCATTTTCACTATAACTTTTTTTCTGTGACGTTTCAGAAGTCACAAAAAAAACCCATTTGATAAGAAATTGCGCTGAACCTTGGGTCCGAATTTCAAAGCTTTTCGCGCTATATTTTCAGAGATATGATCTGAGGAAGTTGGTCTTTTTGCAGACTCCTGAATTACACTCAAAACAGGTGACCTGGGGAAAATCGTCATAACTTTCTTTCTGAGCATCGGATTGAAATTTCGTAAGAAGGTACAGAAAGAGGATGGACTGTAGTTTTCTTGTATATATTTTTCAGAGTCAAAGGTTGAAACAGTGACACGTGGCACTTCATACAAGTTCGCTCTACTGAACTAGTCTATAATCAGGTCACTGCGGGAGATTGTGCATAACTCTTTCTTGGAGAATCCAATTTGGTTCAGACTAGTGGCATTGGAAAGAGGACACAGAAGGCTACTACAGGTCACAATTTCAGAACTGGATGATTCGAAATTACAGAGATACATCAGATTCAATATCGGGCTTCTACAAAGTAAAAAAAGGTGTGTAGTTTTTTTTTTTATTTTTGCATAAGCTTGGTTTGAAGGAATTCAAAGGGCCTAATAAAGCATTATTATCAGTAACTGATGCTCCGAGGAAAGAAAATGCAAAAACCTAGTAAGGAACCTGAAAGCTCTAGCATGACCCATGAAGAAGAGGAAGAAATGCTACATGATATATCAAAATTACAAGAACAAGTGCAACAAATGTCATGCTCACAAAAGCTAACAGATGCTAAGATAAATGGCGTGGAATCTAAGATAAAGGGCATGGAAGCTAAGATGGATGATTTGAAGATAGATTTGAAGACAGATTTGAAGAAAGACATGGCAAGTTTGAAGACAGATTTGAAGACAGACATGGCAGATTTGAAGACAGATTTGACAAATTTTCTACAAGAAATACTTACTAATGGTGAAAAGGTAGTAAAGGAAACTCATGATGAGAACAAAAGAAATGTTAATCATGATTCCATAGATTCTAATGTTGGATCGAAGACCCACCATATTCCAAAAATCGATATGAGGAAGTTTGATGGCAAGGATCCCGCCACATGGATATTACAGATGGAGCAGTTCTTCGATCTCAATAATGTGCAAAACACACAAAAGGTACGTATGGCAACTTTATATTTGGAACCAAATCAGTTTGTATGGTATCAATGGCTTTGCTCTCGTAAACAATTTATCACTTGGGCAATTTTTACGGAAGAATTGATAGCACATTATGAGGATACAAAAAGCAACACTTTTTTTAGCCAATTGATAAGTCTCAAACAAAAGGGTTCAATAATGGAGCACATTGAGGAGTTCCAAAAATTGAACATAAGGGTAAAAGATATTCCAGAGGAGCATAGGATTGATGTGTTCATAGGGTCTTTAAAGGATAATATCCAACATGATGTTCGCCTTTGGGAACCTGATTCATTAGAGAAGGCATTCAGGTTAGCAAGAAAAATGGAAAGCAAAATTATGGCAACCAGGAAGCATACCACTCACAACTATAAAGACGGAAGTGTTGTTGCCCCTAGTCTTCCACAACCTATAAGGTTGACACCACAACAATTGGAAGAAAAAAGAGCAAAAGGGCTTTGTTACAGTTGTGATAGCAAATACACTAAAGGTCATAAGTGTGCTGAGAAGAAATTATTCTACATAGATTGTGAAGAGGAAGAAGAAAAGGAGCAAGAAAGGTCAAAAGAAGAAGATATACTCCAGGAACAAAGCCTAGATGAAGAACAAATAAATCCGACCATATCTTGTAATGCATTGGCAGGAATTACCACTCCTCAAACCATCAAGATAGAAGGACAAATCAAGAAGAAAAAGGTAATAGTGTTGATTGATTCAGGAAGCACCCACAATTTTATTCATTGTAGGGTAGCAAAAGAATTGAATTGCTTCCTATATCCAGCACCAGAGTGTCAAGTGATGATTGCAAATGGAGGAACAATAAATTGCTCTGGAAAGTGCCATAATATCAAGCTATCCATGGGAGAATATGTATTGACTAGCCCAATGCTTTCCATTCCAATGGGAGGTGTTGATGTTGTACTAGGAGTCCAATGGCTACAATCCTTGGGTACAATAGCTTTTAATTTTCAAGAACTTTTCATCAAATTTTCTGTGGAAGGAAAGGAAGTTGAATTAAGGGGTATTGCAGGGAAACCAGGAAAGATAATCAGCTCTAATGGTATGACAAAGCTTCTAAAAAAGGAGCAAAGAGGTGTAATTGCACAATTATGTTCGCTAGATGTTTCCACATTGGAATCATCTATTTCTCCAGATCTCCAAAAAGTCTTGGACAATCATTCCAAGGTATTTGAGACTCCCAAAGGTCTCCCACCTATGCGTGATCATGATCATGCTATTCATCTGATTCCAGGAAGTGTTCCTCCAAACATCAGGCCGTACAGATATCCCTATGTCCAAAAAAGTGAAATTGAACGTATGGTTGCAGAAATGCTAGAGGCTGGTATAATTCAACCGAGTCAAAGTTCTTTCTCTGCTCCAGTAGTATTGGTGCACAAGAAGGATGGATCATGGCGCATGTGTCCGGATTATAGGGAGCTCAACAAGCTCACTATTAAAGATAAGTTCCCCATTCCTGTCATTGATGAATTACTGGATGAATTGCATGGATCAATTTACTTCACCAAGTTGGATCTTCGTTCAGGATATCATCAAATCCGAATGAAGATTGAAGACATTGACTCATGAGGGTCATTATGAATTTTTGGTCATGCCTTTTGGCCTTACCAATGCACCTTCAACATTTCAAGGTTTGATGAATTCAATTTTCAAACCATTCCTTAGAAAATTTGTGTTAGTATTTTTTGATGATATACTAATCTACAGCAAGTCTTGGAAGGATCATGTTGAACATGTTGACAGGGTGCTACAACTATTGGAGGAGAAACAATTATATGCAAAAAGATCCAAATGTTTCTTTGGAGTCCAGGAGGTGGAATATTTGGGTCATATTGTATCTCATGAAGGAGTTAAGGTAGACCCTAGCAAAATTAAAGCCATTAAGGAATGGAAAATCCCCACATCCATAAAGCATCTGCGAGGATTTCTTGGGTTGACAGGGTATTATCGCAAGTTTGTTAAGAATTATGGGAGAATAGCAGCACCTCTAACAACATTATTGAAGAAAGATGCATTTTCATGGACTCCGGAAGCAACAAAGGCCTTTGAACATCTTAAAGAGGCAATGTGCCAAGCACCGGTCTTAGCTACACCGGACTTCACAAAAACCTTTATTGTGGAATGTGATGCTTCAGGAAATGGAATTGGTGTTGTTCTAATGCAAGATGAAAGACCCATTGCTTTTGAAAGTCGTCCAATCAAGGGAAAGTTTTTAAGCAAAGCTATTTATGAGAAGGAAATGTTGGCAATACTCCATGCACTTAAGAAATGGCGACCCTACCTAATGGGAAGACACTTCAAGGTAAAAACGGATCATGATAGCCTTAAATACTTTTTAGAACAAAGATTATCCTCTGAAGAGCAACAAAAGTGGGTCACAAAGATGTTGGGTTATGACTTTGAAATCATCTACAAAAAAGGGAAGCAAAATGTGGTGGCAGATGCACTCTCAAGAAAGGATGAGGATGTGGAAGCATTGTTGTGTGCCATTTCTATTATCCAACCAGATTGGATAAATGAAGCAAGGGAGGAATGGAAGAATGACGAAGAAGTGTGGGCACTTATTCGAAAGCTACAACAAGATTCCAGTACGTCTGATACATTTAGCTGGAAAAATGATTCGTTATGGTACAAAGATCGCTTATACCTCTGTAAGAATTCCCAGCTAAAACAAAAGATTCTTATGGAATTGCACACTTCTCCCTTAGGAGGGCACTCAGGATTTTTAAAAACTTACCACAGGGTTAAGAAGGAATTTTTTTGGGATGGCCTTAAATCAGATATTCAAAAGTTTGTGGCAGAATGTTTGGTTTGCCAACAAAATAAAGTTGAAACAATTAAGACACCGGGTCTATTACAACCTTTATCCATTCCAAGCCAACGTTGGGAGGAGGTTTCAATGGATTTTATCACAGGTTTACCCAAGTCTGAGGGAAAGAGTGTCATCATGGTGGTAGTTGACAGACTTACCAAGTATGCACACTTTTGTGCATTATCACATCCATTTAAAGCCAGTACAGTTTCTACTGCATTTATGGAAACAATTCAAAAGCTACATGGAAACCCAAAGATTATTGTAAGTGACAGAGATCCCATTTTCACTGGAAATTTTTGGACAGAATTATTTTCTTGTCTTGGTACTCAGTTAGCTCATAGCTCATCTTATCATCCTCAATCTGATGGGCAAACTGAGATAGTAAACAAATGTTTGGAAGGATATCTTCGTTGCTTTGTATCTGATAAACAGACACAATGGGTCAAATGGTTGCCTCTGGCTGAATGGTGGTATAACACTTCCTTCCATACAGCAACAAAAATGACCCCATTTATGGCACTTTATGGGTATCAACCACCATCCATCACATCATATTTAAGAGAAAATTCTAAGGTTCAGGCAGTGGAACATCACATCGAACATCAACAACAAGTCCTCCAACTCTTAAAGGATAACCTCGTGTTGGCACAGAATAGAATGAAACAACAGGCAGATCAACATCGCAGTGAAAGAAGTTTTGATGTAGGTGATTGGGTATTCCTACGGCTACAACCATATAAGCAAATGTCCCTCAAGCAAGCTAAGAAGGATAATAAATTATCACCAAAGTATTATGGTCCGTACAAGGTGTTGCAAAAGATTGGTACTATGGCATACAAATTGGAGCTTCCTGCAGCTTCTCGATTGCACCCAGTTTTCCATGTTTCATGTTTAAAGAAGGTTATAGGCGACAAGCTCCCAGTTCAAACAATATTGCCAGAACTTGACGAGGAAGGAAAAATTATATTGGAACCAGAAGCAGTCACAGAAACAAGAACTCGACAGCTACGAAATCGATCAATTTCAGAGTATCTTATCAAGTGGAAGAACTTATCCGCTGAAGATTCCACATGGGAGGATGAGAATTTTATGCAGAAGTATCCAGAACTACTCAAGCGTTGAGGACAACACTTTTTTGAAGGAGAGGGGCATGTTGGGTCCCTATAATACTAGTGATTACCCCATTACTATTGTAGTTATACCCCTTATTTATATTGTTGTGCCCCCATTACCCCCATATTGTTATTAATGTGCCCATAGAATCCCTCTATTGTTATTTTTGTGGCTTTATATTATTATTGTTAGGTCGGCTGGATTATATTGTGACTCCTTAGACTCCTATATATAGAAAGGAGGTTTTTTCATTTGAATCATCGAAGAATTGTTCATTTATGTAATGTAAAGGAGGTTGCCGCCTCGAAGAGGCTGAATTCTAAGGCGTGGATCTCTCTTTTCTATCTTTTTGTGAGCTGGTTTCATAACATAAAGCCCCTTGTTGGCCTTATGTAATCCTTTTTTAAGGACTCTTCATCTTTTGTCAATTAGTTAAAGGGTTTAAAGCTTAAGCATAATGATATTCATGTGAGTTTTGATGTGGTTTCTTTGTACACCAATATCCCCATTAAGGAGGCTATTGAGGTGATCAATAAAGTTATTGATACCAATGTAGCCAAGTTAGTCAAGATCTGCCTTACCTCTACCCTTTTAAACTTTGAAGGTGAATTCTATGAGAAACCCTGTGAAGTGGCCATGGGTTATTCACTGTCCCCTTTCATTGCTAACTTTTTCATGGAATATTTTGAATCCAAGGCATTCAATTCATCCCAATTATGGACCAAATTGTGCAAAAGGTTTGTAGATGATGCCTTAATCATCTGGCCTCACAGACATGAAAAATTAGATCTATCGTTTTAGCAGCATCTTAATAGTTAGTCTAGCTCCATCAAGTTTACTATTGAATTCAAATTCAATGGTAGACTTGTTTTCCCTTATGTGTTTGTGTCTAAGAAATATGATGGTTTTTTTCTCATCGTCTTTCGTAAGAAGACTCACACTGATCAATATCTTCGTTCAAGTTCCCACCATTACCTTGCGTAAAAACTTGGAGTTCTCAACACATTAGAAACTCAAGTTTTGAGGGTTTCGAATGAAAGTCACTTGGATGATGAGAAATCCCATCTTCTTGAAATATTAAAAAATAATGGTTACAATAAGCACCTAGGTCTCAAATCTTTCTTAAACACAAGTAATGGTCTAAAGATAATGAAAGAGCCTGGAGATTGGGTTACCAAAGTCCAAATTCTGTTTATATAAGGAACCATCAACAAGATTGCTCAAATTCTTAAGAAGCACAAGGTCCTTTCTACCTTTAGGACTTTGAACACCATTTTGAGTTCCCTTAGATCAATTAAGGACCCTGTGGACCATAAATATTTGAAAGGTGTTTACGTAATCCCTTGTTCATGTGGGAATCCCTACATTAGAGAAACCAATCATTTCATAAGACAAAGGATTAAAGAGCATGCAACCGACATAAAAAATTATAGGAATTGCTCCTCAACTCTAGCCAACATGCTGAGAATCTGACAAAACACCATATTTGTATAGAAGATTCTCAGGTCATTGCCAAGAATGATCATTTCGATCACTGAAAGTTCAAAGAAGCCATAGAAATTGACAAAAGATCTAGTTCTTTAAAGAGGGATGATGGTTGGAATATTAGCACACGTTGAATCCTCATCCTATCCTCTTAAGGGTCTTCATCCTTGATCCCCCTTTCTTTATTTTAAGTGGTATGTTCCTTTCTTTTTACTTCAGTTTCATTTTAATTTTTAGGTTTATAATTTTTCCATTTTCTTTTATTCATAGTGATGGGCTTAACCCTTTCTTTCTTTCTTGACTTTAAAGCTTTATTTGATTTGATTTATATATGTCCTTTCAAATCATTTTGATAATGTTTTATTTCTTTATTTATATGTTTGTCTTTTTTTTCATTAATTATTCCTTCTTGTTCAACCCTTAGTGATATATTTAGGTATTTAGGTCAGAGTCTAATCCATAAGTATTTGCAAGCAAACTCATTTTTCTCAAGTCAGATTCCTGGGCAGTGAGTTTGACTTGCCCTCAAGTCAAAATATCTTGTTCTTTTGAGTTGAGTTGAGTTTGACTTACCAGTGTGCTTTAAACTCAACAAGTTTTTCTACTGGGCAACCATTTGTTATTCCTAAATGGTGGACATTATGTTGAGTTTGCTTCAAACTCAACAAATTTTTCTAATAGGCAACCATATATTATTCTTGAATGGTAGACAATATCTTGACTCACAATGCTAGTTAAACACCAACCACTCAAGTGCCTTAGTCCTAAAAGAGCATAGAGTTGAGCTTCCCAAATATCTTCACATCTCTTAGGGCATCTGGTTTCAACATCTTAAGTATCCCATTTTGTGGCTAGTCAAGTTGTAATTGGGTACTTTGGTGAATCTCATAATCTAGCTCTTTAGTTTTGTAGTATATAAAGGGCCTATTAAATTAAGAGAGCTTCCATCGACAACTTTGTCGTGCACTGGGAGTACACAAAGCAAATCCTAAATCTTTTATGTCACTTCAATTACTTCGGGGGAAAATATTCTAGTCTTTACCCATAGCTCTTGCAACCAATATGAGAAAGAACCTTAAATAGAATATTGGATACACAGAAGTTTGTTTGCCTGCGAGTTTGTATCCTTTATGTTAGTAACTAGAGACGATATATTAGATTCTCTTAAGGGGCAGATAAAAGTCTTGGACGAATTTGATAGAGTAGATGACCTAACAGCTTAGCCAAAAGATTGCTTTCACAATCCCACTTGTTCATGTTGGGAGAAAAAACTTATCAAAATACAATATATTTATAGTATATTTATGCCTTTACATAATTGGTTTGCTTGTGGTTGGGGCATGATGCAAATTTTAGTTGAATTTTTCTAGAATAAATCACCTATTAACACAGTTTAACAAAACAATTATTTTCACAAATCCATCTATTCGAGTTGACATGGAACCTCTTCAAAAAAATTATATTTAATATATTTAAAAAAAATGTAAAAATAAATAATAAAATCATATAAAAAAACAATATTAAAAATCATATAAAAATTCGTTTAAAAATAAAATCATCATAAAAAAAATTCCATAATGAACAGGAGACCCAACTGCCAAATTTAACCGACGATAGAGAGAATACGCGACTTGCAACAGCCTATCAATATCCCATTTAATGCTTTGCCATAGAATACATTAATTTCCTCACCTCTCCATCGGTCCCCACGCGGTGGTCTTTCCGAGTACTTCACTTTTTTCTCCCCTTTCGGCCTTCTTTGATTGTGGAATACGCGACTTCGGTGCAATGAGACAGAATATAGTAGCTTGAGGCAGAATAAACTAATGCTCCTCTCCCTCTGTCCCCACGTGGTGGCCTTTCAGATTACTTTATTCTTTTTGCCCCTCCATAACCTCAACTTTAGTCGTGGAATGAGACAGAATGACAGAATAGACTAATGCCCTTGTCTACATTACGAGAGAGAAGACTCATGCCCTTCTGTACATTACGACAGAGTGAATGCGCGACTTGCCCCAAAATCATTTCAGGTGGTCCGGAAAATAATGGTTTCTGTATTGATTTTGTGTGGCGTGCCATAAATTATTCCCCGGAAATGCAAAATAAAATAAATAAATTGGACCACTACCATTTTAGCATAATTTTTTAATTGCACGCTATTTTTGTTTAAATATATTTCCTGCTTTTGCAGTTCCCCAATCCCCTTGAAACCTTTTGGTCGGCCCCAAAACCTTCCCCTTTGTTGTGTATTTTCTATGTTCGAATTTGGTTGGTACACGTGTTGACCAGGAATCATACAAAACAAAGGACAAATTGCTGGAAATGCTATTTAAAAAAATGAAAATAGTATATATAAATGAATAATCATATTTAATAGATGATATAGAATTAAAAAATAACAAATTTATACTGCAAGATATTTGACTTCATATGTTTGAAGTTCAAAATGGATTTATGTTAGTGGTATATTAAGAATGAATAATTAATTATAATACTTAGATTAATATAAGTATTAATTTGACAAAAATTTTAAGACCAATATGTTTTTAGAGGTAGTGTTTAGTGGTTGTTTTTATATTTATTTAAAAAAATATTGTTAGCGGTATTTTCTAGTTGTATTATTGGTATGATCTATAATTAAGAATTTAATGCTAGTTTTATTTGATTAAGTTAGTTTAATTGATCAAATATGGTTGTTATTTGAAATTCTGGTCTTTACATTGCTCTCTAGTCAAGCTTTTGCTATGGTCTGCCTCTTCATTTGGTCCGGATGATGAACGACACTTGTTAGTTGATGAACCACACTTGTTTATTCGAAACCCCAAAACTTTCTCTTTTGTGATTTGTACCCAAAAACTTTGCTTGATTTATTATGGATCACACAAAATCACAAAACCTTGAATACAAAAAACCTTGTTATATTTAAAGACAACTCTTGATTATGTTGATCGTAATATTCTTAAAAGACACCACTCACTTGTGTTGTTGCTTTTGTTGATCTTGTAGATTATGATATTGAACCAGTTAATAGCCTCCTCTCCCATTGGTCGAGCTAATTCCTTCCTCACCCTACCCATCCAATCCTAAGACCCAAAAGTGCACTTACTTGTGTTGTTGCTTTTGTTGATCTTGTAGATTATGATATTGAACCAATTAATAGCCTTCCTCTCCCATTGGTCGAGCTAATTCCTTCCTCACCCTACCCATCCAATCCTAAGACCCAAAAGTGCATCCACTTGGGGCCGGTGCCAAATCTTGTGTCAATTACAACAACCAAAGTGATTCAAGGTTCAAATTTGAAGTCGTCATTTCTTTTAGGATTTCTCTAGCTAATCATAGAAAGATATATAATTATGTTTTATGGAAACTAACATTAAAATAAAAAGAAAAAGTAGTTTGACTTATTTGAAATGGAATTTTTTTCCACTACTTTTTCAATGGAAAGATAACAAAACTTTTCATAATATCTTCTGCTGGTTGTTATTTTAATATTTTTTCCTTTATGAATCATATTAATATTTATCATAACATTTAGAAAACCAATAACATTAATAATTTTCTCAATATCACGGGAGTTTAAAGAAAGAAATTTTATCATTACTAAAAACAATAGGCCAAACAAATCTCCTCTAGTGTTCATAAAAATTAATAAGTTTCTACGTTCAATTTGGTCCCTTAGAGTCACGACATACAGTTGAACATATACGTAGACTCATTACAGTGGTACAAAGACTACCTATTGGGTGGGAAATTCGAATGTGAGTGAGGATGAAATTTGATGGCGATAAGTAAATAAATTAGGCCAAATGACTCTTGGTGTTCTCCTTCAGCTTTGAGGACGAGTTGATGGGTGAAAGCTAACGATCAAAGATCAGGTATCCTGAGTTTTGGTCGGAGATGTTGTTGCTGTTGGATTTGGTGCAGCTGGTGTTCGTGTAGGGTGGTGTAGTTATTAACCAACACTTTTCCTGAAATCAAGTAATTTGATTGATGTAGCCATCATTTATGCAGTTGTCTATAACGCGATTTTTTGAAAGTTTTTCCGGTGGGTTTTTCCAGTGAAAATCCGGCAGCAATTTATTGGAATCACAAGTTTGATAGCTAGTTTCTGCACAATCAAAGCGTCCCAAGGGTTTTCCAGGGTGCTGAATCCAAATATGCAGTTAAAAAACCATTTTAACTGCAACAAATCATGATTTAATCTCAATTTCTTCCGCCGGATTCCGTCACCGGAATCTCCAAAAAGTCGCATTATAGACAAAAACTCCAATATTATCATATGGTGGGTAACTTTAAAAATTTCATTGATAAATTGACTAAAAACATTTCTTCTCTTTTTCAAGTTCACAAGCCCAATTCATCTCATCGAACCACTAAATTTATCCTTCAATATATTGTAGTTATCTATTCAAAAGAAAATCCAAACCATAATTGGGCTAAAAAATTGGAGAATTTATATCAACTTTGATTTAAAAAACTGGTAATTTGTTTTAACATTCATATGGTATTAGTTGTGTTTAACAAATTTTCACTAAGAATTCTTCATCTGATTTTTATGGTGAATTCTAGCTGGTAATTTCCTCATTATAGATAGACATCCCTTTGCCATTAATGCCTAGCTATTCACTCACTTTAAACCGATCATACTATGTATTATTCATCTACTAATACATAAACTATAAACAACATTGTCACAATTGAAAAGAATGGCTAAAATCTTATATTTGCTATGAAAAAATAAAGAGTAAAATTATAAAAATAGGCTTAGAAAAATGCCTACCATGAGCTTTATAGAGGCATTTAAAAAAAACATAATCTAGCATATATATTTAGGACAAAAACCTCTTTCAAAATTTTGAAACTCATTATAATTTATTTGTAGCAATGTTCTCAAATTTGATATTTCTGAGTTTTTAACTGAATTTGACTAGTTCAGTAAAATGCATACTCAACCATCATTCTTGAGTATTTTTGAGTGATTTCCAGAGGAATATCTTTCTTTTTTTTTCTTCCTTTTTTTTTTTTTTTTTTAATTTGACACATTCATTTACTTTTAGTTTTTTTTATTTTGGATTTAAAAAATCCTACTGTGTAAATACACTACAAGACTACTTTCTAAATGTGAAATGTCCACTTAGTTGACCAAAATGCAAGCTTGAGTTCTATCCTTAGGTATATTTTAAGTCCTTTCAATTGTAGAGAATATGTTTCTTCCTCCCATGGTCTCAAATAAGTCCAGATTTGTGTTATAACATTAGTATGAAGTCCATAGCTTTATAGATTTTTCTTATAACTACAAAAATGGGCTTAGAAAAATGACAACCACAAGGTTTATTGAGGTAGTTTTTAAAACATAGAGCATATACCTGGAGGTACACACACACACACACATATGACAAACGCCTCTTTTAGAATTTTGAAGCTCTTTCTATGTTGTCTGCAACATTGTTTTCCAAATTGGTATTCCTCATTTTTTAAGTAAATTTGACTAGTTTAGTAAAATGCATGGCCAACCCTCAAGAAATATTGAGTGTTTTTAGTGATTTCTATAGGAAATTATTATTCATTTAATTTGACACATTCATTTACTTTTATTTTTCTAATTTTGGATTTAAAAAATTTTGCTCTGTAAACATAATACAAGGTTACCTTCTAAATGTAAAATGCCCGCTTAGTTGACCAAAATGTAAGCATGAGTTCTACCCTTGGGTATTTAAGTCCTTTCAGTTGTTGAGAATATGTTTCTTCCTACCATGGTATTAAACAAATCCCTATTTGTCTTATAACATTTGCATGAAGTCCATAACTTTATAGATTTGTCTTATAATTATAAAAATGGGCTTAGAAAAATGTGAGCAACGGGCTTTATACATGCATATTTTAAAATATAAGAGCATATACCTAGAGGTATATATATTTGACAAAATCTCCTTCAGAATTTTTAAACTCTATCAAATTTGTCTACAAGATTGTTTTCAAAGTTGGTGTTCCTCAGTTTCTAACTAAATTTGGCTAGTTCAGTAAAATGCATGTCCAATCCTCCTTTTTGAGTCATTTCAATAGGAATTTTTATTTTATTTTAATTTGACACACTCGTTTACTTTTAATTTTCTTATTTTGGATTTAAAAAATATTGTTGTGTAAATACACTACAAGGTTACCTTGTAAATGTGAAATGGTTGCTTAGTTGACCAAATTCCAAGTCTGAGTTCTATCCTTGAGTAATTTTTAGTCCTTTATTTTGTAGAGAATATGTTTCTTTCTCCCATGGCCTTAAACAAGTCCACATTTTTCTTATCACATTTCCATGAAGTCCATAAATTTATAGATTTGCCTTATAACTATAAAAATGGGGTTCGAAAAATGCCAGCCATGAGCTTTATAGAGGAATTTTTTAAAACAAAGGAGTATATATATATGAAAAAAACCTCCTTCAGAATTTTGACTCTCTTTCTAATTTGTCTACAACAATGTTCTCAAAATTGGTATTCTTTAGTTTTCAACTAAATTTGACTAGTTCATTAAAATGCACATTGAGTCCTCATTCTTGAGTATTTTTCAGTGATTTTTTTTTTTTTTATCAAGTAAGAGTAGGACCTTCTATTAAACTTAGTCAAGTATACATAATTTACAAGGAGCCACACCCGCTCTGCGAGAGTTCAACAGTCAACCGGGTAGGCCAAACCAAACCCATCTCCCAAAACTAAGAGGACCTAAACCGGAAAACCGGGGAGAACTGCCAAACAAAGTACAAGGAGCATAGTAAACCTTGGAGGGCAAGTCCAAAACCCGCCATGGAACCACAAGAGGTCCCACCATAAGTCAAATTGAAAACTGACAAACTGACAAACTGACAAACAAACAAACGGACCCGAAGGAAGTTAAAGCATAACACTCTAAATATTTTTCGGGTCCAACCAATGCGCACACACAATCGCCACCGTTGATCCACTGATTAATATCCAACGGTCATCATGGATATCAGAAGGACGAGAAAAGCAAGAGTTAACCACCCGATGAGGGCAGTTTTCTCTCTCCTTGTTCCGCAACGTGTCGCTCAAAGAGTGGAATCAGAGCCAAACACAGAAAAACCAGAAACCGTTCAAACCCCGCCCGATATACCACTTCTGGTATTGGACCGGTTGACTCGCGTAAAAACCCACCCGACCTTTCGCCACGTGTTGTCCCTTAATTCCTTGAGCCAATACCGTTCACCTGGATTCTCTGTCAACCACCACCTAAGCCAAATGACGCGAGCTACCCCGCCCTGTGGAACAGTTCGAGTCAAACCATTCTTCATCCAATCAAAGGGAATCCTGACCTTGGAAAATCACCGAACCATAGCGGCTTGGACTATATGGAGTTCTCCAACCTCCCGTTGGTCTTCAGGGTTCCTCTAATCCTCCCTCTTTGTCCATAGTTCCATATCCTGGGTAGCGTTACATAAACAATCCTCCTGCAATTTACCTGGGGGAAGCGAATCCCAAGCATACCTAGAATCCCTATCCCTATTTGTGACTCCTTCATTCGCCAACCAATCCGCTAACATATTAGCCTTCCTTTTCACATGAGAAAATTTGACAGTTTTGAGGGTTCGTAGGTGAGAATAGATGCGGTAAAAAACCTGCAAGAGCTTCCAGTGCTTCGACACTTTATCTGGAGAGGTGCCATTATTGATCTTCTTAGCCACTTTAATAATTAATTCCGAATCCGCTTCAATTATAACATTGTGTGAACCTGAATTCACCAGGATTTCTAAGCATTGCTCTAATGCCATGAGCTCAGCCATGTTGTTTTTAGCCTTCCCCAAGTGGCCATGGAAGATCATTTGTATTTGTCCCTAATCATCTCTTATGGCACCCCCAAAGCCCACTAATCCTGGGTTGCCCTAGTAGCTCCATCAATATTGATTTTTAAGAAACCATAAGGAGGAGGCTTCCAGATGGTAGCACATGTGTTTAGAGGGTTCACTGTCTTCATTATTCCCAACGGATTAATAGATTGGATCCCCAAGTGAAGTAAAATTCTATCCTCATGGGGCAGGGGAGGATCTTTAGGAAGGGTCCTCAGCAAGCTTCTAACTGTGTCTTTGAGTTGCCTTAGAATTTGCTCAATTATGTGATGGGGCCTGTGATTTTTGTTTTTGAAGATTCGACTGTTGCGTTCTTTCCATGCATTCCAGATGACAAAACCTGGAACCAGAATCCAAGCTTTATTAACTATCTCATTTCCTGAGAAGTTCTTCCTCCAGTTCTTTAGAGTGTTGGATATGTTGAGACTGTCCCTGTCAGTTTGTCTAAAGATAGCAGCCACCCAGTCCCACACCTTTGAAGTGAAAGGACAGAGGTTGAGAAGGTGTTCAATTGTCTCCTCATGCGCGCCACAAAGGTAACACCTGGAAGGACCAATGAAACCTTTCCTGAGGAGATTCTCCCAAGTTAAGATCTTCCTTTAATGCACTAGCCAGATGAAAAGATTTGTTTTCATCCAATGTGGACTTTGCCAAAGTTTCTTCTAGATCTGATAATGATTCACAAAGTTAAATCATGTGACTTCCCGTTTGGGCTCTTTGAGGTTAAAGTTGCCTTCAATGTTCTTTCCCCATCTTAATTGATCCGTTGAGGAAGAGACAAGAATCATTCTATGCTCGAGCTCCTGGGTGAGGGCTTCTGCCTTGGTTTTCAGTTGGTTTTCATCATTGTATCCTAGATCCTTCCACTCCCTCCATTTTCCATAGTTCCTTCCCTGATCCCAGAAGTCTTTTACCAGAACCATGCCTTTGTTGTCTGTGTCATTTTTGAGATCTACAAATTCATCCCTATACAGGTTGGGTTCCTGTTGCCAATTATCCTCCCAAAATCGAGCAAGATCCCCTGCCCGAATTTCCCAAAAACAATGGTGCTGAACAATGTTTTTATTATCCCAGGCAAGGTTCCAAATATGGGAGCCCCTGATTTTCCCTGACATTCTAATATGATCCTTTTCCTGCCAGTGCCTGGCATATTTTTGTTTCCAAAGCTTAGCCTAGGCAACATTGGTTCCTTAATCCATCTCCACCAAAGCTTGGCTCCCGAGACTTTGTTGAGGATCTCAGTGGTACCCAAGAATTTATTTATTTTTTATTTTTTTTATTTTTTCGGTAGGTATGAGTGGTAGCATAGGGGCTCAACGCACATCCATGGTTTCTTGTGGCTACAAGGAGCTTCAAATATGGAAACAATAGATTGGAACAACTATTTGGATGTTGATGAAGCCAAGTCCTACTTTGAAAAATATGTAAGAATGTGGAATCTAGGGGACATACACCTTCGTAATGTCATGGTTCCTTGAAGTGATAATGATGACCTATGCCTTTTGAAAACATCACATATTTTTTCATGCAATCCTAATGAAGATTATGAGCCTTTGGTCATTAGAGTGCAAATAGACACAAAATGTAGTGTTCATTCATGTTTAAGGAAAAATGGGTCTATCCCTTCATGTTGTTATGATGCTCTATGGGAGGTTCATGCTGAGTTTGCAATGTAGATAATGAAAAAGGGAGAAAGAAATATGAAGCAACATAGAATGATGACCATTTAAATGTCCACAATGCAGACCTTCTAGCTATATGGCGAGAAAATGTTGATTGTAAAGTAGTTGTTTCTTGACATACATTATTGAAATATATTTCAAAATATGCTTCAAATGTAGAAAGAATATCCAAAAATTATTATGATATGTTGAAAAGGGCAGCAAGTGAAGGTGGATCTGATGCTCCTGCATTCTCTACATATAGAAGGTTTCTTACATAAATGCTTGTTGAACGTGACATTAGTGTGCAAGAAACATGTCATATGTTGCTAAAGTTTCCTTTTGTTGTGTGCATTCATAAATATGTTGCATTGAACATTGGAAAGAAAGTGTTGAAAAGACTTTTAGTGCAATCTGATGAAATTTCATGTGATAAAACATTTCTCTAACTATATCAAAATTGCCCCCATTTTCTGGAGCATTTGTGTTTGATAGAAATAGCTAGATCATGGAGCTATGATGGGAAGTGAAGGAAAGAGCCATGGAAACTACATAAAGTGCATGTTATTATTTCTTTGTGGTCTCATTTCTATGTTATTCTAAATGAGGGGTCAAAAGAGTTTCAAACATTTTTTGCCTGTGAGTTTCTTTTGTATAAGTCGTTTCGTGACATTGCTTAAGATATAGGAAATTCAAGCGAAATTATCATTGAGAATTGGAAGGGTCTAAGTCAACACGCGTGGAATGTTGATTGAGGCCCTTTGGCAAATGATAATGATGAAGAGGATGTTGATCCCCTTGTTTATGAATATATTGTTGACAATGATTTTGAAGAGTGATGGTTTCTCTCCCAGATTATTCCTCCAAACAGTGTAATGATTTCTGATCTTGACAATCTTAGTAGAATGGATTAGGATATTAATTATAATTGGAAAGAAATAATGGTGCTAGATGAAATTGTGGAATAGGCTATGCATTTCATAACATATTCTCAGTGGGCAGGTGTTGTTAATGGTGACTTGATTGGGGAGACAATAGTGCCACCTTTCTCTTTATCTAAGCAACAACAATTTTCTTTTGAGATTGTTTTACACCACTTTGTTAATGTTGAAAGGAATGATGTTTTGAAAATGATTATTCAAGGAATAGCTGGAACTGGGAAGTCTTCTCTTATTCACTATATTTTTCATGCTCTTTCTGATTCTACAGTGGGTGGTAGAATTCCACTGTTATTGCTCTCTCCCTTTATCATTGTTTCTTTCAATATACATGGAAAAATAATACACTTAGCTTTAAAAATTCCTATAAGAGATATGAAATAGTTGAGTGGAAAGCACTAGCAATGTTTCAAGAATAAATGAGGGACATTTTTTATGTTCTAATCGATGAGATGAGGTTCATAGTTATGAGGTTGTTTATGCAGATAGATGCACATTTGCAAGAACCTTTTCCTGAAAAAAAGGACTCTCCTTTTGGTGGTAGGTCGATGATTCTTGTGGGTGACCTTGGGAAGCTGCCTCCTGTCGAGGATAAACCTTTGTATGAAGGGAGAATAATAGGGTAAGTGTTGTGGGAAAGCTTCAATATTGTTGTTAATTTGGATAAAATCTTTAGGCAACAAAGAGATGATCATAGAAATGCGTCTTTTTGAAAACTTTTAACTAATATCAAAATTGTAGAGCCTACTCTACATGACTGGGATATTCTCATGTCATGTGATGACAATTGTCTGCGTCCAGTGGAAATGAATTTATTTGATTCCTCGGTTCACTTGTTTGTAACAAATAATTTGGGCGACCTGAACAATCAAAAGATGATCAAATCATTGAATTTCCTAATTGCGAGGTCTGTTGTAGAGTGGACCAGAAGAGTAGAAATAATTGACAACAAGAATGATGTGTTGGATCATGAGGTGTCGTTATGTCATTGATAGTGTATCATGTTGACATGTACCTTATGGGTTGAAGTTGTGTTGGTAAATGGTGCACTTGGATATGTTGAGGATATCTACTATATGCCTAGTTCAAAGCCTCCTAAACTTCTAGTGTTTGCTACAATTATTTTTGAGAAGTACACATATGTTCCATTTGATATAAATTGTCCAAATATTGTGCCTATAACACCAAATGTTAGATGGAATCTTAAATAGATGACTTTAAAATGACATGGCCGTTTAGTATACACAAATCATAGGGGATGAATTTGCAATGAGCCATTGTTGACATAGGAGATAGAGAGAGGCAAGGTTTGACATTTACAGCTATATCAAGAGTGAAATAGTTGGATCATTTGAAGATTTCATCGCCTTGTTCTTTTCAATGTTTTTCTAAAATGAAAAACAATGCATATGTCACACTTAGGAAGAAGGAGGAGGAACAATTAAAGACAATATCATTGTAACGAATTTATTTTGTTCAATTACAATATTCTAAAACAATTATTGTTGCATGTATCACCAGAAAATACAGTGCTTGGAAAGAAATTTTGTTTAGAAATAGACCAATTAGGTGCATTTTTGTTTGAATGTCAGGCTTCACAGCCAAAAATATATGTAGTTAGAAAACACATATTTATTTTGTTTAATTACAATATTCTAAATAAAATATTATTTCATGTATCGCTAGAAAACACATTTCCCAAAAATAACTTTTTTTGGGAAGCATAACAATTAGGTGTATTGTCCTTTGAATGTCAGGGCTCATAGCCAAAAATATATGCAGTGAGACAACACATAACAATGTGCTCGGAGAGAGAAAAGAAAATGTGAGCTATGATCAGAAGTGTTGAACAAAATATCATTATATATAGGTAGAGCTACGCATGAATAAAGTCAACATATGAGTAGGAAAAACATGCACCAACAAAATAAATTGAAGATGAGAAATTTGTGTGATAGATAAATAGGAATTCAACTCAAGCTTTTGTTTTCCAAAAAGGTTTCATTGCAACAATTGATTCGGAAATGAAAATGTTGTTCCAAAAATATATTTTCTTGCGATGACAGGAAAAAGGTTACCTGAAAAGAATTTATGTTTAAAACATTAACAATTAAGTGCATTGTAGTTTTAATAAGAGGGTTCACTATGAAATACATATGCAATCACAAAACAAATAACAAATTGATTTTACAGAAAGAAATACATAGCAAGATATGCTGATAAGTGTAGAAGAAAATATCCTTTTATCTAGGCA
Organism: Pinus tabuliformis; assembly: GCA_031772625.1. Classification (NCBI taxonomy): domain Eukaryota; kingdom Viridiplantae; phylum Streptophyta; class Pinopsida; order Pinales; family Pinaceae; genus Pinus; species Pinus tabuliformis. The sequence goes on along the minus strand of CM062809.1, from coordinate 453,610,230 downwards.
CAAATATACATTAATAATGTTAAAAATTGAGTACAAGATATGTTCGTTAAGAGATAAAAGTCATGACAACAAATGAATATGGTGGGATAAACTGCATTGAAGTTAGCGTTTTGTTCTACATAAAGTTTAAACTTGAAAAATTTCATGTCGAAATACAAACCTTGTTCGGAAAATATATTTGCATGTACTGCCAAAAACAAAAGTCACATGAAAATAATTTATGTTCTAAATGAGAGTGACTATCTACACCCTAGTTTGAATAAGAGGCTTCATTATGAAATTGATATGGAATCAGAGAAGAGATGACATTTTCCTTTGACATTGAAAAAAAGAAGTGTAACATATGTTGTCAAGTGTCTAGGATAATATCTTAATATTCAGCTAGACACAGACATGGGTAAAGCTAAGAGATGGATAGCAAATGCATGCATTAAGAAGTTAAAGTGATGACAGGAAATCAACATTATAGTTCAATACACATTCAAGTCTGACTTTTGTGTTGGAAAATGTTATGTCTTAAAAAAATTGATTAGAAATACAAGTCATTTTTCATAAATATGTTTGCATGCAATGGCATAAATAAGAAACTTGAAAATATACTACCTTGAAAACATGAATAGTTTAGTGCAATATAGTTACAATGTTGTGATTTAGTGCAAAAGAGATATGCAAGCATAGAGCAGAAACCGGTTTCTTTTGACAGAGGAAAAATAATAATGTGCTATATGCTAAGGAGTCTTTAAGAGAATGTGGAAATATTTTGCCATAGATATACATGAATAAAGTTAAGAATTTAGTAGCATATACATCCATTTAAAAATTAAAGAGATCAGAGGGAATCAATCCTCCAAGTCAATATGCATTCAACTGGGAGTTTTGTTTTTGAAAAAAACTTTCACTTTAAAAATTGCTTGGGAAATACAAGGGATGTTTGAAAATTATATTTATATGTAAACCCAAAAATGTAGAGCTTCAGAATGAACTATGTTGAAAATGATAGCAGTTTAGTGTGCTATATCTTCAATACCAAACTTCACTTTCAAATAGATATACAATCACAAGGACAAATAACAACTTGCTTTGAGCAAGATAACAAGGTGTATGATATTCGAAAAACCTGTTGAGCACAATATGCCATTATTGAGCGAGAGATAAACATGAGTAAATTTAAGAAGTGAAGAGAACGTACATGCATTAAGAAATGAAAGTCATCAGAGGAACAATTCAATTTCATTTTCAAAAAATATTTGAGTTCAAAAAATACTTTGGAAAATAAAATTCTTGCACATCATCAGCATAGGGACCCTTACTCCAATGTAAGAGGTCATATAAATGGCATTGAATAAAACAAAACTTTGTTCAATAGCATGGAATCAGAAAATATGTAAGGTTTGTGTGCAAAAGAAGAAGAATTCCTGCTCTCAAATTCCAGTCCTTCTTGGAAGGATTTTGTGCAGGGAAATGCCACAGGCCCTTCAAGCTTCGTCCTCCTCATACGAGTCTTATTTGTCCATGATAAGAAAATGTGTTGCATTTTCCTTGATGTACTTATCCTAATCTGAGAACAGCTAAGAAATTGTTGAGAAGTAGATAGGATGAAAATGAGTGATATTCACTTTGCACATAGATATGAAATTATGTATAACTCCTTTTTTTCACTTGATTCTAAATTTAGAAATGAATTTGATTTGCTCAAAGGGAAACTGCAAAAATCTCTGAAAGTTTTCTTGATTCTAGGTTTTAAGGTTGTTTATTACTCTCTAGTAATACGTGACGTTGCCTTTGAGATTATGTTGCATTGAGCCATGTTTTGCGTCTTTTAATGGTTTGGATCCTGACAAGTCGAATTCCTCTGTAAAATTTGTCCCCATCTCCCATAATAACAGACATTTTCTAGTGGCCCTTTTGACGCATTCTTTGATTTCTTTTTCCTCAATTTTCGTTGAATCAAAGAAGCAAACATTATTCTTCTATCCATTTTGGAGACTTTTGGGATGCTTTAAGGGTGGAGCTATGTTTCCCATTCAAGAATTAATGTGAATTTTTCTTTGATGTACTTGTCTTCTTCCACCAAAGATTTTATTCTCTCCTCAAGATCGATATTTTGTTGAAAATATCTGCAAATTTTCTCCATTTATTTATAAAACTTAGCCTGGTATTTCCTTAATATTTGGCTGCCTTGTATTGCTAGTGCCTTAAAAATCTCTACACTATTCTTCGCTTCATGACTTTGAATGGATTGAAACTTAAGAGATTCAATTTCTTCCTTCATTTTTGTCATCATGGTTAGAATGTTATTGTCAGATTCTTCTCTCAATATTCAAATTTGTTGTGCATGTGCCTTTTCAATTTGTTGGATCTTTGCAGAGTGTTTAAGCTTCAATTCCATTAGTTGATTTTGGTATTCATTCTGCAAGTTTTGTCTTTCAATAGAGAACCCACCTATGAGCGTTGTGGAATGGTTTTTCCAATTTTCATCACTAAAATATTGGATTTTCTCTCTTTCACTTTCCAAATGTTTTATCTTCTATAGGTTGTTCTTTTAGGTGGTGGAAATTTCACCAACATGGTGTTGGTTATAATTAAAAAAGGCTCCTATAGCTTGGGATGATTCCTCAAATTTTTCCTAAACATTTCATGTTGCTTGCCAACTGAATTCTAAAATGATTTTGAAATTGTCAAACTTTCTTTTCTTCATTCTTCTAAGAAATGACTTGGTTTTTGCATTAAAGTAATACTGAGTCAGGGATGGAACACTTTCACAAACAGTTTCTACTTCAGTGACAAGTTTAAATAAAAAAGGTTTGAAATGGATTTTCATAAAAATTGGAGTCATGGACGTGTCATGAAAAGTCCATGGAATAGATATCTACGTACTTTGTTCTTGCTGCTCAGGAAACTCTTTTTCTCTGTTAGAGAAAGCGGTCAATTTTGACATATGAGTCCTAGTAATTTGGTGTTCGCTATTTTTGTCAATATGCATATATTTAATTTCCTCATGAATTTTTTGCCTCTATATGTGCCTTGGTGGTGTCATTTGGGTTGTGAATAATAATGATACTATCACTAGAGGAAGTCAATTTTGTGTTTCTTGTTCTTTCTTTGGTGTCTATTGTTTCTAACCTGTGACTTTTGTGTTCCTTTGAACTTATTGGTCTATCTTGGTATCTGTATCTTTTTCTTTGATAGTGCTTGCTTTTGTTTTGCTTGTCTCTAGAGCTGTAAAACAAACATCTGGAACATTTTCAAGTTGGGATTCTTCTATTTTTGGAGAGGAGGAAACAAGGTCCGAAATAATATCATTGAAATTGTAATTCAAAATCTCAACAGATTTGATCTCTTCAATTGTAGTATTTTTATGAATACTCTTCTCGTTAAGGAATTCACATGAAACGTGTTAATTATTCATTCAAGTGACGAGACGTTTCAACCATTTGCGTGTGAAAATTGAGGTGAGGTTGCGTGGTCAGAGTTGGGGGAATGTATTTTTTGAAACATAACAACTTTGCATTTCGGAGTTTGTTTTAAAAAATAGTAACTAAATCTAAAAGATAATTATGGTTTGCAGGTAAACCAAAAAATAAAATATTTTATTGCTATTTAGAGCGGAAGGGAGTCAGAAGTCATAATGTTGTTAAATTTAACTTTTTGTCAATAGTGGCCACGCTCCCGACCTCCACTGAGGCTGGGGTAAGAGGGAGTGTTGTCGCTGCTACAACGACCATCCAAAATTTTTACCATTCTTTGATTTTCAAGCCTTCCTTTTGTGCATAGGAGGTTATCTTTTAATGTCGTCAAGTATTCATGCTATAATAAAAGACTTGTCTTTTCATGCTTTTCTAATGATGTACTGATCCTGGTTCGATATATTTCAAACATAGGCTAACTTATAACTTTACCTTGCAACACTGTTGGGCTTGCCTCCAGAAACTGCACAATCTTGGAAGGAAGGCCAACCTTGTCCCCCGAAATTACGCAATTTTTCTTGGCAGGATAGTCTTGAGCATTAAAACTGTACAATTTTGGATGGCATCTCAACCTTGATGATGGAGAATGCATAAAGAATCCCATGAGCTAAGAAACTGCACAATGCATTGAGTCAATAATTTTCCCAGTCCTCGGGAATCGAACAATCCTTCTTGGCAATGTGCATGCAAGTTTCCAAAAAAATAAAAAATCACCCTATTCTAGTGGCTACATGCACCCTCCAAATGTTTTCCTATGCTTTGTTTTGGAGCGTCCCTTCTAAACCCCAACAACTCATCTTGCATTGATCCAGGTACTTGTGCTTCGATTGAGCATCATCCTTTTCATATTGGCTTGTGTTTTCTTGCTTGGTTTACTGTCTAATCCACAATCCTATCTCTTGACTTGGTCTTGATCCAGTTACAGGCTTCCCTTCAAGAACTACACAATCCTTAAGGGCAACTAGACTTACTTTTGGGAATTGCACAATCCAAGTTGTCAGTGAGCCTTGATCTCAGGAATTACGCAACACTGGATGGAAGCCAACCTTGAGCTGGGAAATTGTGCAGAATATGAGAGGCAGCCCAGATCCACTTAGCCCATAAATTATTCAGACCTCACCATGCTCAAAAACTACGTAGTACATGAGCTAGAGAGTTGCCTAGTCCATCCTAGAACTATATTTTTGGGCAATGCAAGGCAGGTTTCCCCTAAGAAAAGAATGAAAACAAAAGGTAAAAAAGCATCCCTAGGAAGTAGGGATCTATTATTAGTTTCCCGAAGGTGGAACATTGTTATATTTAGAAGTTTCCACGAAGTGGCTCTATTTTCCTTGATCTCAGCCATGCGCATCATAAATTATAATTTTCTCAAATATATGTAATGGAGACCTCTAGAGCTCATTTGTACATTCGTTCATCAAGCTCTAGAAACCCTGAGGAGATCAAGGATCCTTCAGAGCATTGTCATCTTTTACCACTTTCTTTGTCGCTTTTTGTTGTTTAGCTTGTGAGAGTGATGTTTCACTTGTTTTGGTGAATGCCTACTGGCTTTTTAACTTGTTTTGTCTTGTAGAAGTGTTGTTCCAAGTTTTATATTTCCTTTCTGAAGTGTCGCATGTATTTTCCCATTTTTGCAACAATGGTTGTCATTGCGGCAACTCCCTTCACATGCTTCATTTTTCTTCAGTTTTCTTGATTCTGACACTTGTTTTACTTGCATGCATCATCACTTAGTAATATCTGCACTCAACCTCGTACCATATTTAATATCTTCTTGTTTTTCACACTCCCTTGGGAAAATTTGGGTTTCCCTTGCCTAGATCTCACTATGCACAACATGCACTGCGCAATCTGGGGACTCAAACCTCTGGCTTGGCCTCTAGGATTTCACAAAGCCTGTCTTGGGCTAGCTCCAACTACACATTGTGCAATTGCAAGAGCCAGTCTTCGAGCTTGGCCACTAAGACTATGTAATGCGTAGTCTCTCCTAAGCCCTGGCCCATACTAAACTACACATTATGCAGTTCCAGTCATTAAGCTTCCACACTGACTATTTGGACTGCGCAGTACGTAGTTCTCATAGTCAGTCAGTCATCCCTATCAGTCAAAATTTTAAAATCCCTCTCATCAATTGCCCTAATTACTGCTTGATCATGCTCTGAAGTCATATTTCAAGAGCTAATGTTTTCTTGCCATGAGTGCCCTTTCTGTCCCACAGGTACCACACTCATGAAGCACTTCTCTCCAGCAGTCACTATACCATGGCACCAAAGAGAGATACTTCACAAAAGAGAAGTAGAATAAGTATTGGGGAATCAGTTGAGCAAGTATCCGTTAACTTGTCAATATATGTGAACACTCAAAAGTTCATAAAAAAGGAGTCAACACTAACATGGAAGCAAGTCCAACAGCGGTAGCAGACCGCAGTAATCTAGTACAAAATTAGGGAAAGAGGAAGTTTTTGACATAATAGAGGGAGAACAAAGTTGTAGAGTGAAAGAAGATTCAATATTCATGGAGGGAACTTTAGTAGTAGAAGAAAAAGGAAGAAGAGGACACATACAACATAGCAGAGGAAGAGAGAAAATCAGAGCTTTCAGGTAGCAGAACTGAGATCGTAGCAAGAAGAAAAAGAACCAAAGGAAGAACGTGAGTTGAGGAGGAAAGAACATGAAGAGAAGTAGAAGCAGGAAGAAGAAAAAATTCAAGGCACGATGATGGAGGAAAAAATGACAATACAAGTTGATGAGCTAGAACAACCAGCAGATGAGGGAGAGAGTGAACAAATGCATGATCAAGAGCTTTCTTAGTAGATTGAACAACTGATTGAAGAGAAAGACATGGATTTGGAACATGAGCCATAGAATGAAGACTAAACTTATGCCAAGAGCACCAGAGGTCATCTCTCAATCTCCAACACCTCCTATGTTAGAACCAGTGCTGAGCGAGCAAGGGGAAATTGTTCTCCATGAGGATGATCTGGTCATGGATGTGTATAATATATCGTTTGATGAGTTGCAGAAAAATATTTTACAGGCATGAAGGAAGCACTTTCTAGATGATCACGCATTACCAGAATTCATCAAGGGAAGGATGATAGTGTCAGACACCAAGAAACATCCAAGTACCCTCGCCAAAGCCAACTTGGCCTATGTACAAGAAACAAGCTTAAATGTTCAATACCTGACGGTCGATAATGAACAACTAGAAAACAACTTATTGGTTTCCAGGCAAGAAGCAGAACAACTCCGAGCATCAACGTAGAATACAGTTTCTCCATTAGGGTAAATGAATACAATGATACTTACTGAAGTATCAACACTTGAGGGTACGATGCAAAATATCTATGATGGATTTTTCATCTTGCATAAAGCAGTTCTCCATTTTCATTGCCTACAATAGTGGAGAAAAGAGTTTTTTTTAAAACTCGAGAACATACATGATGCCATCACTTATGTGCAAGAGTGGACAATGGGGTACAAAGGGGCCCTGCTTGACTTAGTAAAGAAGAAGAAGCCGTAGGCAGAGCTAGAGAAAGAAAAGCTCCAGATATTGATCCAGAACTACGAGTAGCTCACCCCACTCACCAACATCATATAAGGCTCATATGCACAGTTTTATAATAGATTGGATGTCATAGTGACAAAGCACAGGATCCCTCAATTAGTTCCCTCACTGATGCTACACCCAAAAACCATGTTCCACTAGAGATCAATGAGTACATGGAGCAGATAAGATGAGAAGACACGAGGGAAGACTTGGAGTTGAACACACACAACATGTAGAAGTACATTGGTGGTCCTATCAAGGTTAACACCAAGCTATACATGCTTCAGAATGAGTTGAATACATGTTCCAAGACCATATACCCAAATCCCATGGAGGCAAGAGTTTGCTTTCATAAAGATACCATCAAACATTTTAGGGACATCATCATGCAGTACCAAGCTTGGCACCAATATGTGACTAAGAAGCACTGAGTGGAGGTTACCAATATGGTATTTTCCCAAAATTTAGAATTAAAGTGTTTTGTCTTGTTAGGTTGTATCTAAGTTATTCTGTCTCACATGGGTACATGAGGAAAATGTAATATTATTTGTAAAAATGTTCTAAGTGAAATTCAAAGTGTCATTAGTGGAATGTGAAAGGTCATCATGTTATGTAATGAGTTACTTGTAAATAATTTGAAGAGTCATGAGGGTAGTCAAAGAGTCACAAAGGGGAATGTTAAGGGTCACCCCACCATTTGTTATAAATACAACCTCATAACTCATAGAACAGGCTTTTGGGAGCCAAGATATTGGCTAGGCTTAGGGTTAAAAAAGGCTTGGGAGTATTGTGACGAGCCTTGGCTTCTCCACAACGTAGAGAGAGTATACTTCTTTGGAGGAGAAGGTGTTATTGACTATAATGTTCAACTATTGAGGCTAGTGGTCATCAATGGTGTATGTTGGGAAAAAACCTAAGGTGGAAACCCAATGTGGGAGAAAACCACTGTTGTTGTCATTGCAGTCTTCAAAACTTATTAATATCAAAAACTTCTTACATTCTTATACTCTTCCACACCCACACTAGTCAGCAGGCACCCACCTGCTAAAGGATACAACCTTCACTCGTTCTCCAGCTCCTGCTGGAAGGGAGCTCCAACCCCCTCATCTCATCGCCATCTACTATTGGTAGGAAACTTCAACTTCCTCACTGAAGGCTCCAACCCTCAACAACATCCATGGACCATGTTTCATATATTTTCACACTCGATCCAACATTAACACTTAAGCTCAACAATCAAACTGTAACTCATCAATCTCTGAGACAACTGAATCAACCAATCACTGAAACCCAATCAATTGACTCTTAATAAAAACTCAACCAATCAACTGTAATAGTCAGATCGTTGTAACCAGTACAAAGAACTTAACTCAGAATACTGCTTCAACGCACAGAATCAACTACAACCCTAATCATTCAAATGCCAAAATGTATAGCCTACTTCACTTAAGGCAACCCACATGTATACACACTTTTCTGTAAAGAAACTGATGTACATAATTTAATATGCTGAAATTGAAAACTAGTAATTTTGAATCAAACAAAGAGTTGACCAGAGATATTCTGAAATATTTTGTTAGCTTATAGAACCCTCACACAGTCAGCAACATCAATAATTTTTTCAACCAATCAACATGTAAACAAATTCAACTTCATCATTCAATTAGTTCTACTTCAATCATTATCACTCAAACTATATCAAAATGAGGAAATCATTGACAGACAGCAGAGAAAAACAACATTGATAAAGTTGATCAATCATTTATGAACAAAAACCCTTACTTTATATATGTGACTTTGAATAAAGGAACCTGCGTGTATACGCGCTTTTCTAGAGACCAACTAGCGTATAGATTTGCAAATTTTGACCTAAAATTGTGTACTTCTTTAGAACTCTATAAGGACCCAAACCATAGTATTCAGAGATAAATACAGGCATCAATACTTAGATCTAGTCCATCCATGAGTACATCATGCAATGATTTCATGTCTCACGGTCCTGATCCATCATTGTCTTAATCGGTGCATAATTATTTCATAGCTATGTGAAAATTATGGCCCTTACAATGCAAATATACTTCATATTGAAGTATTCATAAAAAACCCTTTCACTTGCACACCTAGCACTTTAATCTTCACCTCTTTGTATAGTTTAGCCCTTATTGAATACCATGGGTCAAAACTCTACTAGTGACGACGGTAATATTTGACGTGATCAATATCAGTTGTCGCACCCATTATTGTGGGACAATACCATCGCAAGACCCCTGTCTTTAGAATACCATGGTGCAAAACCATACACTACTTTTCTTCACCAAACTTGTGTGTATAAGTGACTTGGCCTTGACGAACCTGCGTATAGATTTTCAAATATTCACCTGTATCAAACTTCTGATTCTAGTATGTAAACCTTTGACCCATCATTCTGGTATTATGTTCCATCATTTGTCACCTTTGAACTAACCTATGGATTTAGCTACTTAACATATACTTGTTCTGTTACAAGTGATTCCCTGTCAAGGAAAACACATGCATAATAATGCCAACAATCTCCCCCTTTGGACTTGATGGAAACCATGTTGGTGTTGATCACCTCAACATGTATAAACCTATTAGATACATAAAATGACCGTTATTCAAACACCAAAATATTCTCCCCCTTTGACATCAAGGGCAAAGGGTAGACCAAAGTTCCCCCTTTGGATCTGATTTGCACTATATTGCCATGCTCCCCCTGAGCACATGCTGAATCTTCAGAAAGATTTTCAAATGAGGAACATGACTCTATAACTCAATTGAGTATGACCTTCCTATCACCAAGGACTCATACAAACATAAATCATCCCACCAGGTGGGGATACATATTTGGCTCTCCCACCCAACCAAGTGGGATTACATATTTGACATGACCTCAAAAGTCCATAGGCTTAGAAGGAGCTTTGGAGTATTGCAAAGAGCTTTGGCTTCTCCATAGCGTAGAGAGATTATACCTCTTTGGAGGAGTAGGAATTATTGACTTTAATGTTCCACTATGGGGCTAGTGGTGTGTCAATGGTGTATGTATGAATTAAAATTTCACTTATAATGATAAAATCAGAGCCAACACGCTTTCATGCAATTGTTTTGAATATAATGGGATTATTCTTGTTTTTTTTTCAATGTATTTTATTTAAATTACGCTCATTAAATCATCCCACCAAGTGGGGATACATATTTGACTCTCCCACCCAACCAAGTGGGATTACATATTTTACATGTCCTCAAAAGTCCATACGCTTGGAAGGAGCTTTGGAGTATTGTAAAGAGCTTTGGCTTCTCCATAGCGTAGAGCAATTATACCTCTTTAGAGGAGTAGGAATTCTTGACTTTAATGTTCCACTATGGGGTTAGTGGTGTGTCAATGGTGTATGTATGAATTAAAATTTCACTTATAATGATAAAATCAGAGCCAACACGCTTTCATGCAATTGTTTTGAATATAGTGGGATTATTCTTGTTTTTTTTTTTCAATGTATTTTATTTAACTTACGCTCATTCTTCTGAACTATTTCATTTTCATTTATATGAATCTTGTTGAATGCTTGTTGTATTATTAATTCATTATTTTAACTTGTGGAATATTATGCATCTTATCTTGTGATTTCATTATGCTCGTGTGTTCCTTTCTAGTTGCGTACTATTACAGGTTCCAAGGGTTGCACTTCCTTTTCCCTTTGTGTGTTGGAACTTTCATGCATCGTAATTGAATCTCTGTAGGGTCACACACTTGCTCTCACCAAGGGCATACTTCACTCTGCGTTTTTTCATAATCAAGGCATAATATTACCACTTGTTGTTGGGAATCCTACTCCAAATAGTGTGAGGTCTAGTTGGGACTTCATATCAGGGAGATCCCCTGAATGTTGGTCGGTCTAGAACTATTAACAGGCTAGTTCCTTTAGGAACAATCTAACAACTTGGAGGATGATATAATACAATGGTTAACTAGTATGGATACTCCACTAGAAAATTCCCCATGTTCATTGGAACAAACTATGCATTTCGGAAGGTATGGATGAGAACTTACATAATGTCTCTTGGTTTAGATGTCTAGAAAACATTACAAAAAGGCTATAAAGAGTTGGATGTATTTATTAATGAGGATGATAAGCTTTAATTCACTAAAAATTCTAAAGAAATGAATGCAAACCTGAGTGCTTTTCTTGAATTTGATTTGGTTAATGTCATGCATTCCAACAATACCAAATATATATGTGATAAATTGACAAGCTTCCATAAAAGTGAAAACAATGCAAATACATCCAAAATCCAAGGCCTTAGAATGCAATTTGAAACTTTAATAATGAAATAGGATGAGGATGTAGACAAACTCTTTATTTTGAGTAAACAAGATAGTGAATACCATGACAAGAATTGATGAAGCCATGGATAATTCCTTTATAGTTCAAAAAGTGTTGAGATCTCTTCCTGCCAGATTTGACACAAAAGTATCAATAATTGAGGAGTTACATGGTATCAATTCATTGACATTAGATCAAATACATGGAATATTTATAGATTATAAAATGTGGACATCAAAAGGAAAATCTACATCAACAAAATCTACCTTGAAAGTTGACAAAAGGAATGAAGAATTTCTAGAAGACTAGAGTTGTGAATCTAATGAAGAAGAGGTAAATTTCGTCAAATCTTGGAAAGAGGATCGAGGAAGTACAAAGGTATGTTTCGTTTAAAATGTTTAAAATGTGGAAAAGTAGATAGTTTTTTCTCTAAATATCTATATAAGTAATAAATGAATGAATATGACCATAAAGAGAGGAATAAATATGGGAAAGGAAAGAAGGAAAAGAAGTTCAAGAAGAGATGCTTCTATACATAAGAAGGAAAAAATTCCTTAGCAGATAAAGATGAACAATTTTCTGATGAGGAAAGAATAAAAGGAATTTATGCTCATTGATCTAGAAAAATCTAGATAAAGGTCAAGATGATGATGAAGAAGAAGAAGAATATGAAGTGGAACTAGACATTAAACGAGTCAATGCCCTAGCAGAAATTCAAAGGCTCAATAAAATGAATAATAAGCTTAATTATATTTTGGAAATCTTTTAATATGAATGTTCATCATTTCTTCCTCTCAAAGTAAATCTGGAAGAAGGAAATATGACTGATGATAGGTTATCACAACAAGATAATAAGAAGGGAAAGGAAAGCCAGAAGAAGAAATAGTCTTCCTTAGAAAGGAAATAGAAATGATCAAGGCTTAGCTAAACTAGAACATGAAGTTTATTCAACGTCTAAAATGTTAGGTGATATTTTGAATAGTCAAAGATCCCCTCATCAAAATTGATCACCATAAACAACCAAATGATCAACCCCTAGGATGTGTTGCCCAACATTCAGCTTGGAATAAGTGTCCCAGTCATCCATGGTTATTATTCTTAACATTTATTACATGGAATTTTCACTAGGGCTGTTACAGAACCCTCCCCCTTAGGGGACACCATCCTCGGTGTTCAATCACACATATACCTCAACAACTAAGAAGACATACTACTTATGGATATTTATAACACAACTCGATGGAGTATTTACAATGAAAGATCTGCTCAAGACATAACATCATGACACCAGGACAACATGCCACATAGTGGAGCTTTATAACATAGCTCGTTATGGTATTTACAATCAAAGTCCTTCTCGAGACAAACTCATATGATATCATAACATCATGATAACATAACGACATGATAGCATAATAACATAACACCCATACGACATAGTGGGTCTTTATAACAAAGCTCGTTACGGTATTTACATCTATACACGGGTAAACATTAAGAAACATCATCAAAATTATATATACCAAACACATATGCCAAATAATATACCAAAACATATATCAAACATATACCAACATCATATCTAAGTATATATATCAAAACATCATATAGCATATATCAACTATCATAAAGCATATATCGATCACCATAAAGCATATACTAAATCACTATGAGTCATATACCAAGTAATCATAAGAAAATACTAAACCACCATAAGCAATCACCAAACCACCATATTAAAGTTGCTTTTCCTCAACCGGTAAACAAGGAAGGATACATGGCCCGCATCTGATCCACCATCTTCCATGTAGCTTCATCAGGCCCAAATTGCTTCCATTTCACTCTAGCTTGCTCGATTGCTCAGTTTCAAAGCATGAGCACCTTTTTCTGTAATGTACACTGAGGCAATGGATGGAATTATCCATCGGATTCCACCTGCAATACAGACCAGTCAGTTACATGATTAAAATCTTTAGCATACTTCTTAAGTAATGAGATATGGAAAACATCATGGAATTTCATTGTCAGAGGAAGTGAAAGTCGATAGGCTACTGGCTCAATCCACTCAATAATACTGAAGGGTCCATAAAATCATGGAGCTAGCTTGGTGATGAGCCCCAATTTTTGGTACAATTTGGGCTCATTTGGCCTACTTGCTCTGCTCAAACCATTCATTTTTTATTGCTTATGCATTCATTTCTTGGTTTATTCGTGTTGTTTGTAGGAAGAAGGGTAGACATTCTATCTACGTGACTAATTCATGATGATTTCAGGTTTTGGCATTAAAAGGGAGAAAAAACCACGAGAAAGGAGACAAGGAGACAATGAGGTGGCACTGCTGGTTTTTAGGAGAGGATGTCCACGGTCTTGGGGACCTTCCTCATGATTCCCACCATAGCTCCGAGCTCCAATCCATCTCCCCACCGAGCTTAGAAGCAGCCAGCTGTTCTACAGGAACAGCAGTTATAACTGTTCTACAGGAACAGCAGTTATGACTGTCCTACAGGATCAGCAGTTTAAGCTTCAGTTGGACAGCCGAGCTCCTAAAATCAAGGACACCTGTTGGATGATTGTTTTGCATAAATACTGAGGCCGTAGCCTTGGATATAAGCTTTTTGAACCTTGGCATTACTCTTGTAATTTGGAAGTACGAGCTACAGCTCGGTTTTTGTTCCTTTTGTAAGCCAATTTTGGCATGTCATCAGACTTTCGTTTATGAATAAAGGCAGTCAGATTTTGATCTCATTCTGAGTTTCTAAGGGAGCTATAGCTCTCAGGTTAGGGCCCAACCTGAGAGCAATAGATCTCCTCGGTGTTGTAATGTTGTTGCATTTCGTTCCAGCACTTTGAGTTTTTACTTTAACATGCAATTCGAGTTTACAGTTTGTTAATTTAGTCTTTTTCATGAGCTTAGATAGGATTAGTTTATGGTGATTTTCTTTCAGTTGCTTAAGTTCGATAGGAGGATAGTTATAAATTATTGGAGCTCCAGCAAAAAGGTTGTAAAGGCTCACTGCCATCTCTGTTAGGGATTGGGGTGCAGTCCATAACCAACCACCAAAAAGAAACGCAGTTCTTCTCACTTCCATGCAAGCTGCAACATAGACATTTTCGTTGAAGATCCATCCATGCATTTTTGACATTGAAGCATACTTCTACATTACACCTCCACGCATAAGTTTCATTTCTTGGTTTTCCATTGCTATTCATAGGTTTCATGGCATAGTTATCATAGGTTAATGAATTTCTCATTTTGGTGCATAAGTCATTTGTTTCATTTACGCTGCTCCTTATCATTCCACCTTCTTCTTCTTCTTGATCTCTCCTCAATCCACCTACTCAGCCTCTGTCCATCTCATTTACCCTCCAACTCATCCATTATTCACTTAGCTCCATTTACTTACACTTTCGTTGATCCCATCCTTCCAATCATCAAACCTCTGCATGCACTCTTCCTCCATCTGATTTCTCTGCTCCTGAGCCATCACCAGCTCCATCTCCATCTCACCTATCCTTCCACACCACTCCAACACTCCTCCATCTCCCAAAACCTCCACGGCCAAACATCCTGTAGAATTGCACAGACTTCCTGTAGAAACCCCTGAGTTTCCTGTAGGATCCCCTGCAGACTTCCTGTAGAAGCCTGCAAACTCGGTTGCTGAGCATCCGAACGTGGTAGACTTCTGTGGACTGATGCTAGAGACCCTCTGGGACCTCCCCTAGCCATCCTGACCTTGCCCATGCTTTCCTTCCATTCCAACCGCTCCTGCACAACCAAACCCTAATCAAAAGCATCATCACAATAAATCCAACCACTTAATGAAAAAATACAAAAACATGTCTTTTTAGATGCAAGTAGCTTAGATGCATGTATTTCAGTTCACTGCAAGTAATGGCATTATTGGTAGTTGTTTCATTCACAGTTTTGCTTAGTTAGGGTCTAGCTAGTTAAATTAGGGTTTACTAGGGTTTTCATGCTTTATTGGTTTTCAGTTTCCTTCTGCAATTAGACTAGTCTCCTTTGAGTTAGCTTTCGTCCATCATTCATAAAGCTTCTTCTGTGAGCCTATAGAAGTTGGCTTGAGCCCTAGCGGACTTGTGCCAACTGACCAAGTGACAGTTGCGACAAGAGCTAGTACTTGTGCATACAGCACCGTCGCTTCCAAGTTTGTACGAACTACCGGGTTGATAAAATTAAGAGACAGGAAGCTCCAGGAGTTGTAGCATTATTGCTACAATACTGGAGCCCACCATATTTTTGGCGCCGTTGCCGGGGAAGCGTCAGAGTATTAGTAATTGTTGCTTTTCTTCTATTTTCTTACTCTTGCCTTCTGCTAAGTAGTTTACTTCATTTCCATTCTGCAAAAGTAGCATAGCATTTCCTGCTTTCATAGATTAGCATTTCCTGCTTTCATAGATTAGCATTTCCTGCTTTCCTAGATTAACATTTCCTTTCTGCAAGCGTAGACTAGCATTTCCATTCTTGCAATTTCCTTTGAGCAACGTAGATTAGTTCTTTCCTGCTTTCAGTTAATTTTGCATCTTTCATAGTTAGTTGTAGATCAATCTGTCTCAGTTTTGCAGGTACCAAAAGAAAAGCAAAGCAAAAGCAATAAAAAAGAAAAAGAAAGTCTTTTCCATTTCATGCCTCGTAGGAACCGAGATAGATCAGGCAAATTCCTACCAAACACCCCCACCACATCACTGAGTCACCCTTCTCTCTTCTTTGGTGACAGTGACCCAGAAGAACCTATAGGTGAACAACCTGAGATATCCAAAGACCCTATAGTAGAAGAAGAGTTAGAGACCAATCCATCTGAAGCTATGGCTGACAATAGAAGAGAAGATGAGAGAATAGAAGGTGCCTTCCCCATCCGAGAGACCAATGGAGAGATGAAAATGAAGAACATTAGCCCCTCCGCCTTACCTCACTTCCATGGGCTGACCACTGAAGATCCAGACACCTTCCTGTTTGAGTTTGCTGTCCTTTGTAGAACCTATGACTATACTCAAGATGAGCAAAAGTTGAAACTTTTCCCTTCCACTCTCAAGGATGCAGCACTACGCTGGTTCATGGGCTTACCTAGGAATAGTATCACCACTTGGGCTCAGATGCAGCAAGCTTTCAACACCAAGTACCGGGATTACTGTAGGTCCAAGGAAACAAAGGGGGAAATCTTTCGGATGTCCATGGGAAATGATGAGTCCTTAGAGGATTATGAGGAGAGGTTCCAACTAAGCTATAAGCGGGCCAGGTGCACACTTGACCCTGAATCCCTCAAGTTGGTCCTGCTCCGAGGAGCCCCTGAAGACCTCTTAGATACCCTTCACATGTTAGCTGGGGGGGACATTTACCAACTGCCTTATGAGGACATCAAGACTGTGTTTAGAAACCACTCCAGGGCAGCTCGGAAACGAGGTAGAGGAAACCACCTCTCAACTAGTGTCCCTTTCTCGAAACATGAGCTGGAAAATCAATTAGAAGACCTTAAGAGTGAGGTGAGACAAACCATTGCCATGCAGCTTGACACATTCAGGATTCAGCAAAAGAAAGAAGAGGCTGAGAGAGCCTTGGCTGTCTTCTGCCCTAGGTGCACAAGGAGGCACCCTAAGAACGAATGTCCATTGCATTCGGTTGAAGTATGTTTCGTTTGTGAGGAGGACCATCCCACAAATCAGTGTCCAACCTTACCTGGGTTTAAAGCCATGTACCAAGGGACAGAAGCTCCCACAGAGCCTCTCTATTACCTCAACCAAAGGAGGCCACAGGGATCTAGACCTTATCAGCAGGGGATGCAAGGGGCATCTCAAGCTTATTACAGCCCCAACCAATCAACTCCTATGCCTTCCTGGGGTCCCCCTGCTCATCCTTCATGGTCCATGCCTCCTCCATGGTCTTATCCACCTCAGTACCCCTCTCAACCTACTTCTCATTCATATCACTCACATACCCAGCCACAGCCTCAATGGAATGCACCTCAGTCGGGGTGGAGGCCCCAATACAACACTCCTCCTGCCATCTTGCCTCCACCACCAGTTCAACCTTAGCCATTACCTCCTGCTCCTCCAAGGCAGCCTCAAATGCCTGCTCAACCGAACCCGAACCCCAACAATAGACAGGCCCAGCAGGTATACACTAGGGAAACCTCATGCCCTACCTATGCTATGGAGATCCAGGAGATCAATCTTCGATCTGGAAAGACTCTACCAGATCGCCAACCTCCTCCCCCAGAGGATGAGGAAGATAAACAGGAAGGTGAACCAAAGGCTATTCCACCCTTTCCTGAGAGACTAACAGCCACCACACAACCAAACCCAGAGGAGGAAGAGCTTTTGGGTGAGCTCAAGCAGTTGTGTGTAAAAATACCACTTCTCCAAGCCATCAAGGATGTGCCAATATACAACAAGCTGGTTAAGGAGAAGTGTTTCAAACACCCAGGTAGACGGAAGAAAGATGCCTCAACTATCAATGTCATAGGACAACTGTCTGACCTTATGTTAGGACAAGTCATCTGCCCAAAGTACCTAGATCCTGGAAGTCCTGTAGTAGATGTTCACATCAATGGCACCATTATACCTCACACCTTGATTGATCTGGGGGCTGCCATTAATGTGATGACCAGGGATACCATGCTTAAGCTTAATCTTTAGGGTTCCTTGAGGAAGACCTCGACAGTACTGCAATTAGCAAATCGCTCCACCGTGACTCCCGAAGGGATTGTGGAGGATGTCTTGGTCTCTATTGACTCTTGGGAATACCCTGCAGACTTCCTGGTTCTGCAACCAAAGGCCAAGCTTACTGGATATCCTCTCATTTTGGGAAGGCCTTGGTTAGCTACTGCAGATGCTTACATAAGTTGTCGTGCAGGAAACATGACCATCAAAAATGGTCCCATGTCCAAGCAGCTAGTCCTATACCCTCCTGCCCAACCCTCCTTAGAGCATGACTTACCACTCTGGTTGGAAGAAGGAGAGGAAGACGAGGTGTACTCAACACCTCTGTGCACGTTAGATACCACTAGAAGAGACCCCCCAACCGAGGATGACTTGATCGAGACCTTGATCTAGAATCCACCTTCCAGTGCACTACCCTTAGAGAAGTTGGCGGAGGATGCCCAAGCTAGCACCTTAGTGGATCTTTGTACAACCAACCCTGTTACTCCCAGAGTCAAGAATGTGGAGTTCGGCCCTGAGAAAGCATTGAAGATCAGCTCCTCCCTATCTCCTTCCCAGGAAAAGGAGCTGTGTAGTCTGTTGGCCAACCACCTAGATGCTTTTGCTTGGAGCTATAAGGAAATGAAAGGAGTCCATCCTTCGGTCTGTACCCATCATATATACATCAAAGAGGATTGTAAACCGGTTAGGCAACCTCAGAGGAGAATGAATCCAGCCCTTAAGGACATTGTCAAGGAAGAATTGCAAAAACTGTTGGATGCCGGATTCATCTACCCCATCTCAGATAGTGAATGGGTGTCCCCTCTAGTGTTGGTTCCCAAGAAAAATGGGAAATGGAGAATCTGTGTGGACTACCGAGAACTGAACAAAGCTACCAAGAAGGACCATTTCCCTCTACCTTTCATAGATCAAGTGTTGGATGGACTGGCAGGAAAGAAGTTCTTCTCTTTCCTAGATGGGTTTAGCGGGTACAATCAAATCCAAATCAGCCCGGCAGACCAAGATAAGACCACCTTCACTTGTCCTTGGGGTACCTTTGCCTATCGAGTCCTTCCCTTTGGGCTATGCAATGCTCCTGCTACCTTTCAGAGAGCTGTCTTGAGCATCTTCTCGGAGCTGGTCCATGATGCAGTAGAAATCTATATGGATGACTTTACTCCTTATGGGGCCAACTTCCAGGAAGCATTGTCCAACCTGGGAAAAGTCCTAACCAAATGCACCGAGATGAACTTGTCCCTCAGTCCTAAAAAATGTGAATTCCTAATGACTGAAGGGACCGTGCTAGGCCATACCATTTCTTGCCAAGGATTGCAGGTGGATCCTAACAAAATTGCTCTCATCAAAAGGGTTCCACCTCCTCAAAAAGTTAGGGATGTCCGGAGTTTCTTGGGATTAGCAGGATACTACCGGAGATTCATTAAAGATTTCAGCAAACTAGCCTCACCATTGTTTGGCCTATTGGCAAAAGATGTGGAGTTTAATTGGACTGACGATTGTCAGAGGGCTTTAAAGGAATTAAAGGACAAGCTGGTGTCAGCCCCAATCCTGAGAGGTCCAAACTGGGCCCTACCTTTCCACATCCACACTGATGCCTCGAACAAAGCCATAGGTGCAGCTTTAGGACAAGTTGAGCAGAAACTTTCATATGCCATTTACTTTGTTAGCAAAAACTTGTCCAAAGCTGAGCTGAATTACACTGTAACCGAGAAAGAATTCTTAGCTGTGGTCCATGCATTGAACAAGTTTCGACATTATATTACTGGTTACCAGACCTTTGTACATACTGACCATGCTGCTATTAGATATTTAATGAATAAACCAGATGTGAATGCTCGTATTATTAGATGGTTACTTTTATTGCAGCAGTTTGATTTGACCATTGTTGACAAACCAGGTAGAGAAAATGTTGTTGCTGACTTTTTATCTAGATTGGATTTGTCTGCAGATGAGGATGGAACAGTGGACGACCAGATGCCTGATGAACATCTGTTTGCTATTTCAGTACTCTCTCCATGGTTTGCTGATATAGCAAACTATCTTGTTTCAGCACAGTTCCCTCCACACCTATCTTCCAGAGAGAAGAGCAGAATCATCAGAAAAAGTGCCTCATTCACTTGGATCGGGGGCAATCTGTTCAAGCTTGGCCCCGATCAGATCTTAAGGCATTGTGTAAGGGAGGAGGAAGTCTTTGATATCCTCCTCACTTGTCATGATGGGCCTTGTGGAGGACATTTTGCAGCAAAGAGAACTACCTTCAAGATCCTGCAGGCAGGCTACTATTGGCCCACACTTCATCAAGATGTCAGAAGATATGTCAGTCAGTGTGACCAATGCCAAAGAATGGGGAAACCGACCCAAAGGGATGAGATGCCTCTCCAACCGCAAGTGACTCTTGAGCCATTTGAGAAGTGGGGCATGGACTTTGTGGGCCCAATCAACCCCTCTTCGAGGCAAAGGACTTACATCATTGTGTGTACTGACTATTTGACAAAGTGGGCAGAAACCAAAGCAATCAAAGCAACAACAGAAGAAAAGGTGGCCGAGTTCCTAAGAGAGAACATCTTCTATAAGTTTGGCTATCCAAGAGAGCTGGTCACCGATCAAGGGAGCCAGTTCACCTCCAACTTGGTTGAAGATCTCCTAGCTCATCACAAGATCAAGCATAGGACTTCCACCCCTTATCACCCTCAAGAAAATGGGCAGGTGGAAGTCACCAATAGAGCATTAGAAGGGATCTTGACTAAAGTGGTGAGCAGCAGCAGAAAGGACTGGGCAGATCGCCTGGTTGAAGCCACATGGGCTTACAACACCACTTGGAAGACCACCACTGGCTTCACACCGTATGAGTTGGTCTATGGGAAGAGAGCTTTGCTATCCATTGAGTTTGAATACAACACTTTGAGGATGGCAGATTAGCTGGACCTAGATCTCAGCCATGCACAACAAGAAAGGCTACTGCAGCTGAATGGCCTGGATGAGCACCGAATGCAGGCCCTCCTTCACTCAGAAGTGGTTCAACTTCAGAGAAAGGTGTGGCATGACCAACATCTCCATGACAAGCAATTTCAGCCGAGAGATTGGGCTTTGTTGTATGACTCCAGATACAAAGATTTCAAGGGGAAGCTGAGAACCAGATGGCTAGGACCATATGCAGTGGAGAAATGCCATGACAATGGATCTGTCCTCATTCAAACCATTGATGAGGAAGCCATTCCCATGCTTGTCAATGGGCATCATTTGAAGATCTACAGGAGACCTCTCTCAAGACAAGAGTTCATCAGAACTATGGAGAAATCTGTATTGGTCATAGAGAAGGGTTCTGCCTCTGCCTCTGGCATACCCTGAAGAAAAATGGAAAAAAGAAAAATAAATAAAAAAAAGAAAAAATAAATAAAGATCCTTGGGTGAAAACCTCTCTGAGGCGCCCAGGGTAGGTAGTAGGGGTGAAAACCTCATTGAGGCGCCCCTATTGTCTTTCAAAAAAAAAAAAAAAAGAAAAGGTGAAAAAGATCCTTGAGTGAAAACCTCTCTGAGGCGCTCAGGGCAGATGGCATGGGTGAAAACCTCTTTGAGGCGCCCCTGTCATCTTTCAAAAAAAAGAGAGAAAAAAGAGAAAAAAAGAAAAAAAAAACAATAAGCAAAATATGGTAAAATTGCATGCAGGTTGCAAATGTTCTATGGAGGAGAGGAAGCCCTTCAACTCAGAGCCAAGGGTCCTTATCATGCTGTCAAGGAACCTCACCAGCACCTCCTCGAAGGGTACCCATGTTTTTTCAAGGTATGTGCAATTTTATCAAGGTTTGAATCTTCTACAGGAAGATGCTGTCTTTCTACAGGAAGATGCAGTCTTTCTACAGGAAGGCGCGGATTTTCTACAGGGAAGTACAGACTTTCTACAGGAAGGCCGAACTTTCTACAGGAAGCTCTGTGTTCTACAGGAAACTTCCTGTAGAAGTTTTGGACGGCCAGAATTCATCTTAAAAAGAGATTTCGTGACTATGGAGTGGTTTGGATGCATGCAAGCCTCTGTTGGCACCCGTGCACATTGCTGTCACCTTGCTCCACCATCCTTGTCGACATGCGGCCAAGTTCCCTACACCAACAAAGAAGATTGATGAGTTTTCGCGGGAAAAGCCATTTTCAAAGCTAAACAAATGCTGGATCTCATACCGCAGGCATCAAAGAGCTCCGGGAATGTGATTGAAACGCCAGAACCTCCGTCGTGCAGCATGCACCCAAGGAGAAAGGACTGTTACGAGACACCTCGCGGGAATCCTGTAACAGTTCAACCTGCTCGAGTGGATACCATTCACAGCACCGCCATCTGAAATGAAACGCGGGCGCATGCAAGCAAAACATCCACTCCATCGTCGGCAGCCTGTAACCACGAGCCTCCGGGTCTGTGTAAGTCGCATGCAGCAGGTAGATCCACTCACCATTGTCCAAGAACTGGAAAAATCGTGTGCAGCCACGCAGGTAAGTGTCTCAACCCTTCCTTCCATCAAATCGCATGAATCTTACTTGGAAATTGTTTGCAAAGTGTAAAATTGAATGGTTGAGCAGCCGTATGGCCAGTCGACTGGCCACGTCGGCTAGTTAAAGTGTAATTGGATGTTTGGGTGGCGGCCACGACAGAGAGAATGAACTGCACGCACGTGAGAACACTCTCGTCAGAAGCATGAGTTTAACAGGAAAAGGCGGCGGCAAATCTGTGGGAATGAATGCGGCAGCAAGTGAATACGCAGGCGAATGATGGATGACGTCGCCCAACGGTCCGGCGGGGACAGCTCATCCCCCGCACCACGGATTGCGCCGATTCAAAATCTAATCGGCTAGATCATGCGCATGCATTTATCATCCAACACTTCAAACTCGGGTGGCTATTCTGATCTCATCTGCACTTTGATACGCCGAGCTGTTGGCTACCAGAATGCCGGTAAATCACACCTCGAGCGCGGGCCAACTACAGTCCTCCCCGAGAATTGCGCACTGCTTCTACAGGAACGCAGTTCTACAGGAACACAGTTCTACAGGAACGCAGTCTACAGGAACACAGTCTACAGGAACACAGTCATCTACAGGAAAGCGGGTGCCTCACGAAAAAAGGTGGCCAATTAAAGAGGTAACCCTGAACTCTTCATGTAACTGGTTAGTAGAAGTGGCAAGACCATCGTCCACAGTCGGGTCATAAAAAGATCGGTGGAATTGTTGTTTGCTGTGCCTATGCTATTGTTCTACAGGATGTCGGTATAAGTAGACTGTGTTGAATTTTGTATGTGCATGCTCTGTCTTAATAGACCAAATCTCTTTTGCATTTGCCACCTTTAATTAAAACGACCGTGTTCATCATGCCGGGTGGGTTTATAAGACGGGAGCCCACTGATTCAACTAAACTAAGGGAAAACCCGGCAGTGGTAGAGCTCTTCACCAGAGCACAATGGATGTCTTTTTGTGATACGCTGCAGGGCTACGATGATGAAGTGGCCGAAGAATTCTTGCAGGCTCTGAAGCCTAAATCTCAGACACTGGCCACAGTGAACTTCAGAGGTCTAAGCGTCAAGCTCACCCCAGAACATATCAGTCGGATCACAAAACTTCCTATGGGTCTGCCGTGGGATAAAGAGGAGAGAAAGCTGAGTCAGCAGGCAAAGAAAGAATTCTTTCCACCTGAGGAAGAATTCTCGGAGGACAAAAACGGGGTGCGAAGAACGAGCCTGTCGCCACCTTGGAACGAAGTCAGTTTGCAAATCATGAAATATATTACTTGTGAAGGTCGTTTCAGCATCGTGTATGCATATCACTTTTGGCTGCTCACTGAGTTGAGGCACCGAATTGACCTTCCTGTAGAACAAAAACTGAGCATCCCTTATTACCTCCTGCAGTCTCTAATGGAGTGTGCTACAAAGCTGAAAGAGGGCATACAAGATCAGATAGCCCACCATGGGTTGATCAAGCTTCTTGTGGAAGATGCATTGCACTCATATAAGGTCCCCCTCTCATGGGAATCCTTCCGGAATTTAACAAAAGATGGGGACATTAAAATGTTGATCGAAGAAACAGGTTCCTCCAGCAGTGAGGAACACGAAGCAGTGGCCGAGGAATAGAGAGAAGAAGGCCAAGAGACCCCAACAACAGTACAGAAGAAAGAACAAAGGAAGAGGCATGAGGAAAAGGAGGACAAAGAAAAGGGTGGCACACCTATCCTGTCAGCAAGGGAAGAGAGGATGAAGAGCAGAATGGACAAAGCAGAGGTGGCCCACATCAGCCCAAGTACCTCAACAGCACCTGCAACCAAAGTAAAAAGCAAAACTCAGGCAGGCAAGCAAGCAGAAGTGGAGACACCTGTGTCTACAGGAAAGCAAAAACAGGCTTCTACAGGAAGCCCAAAAACAAAAACAAAGGCTTCTACAGGAAGCCCGAAGATCATTGAGAAGCAGGCTTCTACAGGAAGCCCGAAGATCGTTGGAGAACAGGCTTCTACAGGAAGCCCAAAAACGGAGACAAAGGCTTCTATAGGAAGCCCGAAATTGCAGAAACAGGCTTCTACAGGAAGCCCCGAAAAGGTGAAACCCAAGGAGAGAAAGGTGGATATTCTGGCACGGGAGGCAGCAGCTGTATTAGCTGGCCTCAGCACGCCACCTAAGCCAAAAGGAAAGAGGAAGAGGGAGACCCCTCTATACTTTAAGGCTCGAAGAAGTGTTAGGATAAAGACGGGCAAGCCACAGGCCCAATCCAGCAGCCCGATCGTCATCGAAGATACATCTGTTTCTCCCAGAGAAAAGTCACCCTCCAGGATCACAGTCACCTACGAGAAGGGGAGTCCAAAGAAAAATACGTGGCAAGAAAGGTTAGACTTGTTGACTGAACAAACGCGGCTACAGGAAGCTGAAAATGTTCTACAGGATACTCTGGCCCGGCTACAGGAAACAGAAAAGAAGGAAGGAGAAGGACTCTCATCACCACCAAGGGAGGGTGAGGTAGAACCACCTGAAGAGATAGAAAGAGAACATATACCAGAACCTAGCCCTTCACCTAATCTGAATTCATACTACACCTTTTTAGAGGCGGGCAAAATCATACCGCAGAAATTTACTGTGCCTCTATTTTTTGAACTAGAGAAGGAAAGAGTCCGTTCCCACACATGGATGCAGATCGCCAAATCAAAGGGTGTGGCGGACATAGGCCCTTTACAAGATCAACTCAGAGAGGTCAGGAGTGAATTCACCATGGCTAAACATGTGGCTAATTGCCAACGTGTGCTTCTACAGGAAGAAAATCAGAAGCTAAGATTGCAGCTACAGGAACTAAAGGCAGGGGCAGGAACATCCTCCAAGGACATCACAAATGAACAACAAGGCAACAAGGAGCTGACCACCAGCCTTGAAGGGCCAATGACACTTCTACAGGAAGCAGAACAACAAACAAAAATTGAAGTGCAAGCCCTAAGAGAACAGCTGCAACAAAAGGAAGCACAATTGGCCTGCATGGCCAGTTGGGCCATGGAGGCAATTCAGTGCAGAACACCTGCAAAAGCCTATGGATTGTTCTTAAAAGATCAATGGCTGCAGTTCCAAATAAACACCTTGGCACAAAGAGGTATTTCACATATCCAAAACCCACAACAATTTTCTGAATTGTGCAGTACTAGTTCATTTGAGGACAAAACCAAATTAGCAGAGTTTTACCTCCACAATTTGGATTTGCCTAATGAAGTCTCCTAGGATCCAAATGTTGCCTTGGGTGATATGCAATTGATGGCGTTCGCCTCATGGTTAAACCATGAGGATCAGAGAGCAGCTGAAGCAAAATCGGTCATGAACCGAGAAGTGAGTGAACCCCTGTTCATTCGACCAGAACTAGAGGACCCGGTGGCACTCATCTCAACCCACCAACAATTGGCTACAGATCCCACAGCTTCCTTGAGATTTATGGACCAACAGGCCCAAGCCATAGCCCACTTTGAAGACATGGAAAGGTTGTTGGGAGAAAGTGCTGCCCAAGCATGTGCACGCAGATGGAATACCCTGGCACACAGCTTGAAAATCAGAGAGTACCATACCCCCATTCGGATGAGGGAAGCTTTGGCAAGGGTTGAACTTTACAAGAAATCCATGCAAAGCCTCCAGGCCAGCTGGATTGGCCTTAAACTCAGCCCACCACTACTGCTAGGACTGACTGAAGGCAATACAGAGGAAGATAACAGTCAACAATGGGAAGAGGTGGACAGGAAAGCAGGGTTTCATATCCACAGAGAAGACACCACCACAGAGCCTTGGGATACAAGGGAAGCAGTGAAAGCAATGAAGGATGAAGATTTGGACTAAGTTGCTCAAGGATGAGCAAATAGTTTAGCTGGGGGGTGATGATGAGCCCCAATTTTTGGTACAATTTGGGCTCATTTGGCCTACTTGCTCTGCTCAAACCATTCATTTTTTATTGCTTATGCATTCATTTCTTGGTTTATTCGTGTTGTTTGTAGGAAGAAGGGTAGACATTCTATCTACGTGACTAATTCATGATGATTTCAAGTTTTGGCATTAAAAGGGAGAAAAAACCACGAGAAAGGAGACAAGGAGACAATGAGGTGGCACTGCTGGTTTTTAGGAGAGGATGTCCACGGTCTTGGGGACCTTCCTCGTGATTCCCACCATAGCTCCGAGCTCCAATCCATCTCCCCACCGAGCTTAGAAGCAGCCAGCTGTTCTACAGGAACAGCAGTTATAACTGTTCTACAGGAACAGCAGTTATGACTATCCTACAGGATCAGCAGTTTAAGCTTCAGTTGGACAGCCGAGCTCCTAAAATCAAGGACACCTGTTGGATGATCGTTTTGCATAAATATTGAGGCTGTAGCCTTGGATAGAAGCTTTTTGAACCTTGGCATTACTCTTGTAATTTGGAAGTACGAGCTACAGCTCGGTTTTTGTTCCTTTTGTAAGCCAATTTTGGCATGTCATCAGACTTTCGTTTATGAATAAAGGCAGTCAGATTTTGATCTCATTCTGAGTTTCTAAGGGAGCTATAGCTCTCAGGTTAGGGCCCAACCTGAGAGCAATAGATCTCCTCGGTGTTGTAATGTTGTTGCATTTCGTTCCAGCACTTTGAGTTTTTACTTTAACATGCAATTCAAGTTTACAGTTTGTTAATTTAGTCTTTTTCATGAGTTTAGATAGGATTAGTTTCTGGTGATTTGCTTTCAGTTGCTTAAGTTCGATAGGAGGATAGTTATAAATTATTGGAGCTCCAGCAAAAAGGTTGTAAAGGCTCACTGCCATCTCTGTTAGGGATTGGGGTGCAGTCCATAACCAACCACCAAAAAGAAACGCAGTTCTTCTCACTTCCATGCAAGCTGCAACATAGACATTTTCGTTGAAGATCCATCCATGCATTTTTGACATTGAAGCATACTTCTACATTCCACTTCCACGCATAAGTTTCATTTCTTGGTTTTCCATTGCTGTTCATAGGTTTCATGGCACAGTTATCATAGGTTAATGAATTTCTCGTTTTGGTGCATAAGTCATTTGTTTCATTTACGCTGCTCCTTATCATTCCACCTTCTTCTTCTTCTTGATCTCTCCTCAATCCACCTACTCAGCCTCTGTCCAGCTCATTTACCCTCCAACTCATCCATTATTCACTTAGCTCCATTTACTTACACTTTCGTTGATCCCATCCTTCCAATCATCAAACCTCTGCATGCACTCTTCCTCCATCTGATTTCTCTGCTCCTGAGCCATCACCAACTCCATCTCCATCTCACCTATCCTTCCACACCACTCCAACACTCCTCCATCTCCCAAAACCTCCACGGCCAAACATCCTGTAGAATTGCACAGACTTCCTGTAGAAACCCCTGAGTTTCCTGTAGGATCCCCTGTAGACTTCCTGTAGAAGCCTGCAAACTCGGTTGCTGAGCATCTGAACGTGGTAGACTTCTGTGGACTGATGCTAGAGACCCTCTGGGACCTCCCCTAGCCATCCTGACCTTGCCCATGCTTTCCTTCCATTCCAACCGCTCCTGCACAACCAAACCCTAATCAAAAGCATCATCACAATAAATCCAACCACTTAATGAAAAAATACAAAAACATGTCTTTTCAGATGCAAGTAGCTTAGATGCATGTATTTCAGTTCACTGCAAGTAATGGCATTATTGGTAGTTGTTTCATTCACAGTTTTGCTTAGTTAGGGTCTAGCTAGTTAAATTAGGGTTTACTAGGGTTTTCATGCTTTATTGGTTTTCAATTTCCTTCTGCAATTAGACTAGTCTCCTTTGAGTTAGCTTTCGTCCATCATTCATAAAGCTTCTTCTGTGAGCCTATAGAAGTTGGCTTGAGCCCTAGCGGACTTGTGCCAGCTGACCAAGTGACAGCTGCGACAAGAGCTAGTACTTGTGCATACAACACCGTCGCTTCCAAGTTTGTACGAACTACCGGGTTGATAAAATTAAGAGACAGGAAGCTCCAGGAGTTGTAGCATTATTGCTACAATACTGGAGCCCACCACTTGGCACATGATCCAATCCACAAGGATGTCTTCTTCAGTTTGATGCACAAGTATACCTATTACCCAATAAAGAACTCCTTGAACAACCTGTTCTTGTATACATAACTCTTCTGCCCATCCTATGCTACCTTAAGATTATTCTTGATCACCTTCATCTCCTATTCCATGTCTTCCAAAATATCTAGTCCAATCAATAGTCTGCTAATAGAATCACTCCAACTAATGGGAGTGTTACAAATCTTCCCATACAATGCATCAAAAGGACTCATCCTTAGTGACTCCTTATAATCGTTGTTGTATGCAAACTTGACCAATGGGAGATACTCTTCCCACTTCCTCTATTGATGCATTACATAAATCCTCAACATGTCCTCTAATATACTTTTGACCCTCTCTGTCTGTCCATCTATTTGCAGATGATAAGATGTGTTGAAGACCAACTCTGTGCCCAAACCTGAACATAACTCCTTCCAAAACTTGGAAGTGAACTTCACATCCCTGTCTGACACAATATTCTTTGGAACACTGTGTAATCTAACCACATCTTTGATGAATACTTGTGCCGCATCACTATCTTAGAATGTAGACTTCATCATAATGAAGTGTGCAACCTTTTTCAACCTATCCACAATGACCATGATGGAATCATGTTGTTTTAGTGTCTTCAGAAACCTTGTGATGAAGTCCATGGAAATGAACTCCCATTTCTACTCTAGAATCATGATCATTTGTAGTAGTCCACCTCAATGCTTAGAATATTCTTTCACTCACTGACAATCAAAACATCTAGACATAAACTATGCTACATCCCTCTTTAAGTTCAGCCAATAGTAAGATCTCTTCAATTCTATCAGTGTCTTCTGGTAACCTAGTTGACCTGAATACAGTTTCGCATTAAAATCCCTCAAGATCACCTTCTTTATATCATTGTCATCCGACACATATATATTGTCTCAAAATCTAACCAATCCATCTTCTATAAGACAATAATCCAAGTCTTGTGCACCTACACCTGCACCTATACCTATACCTATGCATGTACCTATATTACCACTTGTACCTACACCACTACATGTACTTGTACCTACACATGTACTTGTATTATCTCCCTACTACAACTTGTGCACAATATTCATATACCTAACATCTTGTTGTGATGCCTACAAGATATTATCATGTAAGTCCATCCCATAGGAGCTCATAGTTGCTGAGTGATGTACCTGAAACCATCTATTGAGAGCATTTTCCACCATGTTCTCTATACCCTTGATGTACCTGATCTCGAAGTAAAAATTGTTGATCGTGGCTAACCATCTAGCATGTCTGGCATTTAGATTCAGCTGGTCAAACAACTACCTCAATCTGATGTGATCACTCATAAGCACAAAACGCCGGCCAAGAAGATAGTGTCTCCACATCTGCAATGCATATATAATCGCTGCTAACTCAAGATCATGTGTGGGATAGTTTTTCTCATGTTCATTTAGTTTTTGGGACTAATAAAAGTCCACCTGTCCATCCTGCATAATGAATCCACCAAGCCCTCTCTTGCAAAGACTTGTAAATACTACAAACTCTATCCAAATCTGCAATCTGTAGTATTGGCGCATGTGTTAGCAACTGCTTAAGTTGCTCAAAGCTAGCCTCACACTCTTTAGCTTGTTTGAACTTCTTACCTTTACTCTGCAATTATGTGATAGGATAAGCAATCTGTGAGAAGTTCGTGATGAACCTCCTATAATATCTTTCTAGAACCATGAAAGATATCACCTCAACCACAATCTTAGGAGCTACCCACTCCATGATGGCCCTTATCTTCTTTGGATCTACTGCAATGCCCTCCTTGGAGACAACATGTCCCAAGTAGTGTACCTTGGTCTAAAAGAAACTACATTTGTTTAGCTTAGCATACAGTTGATTCTCTCTCAATAACCTCAACACTACTACTAAGTGCTCAACATGCTCTTCCTCATTTTTAGAATATACTAGTATATCATCAATGAACACAATAACAAACTTATTCAAATATGGACACAACACACTATTCATCAAATGCATGAACATAGTTGGAGCATTAGTTAAGTCAAATGGAGCCACAACAAACTCATAATGCCCATACCTAGTCCTAAACGTAGTCTTGTATATGTCATCCTCTTTGATGCATACCTGATGGTATCCAGATCTCAAGTCAATCTTTGAGAAGACTGCTTCTCCCTTCAACTGATCGAACAAGTCATTAATCCTCGGCAAAGGGTACTTGTTCTTGATAGGAACTTTGTTCAACTACCTGTAATCAATGCATAATCTGAGGGTACCATCTTTCTTCCTCACAAACAATATCGGTGTGCCCCAAGGTGATACACTTGGCCTAATGTATCCCTTTTCCAACATCTCCTTCAACTGCAATATTAAATTCAACCAACTCAGTTGTGTTCATCTTGTCAAGTGATTTCAATGCTAGAGCTACCCCTGATGCTAACTCAATAGAAATGTCTACCTCCCTATGAGGTGGAAACTCGTCAGGAAATACATCCCTGAACTACTGTAAAGATGGGTACTCATTCAACACATCTGCATCCTCAACCTCCTTACCCTTATCACTAGAAATATGTAGTGAAAATAGCTTTCACCCTTTCCTGTGGCTACACTTTGCTTGCATAGTTGTCACCATCGTAACTGATGTGGATTTCTTCTTACCTTGCAAGGCTCTTGGTTCTCCATTGTCGTCAACACATTCAATGGCATTGTCATAGTAGTCAACTTTGGTTCTATGTAGATACAAACAATCCATGCCTAATAACATATTGTATGAACCCAACGGTAGAAGATTCAAATGTGTTGCGGTAGGCTTACCATTCAAATCAAATGCTCAAGCTCTTACCCAATGATGAACTTTCTTCTTCATACTTATAGCCAACTGAACTAACCAAGTTTCTTCATGCAACTCCTTATTAAAACCACACTTATCCACCAAGTCAGGAATAACACAGCTATAATTAGATCCAGGGTCAATCAAAATAGAAAGAACTTGATCACAAAGCTTACCATCCATCTTAATGATATATTCTTGATCCTCGGCCTTCTTGTTGTCCACAACTACATAGGTATGAGGAATACTCTAGCCTACATCTCCAACAGTCTGCACCTCCTATGCACTGTATATCTGTGGTCTACCACTCTGATGTTGCAGACAATCTCTCTGAATGTGGCCTTTTCCACAAGTCCAACAATCCATGGAAACCTTACTCTACTCCTGAGGCTGATGTCCCTATCCTCTATCTAATGCATCAAACTTCTTAGGTGGTGCAACATTCTCCTTGTTATATGTACCACGCCACCTTGCTCGCTTTTCATCTCATTTTCTTTTGTTCTTTCCATCACCTCTTCAGTTTGGCTTAGTCTTACTTCTGCGCTTCAATTTCTCATAGAAATTCTTTATCTTTTGAATGGCCTCCTGTAATGATCTATGCTCATCGAATTCAATCCTTCCTTTGAATGCAACCAGTGACCTAGTAATGAACCTTTGAATCTTAGCCTTCTCCCCTATGAGGTAAGGCACATACCTCAGTAGCTTCGTGAACCTGCTAGTGTACTCATCATCTATCATAAAACCCATCTTTAGCTCATAAAATTCTTTTTTCTCTGTCATCAAAGTACCTTTCCTAAAAGCATTTCTTCTTAAATAACCATTCAAAGTCATTCCAAGAAAAATATTCCTCATGAATACACCTTACATACTTCACATCTTCCAATCAGATGTCCGCTTTACCTTTGAGACTGAAGATAGATACTCTAGCTTTCATGTTCTCTGAATAATCATGCAACCTAAAGAACTTCCTCATGCCAAGCAACCATGCCTCTGCATCCTGTGGTTTCTTCATTTCCCCATCAAAACTAGGTGGATTTGCTTTCTTAAATTCATCTGGAAAATACCCCATATCACTCCTCCTACAATGATGATATAGATGATAATCATAGTGCCTATCTAAATTGGAGCTAGAATCATACTGTGTCCAACAATCTTCTCCTCTCCAGGTGTCCAACAATCTTCTCCTCTCCGGGTGTCCCGGTGTCATACTTGTGTAGTACTCGGAGCTACCACGATCCACTGATCTTTATCCACCAACAGATCCTCCATCTTGAGTTTCCACAACTCAAAACTCTGACCATTAAATTTCTCGATCTCTATATTTCCACTACTCGCCATCTTCTTTCACCACTAGAATCGATCTCACATATATCCCACTGAAAAAGGTCTACCATAGGCCTGAGTGAAACCCCTCAGCAACAAAGGCATCCCCTTGAAGCCAAAACAGCTCTGATACCAAATGTAGGTTTTAACCCCGTACAGAAATTACCTTCATATGGATTCTAAAAACACAGAAAATAAAAAATGCATGAGCATAACACATAAAACACATATACACAAAGATTTTCCCCTAGATCCCAAAACCAGGACTACTAGCTTCATTTTTCATTATATTCCTTTCAATGTTACAATACATATTTATACATGTCGAAACATCCAACCATGGACCGAAAACCATCGCATACAAAACCATGTGCGAAAAATCATCCACAAAACCATAGGTAAGTCCACCCAACCTAATTTAGGGTCCAAAAACAAAATTTTCCAGGGCACTGCCTTGGACCCCATAGAGTGGGGTTACCTACACCCCTCAAACCCCCTGTGACCCCCCTGCTACGCAATCGGTGCAGCGAAGGGGGGGACTCTGCCCCCCTTCTAACCCCTCAATTAACTACGTCGGCTAGTCGTGGAAAGAATATAACACAATCCAAAATTTTCCCACTTGTCGTTTTATTTCCACAGTGGGCCACAGGAGAGCTTAGTCATTTATCTAGCATTGCAATGCCCATTGTTTCTCTACACCAAGAGAACTTCTTAGAGCTCACATATTTTGTCAATGCATCTATAGTATTCTTCAAAATGTCCACCTTTACCAGCAACACCTTTTTGGTTTCTATCATATCTCTCACAAAGTGATACTGAACATCAATGTGCTTTGTCTTTGAATGATATGCAGGGTTCTTTTCCAAGAAAATTGCACTTTGGTTGTCACAGTCTATCCTTATATCTCCTTGTACTAACCCCATACTTGAACACAATCTCTGCAACCAAACTACTTCCTTGCTTGCATGAGTGGCTACCATGTATTATGCCTCTATAGTTGATAGTGCCACTATAGATTGTTTCTTACTCATCCAACTGACTGCACCTCCAAATAGGCTAAAAACATACCCACTTGTAGATCTTCTCTGATTTAGATCTACAGCCAAATCTGCATCAACAAATCCACAAATATCCAACACTCTATCCAATCATGGCCTTCCTTGGTAGCACAAACCATAATCACTAGTGCCATGTAAATACCTGAAAACCTGCTTCACTGTTGTCCAGTGCTCCTTCCCTAGTTTTGACATAAACCTGCTCAATACTCCCACTGCATGTGCAATGTCTGGTCTAGTATAGACCATTGCATACATTAGGCTACCGACTGCACTTGCATATGGAACACAGGACATGTCATCTTCCTCTTCTTGTGTTTTGGGACACTGTTCAGAAGATAACCTCACACCTACAAGAATAGCAACCTTCACTGGTTTACTATCCTACATATTAAACCCCTACAGTATTGTCTCGACATACTTCCTCTGGTTTAACCAGAGCTTCCTCTTTGCCTGGTCTCTTTTAATTTCCATGCCCAAAATATAGTTTGCAGCACCAAGATCTTTCATGTCAAATTTGGAGGACAATTGGATATTCAAATCTTGGATAATTTCTTTGTCATTTCCAACCAGCAACATATCATCCACATATAATAATAGATAAATAACACGATCACCAATTAATTTAAAATACACACAATGATATTCTTTTCTTCTGGTGAAGCCAAGTCCCCGTATAAATATATCAAATTTCTGATACCACATCCTTGGTGATTGTTTTAACCCATACAGAGACTTCTTTAACTTGCATACAAGTTCTTTCTTACCCTTCACAGCAAAACCTTCAGGTTGCTTCATGTAGATCTCCTCTTTCACATCCCCATGAAGAAATGCTATCTTCACATCCATCTCTTCTACCTCAAAATCAAAAGCAACAACAACAGATAGAAGTAATTTAATAGAAGCTACCTTGGCAACAAGAGAAAAAATATCACCAAAATCAATTCCCAGCACCTAGGAATAACCTTTTTCTACCAATCGACCTTTGTATTTCTCCACCTTTCCTTCTGTATTTGTCTTCTTCTTGAACACCTATTCGCTTCCAACGGGTTTCCTTCCAGTCGACAAGTCCACCAGTTCCCAAGCCTCATTTTTGTGCAAAGATGCCATTTCATCAACCATGGCCTCTTTCCAGAGTTTTCCATCCTATGAATCTACTGCTTCCTTCATAGTTCTGGGATCATCATCAGTAACAGATAAAGTAAAATTTGAACAGAAAGCATATGGACTATACCTTTCTGGCTGCCTTCTTTCTCGAACTGATTTTCTCACACCCAGAGTTTGTGGCTCTTCATCTTCTAATTCCTCCTCTGTTGTAGAGTCTAATTATTCCTCCTTAAGTGTAGAAATTTTGAATAATATAACACGTGTTCACAGAGATTATCCTAATTATACACTATTTTTGGAATGCGTGCATAATACATAACCTCCTCTACGTTGATAATCAATTTGCGGAATAAAAGAAAGAATTGCATGCGCACATTGAAACATCAATCACACATATCAACACAGTATGTAATGGGGAAAGCATACAGCTGAAAACCCCAAACTATCTGTATATTATAATGATAGAGAACATGTAACAATACATAATACAATACTCCTCACAAGTACTCAGTACTATCTCCACCTGCTACACACAAACTAGCTCAGATCTGAATCAAGTCACAGGTTCAAATCTCCTCCACTGTTTGCCTACCTCTATTGAGCAATCCAAGTTGAGAATGGATCAGATCCAAGAATGAATTCCCTTGGATTGTACTGCACAATCCTCATTGGCAATCTCAATCAATGATTGTGAAAATCTCATGCACAACTATAGTCACAACTAATAGTAGTCTTACCCTTTCACCCACCTCTAACACTTGTCTCCACTGAACTGTCCATGCACTGAGTTAACTGATGTATTCTGTAGTTGATTTATGAGTTAATAATTAGTGAATTAATTAATAATTGATTCATATCACTCATCACTAGTGTATTAGGTAGTTAGACTAAATACAACTAGTTCAACTAAGTCAAACTGAACACAACTCCGTCAACTTCTCAATCAGCTCCATCAAACTCAATCACTTGAGTTCTAACTGAAGTCCATCATGCAATATCTCAACTAACCCATAGGAAAATCGTATTTCC
Source organism: Pinus tabuliformis (assembly GCA_031772625.1). Taxonomy (NCBI): domain Eukaryota; kingdom Viridiplantae; phylum Streptophyta; class Pinopsida; order Pinales; family Pinaceae; genus Pinus; species Pinus tabuliformis. The sequence continues at coordinate 453,574,307 of CM062809.1, read as the reverse complement.
TTCTGGCAGTTGCATGTGCCACATTCGTAGCTCGAACTGAAGTGCTGCAAGAGGATAAGATAATGTTTATAGTCCAATTATTATTAAGAGCTAATAATATTCGACTGTTCTATTTTTAGACTGGCAGTCTAAAACTAGACTCTGCCCATATGTCTAAAAATAGAGGTTCATCTATTTTTATCAACATGACCAATCATCCATAAATAGCATCCTGCAACTCATAGACCATGATCCATATGTCTAAAAATAGACATAGTCTAAAAATAGACTTTGCACCAAAAATAGCCTGGGGCCCACTTAGTGAAGGCGACTTCTTTTCACTAAGCTCCACCATCTTGTTGCATTTTCAACACTCCCTCTCAACAAGATATGGATTATCTGCAACTCTTATCCTGCCTCTGTGGTATTCGAATTTTCTCCTAGTGAGCGCCTTCGTCAAGATATCAGCATCCTGATCCTCCGTGGGAATATATGAAAGTAACATGATTCTATATTGCACAAAATCTCTGATATGATGGTACCTGATTTCAATGTGCTTGGATCTATCATGAAATACTGGATTAGCCGAGAGTTTAATGCAACTCTATTTATCACAATAAATCCCAGTAGGCTCCAAGTGTGACCAGAACAACCCGAACAGGATCTTCCTCATCCATATAGCCTCGCATGCAGCCAAACTTGCTGCCATATACTCGACCTCTGCTGAAATGAGTGCCATGGATCTCTGCTTCCTGCTGTACCAAGAAACTGTTGTCGACCTGATACTAAAGATCCCTCCAGATGTGCTCTTTTTGTCCGTTGGGCTTCCTTCCCAATCTGCATCTGTGAAGCCACATAGCTTCACCTCATCCTCCTGTCTGTACCACAATCCATATACTGAAGTGCCTCTGAGATAACAAAATCCATGCTTGCATGCCTTCCAGAAGAGCTTGGTTGGCTTAACCATATCTTGTGAAAGCTGGTTAACAGCATATCATATATCGGGTCATGTATTGACCAGATACATAAGCGACCCCACCAACTATCAATAAATAGTGGCATCCACTACCTCCGCTGAAGTAGCATCCTCCTTCCTCCAACCTCTAGTAAGAGGAGTATCAACAGGCTTGTAGCCATGCATGTTGAACTTCTCTAGTATCTCCCGGGAATACTTACCTTGAGAAACAAATAGTCCATCACTGCGCTGCCAAATTTCCAATCCCAGGAAATAATGAAGGAGGACCAAGTCCTTCATCTCAAACTATCTAGCAATATCATCCTTGCATGAAAGTATCAACAGCTCATCTCCCGTCAAAATCAAATCATCTACATAAAGTACAATGATCAGCAACTTACCCTCCACCACAATCTGGTATAGGTTAGGATCCGCCTCACTCTTGGAGAATCCAAGTCCGGTGAAATAACTGTCTATTCGCGTGTACCAAGCACGAGGTGCTTGTTTCAACCCATACAACGCTCTCTTGAGCCTGCACATGTGACTCGCTGTTGAAGATCTCAAAACCTTCAGGCTGCTCTATGTAGACCTCCTCCTCAATGACTTCGTTGAGGAATGCAGTCTTCACATCCATATGATGGATGTGCCACCCCATATGCGCTGAGAGAGCAAGAATCGTCCGTATGGAAGAATACCTTGCAACAGGTGCAAAGGTCTCCTCATAATCGATCCCCTCTATCTGTGAGAAGCCTTGGGCAACAAATCTTGCTTTGTACTTCTCCACACTCTCGTCAGTTGCCTGCTTCACTTTGTAGATCCATCTCAAACCCACCACTGATTTCCCCTCCAGTATTGGGACAATCTCCCATGCACTGTTTCTGACAATCGAATCATACTCTTCCACCATGGCATCTACCCATGTGGGATCCTCCATAGCTTCCTCGAAAGAGGATGGCTCATTCACAACACATTTTCTCACAAGAGCCATGTATCTAGTGTACCTATCAGGTGACTGTCTCTATCCACACTGTGTTGTAGGTGTTCCTACAACCTTCTCTGCATCTTGAGCCAGTCGCTCAGCTTCTATAGTGCGCTTTCGCCCTCTGATGGTTGGCTCTACATGAGTGGTCTCTTCCACTCAATGAACTTCATCTTGTGGTTGATCCACATCCTGAAGCTCATCCTTAGGAACTAATACCTCCTCATCTGCATGCAAGTTTGGCTCCCTCTCAAGCGAACACTTCATGGCTTTCTCCTCTTGAAATTTGATATCCCGTCGCACAACAGTCTTGTGACTGTCTGGAAAATACACACGATAGTTGTGGGGCGTATCAGTGTACCCCACAAATATCCCAACCTCTGCGGTCGGCTCCAGCTTCTTCCTGGCATCCTTTGTCACATGCATGTAAACAGGAGAACCAAAAATCCTCAAATGGCAAATATCAGGCCTCTTACCAGAATAAGCCTCCTCGAGTGTACTCATGCCAAGTATCTTGTGAGGACAATGGTTCTGCACATATACTCCAGTATTGCATGCCTTCGTCCACAAGTGAAGGGGTAGGCCCTGATCATGCAACATCGCGTGTGCAGCACCCACGATCGTTTTGTTCTTCTGCTCAGCGACCCTGTTCTACTGTGGGTTATGGGGAGCTATGAGCTCTCTTCGAATCCCTTCTGCGTTGCAGAAGTCCTTTAACTCGCCAGAGAGGAATTCACCACCATTGTCGCTCTTAAGAGCCTTCACCTTCTTCCCCGATTCCTTCTCGACAGTGCTTTGAACTCACAGAACTTTGAGTATGTCTCGCTCTTCTTCTGCATGAAGAAGATCCAGCTCTTTCGAGAGAAATCATCAACAAAGATCACATAATACTTGTGCTTTGCTATCGAGGATACTAAGAAAGGTCCACACACGTCTGTGTGAATTCTCTCAAGGATCATCGTGGAATGACTATCCTTCTCGTGAAAGGTTGCTTTCACAAATTTTCCCAAAGTACACCCCTTGAACTGATCTGACTGCGCAAGAGTGCCTTTAGGAAGCCCAGTAGAAATCTGTTGCAGTATCTTCAAGGCTCCATGGTGAAGGTGTCCCAATCTCTGGTGCCACAGCTTGCCATCATCTCGGCTCACCAATCCTGCTGCCTTGCATGCCATTGCTACGCAGCCATCTACATGCAATTGATAAAGGTTCTTGACTCGAACCCCTATCTTCCGGGTTTCTCCAGTTGTCTTACTACGCAGGAAAACCTTTCCCTCACTGAAGACAACATCATATCCCTTGTCTTCTAACATCGCCACAGAGATAAGATTCTTCTTCAATCCTGGAACATGCATCACTTCCTTCAATACGAAGGGTTTACCAGACTCCCTCTTAAAGGAAATGGTACCGATACTGGTCGCACTGTATCTACCATCATCGCCCATCTCGATGTGCACTCAAAGATCTTTCTCATCTAGATCAGAAAACAAATCTCGATCTCATGTCATGTGAAAAGACGCACCACTGTCCAAGAACCATACCGATCCCATCACACTTGATACCAAGCATGCGATCAATGAAAAATCCAGCTCAAACTACGAGGCTAAGGCCTCTCCAGCTGCAGATCCAGCAGCTTGCTTATTTTTCTTCTTCTGCGGACAATTTGTGGCATAATGTCTGTGTTGGTGACAGTGAAAGCACTTCACCTTGGACATGTCCTGCTTCTTGCCTTTTGCACTGGAATGAGAAGCTTTCTTGTTCTTCCCCTTCTTTGCTTTGGCAGCCAAAGCGCAATTTTCTTCATCAGATGCCTTTATGAAGGTCCATCCCTAGTGTTTCGCTTGATCTCCTCTTGCACAAGATCAGACCAAAGTCTCTCCCATCCTGGAAATTTCTCCCGACCATTAACAGAGTCCTGATAGGAATGCCAACTCTTCGGAAGACCAAGGAGAGCCAAGCTCACCAAGTCCTCATCATCGACAGCCACCCCCACACTTCCCAACACATCCCGACATTGGGTGAACTTCGTGAGATACTTGGGCATACTGTCTCCTTTCTCACACTTAATGTTTCTGAGTTTATCCTTGACCACCAACTTCCTCTAGTCACTCTTGCTTTGGAATAAATCTGTCAATGCTTTCCACATCAAGTATGGAGAAGCCTTTCCATGCAGGCTAGATACAGTGTGATCCTTCACGCCCTCCAACAGAATCCTTCGACACTTTGTTGTCTTCTTTTGCCAAGCCTCAATGTGACTAGCATCAGTAGGCTTTGGGACCTCAGCCTCTATGAACTCCTTCAACCCATTGTCATCTAACACCACCTCCATCCTGTCTTTCCATGCAATATAATTCGAGCTGCCTTCAAGGGCATACTCCAATCGCAATCCGTTAAAATACATTTCAACTTCGACACCAAGAAAACACTGCTGCAAATTCGAATTCCACTAGCTCAAAACTCAACCGTTTCTGATCTAAAATTCGTGAGAACAAAGTATTTCTCATACAGAGATTGACTATATGGGCATTTACCAGATATCTCACCTTCCAAAAGAAGGATGAATCCAGAGGCTACCTGGCCCAATTACGGACTTTGCCTGAAGAAATAAAACGTAATCACTTTCTGAATAATAGATCTGATGATCAACTTCGCTCTGATACCATGTAGAAATTTTGAATAATATAACACTTATTCATAGAGATTATCCTAATTATACACTATTTGCGGAATGCATGCATAATAACCTACTCTACGTTGATCATCAATTTGCGGAATAAAAGAAACAATTGCATGCACACATTGAAACATCAATCACACATATCAACACAGTATGTAATGGGGAAAGCATACAGCTGAAAACCCCGAACTATCTATATATTATAATGATAGAGAACATGTAAAAATACATAGTACAATACTCTTCACAAGTACTCAGTACTATCTCCACCTGCTACACACAAACTAGCTCAGATCTGAATCAAGTCACAAGTTCAAATCTCCTCCACTGTTTGCCTGCCTATACTACGCAATCCAAGTTGAGAATGGATCAGATCCAAGAACGAATTCCCTTGGCTTGTACTGCGCAATCCTCATTGGCAATCTCAATCAATGATTGTGCAAATCTCATGCACAACTATAGTCACAACTGATAGTAATCTCACCCTTTCACCCACCTCTAACACTTGTCTCCACTGAACTGTCCATGCACTGAGTTAACTGATGTATTCTTTAGTTTATTTATGAGTTAATAATTAGTGAATTAATTAATAATTAATTCACATCACTCATCACTAGTGTATTTGGCAGTTGGACTAAATACAACTAGTTCGACTAAGTCAAATTGAACACAACTCCATCCTCAATCAACTCCATCAAACTCAATCACTTGAGTTCCAACTGAAGTCCATCATGCAATATCTCAACTAACCCATAGGAAAAGTGTATTTCCTTCTGGAAGTTGCATGTGCCACATCCATAGCTCGAACTGAAGTGCTGTAAGAGGATAAGATAATGTTTATAGTCAAAATATTATTAAGAGCTAACAATATTCGATTGTTCTATTTTTAGACTGGAAGTCTAAAAATAGACTCCGCCCATATGTCTAAAAATAGAGGTCCATCTATTTTTACCAACATGACCAATCATCCATAAATAGCATCTTGCAACTCATAGACCATGATCCATATGTCTAAAAATAGACATAGTCTAAAAATAGACTTTGCGCCAAAAATAGCCTGCGGGCCCACTTAGTGAAGGTGACTTCTTTTCACTAAGCTCCATCATCTTGTTGCATTTTCAACATTAAGCTCAAACTCTATCTTCTCAGGTTCCTTTGGTTGGACTTCATGTTTAATAACATCTTTCACCTCTCTAAAAACGACATCTCGGTTGTACATAACCTTCCATGTTACTGAGTTCCAAAGCTTATAACCCTTTAAACCATCCTTATACCCAATAAAGATGCACTTTTCAGATTTACTATCAAACTTTTTTCTTTTCTCCTTTGGAACATGTACATATGCATCACATCCAAATACCCTCAAATGTGAAAGAGAGGGTTTCTTACCAGTCCATACCTCTTGTGGAGTTCCATCCTCCAACGCTAATGAAGGTGATTCGTTGACTAGGTAACATGCTGTCTCCACCACCTTTGCCCAGAATTCTTGTCCTAACTCGGCACCACTGAGCATGCTTCTTGTCTTTTCCATCAATGTCTTGTTCATTCTTTTTGCAACTCCATTTTGCTGAGGTGTATAGGGAGTAGTCTTCTGTCGTTTTATACCACACTTCTTACAAAATTCTTCAAATTCCTTACTGCAAAACTCTCCACCATTATCTGTCCTCAACACCTTTATCTTCTTCTCTGTCTAGTTTTCCACTAGAGCCTTAAATTCTTTAAACCTGTCAAAGACTTCAGATTTCTTCTTAAGGAAATATATCCATGTATTCCTTGAGAAGTCATCTATAAATGAAAAATAGTACACAAAATTACCCAGTGATGGAACCTTCATAGGTCCAAACATATCACTGTGCACAAGCTCTAATATCTGTTTCGCCCTCTAACCACAAGAGGGGAAACTCACATGATTCTGCTTCCCATATACACAATTTTCACAGAAATCAAAATCCAGAGAGCTATTACTCATACCTTATACCATACCTTTACCATGAATTATTTGAAGGCCCTTCTCTCTAATATGTCCAAGCCTTTGCTACCACAGCATGGTCTTCTCTCTAGAGACCACAAGATTTTCTGCTCCACTTTCAGGAGCCACAGAATTGTTGCACCCATCAATAACAGTGCTACCTTGCAACTTGTACAGAGTTCCAATCCAAACTCCCCGCATCAATACCAGTGCTCCCTGAACCATCTTGCAGGTATCCTTCTCAAACATTGCTTTTACACCTGCATCATCTAGCTTACTTACAGAAATCAGATTTATGGCCAATGTAGGAATATTCAGAACACCCAGAAGTGTTATAACCCTTCCACCTTGCAACTTCAACTTTACTTTTATACGACCAACGATTCTAGTCTTCCTGTCATCCCCCCAAGAAGACATCACCACCATCATATTTCTCATACTCGCAGAACCACTCTCTATGGGGAGTGAAGTGAAAGGATGCACCTAAGTCAATTAACCATGCCTCATGATCTACATGTGTACTTGAAGAAGCCAAGTACACATCCCCACCTTCATCTGAGGTGGTTTTCGCCTCTACAGAAGGAGCATCATTAGATCCATTTCCTTTATCAGGAGCTTTAGATTTATTGTTATGAAACCAGCTCACAAAAAGATAGAAAAGAGAGATCCACGCCTTAGAATTCAGCCTCTTCGAGGGGGCAACCTCCTTTACATTACATAAATGAACAATTCTTGGATGATACAAATGAAAAACCTCCTTTCTATATATAGGAGTCTAAGGGTCACAATATAATCCAGCCGACCTAACAATAATATTATAAAGCACAAAAATAACAATAGAGGGATTCTATGGGGCACAATAATAACAATATGGGCACTACATGGGCACAACAATATAAATAAGGGGTATAACTACAATAGTAATGGGGTAATCACTAGTATTATAGGGACCCAACATGCCCCTCTCCTTCAAAAAAGTGTTGTCCTCAACGCTTGAGTAGTTCTGGATACTTCTGCATAAAATTCTCATCCTCCCATGTGGAATCTTCAGCGGATAAGTTCTTCCACTTGATAAGATACTCTGAAATTGATCGATTTCGTAGCTGTCGAGTTCTTGTTTCTGTGACTGCTTCCGGTTCCAATATAATTTTTCCTTCCTCGTCAAGTTCTGGCAATATTGTTTGAACTGGGAGCTTGTCGCCTATAACCTTCTTTAAACATGAAACATGGAAAACTGGGTGCAATCGAGAAGCTGCAGGAAGCTCCAATTTGTATGCCATAGTACCAATCTTTTGCAACACCTTGTACGGACCATAATACTTTGGTGATAATTTATTATCCTTCTTAGCTTGCTTGAGGGACATTTGCTTATATGGTTGTAGCCGTAGGAATACCCAATCACCTACATCAAAACTTCTTTCACTGCGATGTTGATCTGCCTGTTGTTTCATTCTATTCTGTGCCAACACGAGGTTATCCTTTAAGAGTTGGAGGACTTGTTGTTGATGTTCGATGTGATGTTCCACTGCCTGAACCTTAGAATTTTCTCTTAAATATGATGTGATGGATGGTGGTTGATACCCATAAAGTGCCATAAATGGGGTCATTTTTGTTGCTGTATGGAAGGAAGTGTTATACCACCATTCAGCCAGAGGCAACCATTTGACCCATTGTGTCTGTTTATCAGATACAAAGCAACGAAGATATCCTTCCAAACATTTGTTTACTATCTCAGTTTGCCCATCAGATTGAGGATGATAAGATGAGCTATGAGCTAACTGAGTACCAAGACAAGAAAATAATTCTGTCCAAAAATTTCCAGTGAAAATGGGATCTCTGTCACTTACAATAATCTTTGGGTTTCCATGTAGCTTTTGAATTGTTTCCATAAATGCAGTAGAAACTGTACTGGCTTTAAATGGATGTGATAATGCACAAAAGTGTGCATACTTGGTAAGTCTGTCAACTACCACCATGATGACACTCTTTCCCTCAGACTTGGGTAAACCTGTGATAAAATCCATTGAAACCTCCTCCCAACGTTGGCTTGGAATGGATAAAGGTTGTAATAGACCCGGTGTCTTAATTGTTTCAACTTTATTTTGTTGGCAAACCAAACATTCCGCCACAAACTTTTGAATATCTGATTTAAGGCCATCCCAAAAAAATTCCTTCTTAACCCTGTGGTAAGTTTTTAAAAATCCTGAGTGCCCTCCTAAGGGAGAAGTGTGCAATTCCATAAGAATCTTTTGTTTTAGCTGGGAATTCTTACAGAGGTATAAGCGATCTTTGTACCATAACGAATCATTTTTCCAGCTAAATGTATCAGACGTACTGGAATCTTGTTGTAGCTTTCGAATAAGTGCCCACACTTCTTCGTCATTCTTCCATTCCTCCCTTGCTTCGTTTATCCAATCTGGTTGGATAATAGAAATGGCGCACAACAATGCTTCCACATCCTCATCCTTTCTTGAGAGTGCATCTGCCACCACATTTTGCTTCCCTTTTTTGTAGATGATTTCAAAGTCATAACCCAACATCTTTGTGACCCACTTTTGTTGCTCTTCAGAGGATAATCTTTGTTCTAAAAAGTATTTAAGGCTATCATGATCCGTTTTTACCTTGAAGTGTCTTCCCATTAGGTAGGGTCGCCATTTCTTAAGTGCATGGAGTATTGCCAACATTTCCTTCTCATAAATAGCTTTGCTTAAAAACTTTCCCTTGATTGGACGACTTTCAAAAGCAATGGGTCTTTCATCTTGCATTAGAACAGCACCAATTCCATTTCCTGAAGCATCACATTCCACAATAAAGGTTTTTGTGAAGTCCGGTGTAGCTAAGACCGGTGCTTGGCACATTGCCTCTTTAAGATGTTCAAAGGCCTTTGTTGCTTCCGGAGTCCATGAAAATGCATCTTTCTTCAATAATGTTGTTAGAGGTGCTGCTATTCTCCCATAATTCTTAACAAACTTGCGATAATACCCTGTCAACCCAAGAAATCCTCGCAGATGCTTTATGGATGTGGGGATTTTCCATTCCTTAATGGCTTTAATTTTGCTAGGGTCTACCTTAACTCCTTCATGAGATACAATATGACCCAAATATTCCACCTCCTGGACTCCAAAGAAACATTTGGATCTTTTTGCATATAATTGTTTCTCCTCCAATAGTTGTAGCACCCTGTCAACATGTTCAACATGATCCTTCCAAGACTTGCTGTAGATTAGTATATCATCAAAAAATACTAACACAAATTTTCTAAGGAATGGTTTGAAAATTGAATTCATCAAACCTTGAAATGTTGAAGGTGCATTGGTAAGGCCAAAAGGCATGACCAAAAATTCATAATGACCCTCATGAGTTCTAAATGCTGTTTTCGGAATGTCTTCAATCTTCATTCTGATTTGATGATATCCTGAACGAAGATCCAACTTGGTGAAGTAAATTGATCCATGCAATTCATCCAGTAATTCATCAATGACAGGAATGGGGAACTTATCTTTAATAGTGAGCTTGTTGAGCTCCCTATAATCCGGACACATGCGCCATGATCCATCCTTCTTGTGCACCAATACTACTGGAGCAGAGAAAGAACTTTGACTCGGTTGAATTATACCAGCCTCTAGCATTTCTGCAACCATACGTTCAATTTCACTTTTTTGGACATAGGGATATCTGTACGGCCTGATGTTTGGAGGAACACTTCCTGGAATCAGATGAATAGCATGATCATGATCACGCATAGGTGGGAGACCTTTGGGAGTCTCAAATACCTTGGAATGATTGTCCAGGACTTTTTGGAGATCTGGAGAAATAGATGATTCCAATGTGGAAACATCTAGCGAACATAATTGTGCAATTACACCTCTTTGCTCCTTTTTTAGAAGCTTTGTCATACCATTAGAGCTGATTATCTTTCCTGGTTTCCCTGCAATACCCCTTAATTCAACTTCCTTTCCTTCCACAGAAAATTTCATGAAAAGTTCTTGAAAATTAAAAGCTATTGTACCCAAGGATTGTAGCCATTGGACTCCTAGTACAACATCAGCACCTCCCATTGGAATGGAAAGCATTGGGCTAGTCAATACATATTCTCCCATGGATAGCTTGATATTATGGCACTTTCCAGAGCAATTTATTGTTCCTCCATTTGCAATCATCACTTGACACTCTGGTGCTGGATATAGGAAGCAATTCAATTCTTTTGCTACCCTACAATGAATAAAATTGTGGGTGCTTCCTGAATCAATCAACACTATTACCTTTTTCTTCTTGATTTGTCCTTCTATCTTGATGGTTTGAGGAGTGGTAATTCCCGCCAATGCATTACAAGATATGGTCGGATTTATTTGTTCTTCATCTAGGCTTTGTTCCTGGAATATATCCTCTTCTTTTGACCTTTCTTGCTCCTTTTCTTCTTCCTCTTCACAATCTATGTAGAATAATTTCTTCTCAGCACACTTATGACCTTTTGTGTATTTGCTATCACAATTGTAACAAAGCCCTTTTGCTCTTTTTTCTTCCAATTGTTGTGGTGTCAACCTTGTAGGTTGTGGAAGACTATGGGCAACAACACTTCCGTCTTTATAGTTGTGAATGGTATGCTTCCTAGTTGCCATAATTTTGCTTTCCATTTTTCTTGCTAACCTGAATGCCTTCTCTAATGAATCAGGTTCCCAAAGGCGCACATCATGTTGGATATTATCCTTTAAAGACCCTATGAACACATCAATCCTATGCTCCTCTGGAATATCTTTTACCCTTATGTTCAATTTTTGGAACTCCTCAATGTGCTCCATTATTGAACCCTTTTGTTTGAGACTTATCAATTGGCTAAAAAAAGTGTTGCTTTTTGTATCCTCATAATGTGCTATCAATTCTTCCGTAAAAATTGCCCAAGTGATAAATTGTTTACGAGAACAAAGCCATTGATACCATACAAACTGATTTGGTTCCAAATATAAAGTTGCCATACGTACCTTTTGTGTGTTTTGCACATTATTGAGATCGAAGAATTGCTCCATCTGTAATATCCATGTGGCGGGATCCTTGCCATCAAACTTCCTCATATCGATTTTTGGAACATGGTGAGTCTTCGATCCAACATTAGAGTCTATGGAATCATGATTAACATTTCTTTTGTTCTCATCATGAGTTTCCTTTACTACCTTTTCACCATTAGTGACCCTTTCTTGTAGCAACTTCTTCAATTCATCCATCTTATCATCTATGCCATCAATTTTAGCGTCAATCTTAGCTTCCATGCCATCAATTTTAGCGTCAATCTTAGCTTCCATGCCATCCATCTTAGCTTCCATTCCCTTTATCTTAGATTCCACGCCATTTATCTTAGATTCCACGCCACTTATCTTAGCTTCTGTTAGCTTTTGTGAGCGTGACATTTGTTGCACTTGTTCTTGTAATTTTGATATATCATGTAGCATTTCTTCCTCTTCTTCATGAGTCATGCTAGAGCTTTCAGGTTCCTTACTAGGTGTTTGCATTTTCTTTCCTCGGGGCATCAGTTACCGATAATAATGCTTTACTATGCCCTTTGAATTCCGTTAAACCAAGCTTACACAAAAATTTAAAAAAAAAAAACTACACACCTTTTTTCACTTTATAGAAGCCTGATATTGAATCTGATGTATCTCTGTAATTTCGGATCATCCAGTTCTGAAATTGCTACCTGTAGTAGCCTTCTGCGTCCTCTTTCCAATGCCACAAGTCTGAGCCAAATTGGATTCTCCAAGGAAGAGTTATGTGAAATCTCCCACAGTGACTTGCTTTTAGACTGGTTCAGTAGAGCGAACTTGTACGACGTGCCACGAGTCACTGTTTCAACCTTTGAATCTGAAACACACCACAAGAAACTACAGTCCGTCCTCTTTCTGTACCTTTTTACGAAATTTCAATCCGATCCTCAGAGAGAAAGTTATGACGATTTTCCCCAGGTCACCTGTTTTGAATGTAATTCAGGAGTCTGCAAAAAGACCAACTTCCTCAGATCATATCTCCGAAAATATCGCGCGAAAAGCTCTGAAATTCGGACCCAAGGTTCAGCGCCAATTCTTCTCAAATGGGTTTTTTTTGCGACTTCTGAAACGTCACAGAAAAAAAGTTATAGCGAAAATTCCACGATGACCTGTTTGGAGCAGCGAAACCCTAGAATCCAAAGCTCTGATACCAAATGTTATGAAACCAGCTCACAAAAAGATAGAAAAGAGAGATCCACGCCTTAGAATTCAGCCTCTTCGAGGGGGCAACCTCCTTTACATTACATAAATGAACAATTCTTGGATGATACAAATGAAAAACCTCCTTTCTATATATAGGAGTCTAAGGAGTCACAATATAATCCAGCCGACCTAACAATAATATTATAAGGCACAAAAATAACAATAGAGGGATTCTATGGGGCACAATAATAACAATATGGGCACTATGGGCACAACAATATAAATAAGGGGTATAACTACAATAGTAATGGGGTAATCACTAGTATTATAGGGACCCAACATTTATAGTCCCTTTTGTAGTGCCCTTCCTTTCCCCATTTCCATCACACCACCTTTACAGTTTTCCTATAGATTTAGATCTCCCTCTAGATTTATATCTCCCACTCGATGACTTATTTTTGTTTTTGTTCTAGGACCGTACTTGTATAGACAAGGCATCACCATTCTGGATCTCCATATTTGTCTGTCTCATCTCCTTTGTCAGTAAGGATGAGAATAATTCATCAAACTGTAAGGTAGTTGCATTGCTACCTATTGGAATAACCAGACTATCCCACGAATCTCGTAGAGAAGACAACAAACTGATGCACTTATCTTCATATGAAATTTTAATATCAACAGATAATAACTAACTTACCACACTATTAAATGCATTTAGATGCTCTATCACTGAGTCCCCATCTTTCATCCTCAGGTTATACAGCTTTTTCCATAGGAACAGTTTATTCACCAGAGACTTAGATTGGTACAAAGTCCCTAACTTGTCCCACAATGCCTTCACCGTAGCTTCCCCTAATACATTCAGCAATACTGAATCTGAGACACACAATCGTATTGTGCTTTTTGCCTTCTGATCCAACTTCTTCCATTCTTCATCAGACACTCCCATTGGTTTAGTACCCAGATCTACCTCGATCCACTGATCTTTATCCACCAACAGATCCTCCATCTTGAATTTCCACAAATCAAAACTCTGACCATTAAATTTCTCGATCTCTATCTTTCCACTGCTCGCCATCTTCTTTCACCACCAAAATCAATCTCGCAGATCTCCCACTGAACAGGGTTTACCACAGGCTCGAGTGAAACCACTCAGCAAGAAAGGCATCCCCTTGAAGCCAAAACAGCTCTGATATCAAATGTAGGTTTTAACCCGTACAAAAATTACCTGCATATGAATTCTAAAAACACAGAAAATGAACAATGTGAGAGCATAACACATAAAACACATATACACAAAGATTTCCCCTAGATCCCAAAATTGGGACTACCAGCTTGATTTTTCATTATATTCCTTTGAATGTTACAATACATATTTGTACATGCGGAAGCATCCAATACCATGGACCGAAAACCATCGCATCAAAAACCATGGACCGAAAACTATCACGTCCAAAACCATGTGTGAAAAATAATGCAAAAAACTATAGGTAGGTCCGCCCAACCTAATATAGGGTCCAAAAACAAAATTTTCCAGGGCGCTACCCCGAACCCCATAGAGTGGGGTTACTTTCACCCCTTAAACCCCCTATGACCCCCCTGCTACACAATCGACGCAACGAGGGGGGGCTTTGCCCCCCTTCTAACCCCTCGGTTAACTATGTCGGCTAGTCATGGAAAGAATATAACACAACCAAACAAAGCATCCATGCCTCTTCATCTTGTGGTTTCTTCATTTCCCCATAAAAACTAGGTGGCTTTGCTTTCTTGAATTCATCTGGAAAATACCCCATATCACTCCTCCTACAATGATGATACCGATGATAATCACAGTGCCTATCTGAATCAGAACTATAATCATACTTGTGTCTATCCCTTCTCCTCTCCGGGTGTCCAATAATCTTCCATCTCGGATAGTGTCAGATCGATCTGACTTACGACTACTACAAGACCTACTGTCATATTCCCCATTAGTTTTTTCCTCCTACTCATGACTGATCCTGAGCGGTCCTTGTTGCTGCAAATCCAAACAAGATATGAAGTATCAGTGCATTTACATATGCTAACTTTTCTTGTGACTACATGATTCTATCATTATCCTCCTTACAACTCCTCATCTCTTCCTTTAAACTTCTTAGTGTCACTGCCAAGTCGAAAGAGTTCACAACACCATACTACTCTTAGGATTCATAGGGAGAGTCTCTATAGTCAACCATATTGCTAGCCACTTGATATTTCTTCCTGCAAGGCATAGTGTGTCAGATAAACCAATTACAATAAATCACGTACCTTAGCATAAATTGGGGAGGATACCTTGTATGCAATGTTACCAAATTATAGTGATACATGTATAACATAATCATAATAACATATAGACATATGTAAGTAAATGCAACAACTCATAAACATTACTCTAACTAGGGTCCAGTCATCAATGCAAGGCCATATCAATAATTCATGCTATGATCTCATGCATGACAACAACCAAATTCTATGATCTCATGCATGACAACAACCAAATTCCATTGTAAACATTTCCACATGCAACCAGCAGTATGCATAAGCAATGCCAAACCAACTACAAATACTGATAACCGCATGTAGTTGAACATACTCATTTCAAATATACTTCATGAAATCAATAACATATTCTCCATGATAACCATACTACAACCTTAATCCAACATCAAGAAATTTCAATAAGTATATAACTGTAAAATACACACATGTAATTAACATGTATGCATGACCAATACATAGCCTATACCACTCTATAACACCCTCCTCCCACATCTACCCAAGCAACCAACAAACCGGGGTAAACATGCAACGAGAGGCCACTATGATATGATTCAAGCTCCTAAGTCACCTTAAGGAAGTGCAACCAATGGAAACACACCATACAGGCATCCATCATCATCAATAGAATCCTCACAGGACAAGTCAACCACTCAGACAACCTGTCCCTAGGTCCCACTATTGTTTTAGATCTCTTGGGCCATAGTCACTCTCATGCTATGGTTAAGGGAGCAACCAACAACATAAAATCACTCTCACAGGCCCGTCTGCTAGTGACTTTGGACTAAAATTTTCGTTGTTGTGCTAGGAACTCCAGGATTTGAGCCACTTTTTAGGCCTAGAGCCCAAGTCCCTGCCTAGAAGTGAACCATCTCTTCAGATTAGTAAATTAACATGGAAATGAAAACATTAAAGCAATTACTTGTTCAAGACCTTGACTTGATCCCTACTAGTCATGACAAGCATTTCGTCAAACAAATCATCAACATGTAATCTATAGGTGTAAATAATAGAGTTAAGTGCAAGGATCTCATACTTATCTAAGAATTGTTATGAACCATTGTTCCCTTGTGAATTTTTTGCATTATCATCTATTAGGTCATAGACACATTATAAATTCACATACAAGTAAAAAAATGTTGAGAGCCAGACATAAATGTTGTCATAAAATGTGCATATAACCAGCATAATAGGAATAGAAATACAATAAACATGTCAGCCATCAAATTCATAAATACATCAGTACCTTTACACTTAAAAATTAAGGGAAAGGATTTCTCATTAATGCATGCATTGAACCAATAGGAGATGGGACTACCATATTCCATCCGACTGTAGAATGGTTGAGCCAAATCTCTCTTTAGCCATTCACCCCTGCGCCATATTCCAAGCATGAATGCGGGATCTCATAAAACACATCAATCAAAACTCATCCAGGGCTTCCACAGGACATCCACCTCAACCCATCAAACAATGATTCCACCTCACAGTCAGAAATCACCAAAACCATCACCAGATCGGTCTCCATCCTAGCCATCTAGGGCTCTAGAGTGTTCGTTCCAACCAAGGCTCTAGAGTGTTTGTTCCAACCAAGGCTCTAGGACTAGTAACTCAACCCAAGTTGTTACAGGGCTCCAGAGTGTTTTTCCAACCAAGGCTCCAAGAACTAATAACTCAACCCAAGCTAAGGAAACATGACAAGAAATCGAAACAAAACAATGAAAGTAAACCAACAATCACCATGGCTATCCAGGAAATGTCAAGGCTAGGCAAACCACTGTCAATCCAGGCAATCCTCCATGCCATTGACATATTACGACCAAGAAACCGCATGCATATTCCTTGCATGCCAAAACTAGTGAAGAAATCATACATGCACATTGGTTCCTGCAAGAAAATTTGATGTAGCTGCTAATTATGATGATGCCTTCTTGCACTTTTCTACTCTTCCTGTGTTGTCTTGCTCCAAGAATACAAGTATGCCACACCCTCCAAGAGTTCTCCAAGAAAGCTCTAAGTTCCAAGAGTATGAGAGAGAGAGAATAATGAGAGAGAGCTCCAACATTGAACTAACAAAAGATTACCAACTGATCCTCAGAAGCCTTTTTATGAATGAGGCCTCTATTTTCTTCATTTTCCATTACTTTCCTTCATTTTCCTCCTTACATGAAACCGATGACCTTTCACCTCCTTTTTCTCCTAATTTTCATGATTTTCATAAATAAACGTGAGAAAATGCCTTAGCCATTGCCTTTTCCAATTTCCTTAGCCATAAATAACCAAATGAACACCCCCTAGGATGTCTTGCCCAACATTCATCTTGGAATAAGTGTCCCAGTGATCCGTGGTGACTGTTTTTAACATTTATTACATGGAATTTTCACCAGGGCTACTACACCAAGTGGTGAGTTATATTTTGTTTCAACCGTTGATGATTTTACCAAACATAGGTTAGTTGCATTTTTGAAGGAGAAGTTTGAAGCATTTGAAAAGTTCAAGATCTTCAAAGCTATGGATGAGAAGAAAAGTGATTAGAAACTAAAGTGTGTAAGTTTAGACATAGATGGGGAGTTCAATTCAAAATAATTTAATAACTTTTGTGAAGAACATGGCATAAGAAGACAATTTACTATTTCTAACACCCCTCAGCAAAATGGTGTGGCTGAAAGACAAAATAGATAAATACAACAATTGGCAAGAGTAATGATTGATGAAAAAAAAGTCCAAACACTTTTTGCATTGAAGTTATTTACACAACATTCCACATTTTAAATAAATCTCACTTTAGGCCAAATGGTGACAAGACCCCATGTGAACTATGGTATGGAAAACCAACCATAGTAAATCACTTCAAAGTCTTTGGGAGAAAGTGTTATATCAAGAACAATGATGATATTATTGGAAAATTCGATGCAAGGGATAATGAAAGAATATTTTGTGGTATTCTAATAAGAGAAAGGGTTACACATGTTACAACAAAAGGATATGAAAAATAATTCACTACATTGATGTAAAGGTGGATGAGGAATAACCTCCCAAATGTTAGTAGTCAAGATTTTATTAGTCCCCCTGAATAGACCAAAAGTAAAGATGAAGCATAATAACTTGAAGAATCAAGAGAAGATGAAGAAGCATAGGAATAATTATCTCACCCAAAAAATCCCACAAGATATGTAACATAGTTACCGATCAAATGGGAACTATTATCTTAAAATGGGTACTCGAGCCCAAAAACCCCATCAAAACATGAAAAAGCAACCCAAAAATAAAAGTGTTGATTCTACATTACCATTTTTTTCAGAGTAAGTTTTCAATATTTTTTAAAAATAGCAGTAAAAAAAAATAAAAGTTATTTTGTTTGGTGTAAAAATCACATTGAAATCGACAAGTGTTGATGACGGAATAACGTCATTTTTTTCAAGGTACATTTTCAACATTTTTTAGTAATGACGTTAAAAATAAAATATCATGACTCTAAAAAACTTTAAATTTCCAATGATTTTCAAGCATGACATTAAAGATAAAATATCTCATCTTTGAAAAGCCTTAAAATTCCAGTGACTTTTAAACATGACATTAAATTTAAAATATCACTTCTTTGAAGAACCTTAAAATTCCAACAATTTTCAGGCATGGTGCTAAGAAAAAATACTTAGAACTGTTTTCAACCATATCATTAAAGATAAAATATCACGACTTATAAAAACATTAAACTCTTGACAATTTTTCAACCATGGAATTAAAACCAAAGATTATGACTACAAAACAATCTTAAGTTTTCAAAATATTTGAAGCATGACATTATGGAAAAATTTTATAACTAAAAAAGCTTTAAAAATAAACACCTGAATGAAAGAGTTATTATACCAAGAGTTATTTTTTTTTAAATGCTAAATATATAGCAATTTTAAAGTCTTAGCCTAAGACAACTTGATACATTGCAAAAATAAATTAAAAATCAACTATCAAATTGCGCATAATGAGCTCAAGTTGCTAGACAAGCATCGACATGGACTCTATATATATATATAAAAGATACATAAGAAAACAAAATTTCAAATATTGAATAAGAAAAAAATAAAAAAATAAGAACATGTAACAGAAAATACAAAAGAAAACAAAAATTCAAATATTGAATTAAAAAAAATTTAAAAAGTAATAACAAGTAATAAAATATTAAAAACAGGACAAAAAAATCAAATATAAAAAATATATAAAAATGACATAAGAAAGCTATAAAATGTAAAAAAAATTAACCATACCACGTAAAAAAAAAGAAGAGTAAAATAAAATTAAAACCAAATAAAAAATTAAAAAATAAGAAAAATTAAAAAAGTTACAAAAATAAAATTAAACTTATTTAAAAAAAAAAATTCCATGCCCACCTCGAGGCCCAACCAGCCAAGGGTGGCAAGGGGAAGATTCATAGCAAAAAATAAGTCAAATATAAAAAATTATATATAAACAATAAAAAAATAAAAACAAAAAAAACCATAAAATTGTAAAAAAGAAAATCAAAAGTGTAAAAATGAAAAATTTAAATTATATATCTATATATATATATATATATATATATATATATATATATATATATATATAACTTAAGAAAATAAATAAAAATAAAAAAACCATTTTTTTTAAGATAAAAGATAAAAATGAAAAAATAAAAACTCTATTTAAAAAAAAAGTGGGTAAATAATTACCAAAAGAAAATTTAAATAAAAAAGGTTTTAAAACAATCAAAACAATTAAAATTAAGAAAAAAAAGAGTAAAATAAAATTAAAACGAAATAAAAAAATTAAAAATTAAAATTAAAAATAAGAAAAATTAAAAAAAGTTACAAAAATAAAATTAAACATTAAAAAAAAATTAAAAACCTAAAAAAAAAAATTACCCGGCCACCCCGAGGCCCAACCAGCGAGGGGTGGCAATGGGATGATTCATGACAAAAAATAAGTCAAATATAAAAAAATAAATAAAAGAACAGAAAAAAACCAAAAAAATGTAAAAACAAAATTCAAAAGTAACGTGTAAAATTGAAAAATTGAAATATTATATATATATAAACAACTAAATTAAAAAAAACGCACCTCACCGTCGCCCCTCGGCCTCACCCGACCCCACCGTCACCCCTCCCCATGCCGCCTTGCTCCCCCTCCCTGCTCGCCTGCCCACCCCAACCCACCTTCGCCGCCACCCTCTCTACCACCTCCGCTCCCTACCCCTCCCTCCCCACCGCACCCCCAACCACCCTTCCCTCCCGTCGCCTCCACCCATCCCTCCCCACCCACTTGAGCCCCCAGCTAGTGGCCAAACTGTCTTAGGTTGATTCCGAGAATCGAGTTGTGACCCTCTAGCCGCTAGCTGGGGCCTAGTTGGGCGAGCAGGTGAGGAGGGCCAGGTGAGGAGGGGAGCAGAGGGGGGTAGGGAAGGGGGGAGTAGGGGTTGGGTGGGCAGGGATGGGAGAGAGAGGGAGGGTTGGGGTGGAGTGGGGAGGAGGGTTGGGGTGGGTTGGGCAATGGGGGAGCGAGGGCGGGCGTGGGTCTATGGGGGTGAGAGGGGGAGGAGAGGAAGGGGGAGTGAGGTGGGGTGAGGAGGGGCGACGGTGGGGTGGGGTCGAGGGGTGACTGTGGGGTACAGTTTTTTATTTTTTTAATGGTTTTTTACAATTTTTAATTTTTTTAATTAAATTTTTTTAACTTAATTAAAATTTTTGTCAATTTTTTTTAATATTTTTTTTAAATATTTTATTTTTTTAATTTAAATTATATATATATATATATATATATATATATATATATATATATATATATATATATATATATATATTTTCCCGTGGAAAAAGTCGTAATTTCTATTAGTCAAGAGAAATTACATTCTGTAGATGCTGTGCATATGCATACTGAGACAGTGTGTCTCTCAATAACTTCTGAAAGAGGCTGTCCAGAGTTCCAAAAATAAACTGAAAAAGAAACCAGAGATACGATCATAACAAAAACACCATCCTCTCTCCGAACTGTTGGTCCACGCAGGGAGTTTCGGAGAGGTATCTGTCCAAGAGTCTGTCTGTGTAATAATAAAAAACATATATACTGTGTTTGCTGTGCTGTGCAGCTGAGAGTGCTGCCCCCCATAAGGAGACACAAAAAATAGAGAAGGGTGACTATAACAGTCCACCGTAACGATGCTGTCCATAATAACAGTTCTATCTAAATAGCATGTAAATGAAAAAACAAAAAAACAGCACTTTGTGCATATTGGGACCCCTTTCAGTTCTGAGTGTCCCTTTGAGCCTGTTGGTCATCAAAGGGTCTATGGTAGTGCTGAAAGTAGGTTCCATCCAGGTCTTCTTGTATTAGCCAGTCCGCTTCTTGCCTCTGCGCTGCTTGCTTGGATAGGTAGTCCGCCCGAGAGTTGCGCTCCCCGAGGAGAAGACCGCACCCTTCGCAGCTCTGGATCTTGTCAGAGGAGGAGAAGGAGGCCGAGCCGAGTTTGAGCCTTGCTTCTTGCGACGAGGGGCAGGGGGAGCCTCCACCGTATCTGAAGTGATGATGTGGTCTGTTCTGCGCGCCATTTCCACAGGGGGGCTTGGCTGTCCTTCTGCCGTGTGCGGGTCCTGGTCTGTTGCCGTCTGCTGGGCCTTCTGGATGAGGGGGCAGTCTTTGAAAAGGTGACCCACCTGGTGGCATCTTCTGCATCTGTAGGGGAGGCCTTCATAATCAAGCTTCTGTGTTCTTGAAGAAGATTTCCAATGTATGTTGATGTTTTCCGGCACCCCCCCTCTGGTGTCCATATGCACTAAGATTCTTGCGTATGCCATCGAGCCCGATGCTAGATAGGATTTATCTGATTCCATGAAAGTGCCAAGTGCATTTCCAATCCTCTTAAAGATATCTTCTGACCAGTACTGCAGCGGCAATCCTGGTAGCCTGACCCAGACTGGACCTATGCCTATGATCTCCGTCTCCGGGTCGAATAACGGCGTCCATCGCTTGAGGAGGACCGGGGCTTTTTCAAAGTGCCAAAACGATGAAAGGACCCAGCTCGTGTGATCCGCCCGTGCAAATTTGAGTGCGAACCACCCACGCACAAAGGTCTGGACCGTAGGAATCTCCACAAGGTATTGTCCCCAAATCTCTGTCGCCCATTCCTTTAATTTTGCAGCCGATGCATGTCTGCCCTTGATCCGACCCACTAGGACGCAGTCAGCCAGATCCATGGCTTCCCCCCAACGAATATCTTCTTCCAGCCTCAGAAAAGCGTCCTCCGCAGTGGATTTTAGACAGCGTTGCTTCTTGGCAGGCCGGGAGGACATACGGCCCGGGATAGCAGTAGCCTGTGAGCCCACAGGGGGAGGAACAGGAGGGGGGGGAAGAGGGTTTGACCCAGGGGGAGGGATGGCTTCGGGAAGGGGAGGGACCGTGTGATAGCTGCCAGAGGGGGCAGAGGGAGCCGATGGAGGGTTTGAAACCGAGGAGGGGGGTTTGTCACAGGAGGGAAAGGGGAAGCCGCCTGGATAACGGGTGGAGGGACAAGGGAGGGAGGATCCGATTGATGGGGAGGAACTCCGTTCGGAGAGGGATGTAAACAATCGGCCAGAAAACCCAAAGTAGCCGGGGAGGGGACCGCGAAGGAGTTCCAGGAAGAGGGCTCACCGGGAAAGAAATCGGAGGGGAGAGATGGGTCAATGGGGGGGGAGACGTTTTCTAAGCCAGCAGACAGGCTCCCATTGAGCAGACCCCCAGAAGAAGAAAACGTGGACTGCCAGATGGAGCTATCCGCCAGCGGAGACTCCGAGTAATCCACCTCCTCTGAGTCCATGTCGACAGCTGCGCTATGCCTCCCTCGAAAAAATGGTAACCGTCCAAAAGAGCCCTCCTCGATACCAGGTAACCGTTTGGGGTTTTCACCGGTAGCAGGCGGAAAAAACTGAAGAGCCCGAGCAGGTAATGGAGACAGGTCGCTCTCCCCGCTAACCGTGTAAACGTCGCCTTCGAAGCGCTGTCGGCCGATCCGGAGAGTGGGCGCCGTTCCGATGCAGCAGAGAACAGGAATCCAGTAATGGAAAAGTGCCAAGGTAAATGAGGGTAAAAACTTAGGGCAGGGTTAAAACGAAAGGGAGGGGGTCACGGGCGCAAGAAAGAAAACCGCAGCCGGCACGGAAAACCAAGGGCGGTCCACGGTGGAAAAGTACGGGGAGAGGGTGGGGTTTACAGGGCCGTGGGACGGCCTGCAAACCCCTGTCAGAGGGGTTCCATGACTATGGTTGCAGAGCGGATGCCGAGCTGCTCTCCCAATTCTCATAATATTCCAGAGCGATACCATTCAAATTATATATATATATATATATATATATATATATATATATATATATATATATATATATATAGATATATTATTTTAATTTTCTTTACTTAAATTTTTTTATTTTTTCTTTTTAATTTAAATATTTTTTTAAATGCCCCTTTTTTTTTATAATTTAATTGTTTTTCTTTTAATTTTATTTTAGGTTATTTGTTAGTTTATTATATTTTTAATTAAAAAAAACCACTCCTAAATTTTATTTTATTTAAATATTTTTAAAAATTAAAATTTTAATTGATTTTTTTTTTTTTTTTTTGGGTAAATTATTTAAAAAAAAAATTAATGAGTTTTTTTTAATTATTTTTTTTTAATTTGTTTTTCTTTAAAAAAAAATGATTTTTTTTCTCCATTTAATTTTTTATTGAATTTTTATTATTTTTAAATGTTAATTTTGTTTTTTTTTACATTTTTATAGGTTTTTTTGTTTTTCTTTCTTTTTTATATATTTAATTGTATTTGATTTTTTTTTTGTCATGTTTTTTATTTTTATTTTTATGTTTTATTACCAACATGAAAATCACCAACATTTAAAAAAATTATACACACTTAATACATTAGAAAATTTAAAGTGTTAAAAATAAGCCCTCTAAACAAAAAATGTTGATGCTCATCAACACTTTTCAAAATCAAGATGAAAATCACTAACCAAAAACAAATGTTCACACTTGATACACAAAAAAATTTTAAGTGTAAAAAATAAGCCCTCTAAGAAAATGTGTTGATGTTGCATCAACACTTTTCAAAATCACCATGAAAATCACTAACATTTAAAAAAATTGTTCATACTTGATACATAAAAAAATTTAAAGTGTCAAAAATATTGTCCAAATAAACTGTGTATTCTGAATCACCATTTTTCAAAATCGAGTGATTTTTTGCTATCTCAGAAAATTAGGTACTAGGTAATTTTCTTGTTTGATAGGTAACAATATTATGTACAAAAGAATCATCCCATATATCATATTGTTGATGATAAGGAAGCAAGTGATCATACTTGAACAATATTATTGAATACCTCTATCCAAGCACACATTGCTATGATATCCATGATTGAACCAAAATATTTTCATGAGGAAATTCAAGATGAGCGTTGCATAAAAGCTATGAATGAGGAACTAGATTAGATGGAGAAATATCAAACTTGGGAATTGGTTCCAAGCAAACGAAAATGTCATTGGAATAAAATGGGTCTTCACGGACAAATTAAATGTCAATGGAGAGGTGGTAAGAAAGAAGACTAGATTAGCATGCAAGGTTTATGCTTAGATTGAAGGAATTGATTTTGATAATACTTTTGATTATATAGTGAGATTAGAAGAAATTCAAATGTCTATAGCATTTTCCTATTAGGAGAATTTTAAAGTATATCAAATGGATGCAAAATCATATTTGAATGGAGAGCTTGAAGAAGAGGCTCACATAGAACAACCTGAAGGATATCAAATTTCAGAAAATCCTAATGAAGTGTGCAGATTGAAGAAGGCGTTGTATGGAATTAAACAAGAACCTAGGGCATGGTATTCCAAAATAGACAAGTATCTACAACAAGAAGAATTCAAAAGTGGAACAACTGATAATGTCTTGTATATTAAAGGTAGAAATGAAAATATTTTAATTACTATTATTTATGTTCATGACATCATTTTTTGTATTGATGCAAATTCACTCAATAAAAAAAATGTAGCAGATATGCAAACTGAATTTTTGATATCCATGCTTTGAGAAATCTCATCTATTTCTTGGATTACAAATTACTCAATTATATAAAGGTATACTCATTTCCCAAGGCATCTCAAGTAAATATTGAAGTTTCGGATGGAAAATTTTTGTCTCGTCAATACTCCTATGGTCACTAGATGTAAGCTTAAAAAAGATGATGAATCGTGTTATGAAACCAGCTCACAAAAAGATAGAAAAGAGAGATCCATGCCTTAGAATTCAGCCTCTTCGAGGGGGCAACCTCCTTTACATTACATAAATGAACAATTCTTGGATGATACAAATGAAAATACCTCCTTTCTATATATAGGAGTCTAAGTGGTCCCAATACAATCAAAGCCTACATAACAATAATATTGTAGGGCACAACAATAACAATAGTGGGCTTCTATGTGGCACAATAGTAACAATATGGGCACTACATGGGTACATCAATATAAATAAGGGGTATAACTACAATAGTAATGGGGTAATCACTAGTATTATAGGGACCCAACATGCCCCTCTCCTTCAAAAAAGTGTTGTCCTCAACGCTTGAGTAGTTCAGGATACTTCTGCATAAAATTCTCATCCTCCCATGTGGAATCTTCAGCGGATAAGTTCTTCCACTTGATAAGGTACTCTGAAATTGATCGATTTCGTAGCTGTCGAGTTCTTGTTTCTATAACTGCTTCCGGTTCCAATATAATTTTTCCTTCTTCGTCAAGTTCTGGCAATATTGTTTGAACTGGGAGCTTGTCGCCTATAACCTTCTTTAAGCATGAAACATGGAAAACTGGGTGCAATCGAGAAGCTGCAGGAAGCTCCAATTTGTATGCCATAGTACCAATCTTTTGCAACACCTTGTACGGACCATAATACTTTGGTGATAATTTATTATCCTTCTTAGCTTGCTTGAGGGACATTTGCTTATATGGTTGTAGCCGTAGGAATACCCAATCACCTACATCAAAACTTCTTTCACTGCGATGTTGATCTGCCTGTTGTTTCATTCTATTCTGTGCCAACACAAGGTTATCCTTTAAGAGTTGGAGGACTTGTTGTTGATGTTCGATGTGATGTTCCACTGCCTGAACCTTAGAATTTTCTCTTAAATATGATGTGATGGATGGTGGTTGATACCCATAAAGTGCCATAAATGGGGTCATTTTTGTTGTTGTATGAAAGGAAGTGTTATACCACCATTCAGCCAGAGGCAACCATTTGACCCATTGTGTCTGTTTATCAGATACAAAGCAACGAAGATATCCTTCCAAACATTTGTTTACTATCTCAGTTTGCCCATCAGATTGAGGATGATAAGATGAGCTATGAGCTAACTGAGTACCAAGACAAGAAAATAATTCTGTCCAAAAATTTCCAGTGAAAATGGGATCTCTGTCACTTACAATAATCTTTGGGTTTCCATGTAGCTTTTGAATTGTTTCCATAAATGCAGTAGAAACTGTACTGGCTTTAAATGGATGTGATAATGCACAAAAGTGTGCATACTTGGTAAGTCTGTCAACTACCACCATGATGACACTCTTTCCCTCAGACTTGGGTAAACCTGTGATAAAATCCATTGAAACCTCCTCCCAACGTTGGCTTGGAATGGATAAAGGTTGTAATAGACCCGGTGTCTTAATTGTTTCAACTTTATTTTGCTGGCAAACCAAACATTCTGCCACAAACTTTTGAATATCTGATTTAAGGCCATCCCAAAAAAATTCCTTCTTAACCCTGTGGTAAGTTTTTAAAAATCCTGAGTGCCCTCCTAAGGGAGAAGTGTGCAATTCCATAAGAATCTTTTGTTTTAGCTGGGAATTCTTACAGAGGTATAAGCGATCTTTGTACCATAACGAATCATTTTTCCAGCTAAATGTATCAGATGTACTGGAATCTTGTTGTAGCTTTCGAATAAGTGCCCACACTTCTTCGTCATTCTTCCATTCCTCCCTTGCTTCATTTATCCAATCTGGTTGGATAATAGAAATGGCGCACAACAATGCTTCCACATCCTCATCCTTTCTTGAGAGTGCATCTGCCACCACATTTTGCTTCCCCTTTTTGTAGATGATTTCAAAGTCATAACCCAACATCTTTGTGACCCACTTTTGTTGCTCTTCAGAGGATAATCTTTGTTCTAAAAAGTATTTAAGGCTATCATGATCTGTTTTTACCTTGAAGTGTCTTCCCATTAGGTAGGGTCGCCATTTCTTAAGTGCATGGAGTATTGCCAACATTTCCTTCTCATAAATAGCTTTTCTTAAAAACTTTCCCTTGATTGGACGACTTTCAAAAGCAATGGGTCTTTCATCTTGCATTAGAACAGCACCAATTCCATTTCCTGAAGCATCACATTCCACAATAAAGGTTTTTGTGAAGTCCGGTGTAGCTAAGACCGGTGCTTGGCACATTGCCTCTTTAAGATGTTCAAAGGCCTTTGTTGCTTCCGGAGTCCATGAAAATGCATCTTTCTTCAATAATGTTGTTAGAGGTGCTGCTATTCTCCCATAATTCTTAACAAACTTGCGATAATACCCTGTCAACCCAAGAAATCTCGCAGATGCTTTATGGATGTGGGGATTTTCCATTCCTTAATGGCTTTAATTTTGCTAGGGTCTACCTTAACTCCTTCATGAGATACAATATGACCCAAATATTCCACCTCCTGGACTCCAAAGAAACATTTGGATCTTTTTGCATATAATTGTTTCTCCTCCAATAGTTGTAGCACCCTGTCAACATGTTCAACATGATCCTTCCAAGACTTGCTGTAGATTAGTATATCATCAAAAAATACTAACACAAATTTTCTAAGGAATGGTTTGAAAATTGAATTCATCAAACCTTGAAATGTTGAAGGTGCATTGGTAAGGCCAAAAGGCATGACCAAAAATTCATAATGACCCTCATGAGTTCTAAATGCCGTTTTCGGAATGTCTTCAATCTTCATTCTGATTTGATGATATCCTGAACGAAGATCCAACTTGGTGAAGTAAATTGATCCATGCAATTCATCCAGTAATTCATCAATGACAGGAATGGGGAACTTATCTTTAATAGTGAGCTTGTTGAGCTCCCTATAATCCGGACACATGCGCCATGATCCATCCTTCTTGTGCACCAATACTACTGGAGCAGAGAAAGAACTTTGACTCGGTTGAATTATACCAGCCTCTAGCATTTCTGCAACCATACGTTCAATTTCACTTTTTTGGACATAGGGATATCTGTACGGCCTGATGTTTGGAGGAACACTTCCTGGAATCAGATGAATAGCATGATCATGATCACGCATAGGTGGGAGACCTTTGGGAGTCTCAAATACCTTGGAATGATTGTCCAGGACTTTTTGGAGATCTGGAGAAATAGATGATTCCAATGTGGAAACATCTAGCGAACATAATTGTGCAATTACACCTCTTTGCTCCTTTTTTAGAAGCTTTGTCATACCATTAGAGCTGATTATCTTTCCTGGTTTCCCTGCAATACCCCTTAATTCAACTTCCTTTCCTTCCACAGAAAATTTCATGAAAAGTTCTTGAAAATTAAAAGCTATTGTACCCAAGGATTGTAGCCATTGGACTCCTAGTACAACATCAGCACCTCCCATTGGAATGGAAAGCATTGGGCTAGTCAATACATATTCTCCCATGGATAGCTTGATATTATGGCACTTTCCAGAGCAATTTATTGTTCCTCCATTTGCAATCATCACTTGACACTCTGGTGCTGGATATAGGAAGCAATTCAATTCTTTTGCTACCCTACAATGAATAAAATTGTGGGTGCTTCCTGAATCAATCAACACTATTACCTTTTTCTTCTTGATTTGTCCTTCTATCTTGATGGTTTGAGGAGTGGTAATTCCCGCCAATGCATTACAAGATATGGTCGGATTTATTTGTTCTTCATCTAGGCTTTGTTCCTGGAATATATCCTCTTCTTTTGACCTTTCTTGCTCCTTTTCTTCTTCCTCTTCACAATCTATGTAGAATAATTTCTTCTCAGCACACTTATGACCTTTTGTGTATTTGCTATCACAATTGTAACAAAGCCCTTTTGCTCTTTTTTCTTCCAATTGTTGTGGTGTCAACCTTGTAGGTTGTGGAAGACTATGGGCAACAACACTTCCATCTTTATAGTTGTGAATGGTATGCTTCCTAGTTGCCATAATTTTGCTTTCCATTTTTCTTGCTAACCTGAATGCCTTCTCTAATGAATCAGGTTCCCAAAGGCGCACATCATGTTGGATATTATCCTTTAAAGACCCTATGAACACATCAATCCTATGCTCCTCTGGAATATCTTTTACCCTTATGTTCAATTTTTGGAACTCCTCAATGTGCTCCATTATTGAACCCTTTTGTTTGAGACTTATCAATTGGCTAAAAAAAGTGTTGCTTTTTGTATCCTCATAATGTGCTATCAATTCTTCCGTAAAAATTGCCCAAGTGATAAATTGTTTACGAGAACAAAGCCATTGATACCATACAAACTGATTTGGTTCCAAATATAAAGTTGCCATACGTACCTTTTGTGTGTTTTGCACATTATTGAGATCGAAGAATTGCTCCATCTGTAATATCCATGTGGCGGGATCCTTGCCATCAAACTTCCTCATATCGATTTTTGGAACATGGTGAGTCTTCGATCCAACATTAGCGTCTATGGTATCATGATTAACATTTCTTTTGTTCTCATCATGAGTTTCCTTTACTACCTTTTCACCATTAGTGACACTTTCTTGTAGCAACTTCTTCAATTCTTCCATATCTGTCTTCAAATCTATCTTCAAATCTGCCATGTCTCTCTTCAAATCTGTCTTTGAATCATCCATCTTAGCTTCCATGCCCTTTATCTTAGATTCCACGCCACTTATCTTAGCTTCTGTTAGCTTTTGTGAGCGTGACATTTGTTGCACTTGTTCTTGTAATTTTGATATATCATGTAGCATTTCTTCCTCTTCTTCATGAGTCATGCTAGAGCTTTCAGGTTCCTTACTAGGTGTTTGCATTTTCTTTCCTCGGGGCATCAGTTACCGATAATAATGCTTTACTATGCCCTTTGAATTCCGTTAAACCAAGCTTACACAAAAATTTAAAAAAAAAACTACACACCTTTTTTCACTTTATAGAAGCCTGATATTGAATCTGATGTATCTCTGTAATTTTGAATCATCCAGTTCTAAAATTGCTACCTGTAGTAGCCTTCTGCGTCCTCTTTCCAATGCCACAAGTCTGAGCCAAATTGGATTCTCCAAGGAAGAGTTATGTGAAATCTCCCACAGTGACTTGCTTTTAGACTGGTTCCGTAGAGCAAACTTGTACGACGTGCCACGAGTCACTGTTTCAACCTTTGAATCTAAAACACAGATACAAGAAACTACAGTCCGTCCTCTTTCTGTACCTTTTTACGAAATTTCAATCCGATCCTCAGAGAGAGAGTTATGACGATTTTCCCCAGGTCACCTGTTTTGAATGTAATTCAGGAGTCTGCAAAAAGGCCAACTTCCTTAGATCATATCTCCGAAAATATCACGCGAAAATCTCTGAAATTTGGACCCAAGGTTCAGCACCAATTCTTCTCAAATGGGTTTTTGTTGCGACTTCTGAAATGTCACAGAAAAAAAGTTATAGCGAAAATGCCACGATGACCTGTTTGGAGCAGCGAAACCCTAGAATCCAAAGCTCTGATACCAAATGTTATGAAACCAGCTCACAAAAAGATAGAAAAGAGAGATCCACGCCTTAGAATTCAGCCTCTTCGAGGGGGAAACCTCCTTTACATTACATAAATGAACAATTCTTGGATGATACAAATGAAAATACCTCCTTTCTATATATAGGAGTCTAAGTGGTCCCAATACAATCAAAGCCTACATAACAATAATATTGTAGGGCACAACAATAACAATAGTGGGCTTCTATGTGGCACAATAGTAACAATATGGGCAGTACATGGGTACATCAATATAAATAAGGGGTATAACTACAATAGTAATGGGGTAATCACTAGTATTATAGGGACCCATCACTAGTATTATGGGGTAATCACTAGTATTATAGGTAGAAATGAAAATATTTTAATTACTATTATTTATGTTCATGACATCATTTTTTGTATTGATGCAAATTCACTCAATAAAAAAAATGTAGCAGATATGCAAACTGAATTTTTGATATCCATGCTTTGAGAAATCTCATCTATTTCTTGGATTACAAATTACTCAATTATATAAAGGTATACTCATTTCCCAAGGCATCTCAAGTAAATATTGAAGTTTCGGATGGAAAATTTTTGTCTCGTCAATACTCCTATGGTCACTAGATGTAAGCTTAAAAAAGATGATGAATCGCCAATGGCTGATAAAATATTGGCAGCTTTTTGTACCTAAGGGTCTCATGACTATAAATTGTGCAAGTTATTGGTGTGGTTGCAAGGTATCAATCTACACCCAAATAAAGTTATCTCTTAGCTACTAAGAGAATTTTTAGATATCTAAGAGCCACATTGGACTATGTTCATTATATTGAAAGGTCAAAATATTCCATTAACTGCATACCAAAAGGTTTCTCATGATGGAAATAAAGATTATAGGGAAAGAACAAGTGGTGGTTCTTTCTTTATTTTCAATATATTAGCTTCTTGGAGTAGAAAAAGAAAAATTTTATCTCTCTTTCTACTGTTGAATCTGAGTATATAGTAGCTTCAACTAGTTTCATTTAGACTCTATGGATGAAATAGACATCAAAATACTTGAAGATAATGTAGGATAAACCTATTCTTATTATTTGTGATAATACAGGAACTACCAGTATATCAAATAATCATGTTCTTCATTAAAAGGAAAATCACATCCCTATCAAGTACCATTTTCTTAGAGAACATGTGGCTAAGCCAATTGTGAAATTGGAATATATCTCAACAAAGGAACAAGTTGCAGATATTTTTACTAAGCCTCTTGAGAGAACCTTTTGAGTATTTAAGGAAGAAGTTGGGAGTGTTATCTCACTCTTCTCTTCTTTAATTTTGTTTACAGAAAAAGAGGGAATATATCCAAACCTATACAAGGATTGTTGTAATCTCTAATTTGTGGAGGAGTTTTCAAATCAAGAAATGGAGAATAGGTTTGGGGGGAGAAATTCACAAAAACAATGTAGTAGAAATTGTGATGGTGTATGTAAAACTCATTAGAGTTACCTTGTAAACATGTCCACAAGAATATCTAGTTAGCTAGAAAACAATCCACAACAAATGGTACAATTCAATGGGGAGAAGTGTTAGAGAAGAATTACCTGAAACCTTTTCCATGGTTGTAAAAGGGGGGTAATAACGTGCAAACATTACAGATAGTTTTATATTTCCAATGGAGAATGGTTAGTCATAAAACAAACAAGGGGGGACATGAGCAAAAAATAGCAAAAGTTTTAGCATGATAGGGGGTAGTGATGTTACCATCAATGACCAATAATGTTTTTTGGTGTTTCCATCAATTATAAAAAGGGAGATTGTTGAAAATTTGTTTTTAATGGTGTCAAGTTTTGGCCATTGATGTAAAATGTCAAGTTTAGGGGTGTCTTGGTAAGTGTGTTATTATTAATGTATTTCTACTTAACTTGAGGAAAAGGATGAAAGTTATATCTTTGAAGGAAATTTATCTTCAATTCTTAAGCTCCAACGAGGAAATTGGATATTCCTCTCAAATACCTTTCTAACGGTATACAACTATTTATCTAAATGCAAAGGAATAACAAGAAAACTAAGATTGAATTTTGGAAGTTTAAGAAAAGGTTCCCAAAGGTTCATAGTTCCAACAGGACCACCCCAATGCCCAAATGAAGCAACAACATTATTTAAAACCTTAGTTATTAGTGGAAAGCAGAGGAACTATAGACTACTGGTCATAACCCCTAAGCACAAGGTGCCAAGCTAAATCACTTAGGTCCTTTTTGGACCACTTGGTATTTTCATTGCACAAACAATAGCAAGGGAAAAGATAGTCGAGTGGTAGGTGACAGGGAGATAAGTCCCCAATCCTGGCCCTTGGTTACAATGCGCTCATGTTTTGGGTGGCCAAGTGGACCTTTTATGGGTGACACATGGTAGTGACATGGTACAAAATATAGTACTGATGGTGATGTGGTAGGATTTGATTAGTTGACATGAATAGAAACATCAAAGATTGCAATGTGGTTAAATTTTTGGGTGTTTGTTATATTATTTCCAATACTAGTCACACACACATGGGGAGGATATCCCCCCCTATTCGTTGCACCAGGTGCATGAGGGGGGTCACAAATAGGGTGCAACTCCCCTATCGTCGGGTTTCAGGGGGGCGTTAGCCCTCCTGTACGGGGTCCAGGGCAGCACCTCAAGAATTTTTTTTTGGACCCTATATTAGTTGGGCAGACCTACCCATGGTTTTGGTCATGGGTTTTGGACATGGTTTTGGGCATGATGGTTTTCTATCCATGGTATTTTGTAGATCCGATCAAGGGAACTACGATTATTTTCTAATCCAGGGTTAATGGATTGGGGTTTATGAATGCTTTGACATGTATATATATGTATTGTAACATTGAAATGAATATAATGAAAAATTAGTCTGGTAGTCCTGGTTTCGGGATCTAGGGGAAAATATTTGTGTATTTGTTTTATATTCTCACCATTATTTGTTTTTTGTTTTTATAATTTGTTTGCAAGTAATTTTTGTATGGGGTTGAAACCTACATTTGGTATTGGAGTTGTTTTAGGTTCAAGGGAACGTCTTTGCTAGTAGGGGTTTTTCTCAGGCCTATGGTAAACCTTGTTTAGCGGGAGATTTGCGGGATCGATTCTTGTGGTGAAAGAAGATGGCGAGTAGTGGAAAGATAGAGATCAAGAAATTTAATGGTCAGAGTTTTGAGTTGTCGGAACTCAATATGGAGGATCTGCTGGTGGATAAAGATCAGTGGATCATGGTAGATCCGGGTACTAAACTAACAACAATGTTAGCTGAAGACTTGGAGAAGTTAGATCGGAAAGAAAAGAGAACAATACAATTGTGTATCTCAGATTTGTGGGAAAAGTTAGGGACTTTGTACCAATCTAAGCCTTTGGTGAATAAATTGTTCCTATGGAAAAAGATGTATAGCCTGAGGATGAAGGATGGAGACTTGGTGCCAGAGCATCTGAACGCCTTTAATATTATGCTAATCCAGTTGTTATCTATTGATATTAAAATTTTAGATGAAGATAAGTGCGTCAATTTGATGTTTTCTCTACCAGATTTGTGGGATAGTATTGTCGTTGCAATAGGCAGCAATACAATTACCTTTAAGTTTGATGAAATAGTCTAATCTGTGTTGTCGGAGGAGATGAGATAGAAAAATATGGAGGCACATAATGGATATGCTTGTCTATACGAGGACGGTCCTAGAATAGAAACAAAAATAAGTCCTGGAGGTAGAGATCTAAATCTAGAGGGAGATCTAATATCGAGGAAACCGTGTAAGGTGTGCTAGAAATGCGAAAAGGAAGGACACTTCAAAAATGACTGTAGATCTAAATCTCCTGAGAAAGGAAAGGTATCTGAATATGAGCCTTTTGTGGAGGTGAAAACCACCTTAGATGAAGGTGGGGATGTGTACTTGGCTTCTTCTTGAAGTACAAATGTAAATTATGAGGTATGGTTGATTGACTCGGGTGAATCCTTTCACTTTAATGCCCATCGGGAGTGGTTCTATGAGTATGAGAAATATGATGGTTGTGATGTCTTCTTAGGGGATGACAGGAAGGCTAGAATCATCAGATGTGGAAAATTCAAGCTGAAGCTGGAAGGTGGAAGGATTAGAGCACCTCCAGGTGTTCTGTGTATTCCTGCATTGACCATAAATCTAATTTCTGTTAGCAAGATGGATGATGCATGTGTAAAAATAGTGTTCGAGAAAGATACCTGCAAGATAGTTTGGGGAGCATTGATATTAATGTGGGGATTTCATATTCGAACTCTGTACAAGATTCTAGGTAGTACTATTATTGATGGGTGCAACAATATTGTGGTTCTTGAAAGTGGAATAGGAAATCTAGTGGTTTATGGAGAAAATACCATGTTATGGCATCAAAGGCTTGGACATATTGGAGAGAAGGGCCTTCGAATACTTCATGGTAATGGTATGCTATAAGGTATGTCTAATTTCTCTCTTGATTTCAATTTCTATGAACATTGTGTATATGTCAAGTAGAATAGAGTGAGTTTCCCCTCTAGTGCTAAGAGGGTGAAAAGGATATTAGAGGTTGTGCAAAGTGATGTGTTTGGACCTGTGTCGATTCCATCACTAGGTAAGCCTATGTACAATGGATCATTTATATATGAATTCTCAAGGAATACATGGACATATTTCCTCAGGAATAAATCTGAAGTCTTTGACAGGTTTAAAGAATTTAAGGCTCTAGTGGAAAATCAGACAGAGAAGAAGATAAAGGTGTTAAGGACAGATAATGGTGGAGAGTTCTACAAGAAGGAATTTGAAGAGTTTTGTAAAAGTGTGGCATAGCACGACAGAAGACTACTCCATAAACACTTAAGAAAAATGGAGTTGCAAAAAGAATGAAGAAGATGTTGATGGAAAAGGAAAGAAGCATGCTCAATGGTGTCGGGTTAGGATAGGAATTTTGGGAAGAGGTAGTGGAGACTGCAGGTTACCTAGTTAATGGATCACCTTCATCTGCATTGGAGGATAAGAATCTGCATGATGTATGGACTTGTAATAAACCATCCCTTTCACATCTAAGGGTATTTGGTTGTGACGCATATGTAGATGTTCCAAAGGAGAAAAGAACCAAGTTGGATAATAAATATGAAAGATGCATCTTTATTGGGTATAAGGATGGTTTAAAAGGTTATAAGCTTTGGAACCCAGAAATAAGGAAGGTTGTATACAACCGAGATGTGGTGTTTAGAGATGTGAAATATGTTATTAAACATGAATTCCTACCAAAGGAACCTGAGAAGATAGAGTTTGAGATAAAGGAGGAAGAATCAAATTGTATAGTAGAAGAGGAATCAAAAGATGAAGAGCCACAAATGAGAGTTGTGAGAAGATTAGTTTGAGAAAGAAGGCATCTAGAAAGATATAGTCCATCTTCTTTTTGTTAAAAATTTTCTTTATCTATTACTGATGATGATAACTGTTAGGGATGCAGTAGATTCAAAGGATTGAAAACTCTGGAAAGAAGCCATGGTTGATGAAATGGCATCTTTGGGCAAAAATGAGTCTTGGGATTTGATGGAGTTGTAGGCTTGAAGGAAACCCATTGGAAGTAAATGGGTGTTTAAGAGGAAGATGAATGCATAAGGCAAGGTGAAGAAATATAAAGATCAGTTGATAGAAAAATGTTATTCCTAGGTATCAGGAATTCATTTTGGTAATATTTTTTCTCATGTTGCGAAGGTAGCTTCTATTAGATTAGTTTTATCTGTTGTTGTTGATTTTTGTCTTGAGGTAGAATAGATAGATGTGAAGACATAATTTCTTCATGAAGATCTGGAAGAAGAGATCTAAATGAAGCTACCTGAAGGATTTGCGGTGAAGGGAAAGAAAGAATGGGTATGCAGGTTAAAAATAGTCTTTGTATGGGTTAAAACAGTCACCAAGGATGTGGTGTCAGAAATTTGATACATTTATATGGGGACTTAGCTTCATCAGAACCAAATCGGATCATTATGTGTGTTTTAAATTAATTGGTGACTATGTTATTTAGTTGGTCTTGTATGTGGATGGTATGTTGTTGATAGGAAATGACAAAGAAATTATCCAAGATTTGAAGACCCAGTTGTCCTCCAAATTCGAAATGAAGTATATTGGTGCTGCAAACTATATTTTGGGCATGGAAATTAAATGAGTTCGAGAAAAGAGGAAGCTCTGGTTAAACTAGAGGAAGTATGTTGAAACAATACTGCAGAGGTTTAATATGAAGGATAGTAAACCGATGAAGGTTCCTATTCTTGTATGTATAAATTTATCTAATTAATAGTGTCCCAAGATACAATAAGAGGAAGAGTACATGTCCCGTGTTCCATACGCAAGTGCACTCGGTAGCCTGATGTATTCAATTATATGTACTAGACTAGACATTGCACATGTAATGGGAGTATTGAGCGGGTTTATATCGAAACCAAGGAAGGAGCATTGGACATCAGTGAAGCGAGTTTTTAGGTATTTGAGTGGCACTAGTGATTATAGTTTGTGCTACCAAGGAAGACTAGGATTGGATAGAGTTTTGGAAATCCATGGCTTTGTTGATGTAGACTAGGATGGAGATCTCAATCAGAGAAGATCTAAAAGTGTGTATGTGTTTAAACTATTTGGAGGTACAGTCAGTTGGATGACAAAGAGACAGTCTATAGTGGCAGTTTCAACTACAGAGGCAGAATGCATGGAAGCCACTCATGCAAGAAAGGAAGTAGTTTGGTTGTAGAGATTTTTTTAAGTATGGGGTTAGTACATCGAGCTATAAGGATAGACTATGACAACCAAAGTGCAATTTTCCTAGCAAAGAACCCTAAGAACCCTACCTATCATTCAAAGACAAAGCACATTGATGTTTAGTATCACTTTGCGAGCGATATGGTTGAGGAAAAAAGGTGTTGCTGGTAAAGGTGGACACTTTGAAGAATGTTGTAGATGCATTGATGAAGTCTGTGAGCACTGAAAAGTTTTCTTTGTGTAGAGAAACAATTGGCATTGTAAGGTTAGACCAATGACTAATCTCTCATGTGCCCCCTGTGTGGAAAAGAAAACAACAAGTGGGAGAATGTTTGGTGCATGTTATATTATTTCCATGACTATTTGCATGTGTAGGGAGGTCACAAGGGTGGGAGGGGGAATCCCTCCTTATTTGTTGCATCGAGTGAAACAATGGGGTCACGGGGGGGCCGCAGACCCCCTTGCGGGGGGTTTCAAGGGAGCAATAGCCCCTCTATATGGGGTTCAGGGTAGTGTCCCAAAAATTTTTTTTGTACCCTATATTAGTTGGGCGGACCTACCTATGGTTTTGTGCATGGGTTTTGCACATGGTTTTTTGTAGATATGGGTAAGGGAATTATGGTTATGTTCTAATCCAAGGTTAATGGATTGGGGTTTATGAATGCTTCAACATGTATATATATTTATTGTAGCATTGAAAGGAATATAATGAAAAATTAATCTGGTAGTCCCGGTTATGGGATCCAGGGGAAAATATCTATGTATTTGTTTTATATTCTCTTCATTGTTTTTTTTTATAGAATTTGTCTGCAGGTAATTTATATACAGAGAAAAAACCTACAAAAACCTCGAGCTCTATAATAGGGACTGGTTTACAAATTTTTTTTAGTGTTAAAGTTTTTTAATAAGTTTAAAAAGGTGGAGTGATAGAGTGACAAGTGGTGAAGCATTGGACAAAGGTTTTCCCATCAAAGAGAAGCACTATCAAATGACGACCCAATCTATCAATCATGCACACCAACAAATAGTGAGTGGTGAGTGGCAAACAATAGAACACGGTCACAACTCTTTTTCGTAGACACTAGGTAGGAAAGTGTTAAGGGACCTATTAAACATGGAAAATTCTAGGGGCTAATATTCACAGGTGGGATAATTTTCCATGATTTTTTCAAATAAAAAAAGATTCGCAAATTTCCACTTTTTTCTAAAAATAGTTCACCCACATTTTATATTATAAAATTATTTTAACTTAAAAATTTCCAAAATTTTATAGAATAATATAAAATCATTAGAAATATAAATATTTTTACAAAAATATTGCCAAACATTTTACAATTTGCATATTAGGAACTAGTAAGATTCGCCAAGGTTTCTAAACTTTAAGATGAACTTCCATTCTTAATGTTTTCCTTCCTATCAAACATATACAACTGGAACATAAAGGATGTAAATAAAGGCCTACAAGCAGCGAAGTGACAGGATAATAGAGAAGTATCCCTTGGTCATGTCTCTTGATCCCATGGAATAAATAATGAATTTTTAGGTGTTGAAGTGTATAATATAGGTTGTAAATAATTCAAATTTTATTGAATACAATCACATCATATGGTTTCATACAGTTTAATTTAAGCCCCAAAGAGCCAAGGAATCAAGTTATGTTTGGGTCATCTTTTGGAGTTAGGGGGACTAGACTCCTTTTGACTCCAAGCTTGAGTGTTCTAGTTTTTGGGTGGAAATGCCACACACATAACTAAATTATTTCCATGAAATCAAATACTTTAGGGACACATGCAACATTTTATAGGTACATGGTCCAAATTCTATTATTTCTCTTCTTTTCTAGTGATAAGTTTGAATACCACTAATATGCAGTTAATGAATGAAAAGTTTTGTCTATGCGAGCAAGTGAATTAAACATGTAACTACAAATGGGGTCTCTCTTCTTTCTTGTACCCATTTGTTTGTTTAACATAAGGAAATATGTCTTGATCAATAAATCCCTTTAGTGATTCTTAGTTTTTAACTCCTCATTCTAGCGGAATTACTAATAAGCAACTTATCTCGTGCCATTTTCTTGGTCGAGGAAAAAAATAAATAGAAGCTACTTAGCATCATCATGCTTTATGAGGAGTGATAGGAAGAAAATATCAAAGTATTATTTCCATCACGTCGCATTTACTTGGAGAGAAATTCCATTTATTGATTATTTAAGTGACCTCAAAACAAGTTAAAAGGGGGGTGGGAGAGGAAAGTTCATGGATTGATTCCCTAACATGTTATATTAGCAATTTATATTAAATAATAATAGGGGGTGTATACGAATAAATTTTACAAAGTATCATGCCATCTAGAATATGAGTCTATGTAGAGGTATGATATGTAGATGTGGGTGTGGGATAGGACAAATGCAGAGAGAAAGTGTGTGGAACAAGATGTGCATAGTGGTGGAGTGTAGAGGAACAGTGTGTGGAGAGACATGTTCATGAGGTCTCTCCACACAATGGGAAATTAGCTAAGTGTTGTATAAAAGGAAAGAGTGTGTAGGGACATAAGCATAACTCTTCAATGAATTTTTTTTTGGATAGGACTATAGAGTTTTTTGGGTCAATAGCCCTCTCAACCCTCTTGACCAACCATAGCTTTGAAGCCTACTCAACTTTATCCTCCATAATATGTTCACTTTCCAACCACCTTCCATATGCTCTTGCATCCCTCAAGGGGTCTAAGGATTACTCAACCTTATACTCCACAAGTTTCTCTCTTTCCAAATACCTTCCATGGGCTCTCGCATCCCTCAAGGGGTCTAAGGATTACTCAACCTTCTCCTCCACAAGTTTCTCTCTTTCCAACCACCTTCCATAGTCCCTCTAACCCCTGAATGGGTTTGAGGTGCTCTTGGTTCTCTAATTGCTTAAAATATGGGTTTATATGTATGTGTGTTGGTTATTATTATGGTCATCCTTTTTCAGTTCTATGTTATGGGCCTTAAAAAACTTCATTTTGGTTTATTAACACACATTACACATCTAATCCATAAGGAGTTGTAAAATATCACTAAATTGCCTTGTAAAATATTTATATGATTTAGGGTTGGTGTTTCTCTAAAACGATATATATATATATATATATATATATATATATATATATATATATATATATATATATATATATATATATATATATATATATATCTATCTATATATATATATATAAGACCAAATATTTTTCCTTTGGGATTATGATAATAGTTCAAAATATTTCTCCTTTTACTCTTTTTCTTTCTGAAAATATGTTAATTCATGTTTTGTTAAAATCCACCATCTTTCAACTTGAATATATAAATTTAGTAGCTTTGAATACCCCTCTTGTAATCAAATGATATAATCCATAGATTGGATATGTGAAATTTTATTAAACAAAGAAAACTTATTTCTAGCTTCAATGGAATGTCTAGTTTAACTTCTTGTCATTTTGGTGAGATTAAAAATGGAAAATTCATTAAGCTATATCCCTTAAAAAATATGAAAACTAATAAAATTTAAGTTAATTACATTAAAGGTACCAAGGTTAAAGACATTAATTTTAGGTAAAGT
This sequence comes from Pinus tabuliformis, assembly GCA_031772625.1. NCBI lineage: Eukaryota > Viridiplantae > Streptophyta > Pinopsida > Pinales > Pinaceae > Pinus > Pinus tabuliformis. The sequence continues at coordinate 453,533,142 of CM062809.1, read as the reverse complement.
TAATTACATGAAAGGAGTCTTGTTCAAGGGATATCATTTCTTCAAATTGTGGTTCCCTACTTGTCGACATGTATGGAACCCACTTTCCAAGTCATTTTGTTTGTCCCACTTCGTATTGAATTCATGTTTTCAACCTATAGTTCATCCACATGCCATGTCCACTGGAGTTGTATTTAGTGTTTTTTTAATGATTTCTTCAAAATCCACTTGCACTTGCTCTAGTATGAAAGGTATCTTATATACTTCACACTGGAGGTATTTTGCATGTTGCGCTTAAAAAAATAAAAATAAAAATAAAAAATTACAACGATTTTCCTATTTCTTGTATATATCTTAGCTTATAAATGAGCTTTTAAGAAATGAGGTATCTTGTTTCGATATTATTTCAAGTAATTGAGTGACCCTCTTAGATGGATCATGAGGGGACACTTAGAAAAAATGTCTAGTAAGAGATTGAGGAAACATTGTCTAGCAAGAGATTGGTGAATGTTAAGAAGGTCAATAAGTAATTCTTTTTTAGTTTCCGTAAGTGACGAACTATGTAATATTTTATCATTATTATCCTTACTTACCATTATATATAAACATGCTAAGAAATTAATCTCTACTTGTATTTGTTGTTATGTCATTTGGGATTAATGATCTACTAAAGGAACATACTTGCAAATATTGGGAAAATGTAAATAGAAGGGTTATGTTGAGAAATTCATATTTAGTTGTATTTGTTGTTGTCCCATTTGGTATCAATGATTTTATAAAGGAATGTATTTAGAAATATTGGGAAAACTAAGAAGAGGGGTCGCTCCTGCATCAAGGAGATAAGGAAGGAGTGACGATTTTAATTTAGAATGTGAGGAATCCTCTAGCTGCAATGAACATGATTTCATGAGGAACAAACAAATTTGGGTGTAGGCATAGATAGAATTGATTGAAAATATACATAACTATCCAAAAGTATATTCAACCCATGGCTTACCTTAAATTACAACTAATGTAGCCATGTAAATTAAATGGTTCGTAAATGACTATAGACATTGATCCATGACAAGCTTCAAAACGCTTACTTTACGATACATCTCACATTGCCAAATTATAAAAAAAAATTCTGTGGGTCATGGAGTGCCCTAAAAATACACACATTCACTATCAATCCAAAGTCCCATGGGACATTCCCAAATTATAACTTTATTTTAAGTTATCATTATTGTTAATTATTAGAAGAATTAATATATGAGTTAAAATATATACATTTAAAAAAACAAAACATGGAACAAGATTCTCAACCATGGAGAACCATATAAATTTTTAACTTCTGAATAATCTTTGTTAGAATCTCATGGGATAATATCATGGCTTACAAATACTACATGCCAAAAAAACTGTAAATTATTTCATATGGTACTTGTTCATATGAACCTTTTTAATCAATCAGTTTAATTAAAGGGCAACAATTGCATAACTACTTTTGAGATTAATCTTAGATTTGTAACTATCACTAAGAATATTATGTAATATTCCATGAAAGTTAAATCCCTACGATCCTCCCCTTTCAATTCAATCTTGGCCCCCATAATGGTCCATCCCTCCTCATTTACACTTGGTTACTTGACTTCTTCCCTTGTTGAAGACTGCCCTTTAAACCTAGATTAATCCTCCACTATAAAAAAATTCCCCAATCATTACTAAGTCTATATCTTATCCTTGTTCTAGGATCCCCACTCCTTTGTTGTCCCTCAACAATAATTTATTTTCCCCCTATGTTAATGCGAGAGTTGTTAACCTCTCTAATTTTTCTTTTGATCCTCTAGTATATAGACTTTTGGAGAAAGGGTTAACCTTTTCCTTTGTTCCAAGAAATATTGTAGTAGAGGAAATCATTTGTGATGTTGAATATGGGATTAAGGATTTGTTGACGAAATTGTAACTAGGTTTTGTCTTCATAATATGAAATGTACTTTTGATTCTTGTATTTTATAAAATAAACAAAAATGATTATTATTATTATTGAGCTTGCATTTCGTGCCGAAGAAATTTGTTTTATAGGTCAATCACTAATTGAAATTGCTTCTAGGGTTGTCCTAGGTCAGGAATTCAAATGGGGACATTGTAATAATATGAAGACCCCATCGAGAATCTTGTAAATTGTAAAAAGAATTAGTTTTGTATTTTACTGAGCCTTCCAAGACCAAGTTGGCCTGCCAGGGTGTCAAGTCGTCCTAGACGTTGGAATTCGTATCCCTCGAAGACCTATATATAGGAGATAGTTCAACCGCATTTGGACACATTCATTCCTCTCTCTCTCATGTGAAGGGAGAAGCAGAAAAGGGTAGCGAAGAAGGCACAAGAAGAAGGAGAAGTGTTTTGGGTCCCTCTCTCTCTCTTTCTCCCCACACTTGCGAAGAAGAGGGTTGAAATTATGTAGCTTTTGCTAGGGTTTCTGCTGCTTGACTAGGGTTTCCTTGTGAGGTTCTGATATGATGAAAAAGGGCTGAAATAAGGGCCAAAAAATTCCCCTTCTTGATATATAAGTGAATTAGTTCAAGCGATGCAACTGGAGGCAAAGAAGAAGCATTTCTTTTCCACACGTGTAAAGTAGCAGTTACTGTTGGGGGGGCCGATGTTGCAAATCTGCAATTAGGGCCGAAAACCTATGGCTGGAGCTCAAAGAAGTGTTTCCAGGAGAGATTCTACTAAGTTTAGAAAGTAGTAAAGAAATCACATTATCAAGAACATGATCTTGGTCTTGGAAGGGATTTCGTGTTGGTCAAAGGTCTTGTTATTCGTCAATAAAGAATCTATAAGAAGAGATTGAAGGGTTTTCCTCTCAAGAGGAGAGGTTTTTCCTTAGCTTGGAACCTACATCTTGTGTACTTGTATCTTGTTGATATTCTTATTTTGGTAGTTTTTTGATGATTGAAGAACACACTATAATAATAATAAAAATAAGTTAATCCTAATAAGTAATAAGACATCACAAGAAATTATCATAGTTAGAAGAATCATTAATGTTTTCTTGCCCTAGATTTTTCAACATGGTATCAGAGCTATGGTTTGCACAAGGCATGAATAAGGTCAAGTATATTATGAAAAGGCTTGAAAATAAGTATTCATCATTAGAAAGTCTCATCAAGAAAAGTTTCAAGGCAGTATGTAATAGTCTCTTCTCTTCCAAATATCTCAAATCTTCAAAGAATGAAGGATTGTTCTCAACCCTCACCAGAACATTTCAAGATGAAAGTATATGGGTGATATATAGTGGAGCTTCAAGACACATGAATGGATATCAAAAGAAACTCAAAACCCCATACAAAGGGAAGTCCTCATACTCTATGGATCTTGGTGACAATAAGAGCTATTTGGTAAAAGGAATTGGATCTACACCAATTGAGCTGGAAGAAGGAGGTAACATTCATCTCAACAAAATTCTATATGTTCTAGGTTTGTGCAAAAATCTTATTTCTATTTCTTCATTAGAAGAAAAAGGAGATAGTGTTTCTTAAACAAATGGTAAAGTAGTGGTTTGGACTAAATATTCAAACATTGAAAAAGCTAGAACCACTAGAGTTAGAGAAGGAAGACTTTATAGAATAGCATCTCCTCTAAGTCAAGCACTTGTCCACATTGATATAAGTCCATGTGAACTTTGGCATAGATGATTGGGCCATATTCATTAAAAGATCTTGAAAACTCTAAACTCCATTGTAAATGGGATACCAAATCTCAAATAATAACATGAAGGAGTCTACAAAGGTTGTTCCCTAGGAAAGAATGCAAAGAAACCATTTTCACATAGTACATCTAGAGCTCAACAGATTCAAGACCTCATCCACTCTGATGTATGTGGTCCCATGTCTAAATCACTTGGAGGTAATCTATATTACGTTACTTTCATCGATGATAATTAAAGGAAAAGTTCAGTTTATCTACTTAAATCCAAGGACCAAGTATTCATAAAATTTCAAGAATTGAAGGCAGAGGTAGAAAATATTATAGAAAGAAAGATAAATATTCTAAGGTCAGATAATATAGGCGAGTATACCTCCAAATAACTCATTGCTTTCTATAAGGAGGTTGGGATTAAGAGGGAGCTTATAGTTCCATACAATCCTGAGCCAAATGGATTAGTTGAACGAAAGAATAGAGCTATAGAAGAAAGTTTCAAGGCTATGATCCATGATCAAGATCTACCAAATGTTTATGGGGAGAAGCAATGAAGGTTGTAGTATACATCCAAAATATAAGTCCTCATAGCTCACTTGGAAATATAACTCCAAAAGAAGTCTTCATTGGGAAGAAATCGAATATTGATCATCTTGGTATATGTTTCATGGTATATGATCATATTGGTACATGATAATATTGGCTTGGTATATGCTTCATGGCGATTTAGTATTTTCTTTATGTCGGTTTGGTATATGCTTTATGGTGATCGATATATGCTTTACGATGGTTGATATATGCTATATGATGTTTTGATATATATACTTAGATATGATGTTACTCTATGTATGATATATGTTTTGATATATGATTTGGCACATGTTTTGGTATATATATTTCGATGATGTTATTATATGTACACCCATGTATGGATGTAAATACCATAACGAGTTGTGTTATAAAGCTCCACTATGCGATATGTTGTCATTTTGTCATGATGTTATGTCTTGAGCAGATATTTCATTGTAAACATTGCATCAAGTTGTGTTATAAAGCTCCATAAGAAGTATGTCTTCTTACCTTAGGTTCCTAAGGTATAAGTGTGATTGAACACCGAGGATGGTGTCCCCCAATGGAGAGGGTTCTGTAATAGCCATGGTGAAAATTCCATGTAATAAATGTTAAAAACAATAACTACAGATGATTGGGGCACTTATTCCAAGATGAATGTTGGGAAAGACATCCTAGGGGGTGTTCATTTGGTTGTTTATGGCTAAGGAAATTGGAAAAGGAAATGGCTAAGGGATTAATTAAAAGGCATTTTGGCACATTTATTTATGAAATTAATGGAAATTAGGAGAAAAAGGAGGCGAAAGGTCACATGTTGCATGTGAAGAGGAAAATGATAGAAAATAATGGAAAATGAAGAAAATAGAGGCCTGATTCATAAAAAGGCTTATGAGGATCAGTTGGTAACCTTTTTTCAGTTTATTGTTTGAGCTCTCTCTCATTATTCTCTCTCTCTCATACTCTTGGATACTTAGATTTTTCTTGGGGCACTCTTCGACAGTGTGGCATACTTGGATTCTTGGAGCAAGAAGGAAAAGGAAGAGCAAGAAAGCAAAGGAAGGCATCGACATCAGAAACTACATCATATTTTCTTGCAGGTACCGAGTTGCACGTATGATTTCTTCATGATTTTGGACATGCATGGAATATGCATGTGGATTCTTGGTCATGATCTGTCATTGGCATGGAGGATTTCCTGGATTGACAGTGGATTTCCTAACCTTTCCCTTTCCTAGATAGTCATGGTGATTGTGGGTTTATTTTCATTGTTTTGTTTTGGTTGGTTCTCACGTTTCCGTAGCTTGGGCTGAGTTATTATTCCCTAGAGCCTTGGTTGGCCAAACACTCTAGAGCCATGTAATAGCTTGGGTTGAGTTACTAGTTATGGAGCCTTGGTTGGACAAATGCTCTGGAGCCCTTGGTGGGTTGAGGTACTAGTCCTGGAGCCTTGGTTGGACAAACACTATGGAGCATGGCGGAAGCTGTGGGTTGAGTTACTAGTCTTGGAGCCTTGGTTGGAACAAATTCTCTAGAGCCCTATATGGTTAGGATGGAGACCGATTGGGTGATGGTTTTGGTGATGTCTGACCATGAGGTGGAATCACTATTTGATGGGTTGAGGTGGATGGCCTTTGGAAGCCTTGGATGAGTTTTGATTGATGTGTTTTATGATATCCCACATTCATTCTTGGAATATGGCACAAGGGTGAATGGCTAAAGAGAGATTTGGATCAACCATTCTATGGTTGGGTGGAATGTGGTAGTCCAATCTCCGATTGGTTCATTGCATTCATTAATGAGAAATCCTTTCCCTTGTTTTTCACTTGTAAAGGTATGAATGTATTTATGGATTTGATGGCTGATATGTTTATTGTATTTTTGTTCCTATTATGCTAGTTATATGCACATTTTATGGCAACATTTATGTATGGCTTTTGCATGGTTTTACTTGTATTTGAATGGATAATTTGTCTATGACCTAATAGATGATAATGCAGCAAATGGCATAAGGGAACAATGGTTCATAGCTATTCTCATATAAGTATGAGATCCCTAAACTTAACTTTGTTATTTACACCTATAGATTACATGTCGATGATACGTTTCATGAATTTTTTTGTCATGGCTAGTAGGGATCCAGTCAAGGTATTCAAAAAGTATTTTCTTTAGTACTTTCATTTCCATGTTACTTTACTTATATGAAGAGATGGATCTGTTTCAGGTAGTTGTAAGTTTTAACCCCGTGCAAAAATTACCTGCATATGAATTTTAAAAACAGAGAACAAAAAATGGCGAGAGCATAACACATAAAACAAATATACATAGATATTTTCCCCTAGATCCCAAAACTGGGACTACCAGATTAATTTTTCATTATGTTCCTTTCAATGTTACAATACATATACATACATGCTGAAGCATCCAATACCATGGACCGAAAACCATCATGCCCAAAATCATGTGCGAAAACCATGCACAAAACCATAGACAAAACCATGGGTCCAAAAAATATTTTCCCAGGGGCGCTTCCTCGGACCCCATAGAGGGGGGCTAACCTCCCCCCTCAAACCCCCTGTATAGGGGGGGCTGCAACCTCCCTTGTGATCCCCCTGCTGCGCATCGACACAACGGAGGGGGGACTCTACCCCCCCTCTAACCCCCCGGTTTAGCTAGGGGGGCTAGTCGTGGAAAGAATATAACACAACCAAACATTCTCCCACTTGTTGTTTTATTTCCACAGGAGGCCACAGGAGAGATTATTCATTTATCTAGCCCTGCAATTCCCATTGTTTCTCTACACCAAGAGAACTTCTCAGAGCTCACATATTTTTTCGATGCATCTGTAGTATTCTTCAAAGTGTTCACCTTTACCAACAACACCTTTTTGTCTTCTATCATATCCCTCACAAAGTGATACTGAACATCAATGTGCTTCGTCTTTGAATGATAAGCAGGGTTCTTTGCCAATAAAATTGTACTTTGGCTATCACAGTCTATCCTTATAGCTCCTTGTACTAACCCCATACTTGAACACAATCGCTACAACCAAATTTCTTCCTTGCTTGCATGAATGGCTGCCATGTATTTTGCCTCTCTAGTTGATAGTGCCACTCCATATTGTTTCTTACTCATCCAACTAACTGCACCTCCAAATAGGTTAAACACATGCCCACTTGTAGATCTTCTCTAATCTAGATCTACAGCCCATTATACATCAACAAAGCCAAGAGTATCCAAAAAAGTTTCCAATCCTGGTCTTCCTTAGTAGCACAAACCATAATCACTAGTGCCATGTAAATACTTGAAAACCTGCTTTACTGATGTCCAATTCTCCTTCCTTGGTTTTGACATAAACCTGCTCAATACGCCCACTACATTTGCATTGTCTAGTCTAGTACAAACCATCGCATACATCGGGCTACCGACTACACTTGCATATGGAACACGGGAAATCTCCTCTTCCTCTTCTTGTGTCTTGGGACATTTTTCAGCAGATAACTTTACACTTACAAGAATAGGAACCTTCATTGGTTTAATATCCTGCATATGAAACCTTTGTAGTATTGTCTCGACATACGTCCTCTGGTTTAACCAAAGCTTCCTCTTTTCCCTATCTCTTTTAATTTCCATGCCCAAAATATAGTTTGCAGCACTAAGATCTTTCATGTCAAATTTGGAGGACAATTGGCTCTTCAAATCCTAGATAATTTCTTTTTCATTTCCAACCATCAACATATCATCCACATACAAGACCAGATAAATACACGGTCACTAATTAATTTAAAATACACATAGTGATCTGCTTTGCTTCTGGTGAAGACAAGTCCCCGTATAAATGTATCAAATTTCTAATACCACATCCTTTGTGACTGTTTTAACCCATACAAAGACTTTTTTAACTTGCATACCAGTTCTTTCTTAACCTTCACTATAAAGCCTTCAGGTTGCATCATGTAGATTTCTTCTTCCATATCCCCATTAAGAAATGTCATCTTCACATCCATTTTTTCTACCTCAAAATCAAAAGTAGTAGCAACAGATAAAAGTAATCTAATAGAAGCTACCTTGGCAACAGGAGAAAAAATATCACCAAAATCAATTCCCATCACCTGGGAATAACCTTTTGCTACCAACTATGCTTTTTATTTCTCCACCTTTCCTTCTGCGTTTGTCTTCTTCTTGAACACCCATTTGCTACAGATGGGTTTCCTTCTAGCTGGCAACTCCATTAGATCCCAAGCCTCATTTTTGTGAAATTATGCCATTTCATCAACCATGGCCTCTTTCTAGAGTTTTCCATCCTCTGAATCTACTACTTCCTTCACAACTCTGGGATCATCATCAGTAATAGATAAAGAAAAAAGTGAAGAGAAAGTAGATGGACTGTACCTTTTTGGTTGCCTTCTTTCTCGAATTGACCTTCTCACTCCCGGAGTTTGTGGCCCTTCATCTTCTGATTCTTCTTTAGTTGTAGATTCTGATTCTTCCTCCTTTAGCTCAAACTCTATATTATCAAGTTCCTTTGGTTGGACTTCATGTTTAATAACATATTTCACCTCTCCAAAAACCACATCTCGGTTGTACACAACTTTCCTTGTTACTGGGTTCCAAAGGTTATAACCCTTTAAACCATCCTTATACCCAATAAAGATTCACTTTTCCGATTTACTATCCAAATTTATTCTTTTATCCTTTGGAACATGTACATATGCATCACATCCGAATACCCTCAGATGTGAAAGGGAGGGTTTCTTAGCAGTCCATACCTCTTGTGAAGTCTTATCCTCCAACGCTGATGAAGGTGATCTGTTGACCAGGTAACATGCAGTCTCCACCGCCTCTGCCAAAATTTCCTGTCCTAACTTGGCACCACTAAGCATGCTTCTTGCCCTTTCCATCAACATCTTGTTCATCTTTTCTACAACTCCATTTTGCTAGGGTGTGTATGTAGTAGACTTCTGTTGTGATATACCACACTTCTTACAAAATTCTTCAAATTCCTTGTGTTGAGTCTTGAAAATGTCATTCATTTCCATTACACTTTCACTATTATGTCCATTATATCACCTCCATTTCACCTCCATTTCACTACTATGTCACCACATTCATTCCACTTTCATTATCATTGGGCCACATTTATGTTTTTCCAATATTTATTAATTCTAAGCCTTTTAAGTGAATTTGTGGTTAAAAATTAGAAAATAATGTGCATATGCTTATACTTAACAAATGGGTTGAGATTTTTTACATGTGTAGGTTGAAAGAAGGCTTATAAAAGACCCTTATGTGGCACTCTAAGACCAAATTCCAATTTGAGTGGAAAGAATCATGGGATCATGAGGATATGTGTCACATCTCCTAATTATATTGTAACTCTAAGAAGACATGTGTCTTATCAGTTCCTATATTGAATAGGACTCTAGAGGTAGAGGGAGAGATTCATGGACTCTCATTAATGAGATGGCTTCTCATATTTTTTTATAAATAGGAGATCTCTCTCCTTCATTTGTTAGTTCTTAAATCTCAATTTAGAGTTCTTTAGCTTGGAGTTTGTAGTTCTTCCTTGATGGCTCTTGAAAGCTTTGGAGAGCTTTGCTATACTTTGTAATTTTGAAGAATTTGAATAAAGCTTTGATGTTCTCAACATGGAAGGAGATGTGAAGTAGATGTCATGGAGTATATTAGAATGTAAGTTAGAGTAGATTTCATTTTGTAAATTTTGCTTTGATTTCATTATTCATTTGATTGCTTTTTGATAGATTAGATTTTTCATTCATGCAATTTTAATTCATGCAAGTGTATTCAACTGGTTGATTATAGATTAGTAGTGCACATAGCTTTTTAATGATTAATGACATGATGGAATTATCTTGTCCTTCTGCTGATTTATTTTCTTAGCTCTAATTCCAGCACTGTTTATTTCTTTCAGTTTTGTTTTGTTCATTTACTTTTCTGCAAGATAGATATTAGACTACTCATGTCATTTTCAGTTACCTCCTATAGCCAAAGCAGGACTACTGGTGAGGGATTGAAGTATGAATGCGTAGTTTGATATTAGTTTACTTTTCTGCAAAATAGATATTAGACTACTCATGTCATTTTCAGTTACCTCCTATAGCTAGAGCAGGACTATTGGTGAGGGATTGAAGTATGAATGCGTAGTTTGATATTAGTTTATTTTTCTGCAAGTTAGTTATTGAATTGCTCATGTCATTTTCAGTTACCTCCTATAGCCAGAGCGGGACTACTGGTGAGGGATTGAAGTATGAATGCGTAGTTTGATATTAGTTTACTTTTTTGCAAGATAGATATTAGACTACTCATGTCATTTTTAGTTACCTCCTATAGCCAGAGCAGGACTACTGGTGAGGGATTGAAGTATGAATGCGAAGTTTGATATTAGTTTATTTTTCTGCAAGTTAGTTATTGAATTGCTCATGTAATTTTCAGTTACCTCCTATAGCCAGAGCGGGACTACTGGTGAGGGATTGAAGTATGAATGCGTAGTTTGATCTTAGTTTCATTTTATGCAATTTAGATATCAGATTACTCAATTTGTTTATGATTACCTCCTATAGCCAGAGCGAGTCGAATGGTGAGGGGTCAGAATATGAGTTGATGTAATATAATTTAGTTTACTTTGCTTACATTTTTTGAATTGCTTTAAGTTCAGTTTTCTTTTTATACAGCAACAAGGATACTAGGTTTCATAGTCACTAGCTCATTGTTTGGTTGTTGCATTCTATTTTGATTGAAGTAGCTGCATATTTACACTTTTGTTTAAGTACTAATTCCATCAATAACATGTTTTAAGATCTTTTGAAGTGCTAAGTTTTGGAAGTTACCATTAGGGACATAGACTTTGTCTTGAAATCTACATCCATACTTGTCCTTTAAAAGTATTCTTAAGACCTTAGAATAGGATTTCCATTTGCATTAGACACTTTAGGAAACCAACAAGAAAAAAACCCCCAAAACAACATAAACTATAAAACAACGAAGTAAGAAAAGGTTAACTAAGCACATATGGTGCACCACACTTCATCAGTTTACGATACCCGGATTGATAATTTATGTAGAGCAATTTAAGATGTTAAAATTGACTAGACACCTTGTTGCAAAACTCTCCACCGTTATCTATCCTTAGCACCCTTATCTTCTTCTTTGTCTAGTTTTCCACGAGAGCCTTAAATTCTTTAAACTTGTCAAAGACTTCAATTTTTTTCTTGAGGAAATATATCCATGTATTCTTTGAGAAGTCATCTATAAATGATACATATTACACAAACTTACCTGGTGATGGAACCTTCACAGGTCCAAACACATCACTGTGCACAAGCTCTAATATTTGTTTCACCCTCTTACCACCAGAGGGGAAACTCAATCGATTTTGCTTCCCATATACAAAATTTTTACAAAAATCAAAATCCAAAGAGCTATTAGTCATGCCTTCTACCATACCTTTACCATGAAGTATTCAAAGGCTCTTCTCTCCAATATGTCCAAGCCTTTGATGCCATAGCATGGTCTTTTCTTTAGAGACCACTAGATTTTCTATTCCACTTATAGGAACCACAGAATTGTTGCACCCATCAAAAACAATGCTACCTTGAATCTTGTATAGAGTTCCAATCCAAACTCCCCGCATCAATACCAGTGCTTCCCAAACCATCTCACAGGTATCTTTCCTGAACAATTTTTTTACACCTGCATCATCTAGCTTGCTTATAGAAATCAGATTTCTAGCTAAAGCAGGAATATCCAGAACACCCAGAAGTGTTCTAATCCTTCCACCTTTCAACCTCAACTTGACTTATCCACGACCGACAATTCTAGCCTTCCTATCATCCCCCAAGAAGACATCACCACCATCATATTTCTCATACTCGCAGAACCACTCTCTATGGGGAGTGAAGTGAAAGGACGCACCTGAGTCAATCAACCATGCCTCATTATCTACATGTGTACTTGAAGAAGAAGCCAAGTACACATCCCCACCTTCATCTGAGGTGGTTTTCACCTTTGGAGAAGAAGCATCATCAAATCCCTTTCCTTTCTCAGGAGCTTTAGATTTACAATCCCTTTTGTAGTGCCCTTCCTTTCCACATTTCCAGCACACCATTACAAGTTTTCCTGGATATTTAGATCTCCCTCTAGATGTAGATCTCCCACTCGATGACTTACTTTTGTTTATGTTTTGGGACCGTCCTCGTATAGGCAAGGCATCACCATTCTGGCTATCCATACTTTTCCGTCTCATTTCCTCTGTCAGCAAGGATGAGACTATTTCATCAAACTACAAGGCAATTGCATTGCTAACCTATTGCAATAATGATACTATCACACAAATCTGGTAGAGAACACAACAAACTAATGCACTTATCTTCATCTAAAATTTTAATATCAATAGATAATTACTAGCTTACCACAATATTAAATGCGTTCAGATGCTCTATCACCGAGTCTATCTTTTATCCAAAGGTTATACAAATTTTTCCGTAGGAACAGTTTATTCACCAGAGAATTAGATTGCTACAAAGTCCCTAACTTGTCCCATAAAACCTTCATCGTAGCTTCCTCTAATACATTCAACAATACTGAATTTGAGACACACAATCATATTATTCTCTTTGCATTTTGATCCAACTTCTTCCATTCTGCATCAGATACTCTCATTGGTTTAGTAGTTGGATCTACCACGATCCATTGATCTTAATCCACCAACAGATCCTCCATCTTTAGTTTCCACAGCTCTAAAATTTGACCATTAAATTTCTCAATCTCTATATTTCCACTGCTCACCATATCCTTTCACCACCATAATTAATCCTGTAGATCTCCCACTGAATAGGGTCTACCATAGGCCCGAGCGAAACCCATCAACAACAAATATGTCCCCTCGAAGCCAAAACAACTATGATACCAAATGTAGGTTTTAACCCCATGTTGAAATTACCCACATACGAATTCTAAAAATAGAAAATAAACAATGGCGAGAGCATAACACATAAACAAATAGACAGAGATTTTCCCGTGGATCCCAAAACCAGGACAAAAAGATTGATTTTTAATTATATTCCTTTCAATGTTACAATACATATGTATACACGCCGAAGCATGCAATACCATGGACGGAAAACCATTGCGCCCAAAACCATGCATAAAACCATGGACAAAACCACGGATCCAAAAAAAATTTCCCAGGGGCGCTAACCTGAACCCCATAGAGGGGGGCTAACCATCCCCCTTGTGACCTGCCCCCCCCACTGTGCATCGGTGCAACGAAGGGGGGTCTTCGCCCCACCTCTAAGCCCCCGTCTTAGCTAAGGGGGCTAGTCATGGAAAAAATATAACACAAACCAATAGTAGTGATGTGGGCTCTGGGCCTGAAAAAGTGGCTCAAATCCCAGAGTCACTCGCATTGCACTGACAATTTTGATCCACAGTCACTAGCAGGCAGACCTGTGAGAGCGACTTTAGGTTGTTGGTCACTACCTTGCTAATAACATGAGAGTGACTATGGCCTAAGAGACCTAAAACAACAGTCAGACCTAGGGACAAGTTTTCTGAGTGGCTGACCTATCTTTTGAGGGTTATGTTGATGATGTTGGGTGTCTATATGGTGTGTTTCCATTAGTTCCACTTCCTTAAGGTAACTTAGGAGGTCGAATCATATCACAGTGGCTTCTTGTTGCATGTTTACCCTGACTGTTTGGTTGCTTTGGTAGATGTGGGAGGAGGGTGTTATACATTGGTATCAAGGCATGGTTCACCCCTTGGACTGGATGGGCTATGTGTTTGTCATGCATGCATGTCAATTTCATGTGTGTCTCTTACACTTATATACTTGTTGAAATTTCTTGATGTTGGATTAAGGTTGTAGTATGGTTGTCATGGAGAATTTGTTATTGATTTCATGAAATGTGTTTGGAATGAGTATGTGACTGATTGCTTATGGATTACATGTTGATTTCATGGTACCTACTTACATCCTTGTATGTTAGGTTACATTTTGATTATTTTGATTACATGCATCAGTCTTGTAGGTTAATTACAAGAACTAATCGAGTATGTTCAACTACATGTGGTTATATGTATTTGTAGTTGGTTTGGAATTGTTTATGCATACCGTTGGTTGCATGTGGAAATGTGTACAATGGAGTAATGGTTTTTTTCATGCATGGGGTCATAGAATGCATTGTTGATATGGCCTTGCATTGATGACTGGACCCTAGTTAGAGTAATTTTTATGAGTTCATATAATTACTTGTGTATGTCTATATGTTGTTATGATTATGTTGTACATGTATCACATTGATTTGGAAATCTTGCAAACAAGTTATCCTCCCCAAATTATACTAAGGTACGTGATTTATTGTCAATGGTTTATCTGACATACTATACCTTGCAGGAAGAAATATCAAATGGCTAGCAAGATGGCTAACTATAGAGATTCTCCATACGAATCCGAAGAGCAGTATGGTGTTAGGAACTCTTCCGACTTGGAAGTGACACTCAGAAGTTTAAAGGAAGAGATCAGGAGTTGTAAGGTGGATAATGACATAATCATACAGTCACAGGAAAAGTTAGCAGAGATAAATGCAGTCATACTTCAATTTTTGTCATATTTGTTGTGACAAGGACCACTCTGGATCAGTCATGAGCAGGAGGACAAAACTAATGGGGCATATGGCAGCAGGTCTCATAGTTGACATAGGCCAGATAGATCTGATACCTTCTGAGATGGTAGATTGTTCGACACTCAGAAAAGGAGAAGGAATAGATAGGTATGATTCTAGTTCTGAATTAGATAGGCACTATGATATTCATCGGTATAATCCTTACAAGAGGAGTGATAAGGGTAATTTTCAAATGAATTTAAGAAAGAGAAGCCACCTAATTTTGATGAGGAAATGAAGAAACCATAGGATGCAGAGGTATTGTTGCTTGGCATGAGGAAATTCATCAGGTTGCATGAATACTCATAGAACATGAAAGCTAGAGTAGCTACCTTCAGTTTCAAAGGTAAAAAAAACTTTTGGTGGGAAGATGTGAAGAATACTAGGTGTAATCATGGGGAAGATTTGTCTTGGAGTGAGTTTGAGCGGCTATTTAAGAAGAAGTACTCGTTATAAAGGTACTTTCATGACAAATAAAAATAATTTTATGAACTAAAGATGGGTTCTATAATAGATGATGCCTACACTAGCAGGTTCTTGGAGTTACTAAGTTATGTACCTTACCTCACAGACGAGAAGGCTAAGATTCAGAGGTTCATTAATGGGTTACCAATTGCATTCAAAGACATGATTGAATTCAATGAGCCTAGATCATTAGAGGAGGCCATTCAAAAGCTAAATCATTTCTATGAGAAATCGAAGTGCATAACTAAGACTAAGCCATACTGGAGAGGTAATGAAAATAACAAAGGAAAATGGGATAAAAAGTGAGCAAGCCCGTAGGGTACAGATAAGAAGGAGAATGTTGCACTACCTAAGAAGTTCAATGCATTTGATAGAGGACAGGGACATCAGCCTCAGGAGCAAAGTAAGGAGCTCATGAATTATTGGACTTGTGGCAAAGACCACCTTAGGAGAGATTATCTACAGAATTAGACTGGTAGACCTCAGATATACAGTTCAGAGGAGGCACAGATTGTTGGAGATGTAAGCCAGAGTATTTCTCGTATCTATGCAGCCATGGAAAACAGGCATGTCGAGCATCAGGAATCTATCATTGAGATGGATGGTAAGCTTAGTGATCAATTTAATTCTATTTTGATTGACCTTGGTTCTAATTATAGCTATGTTAGTCCTGAATTGGTGGATAAGTTTGGTTTGAATAAGGAGTTGCATGCAAAATATTGGTTATTTCAGTTGGATACAGGTATGAAGAAGTAAGTTCATCATTGGGTAAGAGTTTGTGCATTTGATTTGAATGGTAAGCTTACCGCAACACATTTGAATGTTCTACTGTTGGGTTCATATAATATGTTATTGGTCATGGATTGGTTGTATCTACATAAAACCAAGGTTGACTGCTATGACAAGGCCACTGAATGTGTTGATGACAATGGAGAACCAAGAGTCTTGCAAGGTAGAAAGAAAGCCACATTAGTTAGGATGGTGATAGTTATGAAATAAAAATTTAGTGGTAGGAAAGTGTGCAAGCTATTTGTAGTACATATTTCTTGTGATAAGGGTAAGGAGGTTGAGGATGCAGATGTGTTGAATAAGTACCCAGTTTTACAATAGTTCAAGGATGTATTTCTTGAGGACATTACAGATTTTCTACCTCATAGGGAGGTAAACTTTTCTATTGAGTTAGTGCCAGGGGAAGCTCCAACATTGAAAGCACCTTACAAGATGAGCACACCTGAGTTGGTTGAGTTAAAATTGTAGCTGAAGGAGATGTTGGACAAGGGATACATTAGGCCAAGTGTATCACCTTGGGGTGCACCGGTCTTGTTTGTGAGGAAGAAAGATGGTACCCTTAGATTATGCATTGATTACAGGTAGTTGAACAAAGTGACTATCAAGAATAAGTACCCTTTGCTGAGGATTGATGACTTGTTTGATCAGCTACAGGGAGCATCAGTGTTTTCGAAGATTGACTTGAGATTGGAATACCATCAGGTACGCATCAAAGAGGACGACATATACAAGACTACGTTTAGTACCAGGTATGGGCATTATGATTTTGTTGTGGTTCCATTTGTCTTAAAGAATTCTTCAGCTACGTTCATGTGTTTGATGAATAGTGCATTGTGTCTATATTTTGATAAGTTTGTTATTGTGTTCATTTATGATATACTAGTATATTCTAAAAATGAAGAAAAGCATTTTGAGCACTTACAAGCAGTGTTGAGGTTGTTGAGAAATCATTAGTTGTATGCTAAGATCAGTAAATGTAGTTTATTTTAGACTGAGGTACACTAGTTGGGACATGTTGTCTCCAAGGAGGGCATTTCGGTAGATCCAAAGAAGTTAAGGGCCATCATGGAGTGGGTAGCTCCTAAGAGGGTGGATGAGGTGAGATATTTCATGGGTATAGAAAGCTATTATAGGAGGTTCATCAGGAACTTCTTGCAGATTTATTATCCTATCACATCACTATAGAGGAAAGGTAATAATTTTGAATGGATTGAGGAGTGTGAGGCTAGCTTTGAACAGCTTAAGCAGTTGCTGACACGTGAACCAATACTATAGATTGCAGATTTGGACAAATTTTTTTTAGTATGTACAGATGCTTGCTAAAGAGGGCTTGGTGGAGTCCTTATGCAATATGGACAGGTGGTATGTTATGAGTCCCTGAAACTAAATGAGCATGAAGAGAACTATCCCATGCATGATCTCGAGTTGGCAGTGATTATACATGCACTGAAGATGTGAAGAGAGTTCGACCTCATTTGGACACATTCATTCCTCTCTATATCATGTGAAGGAAGAAGCAGAAAAGGGCAGTGAAGAAGGCAAAAGAAGAAGGAGAAGTTTTTTGAGTCCTCCTCTCTCTCTTTGTCTCCAAACGTGCAAAGAAGAAGGTTGAAACTCTATAGCATTTCACTAGGGTTTTTACTGCTTGGCTAGAGTTTAAGAAGTCAAATTAGGTCAAGCAACACAACTGGAAGCAAAACAAAAGCATTTCTTGTCTACACGTGTGAAGTAGGAGCTATTGCCAGGGGATGAAGTTGCAGATTTGTATTTAGGGCCGAAAATATGTGGCAAGAGGTCGAAGAAGTGTTGTCGAAAGAGATTTTGCTAGGTTTTCAAAGAAGTAAAGCAAACACATTATTGATAAGTTGATATTGGTCTTCGAAGGGCTTCAACATTGGTGAAAGGTCTTGGTATTCGTCAATAAAGAATCTATAAGAAGAGATTGAAGGGTTTTCCTCTCAAGAGGAGAGGTTTTACCCTGGAGCCTACATTTTGTGTACTTGTATCTTTTTTATCTTCTTATTTTGGTAGTTGTTTGATAATTGAAGAACACACTATAATAATAAGAAGAAGAAGTTAATCTTGATAAGTAAAAATACATCACAAGCAGTTATCATAGTTAGAAGAATCATTAATGTTTTCTTGCCTTGTATTTTTCAATAGGACTTACCTGATAGCATTAAATATGTTATTAGGCAAGATTTCATGGTTGTCCTTAGAAAATACAAGCCTCCTTAGAAAAACATTAGCAAGTCAGAATTTGAAGCCCTTAAGTCCTTGAACATGAGCCCTACCATTGTTATTCTGAAGGATGACAAAGGTGGGGTAGTTTTTATCTTAGATAGGGATTACTATTGTAGGAAAATGTTGGATGACCCTCATAACAACTTTAGTTACAAGAATCTTTGTAAGAACCCTTTAAAGAAAATATCAATTTTTTTTTCTTTAGTTATTAAATCTATTAGCACCATTAATTCAATAAGCCTCAGGCTTATCAAGAGCAACTCTCTTATTCCCATGATCTATAAGCTTCCCAAGATCCATAAATATGGATTCTAACCATTCTTAAGACAATAGGTGGGTTGACTTACCTTCTAGGTAAACATTTATCCCAGAAGCTAAAGCCCCTTGTTGGCCTTATGGAATCCGTTTTTAAGGAATCTTCATCTTTTGTCAATTAGTTAATGGGTTTAAAGCTTAAGAATAATTATATTTGTGTGATTTTTGATGTGGTTTCTTCGTACACCAATATCCCCATTAAGGAGGCTACTTAGGTGATCAATAAAGTTATTGATACCAACATAGCCAATTTAGTCAAGATATTCCTTACATATACCCTTTTCAACTTTCAAGGTGAATAACCCTCCGAAGTGGCCATGGATTATCCGCTATCCCCTTTCGTTGCTAACTTGTTCACGAAATATTTTGAATCCAAGGCATTAATTTCATCCCAATTATGGAATAAATTGTGAAAAAGGTTTGTAGATGATGCGTTCATCATCTGGCCTCACGGGCATAAAAAATTAAATCTATTTTTTCAGTATCTTAATATTAGTCTAGCTTGATCAAGTTTACTATGGAATCAAAAGTCAACGATAGACTTTTTTTCCTTTATGTGCTTGCGTCTAAAAGGGATGATGGTTATTTTCCTCATTGTATTTTGTAAGAAGACTCACACAGAGAAATATGTTTATGTAACTTCCCACCATTACCATACCTAAAAATTGGAGTTTTCAACACATTGGAACTCGAGCTTTGAGGGTTTCAAATGAAAGTCACCTGGATGATGAGAAATCTCATCTTCTTGAAATATTAAAAAATAATGGTTATAATAAGAACCTAGGTCTCAAATCTTTCTTAAACAGAAGCAATGGTCTAAAGATAATGAAAGAGCATGGAGATTGGGTTAGCAAAGTCTAGCTTCCCTTTATATAAGGAACCATCGACAAGATTGCTCAAATTGTTATGAAGCACAAGGTCATTTCTACTGTTAGGCCTTTGAACACCATTTGGAGTTACCTTAGATCAATTAAGGACTAGACCCTAGATATTTAAAAGGTGTTTATGTAATCCCTTTTTCATGTGAGAATCCCTACATTAAAGAAACTGGTCATTTCATAAGACACGGGATTAAAGAGCTTGCAATCGGCATCAAACACTGTAGGAATTGCTCCTCAACTCTAACCAAACATGCTGAGAAGACAAAACACCATTTTTGTATAGAATATTCTTAGGCCATTGCCAAGATTGATCATTTCGATCACGGAAAATTTAAAGAAACCATAGAAATTAAAAGAAGATCTAGTTCTCTAAATAGGGATGATGGTTAGAATATTAGAACATATTGGATCCTCGCCTTATCCTCCTAAAAGTCTTCATCCTTGATCATGCTTTATTTATTTTAAGTGGTATGTTCCTTTATTTTTACTTCAGTTTCATTTTAACTTTTAGGCTTATAATTTTTCTCTTTTATTTTGTTCATAGTGATGGGCTTAACCCTTTCATTCTTTCTTGGTTTTAAAGCTTGATTTGATTTTATTTATATATGTCCTTTCTAATAATTTTGATAATATTTTATTTCTTTATTTATATTTTTGTCTTTTTTTCATTAATTATTCCTTCTTGTGCACCTCTTAGTGATATATTTAGGTATTTTAAAATACATCGTGACATTAGTATTAATATATCTTAATATTTTAGATTTTATTATTAATGTATTTATTAATATATGAATATCTTTTAATTCTTTATTTTTGTTATTGTGTATGTTTATTTTTTTAATCTATATATATATAGATATAGATATAGATATATATATATATATATATATATATATATATATATATATATATATATATATATATATATATATATATATATATATATATATATATATATATAGATATAAAAAAATTAATATTTTATTGATTTTTATTTTGATTCTTCTTATTATATTAATATTAGCGATATATTAGCTACTATTTATTAGTTATATTGTTTATTTGTTAGTTGTTTTTTGTTTATTTATTAATTTTATATACATTTACGTTGTAAGGTGTTCCCTCTGAGAAGAATTCCCCTCTCATGCCACCTAAGTTTCCTCTGAGAATAACTCCCCTCTCATGCCACCTGTGCAGTTGTGTGCCATTGATTTTGGTGTTAGACGATTAAAATAGTCTCAACCATAAGATTAAAGACCAGTATTACAGTTACAATTCGGTATTACAGTTACAAATTGAAATGGATAATCAAAACTAAATTATTAAAATGATCAAATAACAAGACATAGTGTAGCAAACGAGAACCTTTGCATTTATCATGTGTTGTGAAATTCCTCTGCAGCTCATGCCCAGTAGTGAGCCTCTTGGCAACTTCTTTGTCGTTGCTCCCTCCATCGTTCCGACAACCCTCAGAGTCCCATACACTAGATGCCGAATCACCCAAAACCACGCTCGTCTCATCGCCCCTGCTCCAGGCATACCTTCTAAGAGCCCCACCACCTCTGAATCTAGGAGCACTTCCTTCACCCCTGCAACTGCCGATGTCTGTCATGGGTTATTGGCCTTGTTGGTCGCATGTGTGGGAGTTTTCATGGTATAGGAGACCACAAAGAACGAATAAGAGAATGGTGTGCACCTCATTGTGATTGAATTTTAATGAAGTTGGTTTTCTTGTTCTTGCTGTTAGGTTGCCGTTTGGATTATTTGGTGATATACGAATTACTGATTCATTTTTTTTAAGTGTGTTAATTGAAATATATATATATATATATATATATATATATATATATATATAGTGACAGAGCTCTCTACCAGCATTGCATTTAGTGGTTTCGCAGCATTTAAAGTCGAGATATAGTGATCGTTGGGGAGATGGCCAGATAACATATATGGTGATATTATGCTAAATCTTTAGACTAACGAATGGTCATAATTATCAAAATCATGATGTCCTTTATTTTTTTGTAGTATTAGTAAGCACTACACAGCGTCATTCAATTTTCCCCGTCGATTATGTATTTTAGCTTAAGAATGGTATATTTTCGGACCTGTCTTTAAAAAGGGCAATCAAACAGCTCAAGGGCTCACATATCTGTTGTTTTTGGGAAAATTAGTGTCTTGTTGAACGAATAACCCTCTAGGTTTGGTAGCTAACCTAGAAAAAACAGTTTAAAGAAATTGAATATCTTTCCTATGAGTGACAAATAAGAAAGAGATTATGAAGACGAACCTGTAACTTTCGCTTGAATCCTCGCTTGATCTCCCTCTCCTTTGACCGATCCAGTAACACCTCCCCATACTTAACATGCTTGGAGAGTACCTGCATAGCTACAGAAACAAATACCTATCAAAGCATAATGATCCATCACAACATAAACATCATAGAACCAGAAATATGATAAACAAATGAACGCATTTACAGTTAACACAATCAATTGGGAAAAATATTGAAGAACTTTATTGACATCAAGGAGAATTACAACCCATAAGAAGTCTTATCTAGTGTCATCCTCCTAGCTTCAAGCCTTCTTCACCTCATGAATCAGTAAGAACACACCAACAATATCACAATGCTCTCACCTCAGTACTGAAACTAGCAACACTTCCTTACAACTCAAAATAATTCAGCCTACTGATCTCTTGGATGGGAGATCCTTTTATAGATGATTGCAAGAGGGTGAGTCATCAATGGGGATGATGAATGCCATTCCATTTGTTGAAATTAGTTCCACAAGAGAGGGGAATTGGAGATGGTTTCCTATTTCCCTTGGTCATCCTTGGGCGAATTCAGAGAGGCAAGTGGCACAGGAGAAGTTTATAGAAGATTCCATGAGCAACCAACTAACAAACTGTCCTAGAATTATGTCCAACCTCACCCATCATACTTACTAAAGGGCCAAACTATGATGCATCTCACTTAGACAGTGTAGCAGGTGAGATGCATCTCACCCTGACACATGGCTTTCAGATAACTAAGTTTCTTTAGGGTATAAAATAAATCTTTTAGGGGTTGATGAACCCTAATATCATCAACATATTGGTTTGGGGTTGATGTGCCCAAATATGTCTATAACAGTTGCCCCCTAAAGCATGAGGTCTTAAATGTTCATGTCGGGTGAAATGCTTTATCATGAGGATCGGAATTTTCGAACTGGAAGGTGACCTTCATATATTTCACTACAATACATAATAATAATATGATTTTTCATGAACTGGCAGAGGGGGGCATTCCCATGCTCAACTTTATAAATTTTCATTTCATGTACATAGATCAGAAAGTCATCTGTAGATACAGACTTGTGATTCTACAGATATAGAGTCATAATCCATGATCAGGATGACCATTTGTGTAGAGCTTTTGTAGATTTGAAGTTTTTGTATCCCTGAATATATCGCAGCTCGGATGGATGAAACTAGATCCAGAGTCTTCAAACTCATTCAATATTCACTTGATGTACAAGTCAAACCATGTGAAGAGATGTTCTAAGTTTGAACATGGAAAGACATCACCTAATTACCAGCCAATGATGTGAGCTGTTAACAGACGCGAGAGGGATCATCAATAATGATAATGATCCTCAAGGTACTATAGTACATTTCATGTGGTGTGAATACATGATCCGATGTTGAACACCACACAAAATCTTTCAATCAAAGGCCATTGATGTCAGCCTGTCACCGGAAGAGAGAAACTTGCCATTGATGTAAACAAGATTCAAAGCACTGGAAGGGTGTTTCTAAGTCAACTTCTTGGAAAATTAGTTGATGTTGACAAGAAGAAACTCATCGTAAGAGGGCCTTGATGTATCCCACATCTACAACACAAAACGAAGAAAATGATTTCTGGAGGTGAAAACAACACAAGGTTCAGGAATGGCGGTCATGAAAAATGAAGGTTGGAGGTATTGCAATGTATGAGACATTAACTGGATGACTTCTTAACTAGATGGCTTCTCAACTGGATGACTTCTATTGAACATGTCAATGACACTAAGATGAATTAGTAGCGTTAACCCAAAAGATGGATGGTATGAAAGACCAATGGTATGATGACCGGTGAACGTAATAACCGAACCCAACCCAATCATGGAGATGAAGTGAAAGTGTCATGTTCAAGAGCGACTTGCTACCATAAATTCTTCGAGATTTTCCCCCTTTTTCCCCAGTCATTGCTAACCAATACCTTTTTATTTTTGTCAAGATTAAGGAGGATAACATATGCTTGTTCTAAATTTTCCCTTCGGGCAAACCCGTCGCTATTTGATGTTTTAACGAGTCTAGCAACAATGAAACTTGGTCTTGTCTAGATGGACAAGTTTGTCACTATTATTTTAATGAGTTTAACAACAAGGATAACTCAATCCTTTTCATGTTTAGAGAGTTTTAAAAGGGACGAAAAGAAAACTCCATAAGTTCTTTTCCGTAAAGTAATCCCTTAGGTGTGAAAAAGGATAAAATAATACAAGAAGGATGACGTTTCCAATACTTTAACGAGTTGGAAAAGACAAGCACTCGACAATATTTTCATGTTTAGAGAGTCTGAAAAGGGTTTAAAGAGGACTCTATAGTTTTCTTTTCATTTTTGAATCAAAGCTCGAAAAGAAGACAAAAAGTTTGCTTGGTGGTCAAAGATGCTCAATTCACCGTTTAGCACATCAGATTCTGTTGACAGTTGTTCAACCTGCTCAAAACTCCATCAAATTGATTAAAAATACATATTTATGGATGAAAAATGAACTAAAACTAACATTTACTTGAAGTACATGGAAAAGTAAACATAAAAAGTAGTTTTAACATTTCATTTTCACCATTTTATTTCAAATATTGGATTTTGGAGCTCTGAAGCAATTTTTTCCCCCAAATTTCACCAGTCGATTGTGAGAGATTATGTGGATCACTTCTCGTGCCATTGGGACTAGGTAGAATCTATCCGTATACTCTTCAATTTCATTTCATCTTTTTTCAGCTTTGGGCAAGTTTCCTCATCTTTCTAGGCCTTAGGGGTTTAAAAATTCGTTCTCCAATCATCGCACTTTGCCTATAGTGAAAATTGTGATGCATATTGGGTTGCCAACATGCAACCTAATATGCATCTCACCTTGCCCAATGGCTAGGTGTGATGGGCATAGAAGGGCAAGTTTTTACAATGTTTTTTCATCAAATTTTGAAATGTTTTTTGCCCGAAAAGGATCCTAACTCACCTAATGTTTGTATTTCAAATATTTGTTGGATCAAAATGGTCATTTCATGGCAAGAATGAGAACATGAAGAGGAGGATATGATTTCTTTACATGACCAGGGCACAATGGATGCATTAAGGAACTGTGGTTTACTGAAGTTTTTCTGCTTATCTAGCATGAGACAAAAAATAAGTTTGCTGCAGTATCTTCTTCATGCTTGGGATCCTATTGACCAGGTATTCTAGAACAATGCTAAATCCATTCCTTTCATGATCAAAGATATTTATTTTCTAACGGGTTTTTCGAGGCGTGGCACCCCTCTTTCAGTATCAGGATTTGCTTGTGGGGGCGAATCGGTGAAAGATTACATTCGTCAGTTCTCTAGGGACAGATCCCAACCCAGAAAAGATGGCAAGATTAATATCCAGGATGTTATTGATCAACCTTTGAGGACCATTCTTTTCACCCTTACTAGATTGGCTGGTAGTGTTACCTTAAATTTAGTGAATAGATCCTACATGCAGTATGCCTTGGACTGCCTGGAACCGAAGGTGTTCAACTGGTGCGAGGCGGTACTTCCTATCATGAAAGATCAAATGTCCAAAGTAAAGACTGGAAGAACCAATAATTTTGGTTATTGATCCATTTTGACTACCTTTTCTTTGGAAATAATCCCACTTATGTAACCTTAGAACATTTCACTGGGAGTGTCGAGACTCAGAGAACCACAGATGCAGAGATGGGTGGAACTTATGGCTAGGAATGCTGGCTAGTCACAGGTCTCATTCTCATCTACTTTTTTGGGTGGTTCAACTACCAGGAGATGGTGTTTGCAGAGTATCCATATGTAGGGATGGATTTTCGAGGCGATTCGGATTTGGAATTACCAGTCGATGACCAGTGGAGTGCTATAGGTTAAATGATTTGACCTCATCTTTTTTTGTAGTTTTCTATTGTTTTTGTGTTTTTTGATTGTTACCAAGACTAAATAAGCTCATATGTGTGTCCAAATATTAGACCCGTTCGACCAATGGCATGCCCACGGGAGGAAGATGCTCCAGTAGGAGAAGCTGTAGGGAGGGCAGTCCTTAGGGATCTGGACATAGCGAAGACCCTTGCACAGTTGCAAGATTAGATAGAGGGATTAACTCTTGGCATTCCAAATGTCCAGACTGACAAGCTACCTATGAGGCTACAACACCATACTATTGGTGTACCGAGTCGTTGGACTAGGCTCCTGCGCATGATAGCACAAGCGATGACCTGTTATCACCAGCATCACTAGTCTAGGATGTTTTTCTGCATTCATTTTGAGTTTTTGGGTCAGATGACCAATTTTGTCTTCGACACAAAATATTTTGTGAAAAGTTATAAAAAACTATCTATTTTGACTTTCATAGTTTTATTTTGGCTAAGCGATGAAATTCTAATGCAAATGTTGATGCGAAATGCTTTCTTTACATATGCTGCAAATGTCTATTTAACACATAGTTTGCTAATGAATCATTCAATGTGTTTAAGTTTCTGGAAATGCGTTGATATTGAATGAAATCAAAATGTCTTTCCAAAATCATAACTCTTAAGAACATGCAATGAATAGCTGGGTTCTAGATGGAATAAACGCTAGTAAGTTGTAGAATGACAAGTTGTGAATCTAGCCTGACAATGATTCAGTGTATGCCATGTGAAATGGCATCAGAGAGGAGTTCAATCAATGCACTATACTCAGCGATGTTGTTTTTCGATTGACCAATACATATCCCTCTGAAACTCACTAACCCACCGTTTGGAGTGAAAATGGCCCGGGCTATAGAAGATAGGTTCTACGTGCTATGACTAGCCCCGTCGGCATACCCAACAAATGGTTCCAAAAATTTTGACATCTGCAAAAAATGTGAAGTGGATTACCTAACCAAAATGACAACTCTAAAAGAAAACACACAAAAAATTCAATGAAAGCATATGTACAGTGAGTTTTACTACACTCAATCAAGCATAGTAACATTTGAGATACAACCCGTTTCGGGGCTACGACAGTGGAATCCAATCATAATCCACTAACCCGTAGGCTCCTTTTGTCAACACACATTTAACAATATAAGGGACCATCCATAATGCTTCAAACTTCCCTGCTCCTAATTTGTCAGAATCCTGACCGTAAAGAAAGACTAGGTCACCTTCTAAGAAGACATGAGGCTTAACATTCTTGTCATATTGTGCCTTGATTCGTTTCTTATGTGCTTCGTTAGCCAATGCGGCATCACGACGGGTTTCTTCCAGATGGATTAATTCCAAGAAACGAGCTTCTTCTTCAAAAGTATCGGGTAGCAGGTCAATTGTGAGCTTTAGGGATGAGATCTCACATTGAATTGGTAAGACTGCTTCCAAACCATACACCAACTGAAAAGGTGTAAATCCAGTCGCATTTCTTACCGAGGTCCGGTATGCCCACAAAGATGAGTACAGGATTAAATGCCAATTCCGTTTATGGACTCCAACCATTCTCTGTAGCATGCACTTAAGACTTCGTTGATTGCCTCAACTTGCCCGTTATCCTGCGGATAATATGGAGTAGAAATATCATGGGACAATCCTAATTTGGTAGTTAACTCGATCATCATGTGATTGCGAAAATGCGACCCATGATCTGTGACTATAGCCTATGGCACACCGAATCTAGAAACTACATGATTGAAAAAAAAAGAGCAGTCGTTTCGCCGCTGTTGTTCAATGTGGGCATTGCCTCGGCCAATTTGGTAAAGTAGTCGACAACGACTATAATATACCCATGCCCCCTAGCCGAGGTGGGGTTACATGTCATGAAATCAATGCCCCATTTTGCGAATGGGCCAACAACAACTACTAGATACAGTGGTGGAGGTGGTAAACTGGTTTTATGATTAAAAATATAACAAGCATGGCACTTTCTAATAGCAAGTATGCAATCTTTGAATATAGATGGCCAGAAGAAACCATCTCGTAGGATTTTTTGTGCAGTCACGTAACCAGATAAATGCCCCCCACAAGCACCTAAATGGAATTCATTCAAAACTTTTTCAGCCTCCTCATGCGTGAGGCACCTTCGTAAAATCATATCGACACCACGATGATAAAGTGTATCACCAACGGTCAGATAATCTTTGGCTTGGTATCAAGTATGTCACTGTTCAGAGCGATAGGTGTTAGGCCTAAAAGCTTGGGTCTGGAGATAGATCAGTATATCCCTATACCATGGATCGCTTGATGATATTAGAAACAGAGACTCATCCAAGGTTGATGCTTCAGATATTAAATCATTGGAGGACGAGGGAAGGTCGCAAAGTAGCTCTGCAAAGATGAGAGATTTATTTGATTTGGATTTGATGAATTCCAGATCAAACTCTTGCAAGATGACTATCCACTTGGAATATTTCCCCCCCAGCAATTGACGTGACAAGATGTATGTCATAGGGTTGCAATTTGATACAATGGTAGTTTTGCAAAGGAGAATATAATGTCAAAATCTCTATACAGCTTGAACGACTACCAAAGCTAACTTTTCAACATATGAGTATTTACTTTTGGTATCATTAAGATTGTGACTTAAATAATATATAGGATGTTCAATTCCATTATCTTCTTGTACTAAAACCATACCGATGGTTGTATCTGTAGTGGCGAGATACAGGTAAAAGTCTTTTTGATAGTTGGGGGCATACATTAATGATGCTTTTATCAGGGAATCTTTGAGAGCATCAAAGGAAGTTTGCGCAACCTGATCCCAATGGAAGGGTACCCCTTTCTTCAAAAGATGTGTATAACCTTCAGCTAGCTAAGCATAATTTGGAATGAAACTCCTTAGAAAGTTTTCCTTCCCTTGAAGTCTCTGGATCTATAACAAATTTGAAGGTGGAGGCATGTCAAGAATTGTCTAAAAATTTATTGGATCAAGTCGAATTCCATCCTTAGAAACCACAAAACCAAGAAGTTGACTAGAGCCGACACAAAACACACATTTGTGTGGATTGAGTCTTATTTTGTAATGTCAGACGTGAAAATATGGCTCTCAAATGCTGCGGGTGATCAGTCCGTTTTCGTGAATGAGCAGGCAGATCATCAAGACATGGTTGAACTATGTGTTTGATGTCATGGAAGGCATAATTCATTGCCCTATGAAATGTCGTCCCTGCATTCTTCAAATTGAAAGGTAATTTACGATATGAAAATGTGCCCCATGGACATATAAATGTAGTTTTTTATTGGTCCTGTGGGCGGATATTGATTTGATTGTATCCAAAAAATCCATTCATGAATGAAAATATTTTGCATCTGGCACATTCATCAACAATCTAGTCGATAAAGGGTGTAGGATAGTAATCCTTTGGACATGCTTGATTTACATCCCTATAATCGACACACACTCTTATCGTTCCTTGTTTTCTCATCACAGGAATAATATTGGATATCCAATCAGTGAGAGGTAGAGGGTAAATGAAGCCAACACACAAACGTTTTTCAACCTCTTCCTTAATGGCAGTGGCTTTCTTTGGATGAACAAGTTGAAGCCATTGACATACCAGTTTGACATCAGGATACATCTTGATCTCATGTTCAACCGTGCTTGAGTCAATGCCTGGAATTTCCTCATAAGTCCATGCAAAGACATCTCTGAATTCACAAAAAAAAGCACAGTAATTTTCTAGTTCTGATGGAGAACAAGAATTTCTGACATGAATATTTTCTACAACGTTGGGTTTGGTCGAAATATTTATGGAAATAGTTTCTTCGATGTTAGACAGATTTTGCTAAGAATCAACTATATTTATAGAATTCAATAAAAAATCAATGATTGAAGGGTGATTGAGTTCTTTTGAATACTCTTCATTGTCATCTCGAAGGTGGGAATGATGATTATAATCCTCCCACAACATCTCTCCTATCATCATTGATTGGATGATTCCTTTGTCTCTAGAATGTATGCAAGACCAAGTATCAAAAGAGGTTCCATATTCTAAAGACCTATCTACCCAAACACTCGTTGAGTGCGGATTCGGGTTTGCTGCACAAGCCCAATAGATTGATTGCTACAAGACTCAATGGGGCTTGGTGGAAACTCCTCGCGATGATCATCACTCTCAAAATAGTTGGAACTCTTCTTAAACTCAGATGATGTAGAAGAGATCATGTTGCATGTTTCCACTATTGCCACTTCTGCGAAATCAGATGGTGACGGTAGGGTAAAGATACCCATCAAGGAAGGATCCTTTAGGAGACCTACTCCAACATTTTGAAGCGATTATGAATTTACATGTATCAATGGAATGCTTCGAGTGGCTTGTAAACTATTAGCAAAAAAGGCTAGTTGGTTGATGACTGTGATTCCACCTTTGAAGGGAAATTCAATCGTTCGAAAGTATGTGGACACAACCACAACCATAGCATAGACCCAAGGCCTTCCCAGTATAATATTGTAATCAAGGAGTCCATCAACGACCTCAACTTCAATATCCATTGTTTTTCCCGCTAGTTCTACTTGCAAGCCACTTAAAATCCCATATGGAGTGTACATTCTTCCATCGAAAGCTTTTAGTGTTGTTGGTGATCATGACAAGGGTGGTGAACCAATATTTTTCCATCAACTCATTGATATAATATAAGTAGATGCCCCCTCATCAATAATGGTTTGATGAACATTTTTGTTGAGGGCTTTAACCTGTATAAGGAAATCTATTTGTGCTGGTAACTATGGTGTATGTCCTGTATGATTAAAGACCACAAGATTGGAATCCATAGGATCGATCCCACCTATCGCTGATAACAAAGTCTGCTTTTGGGAGGGACAATTTTTCAATACCTCAAGTGTCGACGTAGCAAAGTTAATTGAGCTAGATCTTCCACTATATTATAATTTTGGGCTGCTTGAGCACGAGGATTAAATGTCGATTTATGTACAACTCCATTCGGTGGCTTCATTTTTAATTCAGGAGTAATCAGTGGAACAACTTCTGGTGAAGTCGTGGTCGAAGTACTAGGTTGATCAGTAGCCTGGTTGTTCGACGACAATGGATTCCCATAATCTTTATTCCTTGTTGATACCAAAACATCATTTTTCTTATTTTTGATGGATAGCATAAGCACTTGGGATGTGGAAGCATTATCAGTGGCAATCAAATGTGTTTTTGGGTTCGGAAACGGATTTGTAAACACCGTTGAGGTATTCGAAGCCTTTAAAAGTTTAGAAACCTTAGATCGATGTGGACAATCTCTCGTAAAATGCTCATCATTGCATATTAAACATGGATAACGAGGCTTCCTAGCCATAGTAGGGGTTTCAGATGATTTTTCAGGAGTGGAATTCTCCTGTTTCTTCTTATTATTCTTCCCTTTCTTCTTGCCTCCTGGTTGCTTTGGATTTTTGCCCTTATCAGATGATATGGCATTAATCTCAGAGGCAAGAGTATTTTCAGATGAATTTTCATTTTGACTGGAAATAGTAAGAGCTTGACTGGATGGTCCTCTCAACATTTGTGTGCTCGAGGAATCGATTACGCCGTCGCTGACATGAGAGTCCCTACTCGATTTTGGAGGGGGTGGAATGGTAAAAGTTGGTCTAGGTGCATCAGGAATCTTGTCATAGAGCGTGCCTGATTGTGTATAAATCAGATCCAAATATTGGGCATGAGAAATTACTTGCCCTTCTATGACAATTCCTCCTTTTACCAATTCCTCATTGATAGACGGAAATAAGGACTTTATAAACCACTCAGCTAAAATCTGATCAGGAACATACGTCTTTACCATTCAACGACGACACTGCCACTCATGAATATGATCAGATATGTGAGTGGAGGTAGTCTGTTTAAAGTTGGTAAGAAGTTCTGTTCCAGTTTCATACCTGATAGGTAACTGAAAGTGGGTTAGAAAGGTAGTGGCAAGAATAGTGAAGTTATCAAAAGAAGCTCTAGGTAATTCAATATACCATTTTGCTGCTAGACTAGTAAGAATTCTCTGGAAAACACGAAGACTAATCGAATCATCATTTAGGGCGTTGGATGAACACCATAAATGAAAATTCATCACGTGATTGGATGGGTCTTCTCCTGGATTTCTGTTGAACTTTAGAATGTCAGATGGGAGTTTATGTGGAATCGCTGGCCACCAAGTGGTGTATGCAATTGGATCATTTGTGAGCTGGTTCAAATCTGGTAGTTTTAGAGTTGCTACAAACGAAAATTATTGATTCAGGTTAGGTGGAGCATACCCAGGATAAGATGGAATCGCCTAAGCAATAAGTCTTTGCATACCAACATAGGGCATCTGTGCCAGGTAACCTTGATAAGATTGTTGGACATAACTAGTATAGGGTGGTTGTTCAATAACCAATTTGGAAACGAGACTGTCCCTAACTTGCAAAGCCTTGTTTCCCAGGTCCTCGGCAGGCTTGATATTGACCAAATCCATTTTGAGCTTGTGAACCATGTCCAAACTGGGGTTGGGTTTGCTGGAATTGAGGTTGTTGATATTGAGACAACCATAGTTGTTGGATCATTTGCTGCTGTCCAGTACTGGAAGATTGACCAAGTTTCGGATTAACTGTAGCCATTTGTGCCTGAGTTGTTCCAGACAAAGATGCACTAACCTGAGGTTGTGATTGAGCCCCAGAAACAAGCAGCTGTTGTATAACAACCTGAGAAACTTGAGCCTTTTGCCTTGAAACCTGAGGTTGTGAGGAAGAAGGAATAGGCTGAGGTTGAGACACAACAGGTTGCTCTTGTGACTGCGACACAGTCGTAACGACGGGTGTAGTGGGAATATTCGACATAGGTTGGATTGGTTGCGTTGGATATACAACCCTTGGTTGATCTGGCAGTACTGGTAGCCAACCACTAGCTGTAATTCCAATTTGACAAGAATACTATGGGAAACTCTCATATGGTTGTCCCCCGGAAAAAGGAGGAAATGGTGAGTAAGCATATTGCTCTCCATATGGCGGCAGTCCAGTGTTTAAAGGATATATCAGTCTTTGATAACTAGTTTTCCCATATTGATACTGATATGCAGGATCAAATTGCTGAGTTTCCATGTGAGAAAAACCAAATGGGATTCCGGATGAGTAAATGGGAGTAGACCATGGTGCCGAAGCAACCCCTGAGTGGGTTCCAGCTAGTGATTGGTAACCAACCAGAACGGATGATGCACCATATAAATGTGACTCAGGTGTACCAGAAAACATTGAAGGAGTAGCAGCAGAAGATTCTGCCGCAGCTACATCAAATGATACATTCCTAGATGTTGATGGTTGTTCAGACATGGTTAACTTATCCAAGAGCTCTCCTAACGATTTGACAGGAACTCGCGATGAAGCAGGATTAAAGGAAGCAAATTGAGGAGTAGCAGGATACAAATTAATCCCAGTTCCAAAATGAAACAGGGTGTTAGATGGGGAATGCTCTATAGCAATCAGACCGGGTGGAAGAGGTTGACCGTCAAGTTCGTAAAAGATTTATGGAGTCGAGGAAGGTGGAGTTTCTGTAGTGACAGATGCTGGAGGGGTGACAACTTCTAGATACTGAAATTCAAAGTCCAGATGTTCAAGTAAATGAACTTCAATCTCAAATGGAGGTTCTTGAACAACTCCTAGTTCAAATGTAACCTTGGTTTGAACTAGGATGGGTTCTGGACCAACTCTAGATGAAGTTGTTTCAGGTTTAGAAGTATTTACCATTACACTAGGATTAGTTCTAATGTCCTCTGCGAAACTCCCTCTTTAAAGGTGGATGTACCATAAATAATTGGAGTAACTGAAGTCTTTGGCGATGTTGAAACGAATGTTCCAAATAACCTAGATGAACTATACTCAGTTAAACGAGACTGCTTTGTCTGAATTGGTTTTTCTTCTAGAGGCAAAGATGGTTGACTCACTAATCTCTGTGAATGATGGGGTTTTTATTGACTTTATTCCACGATTTCGGATTACTTGATCAACTTAAAAATCAACCAAGGGAAAGTGATGTTATTTCATGGTCAATTTATTTTAACGACACTTGGACACAACTTTTCTTTTTCAATTTTAAAGATTCGAGAAAAAGCTAAAGATGACTCTAGTCGCCTTCGATTTTTGATGAGCCTGAAAGGACAAGTGCTCAGATGGACCTTTTCTTTTAGAGAGTCGAAAAGGAATGAAAGTGACTACTCTAGAGAATATAGACAAAAAGGTTTACTAGACAAATCGTAAAACTACAATATACACCTTGGTGATAAATGAAAGAGAAATTACCAAGGACTTATGTACGACAGTTAATCTTCCCGAATGTTGTGTTTAGTGCATTGTGATCGATAAGGTGGCAGGCTCGGTTTCCTATGGATAAAGGATTTAACCCTATTGTGGTCTCCCAATATATACGTGATGGTACGGGGAGCACAAGTCCATGCTAGCACTTGTCATATCAAAGAGGAGGAATCACCCAACCTTCAATGAAAACGATAGCCACTAGCTTTAACAACGCTGGAACACGTCTCTAGCATAGACCTCTAAATGTGTTGCGTAAGATTCCAAAGCATTGTTAATTTCATTGGAGTTCATTTTAAAGTTGATCTTTCTTAAAATTTTGCCTTTGATGGTTCAACACAAAATGTGATCTGAAATTCCTAAAGATGCAATCTACAATGATAAACAATCTTTTCGTTTATTTGACCAATGAAAATCCTAACTACAGAGGATAGAGCATAGAAGCACTTTTAAAGCATACAACAAAGAGCACTCACTAATGCAATTTCCCTAAATTGTCTTTTTGCACAAAAACCAAAAATGCCAAAATGCAAATGCATGTATTTCTTTTTAGCTCTCCTTAATGTGAATGATTCAAGAAGGAAAACTAAATACAACAATGACTCAAAATGTTTCACTCAAAATGACAATGTTTGATAATTTTTCTTCAAAGAGGGAAAGGAAGACTCAAAACGACACTTTCAAACTTGAAGAAATATCCTTTCAACACTTTGAACAAACTCAAATCAAATTAAATGCATCAAAAAGGTTTAATCGATAAGCTATGAAGGAGGATTTTGCGACACTTCACTTTTCGACGAAAATGGAAGACTTTATAACACTTTTTCTATTCAAAATGACAAATCGGCTATCACCACTTTTGACAATGGATTGTAAATGAAGAAAAAACACACAAAAACATTCACCAATCCTAATGTAAATAGAGGCTGATCTAAGTGATGTAAGTTGGCTTCAGTGATGAGGTATTGTTCAAATTCAGCAAACAACCAAACAAGTCTGAAAACTAGTAAAAAACCTTCAACTCCTAGATGGGAAATTGAGTTCAGTCAATCATCGCACCTGGCCTATGTAGATAGTTAGATGCATCGCACTTTTCACACTCAGGAGGTGAGATGCATATCCAGTCATAGTGGAAGATAGTGCAATGGTCAGGGAGCATTTCTGAAAATGGTTTTGGCTTAAATTTGCAGCAGTTTTTAATGGATCAAGCTTGGTTTTGATGAACAATGATAAGAAAAGTATGATGGAATGTCCTAAGAGGTTACTGAGCTACCAAAAGGGCATCTAGATGTGTTTTCAAGTCAAATGTTTAATTCATAAACTAAACCAGAGATTGACTGAAGCAACATTCATCTACTACGCAATTGCATAACAAGAGCGGTTTGAAAGCTTCCTGGCTAGCTTTAGACTCTGACTATAGTTTATATAATTCAACATAGAACAATAAATAGAAACAAACAATCATCTAGTTTCCCCAGTATGGTCACCAATTTGTTTCTGGGAAAATTAGTGTCTTGTCGAACGACTAACCCTCTAGGTTTGGTAGCCAACCTAGAAACAATAGTTTAAAGTAATTCAATATCTTTCCTATGAGTGATAGATAAGAAAGAGATTATGAAGACCAACCTGTAACTTTCGCTTGAATCCTTGCTTGATCTCCCTCTCCTTTGGCCGATCTCGTAACTCCTCCCCATACTTAACACACTTGGAGAGTACCTGCACAGCTACAGAAAAAAAGACCTATCAAAGCATAATGATTCATCATAGCGTAAACATCATAGAATTAGAAATATGATAAACAAATGAATGCATTTAAATTTAACACAATCAATTGGGAAAAATCTTGAACTTTATTGATATCAAGGATAATTACAACCCATAAGAAATCTGATCCAGCACCATCCTCTTAGCTTCAAGCCTTCTTCACCTCATGAATCAGTAAGAACACACCAACAATATCACAATGCTCTCACCTCAGTATTGAAACTAGCAACAATTCCTTACAACTCAGAATAATTCAGCCTACTGATCTCTTGGATGGGAGATCCTTTTATAGATGATTGCAGGAGGGTGAGTCATCAATGGGGATGATGAGTGCCATTCCATTTGTTGAAATTAGTTCCACAAGAGAGGGGAATTGGAGATGGTTTCCTATTTCCCTTGGTCATCCTTGGGTGAATTCATAGAGGCAAGTGGTATAGAAGAAGTTTCTAGAAGATTCCATGAGCAACCAACTAACAAATTGTCCCGGAATTATGTCCAACCTTGCCCATCACACTTACTAAAGGGCCAAACTGCAATGCATCTCACTTAGATAGTGTAGCAGGCGAGAAGCATCTCACCCTAACACATGGCTTTCAGATAACCAAGTTTCTTTAGGGTATAAAACAACTCTTTTAGGGGTTGATGAGCGCTAATATCATCGACATATTGGTTTGGGATTGATGTGCCCAAATATGTCTATAAGAGATTTCCACACACATCCAAAAATTATTGATCCTTTAATCTTTGTTCTGATCGGTATTTTTTTCCTTTCATTGAAATTGATCTTTGGACACTGATATTTAGATCTCATGCTATACTTCTTCATACCTATCTTTGATCTCATATAGATGTAATTAAAAAACAGATATTATTGGGGCTTAAAAAATTATTGAGATGTCTTTAAAATATGAAAAAGTTCTACTTTTATAATTTTATAGAAATATTTTATAACTTTATAGCAAATATTTTATAACTTTATAACAAAAATTTTTAATTGAAAATATTTTTATTTTTAGTAAGGAGCCCATGCATTTGTTGGAATTGTGGTAAATACCACCTTAAGAGAGATTATCCACAGAATCAAAGTGGTAGACCTTAGATATACAGTTCAGAGGAGGCACAGATTGTTCGAGATGTAGGCCAAAGTATTCCTCGTATCTATGCAGCCGTGGATGATAGGCAGGTCGAGCATCAAGAATCTATCATTAAGATTGATGGTAAGCTTTGTGATCAATTTATTTCTATTTTGATTGACCTTGGTTCTAGTTATAGCTATGTTAGTCTTGAATTGGTGGATAAGTTTGGTTTAAATAAGGAGTTGCATGCAAAATCTTGGTTAGTTCAGTTGACTACAGGTACGAAGAAGCAAGTTCATCATTGGGTAAGAGCTTGTGCATTTGATTTGAATGCTAAGCCTACCACAACAAATTTGAATGTTCTACCATTGGGTTCATATAATATGTTATTGGGCATGGATTGGTTGTACTACATAGAAACAAGGTTGACTGCTATGACAAGGCCATTGAATGTGTTGATGACAATGGAGAACCAAGCATCTTGCAAGGTAAGAAGAAAGCCACACCAGTTAGGATGGTGATAGTTATGAAAGAAAAATGTAGCCATAGGAAAGTGTGCAAGCTATTTGTAGTACATATTTCTAGTGATAAGGGTAAGGAGGTTGAGGATGCAGATGTATTGAATAAGTACCCAGTTTTACAACAATTGAGGGATGTATTTCCTGATGACATTATATATTTTCCACCTCATAGGGAGGTATAATTTTCTTTGAGTTAGTGCTAGGGGCAGCTCCAGCATCAAAAGCACCTTACCGGATGAGCACACCTGAGTTGGTTGAGTTAAAATTGTAGTTGAAGGGGATGTTGGACAAGGGACACATTAGGCTAAGTGTATCCCATTGGGGCACACCAGTCTTGTTTGTGAGGAACAAAGATGTTACCCTCGGATTATGCATTGATTACAGGTAGTTGAACAAAGTGACCATCAAAAACAAGTACCCTTTTCCGAGGATTGATGACTTGTTTGATCAGATGAAGGGAGCAGCAACGTTCTTGAAGATTGACTTGAGATTGGAATACCATCACGTATGCATCAAAGAGGATGACATATACAAAACTACGTTTAGGACCAGGTATGGGCATTATGATTTTGTTGTGGTTCCATTTGTCTTAAAGAATGCTTTAGCTACGTTCATGTGTTTGATGAATAGTGTGTTGTGTCCGTATTTGGATAAGTTTGTTATTGTGTTCATTGATCATATACTAGTATATTCTAAAAATGAGGAAGAGCATGTTGAGCACTTGCCAGCAGTGTTGAGATTGTTGAGAGAGCATCAATTGTATGCTAAGCTCAGCAAATGTAGTTTACTTTAGACTGAGGTACACTAGTTGGGACATGTCATCTCCAAGGAGGGCATTTCATTAGATCCAAAGAAGATAAGGGCCATCATGGAGTGGGTAGCTCCTAAGATGGTGGATGAGGTGAGATATTTCATAGGTCTGGCAAGCTATTATAGGAGGTTCATCAAGAACTTCTCATAGATTTCTTATCCTATCACATCATTATAGAGGAAAGGTAAGAATTTTGAATGGACAAAGGAGTGCGAGGCTAGCTTTGAGCAGCTTAAGCAGTTGCTGACACATGCACCGGTACTACAGATTGCAGATCTAGACAAAGAGTTTGTAGTATGTACAGATGCTTGCAAGAGAGGGCTTGGTGGAGTCCTTATGCAAGATGGACAGGTGGTATGTTATGAGTCCCAGAAACTAAATGAGCACAAACATAAATATCCCACGCATGATCTCGAGTTGGCAATGATTATACATGCAATGAAGATGTTGAGACAGTTCAACCTCATTTGGACAGATTCATTCCTCTCTCTCTCATGCAAAGGAAGAAGAAAAAAAGGGCTGCGAATAAGGCAAAAGAAGAAGGAGAAGTGTTTTGAGTACCCCTCTCTCTCTTTCTCTCCAAACATGCAAAGAAGAGGGTTGAAATTCTATATCTTTTTTCTAGGGTTTTTGCTACTTGGTTAGGGTTTCCTTATGAGGGTTTGATCTAACGAACAACGGATTGGAGAAGGGCCAACAAAGTCACTTTCTAGATTCAGATGTCAAATTAGGTCATGCAACGCAAATGGAGGCAAAGAAGAAGCATTTCTTGTCCACACGTGCGAAGTAACAGCTGCTGCCATGGGGATGAAGTTGCAGATATGCAGTTTGGGCTGAAAATATGTGGTTGGAGGATGAAGAAGTGTTGCCAGAAGAGATTCTATTAGGTTTTGGAAAGAAGTAAAGCAAACACATAATTGAGAAGTTGATCTTGGTCTTGGAAGGGATTCAGTGTTGGTCAAAGGTCTTGGTATTCGTCAATAAGGAATCTATAAGAAGAGACTGAAGGGTTTTCCTCTCAATAGAAGAGGTTTTTCCCTGGAGCCTACATCTTGTGTACTTGTATCTTGTTGATCTTCTTGTTTTGGTAGTTGTTTGATGATTGAAGAACACACTATAATAATAAGAAGAAGAAGTTAATCCTGATCAAGTAGTTATCATAGTTAGAAGAATCATTAATGTTTTCTTGCCCTAGATTTTTCAATAGGACTTACTTGATAACATTAAATATGTTAGTAGGAAATATTTCATGGTTGTCCTTAGAAAATACAAGCCTCTTTAGAAAAACATTAGCAAGTCAGAATTTGAAGCCCTTAAGTCCTTGAACATGAGCCCTGTCATTGTTATTCTGAAGGATGACAAAGGTGGGGTAGTTTTTAATCTTAGATAGCGATGACTATTATAGAAAAACATTGGATGACCCTCATAACAACGTTAGTTACAGGAATCTTAGTAGGAACCCTTTAAAGAAAATATCAAAAGTTTTTTCTTTAGCTATTAAATCTATTAGCACCATTAATTCAATAAGCCTCAAGCTTATCAAGAGCAAATCTCTTACTCCCATGATCTATAAGCTTCCCAATATCCATAAATATGGAGTCTAACCATTCTTAAGACAATAGGTGGGTCGACTTACCTTCTAGGTAAACATTTATCCCAGAAGCTAAAGCCCCTTGTTGGCCTTATGGAATCCTTTTTTAAGGACTCTTCATCTTTTGTCAATTAGTTAATCGGTTTAACGCTTAAGCATAATGATATTTGTGTGAGTTTTGACGTGGTTTCTTTGTACACCAATATCCCCATTAAGGAGGCTATTGAGGTGATCAATAAAGTTATTGATACTGACATAGCCAATTTATTTAAGATATGCCTTATCTCTACCCTTTTCAACATTCAAGGTGAATTCTATGAGAAACCTTGTGAAGTGGCCATGGACTATTCGCTATCCCCTTTTGTTGCTAACTTGTTCACGAAATATTTTGAATCCAAGGCATTCACTTCATCCCAATTATGGACCAAATTGTGAAAATTTTTTGTAGATGATGCCTTCATCATCTGGCCTCACAGGCATGAAAAGTTAAATCTATTTTTTGAGCGTCTTAATATTAGTCTAGCTCCATCAGGCTTACTATGGAATCAAAAGTCAATGGTGGACTTGTTTTCCTTTATGTTCTTGTGTCTAAAAAGGATGATAGTTATTTTTCTCATCGCCTTTCGTAAGAATGCTTACACTGAGAAATATGTTCGTGAAAGTTCACACCATTACCATGCCTAAAAACTTGGAGTTCTCAACATATTGGAAACTCGAGTTTTGAGGATTTCGAATGAAAGTCACCTCGATGACGAGAAATCTAATCTTCTTGAAATATTAAAAAATATTGGTTACAATAAGAACCTAAGTCTCAAAGCTTTCTTAAACACAAGAAATGGTCCAAAGATAATGAAAGAGCATGGAGATTGGGTTACCAAAGTCTAGCTTCCCTTTATATAAGGAACCATCGACAAGATTGCTCAAATTCTTATGAAGCACAAGGTCCTTTCTACCGTTAGGTCTCTGAACACCATTTAGAGTTCCCTTAGATCAATTAAGGACTGGACCCCAGATATTTAAAAGCCTTTTATGTAATCCCTTGTTCATGTGGGAATCCCTATATTAAAGAAACTGACCATTTCATAAGACAGAGGATTAAAGAGCTTGCAACCGGCATCAAACATTGTAGGAATTGCTCCTCAGCTCTAACCAAACATGCTGAGAAGACAAAACACCATATTTGTATAGAATATTCTCAGGCCATTGCCAAGATTATGTTAATCTAGGTTGTCATTGATGTCCATATGGCAATATTCTAGACAGTAAACAATGATGTGAAGCCAAGTAGAGCAGATCCATGAAGCAACGGGAGTATGTCAATATGGCAATATTCTAGGATACTAAATGATGATATGAAGCCAAGGAGAAGTGGAGCAAATCTGTGAAGAAACAGGAGCAATAAGCCAAGGAGAAAAGCCATGAGGAGAAGCTATAGGAAAGCCAAGTCAGCCAAGCCATGAGTATTGCAGAGTATCAGAGGAGTTAACAAAGAAGCCATATCAGACCAGAGAAGAGCAAAAAGTCAAGGGATATGAGATGATTAGTTTTTCAGTGAGAAGTGAGAGGTTGAGTGTTAGAGGGGGTTTGAGATAGAGGTCAATTTATTGTTCTCATTGAGCTGAGAGGGAAAGTCTCTGTAACAGATGTTAAATTAATGAATTTGATTCAAGTGAATATCATTATCATGCCTGGTGTGGACTTTCATTACTCTATGTATCCACGTTCAATAGTTAACTGGGTATTTCTTTGTATTCCCACTAAAAAACATAAATCTCGGTGCTTAATGCTTTTATTCACAAATCATGATTATCTTGTGTTATGTGTTAATCTCGTCGTTAAACGATTAAGTGCTTTATTTAAGTGATTGATTAATGCACATGGTTATATTCC
Source organism: Pinus tabuliformis (assembly GCA_031772625.1). Classification (NCBI taxonomy): domain Eukaryota; kingdom Viridiplantae; phylum Streptophyta; class Pinopsida; order Pinales; family Pinaceae; genus Pinus; species Pinus tabuliformis. Next base: position 453,491,378 of record CM062809.1, on the reverse strand, counting down.
AAAAAGCAGGTTCGTAATGGTGGTAGTGGTTATCGGGTGGACGCTAGGTAGTAAGTGGTATTTAGAGGAGCTCCCCTGATTCCATTAACCGAGCGACACGTAGTACTTAGGTGGAGAGATAAAACCACCTTTTTCGGTTGGTTATTTCCCTTGCAAGTGGCTCACCTGAAATGCATATAGGTCATTGGATCTAGCGTGGATTGATCGACAGTGAAGGATCAATGGACGGTTTTGTGTTGATCGGGTTAAGTTGAGATCGTTAGATCTGGAGAGAAGAGATCTACGGTGGAACAAGCTTCTGATGGATTGTGTTGATCAGACCGAATGTTGATCATCGGATCTAATACATAAGAAATCGACGGTGCAGAACGAGGACCAATATTATAACATGCCCTAATGTTATATCACGTCCGCTGTGTCAAAAGAAGGGGAATTGGCCATGTTATGTGCAAACCTTCGATTGCGATAGAGTTGTATATAATATTGCATCTAGTAGGAGCAATCAACCATCGGTGATGGTATAGGCATGACATATAAAAGACCTCCAGAAAGTTGTGATTGCGATTGGATAGTGACGTGGCATGTGGGACCACTTCGTTGGTACAACCTCTCCAATGAAATCCTCCGTAAATAATGATTGAGTCTATTGTATAAATATTAAAGAAAAAACGATCTCTCTGATATTTTTTAATAAGAAAAATTTCTTCGTAATTCAGCCTCTCTTCTGAATTTATGTGTCTTGTGAGTATTGGAACACTCAAATAGATAGAGGAAGCCATGGACCGGGAAGCCGAAGAATCAAGTGAGTGTAGATGGATGAGCGAGCACAAAGGAAGCTAAAGCGACTGGAGGAGGGAAGCCAAAAGGTCAAGCGAGCGTTGAGGAAGCCGAAGGTCAAGCGAGCAAGGAGGAAGCCAAAGGTCAGAATATTAGGCTTATATAACAGAGAAAAAAAAGTGGTTGTTGGTTGGCGAACTAGAAGAAAGGAATTGAGAAACAACTTGCTAAGAAGAGTAATGATTGTGAAAGGTTGGAAGAAGAGATTGTATTCCTCAGGAAAAAGGTTGAAGGGATGAAAAAAACCTTGAAGAGCTCTCAAGCCTTGGATGACATGCTCAGCCATCAAAGATTTCCATTTGATAAATCAGGTCTCATGTATGCAGGTAAATCCTTAAACAATAATGATAATGCTTCAAACAAAAGGGATGTGAAGAAGCCAGAAAGAAATGGTGATGCTCCCTATTCCAGCAAAGGCAAAGAGAAAAATCAAGGCAACAATGGAAGAAATCCTACTCCAAGAAGAAATGTAGATAATTTCAAGGATGCTAGAAGCAATGGTTATCATCAAAGGATCTCAAGACAGAAAGACTTCAGAAGTACATCAAGGAAATCTCCATCTCTCAGGTACCAAATTTTATTTCTTGGTTATTGTTATTCTTGTACAAACTTTGGTCACATGGCAAAAGATTGTAAAGCATATCATAAAGATAGATGTTATGGTCCCCAACCATATCATAAAGATAGATATTATGGCCCCCAACAATCTCCAAGGAACAATTTTGTAGGAATAAATCATGAATTCTTATTCATGAACAATGTAGAATGCTTCAAGTGTCATAACATTGGTCATATGGCACATGATTGTAACTTAACTTGGGGTCTTACACAAGCTAGAACCATGCAAAAGAAGAAAGTTACACAAGTATGGAGAACGACGCAAATACAATCCAAAAGTCCCTTGAACTCTCTAGCCAACAACACATGTTGTTGACTTGACGTTCGACAATCTTAGCATTTGATGGGAAGACTATACAAAAAGAGATGATGCCTACAGTCAGGGGGAGCCTGTGATTCTTGATCATTATTGTAGAAGCTATTCATGAAATGGTCCTTATAAAATCCTTGTTGATCTATATTAACAATCATTCTTTCATAAAGATCATTTCTTAGGAGTACTCCATTGAAGAACATGATCTTGTAACCATTCTTTGGACTGTTGTTGAAGATGTTTTCCACTTGATCACTAAGTAGAAATTTGATCCGGATTTAGATAGGAACGCAACCAATTACAGAGATAACCATAAATACTTAGATGCAGTGGAAATAATACTTCATTTCATTACTGTAAAATACTGAAATATGCTTACAAACAGAAATAGAAATAAACCAGTTAGGGCGATGGTAGCTTATCTATGAGAAGAGATGTGGCGGCTACATGCCTCTGAACTGTTCTGAATTGTGTTACAATGAGGCTCGAAGGCCTATTTATTGTTTAGAAACAATGGAAAACCCTTAAAATTCCAAAATCTAACCCTAGAAGATGAAACGCCAAATTGTGGGCCCCGTTTGGGTAAATTGGTGCATCAATTTCCTGGGGTCGTAACTTTGGCATACGATCTCCGTTTGACGCGTACAATAGCTCATTCTATCCGAGCACTACAAATTTGGGAGGAAACATGGGTCCATGGACCCATGTTACCCCAGATTCCCAAAAAAACGTCGTTTAGGGCCTCAAAATGGCTCTGGAAGTTCAGGACCCGAAAAACTGCTAAAAATAGTAAACTATGCTACAATTTAGGAAACTGAAAAGACTGAAAGAGACAGTTGTGGGGGTCCAAATGGGATAGGTGGGTGGCCACCAACATCCACTTGGATCATTCCTCCCCCCTTAGGAAGCAATGGTCCCCATTGCGTTGAGTTCCTCCCTGAGATGAGGAAGCTTCTGCTGAGCTGGGTCTCTGGTGAGCTGTTCTGCAATCTCTGATGTGTCCAGAAATGGTGGAAAGCATGGTCGACAATGGTCCACATTGAACACTCGGTGCAAGCGAAGGAATGGAGGAATGCTGTGCTTCAAAGCATTGTTGCCCGTAGCCTTGGTACTGGTGTAAGGACCATGTCGGAGTGGTCTGAGTTTCTGATGGGTTCTGGTAAGGTGCTCCCTCTGCAGATGTAACCAAACTTTGTCGCCCACCTGAAACTTGTGTGGTACCCCTGTGGGTGAGAAGAAGTTGTTCCTGTGTCTTGTCATGACTGTATCCATTTGCTGCTGCTGCTATGTAGAGGAACCCTTTGCAAGGGTCATGGATGTAGCAACGATCTTCCCCTTACTTTGGGAGTGAACCAGACAGATGAATTTCCTGGTCTATGATATGAGCTTGCTGCCTTTCTTGGTAGTGATGAAAGATGTGGCGATAGGTGGGGCTACCTCCGGTATCCTGTATAATGAATTATTCAAAGAAATAATGACAGCACGAGGCCTGGACTCATACACAACATGTCGCCTCCACAAGTATGGTTGGCCTAATAATACATCACAAACATCCAGAGGTGTAACATCACACAATACCTCGTCTGTGAAGGGTTTGATGCTGTAGGAAAGGCGGCACTGCTGGCGAACTTTCAGATCTTGTCCTTCGTGAAGCCACCCGATACTGTACGGCTGCGGGTGCGGTGTAGTCTGTAGGCCCAACCGTTTCACGACCTCTGCTGAAACGAGGTTCTTTTGGCTGCCACTGTCGACAATGAATTGTAGCGGCGAACCCTTCACCCACATCTGTGAGTGGAAAAGGCGCTCCCCTTCCTCTGGATTTTCGGGCTCATCTTTCTGGATCTTGGTGGTGGCAACAGTGGCGCTGGGATCCGCATCAATGATCTACTTCCCTTTGCCATTCCCCTTGTCGGGTTCTGGCTCAAGGTCGGAACATGCATCTGATTCGGAAGCCTTCAACTCAGCCACTAGCGACTGCTTGGTCCGACACTCACTTGTGTTATGAGTGGGACTCTTGTGGAACTCACACCACTTCCCTGTGTCCTTCTTCGGCTTCATGGTGTTGTTCTTTTCTTGCGGCTTCGACGGGTTGTCTTGGGTCACCCCGCCTTGGCTTTGTCCTTTGGGCTTCGGATTTGCAGATCCAAAGTCTCACTTCTTCTGTTTGAACTTTTGCTCGATTTTGACAGCATATCGGTATGCTATGCCGAGTGAGGAGATGTTCAAGAACCCCATCTCTTCCTGGATGTATCGGTGTAGGCAGCCGTGGTATTTGAGTACCAGATGCAGCTCAGAATCTTTGATACCCAACTGTGTGCGAAGGGTATGAAAAATGTTTGTGAACTCCGGCACATCTTGGTCTCGTCCCTGCCGCAGTTTGGTCCATTTGATGTATTTGTCCTCATAGCTTCCGACAAGGTAGTACTGCTCCTTTATGGCATCCTGGAAGTCATTCCAAGTGGGTGCGGCTGAAAATAGTGAGCCTGTACTTTCATCCTTCTGCTCGCAGTAGGTTTCCCACCAGTCCTTGACGTGGGGGGCTGCTTTGAGAAGAGCGAAAACAGTCTTTTCCCGATTTGAAAATTCATGAATAGAAAAATACCCATCTAACAGATTTAACCATTTATCTATAGCATCTGCGTCTATTTGACCCTCGAAGATGGGGATTTCAAAATTAACTTGTACCTTAAACATTGTGGCATTTCCAGAGTCGTTGTTGGAAGCCGATGCGTCGCCTCTGGGTAGCTGCTGAAGGAACTGTGCAAATCTATCCATCATCGCGTTCCTTTGCCGCTCGAGCGCTTCTTCAAGCAAGATTTTGATAGGATCTCCTGCCCCCTCGTCTTTCTTCTCATCTGCCATGGGAGGCCGTCGGGATTTGCGAGGCTGGTCTTGCAAAGGTTCGACCAGTTCAAGCCCTAACTCCTTATATCCCGACCTCGTTGGGGACATGCAAAGAAAAACAGAGAAAAAAGCAGACCGCTCTGATACTACTGATCCGGATTTTAAACAGGAACGCAACCAATTACAGAGATAACCATAAATACAGAGTTGAGATAACCATAAATACTGAGATGCAGTGGAAATAATACTTCATTTCATTACTGTAAAATACTGAAATATGCTTACAAACAGAATAGAAATAAACCAGCTAGGGCGATGGTAGCTTATCTCTGAGAAGAGATGTGGCAGCTACATGCCTCTGAACTGTGTTACAATGAGGCTCGAAGGCCTATTTTTTGTTGAGAAACAATGGAAAACCCTTAACATTCCGAAATCTAACCCTAGAAGATGAAATGCCAAATTGTGGGCCCCGTTTGGGTAAATTGGTACATCAATTTCCCGGGGTTGTAACTTTGGCATACGATCTCCGTTTGACGCGTACAATAGCTCGTTAGAAAGATCTATCCGAGCACTACAACTTTGGGAGGCAACATCGGTCCATGGACCCATGTTGCCCCAGATTCCCAAAAAAACGTCGTTTAGGGCCTCAAAACGGCTCCGGAAGTTCAGGACCCGAAAAACTGCTAAAAATAGTAAACTGTGCTACAATTTAGGAAACTGAAAAGACTGAAAGAGACAGTTGTGGGGGTCCAAATGGGATAGGTGGGTGGCCACCAACATCCACTTGGATCAAAATTGGAGCAATAGAGAAGGTCATCTAATACTAGAGAAATAGGGCATATAACTATGTTGTTGTTACTACAGAAGTTTATGTCTCGACTCAGGGTTTCAATGTGAGAACAGGTAAATTATGGACACAAATAGAGGCAACCTTCAAACAAACAGATACATCTGGGAATGAAGCTTGAAGTAAGAGTAGCTGGTAGCATAAAACAAAACTGAAGCATTGCAAAAAGATGCAAATCAGCAAAAAGAATTTGAAAGTCAGTCACAGTTTGGATATCAAAATCTGCTAGTGGAGATAACTTGCAAAGACTTTTACAAGAACTCAAGGAAAAGATGGCTCATTAAAATACTATAGAAAGGAGAATGTTGTGAGAAGCACAGAGATACAAAGGAACTTGGATCTGAAGAAAGATAGCAATTTCAGTGGCAATTTTTCTCTTGATCGGACTATGAAGGCCCCTTAATTCTGACTGTGGAGACAACAAAATATGGATTGAAGCATAAAAACTTGGACTTGAACATTTGGTGTGTGGCTATTTGCAATCTGTTTAGAAGCATTGAAGTGAAGAATCTCTAAGCATTGTTGAAGCCATGATAAAGTAGTTCTGAGACATGAAGAGGGGATAATGTGCTAGTTGCAGCAATCCTTCTATCTTGAGTAAAAAGAAGAGCACTATGACAGGGGGAGTAACAGACCCATGAAGATCTACTATTCATGAAGAAGAGTAGTAGTTCGACAAGGGGAGTCCTTGTGGGGGAGATAAGAAGAATATTGCCATCAATAACAAAGGGGGAGATTTTTAATCTAGGTTGTCATTGATGTCAATATGGCAATATTCATGATAGTAAACAATTATGTGAAGCCAAGTAGAGCAGATCCATGAAGCAATAGGAGAATTTCAATATGGCAATATTCTAGGATACTAAATGATGATATGAAGCCAAGGAGAAGTAAAGCAGATCCGTGAAGAAACAGAAGCAAGAAGCCAAGGAGAAAAGCCATGAGGAGAAGCTAGAGGAAAACCAAGCCAGCCAAGCCATGAGTATTGTAGAGCATCATAGGAGTTAACAGAGGAGCCATATCAGACCAGAGAAGAGCAAAAAGTCAAGGGAGATGAGATGATTAGTTTTTGAGTGAGAAGCGAGAGGTTGAGTGTTAGAGGGGGTTTGAGACAGAGGTCAATTTATTGTTGTAATTGAGCCGAGAGGGCAAGAATCTGTAATAGATGTTAAATTAATGAATTTGATTCAAGTGTGTATCATTATTGTGCGTGGTGTGGACTCTCATTACTCTGTGTATCCGCGTTCAACAGTTAACTGGGTATTTCTTTGTATTCCCACTAAAAAACATAAATCTCAGTGCTTAACGCTTTCATTCACAAATCATGATTATCTTGTGTTAAGTGTTAATCTCGTGGTTAAATGATTAAGTACTTTATTTAAGTGATTGATTAATGCACATGGTTATATTCCAAAAAGCGGGTTTGTAATAGTGACAGTGGTTATCGGGTGGACGCTGGGCAGTAAGTGGTATTTAGAGGAGCTTCCCCAATTCCATTAACCGAGCGACACGTAGCACTCAGGTGGAGAGAGAAACCCACCTTTTTTGGGTGGTTATTTCCCTTGCAAGTGGCTCACCCGAAATGCATATAGGTCGTTCGATCTAGCGCAGGTTGATCGATGGCGAAGGATCAACAGATGATTTTGGGTTGATCGGGTTAAGTTGATACCATTAGATCTGGAGAGAGGAGATATATGGCATAGCAAGCTTCCAATGGATTGTGTTGATGGGACCAAGTGTTGATCGTCAGATCTAATACAGAAGAAATCGACGATGCAGAACGAGGACCACTATTATAACACATTCTAATGTTATATCACGTCTGCTGTGTCGGAAGAAGGGGAATTGGCCATGTTATGGGAAAACCTCTGATTGCGATAGAGTTGTATATAATATTGCATCTAGTAGGAGCAATCAGCCATCAACGATGGTATAGGCACGACTTATAAAAGACCTCTAGAAAGTTGCGATTGCGATTGGATAGTGATGTGGCATGTGGGACCTCTCTGTTGGTACAACCTCTCCAATGAAATCCTCCATAAATAATGATTGAGTCTATTGTATAAATATTAAAGAAAAAAGGGCCTCTCTGATATTTTTTAATATGCAACATTTCTTTGTAATTCAGCCTCTCTTCTGAATTTACGTGTCCTGTGAGTATTGGAACACTCAAATAGATAGAGGAAGCCATGCACCGAGAAGCCAAAGAATCAAGCAAGCGTAGATGGATGAGCAAGCGCAGAGGAAGCTAAAGCGACCGGAGGAGGGAAGCCAAAAGGTCAAGCGAGCATTGAGGAAGACGAAGCTCAAGCGAGCAAGGAGGAAGCCAAAGGTCAACATATCACGCTTATATAACAGAAAAAAAAAGTGGTTGTTGGTTGGTGAACTAGAAGAAAGGAGCAAGCCATAGGTCTAGCAGGATAGAAAAGGGCTGAACGTCCAATAGGACAGGAGGAAGTCGACGGACGAGCAACTTGGTTGATCGAGCTAACCTATGAAAGGCTCAAACCAGCTATGAATTAATCAGGTACATAACACAACCTGAAGACCAATTTTTTGAAAAGATAGATAAAGTTTCATTTGATATCGCTTGAAGAGAACAGTAGCCAGCATCAGTATTGAAGTATATGTGAATGTATTTCTGGGAAGTAGGAGATTGCAATAGCAAGATCAGGGTGCAATAGTCACACTGGAAGCATTCACCGTGACAGTGAGAATAGAGGCTTGAAACAGAGAGTTGGTTCTTGTGCAGAGCTTAGTGCAGCTAATAGTAGACTCACTAAAGCTGTGTGGAGACATTATCAAAGATCATGATGGCTATTTGATATCATCATGAGATAACTTTTGCAGACTCTGTGTGGATAGTATGAAGAGTTGTAAAGACTTCTTCATATGAAGACTGGTTGCCATTGATGTTGTAGCATGGAGACTACAGTGAAGCTGTAAACAGACAGAATTCAGTAAAGAAGAGTTTTGGGAGCAGAGAATCACTATCAAACATGCCTTGACAGCAGAGGGTTGGAGCCCTTGAGGTTGGTGCCTCAGAACTGGAAGGATTGGTGTCCTGGGAGTTGGTGCTCCTAAGTCCAAGGTTGGTGCCTTGACAAAACAGAGTTGGTGCTCTAGAGGTTGGAGCCTCACAAAAGTCCAAGTTGGTGCTTGGCAACAGATTGTAACCATATATATATATATATATATATATATATATATATATATATATATATATATATATATTTTATTGCAAAGATTATATTAATAAAAGCATTTATTCTTGTTGTTCATCTTGTGTTCTGAATATAAATGTTTTAACTGGTAAAATAACAATTGAAAAGAAATACTGATTCACCCCCCACCCCCTCTCAGTATTTCCAAAAGATTGATCATTTCGATCACCGAAAATTCAGAGAAACCATAAAAATTGAAAGAAGATCTAGTTCTCTAAATAGGGATGATGGTTGAAATATTTGCACATATTAGATCCTCACCCTATCCTCCTAAAATTTTTCATCCTTATCATGCTTTCTTTATTTTAAGTAGTATTTTCCTTTCTTTTTACTTCAGTTTCATTTTAATTTTTAGGCTTATAATTTTTTTCTTTTCTCTTATTCATAGTGATGGGTTTAACCCTTTCTTTCTTGATTTGATTTTATTTATGTATGTCATTTCTAATTATTTTGATAATATTTTATTTCTTTATTTATATGTTTGTCTTTTTTTCATTAATTATTCCTTATTGTGCAAATCTTAGTGATATATTTAGGTATTTTAAAATACATTGTGACATTAATATTAATACATCTTAATATTTTAGATTTTATTATTGATGTATTTATTAATATATGAATACATTTTTAATCCTTTATTTTTATTATGGTGTCTATTTAATTTTTTAATCTTATTTATATAGAGTTACTATTTATTAATTATATTGTTTATTTATTAGTTGTTTTTTGTTTTGTTCATTTATTAATTTTATATACATTTACGCAGTCCCCCTAAGTAGAATTCCCCTCTCATGCCATCTGAATTTCCTCTAAAAAGATCTCCCCTCTCATGCCACCTGCGCAGTTGTGTGCCATTGATTTTAGTGTTAAACTATTAAAATAGCCTCAACCATGGAATTAAGGACCAGTGTTACCATTACAATTGGTATTATTGTTACAATTCGAAATGGATAATCAAAAGTAAAGTATTAAAATGATCGAATAACAAAACATAGTGTAGCAGACGAGAACCCCTGGCGTTTATATATATAGGGTGAGAAGTTAGTTATATATATATATATATATATTTTGAGAGGGGGAGAAATAAATTATTATCTATTTTATTGAATTGGAAAGTCCGTAAACATTACAATGTTTAAAAGGAAAGAAATTTTATATATTTTAAGAGTATATTAGTTGTGATTAATCTGAAAGATATTTATCTATAATATGGATCATAGAAGTCTCAGATCTAACACTACGTAGTATTTTATATAAGTCATCTTTAAATGTCATTTAATGATAAATCAATTTGAGTTGGAGCACTTCATTCTTTATATAATTAACCTTTAAATGTCATTTAATGATAAATAAATTTGAATTGGAGCAAGTCACTGTTTTTCACATGAAAATTGTAAATTATATGAGAAACCCTAGATTTTAAGTAGAAACTAAAAAAAATATCACTGATGAAAATGCACCTTTAATTATTTATAAAGACTATTGAAAAGAAATATAACTAAACTTAGTGCATTAATGTCATTGCATAACTTGGAACCTAATGGATAGATGTCATTAGATAGATTCCAATTCTAGCCAATGGGTGGATAGGCATTGCATAAGCAATTATAAACTGAAAATATAAAGATATAAAAATAGTGTACTTTTAATTATAGGGAATTTATCTTTGATTACGAATAGATATCCACTGGCTATGAAATAAAAGGGATGACATATATTTCAAGTATAAAATAAATAAATGGTTTATATTTTAGAAATATTTGTTAAAAAAAAATATTAATCATTGTTATTAAAAAAGGATAAATTGACATATTTAATATTTTATTGTATATTATAAGTTGTATAAATATCATTTTAAAAAAGTATAAATAATTTCAAAGAGGAATATTTATATTTAATTATCTAGTTTTGAATGACATTTCAAATTAATTAAAATTCTTCAAATCTTATTTCAAAACAAATACATTTATCTATTCATATAAATTATCTATTTAAAATCTAAATATTTGATATTAATAACTACTAATAAATTTTTTTTAATAGACTATTGATATCAAAATTAAAATCTAAATATTTTATATTTTTTTTTTCTCTGTAAAAACTATCTAAGTAATATATTATATGTACAAAAAGATTACAAACTACATGACATGCCTTCCAGAGCCTGAAGAGTAGCCCTGGGACTCCTGACTGTAAACCTTATAGCTCCCTCGCAGGGGCAGCTTCTCCAAAACCAAACTGAATTATCCATGAAAACAAAAAACCCATACAGGGGCAGCAACGAACCAAACTCTCAAGACAATAAACTAGACACATGATTGCCCACGCAGGGGCTAGCAGCAGAGATAGTCTGACCTTTATATCTGACAAATGTAAGCGTGACTGTGTTACTGATGTCAGCTATCCAATTCGACTTCCCAATGATGAGGCAAGACCATAGACATGACCAAAGACTCAGAATTAACCAGGACCAAGAAGTAAGAAGCGAATGCCAAAAGACTGAGACAGAGGAAGCAAAAGCCAGAGGACCAAAAGACAAAATCAAGGCGTTACCCGCCACAGCTTCAATCTTGGGGACGCACTGAAGATGGCTGGATGGACGCGAAGTATGCATCTGCCGCCTCAGCCAGGCTCGGATCTTCCACGACATAAGCCCACCCGTCACCTTCCGCGCGCCCTTCCCACATTTTCCGCCATGTATCTTCTTCCACACTTGGAGGAGGTGGCCCCATCGGAGGGAAGCGGTCTTGCAGACATGATTCCCCCTTGCTTCCAACAACAGACGCTGGAAGCACCTCAGCAGCGTTCTTTTCCACAGACGAGTGTTCTTTTCCAAGACTGATCTCTCTGCCCGAGTCTTCCAGTTGTTTTTCCTGTCGGTCCTGGAGATGTTCTTCATCTGGAATTTTTGTAAACATGATGGAGATGTGGGCGTTAACGCCTGCATTATCCTCGGTGCTTGGCAAGGTGAAAACCATGGAATCGAAAGCCGGGAGCTCCGTTTTCCTTTCACAGGAACCCCCAACCTCCACATATTGTCGAATGGGAAGCGGGGTTGCTCTAGCTCTCCTGTGACAGTAGCAGCAGCAGCAGTGGTGGTGCTCATCTGCTGCAGGTGATCTTGAGGAGGACCCTCTAGATGGGCCTCTTCTGCATGGCTGTCGTTCGCGAAGTTTAGCCATTGTAAGTCTAAAGCTACCTCTGTATACTCGATGGTGAACCTGGAATTGGTAGCAGCAGCAGTTTCCTTCCAATTCACTCTCAGATGTCCAGCTTTCCCCTTGGCTACCTTCGCTTGAGAGCCAACATTTTCTTTTCCAGACTTGATGCTGCAAAGCATCAAATTGCCATCTCCTCCCAACCCAGCAACCAGAATGGCCACCAAGACAATTCTCCAGGCTGCAGGGGAATGAAACGGTGCTTGGCCGGAGCTTGCTATGCTTCCACGACCGCCAACTTTCCTCAGGCCAATATGCCTTGAACGAGCCATCAAACCTGTGATATTTTCCCCCAAATTCTCGTTGCAGGTGCACATTAATGCCGCCCTGCTCCTCCATCTACCCCGCCTCTTCTTCATTGAATGCATTATCAACTTGGGTGGCTTAATTGCCATACGACGGCCTCCATTACACGAGGCAGCCCATGCGCTGCATGTGGCGTGCCTGTACTTCTCGACTCGACACCCGCATCCGGGGCTAAATATTTTATATTAATAACTATTAATATTTCTTTTATAGAAACTAAAATTCTATTTCAAATTAACTTAAAACTAAAATTAGTATCAAATAAAGATATTGCTAAACTTATTTTTTATCAAATTTTTTTCCCAAATTTCTTAAAAAAATATCCTAAGTTAGACACTCTCGATCCTGATAAATCAACTTACCAGGGAAAAAAAGGCAATGGTATCAATCCAGTAAAAATTAAGAAGCGACTTTTTATCATTTCCAAATTCACTAAGCCATCTAAGAAGACTCGAGAGGCCATAGGCCATGGTGAAATGGTAATGAAGAAAACAAACAGTGGCATTGTCTTATAAGAAAAAGGAAATTAATCATTTCCATCTCCAATTTTTTGGACGATGATTTTTGGACCATAAAAAATAATGTAATGAAAAAGGAGAAAACGATATCATAAATGCCGTTATCTTTATGAACCTCAAAGTTGAAAGTTGAATAAGCGACAGATGTACATAACCTCAATTTTGAACGTGGAATACGCGACTTATGTACCTAACCTCAATTTTGAACGTGGAATACGCGACTAGTGTAGATTGAGACAGAATAGATTAATGTTCATCAGGATAGAGAGAATACGCGGCTTGCGCCAACCAATCAATGTCCCAGTTAATGCTCTGCCATAGTCGATTTTCTCACGTTTCCATCGGTCCCCACGGTGGTCTTTCGGTTTATTTTTCGGAGTTGTCTATAATGCGACTTTTTGGAGATTCCGGTGACGGAATCCGGCGAAAGAAATTGAGGCTAAATCTTGATTTGTTGCAGTTAAAATGGTTTTTTAATTGTATATTTGGATTCAGCACCCTGAAAAACCCCTAGGAAGCTTTGACTGTACAGAAACTAGCTATCAAACTTGCAATTCCAATAAATTACTACCAAATTTTGAACGGAAAATTCCACCGAAAAAACTTCCAAAAAATCACATTATAGACAACTGCTTACTTTTCTTTTCCCCTCTCCATAACCTCAACTTTGGTTGTGGAATACACGACAGCCAATCAATGCTTTACGTAGTCTATTTACTCACCTCTCCATCGGTCCCCACGCGGTGGTCTTTGCACTTTTCTTTGCGCCTCCATAACCTCAACGTTGGTCGTGGAATCCGCAGCTTCGGTACAATGAGAGAGAACGTAGTCTATTTACTCACCTCTCCATCGGTCCCCACGCGGTGGTTTTTGGAATTACTTCACTTTTCTTTGCCCCTCCATAACCTCAACTTTGGTCGTGGAATACGCGACTTGGGTACAATGAGACAGAATACCATTGCCAACACAGTGGTCCTTTTTTCGTCTCAATTTCTGGAGACCTTTTGCTATTTATATGTACGCAGCGCACTTCGAGTTGCATAGCAGAGAAGCCATTAAAGACGTTGAGTTGATAAAAAGAGAGATAAGTGATGATGAAAATGTTGATGATTCTGTGGTTTGCATTCATGGCGCTGGGGACTGTTAGTTCATCAATGAAGAAGCCCAATGATGACGATTCTGTTGAATTCACATCACCCATGGACGCACTTCACGACACAAGGGACCTGCAGGCACTTTTGTCGTTCAGAGAAGCGGTCATATCCGATCCATCTGGATCCCTCCTCAACTGGACATCACAAAACTCACACAATGTGTGCTCCTGGAATGGGATCCGCTGCAGAAAGGGCACGAACAGAGTGGTGGTCGTAACACTTCCTGGCTTGGGATTGAAAGGTAGTCTCTCACCATCTCTGGGCAGCCTTTCATTATTACGCACTTTCAATCTCTCTGATAATAATTTCTCAGGAAGAATTCCAGCAGAGCTTGGCCAACTAAAAGCCCTTGGAATTCTCGACCTTAGCAATAATATGCTATGGGGTCATATTCCAAGATCACTGTCTAATTGTACGCGCCTTAAGTGGCTACGACTTTCAGTAAACAGCTTGACAGGGACTATACCCACAGAATTCGGCCGTCTGGGCAAGTTGGAACATCTCCGCTTGGCAGAAAATAATTTGTCTGGAACTATTCCAATTTCTCTGAGCAACAGCACTTTTCTCCAAGAATTGTCTATTGGAAACAACAATCTCACTGGTTCAATCCCTTCAGAGTTGGGTCTGCTCAGAAATCTAGCCTATCTTGACGTTGAAAAAAACTCTCTATCTGGTCACATTCCTCTTGCCCTCAGCAACTGCACGTTTCTCCAAGATTTTTCCATTGGATACAACAATCTCGCTGGACCGATCCCTTCATTTTTGGGTATGCTCAGAAATCTCTCTTATCTTTACTTTGAAGGAAACTCACTAAGTGGTCATATCCCTTCCACTCTTTTCAATTGTACTCAGCTGTCGTATATAGCCTTCTCTCACAACAGTTTAAGTGGAAGAATTCCTGCTGAATTCGGGTTGCTGCAGGAATTAGAGTACCTGTATCTACAAACAAACAGTTTCGAGGGTGCCATTCCTCCATCTCTAGGAAACTGCTCTTTTCTTACGACATTATTTTTGGGGGACAACAAATTGTCAGGCATCATACCACCTCAATTGGGAAAGTTAAAAGAGCTCCGTCAACTATCTCTTTATGGTCCAGGTAATATTTCCGGTGTGATCCCTTCTGAAATAGGAAATTGCAGTAATCTTTATTGGCTTGATTTACCAGACAACAAGATTCGAGGCCTCATCCCGATGAGTCTATTTCAGCTTCCCCTCACCACCTTGAATCTGGCTCAAAATCACGTGAGTGGTGGCATATCTCAAGCCTTTAGCAATTTGAGTCAGTTGAACTACCTATCCCTTTATTCAAATAACATGAGTGGTGTAATACCTGAGTCCATTGCCAATTTGAGTCAGCTGACCTACCTATCTCTGGGCGTAAATAAGTTCTCCGGTGCTATTCCTAAATCCATTACCAAATTGAGTCAGCTAACCTATCTAAATCTTGGTACAAATATTCTAAATGGAACCATACCTCAAGGTATTGGCAATTTAAGCCTTTTGCAGAACCTTTACTTGGATACCAACTTCTTAACCGGTCACATCCCTGAATCACTGGGCAATTTGATAAAGTTGACCAGGTTAAATTTGGGTTCAAATATTTTCACTGGGCATTTACCAAAAGAAGCCATCACAAAATTACTTCAATTGGAGTTTCTACGTCTGGGAGGAAATAGGTTTATTGGCAGCATACCAGAGGATATTACAAAGTTGAGTAACTTGACCTTCTTAGATCTTGGTAACAACACGCTAATAGGTAACATACCTAAAGGCATTGGCAAGTTGAGCAAGCTTCAAAATCTTTACTTGGATACCAATGGACTTACGGGTACAATTCCTGATGGGATAGGAAAATGTGGGGAACTACAACAGTTGGATTTGTCTAAAAACAAGCTAAATGGAACTATCCCCAGCTCTCTGGGGAACTGTACGTCTATGATGGTTCTGATACTGATGAATAACTTGCTGTCAGGCAGAATTCCACTGTCCTTAAATAAATGTGTCGCTTTACAAAGGTTAAAGATTTCTGAGAACAAACTGAGTGGAATTCTAGACATGGACTTTCCAGTTTCTATGACAGTGCTTTCTGCTCATTCTAACAATTTTTTCGGCTCGTTGTACCAAACTTCAATTGTTAGATTGGAGCAAAAATGAATTAACAGGTGAGCTTCCTCAGTTCCTCAAATTTTTTCATGACTTAAGAGTCTTAAGTCTCGGTCATAATGAGCTCCATGGTACTATTCCTCCGTGGATCAGAGATCTCACCATGCTGCAAGTATTGGATTTATCCAATAATGGGTTCAGTGGAAAAATACCATCCAACCTTAGTGGACTACATGGCTTTTTGGGGGCTTCTCAAGTCAGTGCTAACACACTCTATGAGGATCTAAGAATTGTAATAAAGGGAGTTGAATATGTTCTAACATATGTGCTAGCGGCAAACATAATATTGGACTTGTCTAACAATAAGTTTACTGGAGTAATACCTTCAAGTATGGGAAATCTCACTGGTCTGCGACTGCTGAATTTATCTATGAATCATTTAGAAGGAAAAATTCCTGCATCTTTTAGCAAAATATTTGTTTTGGAGCAGTTAGATTTGTCCAGAAATCATTTAAGTGGAGCAATACCTCAAGAGCTCTGTCTATTGACCATGTTGGGATATATGGATGTTTCATGGAATAGACTCTGTGGTAGGATTCCAAAAGGAACTCAATTGTACACTTTTAATGAGACTTCATTTGAAGGGAACGAATGTTTATGTGGCTATCCTTTAGAAGCATGCAATGAAAAACAGAGCAATAATACAGTGAAAGGGACTAGCATAAATAAACGACATGGATGGCAAAGCCGTGTAAACGAACATATTTCATTAATGGCAGTTGGGTTTGGATGGGTGATTGGGTTCAGTGGAGTTGTAAGTGTGATGATATTGTGGGATAAAGCTAGACATTGGGTGATGCCCTTCAAAACAAGACCATTTTATGGAGTGTATAGATTCCCTAAATAACCTCAAAATATGTTCTGTCTAAGTATCCTTAAAAATTAGTTACTATTGATATCTATATCATTGTAATTTATATGCTTTAGTTAATATTGATATTTGTATTAGTCAAATTATATGAGAAAAATTCCCTTGCTTTTGTTTCCTTCGGAATTTGAGTTCTACTAATATTACCTACATTTACATTTGTGTTTCCTTCGGAATTTGAGTTCTACTAATATTACCTACATTTACATTTAGTGATTTACGTAAATGTGAAAACATTTTTATCACCTGAATCAATGTGAGATCATATTTTTCATCACATTCTTTTATCAGTTGAGTGTAATTATAAAAGTATTACAGTTTTGTCTACATTTCTTTCTATTTTGCCTCACTTTTTGTTGTGGTTTACGGAAGGGTGGTTCTAAAAATTTTGAATTTCGAGTAATGCCAATTTATGAGTTTTGACTTAATGATCATGAAGGTATTGAGATAGTTTTGATGGTTGACTTAATAACTGGTAATAATTTACAGTAAATTAATATTTCTATGACATTTTGTTATAATTTAAAGTTATTTTTGCAAGTTTTGGATTTATTATCTATGATTCATTTTAAAAAGAGTTTATATTTTTTTTATCAAATTAATATTTTAGGTCATAAAATTTAATGATAAATATTGTATTAATTTATTTTGTAAAAAACTAATTTTGCTAATAGTTTATTAATATTTTATTTATGTGTATGTCATATTAGCTTTATATTTGGCTTCCAAATTAAGATTGATGATAAAAACTTATTATCTATGTTTCTATAAAATAATAATAATTTCAGTTATATCCATTTGTACTTCAGACATACCATGATCCACCCTTGCTCAACTGCACACAATACAAAAATCATAGAATGAGTGCTCCTTGAATTCAGTCTCGTGCAAAAAGAATAACAGCCATTCTTCAGCATTGGACCAAATTCAGTAAATGGAACCAAGTATGCCTTTATCTTATAACTTTGCAAGTCTTCCTATTAAAAACTGTGACTAATAAATAGGAGGTATCACAATCCTAGAAATCTTTAACTAACTAAAATTGAAGTAATAAAAAAAAACTCATTGAAAAGATCAGATGGCATCAACCCACTATGGGAAGAACACATCATGACGGTCATTTTTTAATGATCTATTGAAGTAATAAATAAAAAACTCATTGAAAATATTAGATGGCATCAACCACTACTGGAAGAACACATCATGACGGTCATTTTTTAATGATCTTATTGAGAAATTGACTGATGGAGACATTACAAAAATCAAATTTGGAAGAAGGTAAAGCTGAAATCATAACTAGTGTGAGTTTTATTAAAAATGTCTGTGTGCTTTATATGGAATGCTTCTCATTTTTCTAATCAATTTCTAGAAAGTGACATGGTATTAATATTGGTTGTTTCAATGAATCATGGTAGCATATTCGTTCTCTGAAAAGTTTGCATTTACCACGAGGTTTCTCTGGGGAGCAATATCATACGACGTGGGATCACATTGGGGGATATATATTGATGAAAAAATGACATAATATATTGGGGATATACAAGGGTTAAATGATTTTTATATTGGAAAATATAAAAAATAGAGCTCAAAGTTAATGAAAAAATATAAAGGGGTATAAAAACGTTAATGAAAAACGGATACCTACAATATCTAGTGAAAGTAGGGGTTTTTTAAAATGGGAAGTTGTATTGGGTTAATATTGGTAGGGGGTTAAATAATGTGATTTTTATAGGGATTTTCCAAGATGTAGTCAAATTAAAGGTATTGTTTAATATGCCATGAATGCAAGTGATATGTCTAAGGTTCACTAAGTGAATCCCCCGTGGAATTTACCATCTCAATATTGGTTGTTTGGATGAATCATGGTAGCATGTTCATCCTCTGAAAAGTTTTCATTTAGATTTAAGATCTTATTGGCACTCGTTTCATAGAATCAAAGTTATGAATATTAATTATTATGGAGCTTTTTCATTAATAGTTGTTTTATATAATATAATATTTAGTTTTTATGCAACTTTTTACTTAATTATAAGGGTTATTTGGGTTTTATGGAATTTTTATTTAATTATAAAGGTTGTTTAGCTTTTATTTGGTTAAATGTATTTGCACAAAAAAAAACTAATTGGTAGCATTGGTGTTTGGGATTCTCTCGTCTCCATATTTTACAAGTTTTATAGATGTCAAATTAATAATAGTAATTCAAATAATTTCTAATAAAGGGATCAAGGATACTTCCAACAAGAATAATCTCCCTGAAAATTTGAGACTATCAGAATCTTGGTCCAAATTTCCTGAGAAACTCTCTTTTTATGATTACATTAGTAATAATCCAACTAAGGGGGTTATTCGTACCCGGTGCGATGGACAATGGAGATGGAATAATTGTTGGTTGATTAGGACAACCTATCTTCAAAGATAAGGAGGGAAATGAACTTTTGTATGTCTTATGCCTATTTTTTTTCGAAACATTTCCAATAGTTCTAGTAGACAAAGAAGGAATTGTGAAAGCTAATGTTGCTTTTAAGAGGGCACAATCAAAGTATAAAGTTGATTTTATCTAACTATTAGTAACAAAACCAATTCACTAATCTAGTTATAGTTGGTCAACAAGAAAGATTGTGTGCTTTAATGCTTCCCTTTAATCTCAATTGTTATGTTCTTCAACAATGCCTAAGTGTTGTCCTTGAAAAAAAAAACTCTTTTTCCCAATGGTTTGGCGAAGATGTCTATTAGCTATTCTCTAGATCTTCAAAATTGAATAAAAATGTTACTATTGTTGGCAAGCTTGCAAATGAGTGATAGGGAGTGCCAATATGTTTTCTTTCCTAGTGAAACACGTGATTCTTGGACAATGAAATGGTTGAATTGTTGTCACAAAAAATAGAAATTTGCTCCTTCTCCACATGTACAAGATCTTTCAAGAGTCTTTTTAGTCATACTACATGGCATGAGGTTATAGTGGCTACTACATATTCTTCTTTTGTTGAAGATATTAAGACAATGCCCTGCTTCTCAAAAGCCTATGAGATCGAATTTGTGCTAAATTAAAAGCATATATCCTAAAGTGTTTTTACTATCAGCAATGCTACCACAAATTTTTTATCTCTTATATATTTGGGAAAATGTGTTTTCTTCAAAACTTGTATGTCGTGATCTATAATAAATTGTACCTACAATGTATTATAGAATTCTTTATCGAAATTTCTAGTGACAGTCCTTAGGAGACACCATAAATCTAGATATGAAACTAGTTGTATACATAACATCAGATCTAGTTGCATTAAGGTATATGAGGTTGCCTACAAATCTTGTATATATTGTTCAATCAATTTTCGGTCTTTCATTTTTTTTGCTCAATTTTACTCTGTTAGGTCCCTATAATACTAGTGATTCCCCCATTACTATTGTCATTGTATTATTTTTGTGCCTTTATATTATTATTGTTAGGTCGGCTTGGTTATATTGTGACTCCTTAGACTCTCATATATAGAAAGGAGGTTTTGTCATTTGAATCATCCAAGAATTGTTCATTTGTGTAAAGTAAAGGAGGTTTCCCCCTTGAAGAGGCTTATTTCTAAGGCGTTGATCAATCTTTTCTATCTTTTTGTGAGCTGGTTTCATAACATTATCAAAGCTTTGGATTCTAGGGTTTCGCTGCTCCAAACAGGTCATCGTGGCATTTTCTCTATAACTTTGTTTCTGTGACGTTTCAGAAACTAAAAAAAAACCATTTGAGAAGAAATCACGCTGAACCTGGTGTCTGAATTTCATAGCTTGTATCGCTATATTTTAGGAAATATGATATGGCGAAGTTAGGGAGTTTGCAAGCTCTGTAATTTCATCTAAAATAGATCATCGTAGATTTTGCTTTATAACACTTTCGCTACAAAGTTTCAGAAGCTAGAAGAAAATCTCGTTTGAGAAGAAATTGGTCTGAACCGCGACTCTGATTTTCAGATCCTATCTAACTATATTTTAAGAGATATAATTTGAGGAAGTTAGGGGTTTTGAAGACCCCCGAATTACATTCCAAACCGGTCACCTTGGGAAAATCATCATAACTTTCTCTTTGAACATCAGATTGAACTTTTGTAAGAAGTTACAGAAAGTGGACGAACTGCAGTTTTTTGGGTACCATTTTCAGATCCTAAGGTTGAAATAGTGACCTGCAGCACATCATACAAGTTCGTTCTACTAAACAAGTCTATACTCAGGTCATCGTGGGAGATTTGGCATAACTCTTCATTGGAGAATCCAATCTTGATCAGAATTGCGGAGTTAGAAATATTAATTAGAGGGTTATTGCAGGAAGAAATTTCAGACCTTGGAGATCTAAAATTACAAAAATACATCAGATTCAATATCAAGCTCCTACAAAGTGAAAAAAAAGGTGTGTAGTTTTTTTTTTTATTTTTTTTTGCATAAGCTTGGTTTGAAAAATTAGTTTGAAGGAATTCAAAGGGCATAATGAAGCATTGTTAGTGGTAATTGATGCCCCAAAGGAAGAAAACGGAAACACCTAGTAAACAACCTGAAAGCTCTAGCATGTCTCATGAAGAAGAGGAAGAAATGCAACATGATATATCAAAATTACAAGACCAAGTGCAACAAATGTCACTCGCACAAAATGTAACAAAATCTAAGATGGATGGTTTAAAGAAAGATGTAGAAGCTAAGATGGATGTTTTAAAGAAATGCATGGAAGCTAAGATGGATGGTTTAAATAAAGGCGTAGAAGCTAAGATGAATGGTGTGGAAGCTAAGATGAATGGTGTGGAAGTTAAGATGGAAGGCATGGAAGCTAAGATGGACAATTTGAAGACAGATTTGACAAAGTTTCTATAAGAAATGCTTACTAATGGTGAAAGGGTAGTAAAGGAAACTCATGATGAGAACACAATAAATGTTAATCATGATTTCATCAACTCTAACATTGGATCGAAGAACCACCATGTTCCAAAGATCGATATGAGGAAGTTTGATGGCAAGGATTCTGGAATATGGATACTACAGATGGAGCAATTTTTCGATCTCCATAATGTGCAAAACAAACAAAAGGTACGCATTGCAACTTTATATTTGGAACCAAATCAGTTTGTATGGTATCGATGACTTTGCTCTCGTAAACAAATTGTCACTTGGGCTATTTTTACTGATGAAATGATAGCACATTATGAGGATACAAAAAGCAACACTTTTTTTAGCCAATTGATAAATCTCAAACAAAAGGGTTCAATGATGGAGCACATTGAAGACTTCCAAAAATTGAATATAAGGGTAAAAGATATTCCAGAGGAGCATAGGATTGATGTGTTCATAGGGACTTTAAAAGATAACATTCAACATGAGGTTTGCCTTTGGGAAACAGAGTAATTGGAGAAGGCATTCAGGTTGGCAAGAAAAATTGAAAGCAAAATTATGGCAACAAGGAAGCCTACCACTCACAATCATAAAGATGGAAGTGTTACTGCCCCTAGCCATCCACAACCTACAAGGTTGACACCACAACAATTGGAAGAAAAAAGAGAAAAAGTGCTTTGTTACAGTTGTGATAGCAAATACACTAAAGGTCATAAGTGTGCCGAGAAGAAATTATTTTACATAGAATGTGAAGAGGAGGAAGAAAAGGAACACGAAACATCAAAAGAAGAGGATATACACCAAGAACAAACCTTTGAAAACGAAGAAATGAATCTGACCATATCTTGTAATGCATTGGCTGGAATTACCACTCCTCAAACTATCAAGATAGAAGGGCATATCAAGAAGAAAAATGTAATAGTGTTAATTGATTTGAGAAGTGCCCATAATTTTATTCATTGTAAGATAGCCAAGGAATTGAATTGATTCCTATATCCAGCACCATAGTATCAAGTGATGGTTGCAAGTGGAGGAACCATAAATTGCTTAGGAAAGTGCCATAATATCAAGCTATCCATGGGAGAATATGTATTGAATAGCCCAATGCTTTCCATTCCGATGGGTGGTGCTGATGTTGTACTAGGAGTCCAATGGCTACAATCCTTGGGTACAATAGATTTTAATTTTCAAGAACTTTTCATGAAATACTCTTCAGAAGGAAAGGAAGTTGAATTAAGGGGTATCACAAGGAAACCGAGAAAGATAATCGGCTCTAATGGAATGACAAAAATTCTAAAGAAAGAACAATGAGGCATAATTTCACAATTATGTTCACTAGAGGTTCCCACATTGAAATCATCCATTTTTCCAAATCTCCAAAAAGTATTTGAAAATCATTCCAAGGTATTTGAGACTCCCAAAGGCCTCTCACCTATTCGTGATCATGATCATGCTATTAATTTGATTCTAGGAAGTGTTCCTCCAATCATTAGGCCTTACATATATCCCTATTTCCAAAAGAGTGAAATTGAATGTATGGTCGCAGAAATGCTAGAGGCTGGGATAATTCAACCTAGTCAAAGTTCTTTCTATGCTCCAGCAGTATTGGTTCACAAGAAGGATGGATCATGGCGCATGTGTCCAGATTATAGGGAACTCAACAAGCTCATTATTAAAGATAATTTCCCATTCCTATCATTGATGAATTATTGGATGAATTGCATGGATCAATTTACTTCACCAAGTTGGATCGTCGTTCAGGATATCATCAAATCAGAATGAAGACTGAAGACATTTCAAAAATAGCATTTAGAACACATGAGGGTCATTATGAATTTTTGGTCATGCCTTTTGGCATTACTAATGCACCTTCGACATTTCAAGGTTTGATGAATTCCATTTTCAAACCCTTCCTTAGAAAATTTGTGTTAGTGTTTTTGATGATATACTAATCTACAACAAGTCTTTGAAGGATCATGTCCAACATGTTGACATAGTGTTCAAACTATTGGAGGAGAAACAATTATATGAAAAAATCTCCAAATGTTTCTTTGGAGTACAAGAGGTGGAATATCTAGGTCATATTGTATCTCATGAAGGGTTAAGAAAGACCCTAGAAAAATTAAAACCATTAAGGAATGGAAAATCCCCACATACATAAAACATCTACGAGGATTTCTCGGGTTGACAGGGTATTATTGCAAGTTTTTTAAGAATTATGGGAGAATAGTAGCACCTCTAACAACATTATTGAAGAAAGATGAATTTTCATGGACTCCAGAAGCAACGAAGGCCTTTGAACATCTTAAAGAGGCAATATGCCAAGCACCAGTCTTAGCTACAGTGGACTTCACAAAAACCTTTATTGTGGAATGTGATGCCTCAGGAAATGGAATTGGTGTTGTTTTAATGCAAGAAGAAAGACCCATTGATTTCGAAAGTTGTCCAATCAAAGGAAAGTATTTACACATAGCTATTTATGAGAAGGAAATGCTGGGAATACTACATGCACTTAAGAAATGGCGACCATACCTAATGGGAAGACACTTCAAGGTAAAAACAGATCATGATAGTCTCAAATACTTTTCAGAACAAATATTATCTTTAGAAGAGCAACAAAATGGGTCACAAAGATGTTGGGTTATGACTTTGAAATCGTCTACAAAATAGGGAAGCAAAATTTTGTGGCAGATGCACTCTCAAGAAAGGATGAGGATGTGGAAGCATTTCCTTGCACCATTTCTATTATCCAACCAGATTGGATAAACGAAGCAAGGGATGAATGGAAGAATGACGAGGAAGTGTGGACACTCATTCAAAAGATACAACAAGATCCCAGTACATCTGATACATTTAGCTGGAAAAACGATTCGTTATGGTACAAGGATCGATTATACCTATGTAAGAATTCCCAACTCAAACTAAAGATTCTTACGAAATTGCACACCTCTCCCTTAGGAGGGCACTCAGGATTTCTAAAAACCAACCACAAGGTTAAGAATGATTTTTTTTGGATGGCCTTAAATTGGATATTCAAAAGTTTATGGTGGAATGTTTGTTTTGCCAAAAAAATAAAGTTGAATCAATTAAGACCCCAGGACTATTACAACCATTATCCATTCCAAGCCAATGTTGGGAGGAGGTTTCAATGGTTTTTATCACAGGTTTACTCAAGTCTGAAACAAAGAGTGTTATCATGGTGGTAGTTGACATACTTACTAAGTATGCACACTTTTGTGCATTATCTCATCCATTTAAAGCGAGTACAATTTATACTGCATTTATGGAAACAATTCAAAAGCTACATGGAAACCCAAAGATTATTGTAAGTGATAGAGATCCCATTTTCACTGGAATTTTTTGGACAAAATTATTTTCTTGTCTTGTTACTCAGTTAGCTCATAGCTCATCTTATCATCTTCAATCTGATGGGTAAACTGAGATAGTAAAAAAATGTTTGGAAGGATATATTCATTGCTTTGTATCTGATAAACAGACATAATGGGTCAAATGGTTGCCTCTGGTCGAATGGTGGTATAACACTTCCTTCCATACTACAACAAAAATGACCCCATTTGTGGCATTTTATGGATATCATCCACCATCCATCACATCATATTTAACAAAAAATTCTAAGGTTTAGGTAGTGGAAGATCACATCGAGCATCAACAACAAGTTCTCCAAATCTTAAAGGATAACCTCACCTCAGTGCAAAATATATATATATATATATGGTTTTTTTTTAATACATATTTATTTTTTAAATTTTAATTGTTTTTTGATTTGAGTATATTTTGTTCTTTTAAGTTCTTTTTTTAATGTTTTTAATCTCAAGTTTAGTTTCTTTTTTGTTTATTTTTACTTCATTTTATGGTTTTTTTTTTTTTTTTTTTTTTGGTTTACAAGATAATATTTCTTTTTTTTTTACATTTTTATTTTAAATATGTTTTTCTTATTATTTATTTCTTTATATATTTTTTTAGTTTTTTAATTTTTATCTTTTATACATTAATTTTGTTTTTTTAACATTTTTATATTTGATTTTTTTTTTTGGTTAATTTTTAAGTTATTTTTTATATGTTTGATTTTTTTGGGTCCTTTTTTTTATATATTTGATTTTTTTGCTTTTTGTTCTTTTTTTTTCAATTTTATGTTTTGGTTTTAATATATATTTTAATTTACATTTTGTTATTTTCTTTTTTTTGTGTTTTGTGCTTTGTGCTTTTTTTTGTCATTATTCTTTTGAAATTTTATTGTTTTTCAGAGTCATGATAAAATCTTTTACACTATTATTTCGAAATGTTGAAAATTTCCCCTTGAAAACCAAAAGTGTTATTCCAGCATCAACACTTTTCATTTTGAGGGTGTTTTTTACACAAAATTTACCATTTTCGTTTTTAGCACTAATTTTCATGTTTTTTTGAGATTTTTTGGCTAGAGTTCTCGTTTCAAAGTTTACATTGTTTTATGTGAAGGAGCAAAGAGTTATATTAACAAATTCAACTAAAGGTTTAATCTGTTGGGAGTGATATTTGCATTTTATCTAGAACTTGGAGGGTTAGTAAATGTTATTGGTTTTCATTAGTGATATTTTCATTTTATCTGGAACTTGGGTTACAAGATCATCCTCAAAACATTATTGCCAAATTAATGATGTTTGTGGAACTTGGGTTACAAGATCATCCTCAAAAAGCTATTGCCAAAATTGTGGTGTTTGTGACTATTTTCAATTGCTAAGGGTTATCAAACTTTATTGGTGACATGGGAGAGATGACACGAAGTTTGGAATAAGAGACACAATTTTTTGTCTTAACAAAATATTTTTTTCAATAATAATATTTATACTTTATTTATTTCTAAATTTAAACATTATAATTTTCATACTTAATGCTAAACTAATAGTAGTCAAGAGGAAAATCAATTGCTAGAGTCTTGCTTCAACAAGGATTAATAATATAATTTTATACCTACCGTTTTCTTTTGTAAGTTGAGGTCTTTCATTAACTAAAAAAGTGAAATTTTGCAATGTATATCTTCAAAATTCTACTAGCGTCACTCCGAATTTGTTGGATGGAAACTATGGACCCATATACTTAGACAACATACCAAACGCATAAGAGAATCAAATATTTACTCGCTAAAAGTGCCAAAATACATGCAAATTTGGAAAAATTCCCACGATCATCCTTAATCGGGAACATTAACTAGAGCAGGGTTGTCTATACTTGCCCCTGGAGACGAGGGTGGTTTGTAATCACAATGAACATGTCCCTCCATATGAGTCAACCTTGCCACAAGCCAATCTCTTGAATTGGTTTCAACCTGTCTCTAGGATTGCCTTAGTGAATTGCACAAATCTAGAGGTAAACTAGCCCTACTCTGGGGAATTGCATAGGCTAAGCTGAAAGGGAGTCTTCAGCTCCAAAATTTCATAGAGCTAGCTGATAGCCAACCTTTAGCTAGGAAACTGCATAGATCATGAGAGGCAGCCCAGAGCCACTCAACCCAGAAATTATGCAGAAGTCTTCTTCTCAAAAACTGCTTGGTGCATGAACTAGAGAGTTGCCTAGTTCTTCCTAGAACTGTGAAATATTTTCTGAGCAATGCATGGAAATTTCGCCCCCCAGAAAGGAAATAAATTTAAAGGGAAACAAAATCCCTAGGAAGTAGGGATCTATTATTAGTTTCCCGAAGGTGACACATTACTATATTTAGAAGTTTTTGCCAAGTGTTGCTGTTGTCTGTGATCTCAAATTTGTGCGCCACAAATTCCATTTTTTCTCAAATCTATGTAACGAACACACCTAAAGATCATTTGTACATTCTATCATCAATCTCTAGCATTCCTGAGGAGACCAAGGAACTTTCACAGGATTGTCATCACTTTTCGGGGTGAGTTTTTCTTTTATTGCCTTATGCCTATTTTCCTGTTGTTTTTTCTTGTTCAACTTGTGAGAGTATTGTTTCGTTTATTTCCATGAATGATTGTTGGCGTTTTAACTTGTTTTAGCTTGTAGAAGTGTTTTCTCAAGCTATAGATTGAATTCCTCAAGTGTCACATGAGTCTTCTCATTTTTTCACCAATGGTCACCATTGTCGTGACTCTCTTCACATGCTTCATTTCCCTTCAGTTAAATCAATTGTTGCACTTGTTTCACATGAATACATATACACTTAGTCATA
This sequence comes from Pinus tabuliformis, assembly GCA_031772625.1. Taxonomy (NCBI): domain Eukaryota; kingdom Viridiplantae; phylum Streptophyta; class Pinopsida; order Pinales; family Pinaceae; genus Pinus; species Pinus tabuliformis. Next base: position 453,463,424 of record CM062809.1, on the reverse strand, counting down.
TCTGCAATCATCCTTACATCATCCTTCAGATCGGCTTGTTTGCACACTCCCCATGGGTAGATCTGGGCTCCCCTTGCTCGGATCTCACATTTCACGCATGCATTGTGCAATCAGGGAGCTCAAGGATTTTCCCTTGGCTTCTAGAATTGTGTAGAGGTTATCTTGGCATGGCTCTTGTTAGCTACCTATACCAATAGGTTTCATATTTCATGATTGACAATGAAAAGTTCCAAATATGCTCTGCTTTGATCATGCAAAGATCACATATTTCCAAGAGAAAACAATCTGTGTATATAGCTTGATGTTGTCTCAATTTTGATGGATGGTCCAACAGCCTAATCTGGATCATGCCATGTTTTAAATTTTCAGTTGTAGAATAGAGAAAGAAGTCTGTCCAAACTGTTTAATCTTGGCAGACAAGTAGCTTAGGTAGAGAAGTAAGGCTCCCAACTGCTTAATCTGGGACCTTGGAAGCAATAAGGGCAGCAGTAGATAGAAAATCAAAAGGAAAAAGCCAGAGAAAAGAAAAGGCAAATAAGGGTCTGCAAGTCCAAGTGCACCCTCCAAGAAGAAACAAAAAATGCTAGGCAAGTAGATGGGTAGGCAGTTGGGGTTGCAGAAATATCATTCCTTGCAAATAAATGTGTGTTGAAATGTCCACAAAGGAAAATCAATGGTTGAGAAGCTTCTCTTCTCCATCAGGTAGCAGCAAAGAAAGTAAGCATGTCTAACTTCCCAAATTTCCCCTTTCACTCTCATTACTAACATCCCTTCATCTATTAAGATTGGTGAGAAGATCTGAGGTTTTATGGTGGTTCTTGTTCCTTTAAAAAGCCACATTTCTTGTCTAAAAATCTTTTCATTTTGATCTACTCCCTAAACTAAGTAACTTTCAAATACACTTGATGAAATCACTCCTCATTCACTTTCCTCATTCACATTAACCCCTAACTTCTATTATCTAAATCCCCTAAACTGCCCTTTCCCTACTATTATAACACCATGGTGTATAAACCCCAAACATGGTATAAATATCCCTCCCCTGGCACTATAGCTAAATAAGTTGTTTAGGGAGACTTCAGTCCACTAGGGGCTATGGTCAACCCTATCTTGGGGTTGCTCTAACCTCTGGTTTTGAGCAAGAACCTTTCCCCTAAGCCCCCACCTTCCCTCTGCTCAAAAATGCCACAGAAAACCCCTTTCCCCCTGCTAAACCCACTCCTAAACCTCTTTTTCTTATAAAACCCTTGAAAAACCCAAAAATCCCGAAAATACATGCAAAAACCCTTAACCCTAAGGTTCTCCGCCCAAAAATATTTAATTGAATATTTTAATAGGCCAGCGGGACCCCCCCAACCTGCACGATCCGTCGGAGGACCCGCCAGCCGTCTAATCTCCGCTACCCAGATCTAACGGTGGGCGGTCATTTTCGCTCCCCGACCTACCGACCTTTAGCGTCCGGGGAAAGTGGTTTTCCGCCCCGTACAAGGGACGCGTGGCAGGCGGTGGGGTTGTTCGGAGCCCCCCTCCCCGATACCGCCTTTGCCCAAAGGTGGTGCGGGGAACTCGCTTACCACCATCTCGTTACCGCCTCCCCCTTGCGTCATCAATACGTCAGCGTGACGTAGCGCCCTTCCCCACCCCCGCGCCGTGTGGCCCTCCACATAGCCCTGCCACCTCATCCACCCGCCACCGTGTCCTGCCACCCTGGCCTACACCTCAGCAGCCACGTCATCCTCCGTACCCGGGCCCGCCATGACGTCATGCTGACGTCATCGACAGAAAAGCGCCAATTACCTATTTTTTTCAAATTTTGTCGTTAAAGTTGCGTTTTGGGCAGTTTTTATGTCATTTTCGCGTAAAGGAAGAGATAGTCGTTGCAGCTGCCAAAGCACCTTCAGGCCTCCAAATTCAAATTGCAACCGTTCCTATTCGTCAAGTCAACCTTCAGAGTTCGGCCCGCAGGCTGTTTAAGCGTTCTATCTAGGTATTCACCGTAATTCCCCATTTTCACCCATGCATACCATTTCTCTGTAAATTGCCATTAAAATACCTCTTGAGTTCCATATAAACTCTGCACCTACTATCTAAAGTGAGTCAAGCTAACATGCTTACCCCCAGAACCACAAATTCAGCATTGAAACAGTCAATTCGCGAGCCAAAAATTGTGAAATTATCTTTGAGGTGCCCGGCATTGTTCCCTTTTGCCGGGTGCAGGCCAACAACATTTTTTCCACCAAAGTAAATCTCACTCACCCTCTGCAATTCACCCCTAGCAATTCACAATCTCTGTGAACCTACCAAGACTGCAGAAGCAAGCCTGTTTTTTCACTATAAAAAAGCATTTCAGACTTTGTCCACAGTTGGCCTATCACTTAAGCTCTTAAAAGCTTTGCAAACCAGTGCACTCATATCACTCAGAATCAAACCATACAATGGCTGCCCCTGCACCCACAGCTCTCAGTGTTGCTCCATTAAATCCATCCAATAAAGACCTGCAGTCTTTATCTCTTGCTGACCAGGACTACCTTATTGAAGACTATGTGGGAGACAGAGATTTTCTGCAAACCTTCAGACAGTTGAGGGAGGACTACCTAATTGGTCATGATACTTATGGCATCTGGGAGTCAAACCTGCCATACTATTGTCTCCCCTCTGTAAATGTGTTTCCTGAAATCATTCGCCTATGTGCTGAAAACTATGATGTGCACCATAGGGCCATCAGCACCCCATCTGGGAGGGTCCTTTTCTACATTAATCTTGAGACCATCAACAAAATGCTACATTTTGACCAGACAGAGCTGTTGTTCCCATTCTATATGAACTATCTGCTGGACACTGGTACCAAAATGACCAGTGAGGAGATTCAAAGGGTCACCAGGACATTCATGAGACCTGAGTGCCAGCCTGCAGGGCCACCTCCTTACTTAAATGTCCACTTCACTGAAGTAGGCAGATTACTCCTGGACATGATTGCTTATGTGCTGGGGTACAGCACCAGTGAGCATGTGGATCAAACCATGCTAGTATTGCTGGCTGTTTACAGCCCAGGCCAACCCCCTGCCCGCAAATACAACTTTTCCAAGTTCATTGCTAATAAGATTCATGATCAGCTGAGCAAAGTGGACAGGCAGGGTGTCTTCAAGTACTCGGCCTATATTTATCATCTCTTTATGTATTATCAGTCTGAGGCTTTTCCATGCTATATCAAAAAGCTGGATTATAGAGGGGAAAGAAGATCTGTCATCTTCTGGACCTCTGTCTATCACAATGTCACAAACTCGCCCTATTCCTATTGTGAGTTTGTCGACCAATTTGTGTATCCAGTCTCTTGCCTATTAATGAGGTCCCTTCCTCCCAGAATGTCAACAGAGATACAGAAGGCTCTGCAGCTTTCCAAAAAATGTAAAATAGGTGATTGGTACCTATATGAGGAACACACAGTCATCAGGGTCTATGGATGTGAGCTCTGTCCTTTCAGACTCCCAAAGTATGTGCCCATGAGGATATTTGCCTTGGAATATTATAGGCAATTGATTCAGTCTGACCTCACCCATTTCCACAGCTCCAGAAAGAAGGCTCACCTCAAGTTCAAACACCAATTGGGCCCATTCATCATGAATAAAAAAGAAGGATGGGAAGATGCTGACCTCATCCTCAAGGACAAATATAAACTGTCATACAGTTTCCGGTGGGTCCCTTATGACCTTGAGGGCTTCATCACTGCAAGAAGAACCAAATACAGACTTCTTGGTTATAGGCATTGTCAATACCCACATATTGAGAAATATGCCAACCAGCAAGAATGGCTACATGGTACTTTAGTTGAAAAGCGAACTGAAGAAGAAATAATGCTAAAGAATATGAAGGAGCTTGAAAAGACCATTGACCTAGACTCTGTGCAGCAGGTACCCCTCAAACGGCCTCACTCAGCAGGAGAAGGGACCTCGGCCACAAGGACTGCACCACAGGCACCCTCTACATCAGCACCGGCGACAGACAAAGGCAAAGGCATAATGGTTGCAGAGGAGGAAGCAGTGAAAGAAAAGCCTGCCCCTGTAACAGATCAGCTAACAGAGCAGCAAATAGGGCAGCAAACAGAGCAGCAGCCAGAACAGCAGCAAGGGCAAACTGTCCTACCACAAACTGGGCTGCCAACAGCTCCAATAATGCAAACGCCACCACCACAGACTGAGCCATTGACTGCTCCTTGTTTGCAGACCCCAGCACATGAGGAAAGGGGTACAAAAAGAGATAGAGAAGAGTCCACTCCTCTTAGTGGATCCTCCCAGCAACCAGAAGCCAAAAGGCAAAGGCTAGACTCCCCAGAGGTGGAAGACATCACTGAAGAATTCCTTGACAGCTCAAGGAAAAACAGGGAGGGCAGCCAGCATACAGGAACAAGCTCCTTTCAGCAGGAGCAAGGTTTACAACTTGGCTTAGAGGTGTCCTCCTCTTCCCAGCAGAGCAAGAAGCCCAAAAGCACTATGGCTTCTTTCAAACAAATAAAAGCTCAGAATGATCTGCTGAGGGTAGAGGTTTATAAACATTTTCTTGATGCAACCCCAGCCCAGCAAGAAAGGCTAATGTCGGTATATGACATTCAGGAGGAAAAATTGCTCCTCAGCCATTTTAAGCCCAAAGGGCCACAGCCTAAGTCAGCTGCAGATTTTGTAAAGACAAGGGTGGAGGTCCTAGCCAGAGATATACATCCCATGGACCAGATTGAACTCCATAAACAAGCTGGGGAGATGGTCTATGCAACCTTGGTGGAGAAGGCCACCATGGCACATGAGCTGAAAGAGTCCCTGAAAAACACCAATACACAGTTGGACTTTGAGAGAATGTCCTCTCTGGCCAAAGACAATAGAATAAAGTCTCTTGAGGAGATCATCATTGATCTAGGACATGATCCTAGTGATCCAAAGGGTGTGAAGGCCCTTATGAAGAAGAAAGATGATGACCTCAATGCATTAAAGAAAAGGTTGAAGCTGCAGCCCACAGAGCACCCTCAAACCGCAGAGCTTCAAAAACAAAAACAGGTTGATGACCAATTAGACCTCTTAATGCAGCAAGACCAGAGGATCAGGGATTTGGAGAAAGAGCTGGAAGGAGCATTACAAGATAAACAGGGAGAATCCACTTCCCAAGCTCCTCCAACTACTTCAACAACAGCAACAACTTCAGGGGCAGCAGTGGCCCCCACAACAGAAGCAGCAGGAACAACAACAACACCAGAAACCAGCAAAAGTGTAGAGGAATTGACCAAGGCCATCAAAGAAATGGAGCTCCAGGCCAATGAAATAAAGAAGGCCAAGGAAAAATTGGCAGAACTGGATGCCAAATATGACAAGTCGAAGGTAACTGTGGCAGAACAGGGCAGAGAGATAAAGGCCCTAAAGGATAAGATAAAGGCCTTAGAGAAAGAGCTAAATCTGGAAACTGCCATGGCTGACATAAGGAGGATTCTATGGGCCAAAATAGGCCAATCCATCACTCAACAATGGAGATCAATAAAAACAATGCATGAACAGATGGACTTGTTGGGCCAAGCACAAACAGAAATCAATAAGGCCAAAACACTGCTGCAAAACAGACCAGAGCAGGCCAACAGAATGATAGACTTCCTGAACAGGCAGGAAAAGGAGGAACTGGCAGCCATAGGCATTCCCAACAGAACAGAGGCTATCCTCACTGCCAAGAAGGTGCTAACTCTCAGGAACTATGTACAAACTGTGGAGAGGAAGTGCTATGAGATCATAGCAGATGTGGAGGAATTCAAAGTCAAATTGGCAGTGCTGCAAGCAAAAGGCCTGCCCAGCCTCCTAACTGGTGCAGGAAAACTAGTCTCCCGGGATCAATTTGCCAACAGAATGGAAACATACATTGAGAATCAGATTACTGCATCTGGCAGTACATCTGAACAAACAGGACCTCCCTCAGGACAGAGCTTGTATGACAAATTGGAAGGCCTGTTCTTTATTGAGAATGAAGTGAATCATCTTTTTGAGACTCCTCCTAATTTCTACAGATATACAGAGGCCGATGAGACCTTGATAAAGATTAGGAGGCATCAAATGCCAAAAGAGGATTGGTGGCAAGCAATGCTTCAAATTCTGCCACGGTAGCTTCAGCTGTTCAGTCACTGCCAGCTCCAGGTCACTACAAGACAAACAGCATGATAAAGTCAGCATTTAAAAACAGCTGAAATGTGACTCAGCACATAGACAATGAGGGCTAGCCCAAAAGGTAAAGAAATGCACAAATTTTGACAGCATACCCTCAGCCGACTCCAACTGCCACCAAGTCAACAGGCTCTGACCATTTTTGACAGCTAAGGGAACAAAAGTTATTACAGCATTAACTTTCTCAGCTACTACACTCCAGCGGTTGGCATGCTACTAATGAAGCATTTACTCTCCATTCAGATATTTTCTTATGTAAACTTTGTATATATACTCCCCTTAGTAATGCATAAGGGGTTGGTAATTTTTCACTCTGAGGCATGTATACTGTTTTTCAGAATTGTTTAATACAAAGAGCTAGATCAGCTCAGTGATTTCTTGGAACTATGGTGTTTTGCTGAGGATACATGTGTTGATGCAGAATTCCTGTGCTGTCTGATGAAATAACAAGTTTTTTCCTTAATCTCTGTTCTTGTCTTTCTTATGTTTATCAAATCATATTCATGTTACACTAAACTAGCAGTAAAGAAAAAGAATAGTGCAGGATTTGTTTACTACACCTTGTACTCAATTTTTACTGCTGTGAATGTTTGTCTTCAGAATTAACCACAAAAATGAATTCTTAATTGCTCATGTAGCTGTTAATTCTATATGTATGAATATTACCTAGAAATTCTTGAGTGCTCCTAGGTCAATATTCTCACTGTCTTTCTCTAGCAGTTTACTGTAAGATTCTTGATTGCCTTGCATAAACTGGATACAACCTACCCAATCACTTTATGAACGTTTGTTTCTTAGACACTAACCTTGCTCTGCAGCATCACTACAACATCACACAGCACCTCAAAACAGTTAAAGGACCACTGACTCCATTGCCCAATGACATATAACATTCTAATGAGAGCATATATATCTTGACTGAAACATTCTCCAACCAAACACAAAAACAAAAGTTTGAACAACATAGCTAGCCTAAAATACTATCAGAACAAAGACAAATCATAAAGAGAGAGCCCTCTCTGACTACAGTTTGGCTAGAAACTGTAATCCAAAGATTGGTTAGTGGTTACCCCGGCCGTATTCCCTTGGGAGTCATAGGGAACAACCTGGGTGTTAACAGCTCCAACTGTGAAATTCCAGGAGCCAGTCTCCCAGCTTGGCCACTGAGACTATGCAATGCGCAGTCTCTCCCAGGCCCTGACCTAGACTGATATGCACATTACGTTGTTCCGGTCATCAAGATTCCAAACTGACTATTAGGAATTCATAGTGTGCAGTTCCCAAAGTCAGCCAGTCACCCCTATTAGTCAAAATTGCGCAATCCCTCTCATCATATGCCCTGGTTACTGCTTGATCATGCTGTGAATTTAAATTTGCAAGAGCTAATGTTTGCTTGCCGTGAGTGTCCTTTTTGTCCCACGAGTACTACACTTGTGAAGAACTTCTCTCCTGCAGTCATTGTACAATGGCACTAGAGAGAGCCACTTCAAGAATGACCACTTAAAGTAGTACTAGGGAAGTAGTTGAGCAAGCATCGGTTTACTTCCCAACATATGCGAATACCCAACTATGTACAGAAAAGGAGTCAACACTAACATGGCATTAAGACCAATAGTAGTGGCAGAAGACAAAAATCTAGTATAGGATCAGAGAAAGAGGAAATTGATGACATAATAAAGGTAGAACAAAGCTGCAGAGTGAAAGCGGATTCAATATTCATCCAAGGATCTTTGACAACATAAACAAAAGGAAGTAGAGGATACAAATAATAGAACAAAGGAAAAGAGAAAAGAAGAGCTTCCAGAACTGAGATCATAGCAAGTAGAACAAGAACCCCAGGAAGAATGGGAGACGAGGTGGAAAGAACATGAAGAGAAGCAGAAGCAGGAAGAAGAACAAAGGCAAGGTGCAATGACAAAGCAAAAAACACCAATACAGGTTGATGAGTTAGAAGAACCAAAAACTGAGGAAGAGGGTCAAAAGGTGTAGGTTCAGTCACCGATTCTAAACACAAGAACCAATTCTATCTAGAGGTTCACAAGTACATGGAGTAGCTAAGGTGAGAGGCCACCAACAATGACTTGTATTTGAGCATAGAAAACATGCAGAGGTACATTGGTGGTCCTACCATAGTCAAGACCATGTTGCACATGCTTCAGCATGAGTTGGACAAGGGTTCCAAGACCACATACCCACAAACTTTGAAGGCAAGAGTCTACTATTAGAAAGACACCATCAAGAAGTTTGGGGACACCATAGCACAATATCAAGCTTGGTATCAGTACGTCATTGAGAAACATCAAGTGGAGGTTGCCGAGTTGGAAATTCCCCAAACTTTTGAGTCATAGTTTTTTGTCTTGTTAGGCTGTATGTAGCCTATTTTGTCTCACATGGGTACATGTGGAAAATGTGTATTATTTGTAAAAATGTTGTAAGTGAAATTCCAAGCGTCACTAGTGGAATGTAAACAATCATTATGTAATGTAATAAGCTTTTGTAAAGAAGTTGAAGAGTCATTAGGGTAGTCAAAGAGTCACAAAAGTGAATGTGAAGGCCCGCCCCAACCTTTTTTATAAATAAGACCTCATAAATCATAGAACAAGATTTTTGGATTATTGAATTGAGACTTCTGTGATCCATATCAATTTGTTGAGGAATCTTCGGCGAAAATCACATAGAAAAACTTTTGTCGACGCGTTTCGAACCAGCCAGTGTGGTTCATCGTTAGGACAAGTTGAATGAGCAGATCTTACTAAGCACATTAAATAGATAGGGCAGAGAATCCCATGACTTAACGGTTAACAACCAACAACTAGAATTGACTGGATAACGGCTAGATTGACTCAGATAAAGGGTCAATTAATATTAATATATATAATTTTTTTTTTCTTTTTCATTTTATTATTTTAATTAATTTTAAATTATTTTTTTTTTAATTTTTATTATTACTTTTTTGGTTCTTAATATTAAAATTAAAATGTAAGGGACAATGTTAGAATTAATATATAAATGTTGTAAATATATTAATGAATATAAATTAAAATGAATTAAATTAAAAGTTTATGTAAAATAAATTAATTTCAAAAATATATTAGTTAGTAATAAATAGAAAATGGAGTAATAGTTAATTATATTATAGTGTTATAATATTAAAATTAAAATAGTAAATAGGCTTGGAGTCACACTTTTGGCTAGGAATAGGCTTAGAGAAGGCTTGGGAGTATTTTGACGAGCCTTGGATTCTACAAAGTGTAGAGCTAGTATACTTATTTAGAGGAGCAGGTGTTCTTCACTCTAATGTTCAACTCTTGGGGCTAGTGGTTGTCAATGGTGTATGTAGGGATGGAACTTTCACTTATAATAATAATAACCTAGCCAACACGCTTTCATGCATATGTTGTTATTGTAGTTGGACTATTCTGGCTTCTTTAGACATATATGTTGTTTAACTTATGCATTTTCTTATGAACTACTTTATATGCAAGTGTATGAATCTTGTTGAATGTGTTTCATTAAATTAACCCGTCACTTTGGTTTATGGACTATTATGAATTCCATCTTGTGATGTCATTCCGCTCATGTATTCCTTTCAAGTTACATACTATCACAGGCTTCTAAGGGGAACACTTCCTTTCCCCCTCTGCATGTTAGAACCGCCATGCATCTCACTTGACTCGTTGAAAGGTCGCACACTTGCTTCTAACCAAAGTGATCATACTTATCTCTATGTGCTATCATTGTCAAGGCACTACATTTCCACCCACTGCTAGGACTCCTACTCCAAATGGTCTGAGGTCTAGTTGGGACTTATTACTGGGGATATCCCCATGAAAGTTGACAGGTCGAGCACCGCCAACATTTCTGGAGCTAGAAGGAGGGCCAAATGACAAGCTGAGCCCTTGAAGTCTATTTTGAATTTCTGCAGATCATTCATGACTTATATCACAATCTCGACCCCGACATGTTTTTCTCAAGCTACTGATTTTGATGCGTCGGTGGATGTTATAGATTACTTGTCACAACTTAAATATGATGGTGAAAGCGAAACATCCCTATTAATTCACAGAGTTTCCTTTTTGGGTTTCTATGACATGAATGAAGTCCCCTCGGATGACATTTCCTGTGGGTTGTTCACTTACACGTTCGAAGGGTGCATCAAGCAATGGTGTCACACATTGTTCGTAGCCTCTATATAGTATTTCAACCACATGTTCAGAGAGTTAGACCGTGATTTCTTATTTTATGATCGTAAAGAACTTAATTGAAAACTTTTAAATTATGAAAAGCATATGACAAATCTATTGTGCACTTTTATGATCGTTTCCATGATTACTGTTTTGAATTTCCATAAGATGAGATTGACTTGAAATTTCTAACTAAAATATTTCATTATCTTGTTCACACCTCGGAAAATACAAATGAGTTAGAATATTTCAAACCGCTCCCAGCATATCTCGGTGTTAGAGCTTCTAAATCTAAGATGGATAACGTTACTTTCCCAAGTGACCCTATGTTCCCTTCTCGTCAAACAACTCTAGTTCTGTAGGAAGAGGTGGGAGAAGTTGTGAACTTACCTATTGAATTGTCACCTTCTCCTCCCACCCCACCTACTTTGGATTTCTTCGTAGATTTGGATTTCAAGCCTAATGTTTGTCACATGGTCTCATCTGCTCAATCTCCATCCACTAGTTCCTCTGGTCATCCAGATTTTGGTGTGCTATTTTCATCCATTCCGAATTCCACATATGATGTTCAATAGGATCAAGTTATGGATTGAGTTGGTGTGTGCTATCATTCTTGATGAGTATGTGTGGGAATCTCAACAAGAAGTTGCAGTGAAGGAAGACCTTCTTCTATCTACACCTTGCTTGCTTTATCCTTACATCTTTCGTGATTATTCCATTTCTTATTCATCTTATGACAATCCATCTTCAAATATTTCTACTTTTGATCATTCACAAAATGCATAAGATGTTAGTCTGTCATTTGATTGTGGAGAGGAAAAATATTTCATCTCGAATCCACTCGATCTCTCATCTTTCATCTCTTGAAACACAGAGGGTAATTTTTTTCATCAAACCCTCTCTATGATTCGTCAGATCACAAGGATGCTGATGTCCATATTGAATTTTTTGATCGAGGTTGTCGTGATCTTTTCACTCATTCACTTGAGCACGATTTTGATTCACCTACTATTGATATTTCTAAGCTATTTGTATTTGATGATCTATCTTCTAATGAAGTGGAAACTCCTCAAGATTTTGAGGCACTTTAGCTTGAGATAATGGTTATGTCAATTTATCGTAGCCTTGAGGTCAGCTTCACTTCCAATAAAAGATTTGTTGAGCCTCCCCAAGCTCCTCAACACTCTCTTATTCATATTGAAAATAAATCTAGTTTACTTTTTTTCATCCTCCACCAAAATCACACGACCCTATCGCTCATGCATTAGACGACTCATATGTCGCAATCACTGTTGCGAAACAAAAATTTTCTTCTTTCTTAATGTTTTCTCATCTGCCAAGTTCGAAGGAGTGTACATGCTTTTCATCCACACAAAATGTGAGACAACACCATGATACATCTGCAAAGTGCCTTTCATGTACTTTCAATATTTTCTTTTTTGTAGACGCATTCAAACTTCGAACATTTTGGTTTTAATTTCTTTACATTTATTGTTTGCTGGTATGCTTCAATATCTTTCTTGTTAGTCATGCCATCACCTAGATGGGTTAACTAATGTGTTGGTGGCTGCATTGGAAATATCACTTCACGTGAGTTGGCCCATGCTCTGCTTAGCTTAGGAGTAGGAGTAATGTTTTCTTTCTTGTTTGTATTTTCTTACATGGTTTTGTTTTTGGTTGACTTCATTCGTTTTCCTATTTTTTTTATTTATCCAATGTAGGATTATTTTCCGCATGAAACCGTGCTTAGATTCTGTCAAACCTAAAGGTAACTCCTCGAAAACAATTTATTGATATTCATTCAGGTTGGTCTTTATCATATGCATGAGGGAGAGACTGTTCATTTCATCTCCTGGTGACTATTCATATTTTCTATTATTTATTTACATCAATTTTAGTTATTCACCCAATCCTGATGATTAGGTGTCAACATTCCCCTCCTTAATCTGAAGGGATGTTGGTGATTCCAAGCATTGTTCTGAATCTTTCAAGCTTTTCTCTTCCAAGTGCTTTGGTGAAGATGTCTGCAATTTTCTCATTAGTGGAACAATGGTGGAGATGGATTGTTTTGGCCTCAACATGATGTCGAATCAAATGATATTTAGTATTGATGTGCTTTGTTTGATCATGGAACTTTGGGTTCTTGGCCAACTTTATTGCTGAGGTATTGTCAATCATGAGTGGAGTCAATTGTACTTGTTTTACCTGCAATTCTTCAATAATTTTCCTGAGCCACACAATTTCTTTTGTTGCCTCAATTGTTGCCACATATTTTGCCTCTATTGTGGAATATACCGGAACTGATTGTTTGTGTGATCTCCAAGAGACAGCTCCTGATCCAAGAATCATAGCATAACCTGAAGTAGATACCCAGTTTCTTTGTCTCCATCGAAGTCTGAATCAGAGTATCCAATCAAGCTGAAGTTGTCCACCTGTGTATACTTGATTCCAAAGTCTTGAGTTCCCTTCAAGTACCTTAGAACTCTTTTTGCAGCAGACTAATGTCCCTCACAAGGATTTTGCATAAACCTAGAGAGGATTCCAACAACAAATGAAATGTCTGGTCTGGTAGTAGTTAGGTAGTTGAGACTTCCTACAAGCTATCTATACTTTGTTACATCCTCAAATTATTTTCCTTCAATGGATGTGAGCTTTAAGTTTTGTTCCATTGGAGTAGTAAGAGGATTGCAATCTGTCATGCCAAACTTGTTCAATAGATCTCCAGTGTACTTCTTTTGAGAAAGGAATGTGGACATCGGATGTTGAGTTACTTCACTACCAAGATAGTAATGAACATAGCCCAAATCAGTCATTTCAAAACCTTTCTTCAATTCCTTATTTATGGATACAATGTAGCTTTCATTGTTCCCTATCATCAAAAGATCATCTACATATACCACAAGATATACAACTGTTTTGCCAACCTTCTTGACAAACAAAGTTGCATCATCAAGATCATAATGTTTGAAATTGAGTTTCAGAAGATGCTTAGTTAGTTTTTCATACTAGGCTCACGGTGCTTGTTCGAGGCCATACAAGGATTTCACAAGTTTGCATACTTTATGTTCATGTCCTTTCACAACAAATCCTTCAGGCTAGGTCATAAAAACATTCTCTTTTAAATATCCATTCAAGAAAGAAATTTTTACATCCATTTGATGGACTTTACAACCGTTCTGAGCTACTAGGGCAAAGAGTGTCAGGATGGTAGCCCATTTTGTTGTGGGGGCAAAAGTCTCCTCATAATCGATCCCTTCCTTCTGTGCAAAACCTTTTGCCACAAGCCTGGATTTGTGCTTTTCAAGTGAGCCATCAGCTTTATACTTGTTCTTGTAGACCCACTTGCAGCCAATTGGTCTGGTTCCTAATGGAGGATCAACTAGATTCCAAGTGCCATTATTTATCAGGGCATCATATTCCTTTTGCATTGCCTCTTTCCATTCATCATGAGAAGCAGCTTCTTTGAAGGAAGTTGGTTTGAAATCTATAGAAAAATTCAATTCACAATCATAAGAAACATCCATATCAACAGGTGAATTAGAGTCATCTACATCACCTCCATTTTGCCGGTTTGAATTTCTAGTTCTTGTCTTTCCAACCTCATCAGGATGAACACTTTCAAGTGTCTTTGTCAGCCACTTTTGGGGACCTTTCTCAAATGGTCCATGCTGCTCCATTGATTGAGTTGGGACTGAATCAAGATTGAGTCTCCCAATTCTATCAATCACATCACTTAAAGTATCATCCGTTGTTGGAGTTTCATGAGGGGGAGAGAGTGCTTCAGAAGAAGATTCCACAGGTTGATCTAGTATAGGAATCCCCCCTTTAAGATGTGGAATATGATTATCAAATTCTTGAAATGATTTTTTAGTTGAGAATCTATCCAAGTGATCAAGTTTCTGCTCAACAACATTGTCAGTTTTGGATGATTCAAGAAAGATTACATCTCTAGATACAACGAACTTTTTATTGACTTCATCATAGAGACGGTATGCTTTGGAGGTGTTTGAATACCCCAGGAAGATACACTTACGACTTCTTGCACCAAGTTTGTTTCTATGTACCTTTGGTATCAAGGCATAATAGGTAGAACCAAAGACCCTGAGATGCTTTACCGAAGGAATGTGCCCATACCACATTTCATAGGGAGTCTTGTTTCTAATAGCATTAGATGGACATCTATTCTTTATATATATAGCACATAGAACTGCATCAGCCCAAAACATAAATTTTACATTTTTGAAAACATCATGGGGCGCACCATATTTAAGATTTTCCTATTCATTCTTTCAGCTACACCGTTCTATTGGGGATTATAAGGCATAGTTATTTGATGTTTGATACCATGTTGGCAAAGATAGTTTTCAAATTCATTTGAAGTGTATTATTTTCCATTATCAATGCAAATAGAACCAATATGAGATTCTGCAACATTTTCAATCCATTTATGAAAGTTCTTGAATGTTTGAAAAGCATCAGGTTTGTTCTTCAATCAATAAACCCAACACATTCTGGTGTAGTCATCAATAAATGTCGTCATATATTTATTTCCATTTGCAGAAGGAATAGGCATTGGAACACATAAATCTGAATGAATGAGTTCAAGTTTTCTATGTGCTCTTGAATGTGAATCATGAAAAGACTGTTTGCTATGCGTTCCTAGAATGCAAGAATCACATTGCTTAAGTTTCCTAGGAATTATAGGCAAACCAGTAACATCATTTTTCTTCAACAAGCGGAGGCTGTCATAGTTCAAATGTCCAAATCTAGCATGCCATAATAAACTTGATGGAAGTGTACCTTCTTCATAATGATATTTGTATGAGAAATGTTTTGCATGAGCAGAGGTACCCTGCAGCTTGAGAAGCCTTTATTCTTCTATCCCCATCATGACAAGTGAGTGGTCAGATGCTTTTCTCACCTCAAGCTTGCCATCAAACATATGAATGGAGTGACCTTGCTGGTGGATGTGGACCAAGGACAACAAGTTTCTCTTCAGTTGTGGGAGATATAGAACATGATGCAGAAGAAAGTCTGGAAGACTAGGCAATTTAAGCCTGATTGTGCCAAGCCCTGATGGCTTGAGTTTTGATTGGTCTGCAAAGTATACTGCTCCATCAACATTGTTAGTAAATTCTTAAAAAAAATCTTTTCTATGAGTCATGTGGCAAGTTTCTCCTGAATCAAGCAACCAATCATTTTTCCAAGAAGCAAGTGAAGCATTAAATAAATCTTCATTTACCCCAATATTATTGTGCCATAACATAATGAGCGGATTCAGGTGATTTACCTTTGTCAGTGTCATTAGTTTTACATTTGGTTTAGTTTCTTTACTGCTCAATTTTGTCCCAAGGTAACTTGCATGTGGAGGCATCATGTGATTGATTTCTTTTGTAGCATATGCAGTGCAAATCTGACTTTTCTCCTTGAGAGTATCTGCACCCCCCCCACCTCTAAAATATATTCCTCTTCCTCTTCGACCATCTCTTCCTCTTCAAGAATCTTGGGAAAGATTATTTTCTTTATGAGAAAGGCACACAACCTCTTCAGAAGAAGATATGTTTGAATGCATTGTAAAATCTAAGTGCTGTAACAATACTTCTGTTGGCAAAAAAAATGTGCTTTTGTGGAGAAAAAAAAACTTTTTCTGCTAAAAAAATTGATTCTGATATATGATATATGGAGACAGAGGTATTATGTGATATTGTATCCCCTAGAACACATGCCATTGACCATTGAACGCTTCAACATATGTGCTGTTAATGGATTTCAAACGTTAATCAACCAATTACAGTGAAAATTGGAAGGATTTTTTTAGTGGATGCAACAAAATTGCTGCAAAAACTTCACAATAGGCATACATGGTCCATTGTTCAACCAACCCAACAAAAATGACCAATGCACTAGGATTTCAACACATTCTTCAAGACTATTCAACACTGCTTCAATGCATTACTTAGAACAACAATCGACTTTCAAAGAAATAACACACAATTTCCAGATTTTACAGGAGAAGTTTCATCACACAAAGATGATTACGAGCCAACACACGTAGAACTCAAAATGAGGACAATAGTAGGAAAATACCAGTCCTTCACTAAGTAATAGTCCTTCTTCCTGCTGCGGCACTCTAATTTCTAAAACACATAGGAGGGGTGTTCTCCGTGGTGTTGCCTTCCAAAACGTCGATGACACATGACTTCAGGACCATTGTCCAGGTGCGGGCAGACTCCGTGAACTCGTTCAGCATGGTCACTGAGTTATAGTTGCATATTCGGTGCTTTCCTCCGAGAACGTGGAAGTTGATGGCATGGTTTTCCAAGTCCAACTTCTCCAGGTGCTCTGTGCAGCAGCTTTTAGAGCACAACTTTGATCAGAAAAACTTTCAACAATATTCACTGTATGATGGGGGAGAAGATTATACTAGTAAAGTATGTGAAACATGCCAGGATAGGCGAAGGATCATATCGCAAGGTTTACAAATGCACAGTGAGGGAAATAGGGGAGGTTTTAGCTCTCAAGAAAACCCATTCTGGCCAACAGATTTTGGCTCTCTCCCTTTACGGAATATGTGTGACGAGACTGAGCTATTCTTTGTCAGCGCTGTGGGGTTTTGGAGATACATGTTGTGGAGATGGGCATTTTTTTTCCAATGACTAATTCACAATGTTTACAGAGATCGTCTAAGGTAGAGGTGGTAGTCGCTACGACGGGAGTCTCGATTTCATCGACAAGTAGTGAATGAAACCGTTTCAGAATTATGAGTCGACTGTATTATAGGATGGGGGGTAACATCAGAGCTTCCAGGTAGAATTAGTAGAATAATAGTGAGAGATATGTCAGTTTGCATAGGCAGAATAGGGAGTTGCAAAGCAGAGGGAAGCCAAAAATGGCACTGGCTCTGATACCATGTCAGACCAGGAGGTAACTCCTCAAAAACAATTCATTGATATTCATACAAGTTGGTCTTTATTATATCCATGAGGGAGAGACTGTTCATTTCATTTCCCGGTGACTATTCATATTTTCTATTATTTATTTACATCAATTTCAGTTATTCACCCAATCTTGATGATTAGGTGTCAACAGATTCTTGAGATAAGAAGGGTGAAATACAAGAGGACTTGTACAACTATCAACACTTAGTTATCTATCTATTCCCTCTCTCTATTAAGATCTTTCATTTCTTCTAGTCAATGATACCCTAATGGAAAATATGTTCCTTTCAGAGTAAGTCTTGGTGAAATCACAACGCTTGCACTTTTAACTAGTATTGCCTACTCTAATCGGTTTTATATATTTTGTTAACCCTTGTCAACTCATTCAAGTAGAATAAGGTGTGTGGGGGGGGGACCTTAACAAGTATGTCAGAGGCATATGTAAACATCCTTCTCTCAAGGGACAACCTCTTATTCTCTCAATAAGTTGGGATCCCTCTTCCACCTCATGAAATAAATAAGTGCCTATGCACAGTTATTTGAAAAATGAAAAATGAAATGGAAAAAATAAAATAAAGGAAAAAGAAGAGAAAGGATTCCTACACAGAGAGGCGAAGCAAGTAACTCCACTGGGGAACTGTCTAGGCTCGCTTGTAGTAGAGAAATGCTTGTGTTCCTGATGTGATTTTGTTGGGGTACTATCCTAGCCTGCTAGCAACTGAGTAACACGAGATATGAAACTAAAACTCTCATAGTATTAATTTTTGGTATGTTCTATGCAAAAGAGAAATTTACATCATTTTTCTTGTCAGCCCAATATCAATATCCAAATTAGCAATCACATTTGTATGATAGTGAAATGAAAATAGAACATAAACATAAATAGTAGAAGACAGTCCAAGACAAGAGGATACAAGATGTGGCACCAGCTAGGGACAATACCCTATGTGGGGAAACCCTTGATCAAATCTTCTTTAGTCTTCAATAGTTCAATAGAGAGAGAGATAGAGTACAATGATTTGAATTCAATACTTGACTTGTGAAAATAGGATATTTGACATAAAAATATTCACAATGAAAGTATCACAATGAAGTTGCAATTATGGAACCAAGGATTGCAGTTCTGAATACTGGTGAGGGCATACTTATCAATCCTCATTATTTAACTGATTTCTAGAGCTATGGTTCTCCAAGGTGATTACACCACCATGCTACTCCTTGCTAGCTAACTGATCCTCAATACAGTACTTCTAGCCCTTAACAATGGCTCTCCCACCTCTCATTACAATGGCATCATACAATCCTTAGAACAGGCCCGAGGCAGCTTTTCTAGAGGATTCTTCCATCCTCTATGAGCCCTTAAACAACTCCCTCTATTTTCTTCCTTCTAGCAAGATACACAACCTTCTCTCAGCCTTTTAATCTTCCTGGAATAGCTTTATAACAACCCCATTTCACCCATGCTACACAACTCTTCTTGCTGTGACCCTAGGCTTCAAATTTTGGTTTTTCTCCCTCTACGAACATCACTTAAAACAATCTATTTTTCACATGTTGTACCTATATCAAAACATGTTGCTTCTAAGGCTCCTCTCTTACTATCTTATGGATCCTTATTGCAGTGGATAGGGTCTCCCTCTGATTGCGGCTAGGGCCTTTCTATCTGCGTCTTTAGGCCTTCCTTGAATGCGGCTTAGGATTTCCTTGATTGCGAGTTAGTGCTCCTCTTAACAACGAGTGGGAGCCTTCTTATTGATAATGTATTGGAGCCTCCTTTGACTGTGCATAGAAGCCTCCCTTTGACTATGATAGATGTATAGAGGAGCCTCTTTGAACAACGGATTAGGGGTTGTTCTTCATTGCTGTTTAGGCCTCCTTTTGTTGTGGATTAGGCCTGCAGCTAGGGAAATAGGGCATGTTCAAGACTATGACTATAGCTTCTTTATGATTGCAGCTAGGGTATGGCTAGATCTGCTTCCTTTAGAACTATGGCTAGGGCTTCTCCCTTAGTTTCCTCTTCTCCTGTGGCTAGGTCTCCTTCCTTTAGTACTATGGCTAGGGCTTCTCCTTAATCACCTCTTCACCTATGGCTTCGCCTTCTTCCTTTAGGTTTGCGGCTACGGCTCACCCTCTAGACCTCTCTTTACACCAAATGCAAACAAGTGGAGAGAGATCACAAGATATGTGTGTCACAAATGACTAAAGGAAACCTCTATTTCTAATGCAACGTTGAGGTTCAACTTTTGCTTGTTGGTTGAACTTGACAAATTGTCAAATAACACAAATAAATTCATATCTCCATAAAAATGTCAGAATCAGATGATCTTTAGATCAATCCTACACCTCTCGAAGAGAGGAATATAAGAAAAATATCACCTGCCATAAATAATATGACCCACCTGGAGTTTGGCCCTAGTTTCCAATTTTAACACTCCCTCTCAACTAGGGAGAACTCCATCTGCCAGTCTATTATAGATCCATTTGGGCACATCAATCCCATCATCTAGATTAGTGTTTTAGGGATCATCAATCCCTAATTTTAGTTTCTACATGCCCTAAACAAGTCACCCCTTTGAATGGCTCCTTCCTGGACAGTTTCATGACTTTGAGACATCCAGAAATGGACTCTAGAGGGACTAGTGTAGATAGGCCCATTTAAGGGTGCGCTGTAGAGTAGTTAAGTCCATGCCAGGGTACTCTGAAAAGCACTTAAGCTTCCTTTCACCTATGCTAGGTGATTTTGAGTGAAATTCACATAGGGTTTGGGGAATATTCTTATCTTTTGGAGTCATCTACTAGTTTCCCTCATTTATCAACTCCTATGAGCTCGAAAATGAATGAGGAGTGAGTTAATATGCATCCTATCCTCTCATCCCTTCCTCCATGGAACTAATTTTAAGTATGGAAGGCCATTCAATGCCATCATTTATGACAAAACCTCCTACATCTCCCTATAAATGGACCACTCATCTAAGTGATTAGGGGCTGGATTATGTTGAATTGTAAGGAGATAATGTTGCTATGAGAATTGGCTTTGAAGAAAGTATTGTAATGCTACAAGTTTTTTATGCTTTTGATGTGATGTGGATGGGATCCAAGCTGGAGGAGTGACTCTGAATCAAACACAATGGTTGTAATTCCTTATTCTATTCAATAAAGTATTTGAACATTTCTCCCATATGTTTGTATTTTCTTATAATGCTTATTGTGTGAAATGTATCTGATTCCATTCACTTATATTCAATAGATCTTTTTCTTTGATTGATTATTTGTTTTTTGTTTGTGTTTACAAGTACTTCTCAAGCTTATTAAGTACAGGAAGGAGCGACAGGATCGATACAAAGGAGATGAGAGGAAAGCAGAACTAGAAGTAGGTCTTCTCATCTTCTCATCTTATCTATTCTTATTGGAAAAGGCTAAAATAATTTAAATTGTTGTTCTAGATATGGCTACTTATCTAAGGAATTAGTATTTATCCGTAGATACCAAATTCTCCAAAACAAATTGGTGACTCTACTAGGGAAGATCATCCTTCCTAGTAGATTATCCACCTCCTAGGATGCTCTAGTAGACCTTCCTTTCACTGATTATATTTCAACCTTTTTGAAGTGTTATTTGGTAAAAAATTGAGGTCAGATGACTCTTGAGTGGCCTCTCAGGAATTAGCACAGGCTTGGTCGAGGACAGTGCTCTGTAGAGCACCCTTGAGTGAGAGACAATGCTTTACAGTGCAGTTAGGCCCTCTTTGACCTCGCTGATCCACCTTAGGGAAAATTTTCACCTTTTGATTGGGTATTTTCTCCAACTTTCCTTTTGTTTATGCTTGCTGAAACATCAATGATTGTAATATGTCTCTGAAATCAAATTGTATTTCCTCTTTCTAGCCCTAGTTTGACATGATTGATTAATGTTTCTTAAATGATTTCTTTGTCATTATCGATTCATCATCAAAGTTAGATTATAGTCAATTAATCTTTGTCCGAAAGAAAGTGTCGTAAAATTCTTCTTTTCCTTTGAAACTAAACTGTCGTAAAGTCTTCATTCTTATAAAAAGATTGATTGATTGTATGTGCATTAGTTTCCCTTTTTTTCATCATAACATTAAGGGATTCAAAAAGAAAAACTTGTATCGTTCATATTGTAGTTTGTGAATGCTTGAAAGGAATAGCTAGGGAAATTGCATTAGATGTGCTTTTTGATCTTTGTCAAAGATCTAACTGTTCTATCCTACTAGATAAGGTTTTCATTGTTCAATTGAATGAAAATATTGCTTATCATATTAGTTGTATTTTAGGAATTGCAAATGTACATCATGTGGTGAACCTTGAAAGGAAAATTATAAAGAAGATCAACTTAAAATTTATCTAAATTTACCTGATGGAGCATTGTCACCTAATGAAAAACATTTAGAGGTTCTAGGCTAGAGATGTGTTTCTATGTCGTAAAAAAAAGCAGTTGTCGCTAACTTGTTTGTATACATCCCGAGTGTGATACCTCATTCCACGTATGTGAGTATATTTTAGCTTGTCCACATACCTTTGGGTATATAGGGAGGTGTTACACTACATAAAGTTTATGGGAATGCTCTCACTGTGTGGTTTTGAATTAGACAACGCTTATACGGATTGGGCCTCCACATACTTTTGGGTATACATGGGAGTGAAAAAATAGGTTTCTATCCATCCTTAGGTAACTGAGTAAGTCACCTTGTACACTGTAATACACCAAACACAGCATTCGGGGAGATTGCTTTCCCGTACTTCTCAATTCGCCAAGAGGTATTCTATAGTTCACAGCTGCTTGGTAAACCTTTTGCCTATATTATCCTTCTTTTGTTTTGTTATGTTACTTTGATTAAAATAAAATTAATTGACCACAGATAGCATCCTCCATGCTCACTCCTTAGTTGATCTTAGGTTGAAACATATGGCGACAAATCCGGAGTCCACCGTCAAGGAATTCCCTTTGATGGGAATCCTAGTCCTTTTCCTCCTTTCGGAAATATTGGTGCTCCTTATATGGCTACATTTTCCCTTCCAGGATTTACCATTGGCTTACCAGTATGGTTGTTTTCAACCTCCTTGGTTCAAAATGTCATGATTTCTCCGAAATTGAGTACTCCTCCAATTGGATAAAATCAACCTCCAGTTGATCCTAAAGTTGACCCTCTAACTTTTTCCTCGGTTGTTTCTTCCTCCCCTTCTACCTCTTCACCTGGTGAAAGTATTGGTACTAGGTGACTAAGAAGAAGAAGAAAGGGAAGACGAAGAAGAAGAAGAAAATTTAGCAAAAGGGCAACCAAACAATCATTTCTTTGAATGCAACATCTCATGATAAATCGTCCATCAAGCCTCAGAAAGTTCGATATCCATGCAAACTTTGTGCAGGAGACCATCTTCTTCAAAATTGTTCTAATATTCCTCAGATCTTAGAAGAATGGTCTTCTCGTTCACATCATCTTATGTCATCAACTTCTAGAGATCATGCTAGTGACACACCATCAACTAGTGGTAGTAAAGTTCATGGAAAGAAGGGTAAAGTTAGGTTTCCCTATAGGTTATGTGAAGGGAATCATCCCATTCACCTTTGTCCCTATCTGGATGAAGCCAAAAATGTGTTGGATAACCGTCCTGCTTCACCGAAGTGACTTCCATCTAGTTATAGGAAAATATCCCTTAATCCTTCACTAGTTGATAAAGTGACTGACCTAAATCAACCGTCAGTCAAACCAACTCTCTCTAAATGAGAATCCCATGAGTCTATACCTGACCCAAATCAATAGGTCAAGGAAATAGTTGACCCAATTTCACCTTCAGTTAATCGAACCTTTCCCATAGAGAGTGAGTATGATACCTCTTAGGTTCTTTTTGTTTCTTCAGATTCCAATGAGCTTGGAGGCAACCGTCCTATCCCATCATGACAGGAGGAAAATCCTCCCATTCCATAAATAAGATGACCCACATGGAGTTTGGTGCTAGTTTCCAATTTTAACAGATAGTCTATATTACTTGTGCATTAGTATACCCCTCATACCCAAGAGAAACAACTTAGTTGACTTGGCTTGGTATGTTTGCTGCCGATAAAGAGAATGGTAGGCGATACATCGAAGAATCGATCAATACTTCAAGAAGAGATAGATTCGCTTTGCACAAGACAAGGTCCATACAAATGTTTGGATTTCTACCAGTGTGTCACCAATGGTGTAGCGGCTAAAACCAAGTAGATTTTTTTTTCATTTCAATCATTTTCACACAACCACCCTCGGTTTGGTGTCATGCTTATTTTCGTGATGTATTGTTGGCCTGCACATATTTTTGTGCATGCATTTGTGTTATTTTTAATAAAACATCATCATCCAAAATGAATAGAAGTTGTGGTAGAAGTTTATTTCTGCTGATGTGTTTATTTAGGTTATCTCACTACATCTGTTGTGAGCTTCTTCAATAAGATGTTGTTGTCTAGATTTTATATGAAAATTTGCAGTACAAAATTAGTTTAAGTAAGATTTATGTAGGCATGGTTTCAATTTATGTTTGCATATATTTGATAATAGTAAGTCATACACTTAAACTCTTTACACACCCTCATATTTCAAAGTATTAATTATTCCACAATAAGTATTATCAAGGTTGTTAAACAATGATTTCAGTTTACTATTTTCATGAAGAGTATTGTCATTGTTCTTTATTCATACGGACCTAGTCTCGTCCACATTACTTATACATGAGTATTTTCATGTAAATGTAGGTTTTAACCCTGTAAAAAAATGACCTGCATAAGAATTCTAAAAAACATAAAATAAATAATTGCGTGAACATGAAACACAAAATATATATACACTGAGAATTTCCCCTGGATCCCAAAATCGAGACTACCAATTTTTTTTTTCATTACGGTCCTTTCAGTGTTACAATACATATATATACATGCTAAAGCATTCATAAACCCCAATCCATTAACCCTGGATTATAACATAACCATAGTTCCCTTGACCGGATCTACCAAATACCATGGGTAGAAAACCATCATGCCAAAAAATGTGTGCAAATACCATCCACAAAACCCGAGGTAGATTCGCCCAAATAATATAAGGTCCAAATAAAATTTCCTGAGGCCTGTTGAGCCTCAAACCTGCACTTCTTTACACATCCTCTCAGCCTCCTTTTCCTACTCATTTCCTTCTTTTGCCACTCATTTCCTTCATCAAATTGCTCAAATCATTGTATTATAGGACTTTTTACATGATTTGCTAATTATGCTAACGACTGTTGTTGGTTTAGAATTTTGGTACAAAGTGCTGTGTTTCCGCAGCTCACACAGGGTTTCCGCAGCTGATCCCGGTTTCCGCAGCCAACCCCGGATTCTACAGCTGTTTTCTTAAATGCTATGTTCCAGGTGTCCTCCGGGTAGAAGAGCCACATGGGCAAGTTTGTGGAACCAAGGACATGGTGTGTGTCCTTCCAGCTCACCCAAACTGGTCATATAAACCCGTGGTCAACGCAGAAGCAAAAACGGTCAAACGGAGGTCATTGGCGGTGGCACGGCTCTGCATGTTCGGTTTGGAGCACGTAAAGAACAGTTGGCCTCTTCCTCAGCCACGAGGACCGTGGGAAACAAGAATCAAACAGAAGATTGATAGCCCATAATGACCGTTGCCTAAATCCGAGGACAATGCCAGATTACGTGTTTTTACACATCTGATAGAATAGCCTAGTTTGCGTTAAGTTAGTTTGCTTTCTCTGCTATAAATAAAGCATCTCTAAACGCTGGATAGTTAGTCTTTTAGTCTTTGTAATCAGTTGTAAACTCTGTTGAGACATATTGTTATAAGCATTTTGTGAGCTCCCCACTGTATTTTTCATATGTGCTGTTAATACATGAGAAGATCGTTCTGTTTCTAAGCGTGTAACTGATCTTTTGGATTGGTTGAAGTAGGCGGAGGGCCCCTGTCTGCTACAGCCACTGTACAATAGTCTTTACTTTATTAACTTGCATTTCTTCTTTCTGATTTTCATGTATATTAATGTACAGTTTGAATTTCTGCATTTTATTTTCTTTTAACATGTATATTATTGTACATAAACTTTGAATTATGCTGATTTACATTTCTGCACTTTTGTTCATGACTGATCAGTGTGTTTTTGTAGATTTCTTAGGAGCCCGGGATAGTTTTCTTTCTTCTCTTTTTACAACTAGTGGCATTTGTGATCGTCTTATCTAGACTGCTGATCTTTATTTTTGATTTTCATTAGTATCATTGCTTTAGTTTGCACTTTACTTTCTGCTCATAGCCTATCAAGTTGTTCATCTTTTGATGGCTCTTTTTATCATAATCAACTAACTTTAGTAGAGCCAAAATATCACTTAGTGCAGCTTGGTTTATTTTGTTTTAAGACTCACACTGCTAACTTGCTCATAAATCTTTCTTACATGATCAATCCAGCTGAAGGCAAAAAGGTTAAGGGAAAATTAAGTGGTGTGATTTGTCACCTAGATTTTACATTGCTTAAGATTTAATTGAAGAGTTAAAGTAGTTGTTCTTGTTTTTAATTGAGTTAATGTAGATGTCATTTTCATTTTCATTTTCATCAGCAGTAGAGGTACTGGGCCGATGCCATTGGTCTTTTATTTGATGCCTTTACTTTCCTTTAAAGTTTTGATTTCATTTCAGTTATTGTTCAAGCTTTCTTTAGAATACTCTTTAAGTTTCAAGAAATCATTTAGAAGTCGCCACAAACACACACATTCACTCGCTTGATTACATCTCCATCACATCACATTAGGAAAGATAAATCAAAAACAAACTAAAAAGATAAAAACGACAAAAGATTAAGAAAAGGTTATCTAAGTACATATAGTACACCTCACTTCATCAGCTTACGAGCCCCGGGTTGACATTTAAAAGTTGCAATTTAGATATCACTAAATTGACCAAACATTTTGGCACCGTTGCCGGGGAAGTGAAATTAGGTAGCCAGATTCTTAAAAAAAAACACAATAAGAAAATTTCAAGGAAGGAAATTGATAACATCTCAAAGTATGCTCTCCTCTTGCACTTAATGTGATCTGGAGGATCAGAAAAGAGAGAGTTATTGGTTTAATAGTTTCTTGAGTATGCTCTCTTCTTGCACCTAGAGTGACCTGGAAGATCAGAAAGACAATTATTAGCCGGACTTGAAGAATAAAAAAAAAAATGACATGCATAGGGAAAGAGATTCTAGGGGAAGGTTTTTAGCTAGAGACAAAAGTTCGATTTTTATAACTCCATCTACTTCAAGGAATAGACAAGAGACACCTCCATCATCTCCAACTTACACTCCTAGCCCTAGGATTCCTGGAATTCAAGAAGCAGGAGTCGACTCTCCCATACCTTCCATCGAATCTGAATTAGAGAGAGATCCTTTCCTTCTTTCTCCAGAGAGACAAATTGTAATTGAAGAAGTAGAATCACCTGAAGAAGAGGGAGAAATTCCTTCTCACACACCCTTAGTAGAAGAACCAGAAGACTCTGAAGTCTCCAGGGAAACTACCATGACAGAGGAAGGACCAACTGGATTTGGTAGAGGTAGAGGTAGAGGAGGAGGAGGAAACAATGGAGGAGGTAGAGGTAACAATGGAGGAAATAGGGATGGGGATAACTCATTCGGGTTTCCTATAGTTGATGAGGACTCCCGAGCCACAATGAAAAACATCTCACCATCTGTCCTCCCAAACTTCCATGGGTTTAGGAATGAGGACCCTGAAACATTTCTATTTGAGTTTGAGGTAGTGTGTCGAACTTATGATTATCTGGATGACTCTCAAAAACTCAAACTGTTTCCTTCAACATTGAAAGGATCAGCCTTGAAATGGTTCATGGGATTACTCACTCAATCCATTAGGTCTTGGAATGATATGAAACATAAATTTTTGGATAGGTACCTGGACTATTGTATGCCCACCAATCACAAGGATGAGGTATTCAAAATGATGCAAAAAGAAGATGAAAACTTGGAGGAATTAATTGAAATATTTCAATATAATCTGAAAGAGCAAAAATGAGTAACTTGGATGAGGAGACCTTGAAAGCCCTTTTACTAAAAGCCATTAGAGATGAATGGATAGATCTTTTGAATATGATGGGAAAAGGAGATGTATCTCAACTTCCACTTTCTGATATAGCAGAATTATGTGTCCATCTCTCAAGGGGGAAATCCAAAACTCAAAAAGGGCCTAGAGATCCTTCTCTCATCAGAGCAAATAAATCTGCAACTGGATCGGTAAGTAGGGCTGAGATTGGCAACATGCTTGATGAATTCAAAACTGATATCTTAGGGAGTCTTAGTGAGCAACTAGACACCCTTAAGATTCACAATAAGCAGAAAGCAGAAGCTGAGGCTTTGGCCATCTTTTGCCCAAAGTGTAGAAAGAAACATGCTCTAAGGGAATGTCCCTTGGATGCAAAAGTTGTAGAAACATGTGTAATCTGTTCAGAGAACCATGAGACCAAGGATTGTCCTTCAATTCCTGGGCTCAAAGCTGTCTTTCAAGAAGATCCAAATACAATTGAATCTCTCTGTTTTGTTGCAAGGAGACCTTGGCAGGGGCAACAAAATCAAGGGTTTAACAACTCTATGAATTTTCAACCCCAACCAAATTGGAATCCTTGGCAACAACCTTGGTCCCAACCTCAAAATTCTTTTCAATCATGGGTACAAGGTACGCAAAATCCTTATGGGATATTTGCTCAGTTTTACCAATATCCTCCATCTTTTCAAAACCAACAAGCTCCACAACTTCCAAATCAAAATCCACAAGTATCATTTCCATTTCCAAAACAACAACCTTCCCAACAGAATCCAAATTCTCAACTCTTGCTTCCATTCCAACAGAAGTCAAATCAACTTCCTTCTCAGCCATTGCCAAACCCCAATAATAAAAACCATCAAAATGCATACATAATGGAAGGTCAGCAATTTCCTACCTATATGATTGTTCCTCTCAATGAAGTACAACTTAGATCAGGTAAAGTCTTAGATAAACCTTCTATAAATGATCAAAAGCAAAGCATTTTTGAGGAAGAGTCTCTTGAAGCCAATAAGGGTTCTGAAGCATCTCTTCAAAACCCAAATACTCAAAAAGAAAAAGAAAAAGAATTAACCCCCACAACTCCCATAGTTGAGCAACCTGCATCCTTATCCACACCTCCTTTCCCTGAAAGATTACAAATTGATAAAGGAGTGGAAAAACAAATTTGGTTGCCTGACTATAATTTTCTAGATGAATTTGAAAATGTCTGTATCAAGATCCCCTTGTTACAAGCCATTAAAGAGATTCCTATTCTAGCAAAAACAATAAAGGAGTTGAGTCTTAAAAGACCAGGAAGGAAACCAAGAGATACCAGAAGGATCCACCTGGTAGGAAAAATTGCAGATATCATGATGGGAAAAATTACTATGCAGAAATATGTAGATCCCGGTAGTCCAATTGTCAAAACACATATCAATGGGGTAGAAATACCAAATACTTTGATTGATTTAGGGGCTGCTATCAACATCATGAGTAGACAGACTATGGACCAGCTAAAACTTCCTAATCTTGTTTTTACACCTACTTTATTGCAACTTGCAGATCGATCAATTATTAAACTAGATGGTGTATTAGAAGACATTCCAGTCTCCCTAGACTCTTGGGAATATCCAGTGGATTTCATGATTTTAACCCCCAAGAGTAATCTAGGAGGACATCCTCTTATTTTAGGAAGACCTTGGCTAGCCACAGCTGATGCTTTCATAAGTTGTAGGTCTGGGGATATGTATGTTTCTGATGGTAATTTGACAAAGAAATTCAATCTGTATCCTCCAGCAAAAGAAATTACAGAAATAGGGGATAATGAGTGGGTTGATGATGAAGATACTATACAACATGTCTTTACCATTTCTGAGATTAGTGAAGATAGTCAAATTCTGAACACATTAGAAAATTTTGAACCATCTTCAGAATATGACCACACACAATTTCAGTTGGATTCTGACATTGAGTATCTATCATCTAGACAGATGTCTCTTTTCTCTATGGAAGAGTTTGGTAGTTCTGCCATTGAGATTTTTCCAGGAAAAACACTGAATATCAACAAAAACTTGGAAAAATCTCAACAGGAAGAGCTAACCAAAGTCTTGTAAAAGCATTCTACTGCATTTGCATGGGAATATACAGGTATGAAAGGTATTGACCCGAAGACTTGCATTCATCACATCTATATTGAGGAAAATAGTAGACCAATCATACAACCTCAAAGAAGAATGAATCAAAACCTTAGGGAAATAGTGAAAGAAGAGCTCCAAAAGTTACTTAATGTAAACTTCATTTACCCCATTTCAGATAGCCGGTGGGTTTCTCCTTTGGTTATAGTACCTAAAAAGAATGGTAAATGGAGGGTTTGCATTGATTATAGGGAATTGAACAAAGCAACTTTGAAGGATCAGTTTCCTTTACCCTTTATTGATCAAGTATTAGATACTTTAGCAGGTAAAAAGTATTTCTCATTTCTGGATGGTTTTAGTGGTTACAATCAGATTTAGGTAGCACCTGAAGATCAGGACAAAACCACATTTACCTGTCCATGGGGGAATTTTGCTTACCGAGTACTTCCTTTTGGATTATGTAATGCACCCGCAACATTTCAAAGGGCAGTATTAGGAATCTTTTCTGATCTAATTCATGATTGTGTAGAGGTCTATATGGATGATTTACAGTTTATGGTAACTCATTTGAAGAAGCATTAGAAAATTTGGAAAAAGTCCTTATAAGATGTAAAGAAACAAATCTTTCATTAAGTCATGAAAAATGTTTCATGATGTTTACTGAAGGGATTGTTTTATGACATCATATTTCAGGAGATGGAATTAAAGTTGATAGATCAAAAGTTGAAGTCATCTCCAAATTACCTATTCCAAATTGTCAGAAAGATGTTAGAATTTTTCTTGGGTTTACTGGATATTATAGAAGATTTATTGAAAACTTCACCAAGATAGCATCTCCGCTCTTCAAATTACTAACAAAAGACTATGAATTCAAATGGGATCCTGAATGCCAATATGCATTTGAAGCTTTAAAAACAAGGATATCTGAAGCACCCATTCTGAGAGGGCCAAATTGGAAACTTCCTTTCCATATTTCTACAGATGCTTCAGATACAGCTCTAGGAGCTGTCTTGGGACAAAAGGATTTGGTCCCTTATGCCATTTACTACACCAGTAAAAATTTGACTCCCACTGAGTTAAATTATACTGTGACTGAAAAAGAATTCTTAGCCGTTGTTCATGCAATCAACAAGTTTAGACATTATATAACCGGCTATGAAACTTTTGTCCATACTGATCATTCTGCAATTAAATATCTAATGAATAAACCTGTTACTAATGGCAGAGTTACAAGATGGATTTTAATTTTACAAGAATTCAATATTACTGTGTTAGATAGACCAGGGAAACAAAATACAGTAGCTGATTTCTTGTCTAGAATCCAAAATACTAATGAAGATTCTCCTGTAGAGGATAAGTTTCCAGATGAATATTTGTTTGCAATAACTACTAAAACCCCTTGGTATGCAGACATTGCTAATTATTTGGTTACAGGGAAGCTACCTCCTCACTTATTTCCTAATGAGAAAAGGAAAATCATTCAGGAAAGTTCAAAGTATTCATGGATTTCTAATGAATTGTTCAAAACAGGGCTAGATTGTGTGATCAGAAGATGTGTTCGGGAAGATGAAATGCCTGACATCCTTAAGGCATGCCATGATGAACCGTGCGGTGGACACTTTGCTTACAAGAGGACTGCCTATAAAATCCTTTCTTTGGGATATTATTGGCCTTCTCTCTTCAAAGATGCAAAACAATATGTTAGAAGGTGTGACAGCTGCCAAAGAGGTGGGAGACCAACTCTTTCAAATGAAATGCCATTACAACCACAGGTACTCATCGAACCCTTTGAAAAATGGGCTTTAGATTTCATTGGACCTATCAATCCACCATCTAAACAAAAGAAGTATATATTGGTTTGCACTGATTATGTTACTAAATGGGTAGAAGCCAAGGCATTGCCTTCTGCCACTGAAAATTCAGTTGTTCAATTTCTTTTTGAGGATATTTTTACTCGTTTTGGTGTCCCAAGAGAAATTGTAACAGATCAGGGAAGCCAATTTACATCTAACTTGATGGAGAAGCTGATGGAAGAATACAAAATTAAGCATAGAAAATCTACTCCATACCATCCGCAAGCAAATGGTCAAGTGGAATCCACAAATAAATTTCTTGAGAGCATCATCACCAAAACTGTTCATCTCCATAGAAGAGATTGGGCAAAAAGGCTTCCTGAAGCCTTATGGGCCTATAGAACTACATGGAGAAACACAACAGGACATTCTCCCTATGAACTTGTTTATGGGAAAGAAGTCTTGCTCCCCATTGAGTTTCAAATCAAGACCTTCAAGATGGCAGTTCAGTTGGGGATGAATCTATCAGAAGCCCAAAAGCACAGAATGGAGCAGCTGAATGAGCTAGAAGAGATAAGACAAGATGCAATTTTAAGGACTGATCTAGTTCAGTACCGAAGAACTAAGTGGCATGATCAATACATCAAAGAGAAAAAGTTTCAGAAGGGAGATTGGGTACTATTGTTTGATTCCAAGTTTAAGGACTTCAAAGGAAAATTTCAAACTCATTGGCTTGGACCATATGAGATTGATGAAGTCTTTAGCAATGGAGCAGTTCGAGTAAAGACTATTGATGAGTCTCAGACTCCTCTCATTGTGAATGGCCACCGATTGAAAGTTTACCACAAGCCACTCTCAAAGGAGGAATTTGTTAAAATATTCCAAGAAGATTCTGCAATGAGGCTGGTGGAGAAGAATTCTTCTCCTCCATCAGCCTAGTCTTTGTTTCTTTCAGTTAAAAAAAAAAAAGAAAAAAAAAAGAAAAAAAGAAAAAAAAAAGTCTCTTGTATAAGCCTGAAAACCAATCTTGAATTGGCAATCTTATGCAGAAAATATAAGGTGAAAATCAGGGGCACCTGACACTTTATATTTTCCAAAATAAAAATAAAAATCTCTCTCTCTCTCTTTCCATCTCATTCACCATTTTAGTTCATCCATCCCATCATCTCCATTCCACTTCATTTTCATTCCATTTCATTCATCTCACTCCATTCCATCAATAAAAGTCCCTCTCAGGACTATTTCATTCAGTTAGTTCTTTTTCTAACTATTTTGTGAAGTGAACAGAGTGTTGTCTCAGTTTCCGCAGCTAGGAACCGTTTCCACGGCTAACACCAGTTTCTGCAGCTTGAAACGATTTCCGCAGCCAGCACACTCTGTCTCCACAACCAAGACCACTTTGTTTTCAAAAAAAAGAAAAAAATCACAGTCAGAGGTATCATCATCACCAAAGGGCAGCAAGGATATGAGGCACCTGCAAGGTCAGAAAGCAATAATGGATCAGCAACCTTAATCAACACATGGAAAACTCATGAAGGTATGATCAAAATTCTTTTCCAAACAACAATTTAATGTCATTTTATGCATAATTATTGAATCGTGGTAAGAGCCACTAAATACAATGATTTGGCAAGATCACCCCACTCCTCTTCCACGGTAATGCTTAATCCACCTCATACCTCTCTAACGGTCCCCTAATCATCATTTATTCAAAACTTGAGACGAGGCTGCTCCTCCATTACTGGCCGTACCTCTGTGACGTAACCCAATGTACCACGGCTCTCCTTACCGTCATTTCCGCAGCCAACGATTGAAGACGTGTGCAAGCCACCCGACTCTTAAGGATTCGGCCGTTATTCCATCTACTTATCACTCCATTTACCGCATGCATGAACTCATTTCCCGTGTTTATCTTCTACTCTCTCGTACTCACACCATTTCCACTCTCGTTTCCGCTGCAAACTCCACATCTCTGTTCAAACCCCGATTACAGTTTGCAATACGCTTACATTTCGTTACGGCTACTCCACTTACAGCCGTAATCCACCTGTGTTTTTTCTCGTAAGCATCGACTACTCCACTTACAGCCGTAATCCACCCATTTTTCCCGTGAACATCCTCCTTGAGCATCCATACACAGTCAAAGCTTCAGCCGAAGTTGAGAGCCGAAGATGGGGAAGCTGCTTAGAGCAGAACCTGAGGGTCCGAAGTATTTAGAAGGGTACCCACAGACGAAGGAGGCACTACAGAAAGCAAAATGGTTAAAGTTTATCCAAGAATTCAAAGGGTATCATAAAGAGGTAACGAAGGCATTTTCCCGGTCCTTCAATGGAAATACCGTGGAAGTAGGGGACCTGAAGTTCACAATAACAGAGACCACCATAGCCACAGCAACCGGTTTACCTCAGCAAGGAGAACGATGGTTCAAGAACAGAGTAGTGGAAGATCAGGAATGGAAAAACATGCTTAAGAACCCAGGTATGGACACTTCAATATTCACTAAAGGGATTCCTGTGCATGTAATTAAGGAAGAATGGACTGCATTGTTATTGCTTGTTCAAAAGTTTATCACATGTGAGGGCCGCTTTGGCACTATGTATATGTACCATGCAAGAATTATGATGAATTTCATGAAAGGCCATGCCCTCAACTTACCCTACTTTCTGTTAAGAAGCCTAAAGAAAATGAGTTCCACTGTCCAAAAGCATGTAGGACATATTGAACCCCACTTGTATCATCACGGGCTCATTAGAATTTTGATTGAAGAGCAGTTGAAAAATAACAAGGATACATGGGAAAAGTTTCTAATCAGAAACCATTTCCAAGAGGTAACTGAAGCCTCTAGCAGCTCCCCTAGAATCCCAAAAAGAAGTAGGAGAAGAGGAAAAGATGTTGCAGCCCAAGATCCTCCTATAGTAGAAACCCAAGAAATTTCTCAAGAAAAAGAGGAGGGAACCAGAACTAAGAAGCAGAAAAAGGATAAAGGGAAAACAATTGTTCAAGAATCACATCCATCACCTGAACCTTCAGTAGAAGAAGACTCTCAAACCTTGGCTGATAGACTAGCACAACTTCAAGCTGCTGCCCTCTCAAAGAAGAAACAAAAAGAAAAACAAAGTGCCCAGCAAAAGAGCACTAGTGCACAAGTGAGAAGAAGCAGTAGACTTAAAGGAAAAACGAGTGTGACTAAACAATCACATTTCATTGACTTAGGAACACCTGAAAAAGGTCCAGCTCAGCAAGTTATAGAATCAAGTTCCCCACGTGTTGAGTCCACTCCTCCACGTGAAGAAAGTCCCTTTCAGCCAGAGCCTCAAACAGAATTTGAATTTGAACAGAGCCCAAGAAGAACACCTGACATTGACCCTGACCAGCAGGAGGTATACAATTATTTGGAGACCTTAGAGCAATCAGTTGCAGGTCCGAGCACTATATTGCCTCTTGATGAACAGGTCCAGTCTTTAAAACAAGAGGTGTTTGAGCTAGAAGTCTTGAACCGACATATTAAACAAGAAAACGAAGCATTGAAAGAACAAAGCAAGGTGGACAAAATTGTCCATGACAATACCATGCTTCACTTAGGACTCTGGCAGAAGAAGAACAGAAAATTGAAGAGAAAATGTAAGAAGCTGAGCAGGGCCTTGATCAATTTGAAATTCAAGTGTTTAGTCAGAAAACCAAGGACAATTTTGGCAGCAAGAAGAAAGAGAAGAAGGCTGGATGTTTTGGCAGAAGCATCTGAGCATATGGATTGAAAAATGACAAAGTTTTGGTTGCATGAGGACATGCAACATCTTCACAGTGGGGGTATGTTGAGCCTCAAACCTGCACTTCTTTACACATCCTCTCAGCCTCCTTTTCCTACTCATTTCCTTCTTTTGCCACTCATTTCCTTCATCAAATTGCTCAAATCATTGTATTATAGGACTTTTTACATGATTTGCTAATTATGCTAATGACTGTTGTTGGTTTAGAATT
The DNA here is from genome assembly GCA_031772625.1 of Pinus tabuliformis. Lineage (NCBI taxonomy): Eukaryota > Viridiplantae > Streptophyta > Pinopsida > Pinales > Pinaceae > Pinus > Pinus tabuliformis. The sequence continues at coordinate 453,428,164 of CM062809.1, read as the reverse complement.
TTGGTACAAAGTGCTGCGTTTCCGCAGCTCACACAGGGTTTCCGCAGCTGATCCCGGTTTCCGCAGCCAACCCCGGATTCCGCAGCTGTTTTCTTAAATGCTATGTTCCAGGTGTCCTCCGGGTAGAAGAGCCACATGGGCAAGTTCGTGGAACCAAGGACATGGTGTGTGTCCTTCCAGCTCACCCAAACTGGTCATATAAACCCGTGGTCAACGCAGAAGCAAAAACGGTCAAACGGAGGTCATTGGCGGTGGCACGGCTCTGCGTGTTCGGTTTGGAGCACGTAAAGAACAGCTGGCCTCTTCCTCAGCCACGAGGACCGTGGGAAACAAGAATCCAACAGAAGATTGATAGCCCATAACGACCGTTGCCTAAATCCGAGGACAGTGCCAGATTACGTGTTTTTACACAGCTGATAGAATAGCCCAGTTTGCGTTAAGTTAGTTTGGTTTCTCTGCTATAAATAAAGTGTCTCTAAACGCTGGATAGTTAGTCTTTTAGTCTTTGTAATCAGTTGTAAACTCTGTTGAGACATATTGTTATAAGCATTTTGTAAGCTCCCCACTGTATTTTTCATATGTGCTGTTAATACATGAGAAGACCGTTCTGTTTCTAAGCGTGTAACTGATCTTTTGGATTGGTTGAAGTAGGCGGAGGGCCCCTGTCTGCTACAGCCACTGTACAGTAGTCTTTACTTTATTTTCTTGCATTTCTTCTTTCTGATTTTCATGTATATTAATGTACAGTTTGAATTGCTGCATTTTATTTTCTTTTAACATGTATATTATTGTACATAAACTTTGAATTATGCTGATTTACATTTCTGCACTTTTGTTCATGACTGATCAGTGTGTTTTTGCAGATTTCTTAGGAGCCCGGGACAATTTTCTTTCTTCTCTTTTTACAACTAGTGGCATTTGTGATCGTCTTATCTAGACTGCTGATCTTTATTTTTGATTTTCATTAGTATCATTGCTTTAGTTTGCACTTTACTTTCTGCTCATAGCTTATCAAGTTGTTCATCTTTTGATGGCTCTTTTTATCATAATCAACTAACTTTAGTAGAGCCAAAATATCACTTAGTGCAGCTTGGTTTATTTTGTTTTAAGACTCACATTGCTAACTTGCTCATAACTCTTTCTTACATGATCAATCCAGCTGAAGGCAAAAAGGTTAAGGGAAAATTAAGTGGTGTGATTTGTCACCTAGATTTTACATTGCTTAAGATTTAATTGAAGAGTTAAAGTAGTTGTTCTTGTTTTTAATTGAGTTAATGTAGATGTCATTTTCATTTTCATTTTCATCAGCAGTAGAGGTACTGGGCCGATGCCATTGGTCTTTTATTTGATGCCTTTACTTTGCTTTAAAGTTTTGATTTCATTTCAGTTATTGTTCAAGATTTCTTTAGAATACTCTTTAAGTTTCAAGAAATCATTTAGAAGTCGCCACAAACACAAACATTCACTCGCTTGATTACATCTCCATCACATCACATTAGGAAAGATAAATAAAAAACAAACTAAAAAGATAAAAACGACAAAAGATTAAGAAAAGGTTATCTAAGTACATATAGTACACCTCACTTCATCATCTTACGAGCCCCGGGTTGACATTTAAAAGTTGCAATTTAGATATCACTAAATTGACCAAACAAGGCCCTGCCCCAGATCCCATATAAGGGGGCTACTGCTCCCATGAAACCTCCCCCACCCCTTGTGTGCGACTAGTCATGGAAAGAATATAACACGCGCCCAATATTCTCCCACTTGTTGTTTTCTTTTCCATATAGGAGGTCACATGAGAGATTAGTCATTGGTCCAACTCTATAACACCCATTATTTATCTACACAAACAAAACTTCTCAGTGCTTAGAGACTTTGTCAATGCATCTGCAGCATTATTCAAAGTGTCCAACTTTAGCAAGAACACTTTTTTGTTCTCAACCATATCTGTCACAAAGTGATAATGAACATCAATATGCTTTGTATTTGAATGATAAGCAGGGTTCTTTGCTAAGAAAATTGCACGTTTCCTGTCACAGTCTATCCTTATAACTCATCGTACTAACCCCATACTTAAACACAATCTCTGCAACCAAACTGCTTCATTGCTTGCATGAATGGTTTCCATGTATTCTGCCTTTCTAGTTGAAAGTGCCACTAAAAACTCTCTCTTTCTCATCCAACTGACTTTACCTCCAAAAAGGTTAAACACATACCCACTTGTAGATCTTCTCTTATCCAGATCTCTAGCCCAGTCTTCATCAACAAAGCTATGGATGTACAAAACTCTGTCCAATCTTGGTCTTCCTTGATATCACATACCGTAATCACTAGTGCCATGCAAATACTTGAAAACCCGCTTCACTATTGTCCAATGCTCCTTCCCTAGTTTTGACATAAACCTGCTCAATACTTCCACTCCATGTGCAATGCCTGATCTAGTACAAACCATTGCATACATCAAAGTACCAACTGCACTTTCATATGGAACACGAGACATGTCCTCTTCCTCTTTTTGTGTCTGGGGACATTGTTAGTTAGATAAATTTACTCCTATAGGAGTAGGAACCTTCATCGGTTTACTATCTTGCATATTAAAATCTATAATATTGTCTCGACATACTTCCTTTATTTTAACCAGAGCGTCCTTTTTTCCTAATCTCACTTAATTTCCATTCCCAAAATAGAGTTTACAACGCCAAGATCCTTCATGTTGAATTTGGAGGACAATCTGGTCTTCAAATCTTGGATAATTTATTTTTCGTTTCCAATCAACAACATATCATCCACATACATGATCAAATAAATAACACTATCACCAATTAATTTAAAATACACACAGCGATCTACTTTTCTTTTTGTGAAACCAAGTCCCTGAATATATGTATCAAATTTCTGATACCACATCCTTGGTGACTAATTTAACCCATACCAGTTCTTTCTTACCCTTCATTGCAAAGCCTTCAGGTTTCTTCATGTAAATCTCTTCTTCCAAATCCCCATGAAGAAATGTTGTCTTAACATCCACTATTTTACCTCAAAATCAAAAGCAAAAACAACAGATAAAAGTAATCTAATAGAAGCTACCTTGGCAATAGGAGAAAAAATATCACCAAAATCAATTCTTGGCACCTAGGAATAACCTTTTTATACCAACCAAGATTTGTATTTCTCCACCTTGCCTCTTGCATTTTTCTTCTTCTTAAATACCCATTTTCTTCCAATGGGTTTCCTTCCAGTTGGAAAATCCACCAGATCCCAAGCCTCACTTTTGTCCAAAGGTCCCATTTAATCAACCATGGCCTCTTTCTAGATTTTTCCATCCTCTAAATCTACTACCTCCCTGACAGTTCTGGGATCATCATTAGCAATAGATAAAACAAAATTTGAATAGAAAGTAGATGCACTATACCTTTCTCGTTGCCTTCTTTCTCTAAATGATCATCTCATTGTTGGAGTTTTTGGCTCTTCATCTTCTGATTCATGTTCTGATGTAGGGTTTGATTCTTCCTCCTTTAGTTAAAACTCTATCTTCTCAGGTTCCTTTGGTAGGAATTCACATTTAATAACATCTTTCACCTCTCTAAATACCACATCTCGACTATACACAACCTTCCTTGTTTCTGGGTTCCAAAGCTTATAACCTTTTAAACCATCCTTATACCCAATTAAGATGCACCTTTCAGATTTACTATCCTAGGAATCAAGTTCTACATTGCAATTAAAATTAAATATAGAATGGAAATCATTAAAGAACTATGGGAAATTGATCTCCATTTTAGGAATCTAGGGAAAACAATTTGTTCATTTTTTTTATTATATTAAGAAGGATATAGAAAATGATTGAAACTTCATTGATAATGAATTTCCAACCTTTGTGGATGATATTATCTTACTTAGTGAGTTCCAAAGGACACAACATAGCCTCATAGAGCATAAAAGACTAAATCATATCAAAGCTAGTCGGTCTCCTATATTTAATATGTTAGAGAAGGCTATTTTTGATTGCACAAATGTTGATAGTAAATGGAGCAATGGATTTTTCAAAGCCATTCAAGTTGTTGATGATGTTAATGGTCCTCACTTGATTATAAAATTTATGCTTATCTCTAAATATATTTTACATGAAGAAATATAGATTATAAAAACTTCATTGGGTTAGAAATTATACAATATGACCAATTTATCAGAAGATGCATTAAACAGTGGTTAGTTACATTTGTAAATTATAATGAAAACTAGTTAGCTACAATAACACAGTTGCAAGAATATATCTGGAGTATTGACGATGAGATATTTGACTTACATGTCAAGTAAGACATAACGGTTCCTTATTACGAGCTCAAAGTTACTATACCAGAGGTAAATGCACTACACTCTGAACTCTCAAAACATGCTATTATATGCAGATTTAATGGTTATTGGCCAAAATCCGATGCTTTACATCAATGGATATATTCCCGCTGGACACCAGAATGCGATATATATCTATGTTCAAAAGGGTTTTTCATTGTAAATTTCCACACAGAGGAAGAAAGGGATAGTATCATTAAGGAGGGGCCTTGGTTTTGGGGTAATGAAGGCCTCTTTGTTACCCCTTGGTTTGCTGATTTTGACGCAAACACTATGAAAATCACAACAACACCTGTTTGGGTGAGGCTTCACAACCTCCCATTACATTTCTGGCATCATACTGTACTATCTGCGATTGGGGATTCCTTGGGGAAATTCCTAAAAATTGACGAAGACAGATATAGCAGAGGGATTTTCACCTTTGCCAGAATTTGCGTCGAAGTGGACTTGAGTCAGGGGCTGTCAGATAAAATTTCATTAAACTATAACAACAAGGAGTGGATACAACCCCTCGACTATGAAAACACTGCATTCAGATGCCGCAGCTGTAGGCAAACAGGACACCTCCAAAATTCTTGCCCTCTGGCCAGAAAGAATCCAAAAGGAAACAAGAAACAGCAAAAAAAGCCAAATGGGTGGCAGAATACAGAACCGCTGGAAGAAGAGAACATTCAGACAGAGCACACAGCAAACCAAGAGGAACCGGACATAAATATGGAACAGAACGGTACACAGGAAAAAAAAGCACCAGACCCACAAATGGAGGATCATTCTCAGCACCAGAAAATTCCACAGCTGGAAGTTAGTGGCAACAAAAGAACTCATGGATCTGAAGGATCAGAATCCGACAAAGAACCTCCAGCGAACACACAAGTATACCAACAGGCCATCATTGTTCCCCCTTCTGACTCACAGGGTTGGCGTAGGGTGGAGAAGAAGAAGGGCAGAAAAGTATAGGCTTGATGTAGTTGTAAACATATTTTGTTATTTTTATTAGTGTTTTTTTGTCCTTTACATGGACAGCTATCTGCAAATGCGCTAAGCATCTACAAAATGTAATTTATTTCAATATGAATATAAATTACGACTTTTTCTACGGGAAAAAAAAGACATAACGGTTCCTCAAATGATAGAATATATTTAAGAATGGCCAAAGAAATAACTGAAAGATATAGTTAGTTTGCAAAAAAATTCAAATAGTTAGATTAACAACATCTCTCAAGCCATATAATGGAGCATCTTCTTCAACACAAAATAAAGTACCTTGAAATCATTTTTGTGGGTAGCAAAATCCTTTGAAGCATTTCCCCTCTTTCTTTCCATTATTTTTTAATCCAAATTTCTTTATTCTTTATTCACATCATTAAAGCTTATCCCGAATTGTATATATTTCTTTTTCTTTAGGAATCTTAAATATTTGCTGGTCCATTGGAGCCCAAAACTAGTCCCCTTATGGGTGAATGCAATTACTTTTACAACATTAGGTGTGAAGATTTTGAAGAGTGCTTTAGGTGCCTAAAATTTCTAAGACTTTAAAACTATAATCTTTTTTATTCTTGCAAAGAGATCCCTTTCAAGAAAGCTATTCATTTGTGATTCTAAGATTTATTTAAAGCAATATAAATCTTTTTAATGTTTTCCTATGCCTTTTATGATTTTCATGAATCAAATTATTCTATAGCTCTCTGAATGTTTAAACCATTATTATTTTGTCTTTATTTATTATCTTGCTTCAATAATTCTTAGCTCACGAATGTTGAATGGAACAGACATGATTGGTTATATTTTCTTTATATTTATACCTTTTCTATATGTTTTGGTTACAATTCCTAGTTCACTCACATGAATATGATTTGAATGTATATTATTAATTTATTTATACATATATTAGAAATTTGAGTGTGATGAAAAGATGATGACTAACTCTCAAAAACTTAAGTGGAGCTTATTTCTTAGCCCTATGAGGTTGACTTTCTTTCTTAACTAGAAAAAGGATCAACAAGGACCTACAGAAGGGCGAGAGGGAAGAGAGGGATTGAAAAGTGTTGAGAGGGCATGTGAAAGGTCGTGGGGGATGAGAGGTATTTTGTATGGTGAGAGGGCTAAGAAGGCCTGTGGAGGTCCGAGATGGCATGGGCAAGAGAATTAAGATATGTTTTGGCATGAGACATTGAGAGATATTTTCTCTCAAGTAAGAAATTTATTCACATGAGAAATAATACAATATTTCTATAAGTGAGATACTTATTTATACCAAGTATAAAGAAATAGAACAAAGAAGCAAAGGAGATCTAGATCAAGGATAGATCTACGGCTTGATATACTGGATCAAATCCAAGGGAATTGTTGTATATGTAATTTCCTCAGGGGACATTCTCCCTTGTACAAGAGCCCTTGATTATTGTTGAAGGACTAATAAGAATTTTGATTTGGGCTTAATTTTGTGTTTATTATGCATGATCTAATTATTGGTTTTATAAGTTCCTCTTATTGGGCACAACCCAACTTGACCTAGATTTTAGCAAAGACTTCACATTTTGTGGGGCGGAGCACACAGTGAAGTAGAGCACATTTTGAGGAATTAAGTATACCACGTGGTGTCGTAAGGGATTTGGGGTGGGTCGAAGCCCCTCCTTTTTGTAAAAGCACATGATTTTGTAAGGGATCAATGATTTTGGGACCATAGTTGATTGCTTTAAGGATTCGATGGTATTTGGACAATGGTATTTTGATGATGTAACCATACAATGTAATAGTATATATAGGGTAAAATAAAAAGAAGAGAATCATCAAATTGTTCCAGATCAATGTTATGGGAAAATTATTGTGATACGTAATTTGGTAGAGAAGGCAAGGCTTTGCAGCTGAGTGCGCAAAGGATAGAATCTACAAATGAGTGCACAGAAAACCTGCAACTTAGTGTGCAGGTCAAGAACTATTTGTTGTTCAAAGATTTATTATATTAAGAAATAGTTCTTGTGGATGTACCATTACACTGGGGTGAACCATGGTAAATTGGAATTTTGATGTGTATATTTTCTTATTATCTATTATAAGGTAGTAGTTATTATAGTTTCATTTTACTTCAAAGGAAAATCAGCTGAGCGACTTGGGACAAATCACATGTGAATGTTGGGGGCCTTTTGGGCACAACCGAACTTGGCCTAGATTTTGGCAAAGTCTTTGCATTTTGTGGGGTGGAACAAGAAATAGAGTGCACGGTGGAGTGCATTTTGAGTAATTAAATATACTGTGTGGTGTTGTAAGGGCTTCTGGGTGGGTTGAAGCCCCTTTTTTTTAAAAGCGCGCGATAAGGATCAAGGGTTTTGGTACCATAGTTGCTTGTTTTAGGGAGTCCATTGTATTTGGAGCATGGTATTTTGATGATGTAACTCTATAATTTAATAGTATATATAGGGTAAAATAACAAGAAGACAATCATTGAATTAATCCAGATCATTGTTATGTGGAAATTATTGTGATCTATAATTTGATAGAGAAGGCAAGGCTCTGTAGCTGAGTGCATAGAAGCCTGAGTCTGCAACCGACTAGGTAGATAGGCTGCAGCTTAGTGCACAAGCCAGGAAATGTCTGTTGTTCAAAGATTTATTATATTAAGCAACAGTTCTTGTGGACATAGCCCTAAACTGGGGTGAACCATGGTAAATTGGTGTTTTGATGTGTATATTTTCTTATTATCTGTTGTAGAGTAGCAGTTATTACAGTTTCATTTTACTTTAGCACAATGATGGTTTATATGGCATGTTTAAGTGATTAATATAACACGACGAAGTGATTTATAAGTAATAAGAATAAGATAACATAATAATTCCACATCTCCCAATCCCTCAAGACTATAGAAACCTAGTTCTGCTTCCTCCCATAATTACTTCGGGTGAAGCTGCAATATGCTTGCAGGTCGTTGCTAAAAGGGCTAGTGATTAAGCATTTTGTTGGTGCGAAGTGTATTTTGAACTTGGGTAAGCCCATACCAAGACATCACCTATATACCAAATTTATTTCTACTTGGACATATTAGTGTGTTTTAGTTCATTTGATGTGTAAAGTTAATAGGAAGTTGTTACCATATATTGTGTGTGTGTGTGGACACTGAGTATGGTGCCCAAAATATAAAAAAACTATCAACACTTCATAAATTAAGGTGAATATATGTTTGTGTTGGTTCTCTCTCTCACACAGATAATTTTAATTATATTAATCTCAAATTTTTTTCAATGTTGTTTTCATGTTACATTGAGTTATATTATGAATCCCCTACATTAGCTCCTCCCTGGTCTCAATAAAAAAAAATATAAAAAACACCAACATAATAATAATAATAATAATAATAATAAACTGAATTAGCATAGATTCATATTTTGACTCTTTTTATTGTTTATCTCCTCCCATGCTTGATAGATATAGGTTTAAGATGGATTTACAGTATGTTACTAAGAGAAGAGATAAAATTTACAACAAAATATGGATGAAATGTATAACATAACACTAACAAACTAAAAATAAATGAAAGTCGAGATCTTTAATGTAAAAGTGAAATTTTGTTTACCATAATCATAAATAGTATACTCATATTACCAATATTTCCTTTTTTTTCATTATTGATTCATTTTTTCATGATTTATAAAGTATTTTCAATAACATTCGAGAAATTTGGAAAAAATCTTAAAAAGATAAGAGATTCTTTTATTTTTCCTTATAAGATAGTGATGCCAATTTCATTGCCAAAAAAGTTGTATTGTAGCGGCTACAACTACCCTACAAAATTTTTCCTTAGCTTCATTTTGGAGATTTCCTACCAACCCTTCACAATAGCATGTATTTCTTTGTCAAGTACACAAGCTTCAGTGTTTTTCATGTAGAAAGGAAGGCTGTCCATCAGAGCTTGATGCATCCCCCTCGTAGGTTGTTTGTCTGGAATTGGTCTAGCTGCAAGCTAAGCAACTCCCTCAAGAAATTGTGCAATTCTGAAGGGAAACCAACCTTCCCTCCAAAAATTGCACAATTTAGTGTGGCAACTTGTTGCGCTCCAGAATTGCGCAATTCTGTGAGTCAGGATTCATTCAGAAAATTGTGCAATTTCTCATAGTAGGGTTGGTTAGCCCAAAAATTGTGCAGTCCTCGGTAGTAGTCAGTTGCTTTTCCCAGAAATTGCACAAATCTCCTGGGAAACTAGCCCAAATCCCTTCCAGAAATGCACATTTTCTCCCAGCAGTTTAGAAGCCTCTTGCATGTGCAGTTGAGTTGACCGGTTCCCTCCAGGACTGAGAAAAACTGATTCACATGCATGGGCTACTTCTCCCAAGACAACATGCAAAGGCATCCCTTGATTCAGGGATCTACTTTTAGCAGTTGGAAGTTGCATGAAAGGATCATTTCAGAAACCTCCCACCAAGTGTCTCTCTTCCTAGATTTGTGGGATGCATGTCACATCTTCGATTTTATCAAAAATCATGAACCAAACATTGCAGAGCTCATTCCTCACATAAACCTTGTAGCTTTGACATCCCACATCACATCTAGGAGTCTTCGGCACATTCAACTTAGTTGTTTTGGGGTAAGCTCACCTTCCATGTCTTGTGTTGCATTTTTGGCACTTTTTGTGTTTCGCTTCACATGAATGTTGTATGCTTGATTTCAGTGATCCTTACTATCATTTTGATACATACTAGATTGTACTAGCACCATTTCAGTTTTCGTTAACATCTCATTGTTGTCGCATGCATTAAATTGTTTTTCACGAATGGTCGCGGATTCAGCAACTTTTCTCACTCACATGAATGTTGTTCCGTTTTCTGAATCTGTCATCCACTTTTTGCATACATGATCATTCACTTACATTTACACTCAGTATTGCCATGCATTCACATTCACATTCGCTTTCATTCGCTCGTCGGTGGGTCTCGGAAGCCTTGGCCCAAACTCTACCTCACCAAGATAGAATTGCGTAATCCTGAGAGGGAAGGATCTGTCTTCCTCTCAGAAAATGTGCATTTCTACCCAGTGACTGTCCTCCAGTCTTGCATTGTGCAATTTTGAGGGACAGTGAATGCTGGCCCAGAAAATTGTGCAATGCAATCACTGAGCCTACAACCATTGCTAGTTGATATTGTGCATTGCACAATTCCAACAGTCAGCAGCCAGACTAGACTATGCATTGCACAGTTCTAGCAGTCAGTCAGCCTCCTAGTAGCCCAGAATTTACCTTGCACAATCTAGGTAGTCAATCTCTTGACCTCCGAGTGGAAATTGTGCAACCTTCGTGATCAGTCACATAGGTATGTTGCAAGTCAGTTCTCAAGTTCATTATAGTTTTCTACTGACAGAGTGCTTCCCATGAGTGTTTCCATGTCTCCATCTATCATAGGTGTTCATCTGCCTCTCTGCAGTATGAGTACAATGGTTTCCAAGAGAGAAGAGTCGAAGACACTGTTTAGATCACACTTGGGGATGCAGTCGATCAAGTGTCTATGGACTTGCCTACCCACAAAGACACAAAGTTGGTTGTAGACAAGCACATCAATATATGATGGCAGCAACATCATGAACATAATCTTAAGGCAATATAACATGTGCAATGAATGCAAGAGGAAGGTTGTTGAAAACACAGAGGCGGAACAAAGTTGCAAGCTCAAGCAGATCCACTATTGATGAAAGAAACTTTGGAGACTTAGGCTATGAGGTGATGGCATGACATCAAGATCGCATGAAGTCAGAGAATGGAACAAAGAAGGAGTTGCATGTGCTAAAGCAACAACTCAAGGAAGAATGTCAGCTGCACATACAAGCGAAGGAGTTGCATGTTTTGAAGCAACAACTCAAGGAAGAACGTGAGCTGCAGATACAAGCGAAGGAGTTGCAGTAGGAACATGAACAACAGGGGGTGCAACATGCACTCATAGATGAAACTACGCCCGTACAAGTTAAAGATCCATCTGAGCAGCTAACATGGAGCAGAAATGGTGAGAAGTGTTGTTGATCGCATGTAAGGGAATTCAACAACATGTATGTCATTGTGCGCACACATGTGATACAACCCATTCAACACACTCACTAAGGAAAAGACGAAAAGCAAGTCCAACTAGATCTGAACATGTAGTTGACAGTTGATCTGCATGACCACCAGCACACACTAGCAGATAAACATGGACACTATGCATTAGTGCTTCGCCGGTTCGGTCGCACCAAGAAGGCTATGTGAATGTTAGCAGACGAGTTGGATGGAGGAGACATACTAATGCACCTGGATGCAACAGAGGTAAGAGTTCGCTTCAGTAAGATGTCAACATGATGCACATGCACACCATCATAGACAACCAAGCTTGGCATCAACTCACCAACTTCACCATCACAAGCATGTCAAAGCGTTGGTCTCACCACAATGGACTGAGTACCAGTGACATCTTGCATGGCTTGCTCAAGCCATTTTGTCTCACATGAGCACATGTGCATTGTAATGTAACATCTTGTCAAGTGGAAGTTCAAGTGTCGATAGTTGGATGTAACAGTCATAGAGTAGATGAAGAGTCATGAGGGTAGATGAACTATCACAAAGGGGAATGTCAAGGGTCACCCCACCCTTTGCTATAAATAGAACCTCATAACTCATTGTAAAGGTTTTTGTTCAGCCAAGCTTCTGATAAGACTATCTTAAAGAGATATTCGACAATATTGTAATGAGCCTTGGCTTCTCCACTGTGCAGAGCTAGTACATCTCTTTGGAGGAGCAGGCAGTTATGGTTGTAACGTTCCACTATTGGAACTAGTGGTTGGACATGGATGTATTGTATGACTGCAACTTACACTTCTTAATATAATAGAGCCAACATGTTTCATGCATATCTTGTATTGTATTCTATGCTATCTAGTTACTCTAAATGATATATGTATTTGTTTACTTCCGCGTGCATGTATGGACTATTCTGTAGAAGTATGTATGAATCTTTCTGAAATGTGCTATTGGTTTAACAATCACTTTGGATTGCTTGCTAACTAGCTTTCTGACTTGTGATGCATCTTCGCTCATGTGTTCCCTTCCAATCTGCATACTATTACAAGTTTCCAAGGGGCGCACTCACCTCACCCTTAGTGTGTTAGAACCTCTCATGCACCTTTCTTGTCTTACTGCAACTGTCACACCCTTTCTACCAACAGAGTTATCTTACTTGCCTCTGTGTGAAATGACGGTCAAGGCATTACCGTACAATCCACTGCTGGGACTCCTACACCAAATGGTCTGAGGTATTATTGGGACTTCTTACTGGGATGATCCCTTGACATGTTGGCGGGTCCAGCACCATAAACATTTCTGGTGCTAGAGGGAGCGGAAAATGACAAGGTATGTCCTCTCATCCTATTTTGAACCTTTACATATTTATCATGGATTCTTGTACTCTTCTCTCTCCACGTTGTTTCTTCAATCATGAAGATTTCACCATCATGAGGGAGCTTTTCAGTCACTTTTGCACTTACCTGTATGATAGTGAAGGCGAAGTGGCCTGGCATGAGTTCTTACATGACTTTCTTTCCATTCTTCATGAGGAAGATGGATGTTCTGATGAACAAGACAACTTGTTGCGTGCATACACACTTCGCGAATCTCCAATTCAATGGCTGTGCAGCCTACCGGCTGACACTGTTCACTCACTTGAGCACTTTTCTGATCTCATTGAAGACACTTTAGATCATTTTGATCTAGACCATCTTGACAAAAAACTCTTACAACAATGGAAGTCTCTGCATGAACCAATTATCGATTTTTGGTAGCGCTTCCGTGACTTGCAGTTTCAAGATCCAAAGAGCCAGATGAAATTTTTCTATCTTTGGGACCGATTCGAGTACTGTGTTAAGAAATCTAATTGTTCCAAGAATAAGTTTTAAATCAGGCCTCGCTCAACATTCTTCAGTGATTGAGTTGCACAATCATAGATGGAGACAGTTATCATCGCAAGTGATTGTCTACCATCACCTCATCAAACAACTCCACCACCACATAGTGATGTTCAAGATCATGCTAACACACCTGTTTAGCTATCACATCCTCACTTAATTTTCATGTAGATTTTTTTTTGAGTCCATCGAGTTGTCATATGCATTTTGTTCCACAACCTCCGTCCTCGCACTTGATTGTTCCTCCAGATGATATTGTCTTGTGTTCTTCCATTCCAGACTCACACTTGTTGTGAACGAGGAAAAATCCACTCATGGATTTGGTGTTTCAAAACCAGCATACACTGTCATTCAAGAAGAATATGAGTGGGATATTTGGCATCAACACTCGGCGAAGGATCGCTCCCTTCCATCCAAGTCTCGTCCATTCTTTCCTGAATTCTTTGGTGAACCTACCATCCAAGATTTCACGTGTATCTTCTTCCACGGATGCACCCATTGTTGATCACTCGCAGACACACTAGATGTCAGTCCATCATCCGACAACAAAGAGGATGATTTATTCATTGAAAATCCACATATTATTTCATTTTCCTTTTCCGAAAACACAGAGGATGAATCTATCCACTTTTCATCTACCCCTCTGTTTGATTCATCAGATCATGAGGATGTTGATGAAATCATTGATTTTTTCTATTTTGGCTATCGTGATCCATTTACTCCTATATTTGATCATGATCATGATCCTATTGCAGTTGATTTTTCGAAGCCACAGGTCTATGATGATATACCTAACGATGAAGTTGGAACACCTAAGACTGTCGAGGTGCTTCAGCCCAAGCTGATGGTTATGTCAAGTCCTCGCTCTCTTAGGGTTAGTCTCACTTCTGTTCAGGAAATTGTTCCATCACCCAAGGCTCATCATCACTCATCTGTATTCATTGAAGCTCAATCTCACACACATATCATAATTCCTCCACTCAAACTACACGATCCTATCACTCATACATTGGAGGAATATTACATTGCAAGAACATGTGCATGACACTTGCTTGCATTTCACAGTCAAGAGTGTGTTTATGCTTCAAAGCTGCATGCAGTGTTGCACAACAGTATGGTAAATCCACAGATTGATCTTCAAGCACTTGCACTCACTTATGTCCCGTAGGCACCTTGAAACATGAAGTGTGGTTGTCTTCATTGTTATATCTTTCTGACTTGTTGGTTTGCACAACTAGGTTGCTCGCGGACCAAGCCTACACTAACATGGGTCAACCAATGCGCCAATGTCTGCATTGGAAATATCACTTCATGTGATCAAGCCCATGCACCATTAGTTTAGGAGTAGGAGTAGTGTTTATTTCAGCTAGTTTGCTTGCATTCTCGTTTTCTTACTTTTTTGTTCGCTTGTTTTCTTCCTTTCTTGTTTGCTTACTTTTCTTTCGCTTTTTCTTCTACTTCTACTTTGCTTTGTTATTCATTTTTTTATTTTTTTCTTCGTAGGTTAGTTTTGCATGAAACCATGTACGACTCTTGAAACAAGATCGGTAAATTACTAGAGGCCTTATGTAGCTATCACTACCTGGTTATCTATCATCCTGCCTCTGCATGAAGAACTTGTTACTTTTAGTCCATGATACGTTGAAGGAAAATACGTATTTTTCGAAGTGAACCTTGGCGAAAACACAACGCTTGCGCGCTAAGTAGTGTCACCTACTCTAGTCAGTTGTTTTTGGGTTAACCCTTGTCAGCTTAGTCAAGTAGAGTAAGGTGAGGTGGAAAAACTTAACAGGCACATCAGAGGTACAATAAAATTCTTCTCTACAGGAACAACCTCTTCTGCTCTCAATAAGTCGGTATCCCTCTTCCGCCTCTCAAATGAATAAGTGCTATGCACATTTGTGAAATGAAAAAAATGAGAAAAAATGATAAGTGAAAATTTCAAAAAATGAAAAATGAATAAGGCGAAAGAAGAGAAAGGATTCCTATGCAGAGAGGTGATGCAAGTAACTCCACCAGGGTACTGACTAGGCTCGCTGGTAGCGTAGCCATGCTTGTGTTCCTATGTGACTCTATCGGGGTACTGTCTAGGCCTTTTAGTAGCGGAGCAACACCAGAGATGAAACTAATACTATGATGACTATACTACTTGTACACCAATATAGCCCTCAACCATAATTGAAACAATTATATTTCCTTGGCTTGGAATGTGTGTCAATCGAAAAAGAGCTTGGCGGATGCCACATATTACAATCAAGCTAGTGTGAAATGAAGACAAACTAAGAACTGGACAATACTTTCGGAGGTGTTAGACTTGTTTTTCAAGAAAAAGGTCCATTCGGAGAGTTCGAGTTCTACTAGTGTGTCGCCAAGTGTTGTAGCGGCTACAACCATCCTCCAAAATTTTACCTTAGATTTGTTTTGGAGCCTCCCTACAAACTTTTCACAACAACATGTCTTGCTTCATCAAGTACACATGCTTTAATGTTTTTCTTGCAGAAAGGTAGCCTGTCTATTAGAGCCTGATGAATCCCCCTCACAAGCTATTTGTCCAAACTTGGTCTAGCTATAGGCTGAGTAGCTCCCTCAAGAAATTGCATAATTATGGAGGGAAACCAGCCTTCCCTCCAGAAATTGCACAATTCAGTGTGGCAACCTGCTGGGCTCTAGAATTGCGCAATTCTGCCAGTCAGGCTTCATACAGAAAATTTCATAATTCCTCCCAGCAGGGCTGCTTAGCCCAAGAATTCCATAGTACTGGGCAATAGTTAGCTGCTCTACCCAAAAATTTTGCAAATCTCCTGGGCAGCCAACCCAACTCTCTTCCATAAATGTGCATTATCTCCCAGCAGTTGAGCAACCTCTTGCATGTGTAGCTGAGTTGACCGGTTCCCTCCAAAACTGAGAAAAACTGATTTCCATGCATGGTCTACTTCTCCCAAGGAAGCATGCAAAGGCATCCCTTGATTCAAGGATCTAATTTTAGTAGCTGGAGGTTGCATGCAAGGATCATTTCATAAACATCCCACCAAGTGTCTCTTTTCCTAGATTTGTGGCATGCACACCACATCTTCGATTTGAACAAAAATCATGAACCAGACACTATAGAGCTCATTCCTCACATCAACCTTACAACTATGACATCCCACATTGCATCTAGGAGTCATCCACACATTCAACTTAGTTGTTTTGGGGTAAGCCCACCTTCCATGTCTTGTGTTGCATTTCTGGCACTTTTTGTTTTTCGCTTTGCATGAATGTTGTATGATTGATTTCAGTGAGTGATTTTTGTCATTTTGATAGATACTAGCTTGTACTACCACCGTTTCAGTTTTCGTTAAGCTCTCATTGTTGTCGCATGCATGAAATTATTTTTCATGAACAGTCCCAGATTCGAAGACTCGCCTCACCCACATGCATGTTGTTCCATTTTCTGAATCTATCATCCACTATTTGTATGCATGATCATTCACTTATGTTTAGACTGAGTATCACCATACATTCACGTTAACACACTTTCATTCGCCCTTGGTGGGTCTGGACAACCTTGGCCCAGACTCTGCCTGACTAAGACAACATTATGCAATCCTGAGAGGGAAGGCTCTGCCTTCCTCTTAGGAAATGTGCATTACTGCCCAGTGACTATTCTCCAGTCTTGCATTTCACAATTCTAAGGGATAGTGACTGGTGGCCCAAAAAATTGCGCAATGTGGTCACTAAGCCTGCAACCATTGCCAGTTGAGATTATGCATTGCGTAATTCCAGTAGTCACAGCCAAATTGGACTATGCATTGTGCAGTTCCAACAGTTAGTCAGCCTCTTAGTAGAGTAGACTATGCCTTGAGCAGTCTTGGCAGTCAGTCTCTCGACCTCCCGACGGAAATTGTGCAACCTTCATGACCAGTCACACAAGTATGTTGCAAGTCAGTTTTCAAGTTCATTATGGTTTTCGATTAACAAATTTCTTGCCATGAGTGTTTCCATGTCTCCAGGTATCGCAAGTTTTCATCTGCCTCTCAGCAGTACAGGTACAATGGTTTCCAAGAGAGAAGAGTCGAAGACACTGTTAAAAGTACACTTGGGGATGCAGTCGATCAAGTGTCTATGGACTTACCTACCCATGAAGACACCAAGTTGTTCATAGAAAAGGACATCAAGATATGATGGTAGTAACATCATGAACAATAGCTAAAGGAAACATACCAGATGCAATGAATGCAAGAGGAAGGTTGTTGGCAACACAGAGGCAGAATAAAGTTACAAGCTCAAGCAGATCTGCTGTTGATGAAAGAAAATTTGGAGACTTAGGCTATGAGGTGATAGCGCGAAATGAATATCACACAAAGAGAGAGAATGGAACAAAGAAGGAGTTGCATGTGCTAAAGCAACAACTCAAGGAAGAACATGAGCTGCATAGATAGGCGAATTTGTTGTAGCAGGAACTGGAACAACAAGGAGAGCAACATGCACTCATGGATGAAACTGCGCCCATACAAGTTAAATATCCATCCTAGCAGCTGGCACAAAGTAGACATGGTGAGAAGTGTTTTTGATCAAATGCAATGGAATTCAACAACATGCATGTCATTGTGCACACACATGCAATCCCACCCATTCAACACACTCAATGAGGAAAACATGAGAAGAAAGTCCAACTGGAGTTGAACATGTAGTTGACAGTTGATGTGCATGACCACCAACACACACTAGCATATCAACATGGACACTATGCATCAGTGTGTCGCTGGTTCTACCACACCAAGAAGACCATGTGCATGTTAGCAGACGGGCTAGATGGAGGATCCATACCAATGCACCTGGATGCAATAAAGGCAAGAGTTCGCTTCATCAAGATGTTACCATGATGCACATGCACACAGTCACGGCTGACCAATCTTGGCATCAGCTCACCAGCCTCACCATCATAAGCATGTCAAAGAGTTGGTCTCACCACAAAGGACTGATTGTTAGTGATTTCTTGCATGACTTTCTCAAGCCATTTTGTCTCACATGAGCACATGTGCATTGTAATGTAACATCTTATCAATTGGAAGTTCAAGTGTTGATAGTTGGATGTAATAGTCATAGAGTACATGAAGATTCATGAGGGTAAATGAACTGTCACAAAGGGGAATGTCAAGGGTCACCCCATGCTTTGCTATAAATAGAACCTCATAACTCATTGTAAAGGCTTTTGGTCAGCCAAGTGGTGAGCACCAGTATTGTATCAAGAATGCTACAACTCTTGGGCTGCCAACTTTACTTTTATCAACTCGGTATTTTGTAACAAACTTGGAAGCGTCGGTGCTATATGCACAAGTACTAGTTCTCACTGTAGGTTGTCACTTGGCTAGCCGGTGCAAGATCACTAGGAGCTCAACACAACTTCTATAGATCTCAGAAGAAGCTCTATGTGTGATGAAAGAAAGAAAGATTACTCTACATAAGCTATTCTAATCACAAAAAGGAAAAAGACTGGAATGTAAAGCAAGACCTAGTAAACCATAATTAATAAGCTAATCCTACTTTTTCCAAAAACACTATGAAAACCATGAAAGCAATGCAATTACCTACTCAAGAAAGTAAGCAACATCTAACCATGCTATTTCTGGAAGTAAATAAGGAAAAAACATATTTTTGGATTTTTATGTGAATTTGACATGCATCTAATTTATTGTGTGTGAGTGTGGTAGCGAACATGTGGCGTTAGAGGGTGGTTTTGGAGCTTGGGAGGATGTAATATAGTGTGGATGGGTCCTAGGAGGTCTTAGGTGGCCTTCTGAAGGATTTTCCCACACTCGGCCTTTAAGAGAAAGCCTACAAGAAAAATTACAGGAGGACACAGGGAAACTACAAGAGGAAAATAGGGAAACTACAGGAGGCCTACAGGAGGAGGCCGAGAGAAATATCTACTATTTTGAGGGTGTGAGAGTGGGTGGAAAAGGTGGATGAAGGTTGGGATGAGGTGTTAGGGTGCCTAAGGTCTACCATGAATCACCAGGAGAGAGAAATATGATTGGGTTTGCTCAAGGAGAGAGGAAGAAATTCTATGAGAAATGCAGGAAACTAGGGCAGAATTGAGGTGAGGTTTGGGAGACCTGTAGGGCATGCATCATATGGGGGGTGTGATTGCTGATAAGTTGGCCTACTTCTGGAAGAGGTCTGTTGCATAGAAACTGATAGTCATCCAAGAAAATCAAGCAACCAATGGAATGAGTGCATTTAGGAAAAATAGGGTTTTGCATTAAAATGGTCTAAACTGTGATTTATGAAAGGAAATGATGAGAAATTTTGTAGGAAAGGAAAACATGAAAGAGGAATATTGCAAATCAGGAAGTGAACATGATAAAGGAGATCTAAAGCAAAGCAAAACCAAACTATTAACCTACTAAAGAGCTGCAAACAATAGAAGTCCTATGAATGAAGAAATCTATGTTTTTGCGGCAACAAGAGAGTATTTGCCTCAAATCATGGTCCCAGAGGGAGGAAGAGAGTCCACGACACTATTTCTAGCCTTTTGAATCTTTTCTGATCACTATTTAACCTGCTATAGAAAGCACAAATGAAAGAAAACTACTAAATCACCAAAAGAAACCTATTCTTAACCATAAAGGAAATACATCTAACAGAAAATTAATCTACAAACTGAGGTAACACATACAAATACAAGTAAAGAGAAGCTTGGCTGCTTGGATTTGGCCCTAACCCAAGAGCTTCAGCCCTCTAAGGTAACTCAGTGCTAGCTCAAAAAGGATTCCATCTTCATTATCAAAAAATAGCAAGATTACATGAAACTGTCACAAGATAATAAGCTCGAAATTTGTGGAGAGTTTACATAAGCAAAAATAATCTGACCCTAGTGAGGCCCTAGGCCTCTCTACTTATACATCTGAAGCTACGAACAACTTCCTTAAAATTAGGGAAGCTTGGCTCCCAAAACTCGAGATAACTATCAATCATCTTCCACTTGCTTGGCTGCCTTCTTAGTGCATGATTCAGCTGCTTGTACTCCGAGCTGAGTGAAGGGGAATTCGAAGTGAGGAGAAATAAATGACGGGGATTCCCTCCTATAAGTCCTCTCCTCTGTCTACTTTGAGTTATTGCTACAGTTTGGCCATTAACTCCCTGACTTTGACCTTGAAATCCATCAATAATCTTCATTAAATACATGTTAGACCATATGGCATAATAACTAAGCCAACTCACTCTATACGCATAAATATAAACAGAAAATCATACAATAAGCTAAGAGAATGGTTGATTTGACTAGGTTAGGAGGTAAAATGAGCCCTTATAATTACCCATTTATGAGGCTCATCATCACCCCCCTACTGAAGGTGATTCTCATCCTCTGAGCAACCTAGTCAATCTCCTCATCCTTTATGGCCCTAGTGGCCTCCCTAGCATCCCAGGCTTTTAATGTGGTCTACTCATGTTTACCATAAAACCTTGCCTTTCTTTCTCTGTCCTCCCATTGTTCCTCCTCTTCTTCTTCTTTTCTGCCTTCTAGCATGCCTAATAGGAGTGGAGGACTCAGTTTGAGGTCAATCCAGTTGACCTTTTGCCTTTGCATGGAGCTCTTGTACATTGGCACTCTTTTCAATGCCTCCCTCAGCCTCATGGGAGAATTTTATCCTCTGATCTTCAAGCTGTGGGGTAGGGTGTTCCATCTTCTCATGCATGCATGCACACAGTCATCCCCAAGTAGTCTAAGCATATATTCAAAGTGTGAAATGGCCTGTGCCTGATTGGCTAGATATCTAGGGGCATTCTGAGGGTCATTGGCAAGCAGGTTCTGTGTGTTGATGAGTGCCATAGGATTTTATGGCTCATCTGTTATCATTAACGGTTCATTCTGCTCTTTTATCATCAATATTTTCATTTCTGCTGCCCTCAATTCTTCATGGTTCATCCATGAGGCCATGGCCATTAATTGCAGATCCCCCAGCTTGGCATTGGGGTCCCACAAATTCATGTCTGTGAGGGCCATGTTGTGTAGGTATAACTCTATCATATTTGCTTTATCCTCTGAGGTGCTTTGGTCACACAGATCCATGAACTACTTGTAGTCTTGGAAAGGCATTGTGCCTCTTTGTGCCAAAGTTTTTATTTGGAATTGAAGCCATTCATCCTTCAGATATAGGCCATAAGGTTTGGCTGGTGTTCTACATTTTAATGCTTCCATGGATAAGTTGGCCATGTATTCCAAATGAGTCTATTTCTCCTACAACTACCTCCTTAGTATTTCATTCTCATTCTCATTCTCAAGGTGTCTTATTATGATGGCTTCTCTGTCTCTGAGAGCATTCAATTCTCTGCCCATTTCCTTGAGTTTGTTTTCCATATGGAAAACATCCTCAACTCCTTTGGATTTGGCTATCTGCATACACCTATGTGTTCTCACTCTTTCTTTCTCCAATTCGAAAAATAATGGAATTGCAAATTTCTATGGGATTATCTTGCCTCCCTCAAGTAGATTGTAATAGGAGGCTAGACTAGGTTGGGGGTTGGGTTCTTGTAGCTCTTGTGCTTCCTCCTTCACCCCTGGTTGTCCTCCTATCCTTTCCTCAAGCTTTTGGGTCTCCTATAGTTTGGATAGTGTCTCCTGTAGGATTGTTTCAGCCTCCTGTAGGTCTATTTTGGGGTCCTGTAGAATTGAATTCCCCTTCCATGTAGAAGATCATGGAGTCCCCCTTTCATAGGTTATGGGTTTCTTGGAAGGAGATTCCTTCACCTTGACAAATGGTGAATCTTCAATGGTAATGGGAGTCTTTGAGGAGGGTTGAGGTTTGCCTATTTTAATTCTTGTGCTCCTCCTTGCCCTTAAATACATGGAGGCTTTTCTTTTCCTCTTCTGCTTTGGCTTGACTGGTGTACTGAGGGCGGCTTCTGCTTCTCTTTCCCAAGTTTCAGGGGACTCTTCTCTTTTCTCTACCCTATTTGCCTCCTTTTCTCCCTCTTCTATCTCTTTTTCTGTCTCTTCAACTTTTCCCTTCTTTGTTTATTTTTCTTCCTCCTTCCTTTCTTGCTTTGCTATGTCACCACTAGCTTCATCTTCTCCTCCTTTCTGTTCTTCCTCCTCACTGCCAGTAGGATTGACATCATAGGTTAATGCATTTATGTCATCCTTAGTTGTCATATTTTGGAAAAATTCCAATGCTATAGGGAGTGTAAAGGTATGGAGGGCTTCCTCTACTAGGATTTTGATTAAGCCATGGTGAACTAACTGCCCTGAATTTCCTACTTGTACCTTGGTACTAGAGTCAATGAGGCACTGAAGGAGAAAGTAAGGGATACTGAGCTTTTGAGGTGCTGGGGTTGTTATCACTCAGATTTTCCTTGAAGTTACTAGAAGAAGGAAAGGGGTTCGAGGTAACCACAAACCAATCTTTTAAGTACAGAATCTAGCCAATCTGTACTAAGAGAGGGCTCTCTCTTTGTGATTTAGCCTTTTTTTTGTGAGATATTAGGCTAGTTATGAAAGCTTGGGGGGTTTTGATTTTGTTCAGTGGTGGAATTCGAGAGCAGATGGATAGAACAAGGTATTTCAGGCCATTGGGCTATGGATTCAACTAAATGATGGCTTAACTGGATCAGGTTGATTTAACAAAGGATAAATTTCACAGGGCAAGATAGCCAAACAAAAGACAAATGATAGTTTTGAATGGGTGAAATGGTCTTGAACAGGGGGAAGGGAAACTAAGAATCCTTCAACAGGGTCCAAGACGAGGGAAAGTTTGTGCTCATTAACAAAAAGAAATTAAGTATTCTTTGTTAAATGGTCACAATGATAAACTATGAAAGAAAGGAGAAATTAAGAATTCCCTCCCTATAGTAGCCTGGAAGAAAACATTAAGAATATAGATGATTTTAAAGACAAAATGCAGTAAAGCTCTTTTTGAAATAGAACATTTTGTTTATCATTCAAATATGAAACACATATCAATATCTATTATACCAGAAAACTGTAAAAACATAAGATATAAAATACTTATTTGTTTCTCATTTGACACAGGTATCCTGTAAAAGTCCTTTGCTTTATTACTTTGTTCTAGCCATCCATACAAAAGTTGTTCAACAACACTTCAATTCCAAAAGAAAATTGTCTATAGAAATGTCTAAGAATCCACACTCAGTACTTCGAATAAGGCAGTATTTATACAAAATTAACATCAAAATATCTCCTAACTAAGAGAGATACATTCTAGGAAAACTAAATATCTTTTACATGAATATAGAGGCAGATAGTATCGAAAGGAGAAACTGAATGTGAACTACTTGTTGCTGTCCCTGTTTTTGTTGAAGAGCTGGAGGCAGGTCCTATGAATATGCATATTGTTGTCTTGCTCATAATTCTACATTGGATGATTGATTTCAGCTTTTCACTAATACTCTTTTACCTGTGACTGATACTCTTTACTTGTTTTACCATCATTCATCCTTTTTTACCAAAATTGACTATGGTAAATACTTCAATTTACTTCACTTTTTACCATGGTAAATCATAAGATGTCTGTCATGCTGGTCCACTAATCATCTCTTCGTATTCTTGTCCTTGTAAGTTTTCTGTACATTTCATCTGCTTCTGTATATTTTACAAAATTTGGTTGCACTGGAAATAAGTTCTTCACTTCATGCTCAATGTAAAAAAGGTTATCCAAACTATCATAGAGAACTCTCCCTGTGGGCAATGCCTTGACTGCAGAGGAATTGGCCTGACTGTTAGCTTTCTGATGTAATTTGTTGACATAATCACCCTGAAACATTAGCTTAGCATTAGTGACTAAAGCACTTGGAAGTCCTTTACGTTGTAAGATGGAAATTTTCTCCATAAATTCATCTATGTCTTCCTGCATATTTTGACATTTGCGTTCCAGGCCTTGCATTAGACTCCTTTTGGTCAATACTTTCTTTATTTCGAGGATGGTAGCAGTCTTATCCTCAATGTTTAATTGTTCCAACTGATGCCTGTTTCTACTGTTTATAAAGTTTATTAATCTGATAGCTTCTTCAGGCTTCATTCCTAGTTCTTCCTTAGTTTTTTCAATCTCTTGAAGAGCAACTTTCAGTAAGTCAATTTGTTCAAAAATGATTTGAATTGATGACCAAATATCATTGATGGAATCAATGATATTAGTCCATAATATCCTTTTGATATCAGTCAAGTGCTTTTCAAATGTAAGATTTTTTTCCAGTTTTTTAATCTATTGGGTCAAGCCTTTGTTTTTTCTCATCTCTTCGACAAAATTGAATTTTGATACATCATATTTTTTCTCTAAATTAATGAATTCCTCTTTTACTTTTTGCATTCAGTGACTTGGAGCTTCATTTTCTCCATGGACTTGATTAATTCTTCTGTGCTCTGATTTGGTTCCTGCTTTTGATGTACCTATACCTGTTACTTCTATAGTTGCAGCTATTGCCAAAGGGACATTTGGTGCTAAAGCAGTTGCCAATGTAGGAGGGACTGCTATAGAAACCACTGGCACTACATTTTGAGTCTATGTGGTCGACTCACTCTGCATGTTTTGTAGTGTTTTCTATAATTCTTACTCTATCTCTTTTAGTTTCTCATTTAGCTTAAGGACCAAGTCCATAAGCTCTTCTTCATTTTTCTTCTCAATCAATTCAGCAGTCTGAGGGTGAATGAGTGGTGGCAATTTCAACTGCTTTCTCAGTGCAGCTATATCTTCATTGTTTTCCTTTATTAGGCTTTTTTCAACCTTGATATCCTTTGGTTTATGGCCCAACTCAATATTCAAATCCTCCAATGATTTGATTATGTTGTCCTCTGCCTGTGAGGAGGCCTTTTCTAGTTGCAATTGGGCAATAGTGTTGTCCAGTGAATTTTGCAACCTATGTGCAATCATTTCCTTTCTTGTCAGTGTAGAATAAACCATCTCACCTATTTGTTTATGCAATTCTATCTGATATTTGAGGTTGATGTCTTTAGCTA
This sequence comes from Pinus tabuliformis, assembly GCA_031772625.1. NCBI lineage: Eukaryota > Viridiplantae > Streptophyta > Pinopsida > Pinales > Pinaceae > Pinus > Pinus tabuliformis. The sequence continues at coordinate 453,402,945 of CM062809.1, read as the reverse complement.
AGACCTCAAAATTAGTCTTGAGGTAGTCTGCAAATGACTTGGGTTGTTGTACTGTGGGCTTTAGAAAGCTCATCTACATTTTTCCTTCTTTGATGTCATAAGCTGACATCAATATGGTTTGATTTGTAGGAGCCATCTTCAAGTATTGAGCATAGGCTTGGGCCTTCAACTGCTCATTCTTGGTCTTTATCTCCTTGAATTTTCCTTTTATGTCTATGATCTTCTCAGATGAAGATCTAAAAGATGAAACTTCACCACTCAATTGTCTTTCAAGCTCTTGTCTTTGTGAACTGAAAGGTGTCCCACCTATTGGGAATGTATGTAGACTGTCTCCACCTTCTTTCCTCATGTTAGCCTCCTATTACAATAGGTTTCATATTTCATGATTGACTGTTTACATGCCAAATATGTCATTCTTTCCATGCTGCAAAGGTTCCATATTTCCAAGAAAACTCAAAAATTTTAAAAAATGTAAAGAGGGTATGCCCTAAAAGAAAAATCAAAGGGTAAAAAGAAGAATCAATTGGCCAAAGAGAAAAATAAATGAAATGAACCCCAAACCAAAGGCCAGGAAAGTGTGCTAGCACAAATGCCACTACTATATTCCATTTTTGAAGAACTATTCCATTTTTGAAGAGTTTCACAGTTAAGGGAAGGCCAAACAGCTTAATCTTGGCCTCCCTAGGTTTAAATTGCTTGTTTTAGAAGATAGAGAATAAAGATCTGTCCAAACTGTTTAATCTTGGCAGATCATTAGATAGGTAGAGAAACAAGGGTGCTCAATTGTTTAATCTGAGCCCCTGGCAGAAATAAGGATAGAGTTAGATAGGAGGATAGCCAAAAGAAAAGATGAAAAGCTGGGTTTGCTAGTCTAAGTGCACCCAAACAAAAAGAAGAAAAAATGTTAGGCTAAGTAGGCTAGGTAGGTAGTTTTTGAGGTTGCAGAATGAATAAGTGTGATCAATTTTGTATTTCAAAGTGTTATTTTACTTCAGATCACAAGTGCAAGGCAATTTTCCCTTGGAGCAGCTCAAGCGAGGCATGTCTAACTTCCCCTTCTTCCTTTCCCCAAATCATTCACTAACTTCCCCTAAAGATGTTAATATCTGCTTAATATCTCTAAAATTCATCATATTCCATAACATTTGCCTAAGTAAAGATCTGCTTTACTTAGGAGTGCTCATATTTCTTCTATAAAGTCCTATTTCCCCTTTGTAGCCTAAGATTTCTATACTTAGCGCTTTCTTCACAAAGTCCATATTAATTCCTAACTCTATTATATAAATCCCTTCTTATTTCCCCTTCCCCTATTAAAAATATGTTGAATATCCCCTTTATATACATATCCCCTCCCTTTGGTTGAAATATAACCATAAATATGCCTTGGGAATTACTAAGTTTGCCTGAAACTTAGTAAGAACCCTCATTTTTGCCCATCTTCCTATGCATTTGGACCCCTTCCAATGCATAAAAACCCTCTTCCATGCAATCGGACCCCTTCCGATGCATTAAAAATCCTTCAAAGACATATAAAAACCCCCCTCCGATTTCATAAACCCTTCTCCGATCAAGGGAATCTCCCTCCGATCGCATTGACCCTCTTCCGATTGAATAATTCCTCCTCCGATGAGCTTTCCCCCCCTCCGACGCGATATCGCTGTCGGAGGTCGCAGCAGTGTTGGCCCCCTTATATATGCTCCCCGATATCATTTCGCCGATGTGATTTCGCAGTCGGCAGTCACAATGGTTTAAAGCCCCTTAACACTCCCCTGGTCCCCCGCCGATGCGATATCGTCGATCTCCTCTCAGCCGTTGGATCTGCCTTCGCGAGATCCAATGGCCCGGATTTAATCTCTGCTGCGGTGATCGCTCCCGCCTGTAAAGTCATGTTTTTTCTGTGTAAAGTGATTTTTCGCTTTATATAGGGAAAAAGGCATTTCTCCATGATTTCTGTTCGGCGCCCGCATGCGCTCCTTCTCCAAAGGAAGCTTAGCATTCTTCAGCCATTTTTTGATCGCTCCAAGCCCAAATTTGCTCCGGACAATGAGCACGGCCCCAGCACAAGCCATCAGTGAGCAGTTCCTCCGCCATTCTGCAGTATTTCTTCAATTTTGATAATGTTTTGATCGGCCAAGCGCCGAAACAGTTCTAAAGGCCACGGAAAGCACAACAGCAGTCAAATCTCGCCATAAAGTGGCAGGCAAGGGCAATTTTGTAGTGGAAAAGTGTATCAGTTAAAGAATATTAATGGAGAATTAAAGCCATATCAAACCAAAATTAAAGAACATCCAACAAAGTCAAAGAGTATCAGTACAGAGTTAAGGGCTATTAAAAGCTAAATCTAATCAAGATCGATGAACATTGAAGCCGGCTAAAAGGAACAGATCAAAAGCCGAGGCACAGTAATAGCCAAATGAATAACACAGAGCTCAAAGGACACCATATTTACTCATTTTTGATGCTGCTGCCTCCAGCGCAGCATTAGATAGATATTTTTTGCATTTATTTCAGTAGAAGTTAGGATAAACAGAGTTATTTCCCCAGATCTTCCCTCAGATCTGTTTTGTAGATATTTTTCTTATAAATACCACCCTGAACAATGTATTAAGGGTTGGTTGGTTGGTTGGTTGGTTGGTCGATAAACTGAGACTTGCGTTGTATATTTTGAGAACCTTTATGAACAAAGATAGCTGGAATGATTTGCTTTTGAGCTGTCTGGTGTGGATTTGATGGCTGAAGAGTAGATTACAAAATTCTAGTGCTTCTACATGGATCAATAAGTCTTTCTCCCCTGTTTTCAGTCTCTATGTTTGCAATATCATCTATGTGTCATGATCTAAGTTGCAGGAAGAAAGAATAGCTCAGATGTTGCTTAACTGTGCTCTATGCTCAATTCCTGTTATTTCTCTATGTTTTCTACTGAATTAGTTATGAATATGAATACTTTATTGCTCATATTTGCTCTAGTTCCTTCATATATGAATGTTGTTTAGGAATCCTTGATTTCTCCTATATAATGTTCACTCACCTTCCCTCTGTTAGCATAATGAGAGCTACTTAGTTGCCTTTCATTACCTGACCACCATTTCACCCCTATTCCAGCTTGAAGTTGTTCCTTGTTTAGCTATCATGCTCTGTAGTCACTCTTTTCCAAAGAAGATACATCCAGCAGCCCTTAATCCTTGACTCCATGCCTAATGGTCTGAACTTCTCACACTTTGCATACCAACTCTGTCTGAAACATCATCCATCCATCCCACCAAACTCAAAACAAAACCCATGTACACCATAACTAGCCTAAAATCATATCAAAACAAAGCTAAATTAAAAAGAGAGAGCCCTCTCTGATTGCAGGTAGGCTAGGACCTGCAATCCAAATATTGGTTTGTGGTTACCTCGACCGTATCCCTTAAGGAGCCAAGGGACAACCTGAGTGATAACACCTCAAACTCCCTGTTGTTTCCTCAAAGAATTCTTCCACTGAATATGGATTTAGCCTATGCCTCTTAGAACCAGGCTGATTTGAAGGACCACTGGCAGGGGTAGCTACTTCCCTATCTCTTTTCAAGTTCTTTTACTCATTCATAGGATTCTACACAACCGAGGGATTTCTCATATTAACCTGAGCTGGATGAGGCAGTGGTGGAGCTTGTTCTTCAGAGATTTCATGCTGCTCTGACATCTCTGGTTGTTTTGATGTTTGTGAATATCCTAATGCTAGAGTACTTGTTCCCTGGTCTTGTTCCTGTGGTGGCTTTGCTGGGGGAGCACTGGTTTCCTGTGTGTGCCTTTGAGTAGATTCAACTGGTACCTGTTCAAAAGAGTCTGGGTCAAGTCTCTTTTCTAAGTCTTTCATCACATTCTCTACCTCAACTTGATCACTATCCATTTCGACTACAGTTCCTTCCCTCCATTCATCCATATTTGCATACTATTCTATCTCAGGGATTCTGTGATGGATATAGGGTGACAGCTTATGTTTCATTCTCCTACCACAAATGAAACCTTGTGGGTCATATCTCCAAGTAAATATTTTCTTTAGTCTCATTGTTGTTTCTACGATTTCTTCTGCTCTTTTCCCTACTTCTCTATTGTTTCACACAAATGGGACTAAGTGGTCTTTAATCCTCAATTGGGCTTTCTTCTTTGCCTTGGTGAAATGAATTTGATCAGAGTTTAACATTTTCCTATAATATTCCAGGGCAAACAATCTCATAGGAACATACTTAGGCAGCTTGAAAGGAGGGAGTTCACAACCATAGATTCAGATCTCAGTGTGATTATGGTACAAGTACCAGTCACCTATCTTGTATTGCTTTGATAGTTGAAGGATTCTCTTGATTTCATCACTAATCCTAGGAGGAGGACTTCCTATCAGCATGGTGGTCACAGGGTGGAAAAACTGGTCAATGGCTTCATTGTATGAATAGGGACAAGTATATGAATAGTGGAAGATGGAAGTCCAAAAAATGATTGATCTGGAATTACCCTTTGTATCAAGTTTATTTGTAGAGAATGGGAACTTGGAAGACTGATACTAAAGGAAAAGGTGATATATGATTGTAGAATACTTGAATACCATTTCATTTTCTAGCCTCATGAACTGGTCATGGATTTTATCAGCAATGAAAGCAGCATAGTTATATTTGATAGCAGGAGGCTGACCAAGGGTAAAAATTGACATTAAAACTAGAGTCAATTCATCCACATATTCACTAGTATTGAAACCCATGACTGCAGCTATCATATTAACTATATTTTTTCCTAGCTCTGTGAAGAAAGATCCCACATAGGGAGGAGAATCTTTGGGTTGATTTTGTTTATCCATAAAAGTCTATCAAATGCGACTGAGTTAAGGCTGGGACATTTTAGATGCTTTCTCTAGTAATTCTTGAAGGCAAATGGAGGTGAGGTCTTGACCGGGCTGAAACTGTAGCATTTCATTGATTGAATCTGTAGTAATTGTGAATAGAACAATTTGATTGGGGGACATTATTGCTCTGAGGGTGGGATTATAATTGGTTTGACATTGATGAATAATGTCAGGGAAAATGCACACATAGGGGAGTATGTACCTTGGGAGATTTGATCCCCAAAGTCCTATGGTATCAGAGCCATTCATGTAATTGTCCCGGCATTGACAAAACATTTTCAAGGAGTTTTTATCATTTTCAAGGTCTTTTATTTGAAAATATTTATTTGCTAAGGGCAGCTAATCCAAATCTCTATGAGGAGTAGTGATAGGAGTTATATTGAGGGAAACGGGGGTTTCCATTTCTAGTTCTTGTGGATTCAAATAGGAAAATGGGGTTTTCAAGTAGAGTTGGTGAAAACAGAGGGTCTTGGGAGTCTTCAATTCTAAATTCTGCAACTGAATTGTAATGAATTTTGGGTTTTTCAAAGTAATCATAGAGGAAATCAAGTATTTATAGGGTTTCTGGAAGGAAACTGGTAAATGTCTATTTTTAAGTGATGGGAAACAAAGTGCAGGTTCACTAGGTGCAAATGGTGGATTGGAGCGGGGTCGAACTGCAAATTTTAGGGTGGCTGATGGTTGGAGTACGAGTTGGTCGACTTCTACGTTCTAGTTGCATGCATGAGTTTTCAGAATAAGGATGGAAAACTATTTTAACTTTGTTTTTATGAAAAGTCAAAGCTTTTGGCGAGTTCATGATATGGACAGGTGGTGTCAGTAGGGAGGCGACTTGACGTTTTGTCTTTAACAGGAGGCGGTAAGCGGGTTTCATCGCACCGCTATTGCAGGGTAAGTGGTATTTGGGCGGGACCGCACGATTCCATACGCTGCTTGACACATAACAACGGTACAATTCATGAAACCGCTCACCGTTGCATGCTAAAATTTGACCACAGAGGTCCATTGGATATACGCGATGACCATCGGATCTGCAGGATCCAATTGGACGGTCATCGGGGAGCTAAAGTGACTAGCGGATATGGAGGGTAGGCTCGATATAAATTAAAGAGATTAATCATATCGGGGGTGATTCAATTGGTTATCAAGTTATTGATTAGTCCGAATGACGTAATTAATACTCATTAACTGGTGGCGGGGTTGGTTTCTTAATTAACTACGTATTAGTTAATTAATCCTATTTATTTTATTTGTTTTATGGTTATATTTAACCAAGGGGCTAGATATATAATGATTTAGGGTTTTGTATAATAATATAATACGGGCGTGGGTAATTTTATTTTATAGGGGAATTATATAATAAATATTAGTGGTTAATATGAAAAAAGTGAATGAGAAAGTGCTAAGTCCAATGTTTTCCAAAAGTGTTTCATCGTATAACATATTACTTAGTCTAAAGTGTACAAAAGGGTTTTTATGCATATTTGTTTCAATTTCCCTAAGTAAAATAGGATATTACTTAGGAAAAGTTTTATCAAAGGAATGAGTGATCTTATGGGGGGGGCAATGTTGATGAAAGGGACTTAAGCACTTTAGGCATTTCCAATTATTGGGCCGAGGGTCTGGTCCCTCCAAAAGTCAGAGAAATGCTCTGAGCCCCTCTAACTTTGGTAATTACCTTTAGTACTTAGGGAATTATTGAAGATTTTTAAGGGAATGGGTAGGGAAGTTAATTATTTTGACTTTGAATGTTCATGTGCCTTTCCATGTGATACATGCCTTTACCTAGTGATGAAAGTAAAAGATTTGAACATTTAAACTTATCATTCACCTGATATTTATTCTGCAACCATCATCTACATACCCTGCCTACTTTACCCTAGCATTTTCACTTCTTTATTAGGGTGCACTTAGACTGGCAAACCCTTATCAAACTTTTTTTTTTCTTTTTGCACGGTGAAGCTTATTTAAGTCTACACTTATTACATCCAAGGGCTCAGATTAAACTATTGAGCTCCTTTTTTCACTCTACCTATCTACTTATCTGCCAAGTTTACACTGTTTGGTCAGATCTTTATTCTCTATTTCTAAAACATGAAATTGAAAACATGAACTAGTCAAGCTTAAACTATTTGACTATTCATGAATTGTGGCATAGGTGACAAGCTGCACACAATTTTTTATTATACAAAAGTAAAAAAGTAGTGGAATTTAGACTTGCACACTTTCCTGGTCTTTTGTTTTTGTTGGGGTTCATTTTCTTTCACTTTTTGACCTATTTTTTATTATTTTCCTAAGGTATACCCTCTTTACATTTTTTAATTTCTTGATTTTTTTACAAATGTGGAAAACCTTTGCTACAAGTAAATGTATGAACATATTTCAGAGTTAAACCAAGTCAATCATGATATATGACACCTATTGGTATAGGGAAATAACAATGGCTCCACTTGGGGATGGCTTTTCCTGGTGGAAAGTCAAGAACATTAGATTAGTGGCCTTTGAATGACTATGATTGTGCCTTGCAATCTTCCTCTTGCCTGTTGCTTTATGTATATGTATGATAGTAATACTTCTGAAGCTTAGGGCTTTCTCTTTGAGCTTCAACTCCAAAATCTTATTGTCCAATCAACACTATGACATTACAAAAGATATAATATGTACTGTGAAGAACATTGTAGCATTAGTAACTAGGATCAAATTAATGTTTCAACATCTGACCATTGACTGGTCCTCCTTCTACTTCTGTACCATCTAACTCTTTAAGAAAATATGCATTGTTTCCTCTGAAAGCATAGATGATGTATGGTCCTTTCCACAGGAAGTCAAACTTCCCATGTTTCCCCTTGTCCTCTCTTCTTGAATCCCATCTTAACACTTTATCTCCAAGGTAGAAATCTTCTGCCTTGGTTCTTCTGTCAAATATCTTCTTAAGTTTCTCCTACAACACTTGGGATCTTTGGTACACCTCCTCCCTGGTTTGCTGCAAATTGATAGTCTGGTTTATCCTTCTTTGTATATCATTAGGTTCCACTTGAGCTTCTTGGAGTATTTTCATGACAGGAACCCCTAATGATGAAGGAAAAACAACCTCCATGCCATATACTAACTCATAGGGACTGGTTCCAATGGATTTTTTGGTTGTAATCCTATCTACCCACAAAGCATTGATCAATTTTTTGTTCCAAGTTTTCTTATTTTCTTCCAATAGTTTTTTGATGATATTAATTAGACTCTTGTTGGAAGATTCTGCCAGTCCATTCCCTTGAGGGTAGTAGGCTGTGGAATGGCCCAATGTAATGTGATACTTGTTACAAAAATTAATCATTTTCTTTGACTTGAAGGCTGCAACATTATCAGTAATGATTTTAGTGGGACAACCAAATCTAGACAAAATATTGGTCTCTAGGAAACCTGTGATCACAGTGTCATTGGCTTGTCTAGAGGGAATGGCTTCTATCCATTTAGTAAAATAGTTAGTGGTAGTGAGTATCCATTTGTGTTGGCCAGAAGAGGGTGGATGAATTTCTCCAATGAAGTCAAGACCCCATTGTTGAAAAGGTTTCTCGGTGGAAATGGGTTTTAAGGGTAAAGGTAACAATTTTCTTTTGCCTTCAAAGATTTGACATTTATGGCAAGAAGTTACAAATCTCTTCATATCTACAAACAAGGTTGGTCAATAGAATCCATCCCTTAGGATCTTTTATGCAGTTGACTTCCAATAGATATGTCCACCACAGTCTCCTGCATGAAATTCTTGGAGAGCCTTGTTAGCTTCATCTTTTAATAAACAATTTAACAAAATTCCTTCATGATTTTTCCAAAAAAGAGTATTATCTAAGATGCAAAACTTTGAAGCTTTCATTTTCAAAAACCTACTCTTGGTTCTGGATAACCCTGGAGGAGCCTACAGATTTTGTAAAACATAAATTATATCAGCATACCAAGGTGAATTTGAAAAGGCCTGGATGATTTGTGGAGTCGTCATCTCCTGCTCGTTATCCAGTTCATTTATGTCTATGGCTTGGCAATTAGTTTCTGACATGAGTTTGGCCAATCCATGACCTTTTATTAGCTTGGTAGGTTTTATCTCTATATCATACTCTAAGATGGTAGCTATCCATTTTCCTCTTTTATGATCAAATCCATCTTGAGTTAGGATGTCTTTGACTACTGCATTAGGAACATAAGCTATTACATGAGAGTATAATATGTAGACTCTGAAATCTTTAATAGCTTTTATCAGTGCAAAAGCTTGTTTCTCCATTATTTTGTATTTTAATGATGCATCTCTGAGTGCTTTACTAAAAAAGGCTATAGGTTTTTCACATCCCTAATCATCCTTTTGTAATAAAACTACAGCTATGGTGTGTTCTGATGCAAAAGAAAAAATGATGAAGTCTCTATCAAATTGTGGACTCGTGAGGACTGGTGTTCTGGTTAAGGCCATTTTGATTTCTTCAAATGATTGCTTAGCCTCTACTGTCCATTTGATACTTGAATCCTTTTTTAGGATGTTATTTAGTAATCTAATGAGTTAGGCTAAGTTAGAAATAAATCATCGTAAAAAATTTATCTTGCCTAGGAAAGCCTGAAGTTCTTTAATACTTCTTGGATGGGGTATCTGTAAAATAGCTTTGATCCTGGAAGGGTCAATTTGAATGCCATCTTTGGAAATAATGTGACCTAAAAGTTTACCCTCCTCTAGACCGAACAAGGACTTCTTTGGATTCAAAGAAATGCCATATTTTCTGCTTTTTAAAAATACTTTCCTGAGATGGTCCAAGTGTTGTTGATCTGATTTAGAAAAAACAGTTAGATCATCTAGATATATAACAAGAAAATCATGAATTTCTTTGGCAAAGGCAATGTCCAGTGCACTTTGGAAGGTTTCTCCTATGTTTTTTAGTCCAAATGACATTTTGATGTATATGAAAGTACACCATGGTGTTGTAAAAACAGTTTTCTCTTGGTCATCAAGATGAACCAAGATTTGGTTATATCCTGAAAACCCATCTAAAAGTGAAATTATAGAAGAACCCACTACCGTTTGCAAAATATGATCCATTTTGGGTAAAGGATAGTTATATTTAAGGGAGAACTTATTTACATTTCTCATATCAACACATAACCTTATTTCCCCAGTTTTCTTCCTATTAGGTACCAAGTTAGACACCCACTGAAAAATCTAATAGGGGCAATAATCCTTGCTTCATACATGCGTTTGATTTTTTTCTCAATTGATGGTTATAGGGGTTAATTCTTCTGAGTTTCTGTTTAAAGGGCTTTTGATTTTCTTTCAGAGGTATAGTGTGCTAAATAATAGAGGTGTCATAGGACATCAAATCTTCATAACTCCAAGCAAGGACAACCTGGAATTCCCTCATAAGTTCAACATACTTTAGCTTCTAATCAGGAGGTAAAGATTTTGACAATTTTATCATTTTTGGATTATCATATGATCCTAAGTTGTACTCTTTGATATTTGCTTTTAATGGCTCCATTTTAGGTTTCTGGGGAATGTCATTGGAGTCAAACAAATCTTCTAAAGGAGTCAATCCTTTGGGTAAATTATTGTCTTTTAGGTTGATAACCTCTATTTCTTCTTCAATTATTTCATCTAGGTCCATTTGTTTCAGGTCATAAATTTCTTTTTGTGTGAATTTTGTGGGATGAAGCACATTTATTGAATTTTCTTCTAAAATTTTAATTTCTACCTCATTTATTTTATTAGAACTAATAACTGTATCGACATCTATGTTAATGTTAGAAAACTCTTCATCTAAAGTTAAAAAATTATTGATCTTCTTATCACTATCAAAAACCTACCAGTTCTTCAGATTATAAGGGATGGCTAGTCTGTGCCTAATCTCAACAGTATATTGATGATTAGGTTGAAAAGGTAATTTGCAGGTGCTGGCAAACATGGCCAAACTGTGGGCTTGCATGTTGTGTTTTCTAGGGATAGTTGCAAGCTGGGTTTCCAAAAAAGTGTTGAGAATTTCTATTACTGTTCCTCTATAATATCCTAGTCTAGGATCCCTAGTTGAGTAAGTTCCTTTAATCTGTTTAATTATTAATTCTGAATCTCCTATGACAAAAACCCTGATTGCTCCTAATTTTTTAACAAGTTTAAGACCCAACAAGAGAGCCTCATATTCTACCATATTATTGGTGCATCTAAAATTTAATCTGTAGGCATGGCCTTCAGCATGATCATTTTCTAAATTATACACCCAAACTCCTGCTCCTGCTCCTAGTTTATTGATTGAGCCATCAAATTCTAAATGCCAAAGGATTTCATGCTCATAATTTGTGTCTGGGGTAGTAGGAATTTGTTTAACCATGGGATCTGGGTTTTCATTTTCATCTGACTTTTCTTTGTTATCTGATATTTCCTGAATATGAACACTTGATTTTTCTTTTTCAATTTCTTTTGGTTCTGCTACTAAAACCTCTAAAGTATTGGAAGGACTGGCTTCTGCATTGTAAAGAATGAACGAATCCATATCAGAGTGTACTGAGTAGATGGGGAAATTTTGGGGTCTTTCCTGACTACTTACTACATATTTCATCAATGTTTCTCTGTATAGTTTCTTTGGTTGTCCAAAAACCGATATAGTGGCATATGACATATCCAATTGAAGAGATCTCTGAAGCTTAGCACCCCAAGATCTGGATAATAACATGCCATATTTGGGTGGTATATCTGCTACCACTATGTCCATTAAATTTTTTTTTGCAAGGTATTGAACCAATGAAACACACAAGTCTTTTATCAGTCCTAAACATCTCACCTAACTACAATCAAAAGAAAATAAATCTTTGTATGGTCTAGTGATGTCTAGGTCTAGCTTTTCCATTAAAGACTTGGGCATGAGATTATGAGATGCACCAGAGTTAAACATGGCATTGTGAAGAACCTTATCATGTATTTTTAAGCTCACATAGAAGGGGGGAATTCCTCCTTCCAATGGTTTTCCATTCACTTCTGGGCCAAGGATTAATTCGGGCTGGTCATCAAAAAGATTAATTGAATCTTCAGTTATAATAATTTTCAATGATCTATTGATTTGAGTTCGGTAGGCATCATGTTTAGCTAATTCAGATAATGGGATAGAAATTTTTAGCTTACCTACTTCTGTTTCCAGATTAAAGGGTTTTTCTATTTGGGCCTTTGGATTTCGAGCAGCAGTATTCTCTCTATTTTCTGTGTTTTCTATGTTTTTCTCCTTTTGAGGAGTAGAATCATGATTTGTTGATTCTCCTAGATCAACCTTTGGAGGTTCTTCCACAGTTTCCTTGGAAGGAAGGGAAGTGGAGGGTTGTTTATTATTTGGTTGATTATCAGAAACATCTTCGATTATGGGGTTAGAAGGATTAGTGTTTGATCTAGAAAGAATTTGTACAGGTTTGATTATTGTCTTACCTTTTTTGGGCTGATTTGGAACCGTTTGTTTGTTCGTTTCAGGGACATCAATTCTCATACTTCTTAGATTGTATTGCTTATGCACCTCAAAGATGGCTGAGTCATATCCTTCTCTAAAGTCGAACGATTCCCCTGATTGGGTTTGGAGCTGTTTAAGTATGTGGGCCTCTTGATCATCTAGGGATAAGAAAACTTCTCCTTCATCATCAAGCCCCATCAGATTAATTTTAGTATCTTCTTCTGGGCCTTCAGAGTGGGAAGCTTCTACATAGTTATCTTGGAAAGGGGCTCTAATGTTTTGATCGGGACCATTCTTTCCAGTGTTCAGGTTTTGATTTTTCTTGAAATTAGGATTTCTCCATGTATTGGCTTGTTGGCTATCCCAAGGAGATTTCCTTTCAATTGTCTCCACTCTATCTCATAGTCTATCCATTCCTTTAATTATGACATCTAGCTTTTGTCCAATGGGTGAGCTTTCTTGCTTTAATAGTATCCTCCTTTAACTCCTTGCCTTGGCTCTTTTAGATAGCAGGTTGGCTTCAACACTGACTGCTATGATTTGCATATCTTCCAAAGTAGGGGGGTTTCGTTCTCTCAGCTGGAAAGCCATATCAGAATCAAATCCATCTAGGAATTTGATTAAGGCTAAACTGGGTGGGGGTCTAAGATCTAGTGGGATGGCATTATACATAATGTTGAGTTTAGTGCAATAGTCCTGCACAGTTTCTTGTGGTCCTCTTCTTAGGTTTTCGCATTCAGATAGAATCTGAAGGGGTCTTTCCTTTTCTCCCACTTGTTCAGGAATTGTTGATAGAGAGTTCTTAGGCTGTCTATAATATTTGGTGTTAAGGCTCTGAACCAGGTTCTAAATTCCCTCGATAAAATTTGAACAAATATTCTCATTTGCACATTAGCAGTATCTATTTCATAAATTTCAAAATAATCAATCATCTTCTTGGTGTGTTGTTGGGTTGTATAGGTTCCAGTGCCATCAAAAGTAGTGATCTTACTTTGGTAGTCCTGGGGCATGGCACCTAAGTTTGTTGGTAGTACGAGGGGGGCATATCTATTGGCCATTGCTGTTGGTAATGGTGAAACAAAGCTGGGGTTGGAGTAATAGTGGGTGTTTGAGTTGTGGATGGAGAGTTGGAGGTGATGGTGAGATATGGAGTGGTTTGAGGTTGAGAGATATTAGGGAATGATAACGAGCTTGCAAAAACAGAAGTGATTACGGAGGGATTAGGGGTTCCTTCAGTGGTAAGATCAAATTGTGGTGAGTTCTGCAAATGTCTATCAATTGACAAATTGGCTGCTTGGATTTCTAGTTCTTGGATGAACTATGGGTCTTGGACTAGGTCTGCTAATTCAGAATCAGATGAAGTCCTAAACAAAGAGGTTCCAAAGTATTCATCAAAGGGTAGGTCTTCGAGGTAAATCCACTTAACAGGACAAGATGAGGATCTAAATGTGGGCCGAAGACTAACAAAACTTTCTTGTCTTCTAAGAATTCTGGGGATCAGATTGCGATCCTCAAACACTTGTGGTGGATTGGGATCAGGATTAGCTCAAGTGTAATGAGTCCTTTTTGAAGCCTGATTTTTGGGTTTTATTTTTGGTTTTCTTAACGGATATAAAAAAAAACTTCTATGATTTCTTTAAGATGCTTTTAGATTTGAGGTTTAAATTTTCTTAAAGATTTGTTTTGACTAAGGAATTGTCCTTTCCCAGTATGGTCGCCACTATTTTATCACTCAGATTTTCCTTGAAGTTGTTACAAGAATGAAAGGGGTCTGAGGTAACCACAAAAAAATATTTTAAGTATAGAATATAGCCAATCTGTACTCAGAGAGGGCTCTCTCTTTGTGATTTAGCTTTGTTTTGTGAGATATTAAGCTAGTTATGAAAGTTTGGGGGGTTTTGATTTTGTTTGGTGGTGGAATTTTAGAGCAGATGGATAAAACAAGGTATTTCAGGCCATTGGGCTATGGAGTCAACTAAATGATGGATTAACTGGATCAGGTAGATTTAACAAAGGAGAAATTTCATAGGGCAAGATAACCAAACAAAAGACAAATGATAGTTTCGAATGGGTGAAATGGTCTTGAACAGGGGGAAGGGCAACTAAGAATCCTTCAAGAGGGTCTAAGATGAGGGAAAGTGGGTGCTCATTAACAAAAAGAAATTAAGTATTCTTTGTTAAAGGGTCATAGTGATAAACTATAAAAGCAAGGAGCAACTAAGAATTCCCTACCTATTATATCCTAGAAGAAAACATTAAGAATATAAACGATTTTAAAGACAGCATGCAGTAAACCTCTTTCTGAAATATAACTTTTCATTTATCATTCAAATATGAAACACATATGAATATTTATTAAACCAGAAAACTGTAAAAACACAAGATATAGAATACTTATTTGTTTCTCATTTGACACAGGTATCCTGTAAAAGTCCTTTGCTTTATTACTTTGTTCCAGCCAGCCATACAAAAGTTGTTCAACAGCACTTCAATTCCAAAAGTAAATTGTCTACAGAAATGTCTAAGAATCCACACTCAGTACTTCAAATAAGGAAGTACTTATACAAAATTAACATCAAAATATCTCCTAACTAAGAGAGATACATTCTAGGAAAACTAAATATCTTTTACATGAATATAGAGACAGATGGTCTCAAAAGTAGAAACTGAATGTGAACTGCTTGTTGTTGTCCCTGTTTTTGTTGAAGGAGTTGGATGCAGGTTCTATGAATATGCATCTTGCTGTCTTGCTTGTAATTCTATCCTGGATGATTGATTTCAGTTTTCACTGATACTCTTTTACCTATGACTGATACTCTTTACCTGTTTTACCATCATTCATCCTTTTTTACCAAAATTGACTATGGTAAATACTTCAATTTACTTCACTTTTTACCATGGTAAATCATAAGATGTCTGTCATGCTGGTCCACCAATCATCTCTCGGTATTCTTGTCCTTGTCAATTTTATGTAGATTTCATCTGCTTCTGTATATTTTACAAAATTTGGTTGCATTGGAAATAAGTGCTTCACTTCATGCTCAATGTAAAAAAGGTTCTCCAAACTATCATAGAGAACTCTCCTTGTGGGCAATGCCTTGACTGCAGATGAACTGGCCTGACTGTTAGCTTGCTGATGTAATTTTTTGACATAATCACCCTGAAACATTAGCTTGTCATTGATGACTAAAGTACTTGGAAGTCCTTTACTTTGTAATATGCAAAATTTCTCCATAAATTCATCTATGTCTTCCTACATATTTTGACATTTGTGTTCCAGGCCTTGCATTAGACTCCTTTTGGTCAATACTTTTTTTTTTTTCGAGGATGGTAGCAGTCCTATCATCAATGTTTAATTGTTCCAACTGATGCCTATTTCTAATGTTTAGAAAGTTTATTAATCTGATAGCTTCTTCAGGCTTCCTTCCTAGTTCTTCCTTGGTTTTTTCAATCTCTTGAAGAACAACTTTCACTAAGTCAATTTGTTCAAAAATGATTTGAATTGATGACCAAATATCATTGATGGAATCAATGATATTGGTCCATAATATATTTTTGATATCAGTTAAAGTCTTTTCAAATGTAAGATCTTTTTCCGGTATTTTAATCTGTTGGGTCAAACCTTTGTTTTTTCTCATCTCTTTGGCAAAATTGAATTTTGATACATCATATTTTTGCTCTAAAGTAATGAATTTCTTTTTTACTTTTTGCATTTGAGTGACTTGGAGCTTCATTTCCTTCATGCACTTGATCAATTCTTATGTGCTTTGATTTGAGGTTCCTGCTTGTGATGTAACTGTACCTGTTACTTCTATAGTTGTAACTGTTGCTAAAGGGACATTTGATGCTAAAGCAGTTGCCAATGTAGAAGGAACTGCTGTAGAAATTGCTGGCACTACATTTTGAGGCTATGTGGTCAACTCACTCTGCCTGTTTTGTAGTGTTTTCTATAATTCTTGCTCTGTCTCTTTTAGTTGCTTATTTAGCTTAAGGACCAAGTCCATAAATTCTTCCTCATTTTTCTTCTCAATCACTTCAGCAGTCTGAGAGTGAATGAGATGTAGCAATTTCAACTACTTTCTCAGTGCAGCTATATCTTCATTCTTTTTTTTTTTATTAGGCTTTCTGCAACCTTGATATCCTTTGGGTTATGGCCCAACTCAATAATCAAATCCTCAAATGATTTGATTCTATTGTCCTTTACCAGTGAGGAGGCCTTTTGTAGTTGCAATTAGGCAGTAGTGTTGTCCAATGAATTTTGCAACCTATGTGCCATCATTGCCTTACTTGTCAATGTAGAATAAACCATCTCCCCTGTTTGCTAATGCAGTTCTATCTGATCTATGGGGTGGATGTCTTTAGCTAAGACCTCAAAATTAGTCTTGAGGTAGTCTGCAAATGACTTGGGCTACTGTACTGTGGGCTTTAGAAAGCTCATCTACATTTTTCCTTCTTTGATGTCATAAGATGACATCAATCTGGTTTGATTTGTAGGGGCCATATTCAAGTATTGAGCATAGGCTTGGGCCTTCAGCTGCTCAATCTTGGTCTTTATCTCCTTGAATTTTCCTTTTATGTCTATGATCTTCTCATATGAAGATCTGAAAGATGAAACTTCGGCACTTTGTTGTCTTTCAAGCTCTTGCCTTTGTGAACTGGAAGGTGTCCCACCTGTTGGGAATGTATGTAGACTATCTCCACCTTCTTTCCTCAAACTCCCTGTTGTTTCCTCAAAGAATTCTTCCTCTGAATATGGATTGAGCCTGTGCCTCTTAGCACTAGGATAATCTGAAGGACCACTGGCAGGGGTAGCTACTTCCCTGTCTCTTTTCAAGTTCTTTTACTCATTCAGAGGATTCTACACAACCGGGGGATTTCCCATATTAACCTGAGCTGGATGAGGCAGTGGTGGAGCTTGTTCTTCAGAGATTTCATGCTGCTCTGACATCTCTGGTTGTTCTGATGTTTGTGACTATCTTGATGCTAGAGTACTTGTTCCCTGGTCTTGTTCCTATGGTGGTTTTGCTGGGGGAGCACTGGTTTCCTGTGTGTGCCTTTGAGTAGATTCAACTGGTACCTATTCAAAAGAGTTTAGGTCAAGTCTCTTTTCTAAGTCTTTCATCACATTCTCTACTTCAACTTTATCACTATCCATTTTGACAAGAGTTCCTTCCCTCCATTCATCCATATTTGCATACTGTTCTATCTCAGGGATTTTGTGATGGATATAGGGTGACAGCTTATGTTTCATTCTCCTATCACAAATGAAACCTTGTGGGTCATATCTCCAAGTAAAGCTTTTCTTTAGTGCCATTGTTGTTTCTATGATTTCTTCTGCTCTTTTCCCTGCTTCTCTATTGTTGCACAAAAATGGGCCTAAGTGGTCTTTAATCCTCAATTGGGCTTTCTTCTTTGCCTTGGTGAAATGAATTTGATCAGAGTTTAACATTTGCCTATAATATTCCAGGGCAAACAATCTCATAGGAACATACTTAGGTAGCTTGAAAGGAGGGAGTTCACAACCATAGATTCAGATCTCAGTGTGATTCTGCTACAAGTACCAGTCACCTATCTTGTACTGCTTTAACAATTGAAGGATTCTCTTTATTTCATCACTAATCCTAGGACAAGGAATTCCTGTCAGCATGGTGGTCATAGGGTGGAAAAACTGGTCAATGAATTCATTGTATGAATAGGGACAAGTATATAAATAGTGGAAGATGGAAGTCCAAAAAATGACTGATCTGGGATTACCCTTTGTATCAAGTTTATTTACAGAGAATGGGAACTTGTCAAATTGATAGTAAAGGAAAAGGTGATATATGACTGTAGAATACTTGAATACCTTTTCATTTTCTAGCCTCATGAACTAGTCATGTATTTTCTCAGCAATGAAGGTAGCATAGTTATATTTGACAGCAGGAGGCTAACCAGGGGTGAAAATGGACATTAAAACTAGAGTCAATTCATCCACATATTCACTAGTATTGAAACCCATGACTACAGCTATCATATTGACTATATTTTTGCCTATCTCTGTGAAGAAAGATGCCACATAGGGAGGAGGATCTTTGGGTTGATGTTGTTTATCCATAAAAGTCTGGCAAAGGTGACTGAGTTCAGACTGGGACATTTTATATGCTTTCTCTAGTAATTCCCGAAGGCAAATGGGGGTGAGGTCTTGACCGGGCTGAAACTGTAGCATTTCATTGATTGAATCTGCAGTAATTGTGAAAAGAACAGTTTGATGGGGGGACATTATTCCTCTGAGGGTGAGATTATAATTGGCTTGACATTGATGGAGAATGTCATGGAAAACGCACACATAGGAGAGCATGTGCCTTGGGATATTTGATTCCCAAAGTCCTATGGTATCAGGGCCATTCATGTAATTATCTTGGTATTGACAAAATACTTTCAAGGGGCTTTTATCAGTTTCAAGGTCTTTTATTTGAAAATCTTTATCTGCTAGGGGCAGATAATCCAAATCTCTATGAGTAGTAGGGATAGGAGGTATATTTAGGGCCACAAGGGGTTTCCATTTATGGTTCTTATGGATTC
This sequence comes from Pinus tabuliformis, assembly GCA_031772625.1. Taxonomy (NCBI): domain Eukaryota; kingdom Viridiplantae; phylum Streptophyta; class Pinopsida; order Pinales; family Pinaceae; genus Pinus; species Pinus tabuliformis. The sequence goes on along the minus strand of CM062809.1, from coordinate 453,384,063 downwards.
AGATAGGAAAATGGGGTTTTCAAGTGGAGTTGGTGAAAACAAAGGGTCTTGGGAGTCTTTAATTCTAAATTCCGCAACTGAATTCTAATGAATTTTGGTTTTTTCAAAGTAATCACAGAGGAAATCAAGTATTTACAGGGTTTCTGGAACGAAACTAGTAAATACCTATTTTTATGTGATGGACAATGGAGTGCAAGTTCATTGGGTGCAAATGGTGGACTGGAATGGCATCGAACTGCAAATTTAAGGGTGGCTAATGGTTGGAGTACGAGCTGGTCAACTTCTACGTTCTGGTTGCATGCATGAGTTTTCAGAATAAGGACAGAAAACTATTTTAACTTTGTTTTTAAGCAAACTCGAAGCTTTTGGCAGGTTCATGATATGGATAGGTGGCATCAGTAGGGAGGCGATTTGACGTTTTGTCTTTAGCTGGAGGCAGTAAGCGGGTTTCATCACACTGCTATTAGAGGGTAAGTGGTATTTGGGCGGGACTGCACATTACTTGACATGTAGAAACAATACAATTCATGAAACCGCTCACCATCGCACGCTAAAAGTCAACCACAGAGGTCCATGCAATATGCGCGATGACCATCAAATCTGCAGGATCCGATCAGACGGTCGTCGGGGAGCTGAAGTGACTAGCAGATATGGAGGGCGGGCCCAATATAAATTAAAGAGATTAATCATATCGGGGGTGATTCGATTGGTTATCGAGTTATTAATTAGTCTGAATGACATAATTAATCCTCATTAAATGGTGGTGGGGTTGAGTTCTTAATTAAATACGGATTAGTTAATTAATCCTATTTATTTTATTTGTTTTATGGTTATATTTAACTGAGGGGTGGGTTATATAATGATTTGGGGTTCTGTAATTTTGTTTTATAGGTAAATTATATAATAAACATTAGTGGTTAAGATGACAAAAGTGAATGAGAAAGTGACCCACCTATGGTTTTGTGCATGATTTTCGCACATGTTTTTTGGATGCGATGGTTTTCGGTCAATGGTATTGGACGCGATGGATTTCAGTCCATGGTATTGGATGCTTCGGCATGTATAAATATGTATTGTAACATTGAAAGGAACATAATAAAAAATTTAGGCTGGTAGTCCTGGTTTTGGGATCCAGGGAAAAATCTTTGTGCATATGTGTTTTATGGGTTATGCTCTCGCATTGTTTATTTTCTTTGTTTAAGAATTCGTATGCAGGTAATTTCTGTACAGGGTTAAAACCTACATTTGGTATCAGAGCTATTTTGGCTTCAAGGGGATGCCTTTGTTGCTGAGGGGTTTCGCTCGGGCCTGTGGTAGACCCTGTTCAGTGGGAGATCTGCGAGATCGATTCTGGTGGTGAAAGAAGATGGCGAGCAGTGGAAAGATAGAGATTGAGAAGTTCAATGGTCAGAATTTTGAGTTGTGGAAACTCAAGATGGAGGATCTGTTGGTGGATAAAGATCAGTGGATCGCGGTAGATCTGGGTACTAAACCATCGGGAGTGACCGATGAAGAATGGAAAAAATTGGATCGGAAGGCAAAGAGCACAATACGATTGTGTGTCTCGGATTTAGTATTGCTGAATGTATCAGGGGAAGCTACGGCAAAGGCTTTGTGGGTCAAGCTAGGGACTTTGTACCAATCTAAGTCTCTGGTGAATAAACTGTTCCTGCGGAAAAAGCTATATAACATGAGGATGAAAGATGGAGACTCGATGACAGAGCATCTGAATGCGTTTAATACTGTGGTAAGTCAGTTATTATCTGTTGATATTAAAATTTTAGATGAAGATAAGTGCATCAGTCTATTGTGTTCTCTACCAGATTCGTGGAATAGTCTGGTTATTGCAATAGGTAGCAATGCAACTACTTTGCAGTTTGATGCAATAGTCTCAGCCTTGCTGACGGAGGAGATGAGACGGAAAAATATGGACAACTAGAATGGTGGTGCCTTGTCTGTACGAGGACGGTCCCAGAACAGAAACAAAAATAAGTCATCGAGTGGGAGATCTAAATCTAGAGGGAGATCCAAATCTCCAGGAAAACCTACAAAGGTGGTGCGCTGGAAATGCAGAAAGGAAGGGCACATCAGAAGGGATTGTAAATCTAAAGCTCCTGATAAAGGAAAGGGATCTGATGATGCTCCTTATGCAGAGGTGAAAACCACCTCAGATGAAGGTGGGGATGTGTACTTGGCTTCTTCAAGTACACATGTAGATCATGAGGCATGGTTGATTGAATCAGGTGCATCCTTTCACTTCACTCCCCATAGAGAGTGGTTCTGCGAGTATGAGAAATACGATGGTGGTGATGTCTTCTTAGGAGATCATAGGAAGGCTAGAATCATTGGTCGGGGAAAAGTAAAGTTGAAGTTGCAAGGTGGAAGGGTTAGAACACTTCCGGGTGTTCTACATATTCCTGCATTGGCCAGAAATCTGATTTCTGTAAGAAAGTTGGATGATGCAGGTGTAAATACGGTGTTCGAGAAAGATACCTGCAAGATGGTTCGAGGAGCACTGATATTAATGCGAGGAGTTCGAATTGGAACTCTGTACAAGCTGCAAGGCAGCATTGTTGTTGATGGGTGCAATAGTTATATAGTTCCTGAAAATGGAGTAGAGAATCTAGTGGTCTCTGGAGAAGACCATGTTGTGGCATCAAAGGCTTGGACATATTGGAGAGAAGGGCCTTCGAATACTTCATGGTAAAGGTATGGTAGAAGGTATGAATAATAGCTCTCTGGATTTTTATTTCTGTGAAAATTGTGTATATGGGAAGCAGAATCGAGTGAGTTTCCCCTCTGGTGGTAAGAGGACGAAACAGATATTAGAGCTTGTGCACAATGATGTGTTTGGACCTGTGAAAGTTCCATCACTGGGTAAGTCTGTGTACTATGTATCATTCATAGATGACTTCTCAAGGAATACATGGATATATTTTCTTAAGAAGAAATCTGAAGTCTTTGACAGGTTTAAAAAATTTAAGGCTCTGGTGGAAAATCAGACAGAGAAGAAGATAAAATTGCTGAGAACAGATAATGGTGGAGAATTTTGTAAGAAGTGTGGTATAGCACGGCAGAAGACTACTCCATATACACCTCAGCAAAATGGAGTCGCAGAAAGAATGAACAAGACGTTGATGGAAAGGGCAAGAAGCATGCTCAGTGGTGCCGGGTTAGGACAAGAATTCTGGGCAGAGGTGGTGGATACTGCATGTTACCTGATCAACAGATCACCTTCATCAACGTTGGAGGATAACACTCCACAAGAAGTATATACTGGTAAGAAACCTTCTCTTTCACATCTAAGGGTATTTGGATGTGATGCATATGTACATGTTCCAAAGGAGAAACGAACCAAGTTGGATAGTAAATCTGAAAAGTGCATCTTTATTGGGTATAAGGATGGTTTAAAGGGTTATAAGCTTTGGAACCCAGTCACATAGAAGGTTGTGTACAGTCGAGATGTGTTGTTAAGAGAGGTAAAAGATGTTATTCAACATGAAGTCCAACCAAAGAAACCTGAGAAGATAGAGTTTGAGCCAAAGGAGGAAGAATCAGACTCTACAGCAGAGGAGGAATCAGAAGATGAAGAGCCACAAACTCCGGCTGTGAGAAGATTAGTTCGAGAAAGAAGGCGGCCAGAAAGGTATAGTCCATCTGCTTTCAGTTCAAATTTTGCTTTGTCTGTTATTGATAATGATCCCAGAACTGTGAAGGAAGCAGTGGATTCAGAGGATGGAAAACTCTGGAAAGAGGCCATGGTTGATGAAATGGCATATTTGCACAAAAATGAGGCTTGGGATCTGGTGGAGTTGCCGGCTAGAAGGAAACCCATTGGCAGCAAATGGGTGTTCAAGAAGAAGATAAATGCAGAAGGAAAGGTGGAGAAATACAAAGCTCAGTTGGTAGCAAAAGGCTATTCCCAGGTGCCGAGAATTGATTTTGGTGATATTTTTTCTCCTGTTGCCAATGTAACTTCTATTAGATTACTTTTATCTGTTGATGCTGCTTTTGATTTTGAGGTAGAACAAATGGATGTGAAGACAACATTTCTTCACGGGGATTTGGAAGAGGAAATATATATGAAGCAACCTGAAGGCTTTGCAGTGAAGGGTAAGAAAGAACTGGTATGCAAGTTAAAGAAGTCTTTGTATGGGTTAAAACAGTCACCAAGGATGTGGTATCAGAAATTTGATACATTTATACGGGGACTTGGTTTCACCAGAAGCAAAGCAGATCATTGTGTGTATTTTAAATTAATTGGTGACCGTATTATTTATCTGGTCTTGTATGTGGATGATATGTTGCTAGTTGGAAATGACAAAGAAATTATCCAGGATTTGAAGACCCAATTGTCCTCCAAATTCGACATGAAAGATTTTGGTGCTGCAAACTATGTTTTGGGCATGGAAATTAAAAGAGATCGGTCAAAGAGGAAGCTCTGGTTAAACCAAAGGAAGTATGTCGAGACAATACTCCAGAGGTTTAATATGCAGGATAGTAAACCGGTGAAGGTTCCTATTCCTGTAGGTGTGAGGTTATCTGCTGAACAGTGTCCCAAGACACAAGAAGAGGAAGAGGACATGTCCCGTGTTCCATATGCAAGTGTAGCGGGTAGCCTGATGTATGCAATGGTCTGTACTAGACTAGACATTGCAGATGCAGTGGGAGTATTGAGCAGGTTTATGTCAAAACCTGGGAAGGAGAACTGGACAGCAATGAAGCGGGTTTTCAGGTATTTGCATAGCACTAGTGATTATGGTTTGTGCTACCAAGGAAGACCAGGATTGGACAGAGTGTTGGATATTCATGGCTTTGTTGATGCAGACTGGGCTGGAGATCTGGATCAGAGAAGATCTACAAGTGGGTATGTGTTTAACCTATTTGGAGGTGCAGTCAGTTGGATGAGTAAGAAACAATCTGTAGTGGCACTATCAACTACAGAGGCTGAATACATGGCAGCCACTCATGCAAGCAAGGAAGCAGTTTCGTTGCAGAGATTGTGTTCAAGTATGGGGTTAGTACAGGGAGCTATAAGAATAGACTGTGACAGCCAAAGGGCAATTTTCTTGCCAAGAACCCTGCTTATCATTCAAAGACAAAACACATTGATGTTCAGTATCAATTTGTGAGGGATATGATAGAAGACAGAAAGGTGTTGCTGGTAAAGGTAGACACTTTGAAGAATACTGCAGATGCATTGAAAAAATCTGTGAGCTCTGAGAAGTTCTCTTGGTGTAGAGAAGCAATGGGAATCTCAGGGCTGAAAAAATGACTAAGCTCTCCTGTGGAAAGAAAACAACAAGTGGGAGATTGTTGTGTTCTGTTGTATTCTTTCCACGTAGTTAATAGGGGGTTTGAAGGGCACCCGTAACCCCACTTTATGGGGTCCAGGGCAGCGCCCCGGAAAATTTTGGTTTTGGACCATATGATAGGTTGGGCAGACCCACCTATGGTTTTGTGCATGATTTTCGTACATGTTTTTTGGACGCGATGGTTTTCGGTCCATGGTATTGGACGCGATGGATTTCGGTCCATGGTATTGGATGCTTCGGCATGTATAAATATGTATTGTAACATTGAAAGGAACATAATGAAAAAATCAATCTGGTAGTCCCGATTTTGGGATCCAAGGAAAAATCTCTATGCATATGTGTTTTATGGGTTATGCTCTCGCATTGTTTATTTTCTTTGTTTAAGAATTCGTATGCAGGTAATTTCTGTACAGGGTTAAAACCTACAATATCTTGAAGGCGGTTTTTTTTGTTGCAAAATTACCTCCACAAGGCCCGTCATGATAGGTCAGGAGGATGTAAAAGAATTCCTCCTCCCTGGCACATCTTTTCAAGATCTAATCTGGGCCCAGTTTGAAGAGATTGCCTCCAATCCAGGTGAAAGGGGTTCTTTTCCTTACTATCCTACTCTTCTCTTTTGAGGACAGGTGTGGTGGGAATTGTGCTAAAACCAAGTAGTTCACTATATCAGAAAACCATGGAGAGAGAACTAATATAGAAAAATAGGTGTTCATCTGGCATTTGGTCATCCACCATTCCTTCTTCACTTGCAGGCAAATTTACTCTAGACAAAATGTCAGCAACAACATTCTCTTTACCAGGCTTATCAATAATGGTCAAATCAAACTGCTGCAGTAAAAGCAACCATCTAATAATGCGAGAATTTACATTTGGTTTGAACAATGTAAACTTTGAAACGGGAACTGATACTGTTACCCGTTTCGTAGAGATAGCAACAAAGTGACCTGATTTTGAAAAGGGGTGATGCAGAACGAATATGTTTTTTTTAGAGCATACTTTTTGGCACTTTAATTTTTTTATGTACATTATGTTTTAGAATCATTTTAGAATGGTAGTGATTTTCATGCTGATTTAAAAAAGCGAGTATTCTGCATCACCACCTTCTTTTAAAAGACTGTTTTGGCTTTAAATTTTCTAATGTATAAAATGTAAATAATTATTTTGTAAATTTGATCATTTTTGAAGTGGCCGTTTTCTTCACATTTGCTTGTTTTTTATTTTAATTTTAACTTTTTTTTAGTGAGGTTTTTATTGTTTTGCATTTTTAAATTAGGAGGTCGATATTTAGAATTTTTGATATTCTACATATTTATACATCCTTAATTAATTTTTGAATCCACATGAAATAATTGTTTCTAAAAAACAATATTTTTTAATAATGGACATAAAAATAACCATTTTTAACATAAATATAACTAAAAAATTACATGTTTTGATAATTTTTTGCTAGAATTGACATGTCAAAATCACATTTTTTATACGATAATTTTAACAAAAAACGGTTAAATAATAGCATTTTTTATGAATTTCATGTCAAAAAATAATAATAATCACTTTTTTTTTCAAAAAATAATGATTAACTTAAAAATCAATGCAAAAATCACATATCACAAATATTGAACATATAACAACCCTAATTGAGTGTTTATTATTCTCATAAAATGTCAAAGTCAAAACATTGCAAAGCTTGATTTACAAGCATAACTTAAATTTAATCAACAATGTCACGTAATCCAAACTCTTCGTCCTCTAGAGTTTCATCATTGTCTTCTTCCATAATATTTTATGTTTCCTTACCTCTTCTAATAGGTCTTTGATGTCTACGAATCTCCCAATGTATGTCTTTCCAAACATTCCATGTAATGGTGGTTGGGGTTCCTTTGCCTTTTTTGCCACACGTGATTCACTAAAGTCCCCTTTATTCAACCCAATTTCTTGCATTGCATTTGGAAGAAATTGAAGAACAATAATTCTTTGCTGAATGAAATTGCACTGCACTGGATCTTTTTCAATTGCAATGCGATTTCTTCCTTTTTGAAGGCAACATGCTAGCGTTGTACCTAATTATCAAGCACAAAAGAAATAATGAACTAAATTAGTACAATGACATATTAATTAAAAAATAACATATTGAAATTCAATTCCATATAATAAAACTTACCTGAGCCAGAAAATAAATCCAGAACCCAATCTCCTTCATCTGACAAATGTCTATAAAATAGTTAATCAATAATTGTGATTTTTGATAAATGTTAACTATCTCTCCTTTTGCTTTTGATTCCGGGAATCAACCAGCCACCAGCTGGGCGGGCGGCTGGTGGCTAGGTGATTCCCACTAGCTGAGCGGACGGCTAGTGGCTGGGTGATTCCCACTAGTCGAGCGGGCGGTTGGTGGCTGTTTCACTCCCAGAATCACCCAGCCATTAGTAGGGCGGGCGGCTGGTGGTTGGGTGATTCCAGGAATCAACCAGCAACCAGCGGGGCGGGCGACTGGTGGCTGGTTGATTCCCGGAATCACCCAGCCACCAACCGGTGGTCCAGTGACCGGCTGGTGGCTGGTTGATTCCTAGAATCACCCAGCCACTAGCCGGTGGCCATTTGGCTGGTAGCTGGGTAATTCCAGGAATCAACCAGCCACCAGCCGGCCACTGGTTGATTCTGGGAATCAACCAGCCACCAGCCAGCCGAGAATTAACCATTCACCAGCTGGTCGCCCGGCTGGTGGCTGGTTGATTCCTGAAATCACGCAGCCACCAGCACCCCGGCTGGTGGCTAGGTGATTCCGAGAATCAACCAACCACCAGCCGGACGGCCAGCTGGTGGTTGGTTGATTCCCAGAATCAACTAGCCACCAGCCCGGCTGGTGGTTGGGCAATTATGGGAATCAACTAGCCATTAGGCCGGCGGCCGACTAGTGGCTGGTTGATTCCAGAAATCAACTAGCGACCAGCGGCTCGCCCGGCTGGTAGCTCGGTGATTCCGGGAATCAACCAGCCACCAGCCGGGCGGCCAACTGGTGGCTAGTTTATAAGGGAATCAACCGGCCACCACCATCAGCTGGCCACTCAACTCCTGGCTGTTTGAATCCTGGAATCAACCAGCCACGAGCCGGTCGCCCGGTCGGTGGCTGGGTGATTCCAAGAATCAACCAGCCACCACCCGCCCGTCTCGTTGGTGGCTGGGTGATTCTGGGAATCAACCAGCCACCAGTTGAGCGGTAGCCATCAGCCACCAGTTGGGCGGCTAGCTGGTGGCTGCCGCCCAACTGGTGGCTAGTTGATTCCCGGAATCAACCAGCCACCAGCTGGCCATCTGGTGGTTGGTTGATTCCGGGAATCAACGAGCCACCGGCCGGGCCCGTCTGGTGGTTGGTTGATTCCGGGAATCAACGAGCCACCAGCCGGCTGCCTGGCCGGTGGCTGTTTGATTCCCAGAATCACCTAACCACCAACCAGGCGGCTGATTGATTCCCCCGTCTGGTTGGTGGCTGGATGATTCCGGGAATCAATGAGCCACCGGCCGGGCGGACGGCTAGTGGCTGGTTGATTATGGGAATCAACCAACCACCGGCCGGGCGGATGGCTAGTGGCTGGTTGATTCTGGGAATCAACCAACCACCGGCCGGGCAGGCGACTGGTGGCTGGATGATTCTGGGAATCAACCAGCCACCAGCTGCCCGCTCGGCTGGTGGCTCTGCCCGGCTAGTGGCTGATTGATTCTCGGAATCAACTAGCCACCAGCCGGGCGGGCAGATGATGGCTGGTTGATTTTAGGAATTAACCAGCCACCAACCGAGCACCCAGCTGGTGACTGGTTGATTCTCGGAATCAACCAGCGCGGCTGGTGGCTGGTTGATTACGGGAATCAACCAAGCACCAGCCGCCCACCCGACTGGTGGCTGGTTAATTCTCAGAATCAACCTGCCACTAACCAGGCAGCCAGCTGGTGGCTAGTTCAATCCCAGAATCAACCAACCACCAACCGGACGACCGGTTGGTGGCAGATTGATTCCGGGAATCAACCAACCATGAACTGGGTGGCCGGTTGGTGGCTAGTTGATTCCAGGAATCAACCAGCCACCAGCCGGGAAGGTGGCTGGTTGATTCTGGGAATCAACGAGCCACCAACTGGCCGCCCGGCTTGTGGCTGGTTGATTCCCGGAATCAACTAGCCACCAACCGCCTGCCCAGCCGGTGGTTGGGTGATTCCCACCAGCCGGGCAGGTGGCTGGTTGATTCCGGGAATAAACGAGCCACCAGCTGGCCGCCCGATTGGTGGCTGGTTGATTTCAGGAATCAACGAGCCACCAGCCACCGGCCGAGCCGGCGGGTGGTGGTTAGTTGATTCTTGGAATCAACGAGCTACCAGCCAGGCTCGTTGATTCCTAGAATCAACGAGCTACCAGCTAGGCTTGTTGATTCCTGGAATCTGGTAGCTCGTTGATTCCAGGAATCAACGAGCCACCAGTCGGGCACCCAGCTGGTGGCTCGCTGATTCCCGAAATCAACCAGCTACCAGCCGGGCACCCAGCTGGTGGCTGGTTGATTCCCGGAATCAACCAGCCACCAGCCACCAGCCGACCGCCCGGCTGGTGGCTGGGTGATTCCTGGAATCAACTAGCCACCAGCCAGCGGGCGGCTAGTGACTCGGTGATTCCAGGAATCAACTAGCCACCGACCAGGCGGGTGGCTGGTGGACCAGCCAACCGGCTAGCTAGTGGCTGGTTGATTCCCGGAATCAACCAACCACCAGCCACCCTCCCGGCTTGTTGCTCGACTCAGCTGGTGGCTGGTTGATTCCCGGAATCAACCAGGCACCAACCGGGCGGCCAGCTGGTGGCTAGTTGATTTCCGGAATTAACCAGCCACCAACTGGGCGGCTGATTGATTCCCCCACCCGGCTGGTGGCTGGATGATTGGATGATTCCGGGAATCAACCAGCCACCGGCCGAACGAACATTTGGTGGCTAGTTGATTCCCGGAATCAACTAGCCACAAATCAGCCACTCGGTTGATGGCTGATTGATTCCCGGAATCAACCAGCCACCAACCGGTCGCCCGGTTGGTGGCTGGTTAGACCGGTTGGTGGCTAGTTGATTCCCAGAATCAACCAACCACCAGCTGGCTGCCCGGCTAGTGGCAGGTTGATTCCGGGAATCAACCAGCTGGCCACCCGACTAGTGGCAGGTTGATTCCAGGAATCAACCAGCCACCAGCAGGGTGGGTGGCTGGTGCTTGGTTGATTCTCGGAATCAACCTTGCCACTAGGCAGGCAGCCAGCTAGTGGCTGGTTGAATCCCGGCATCGACGAGCCACCATCTGCAGGACCGGTTGGTAGCTGGTTGATTCCGGGAATCAACCAGCCATCAATCGGGTGGCTGGTTGGTGGCTGGTTGATTCCAGGAATCAACCAGCCACCAGCCGGGAGGGTGGCTGGTGGCTGGTTCATTACGGGAATCAACCAGCCACCAGCTGGCCGCCCGACTGGGGGCTGGTTGATTCCCAGAATCAACCAGCCACCAGCCGCCTGCCCGACTGGTGGCTGGGTGATTCTCGAAATCAACCAGCCACCAGCTTGGCGGGCGCCTGGTGGTTGGTTGATTCCCGGAATCAACCAGCCACCGGCGGGGCAGGCGGTTGGTGGCTGGTTGATTCCCGTAACTAACTAGCCACCAGCCGGGTGGCCAGCTGATGGCTGGTGGATTCCCGGAATGAACCGCTCGCCCGACTGGTGGCTGGGTGATTCTCGAAATCAACCAACCATCGACTGGTTGATTCCCGGAATGAGTCGCCCGACTGGTGGCTGGTTGATTCCTGGAATGAGTCGCCCGCCCGATTGGTCGCTAGATGATTTTCGAAATCAACCAGCCACCGGCCTGGCGGGCAGCTGGTGGTTGGTTGATTCCCGGAATCAACCAGCCACCGGCGAGGCAGGCGGTTGGTGGGTGGTTGATTCCCGTAATTAACCAGCCACCCGCCGGGCGGCCAGCTGATGGCTGGTTGATTCCCGGAATGAACCGGCCACCAGCCACCCTCCCGGCTGGTGGCTCCGCCCGACTGCCACCGGCGCGGCAGGCGGTTGGTGGCTGGTTGATTCCCGTAACTAACCAGCCACCAGCCGGGCGGCCAGCTGATGGCTGGTGGATTCCCGGAATGAACCGCCCGCCCGACTGGTGGCTGGGTGATTCTCGAAATCAACCAGCCATCGACTGGTTGATTCCCGGAATGAGTCGCCCGACTGGTGGCTGGTTGATTCCTGGAATGAGTCGCCCGCCCAATTGGTGGCTGGGTGATTCTCGAAATCAACCAGCCACCGGCCTGGCGGGCGGCTGGTGGTTGGTTGATTCCCGGAATCAACCAGCCACCGGTGGGGCAGGCGGTTGGTGGCTGGTTGATTCCCGTAATTAACCAGCCACCAGCCGGGCGGCCAGCTGATGGCTGGTTGATTCCCGGAATGAACCGGCCACCAACCACCCTCTCGGCTGGTGGCTCTGCCCAGCTGGTGGCTGGTTGATTCCCGGAATCAACCAGGCACCAGCTGGGCGGCCATCTGGTGGCTGGTTGATTTCCGGAATCAACCAGGCACCAGCTGGGCGGCCATCTGGTGGCTGGTTGATTTCCGGAATCAACCAGCCACCAACTGGGCAGCTGATTGATTACCCCGCCTGGCTGGTGGCTGGATGATTCCGAGAATCAACCAGCCACCGGCCGGGTGGGCGGCTGGTGGCTGGTTGATTCTGGGAATCAACCAGCCACTGGCCGGGCGGGCGGCTGGTGGCTGGATGATTCCGGGAATCAACCAGCCACCAGCCGCCGGCCCGGTTAGTGGCTCTACCTGGCTGGTGGCTGGTTGATTCCCGGAATCAACCAGCCACCTACCGGCCATCTGGTTGATGGGTGGTTGATTTCCGAAATCAACCACCCACCAACCGTTCGCGCCACCCGACTGGTGGCTGGGTGATTCCGGGAATCAACCAGCCACCAGCCGCCCGCCCGGCTGGTGGCTGGTTGATTCTGGGAATCAACCAGCCACCAGCCTGGCGGCCGGCCAGTGGCTGGTTGATTCCCGGAATCAACCAGCCACTAGCTGGCCGCCCGGCTTGTGGCTGGTTGATTCCGGGAATCAACCAGCCACTAGCCGCCCGGCTGGTGGCTCGTTGATTCTCGGAATCACCCAGCCACCAGCAGGGCGGAGCCACCAACCAGGCGGGCGGTTGGTCGCTAATTGATTCCCGAAATCACCCAGCCACCAGCCGGGCAGGCGGCTAGTGGCTGGTTGATTACGGGCAGCTGGTGGCTGGGTGATTCCGGGAATCAACCAGCCGCTCGCCCGGCTGGTGGCTGGGTGACTCTCGGAATCAACCAGCCACTAGTCACCTGCCCGGCTAGTGGCTGAGTGATTCCGGGAATCAACCAGCCACCAGCCGCCCGCCTAGCTGGTGGCTGGATGATTCTGGTACCAACCAGACGGGTTGCGGGGGTGGGGCGGCTCGGAATATCCCAGCCACCAGCCGGGCGTGTGGGCGGGCCACCGCGGTGGTGCCACGTTAGGCTGCACCACCCCGGCTGCCGGCCGGCCCGCTCGCCCACCTATGGCTGGGTGATTCCGAGAATCACCAAACCACCAGTCCCCTGCCCGGTTGGTGGCAGGGTGATTCTGGGAATCACCCAGGCACCAGTCGAGCAGAGGGAATCTCCCAGCCACCAACCAAGCGGGTGGGCGGGCCATCGAGTTGGCGCGACCTGGGCTGGTGCCACCCCGGTGGCCCGCCCGCCCGCCCGGCTGGTGGCTAGACGATTCCTAGAATCGCTCAGCCACCATGCGGGCAGGCTACTGGTGGCTGGGTGATTCCAGTCGCCTGGGTGATTCCCGAAATCACCCAGCCACGAGTCGGGCGGGCGTGGGCGGCTTGTCCCTAGGCGATTCCTGAAATCACCCAGCCACCATCCAGCCGGGCAGGCGGGGTGGCGTGAATCACTCAGCCACCAGCCGGGTGGGCGGGCGGGCCGTTGGGGTGGCCTGGCCTGGGCTGGCGCCACCCTGGTGGCCCGCCTACCCGCCCGGCTAGTGGCTGGGTGATTCTGGGAATCACCCAACCACCATCTGAGCAGGCGAGCAGGCCTCCGAGTTGGCTCAGCTTGGGCTGGTGCCATGCCGACGGCCCGCCTGCCCACCTGGCTGGTGGCTTGGCGATTTCAGGAATTGCCCGACCACCACCCGCTCGCTCGGCTGGTGGATGGGTGATTCCAGGAATCACCTAGCGACTGGGCGGGCGAGCCACCCGGGTGGCATGGCCTGGCCTAGCACCACACCGGCTGCCCGCCAGCCTGCCCGGCTGGTGGCTGGGGGATTTCGGGAATCACCCAGTCACGAGCCGTGCCACCCCGGCGGCCTGCCCGCCCGCCCAACTAGTGGTTGGTCGATTCCCGGAATTTCCCAGCCACCAACCGGATGGGCAGGCTGGCCGCTGGGGTGGCGCGGCTGGGCTGGTGCCACCCCAGCGGCCCGCCCGCCCACCCGGCTGGTGGCTGGGCAATTCCTAGAATCATTTTTATTTTGTATCTAGCATGTTATGGTTGAAAAATGTTGAATTTATACTTAGGAAAGAAAAATGATATCCTACCAAAAACATTAATGTGCTTTTTTCCTCATAAACAACTTTGTTTGGCACATAAAAATTTGGTTTTACTAACATTTTTTAAAAATTTTGATAATTGACCCTAAAAAAAAGTCATTGTTCCAGTATCATCACTTTTGTTTTTAAGCTATATTTTGCATGAAAGTTTCGTAGTAAATTTCGTAGTCACTGCCATTTTTAAAACATGTTCAAAATTGACCCCTAAAAAATAAAATCATCGTTCCAGTATACACACTTTTCATTTTTACCACTGTTTTTTATCTTTTTTCGGGGTTTTTTGGCCAGAGTTCCCGTTTTGAGTTTATAGTTCCCGTTTCAAAGTTTACATTGTTTTTGTTTATTAAATATCTAATTGTAGCATGATCGGTGTGCAAAAAGGTTTGATAGCCTGTGATATAATGTCTAAATTTTTTTAAGGAATGCACGAAATCTAGGAGTTCCTTCTCGATCACTGTATAGTTTAACTCTGCCTTTGACAAGTTTTTTCTTATAAAGTATATGGCATAAGGTAACTTTTCATCAAATTGTCCTAAGGCTACTCCTATTGCTTTATTCAAGGCATCTGCATGAATGTGAAAACGTAGGGCCCAGTTTGGGCCTCTGAGAATTGGGGCAGTCACTAACTTGCTCTTCAAGGTATCTAGGGCTTCTTGACAATTTTCTGACCATATGAACTCAACATCTTTTCTTAGGAGGCCAAAAAAAGGAGAGACTATCTTGCTAAAGTCTTTAATGAATCTCCTGTAATATCCATCTAAGCCTAGGCAACTTTTGACATCTCTCACATTTTGAGGAGGTGGGACCCTTTGGATGATGGCAATTTTGTTGGGGTCCACCTGCAGTCCTTGTTGAGATATTGCATGACCTAGCATGATCCCTTCAGTCATCAAGAATTCACATTTTTCCAGACTAAGGGACAGGTTCATCTCAATACACTTATTTAGAACTTTTCGTAGGTTAGATAAAGCTTCCTGAAAGTCAGAGCCATAATGAGTAAAATCATCCATGTATATTTCTACTACATCATGAACCAGTTTAGAAAATATAATCAATATCGCTCTTTCGAGAGTGGCTGGAGCATTGCAAAAACCAAAAGGAAGGACCTGGTATGCAAAGGTACCCCAAGGACAAGTGAAAGTGATCTTATCTTGGTCTTGCTGGCTAATTTGAATATGATTGTACCCACTAAACCCATCTAGGAAGGAGAAAAACTTTTTCCCTACTAGACCGTCTAACACTTGATCTATGAAAGGTAAAGGAAAGTGGTCTTTTTTAGTGGCTTTGTTCAATTCCTGATAGTCGACACAGATTCTCCACGTACCATTTTTCTTTCACACTAGCACCAAAGGAGAGGCCCATTCACTGTCAGAAATGGGATAGATGAATCTTGTATAAATCAGTTTTTGCAGTTCTTCCTTAGCAATATCTTTAAGTGTTGGGTTCATCCTCCTTTGAGGCTGCCTAACTGACTTGCAATCTTCCTTGACGTATATATGATGAGTACATATTGAAGGGTACACTCCCTTCATCTCCTTATAACTCCAGTCGAAGGCACCTAGATGTTTTCTAAGTAGGCTGCATAGCTCCTTCTCCTGGGAAGTAGATAGGGATGGATTGATTTTCAATGTTCTTTCTGGGCGGAACTCTATATTTTTGACACGGAGAGAAGTAGGGTTGGCCACATAGAGATTAGTCAAGGGGTTGTTTTGAGTTTCTCTTACTATGTCTTCTAATGGTGATACACTAGGAGGTGGATTTTGAATCAAATTTTCAATCATATCATCCTCATCTTGCAGTTTTCCCCCCATGGCAATTTCTAATGCACAAAGTGGTGTAGAATAAACTTCATCCTCATCCTCCTCCAACCAAAGAGGTAGATCATGTTCTAGTAGGGGTTGGGCTGGAGGATATAAGGTTATCTTCTTGGACATATGCCCATTCTTTATGGTCATATTCCCAGCTCGGCAGTTGATGTAGGCATTGGTTGTAGCCAACTTGGGTCTTCCCAAAATGAGAGGATACCCGGTGAGCTTTTCCTTTTGCTGGAGAACCAAGAAATCAGTAGGGCTCTCCCAAGAATCAACGGAGACCATCACATATTCCACAATCCCCTCAGGGGTCACAGTGGAGCGGTTTGCTAGCTACAACACTATCATGGTCTTCCTCAAGGAGCCTTGGAGATTAAGTTTGAGCATTGTGTCCTTTGTCATCACATTAATGGTAGCTCCCAGATCAATCAAGGTATGTGGGACCATTATGCCATTGATGTGGACATCAACTACTGGGCTTCCAGGGTCCAGATATTTTGGACAGATTATCTTCCCCAACATTAGGTCAGACAGTTGTCTGATGACATTGATGGTTGGGGCATCTCTCTTGTGCCTTCCTGGATGCCTAAAGCACTTCTCTTTGATCAACCTATTGTAGATAGGCACATCTTTTATGGCTTGGAGAAGTGGTATCTTCACAAATAAGTGTTTCAATTCTCCCAAGAGTTCAGTGTCTTCTGGGGTAGGTCAGATTGTCATGGATAGTCTCTCAGGAAAGGGTGGATTTGCTTTAGGTTCGCTTTCCTCTTTATCTTCCTCAACCTCCCTGGGTGGAGGCTGGCTATCTGGGAGAACTTTCCTCAAATCGCAAGTTGATTTCTTGAATCTTCATAGCATAAGTTGGGCATGATGGTTCCCCACTATACACTTGTTAAGCATGTCTGTTGTTCGGGTTCAGATTTTGCTGAGTAGGCATTTGGGGTTGCCTTGGTGGAGCAGAAGGTAACGGTTGTGGTTGGGCAGGTGGTGGAGGCAGAAGAGCGGGGAGAGAGTTGTACTGAGGCCTCCACCCCTGATGAGGTGCAATCCACTGAGGTTGCCGCTGAGCATAGAGTTGAAATGAATGAGTGGCTAGTTGGGTATGATATTGAGATGTGAAGGACCAAGGAGGAGGTGTGGACTAGGAAGGATGAGTAGGGGGGCCCCAAGAAGGTATGGAGGTGACTTGGTTGGGGTTGTAGTATGCCTGAGATGTCCCTTGCATCCCCTGCTGGTATGGTCTAGGTCCATACAACCTAATTTAGTTTATGTAATAGATATGTTCAGTGACTCCTTCGGCCCCTTGGTATACAACTTTAAGTCTAGGCAAGGAAGGGCACTTGTTTGAAGAATGATTTTCTTCACAGACTAAACAAGCCTCTATAGAGTTCAATGGGCATTCGTTCCTAGGATGGCTCCTGGTGCATCTAGGGAAAAAAATGGCCAAATCCCTCTCTCCTTCCTCATGTTTTCTTTTGATATGTAAGGTATCCATTTGCATGGCAAGAGTCTGCAACATCTCACTTTTGAAGTCTTCCAGCATGTTTCCAATTTCACCTTTAGTGGATGAATTGGAAGAAGAGGTGCTGGCTATGGGTTGACTCCCCCTACCTTTCTTTTTGGCTGCTCTAGAATGGTTTCTAAAAACAATCTTTATGTCCTCATAGGGTAGTTTGTAGATGTCTCCCCCAACCAATAGATCCAGGGTGTCTAGAAGGTCTTCATGAATTCCCCTGAGCAGGACCAACTTCAGAGACTCAGGGTCAAGTGTACACCCAACCCTTTTGTAATTGAGCTGGAACCTCTCTTCATAGTCTTCTAGGGACTCATCACTTCCCATGGTCATTTGGAAGCTTTCTTCTTTAGTATATTTTGACCTAAAATAGTCTCGATACTTGTTGTTAAAGGCCTATTGCATCTGAGCCCAAGTTGTGATGCTATTGCTAGGTAATCCCATGAACTAGCGCAAAGTTGCATCCTTGAGAGTAGAAGGGAACAATTTCAACTTTTGCTCATCTTCTGCATAGTCATCAGTTCGACAGATGACAACAAACTCGAACAAGAAGGTGTTAAGATCTTATTTAGTCAGACGATGGAAATGAGGTAGGGCTAAAGGACTTATATTCTTCATTTTGGTGTCCCCATTGGTCTCCCGAATGGGAAAGGTACCCTCTATTCTCTCTCCTTTCCCCCTAGCATTTCTATTTTCAGCCATTAGCTCTAGAGGAATGCTTTCTTCTTCTTCTTACCCTATAGGTTCTTAAAAAATGTTTGGTTATTCACCTAAGGGTTCTTCTTGATCACAACCATCAAAGAAGAGAGAAGGTTGGTTGTGTGAAGCAATGGGGGTGTTGGGCAAAATTTTTCTTGAGTTATCTCTATTCCTACGAGGCATGAAAGGAAATATTTTTTGTTGGTTTTTTCTTTTTCCCCACACTGAAAGTACCTGCAGAAACTAAAATTGATCGAACAAAACAAATTGAAACTAGCTAAAATGAACTTGTCGAATGAAATTTGTGGAATTGAAAAGGAAATAAAGGAAATGCAGAACTTTGAAAGAAAGGAAATGACTAGTCTAGTTTTGCCGAAATAAACTATTAGCATAACGTTGCAATAGGAAATAGAAGAAAGAAGTAATCACATAATACTTTAACTCTTCCTCGGAAACACTACCAAAAAGTGGTGAGCGTCAGTATTGCAGCAAGAATGCTACAACTCCTGGGCTGCCAACTTTACTTTTATTAACCTGGTAGTTCGTAACAAACTTGGAAGCGTCGGTGCTGTATGCACAAGTACTAGTTCTCACTGTAGGTTGTCACTTGGTCATCCGGCACGAGATTACTAGGAGCTCAAGCCAGCTTCTATAGATATCAGAAGAAGCTCTATGTGTGACTAAAGAAAGAAAGATTACTCTAAAAAAGTTATTCTAATTGCAGAAAGGAAAAAGATTGGAATGTAAAGAAAGACCTAGTAAACCCTAATTAACAAGCTAATTCTACTTTTGCCAAAAACACTATGAAAACCATGAAAGCAATGTCATTACCTACTCAAGAAAGTAAACAACATCTAACCATGCTATTTCTGGAAGTAAATAAGAAAAAAAACATATTTTTGGATTTTTATGTGTTTTTATGTAAATTTGACATGCATCTAATTTATTGCGTGTGAGTGTGGCAGCAAACTGGTGGCGTTAGAGGGTGGTTTTGGAGCTTGGAAGGATGTAATATGGTGTGGATGGGTCCTAAGAGTTCTTAGGTGGCCTTTTGGAGGTTTTCCCACGCCTGGCCTTCAAAAGAAAGCCTACAGGAAACACTACAGGAAGACACAGGGAAACTACAGGAGGAAAACAAGGAAACTATAGGAGGCCTACAAGAGGAGGCTGAGAGAAATCTATGTTATTTTGAGGGTGTGAGAGTGGGTGGAAAAGGTGGATGAAGGTTTGGATGAGGTGTTAGGGTGCCTAAGGTCTACCATGAATCACCAGGAGAGAGAAAGTTGATTGGGTTTGCTCAAGGAGAGAGGAAGAAGTTCTATGAAAAATGCAAGAAACTAGGGCAGAATTGAGGTGAGGTTTGGGAGATCTATAGGGCATGGATCAGATGGGGGGTGTGATTGCTGGTAATTTTCCCTACTGCTAGAAGTGATTTTCTACACAGAAATTGATAGTGATCCAAGAAAATCAAGCAACCAATGGAATGAGTGCATTTAGGAAAAATAGGGTTTTGCATTAAAATGGTCTAAACTATGATCTATGAAAGGAAATGCTGAGAAATGTTGTAGGAAAGGAAATCATGAAAGAGGACTATTGTAAATCAGGAAGTGAACATGATAAAGGAGATCTAAAGAAAATCAAAATTGGACTATTAACCTAATAAAGAGCTGCAAACACTAGAAGTCCTATGAATGAGGAAAATCTATGTTTTTGGGGCAACAAGAGAGTCTTTGCCTCAAATCATGGTTCCAGAGAGAGGAAGAGAGGCCATGGCGCTATTTCTAGCCTTTTGAATCTTTTTTTATCATTGCTTAACCTTCTACAGAAAGCACAAATGAAAGCAAACTACTAAATCATCAAAAGCAACCTATTCTTAACCATAAACAAAATACAACTAATAGCAAATTAATCTACAAACTGAAGTAAAGCATACAAATACAAGTAAAGAGAAGATTGGATACTTATATTGGGCCCTAACCCAAGAGCTTCACCCCTCTGAGGTAACTCAGTGCTAGCTCAAAAAGGATTCCATTTTCATTATCAAAAAATAGCAAGATTACATTAAACTGTCACTATATAATAAGATCGAAATTTTTGCAGAGTTTACATAAGAAAAAAAAATCCAACCCTAGTAAGGCCCTAGGCCTCTCTACGTATACATCTGAAGCTACCAACAGCTTCCTTAAAATCAAGGATACTTGGCTCCCAAAAGTCGAGATAACTATCAATCATCTTCCACTTGCTCTGTTGCCTTCTTAGTGCATGATTCGGCTACTTGTACTCTGAGCTAAGTGAAGGGGAATTCAAAGTGAGGAGCAATAAATGAGGGGGATTCCCACCTATAAGTCCTCTCCTCTCAATTTATTGCTACAATTTGGCCATTAACTCCTTAAATTTGACCTCGAAATCCATCAATAATCTGCATTAAATACATGTTGTACCACATGGCATAATAACTAACCCAACTCACTCTATAAGAATAAATATAATCAGAAAATCATACAATAAGCTAAGAGAATGGTTGATTTGAATAGGTTAGGAGGTAAAACGAGCCCATATAATTACCCATTTATGAGGCTCATCACCAAGCTTCCAATAAGACTATCTTAAAGAGAGCTTGGACAGTATTGTAACGAGCCTTGGCTTCTCCACTGCGACCTAGTACATCTCTTTGGAGGAGCAGGTGATTGTGGCTGTAATGTTTCGCTATTGGAACTAGTGGTTGGACATGGATGTATTGTATGACTGAAACTTAACTTCTTAATATAAAAGAGCCAACACGTTTCATGAATATATTATGTTGTATTCTATGTTATCTTGTTTACTCTAAATGATATATGCATTTGTTTGCTTATGCATGCATGTATTGACTATTCTGTATAAGTATGGATGAATCTTTCTGAAATGTGTTGTTGGTTTAACCATCACTTTGGATTGCTTGCTAACTTGCTTTCTGGCTTGTGATGCATCTTTGCTCGTGTGTTCCCTTCCAAGCTGTGTACTATTACAGGTTTCCAAGGGGTGCACTCACTTTACCCTCAATGCATTAGAACCTCTCATGCACCTTCCTTGTTTTACTGCAGCTGTCACACCCTTGCTACCAACAGAGTTATCTTACTTGCCTCTGTGCAAAATTGTAGTCAAGGCATTACTGTACGACACATTGTTGGGACTCCTCCGCCAAATGGTGTGAGGTCTAATTGGGACTTCTTACTACGGAGATCCCTTGACATGTTGGCGGGTCCAAAGCTGTCAGCAAGTTTATATATGTTCATATGGATCCCATTTTCTTCTCTTTTTCATAGACATTTCATCGTTACTTAGAGTTGCAATTACTTTGAGGAATATTTTTTTAAAAAACATTGGCGTACATACCATTGTAAATAGAGTTATATGTTAATATGGATGCCAATGTCATTCCTTTTTTATAAACATTTCATCATGACTTATAGATTATTTGCAATCACGTTGAGGAATTCTAGAAAACTTTTGGAAAGAATGGATTAATGCAATTTTCAATAAAGTACGTATATGTTCATAGGGATGCCACTATATTTTCCTTTTCATAAAAATTTCATCATGACTTAGGAATTATTTGCAATTTCTTTGAAGAAATATGAAAACATTTTGAAAACAATGTGGCAATTTCGTTATCAATAAAAGGGTATATTCTCATATGGATGCCATTATATTGTGATTTTCATAAACTTTAATTCATGACTTAGAGAGTCTTCGTAATAATTTTGAGGAACTATATAAAACTTTTGAAAACAATGACATCAATGCCATTGGAAATAAATAGGTATATGTTCATATGGATGCCCCTGTCTTGTATATTTCATAAATATTTTATCATGACTTAGGAATTCGTTGCAATCACTTTGAAGAAATATACAATTTTTTGAAAACAATGTGTTAATTTTGTTATCAATAAAATAGGTATGTTTTCATATGGATGTTGTTGTCTTGTTTTTCCATAACCATTTCATCATGAATTAGAGATTTTTTGTAATAAATTTGAAAATATGATCAAGAATTAGATAGTATTTGCAAGGACTTTGAAATTTCATCATGACTTAGAAAATCATTGCAATCACTATGAGGAAATATACAAAAATTTTGAAAACAATGTGTTAATTCCGTTATCAATAAAATTGGTATGTTTTCATATGGATGTTGTTGCCTCGTTTTTTCCATAACTATTTCATCATGAATTATAGAGTATTTGCAATAACTTTTAAAATATCATAATGACTTAGATAGTCTTTGCAAAGACTTTGAAACTTTCATCGTGACTTAGAAAGTCATTGCAATCACTGTGAGGAATTGTACAATTTTTTTGAAAACAATGTGTCAATCCCATTATCAATAAAATATGCATATTTTCATGTGGATGTAATTGTCTTCTCTTTTTTATAATAATTTCATCATGAATTGGCGATTATTTACAATTACTTTTAAAATTTCGTCATGTCTTGGAAAGTTTTTACAATCACTTTTAGGAATTGTATATAAGTTTTGAAAATAACGTGTCAATGTCATTATAAATAAAGTAGGTTTATGTTCATATTGATTCCATTGTCTTGTATTTTTCATATTTATTTTATAATGGTTTAGGTAATGTCATTATAAATAAAGTAGGTTTATGTTCATATTGATTCCATTGTCTTGTATTTTTCATATTTATTTTATAATGGTTTAGGTAATCTTTGCAGTTTGGAAATTTCATCATGACCATGAAAGTCTTTGTGATCACTTTGAGGAATTATACAAAAAATTTGAAAATATTGTGGCAATTGAAATATAAATAAAATAAAGTAGGTATATTGTCATGTGCATGCTATTGTCTTTTATTTTTAATTAACATTCATCATTAATTAAATAATCTTTTCAATCACCTTAAAAATTTCATCATGACTGAGAACATCTTCGTAATCACTTTTAGGAATTGTGCAAAAATTTTAACAATATGTCAGTGCCCTTATTAACAAAGTTGGTATATGTTCATATGGATCCAATTGTATTTCATTTTAAAGTAAAATCTCATCATTACTTAGATATTCTTTGCAATGAATCTGAGAATTTTAATTGACTTAGAAAAGTATTTGAATCACTTTGTGTAATTATACAAAAAAATTGAAATCATTGTGTCAATGTCATTACCAATAAAGTAAGGTATGTATACCTTCATAAGGATGTCATTGTCATGTATTTTTCATAGACATTTCATCATGAGTTTGATAGTCTTTGAAAATTTCATCATAACCTATAATTTCTTTACAATCACTTTCAAAAACTTTACAAAATTTTTGAAAACAATATGGAAATTCCATTGTCACTAAAATAGGTATATGTTAATATAGATTCCATCACCTTTTTTTCATAAACATTTCACCATCACTTAAAAAATCTTTGCAATCACTTTAAAAGGTTGTACATTTTTTTAAAGAACTAGAGTCATCTTCACTTTGTTTTAAAATAAATAAGATTAATTCCATTGTCTTGTATTTTTCATTTAGTAACTTCTCATAAAAAAGAGAATATATATAATCATATTTAAAAATTAAAAAAAAAATGATAAATAAAAATACTTTAATAATGCCTCAATGCCCCAAATGTTATGTTTTATTATTTTATCTTTAAATATTATAAACTAATTTTAACTACATATTAACCTAAACATGGTTCATACAAAGACATGTAGAGAGATCACAATTGTTATGAAAAATTAATCCACACATATAATTAATGTTTAGGGTAATGGTATGTAAAAGATACTTTTTGTATAACTATGTGAATACTATTTGCATCTAGTTGAAGGTTTTTCATATTGCCATTGGAAATTACTACCTCCTGTATCACTCATTTGGAAGCTCATAGTCAAATTGACTAACTTATGTTGAATTTAGTTGGTCCCATCTGAATCTACCCTTAGAGAATCGACAAGGACTACCTCAAACATGTTATCTATTTACACAACTACCTACACAAAAGACAAACCATGGTGTGCCCAATTAACTCTATACTAAAAGAACAAATTATTAATATAAAAATAAAAATAAAAATTAAACAGTTGGTGGGGCCCTTTCTCCATGGGTGATATAAGCTGATTATTTTTATTATTATTGTGCTATATTTGAACACTTCCAAAATTTTAATACATTCAAATTTTGGAACCTACTTCATTGTCGTATCAAGTGTCCCCTTTCTCTTCAAGTGTTGTTTCATGTTGCTCTATATGTTTAAGCTTTCTTGAATGTTCTCAAGTTTCATCACATTAGTTATAAAATATATAGATTCATTTTATGGTCATAACATCCTTGTTGTGGTAAAACGACACTTTTAGGTCGTAGTAGCACACACTTGACTCGTAATACTTGGGGAATGTGTATAAAGTGGTGTTTTAATGTATATTCATTATTCATCAAGGTTTCCTAAGTTTTATCAATGATTTGGTATGTGTTGCACATGGTTTTATGACTATAACTCATCTTGCTCACCTCTTGCCCTATCATCCAAACTTAGACAAATTTTTGTTTCAAAGTGAACCCATAAAGATCAAGAGTGCACAAGCGCACTTTAAAGCCTTGATGGGAAACATTTAATTTTTAAAGGGTGTAGCCTGCACCCTCCAAGAGTGTAGAGCTCACTCCCCAAGCCCAATTCCCCTTACTTGTTCCAAACTATGCACTCTAAAATTGACTAGGTCTTCCTTGAGCGCACTCCTTCAACTCAAAGAAGTGTTCCCTCCTTGAGCACATTGGCACATCTTGAAGACTAGAAGCTCAAGCCTTCAACCTTCCCCAATGCACCATTTTCCCTCCTAAAATTCTTGAGCACACTAGCACACTCTGAAGGCACAAATCCCCAACCTTCATCCTTCAATAGTACGCCTTGTGCCCTTCTTGAGGCCTCTTAAGCACATGAGTTCACCCGAAAGGCATGAAGCCTCAACCTTGAGCCTTTAGGAGTGTGCCTTATGCCCTCCCTCTCTCCCTTGAGCGCAAAACACACTTTGGAAGCCCGAAGCCTTCGCTTCATCCTCTAGACTTGTGCCTTGCACCCTACCTTAACTCGCTTATTCTTTTTGGAGCATGAACACATGTAGAAGCCCCAAAGCCTCTCCTCTTCAGCTCTTTAGCCTTTCAAAGTGTTCCCTTTCACCCTATAGCACCTTTTACCCTCTTTGAGTGCACCCAAAAGAACTGAACATAAAATATGCATCGATCATTGTAGAATAGGATATTTTCAAGTTGATAATTCCTCATCATGAGTGATTGTAGATATAGGTATTTCACAAACACCTCAACCAGCACACACGAGGAATATTGGGAAAGGAGAACAAGCAAAGGAAGCATGGAAAGAATAAATAAAACACTTAAATCTTGATGATTGAAGAACTCTAAATACTCCATGATTGAAGACCCTTTGGAGGGTGAAAGTGCCATGATCAAAAGAACAATAAAGAATGAAGACACATATAGCATCCATGTCACAAATGAAACAATTCCATGTAACCAGCCACTATTAGTCCCAGTCATAAAAATAGTGACATGTCAAGTCTCATTACATAATGATGTGGAAGTCATGGTATATTATTTTAATCATTGTAAATGAAAAATAATTGGAACTCCAAGAGTCATGTATGAACTAAAGAGTCATGGAACTCCAAAAGACATGTAATATCAAAAGTTATATGTAATTCCAAAATTCATTTGGAATCCAAAATTTTGTAGAAGTCCAAAGGTAACAAGAAGTTAAAGAGTCAAGAGTCATGAGTATACAAAATTTCATTCCTCAAGATATATATAGATCCTCATGTTTCATTTAAAGGAATTTTAAACTTGACTTCTCCCACAAGGCATTAGAGAGACAAAGTTAGTACTTTTGGGGAGAAACTAGTGGCTCTAACGCTCCACTATTGGAGCTAGTGGTGTTCATTGCATTGATGTATATTAGGGCCTTTTGTTAATATTGAAACCTTTGAGGCCAACACATTTTCACACATGGATTGTGAATGTTTCGAGGACTATTATTTGAATGTTTATGGTTCATGTTTTCTATCATCATTACTGGAGTAATTGAACTATTTTGGTGACTTTAGTGCTCCTCCTTGGAAACATGCATGTTGTTATGTTTATAATGATCATCACATCCTTGTGAACTATTTCTCTTGATTTTATACAAGCCTTTATCTTTCATGTGTGCCTCCACTAGCATAGTACTATTACTTTTCTCTTATAGGTTCACTTTATTCTTCCCTCCAGAGTAAGAGAACCTTGATACATCGACAATTGAACATTCACAATGCATACTAGATTATTTATTCGAAAGAACAATTCTGTTTCTCTCTCAGGTTGACAACTAAAGCCAAGGCATGTCTATAAGTAAACACTGGTTGGGCTGTATTTCGGATGGGACTCCTACACAAAGTTGTGTGAGGTCTAGTTGAGCCCTTATATCGGGGAGATCCCTTGTATGTTGGTGGTATCCAGTATCGTCAACATTCTGGCACTAGAAGGATGCCCACCATTTTTTTATTGCTAATCACTCCACACACCCTTGTCATTCTCCTTTCGGTCTACGTAGAAAAATTCTAAGCACTACTACGATTCTTGAAGCAGGAGGATCCTCTTAGTCTGGCCAGGAATAAACTTATGAAGCTACTTATGATGAGATATAGAAAATTCGATCTATAACCCATTGGTTCGTGAAGGCTATCATATTAGTTCCTAGAGAAAAAAATTTCCCACATTTTCTGAAGAATAAATATAAAATCGATATTGGTATCTTGGCTTCAACAGTGGAATATTTGGTTTTATCCACTCTTGAGTAGTTGGAAGAATTCACAGATGATATCAAACATCAAGAAAAACTTCCAGCTCCTAATGAAGGATAAAAAGATGATACGATTTTTCTTTCTTATGACCTATTCAATGGATTAGACAATGTATATTCCTACAATTCTGATAAGGAAGAAGAACATATAGATGACAACATGGTAGACCAGGATTTGGATTGGATGATCGAAGGGCCTCTTGCTCTTTTGGGTAACTTGCATAGGATACTGAGACATCAATAAAAACTGCTCTCAAAGTATCATATGGATAAAAGGATGAAGGCATAAGACTATCTCAATGAATTTTACTTGCCTTTATGAATGATGGAGGTGAGGTATGATGATGTTTCCTACAAGATTTTCCCTTATACATTAGAAGGTAGAGCAACATCATGGTACCATAGTCTGCTCGTTAATCCAATCTACACCTGGAGGGAGTTCAAAAATATATTTCTTGAGATGTTTTCTAATGAAAAAAACTCCCACCATGCTACTCAAAGAGCTCAGAAGCATGAAAATGGGGAAGAAGGATAAAGTGAAATATTTTAATAATAAATTCGATCGTATATTGAATAAATTTCCCTAGACATGCAACTACATGATTCAATTACTATCGACTACTACAAAATTGCCTTTCCCACCAGTATTTCCATGTTTATAAAGAGTGTTACAAAGGCAATGTTGGCACTAATCTTTTCAAATTTTCAGACCCCGTTGTGATTGAGAAGGACTTTTTCATGATTGGGGTTATTACAAATGATGAAGAATAAAAAGACTCCAAAGAGATGAGTAGGAAGTCACAACCTTCTGCTAGTAAGTCTAAAGAGAAAAATTATATGATATTGAGAGCTTGACCAATATCGTGAAGACACTCACCAATGGAATTTTAGAACTAAAGAAAAGGTAAAGTGAGACTTCTATCTGTAGCAAGCCTCCCAAGTCCTTAACTTTTCAAAGGAATAGGAATAACAACAACAATCAGCCCACCAAGTTTGTATAGAATTTGAATGTTGTGATGAACATAGAAAATATTGGCATGGATAATTATTTTTCTTCCATCGGGAATATCATTTAGAAAAAAAAAAAAAAATCCCTCAGTGGAATCGCAACTTGAATGCTTTGGCTGCACACATTGTAGATATGCCATAAGAAGATGGGGAGACAAACCAAGTAGAAGAATTAGAAGAACTCACAGTGGTTGAGGAAGGAAAATGTGTTGGACATGCAATGAATGTGTATCATCATATTTACAAATTTGATAAGAAGAATGCGAAAGAACCAAAACAGAATGACTCCCCTCCTCAGAAGCAAAAATGGTCGATATAGCCTAAGGACTAGAGGGCCCATCTCAAAACAGAAATTGAAAAGGTAGAATTTAAAAGAGTAGTTGCTAAGAAGAATTTCTCCACCTTTCAATCCTGCTCATAGTACACAGAGTGAGTCTAGAAACTTAGCCAAATGTAGCAACATTTCCTCTAGTAACAAAGGTAAGTCTAGTATTCTGGAAGTGTCAAATAAACCCACTCCTCCGGACACTTCAACATTGTCTGTTATTGGTGAAACAATTAATTATAATATTGTGGAAGATATGAAGAAAACATGAGCCAACATATTTATCTATTAGATCGTAAATATTGTAGGCCAACATGAAATCATCTTCTAGACCTTTTCACAACCTTTGGCAAGTGGTAAAGCTTCCTCCCCTCAAAGGGTGTTACGTAACTCTTCTAGTCCTCCTGAATATATAGTAAATGTTTTAACACTAGAAGCTAACACTCTCTGCCCACCTTTTTTGTTAATGTTTTAAATTTTTAATTATAATGTCCATAACTATTTAGTAGACTATGGGGCATTTGTAAATGTAATTCCTTTATCAGCAATGACGAAAATAAATGCAAAATGGGAGAAAACCTATGCACAATTTGTCCAGCTGGACATGTCTCTTGTCCAAGCTATTGGTGAACTTAAGAATGTGCTTATTAGATTATCGAAATATGCTCAACTTCACCAATGTATAAATATTGTATTTGTGTACATACCAAATTCCTATGGTATATTACTTAGCAGAGACCAGTCTAACAAATTATAGGAATATTTTGCAAAAGACTGGTCACATTTGTGGCTTCCATATAAGGGGAGGAATAATCTGATTTAAATGAACATCGAGTCATAAATGAAACACCATGTGACACCACTCAAGGGCCACAACAAGTCTCTCACTTTTGCTGATTTGAGTTTTGTGAATTTCATTCTAAAAACTGACCTTGGGTGTTATCAGGTGCAACCATCACCTATTCCACTAGATACACAGTTGGAAATCCTTCCTTGTTATTTAGTTGGTGCAAATGAAATCTATAATATAGATGTACATATTAGTAGTAATAGTAATAATAGTTGTAGAGGAAGTAGCTTGGTAGTTCATAATATTTGGTCTTTATATTTGGATGGTTCAAAGATACAAGATAGTTCCAGAGCAAGTTGTGTTCTTGCAGACCCAAGAAATTAGAAGCATATCCTTGTATGTCATTTGGAGTTCGAGTAAACCAGTAACACTTCAAAATATCAAGCATTCATACTTTGACAGAAGAAAAATATTGACCTAAAGGTAGATTTTTTAAGGGCAATCAATGACTCAGAGGTGGTCACTCATTAGGTATGAGATACTATACATTGTGTTCCACAGCATCTCAAAAGATACCAGTTGGAGGTATGGTGTTTGATAAATCATTTTAAATCTATCAATATCAACTATGTTCTTAGAGTGAGAAATGTGGCAGCAGATGGATTAGCAAATGCAGCTGATAGGATGATACCATTGAACAATGGTTTTTCTATTGAAATTTTATATAAACCATCTCTATTAAACAACGTTACCAATTTATGTGTTTTCAACAATGACCAATTGATACTACATTTTATGGCTAATGTTGATATATTCAAAGAAAATGCCATAGAGGAAGATGACCATACTTGATTTTTGTAAGAAGTATCCAATGAAACAAAAGGAAACACTACGCAAAAAGGTGTGTCACATGGAATAAGTCGATCTTGCGGACAAGATAGACCTTCCTAGAATCTAAGAAGACCTACTGACAAGAAAACCAATCACACACTATCTTTCTCTAAATATGCTTTATAAACAAAGGCAAACAAGTGTTTTAGGGCCTACCTTAGGTCCAACGCGAGTTTGTGGAAGCCTTCGCTCCTTCGATCCAAATGAGCTCCTTTGTTGCGAATCTGTAAACACAAACAAGCAAACAAACTAAATAGCACCTGAAAAGCCAATATCATAAAACATATTTAACATGAAAATCAAGGAATTCATGAAACAAATAACATGAGGTACTTGTTGAGGAAAATGAGTTTGATTGTATTAATTCAAAAGAAGAAGAAATTTACAACCTGTGCCTTGACGTTGTACAAGCTCCTCCCAGGGTCCAGCAAGAAGTCTCCTCTACTTTGACAAGTTTCACTCTCTTCCCAATGAAGCCAAAAAGGTATGTGATCTCTCCTCTTAAGCTCAACTAGGAAGTCTTAATTTCACCAACATTTAACCTCAAAAATGTTCAGCTTCTAACCTCCCTAGCAACCAGCCCAATGCCTAAATTTATTGTGCAATGGAGGGAAGTTACCAGGTCCTCCTTCAAAGGGATAAAGCCCTCCTTCAAAGGGATAGCTCCTCTCATCAAGGGATTAGCTCCTTCTCTTTTGGGATGCATGAACCACCTAAGAGCGGCAAATCCACGTCGAAATTCCTTCTAGAATCATCTAGAATTAACCCAAAGTGAGTTTTTTAAAATAAACTTGCACCTTTTTGACTTTCACAGGGGTCCGCACCAACACCTTTAGGGACAGAGTGGGCAGGTCCGCAGTTTTTGTAAAGAGAAGGTGCGGGACCGCAGGTAACAGTGAGAGAGAGTGCGAAACTAGAGTTTCATTGATTTTCAATGTCTTTCTCTCATTTTCAAAGCTTGACTTGAAGAGCTGAGGTCTGAGACTTGCTTAGGAGGACAGTACAAGTGATGATAGACCCATACTGACTACAAATAATCATGGTGACGATATTTTTGTGTAACAGATTTCCCCCTAAAGTGCGAAGTCTATAGTAGATGAGGATTTCATTTATCATTTAGGAAGAGTGAAGTACTTTATCATTTCGAGGATCATCTTGTGGAGAGCCCGTTGGAACCTGTAAAAACATTCAATGCAAGATACATATATGAGATCATATCATCGCTGAGGTAGGCATTCCCATACTCAGATCAAAACTAACTTAGAAAACTAACTACTGCTCTGGTACAGGAATGATCTTGTAATACATCACAAGTATAGACTCATGTGGACACAATATGGACGCAGCCATCTGTTTATAAATAGTCCATTATATAATGAATACAAAATTCCTCGCAGCCTGGTTTGTGGAAACTAGATCCAGGGTCTTAATTTCTAGTTCTCAAAATAGTACGATTCTATCCATGCGAATAAATGTGTTGAAGTCGAACATGGTAGAAACCACTTGATTACCAGTCAATGATGTAAACTGTTAACAAGTGTGAGAGAAACCACCAGTGATGTCAATGGCTCTCAAAGTACCCAGTACAATCCATGAGATGTGAATAAATGTGTTGATGTCGAACATGTCACGAAATCCTTTGATCGAAGGTCAATGATGCAACCTGTCGTCAAAGGCGAGAAACCTACCATTGAGGCATGTGGATCCCAAGGTACTGACGATTTCTAGATCATCTTTCTAGATAATGAGCTAAAGTCGATAGAAAGCGATCCGTCGCAGGCAAGCCCACAACATGAAATCATAGATCAAGTTGATGAAATTTAGTTGCAAGGACTGACTCAGGGATGGTCAAGATGGATGACATATATTTTACAGATGAATGGCTTATTGGCAGTGACCTCTTGAACACATAACGACACGACAGATGGATTGGTGACAATTGACCCAAAGTTAATACCCAAAAACTGGCTGAAGAATTTCAATGTGGTTCGATCAACTGTTAGGCAAAGGATTTCCCAACCCAGGTGAATAAAAGTGTCGTGTTCAAGAGTGGTTACAAAGTATGACAAACAGGCTCATTTTTCTCTCTTTTCCCCCACCATTTCTGGCAAGTACCTCTTTATTTTTGACAAGCTTGAGGAGGATAACGTTTGCTTGATTACAAGCTCATCCTTCGGATGAGTCCAACTTAGTTTAAATTCGAACCCTAAGAAGGAGTGGTTCATTCCTGTTTGTAATTGAACAGGTCCTTTAATATGAAATTTTAACGAGTCCAGTATAGGAGAAACTCGACGTCTTTCATTTTTAGAGAGTCTGAAAAAACTTAAGAAGACTCCAAGGTTGACCTTTTTCGTAAATTTGTGTCTCCCAAGCCCGAAAAAGTATAAAATAATACTTGAGAGAACCTCTTGATCTTTTACGACCAAGGAGTATTTTTCGTAATTAGTGCCCTTGATTCGAAAAAGTAAAAAAATGATCAACGACATGTCGTTTTATAACCAATATCGAATTTGAAACGACAAAAATCCGGCAATCTTTTCATGTTTTTACGGTCAAAAAAGAGTTGTAAGTGGACCATCTTTTAATTTCGTTTAACGAGTTTAAAAAAAAAAATCGGCGATCTTTTCATGTTTTAGGAGTCAGAAAAGAGCTTAAAGGTGACTCTAAATGTTTTTTCGTCGAAAATGATAGATTTCACCTGAATAATCCATTATCCTGAACAAAAATGCAAATATTACTCATACCTGTTTGAAATGGATAAAAATGTTGCAAAAATACCTTTCCAAAGTGAAACGTAAACAAATTTTCAATTTATTTACTCAAAAAACTTATAAAATGGGCCTTCATCAATTCATTTTTACCGTTTGAGTTTTGGGTGAGAAAATAGTGCTTTTATTCAAAAAACTTCCCGTGAAGATTTTGAAAAATCCAACCGTCGGAATCGAACGCCGTCTTCTCCAGGTAATCCACATCATCCAACTCTTCATTTTTAACCGTTTCATTTCTTGTTTTAGGCTTTCATTTCATTTTTTGGAGGGTTTTTAGGCTTAGAACCCCCGCGTGGGGGCCCGCAGGTGTACCACTGCTGGCCTGCGGACCCCGACTTTTTCTCCATTGGGAAAAAGTCAAGGGTCCACACCTTCCATGTAGACAAGGTGTGGTCCCATGCACTGTGTCTAACCCGGAGGTGCGGTCCCTGCCGCAAGGGTTTTTTAACACAAAATTTTCTAAAATTGGCCCAAAAAAAACAATTCTAGCATTCTAATTTATCTTTTTACTTGATGCAGAGAGTACATCAGCTAGATGGGCGGTGAACGAGAGCATGAGGATGTGGATGCTGCCGCATGGAATCA